>CM039676.1:127189260-128600658 GCA_022496015.1 Hordeum marinum | reverse complement strand
CTCGCCCAGGGCATACCACACTTTGCCACTACGAGCCCGGGGGCTGCAAGTGGGATCCTTGCGTGCGAGGCGTGGGGATCCTTTTACACCCCCAGGTCCTACATCAACCCGTGACACTCTCACATAATAATGAGCGGGCTATACACGCCCCCCCCCTCCGAGGATGCGGAGGGGTCCCTCCCATGCAATTTGGCAGCAACAGTCCGGAGCTGGCGGAGAAGACAACACTGCCCATCAATAGCTATGCCCATGCAATGTGGATTCCCTACGCTCAACGCTGGGGGAAGACGAAGCCCCCGATAAGCCAGACGCGTCCGTTTTCTCGCTCTTTTTTGTATTTCAAGTTGCAGCCTTCTATGGCCCTTTTTGTGCTTGAGCCGGCCAGAATCTCGAAGATTTCATGATCCTATGTTTTAAAAGAAAAGAGGGGTGGGAACTTTTTCTCTTTATTCTCTTGTTTTACCGTTCTTGAGTTCTCTCTCTGTTTGTATCAGCGGTTTGTGAGGAGCTGTGGGCTCCGACCACAGCACAACATCATAACATGGGGTCTTGGGGGGGCCCTCGGGTTGATGCGTACACCATTCTCAAGGACATGAACCCGGAACACTGTTCCTCACAAGCCAACTCAAGGGATTAAGCTCGAAAATGGTGGCAGTACGTCGTGAGGTGAGTGTGGATATGAAGGGGAACTGTGGAGGCCACCACCTTGCCCCGAGGCCGTGAACCTGGCCAGATCTTGGTGGCCCCCCACTCATTGGAGCCGACCACGACTACTAGTTGGACTTTCTCCAACCACCCAAGGTTCACCACCGATGACTGGGGCAGCATTGGCTAGGGCATCGCAGTGGCGGTCGGGCCCCTCAAGCCTCCTCCTTTACCCCCTCCGGAAACATGGCAAGGAAAACAAAAGGGGGGAACAATGAGTCGTATGGGGACTTGAAAGAAAGGGCTGAAGTCACGCAGGAAGGAAGAGCAGACGACGGAGTTGACAGGAGACAAAGATGGCTCGGAGGCGAGAGTCGGGTGGCTCGGCGAACCTCACTATGGCCGATCCGGTGAAGAGAAGAAGGGACGACAAGTCTTCGAGCTACCACATATAAAGCCTGGCCCACAAGCAATGGGGGCCCGCGGCACTTCGGGCCATCCATCAAGCTTCGCCCGTAAGCCAGCCCGGGCGCGCCTTGTGCCCGGGGGCTACTGTCGGCATTTTGGGACAAAGGGTACCCAAACCTGCCTACCCGCGTCCTAGGGCATGGCCCACTTCATCAACCAAATAGGACCAGGTGACGCCCCACTCAACACAAGGCCCTCCCGAGGGCCCTTGCCTCGCGAGGAAGGACAACGATAAGACCCACGATGGATGGGCGTGCTCAGAACCCCTCTGGAGCGGCAGAGGTTCCTATGCAAGGCCCGGCCTTAGGAGTCAAAGATGACCCAAGGAAGGACAAGCAAGCACTAGTGCGCTAGGCAGCACAGTTTCCCCTTTGGTGCAAAGGGAGCAAGGACGTACGCAGGTTCCCAGAGCACCCCCCAAAGGTTTCCATTCTGTTGCAACAACACCGCAACCACCAGCTCTGGAAGACGGACATCATCGCTAAGCCCACCCCTGTGGCATCGATAGCTACTTTGCAGGCGAAGACCACGTTTGGACAAGGCGCGGGTGTACTCCTATCCCCCTTCATATTTGGCCATTGTGGGAACCCTTCCTGCCATTGTGGTAAGGGAAGAGGACCCTGTCCACCGCTCTATATAGGAGCTAGGCCACACTATAGAGGGAGATGATTGATCACTTAGCCACTCGACGAACCACCACAATTAAGAGAGCCAAGAAAACCACTTGGGCATCTCGCGAGGCTTGAACCCACTGTACTAGTTCATTCACCACACCTCCACAATAGGCAATCCAGCAAAGCAGGAGTAGGGTATTATGCTTCACAGCAGCCCGAACCTGGGTAAACTACCATGTTCATATTCTTCCTCGTCATCGTGTGGTTCCTCATAGTAACCATCGAGTAGCGAGCTAGGTTGGGCAAGGCTGCATGGAACCTTTGCAATGCCCCTATGTTCAAACCTTGAGTGTTTTGCGTAGCCTGAAATCCGAAAGTATGTATGTGGGGGCTGAAGTCGACGACTCAGAACTTTCAGATGAAACAGCCACATGGGAGTTACAATGAATTAAAAACTGAAAAGACATGATAAACCATGCAGCCTCATTATAAAGCATTAATAGTCTTCAGACATATTAGAGCGCGCTCACTCATAAAAATCATCCTTAGAGCATTGGGCCTCTATCACCCAAGGCACCTTCATCATTGTGGAGAAGTCTCGCTCGGGGCGCCTATACTCTTTTCCAGGGAGTAGAGGTGCAGTATCCATCTCGGTCGGCTTGAGCTTCAGCCAGTGCATCATGGTCCTTCCAAAGGCCATCCGAGCTCCCTCGACGCATGTAGAACGCTTTAGTGCATCAAGCCGAGGTGCAACATCGCCCTGTTTCTACACAAAGCAGAAGTAGTTGCCCGGTAACTGCTCTTCAGGACACAGCTGGATGCAGACACCCTTCATGGCCGGCTCTGCCATCCTGTGTGGCTCCATAAGTTGCTTCATCTACTCGATGAGAGGAGGAGAGATCCCGGGGGCTTCAAACTGTGCCCAGAGTAGCCGAGCCTCATCTTCTTCATCTCGTGAACCATAGAACTTGTTCACGTCCGCTGCACTCTTTTGGAGGTTCGTACAGGCGCCTGAGGAATGTCACACCTAGGTGAGAAACTCAAACCTTCTACCACCAAAGGCACATTATAGTAAATACGGCTTACCATCTGTGACAACCTTGACTTGGTGGATTTCTTCTTCAAAGAACCACATGTCCACTCGCTCCTTTTGGAGCTCAAATTTCAGCACGGACAGCTCGGCGGCCTGCTCTTTTCCTTTCTCCTCAAGGGCATCACACTTTGCACTAGCATCCTTGAGCTCCTACAACACCTACTCCTCCCAGGCCTCATGCCTTTTGCTCGCGGTTCTTAAGACGGATTGTGTGGCTGCTGCTTGTTCGGGTGCCGCCTTCTCCTTCATGGCCTCCTGCTTTATCTTTTCCCGCTCGGCCTTGAGTTTCTCGACCTTTGCAGCCGAAGCTGTGGAAGTAATAAATATATAATTACACTACGTTACCTATACAAATAGTTAATGATAGAAAGCCCGAATATTACAATTCGACTTATCTTGCGCCTCATCGAACCTCTTGTTTAGGGCATCAAGCTCCTCTTCGGAACTCTTGAGCTTCCGATTTAGCTCGGAAAGCTCCACGACATTGACGGCCGCCACCTATGAAGATGCCTACAAAACATAAATATATATCAGATTACGTGCGTTCAAACCCCCGAACTTTCAAGAATATGACCCGCTACTCGGTCCTCTTAGAACAGTGCGGGAAAAATTGTGCCTCGTGCATCATTGGTCAATCCTGGGTATTTGACCCCCGTGTGAGCTTTTCAAACCCACCCAGGGCTCGGGGGCTACTATATATATAAATATAGCACAAAATTAATAATATTATAATTTTGGGAAAAGGGTATGACATGGCTCACCTTGAAGCCTGTTAAGAGACAATTGAAGGCCTCTTTCAGTCCGTTATCAATGGACTGAATGCCTTGCAAAACCGCACCCATAAGAGCGTGGTGATCCTTAGAGATAGAGGCGCTTGATAGAGCCTTCCCCATCGTGACCGGCCACCCAGTTATGGGTGACACTGGTGGCGACCGGCTAACCCGATCTTTAACTAGGGATCGATCTGGTAGCTCCGGAGACATAGTGCGCTCCGGAGATGACCTCAGAGGCGACTTGACATTCCTCCATCCTTCCTCCTCATCAGCCAGGAGGGGATCCTCCCCCTAGTATTCGGTGGTAGAGGCACTAACCTCGTCCAGGACATCATCGCCCCCACCTCATGTGTTCGGCTCTACAGGAGCCTAGCGCGATGACACCTCTACGACCTCTTTCGAAGCTTGTGGGTGTATGTGGTGACTATCACTTGTGCATGTATGAGCATTTGGTTCACCAATAAAACCTTATCCCCTTTTAATAGTATGGGCTTTCCTATGGACTCAAAGTGATTTCTCACAAATGTAAAATGTAGAGTCCTTTGCTTGAAGCATGGCCAATGCTATCTTGGGGTATTCCACAATCCTTATGCCAACCCATCATTGAACTTTTCCTAAAACATACTTAGTGGAAACATTAGTTCAATGACATATATGTTGTTATTAATTACCAAAACCATCAAGGGAGTAAATATGCTTTCCATCTCCCCCTTTTTTTAATTGATGACAACATATAGAGAAAAGCTTCGACATATGATATAATCAATGAATATAATCGTCGCTTTGAGAAGTATGTGATAAGCAAGAGCTCCCCCGTAAATTTGTGCATTATTATAAATTTGCGTTTGAACGCAAATGCACAATCAATTAGGTACATGGGGCACTTTTCCATGTCACATACATCTTGATGTTGTGCGAGAGTAATAAGATTTAACAACACAACAAGCAAAGTGAATGATAATCAGATAATCATCAAATGATAGGAAATAGTAGCAACACACATAATAGTGTATGATCACACACAAACAAAAGTACCACAAAGCCAAAAGTTTTGTAAAACCAGCAAATAGGAATAGACGCTCTCTCACTCGAATCCTAAGATCTATGTACAACTTCTCCCCCTTTGGCAACAAGTTACCAAAAAGTTCAAAGAGATATAGCTAATCATTCTGCGGCTGAACTCCTCCACAGGTCGATGTCGGAGTCGAGAGAACTGCGTCGGCAATGACTTCCGCTGAAGTCCTGGATAGAGCTGGAGTAGATACTAGAGGCATTGGAGTTGATGGAGCTGATGTTACTAGGGCTGGAGTAGAAGATGAAGGCCTTGTCTCTAGAGCTGGCATTGTAGGTGTCCTGGCCTTAGTCAAGAACCGGGCAGTTGTCCTGACAGGTGCACTATCCTCCTCATCATCAGAAGAATAATTAGACTCGGAAGAGTGGCAATGGATTGGGGCTTCATCAACCTCCTTCTTGAGCTCATTGACTGTCTTAGTCAGCCATCTACCTTGTCATTCAGATTTTTCACTCTATCATCAATAATGTTCACAAGGCTCTGCTTAGTGTCCATGATGGTCTTGATGTCCTTCTTCATTTCCAAGATGGTGGACATTAAGAGATCCATCTGCTCATTCCTGGACCTGGGAACCTAAGCACTAGTGGCTCGAGCTACCTCTGCTTCTGCTTCCGCCAGAGCCTAAGCTGCAACTGATGTGGGATGATCTGAGTCCATCACCACAATGTTGTCCTCGAGATCTCGCTGAAAAGGCAAGTGGGTTGTATCCAAAGCAAAGATGTGCTTCTGAATCTTAGAATTGATAAGCATCTGAATGTAGGGGGCACAACAGCATGAGCACTTACGATTAGTGGCAACCCTCTTCACTGTCTCCACAATCAAATCCATCACACGGAATCTCTAGTCCTGGTCAATATGAATAAGCAAGTTGATGGAATAGCCTCGGATCATCTTCTCGTCACATGACTAGGGCATCCAAGTATACCTCAGTATAGTGTTGATGGTGCACAGACGTGCCTAGAGGTGATAGATGGATCCTAGCTTGTGGGACTAAAGTTGTGCAACATGAATGACATTATACATGTCCTTGATGGCATTGTGGCTTGCCTTGGACTCCGAGTAAACACAAATGTCTCCATCCTATGCCTTTGGGACTCTTAAGATGGTATCCCATTCATCAACAGTTGATTCATATCTTGCTCCTTCAAGCATCCAGACAATCCTGCCATCTCCATAAAAATGAGAAGTGGAATAGAACTGCATGATCATCTCATCATTCCAAGCAGTGAACTCCTTTCCAAAAAATTTATCAATGCCAATGTAGTGGAAATTTTCTTGGGCACATGGAAAGTAATCTTCATTATCCTTGATATACTTCGAGTCGACATATGTCATGTCACTAACTGCAGGACTCTTGTCAAGCAAAACTGTCTCATAGAAGTCTTGCTGCTCCTTGGTATAAAACCTATAATCAACAGCATTCTTCCTCCTATGGGCATATGGATCAATGAATCTCCATGCCCTCAACCCTGAATTCTTCTTCTTCTTCATGTCCTCAGCTATAGGATGGTTGGCATCATGAACAGGGAGGTGAGGTCTGAGCTTCATCAGAATAGACGTAGCATCATCACCATCATCTGCTACTCTGAAAGTGGACTTCTTATTCTTCTCACAAGCAGTTATATCTTTGGTAGTCCTCTTGAACTTCTATGCAACAGCTTTCTTGGATGCAGCCTTGGTGCTCTTGGAGGGGTCTGGCTTGGGCATAGCAGCAGCCAAAAGTTTTTGTCCTTCTTCTTAGGAGGGCCCTGAGAAGCAGGTTCCTCCTCTTCCTCGTCTTCACCAGCAGCTCTAGCAGCAGCAGTAGCCTCCTCTGGATCCTCATACATAGAGGTAGCCTTTCCCATCACACGGATGATCCTCTTCCTAGATGTCTTCTTAGGCAACGCCTTCTTGGTGACCTCAACAGACACTGGTGCCCTAGCACTCTCATGTGCTTTGAAGGTTTCTGTAGGAGCATAAATTTTGCTGACCACCTTCCTAGATGAGGTGGCCTCATTGGCAGACTTCCTTGCAGCCTTCTCTTGCCTTTTAGGAAGAACATCTTCTAGGACAAAATCATAATCTTCCTCTTTAGAATTAAGTCTCTTCCTTGTCCTAGTGGCAGCCTTAGGCAACCCATGAGAACCGAGAGTGCCTGGATCTATGGAAGTATTGGACTCACGACTAGTGCGTGAACTCATCTCAATGTTCTGCTGTGGCAGATTCTGACTATCTGAGCCTGACATGCTGACCCTATGAATAGAGTATATAAGAGTGGAATAAAATAAGTCATCGCAAAATGCAGAAATTTTTGAAAGTTTGGATAAAAGATTTTCCAAGTTTTGCATTCTGTCAAGTGTATTTCAGTATAGCCGAGGCAAAAATTTCTGTCACACCGAGACAAACAACCTTCTATCCAGCAACTTGTCACCATTTTTAGTTGCACTGAAAATGAGAACTCGGTTCCACCAAGGTGTTCTCAGTGTGGCAGAAAAGAAAATCGGTGACACCAATTTCTTTGCATCGGTTCTACCGAGATACACGAGACGGACGGCAAAACCCTAAAAACCGGTCGTTCTCTACTATACGGGATTTTCTTTTGGATGAAAAGCTCTCAAACTGTGGATAGACTGGTAATAAACCCTAATGTGCATGAATTAGATAGAGGAGCGCGAGAGGGGGGTGAATCCATATCCTAATGCGGTGATGGATCCATTATGACAGTGACGTCGGAGAAGAAAACATCGACGGCGGCGATTCCTAGCGGCGGAGGCGCTCGGGGAAGCAAGGAGATGACTAGGGGCCTTCGGGCAGTAGCCTTGGTTGTGGAGGCACTATGTTTGACAAATAGAATACAAAGCATCGGGGTCCACCGAATATATACCCATCGCTATCGGTCACACAGTTTTGATATTTTCGGTGTCACCGAGTTTCACAACTGTCAGCTGACAGGGAAACTATGTGTAACCGATAATATGAAATTGGCAGTACTAAGATTGGAAAACCATATCAACCCTAGGCATTTGGTGACACCGAGAATTTGTAGTTGGTTCGATCGAGATGCACTTGGGATGTTTTAATGGTCACTCCTTGACGATACGGAACTCCGAGTGCTCCTCAAACAGAGAGATCTAAAAGGACGTGTTCAAATTTTGTGATGCAACATGAATAGAATAGGAGGTGATAAAGCATAGATAGCTAAAGGAGTGGTCTTAGGAATTCTTGTGTATCCAATTGGCAAATGAAAATGAAAATCCAAGTAGTAACAATTGGATATCCTCAAATGAGTAAATAAATGCAGACCAACATGCTCACACAGTAAGATGTCAAATGAAATCATGGCAAACATGCACAAACACAATAGCATCTAACAAGCACTTTGGTGACGACGGACTCATCTATATATGATTATATTGATTTAGGAGGCAAGTAAGAATACTTGATCATAGGTCGTACTCATCGTTTAAGAACAAGTGGGGTTACCACTTTTACATAAAGCATTTAATGGTGTCACATACTATGAGATGCTTTGACTCAAGTCTTAGAGTAAAGCTCCCCCTCGATGTGACATGCCCCAATAGGAGGGATAAACTAACCTTGGGTTTTTTTGATGAAGACTTCATGTAGGTGAAGTAGTGGTGGATGCTCAAAGTTGATGAAGATCACCAAGAGTTGGAAGCATCCTTGTTGTTTCATTACTCTTCTCACCTACATGGAAATCTATGGACATGGAATGCAAAGCATATGTGATGATGTCCATTGATTTGTTGATTACCTTGTCCCTTGCTTACCTTTGAGAGGGAATGTCTGACTCCTTGAACTATTGCATAATGTTGATGTTGATTGCAACTATTTCTTTCCAATAATGAATATGTGTGAATTTCATTGGCGGTGTCACTCCTCAAGAACTTCTCTAGTTCTTCTTCTTGGGGACGCATATCAAGTTGATGGGTATCCTTGGTGTTGAATTAGCACTGGTAGAAGTTAGCTTATAGTAGCCTTGGGAGCCCACTTCACCAAATCTCGGCATTGATCTTCGTATGAGTGAATGTCCTCTTGAAGCTTGTTCTTTCCCTTGATCTTGGGGTCTTGTTATGGAATGTCATCTTGAGCCTTTGTTCCCTTGGGGAGAGTATTTTCATACTTCTCCTTTTGAGGAACAAACTTGGGATTGGGATATTGACCTTCTTCCCATTCAACTCCATTAGCATTGAAGTAGCCAACACCACGATTCTTACGGTATCCTCCATGCTTGCGTACAATCTCCTCAAATTGTTTGCACCTTTCAAGAATCTTGTAGATACATTTCTCTATAATCCCTTTCAAGAGTTCATTTTCTTACTCAAGTGTCACTTGTCTAAGAGAAGAGTTAGTGGTATTAAGATAACTACTAGAAGAAATATCATTGAATTTATCATTTTTATTGCTACTAGTTGAAGAACCTTTCTTTCCTTTGTTACTAGCTTGCTTAGACTTAACTTGTCGAATGAATATAGCTAAGAGAAGTTGCTTGTCTAGATAAGAGGAAGTCTTCTTTCGACGATCGTCATTGACAGCTTTAAGGAACTCATGCTCTTTCTCTAAAAGATTCTTATTATTTAGCTTTTGTGTGTTCAGTGAGCATTAATCTCAGGAATCACTGTCCACGTGCATTCAGTGATCATGACTTATGAGGCCGGGTCCCCACAGTGCTGATTTCAAAGCCATCCCGACTATAGGAAGCCTTTGTTGCTAACTTGCTTACCCGATGATAAAAATATTTGCAAAAAATATGCCAAGTTGCTACGTGCAATAGTTTCTATACTTCTCATCTCTTCTAGTCTCTTTCAAAACCTTATCGACTCTCCTCCCTTCAAACCTTTGTAGATGGCAGTTGTACCTAAGGACCTCCTAGTCCCTGGCTCTCCCCTACTCCTTGAGGATAGCCTAGAGAAGTGCCATTTTCGCCGACCTCCCGTTTTCCTCTAGCACGAGCACTCAGTTGATGCCACCATCAAGGGATACCACGTTGATGTGGTCATCAAGGAAAATGACTCCCAGGCAAGTTGGTTCATTGAAGGACCACAGATGGAGACCCTAGTGATCACAATCGAGATGGAAACACGGACAACACTCATCCACCTTCGAGACATCATCCCTTGGATGGCTGATGAGCCAGCTACACAGCACCTACCTTCCAGGAAGGATGATATTGGAGAGAGTTGAGAGTTAGTCCCATCAAAGGACGATGGAACACCACTCAGGTTTCGGACCTACTTCAGCCTCTCCACCGATAGTCTAGCTCACAACCTGATTAAGGAGTCACGCCAAACTCGACAGCTACTTCATCAAGCCAAGAGGAAGGCAAACAGGATCAAGAAGGATGGATCCCCCAAGGGACGACCATCTGTTGCTTACAAAGGAGTACCCCCGGCTAGAGATGCACCCGCTTTGGGAATATCTCAGCATAATTGCATGAGTGTGAAGGAGTAGCGTGCTCTGTTCACCGACCCAATGACGAAGTGTCATCGAAATGGACCTCCTCATTGTTTGACACCCTCAATCGAAGACGACACCCATACGGACGATGACAAGGAGGAAGATCCAGAAGAGCGTGACTATGAGATCGAGCACTCCACCACCTGATTCCGAGAACCCCAAGGGTAGGACAAGTGATGTATCCCCCACACGAGGTTGAGTTCATGTAATGGTTCATATGAAACCATGTGTGCTTGTTGTTTATTTTTGTTTGTGTCTCGATGCAAGTTGTCTTTTGCTTTACGCACCATGTAAGTGACTACATCGTCTGTCTTATCTTAATATTACGTGTTTGGTCTATTGACCCCTATTTGGTCACAATTGCACTATATCAACCCCCTTAGGCGCACTTCCTCTACTATTGATTTTCCCTCTCATCTATCCCAAATATTTGACTTGGTTGGTCCAAACAAGATGGTGACTCCAACCTGCAACAACTCCTTTACCAACCCCATCGTCGACAACACTAGCCTACAACAGAGAGCTGGTGGGTCTGCTCAGGCTGGAGATCACTAGGAGCAGCCACAAGGCGACAGTTCCCTGCCACCACCTCCATCGGATAACATGATAATCGCTCAGTTTCTCCAAGTTCTCCGGGAGGAGCGTCAAGCAAACACTGCTGCTATCTACCAAGTGGCTTAGGGTCTTGTATTGATTGTAAACTCATATACATGTGTGGATACATAGACAACACCATGTCTATAGTATGCCTCTAATAGACTAGCTCGTTGATCAAAGATGGTTAACATTTCCTAGCTATGGACATGAGATGTCATTTGGTAACGGGTTCACATCATTAGGAGAATGATATGATGGACAAGACCCAAATTATAAACATAGCATATGATCGTGTCGGTTTATTGCTATATTTTTCTACATGTCAAGTATTCGCTCCTATGGTCCATGAGATCATGCAACTCACTAAAACTGGAGGATTACCTTGTGTGTATGAAATATTGCAACATAACTGATTGACTATAAAGGTGCTCTACATGTATGTCCAAGGGTGTATGTTGAGTGGGCATGGATCAACACTGGAATTTGTTACTCCGTGTGACGGAGAGGTATCTCAGGGCCCACTCGGTAATACAACATCACAATGAGCCTCACAATAAAAGTGACTAAAGAGTTATCCATGGGATATTGTATTACGGAACGAGTAAAGAGACTAGTCGGTGACGAGATTGAACTAGGTATAGAGATATCGTCGAGCAAATCTCGGGCAAGTAACATACCAAAGAACAAAGGGAACATCATACGGGATTAACTGAATCCTTGACATAGAGGTTCAACCAATAAATATATTTGTAAAATATGTAGGGACCAATATGGGCGTCAAGGTCCCGCTATTGGTTATTGATTGTCGAGGTGTCTCAGTCATGTCTACATAGATCTCGAACCTGCAAGGTCTGCACACTTAAGGTTCAGTGATGTTTTGGTAGTATTTAGTTATGTATGTTCATGACCGAAGGTTGTTCGGAGTCCCGAATGAGATGCGGGACATCATGAGGAGCTGCGAAATGGTTATGAGGTAATGATTGGTATATAGGAAGTCCCGTTTTGGTCACCGGAAAAGTTTCTGGTATTATCGATAGTGTAACGTGGGTGCCGGGAGGGTATCGGGAGTCCATCGGGAGGGGCCACTCACCCCAAAGGCCCCCATGGGCTGTGGGAGGAGGCAAACCAGCCCCTGGTGGGCTGGTTGAACCCCCACCAAGGCCCATTCGGCTAGGGAGTGGGAAAAGGGAAACCCTAAAGTGGGTGAAGGAAAGTCCAAGTAGGAAAGGAATCCTACTTGGAGTAGGATTGGACGGAGGCTTGGCCTCCACCTCCTTTGCCTGAACCCCTAGGGTAAACCCTAGGGTGCCATCCCCTCCCCTCCCTCCCATATATATTGGAGGGGATAGAGGGTAGCCGCACCCAACCTAAAAAACCACGTGCTGCCATCTCTCCCTCTAGATCATATTCTCCTCTAGATTTGTTCGGTATAGCTTCGCGAAGCTTTGCCGGATCAATTCCACTACCACTGCCACCATGCCTTTGTTTTGCCGAATAACTCATCTACCTCTCCACCCTCACTTACAGGATCAAGGTGGTGGAGATTGTCATCGAACTATATGTGTGTTGAATGCGGAGGTGTCGTCCATTCGGCGCTAGATCGGAAGGACCGTGATTGGATAGCGGGACGGTTCGTGATTGGATAGCGGGACGGATGATAATCAGATCACGGGAGGGATAGTGATTTGGATCGCGAAGACATTCGACTACATCAACCATGTTTCTTAACGCTTCCCACTTAGCAAACTACAAGGGTACGTAGATCCACTCTCCCTCTCGTAGATGGCTATCACCATGGATAGATCTTGTGTGTGAGTAGGAATTTTTTTGGTTTCCCACGCAACGTTCCCCAACAGTAGCATCATGAGCTAGGTCCATGCGTAGATGGGATGATTTGTAGAACACAAAGGTGTTTGCGGGTCTTGATGCTCAGATTGCTTCTTCCTATGTCTTTTCATGATTCATCGGTATTGTGGGATGAAGCGGCCCGGACCAACCTTACTCGTCCACATACGAGAGACCAGTTCCATCGAGTGACATGTGACTTTGTTGCATAAAGATGGTTGGCGGGTGTCTATATGTCCTACCCTAGTTGGATCGGATTCGACAAAGGCGGTCCTTGAGGAGGTTGAATAGCAATTTGTGTATCACTCTGGTGGTTTTGCGTAGGTAAGAATCATTCTTCCTAGGTTCCTGTAGCAGCCACGTAAAACATGCCACAACAATTAGAGGATGTCTAACTTGTTTTTGCAGGGTATGTTGTGATGTGATATGTCCAATTACATGATGAGATATATGTGATGTATGAGATGATCATGTTTTGTATAGAATAGCACGACTTGTATGTCAATGAGTACGGCAACCGGCAGGAGCCTTAGGGTTGTCTTTAATTAATTTTCGCTGTTTTTGCTTTCATTTATCACTATGAGTTAGCAATAGTTGTAGAAGAAACGGTTGGTGCAACAACCTCGTGGAGACACATTAATGGAGATCAAGATGATGGATATCATGGTGTTATGCCGGTGACGATGAAGATCATCTCGGTGCTTTGGAGATGGATATCAAAAGCACAAGTTCATGGCCATATCATGTCACTTATGATTTGCATGTGATGTTAATCGTTTTAGGCATCTTATTTTTCTTAGGACGACGGTAGCATTATAAGGTGATCCCTCACTAAAATTTCAAGATAAAATTTTGTTCTCCCCGAGTGTGCACCGTTGCGAAAGTTTGTCATTTCGAAACACCTCCTAATGATCGGGTGTGATAGACTCCATGTTACAAAAAAAACAGGTGCAAGCCTGTGTTGCACGTGCGGAACACTCGAGTTAAACTTGACGAGCGTAGCATGTACGGACATGGCCTCAGAACACAAGAGACAGAAAGGTCGAACATGCATCATATAGTAGATACGATCAACATGGAGACGTTCACCATTGAAACACCTCATCTCACGTGATGATCGGACTTGGGTTGGTGAATCTGGATCATGTATCACTCGGATGACTAGAGGGATGTAAAATGGAGTGGGAGTTTTTAAGTGATATGATTAACTTAAGTACTTATCACGAACATAGTCTAAAGTTGTCTTTGCAAAATTATGTTGTAGATCAATAGCTTGTGATGTAGCTCTCCTATGTTATTGATACATTCCTAGAGAAAATAGAGTTGAAAGATGATGGTAGCAATTGTGCAGACTAGGTCCGTGACCAGAGGATTGTCCTCGGTTTCTTCATAGAAGGCTTATGTCCTCAATGCAACATTCGGTGTGCCACCCCCTCAAACGACGACTGTGGATGTTTGAACATCTGACAGGCACGTTCTGATGACTACTTGATAGTTCAATGCATCATGCCTTACAACTTAGAATTCTGGCTCCAAATACGTTTTGAACGTCACGGAGCATATGTGATGTTCCAAGAGCTGAAATTAGATTTCAGGCTCGTGCCCATGTTGAGAGGTATGAGATCTCCAACAAAATTCTTTTCTTGCAAGATGAAGGAGAATATCTCAATCAGTGAGCATGTGCTAAGATTGTCTGGGTGCTACAATCGCTTGAATCGAGTGGGAGTTGATCTTCCAGATAAGATAGTGATTGATATAATTCTCCAAGACACTATCACAAAGCTACTAGATCTTCGTGATGAACTATCAACATGCCAGGGATGGAAATAATGATCCCTAAGCTATTCATGATGTTTGACACCGCAAAGGTAGAAATCAAGAAGGAGCATCAAGTGTTGATGGTTTGTAAAACTACTAGTTTCGAGAAGGGCAAGGGCAAGAAGGGAAATTTCATGAATGGCAAGCCGGTTGTCGCTCTAGTGAAGAAACCCAAGGTTGAACCCAAACCCGAGACTAAGTGCTTCTATTATGAGGAGAATGGTCGCTGAAGCATAATAACCCTACATAAGTGGTAGATAAGAACGCTGGCAACGTCAACATAAGTAGATTTGTATACGTGTTATTGATGTGTACCTTACTAGTACTCCTAGTAGCACCTGAGTATTTGATACCGGTTCGATTGCTAAATGTTAGTAACTTGAAATAAAAGCGATGGAATAAACGGAGGCTAGCTAAGGGTGAGGTGACGATGAGTGTTGGAAGTGTTTCCAAGGTTTATGTGATCACCATCACACACTCCCTCTACCTTCGGGATTAGTGATGAACCTAAATCATTGTTATTTGGTGTTTGTGTTGAGCATGAACATGACTATATAGTGTTTATGACAATACATTTATTCATTTAAATTAGAGAATAAAACATTCAACGGTCATGCACCCAATGCGAATGGTTTATTGAATCTCGATTGTACTGATACACATGTTCATGCCAAAAAGATGCAAAATTAATAATGATAGTACCACATACTTGTGGCACTGTCGTTAAATGTCATATTGGTGTAAAGCACATGAAGAAAACTCCATGCTGATGGATCTTTGGACTCACTCGATAACGAATTGGTTGAGACATGTGATTGATGCCTCTTGGGCAAGATGACTTAGACCACATTTTCTGGTGTGATGGAGCGGGCAAGTGACTTATTGGAAATGATACATATTAATGTATGCGGTCCAATGAGTGTTGTAGCATGCGGTGGACATTGTTATTTTCTTACCTTCACTAATGATTTTAGAAGATATGGGTATATTTACTTAATGAAACAAAAGTCTGAAACATTTGAAAAGTTCAAGAAAATTCAGAGTGAAGTTTGAGGTCATCGTGACAAGAAGATATAATTTCTACGATATGATTGTGGAGGTAAATATCCTAGTTACAAGTTTGGTATACAACTTAAGACAATGTGGAAGTTGTTTCACAACTCACGCCACCTGGAACACCATAGTGTGATGGCGTGTCCTAACATCGTAGTCATGCTCTACTCGATATGGTGTGTACTATGATGTCTCCTATCATTTTGCCACTATCGATTTAGGGTTATGCATTAGAGACAACTACAT
Source organism: Hordeum marinum (assembly GCA_022496015.1). NCBI lineage: Eukaryota > Viridiplantae > Streptophyta > Magnoliopsida > Poales > Poaceae > Hordeum > Hordeum marinum. The sequence goes on along the minus strand of CM039676.1, from coordinate 128,584,974 downwards.
TCACTTTAAATAGGGAACCGTCTAAACCTGTTGAGATGAAACCATATGAATTAGGTTTGGAAGAATCTAAGCTTTCATTTCTCAGAATTTGGGAATGCAATGCTTATGTCTGATGAGCTCGAACCCAAAGTGGAAAAGTGCATCTTCATAGGATACCCTAAGGACACACTTGGGTATACCTTCTATCTCAAACCCGATGGCAAAGTGTTTGTTGCTAAAAATGGGTCCTTTCTCGATAAAGAGTTTCTCTCGAAAGACTTGAGTGGGAGGAAAGTAGAACTTGATGAGGTTGTTGAAACGTCACTTCCGTTGGCTATTAGCACGACACAGAAAGATGTTTCTGCGATGTCTACACCAAGCGAAGAGGAAGCAAAGGACGATGATCATGAAGCTTCGGATCAAGTTACTACCGAACCTCGTAGGTCCATAAGAACTCATACCGCCCGGAGTGGTACGTCAATCCTATCTTGGAGGTCATGTTGTTAGACAAAAGTGAACCTATGAGCTATGAAGAAGCGATGGTGGGTCGGGATTCCAATAAATGGCTAGGAGCCATGAAATCTCAGAAAAGATACATGTACGAAAACCAAGTATGGACTTTGGTAAACTTGCCCGTTGAATGATAGGCCGTTAAGTACAAATGGACCTTTAAAAAAAGAAGACAAATGTTAATGGTAAATGTCACCATTTTTAAGGCTCGACTTGTTGCAAAGAACTTACTGACAAGTTCAAGGAGTTGACTATGATGAAACTTTCTCACCCATAGTGATGCTAAAAGTCTGTTGGAATTATGTTAGCAGTTGTTGCATTTTTCGATTATGAAATCTGGAAGATGGATGTCAAAACATTGTTTCCTTAAAGATTTCCTTGAGGAATGGTTGTATGTGATACTACCATAAGGTTTTGTCGGTCCTAAGGATGCTAAAAAGTGTGCAAGCTTCAGCAATCCTTCTATGGTCTAGAACAAGCATCTCGGAGTTGGAATATACGCTTTGATGAGGTGATCAAAGCTTTGGGTTTATACAAAGTTTATGAGAAACTTGTATTTACAATAAAGTGAGTGGGAGAACTATAGAATTTCTGATAAGTATATGTGGTTGACATGTTGTTTGAAATGATTTTTTCAAAGGAAGACTTGGATAAAGCTACTTGAATATTAGGCATCAAGATCTATAGAGATAGATCAAGACGCCTGATAAAAAATTTCAATGAGTACATACCTTGACATGATTTTGAAAGAGTTCAAAATGAATCAGTCCAAGAAAGAGTTCTAGCCTGATTTGTAAGGTGTGAAGTTGAGTGAGACTCAAAGCTCGACCGCCGCAGAAGAAAGAGAAAGGACGAAAGTCATCCCCTATGCCTTATCCATAGGCTCTACATAGTATGCCATGCTGTGTACCGCACCTGGTGTATGCCTTGCTATGAGTCTGTTAAGTGGTACAAGAGTGGTGTAGGAGTGGATCACTTGACAGCGGTCAAAATTATGCTTAGTAACTAGAGGACTAAGGAAATGTTTCTCGATTATGGAGGTGATAAAGAGTTCGTCGTAAAGGTTTACGTCGATGCCAGCTTTGACGCCAATCCAGATTACTCTAAGTAGTAGTCCGAATACGTATAGTGGAGCATTCATTTGGAATAGCTCAAAGTGGAGCGTGGTAGCAGCTTCTATAGTATGGCGTAAATATAGACAAAGTACACACGGATCTGACCGTTGCAAACTGTTGACTACAACCTCCCTCACATGCAAAACATGATCGAACCCCAAAACTCATTGGGTGTGAGATTCATAACAATGTAAATCACATAGCAATGTGAGCTAGATAATTGACCCTAGTGCAAGTGGGGGACTCTTGGAAATATGCCTTAGAGACAATAATAAATTAGTTATTATCATATTTCCTTGTTCATAATAATCATTTACTATCCATGCTAGAAATGATCGGAAACTCAGATACATGTGTGGATACATAGACAACAACATGTCCCTAGTATGCCTCTAATAGACTAGCTCATTGATCAAAGATGGTCAATGTTCCCTAGCCATGGACATGAGATGTCATTTGATAACGGGATCACATCATTAGGAGAATGATGTGATGGAGAAGACCCAAATTATAAACATAGAATATGATCGTGTCAATTGATTGCTATAGTTTTTTGCATGTCAAGAATCTGTTCCTATGACCATGAGATCATGCAAATCATTGACACCAGAGGAGTACCTTGTGTGTATCAAACATCGCAACGTAACTGGGTGACTATAATGGTGCTCTATAGGTATCTCCGAGGGTGTCTGTTGAGTGGGCATGGATCAAGACTGCAATTTGTTACCGCGTGTTACAGAGAGGTATCTCAGGGCCACTCAGTAATACAAAATCAAAATGAGCCTTGCAAGCAAGGTGACTAAAGACATCGCCACCGGATCTTGTATTACGGAACGAGTAAATAGACTTGCCAGTAATGAGATTGAACTAGTTATAGAGATACGGACGATCGAATCTTGGGCAAGTAACATACTGAAGAATAAAGGGAACAAAAATACGGGATTAACTAAATCCTTGACATAGGGGTTCAACCGATAAAGATCTTCGTAGAATATATAGGAACCAATATGGGCATCTAGGTCCTGCTATTGGTTATTGACCATTGAGGTGTCTCGTTCATGTCTACATAGTTCTCGAACCCACATGGTCTACACACTTAAGGTTCAGTGATGTTTCAGTAGTATTGAGTTATGTATGTTTGTGACCTAAGGTTGTTCGTCATACATGATGAGATCTCAGACGTCACGAGGAGATCCGGAAAGGTCCGGAGGTAAAGATTGATATATAGGAAGTCCCATTTTGGTCACCGGAAAAGTTCTGGGTATTTCCCGTAGTATATCGGGTGTGCCTCGAGGATACCGAGAGTCCATCAGGAGGGGCCACCCACCCCCAAAGGGCCCCATGGGCTATGGGAGGAGGCAAACCAGCCCCTAGTGGGTTGTCCGACCCCCCACCAAGGCCCATGTGGCTAGGGAGTTTGTGGGATCACTAGAAGTTTATGTCTAAAGGGGGTGAATAGACTATTTGCAGGAATTTAGAACTACCTCAAGCATAAATAAATTATTTTCAGTTTTTAGCATACATAGCAAAACTAGAACATCCTACACATGCAAGTCATCAAGTATAACAGCGGAAAGTAAAGACATTGCACATGGAAGTAAGGAGTAGAGATAGAGAGATCAAACACTTGAGGAACACACGATTTTTCCCATGGTTCGGATAGGTGGCGCTGTCGTACATCCATGTATATGGAGTCTTCAACCCACGGAGGGTAACGGTCGCGAGAGTCCATTACCATGGAGGGTTCCACGAAGAAGCAACCCATGGAGGGTTCCACGAAGAAGCAACGTTGACTATACCATGATGGCCTACGTCCACGGAGGACTAGCCTAACTCAGGGTAGATCTTGACGAAGTAGGTGATCTCCTTGCCCTTACAAACTTCTTGGTTCACTCCATAACACGAAGTAGGAGGCTTCCAAGCAACACCTAACCAATCTAGGAGGCTACCAAGCGACACCTAACCGATATGGTGACCAATAGTTAGATTTCCCATTCTCGGTGATGCCTATTCACAAAGCTAGGAAGGACCAATTTTGCAAACTTGCATAACAGAAAGTTGGCAACCCAAACTTGGTGGCACCGAAGCAGAATTAGTTGCACCAAAGTGGCTAGGGTTTGGTTGAATCTGTCTAGGGTTTGGAATCGGTGCCACCGAGTGGAATGTGTTGGTTGCACCTATTTTGAATATTTGGCTTTGGACAGACTTTCGTGGAAGAGCTTGTGGGTGTATGTGGTGACTATCACTTGTGCACATTTAAGTATTTGTTCACCAACAAAACCTTACCCCCCTTTTAATAGTATTGGCTTTCCTATGGACTCAACGTTATTTCTCACAAAAGATAAAATGTAGAGTCCTTTTCTTGTAGCTTGGCCAATGCTATTTCTTCTCCTTCTTCTTCATGGGGATACTCTCCACACTCCTTTTTCCAACCCATCACTCTCTATGGACTTTACCTGAAATACACTAGATGAAAGTATTAGTCCAAGGGACAATGTATGTTATCATGAATTATCAAAACCACCAAGGGAGCACATTGTCGTTTCAATCTCCCCTTTTTTGGTAATTTATGACAACATGCAATCAATGCTTCAAATAAAGATATGCATTGATATAATGAAGAATTTGAGAGACACATGACTTAGACTTGCTCCCCCTAAATGTGTGCAATCCATTTAAAGGATAGTTGATTTGGAATGCATGGACACACATATAGTAGAAGGGTCATGAAGAAATCATGTGTTTCTTGGCTATATGCATCAAATGTGTATGAATGAAATGTATCCTTGATCAACACTTCACTCTTGCAAACAATATGTGCAAGAAGCAAGAGATCATCTCGATCAAAGATATGATGCATATACTTACCTTAAGTTCTTGAGCCTTCTAGTAGTAAAAACACACTTGTGAAAACTATGTTAGGGAACACAAGAGTATTCTACCAATCAAAAGCAATAGAACTCAAAATGCCAAGATATGGGGAACATATAGAAGATATTATTCCTTAGAATTGATATGTCTCCAAGATCATTTAGAAGTTTCTCACCTTTAGATAGGAAAATGATGGATCATCCTCTCCCCCTGAGTCTTAGCATGTAGATATTGGGATTGGATAGGGTCAGAAATTCTAACATGAAAAACCAAGGTAAATTTTCTCCCCCTAATTTTCTATTCTCCCTTGTTTATATGAGTATAAAATTTGACATTCTCCTCTCCCCCTAAATTATATCTCCCCCTTTGCATCAGCATGTATCTCCCTATTTCGCTTTGAAGCTTTGTATATCTCTCATCCATTTGGAATTAATTTCCAAAAAAGGCAGACATAGTGTCAGATACAGGGATCATGGATTAAGAAGGGATCGATGATAACAAGGGTCATTGAAAGTAGGATTGATTGAAAATGATTTCATTCCCTTTGGAACATACTGAGAATTTGCAGAACTTCTCCTCCTTTGAGTTAGGGATCATTGAATGAAGTTTCTCCGCCTAAGTTTTTGTAGTAATAAGGGATCATTGAGGTAACAAGGACATCACAAGAAAGATACCAATAGAAAAATCACTAAATAAATACAGAGTAAGGGAACAAATGAAATCGGTGACTCCGGGACGAATAAATCAATGGAACCGATATGAAGTTTTTGCAGCACATCTGCTAATCGATAGAACCAAGATATTTTTATCGGAGGCTCCAAGACAGAAACAGAAACTTGGCAATGAGAAACTTTGATCTGAAGACAACATTGTAACTGAAAATCAATGAGGGAACTAAAACACACATACTGTACCAATTGCGAATAATGTAAATTGTGGGTAATATACATAGAGGTATAAACTAGAATTTTTTGAATGGTTTCAAGAAATTTGCAAAAGAGATTGAACCAAACAAGATTCTTATCTAGATGATGGGCGGTGACCAGGTCACCTATATTAGAGTATATTGACTTAGGAGCCACGCAAGAATGCTTGATCATAGGTCATACTCATCGTTGAGCTCAAACTAGGGTTACCATTTTTTGATTAAGCATTTTAATGTCTTCATATCACTTGAGTTTCTTTATCTCATGACTTGGAGCAAAGCCTTTTCAAGGATGTGAGTACATACCTTTGAGTGAAGTTGTTGACATAACTTGTAGGTGATCTTGATGAGGATGCTCGAATTTGATGAAAGTCATCTTGAGTTGGGAGCAATCCTTGTTATTTTCATTCACTCTTCACCTACATGGGTTAGTCACGCAAGGAAAAACGTGATGTATCCATGTGACAATATACCAATTGAGCTGATACCAATTGTGAAATATGTGTCAAGGATATGCTTTATTGTCTTCTTCCTTCCATCATCAAAGCGAGGTTGTGGATACTTGGTCAAGACAAGAGTTCATATGATATGAGTTGCAGGTAATCTTGTGGATTGTTATTCTTCCAAGTACCTACAGAAGGGTTAGATGCAAGCCAAGGGAGCATATAATTCCAAGATATAAGATATTCAAGATAATGGCATGGAATGGACATAAAAGCTTATCTCCTTGCAAGCATCCGAGTGAGCTTAGCTCAAGTTTGAAGCATCAATGATGTTCAACTAATTCCTCAAATGAAAAAACACTTTTTCATCAAGTGGCTTAGTAAAGATATCAACCAATTGCTTGTTAGTACGGACATGCTTAAGATTAATATCACCTTTGGCAACATGATCACGAATGAAATGATGTCGAACTTGAATATGCTTGGTTCGAGAATGTTGCACAGGATTATGACCAATCTTAATAGCACTCTCGTTGTCATAAAGTAGTGGTACATTTTTATCATAGATGCCATAATCTTTAGGCATTTGTGTCATCCATAGCAATTGAGCACAACATGATCTAGCAGCAATATATTCAGCTTCAGCTATAGATACATATACCATGTTTTGTTTATTGAAGGACCAAGACACAAGATATCTACCAAGAAAGTGACATGTACCCGAGGTGGATTTTCTATCAACCTTGTCACCGTCATAGTCCGAGTCGGAGTATCCAACAAGATTAAAAGAAGATCCCTTGGGATACCAAATGCCAAAATTTGGTGTACGTGTCAAGTATCTCACAATACATTTCACAGCCTTAAGATGACATTATTAGGAGCAACTTGATATCTATCACACATGCAAACACTAAGCATAAGATCGGGACGGGAGGCACATATATAAAGCAATGAACCCATCATTGATCAATAAACCTTTTGATCAACCAGTTCACCCTCCTTAATAATATCATCGTGTCTGCTAGTGGGCATGGGAGTTTTCATACCTTTGCACTCTTGTATGTTGAACTTATTTATCAATTTCTTGGTGTACTTAGTTTTAGAGATGAAAGTTCCTTCTCTTGATTCCTTAATTTGCAAACCAAGAAAGAATTTCAGCTCACACATCATAGACATCTCATACTTCTCTGACATCAACTTTCCAAACTTCTCGCTGAATTGTTGGCTAGTAGATCCAAAGATAATATTATCCACATAAATTTGTCACACAAATAAATCACCATTAACTCTCCTTGTGAATAAGGTTGTGTCAATTTGACCAATTTCAAAACCTTTTTCAACGAGAAACTTTGTTAGGCATTTGTACCAAGCACGAGGAGCTTGCTTAAGACCATCTAAAGCTTTGTGACGTTTGTAAACACGGTCTGGTTTCTTAGTATTTACAAAACTAGGTGGTTTCTTAACATAAACCTCTCCTTCAATCTCTTAATATCCGTTTGGTAAAGCGTGATATCATGGTGATTAGCATAAGCAAGAAGAATTCGAATAGCTTCTAATCTAGCAACGGGGGTGTAGGTCTCATCGTAGTCCATAACTTAGACTTGCGTATATCCTTGGGTACGAGGCGATCCTTGTTGCGTATGACTTGACCCTCTTCATCTTGCTTGTTCTCAAACACCCATTTGGTTCTGATGATGTTTTGCTCATAATTGGGCTTCTCCACGAGTGTCCACACTTTGTTCCTCTGGAAGCTGTGAAGCTCTTCATGCATAACGTTCACCCAATCCGCGTCTTAAAGGTCTTTTTCTACCTTCAAAGGTTCAATGCTAGAGATGAAAGAATAATGCTCACAAAAGTTAGCTAGACGAGTTTTAGAGAGAGTGATTCTCTCAGTTTGTATATCACCCAAGATTTGTTTTTTGGGATGGTTCTTGGTCAGTTGTGCTCGAACTCGGGCCAGCTTCTGATTGTTGGATGGTGGAGCTTCTTCTTCATCATCATCTCCTTCGTTTCCGTTGTTGTCGACGTGATCATCTCCTTGAGGTGGTGGTGAAGGAGGTTGTCATGGATCTTCATGATCTACTTCCTCCTCCTCTTTATCTTATTGTGTACCACTTTTGTATTCTTCCATCTCGTATTGTCGGTAGCCTTGATACGAAGTAGGAGCTTCCACTTGGGTTAATGAAGTGCTTTCCTTCACCTGCATGGGACGAATCTTGCCAATGGCAAAGTCTTGGATAGCTTCCGAAGGGTCCTTATCACCTACATCATTTGGCAATTGTTCGACTTGCGAACCATTAGATTCATCAAACTTCACATTTACCATCTCTTTAACTTTTCGAGTGAAGTTGTTGTAGACACGGTAAGTGTGAGAGTTCGATACATAACCAAGTAGGAATCCGTCATGAGATTTAGGAGCAAATTTAGCACGACAATGCTTATCAAGAATGCAACACTCGGAGCGGAATACCCAAAAGTATCCAACTTGGGGTTTGTTACCGGTGAGAAGCTTGTATGCCGTTTTACCGAGAATCTTGTGCAAGTAAAGTTGGTTTGTGGCATGACATGTTGATTCCACGCCTTCTGTCCAAATTTTTTTGGTGTCTCATATTTTTCAAGCATCGTTCTTGCCATCTTAATGAGCATCCGGTTCTTCCTATGAACAACTCCAATTTGTTGAGGTGTGTATGTAGCCAAGAACTCATGTGAGACACCTTCTTCATCAAGAAAGGTATCCACATGGGTCTTCTTGAACTCTGATTAGTTATCTCTCCGAACTTTCTTGATCTTCACTTCAAACTGATTTTACGCTTTGCGAGCGAAGTTCTTGTAGATCTTTTGTACCCGCGACTTATCATCAAGAACGAATACCCATGTAAATCTGGAAAAATCATCAACTATAACTAGACAATAAGAGTTTCCATCGAGACTTTTGTAAGCATTGGGACCAAAGAGGTCCATATGAAGTAACTCGAGTGGTTTCCTAGTAGTCATGATATTCTTGATTGGATGACTTCCACCTACTTGCTTTCCTACTTGACAAGCGCTACAAAGTCTATCTTTGTGAAAGATAACATCCTTAACACCTAGAATTTGATAAGCTTATCTAGATTGCGCATGCCTACATGTCCAAGCCTTCTATGCCACAACCAACCTTTAGATAATTTTGCAATAAGACAATTACGAGGTTGGGCCTCTTTATTGAAGTCAACAATGTATAGATCACCTCTACGAATACCGGTAAATACAATTTTATGATTATCAAATCGAAACACTTGGCAATCTACTTTAGTAAATGGCACATTGAAACCGAAGTCTGCTAGTCTAGATAGAAAAAGAAGATTGTAGCCAAGGGATTCAACAAGCATCGCATTTTAAATTGAGCTATCATGAGATATGGGAACCTTACCAAGGCTAAGTACCTTAACCTTGGAGTTGTCTCCAAAGGTCACGTACCTTCGAGGACCTTGATTAGGCATGATCTCTTGGAACATGTCTTTATCACCACTCATGTGATCCGTGCATCCACTGTCGAGAATAGACTCTTTTCCGCCGGACATGTAATCCTTGAGGTTTGCCATTAGACTTAGATTCCTCATGATCTTTTCATGCTCGATGTCGAACAACTCATCTTCATCATAGTAGCCATGTTCTTCGTTGTCATCAATTGGTGAAATCTCCTTGTCATAAAAACCAAGAGACTTGTTACAATAATAACCATGACAATGTTCAAGTTTACGAATATGAATGGCTTCAATAATAATGTTGTTGATAGTTCTAACATCTCCTTTAGCACGCATAAGATCGCGAATCTCAAATAGGCATTTATCGAAGTTTGGATCACTAGGCATCATTTTGTGAAAAGCAACAGTTTTATGAAGAATTTCATCAAGATTACCTAATGAAATATTTGGATATCGTTTCTCCAAAACCGTCTAGAAAGTATAAGCACAAGCAAAGTTCTTCAATTGAGAAAGCATGAATCAAGGTAAGCCTCTAACAATAAGACTGGTAGTTCTAAGGTTACCAAGCATGTTAATTTCATCTTCGTGTGTGGGATGCAATTCATCAACGGGGAGCACATAGGGATTTTCAATATGTTTTCTCAAATGGAATTTATCAAATGGGTCAATCATGATTTCTTCCATCGATTATAGTACTCTCCATCAATAATGGGCACTCTACAATACAAACTCTCCACACTAGACACATCCATCTTCCTCCACGGTATTGAAATCGAAGCAACGGAGACCAATGCTCTGACACCAATTCTGGGATCACTAGAAGTGTATGTATAGAGGTGGGTGAATAGACTATTTGCAGGAATTAATAACTATCTCAAGCATAAATAAAGTATTGGTAGTTTTTAGCATACATAGCAAAACTAGAACACCCTACACATGCAAGTCATCAAGTATAGCAGTAGAAAGTAAAGACATTGCACATGGAATTAAGGAGTAGACATAGAGGGATCAAAAGCATGAGGGACAAAAGATTTTTCCCATGGTTCCGATAGGTGGCGCTATTGTACATCCACGTTTATGGAGTTTTCAACCCACGAAGGGTAACGATCTCGAGAGTTCATGGAGGGCTCTACCCATGGAGGGTTCCATGAAGAAGCAACCTTGACTATACCATGATGGCCTACATCCACGGAGAACTAGCCTAACTCGTGGTACATCTTCACGAAGTAGGAGATCTCCTTGCCCTTACAAACTTCTTGGTTCACTCCACAACATGAAGTACATTGATCCCAAGTGACACCTACCCAATCTAGGAGGCACCACCCTCCAAAAGTTAATAGGCTCGATTGTGTCGATGAACTCCTTGATTTTGTGCTTCAAGATGATAGACTTATCAACACACAATCACTGTCTCACAGATTTGGCTTGGTGTAAGAGATTGATTGGGTGGAAAGCAAGTTAGGGAGGATAGAGATCAAGATTCATATGGTTGGAATGGAATGGCATGATCTCAACATATGAGTAGGTGGCTCTCTCTCAGACAATCAGTAGGTATGAGTGGGGAACTATTCTGAGTGCTTTTCTTGCGAGTGAGTGGTGGTGGAGGGGTATATATAGGCATCTCCAAAAATCCAACCGTTACACACAAAATGACCAACTCAGTGAAACCGATGTGTTAATCTCGGTGAGACCAATATAGGAATCTCGGATGCATCGATAAGATGACCAATGGTCAGATTGCCCATTCTCTATGACGCCGATTCACAAAATTCGGAGGGACCAGTTTTGTAAACTTGCGTAATAGAAAGTTGGAAACCCAAACTTGTTGGCACCGAAGCAGAATCGGTTGCATAGAAGTGGCTAAGGTTTGGCTGAATCTGTCTAGGGTTTGGAATTGGTGCACCGAGTGGAATATGTTGGTTGCATCGATTTCGAATATTTGGCTTTGGATAGACTTTTTATGGAAGAGCTTGTGGGTGTAAGTGGTGACTATCACTTGTGCACGTATGAGCATTTTGTTCGCCAACAAAACCTTACACTCTTTAATAGTATTGGCTTTCCTATGGACTAACCGTGATTTCTCACAAAAGATAAAATGAAGAGTCCTTTGCTTGAAGCTTGGTGTGGGGACCCCGACTCAAAAGTCCTGTTCACCGAATGCACGTGTATAGTGATCCCAGAGATCAATGCGCACTGAACACACAGAGCTGAATAACAAGAGTCTTACATCCACACTTAACTTCTTACACAAATAAAGACCGTGAAGGTCAAGTCTTAAATAGATAGGGCCACACGGGCCAAACACATAAAACAGAACAAGAAATAGAAATCCTAATCGAAAGCATGAACCCATGCCATCTGCCTTAACCTACAAGCATTCTGAATAGGAAGCATCCTAGTTTGCATGTTCGTCACCAACAAACTCTTCAACATACTCATGTTCTTCCATGCCTGGCTAATGAAGTAACCAGTGGCAAGCCAGTGAGTACTTTGAATGTACTCACAAGCAACCCAAGTTGTGGAACAAGGTAACAATGATGCATGATATAGCACTAAGTAGGTAATTTGCGGAAAGCCAATTTTAAATGCACTGACATGATCAAGTAACTAGTAAGCATGCATCTACAATAGGCAGATATCCATATGAACAAGTTACATATATCATCATAAGTAGGGGTTGAATACCTCGTGTTCATCCATCATGCTAAGTCATTGGAGTTAGTTCCATTCCCATGCTAAGTCATTGGACTTAGCTCATGTGACCTCTTTGTCACCATCACATCCATCCGCACGCCAAGTTCTACGAAAACATTCGGACGTGGCATAAGAAGCACCACCCAACTGTCCTTGACCATGGACCCAGCTATGCGGATAGTCTTACACTCTACAGAGGTTGCACACTTTACCCACAAGGGTCGGGGAACTTCCATGTCATCCACGACTCACGGTATATAACATACCCGAGGTAAGAACCCGAACAATGCCTTTCCCCTAGCGATACTAAACAAAGAGTCCACTCGATTGGTACCTTGCCCTCATGATGTACATCACACGAGCCTCGCTCTAATCATAATATCCATGAGGGGACCAACGGTGGTGGGGTCCTGCCCGATGAAAGTGTCAATGGTAAGAGTGTCGGAAACAACCCACCGAAAGGGTCACTACTCCACATGATCAAATATGATGAAAGTAAGGTGCTATATGACATGCAATACAAATGGTTTCTTATCATGGTCAAAGGGCTACTTGCCTGGCTCAACAAAGTCTTTGGGTTCTTCGACGTCTTCGGGTCCAACTTCTTCGTCAACCGCGCAATCTATCGTTACGAAATAAAGTGATAAAAATAAGCAACACACCAAAACAGAGCACACAAACTACTATAAAAAATGTTAACCTACTCTGATAAATACTAAATGTCATACTAAAAATATATTTCCCTAGGGTTTGGTTCTAAAAAATATTTTGGGAATAAATTAATAGAGGCAACAAGGTGCCCCAATATAGGTTTTAAAATAAAGGTACTAAAAATATTTTCAAACATTCTTACAAATGGCACTAATAAATTCTATGGATTATTCTAAGAATTTAGGTGGAAAAATTATGGGAATTGGATAAATATTCAAATATGTGGAATTTTTGGAAGATAACAGAATAAAAGAAAAAGTTAAAAGGGTCGTGTGACCTTACGGGCTAGAACCACCCAGCCGAACCGGCCCATAGGGGGAAGACAGCCCAGGCGAGGCGCCGCGCGCGGCAGGTTTGTTTTTAAACCTGCCTGTGGGCCCAGCCTGCCAGTGAGAGAGGAGGGGGCTTGGGGATGAGAGATGGCCCCCCTGTCATCCCTCTCCTTGCGATAGCCATAGAGGGCTCACCAGAGGGGGCTCTAGGCCACAGCGGCGGGAACAGAGAGCACCGGCGTGCTCGCGGGGCTCCTGTGCATCGGTGGGTGGTCGTGGGGTAGCAGGGGGGAGAGGGTAATGCCGACGAGGGGATAGGATCTTGACGGTGGAGATGGTTTGGGTCAGGAGAGGGCTCCTGACCACGGGGGAGAGCGCGCTGGGCACGGGGAGGAAGCGGAGGAAGGGGGCGAGCGAGGAGAGAGGAGCAGGAGGAGTGGGGGCCTTCAATAGGGGGTCGTTGGTCCACCGTGGTCGTGATGCGCCGGCATGGACCAAGGCATCGCCACGGGCCACGGGGCCAAGTCGGGGTGTGTGTTGGGGCTTCATGGACGAGGTCTGCGGCCCGGAGAAGGGAAAGCAGCCAGGTGGGGTACCCAGGGGTGCGCGCATGCGAGTGAGCTCGACCACTGCCTGGTTCGGGCGGCGCCATGCGCGCGGGAAGGACGGGAGCAGAGAGGGGAAAGAGGTGGCCGACCGTCTGCCATGTTGCGGACATCGAGGCCGACCAGGGGGACACATGGGGAGGCCCAAGGGTTTTGGATGGCGTCGGGTAGGGGCGGCTACAGTGCGGGAGCACACTGTAGTGCGCTCCAGAGCACCCAAATGGCATGCCCATGCATATTCTATGCCCACCCGCGTGTCTCCTTGTGTCTTGGGCTATTGGAGATGCCCACAGGCTAGGATAAGCTAGGGCAGGGCTCTGGAGAAGCCTTAGGCCAGAAGAAAAGGGTGAGAGGGGTAGAAAAACATGTTGCCGGGGGTGAAAATGGGGGGTTTTACCCCACCTCCCAGTGACTTGAGGACTTGGGTTTTTTACTGGAGGTGAAAGGTGACTACAAGAGGCTCTGGTAAAATTTTGGGGGCAAGGGTAAAAGGTTAATGGTTGGTAATGGTGGTTTTACAATTTCACCAGAAGGTGTTTGATGGTGTTTTGGGCAAGAAAACTTTACTACCTTACTGAGATACTTACCAGGGTCAAAGGCCAGGTAACACTGAGAGGATTCACCAAGTTTGAGCTCAAGAGGAGAAAGTTGGCAATGAAGATTGGTTAAACCCTAGAAATTTGCAAAATCAGGTTTCTGTAGATCTATTGATTCTATGTTTTTACCCTTGATCCAGCACTTAGTGTATTATCACTATTTGGTCATTAGAGCATGCCCACAAAGTTTGGGGTCAAGGGGAGACACTTCACAATGTAAAGTTGCTCAAATTTGATTCTGGACAGGGATGGTTTTCGGATGGTTTGATGAAACACATCAACTTGGATTGAGATGAAACTTTGCAAGAACATTACCTATGATAGTGTTGGCTTGCTGTTATTTTTCTAGAATTTATTACGAATATTTCTTATAGAAATATTCCAAAAGTTTGATCTAAAAAGGGTTTTGAGGGTTTTTGGCCATGATTTGATCATGCCCTTGTGTTGAAACTCATATATTTGGAAAATATATGTCCAATGAGTGTCTCTCAATTTTCTCAAATATTTTAAAGCATTTACATGTTTTTCCCTAGGAAAAACCATTTCTGCCTTGAGAAAAAGATTTTAAATAAAATATGAAAATAATCTTTACAAACAATATTTTGTGGTTTTGGGAAGTCTTATATATAGTGGGTTTGAAATAAAGCTTTTGGGGAAAAAGAATCCACCCAATTTGAGGACTTGTAGTGCAAACCTCATTTCAGGGGGGTTTTGAAAACCTAATTTGAATAAATCATTTTTGGTTAAAACAAAATTTGATAAAAATAGTTTTGGGCACTAATCACATGGCATGATCATTGGCCAAGAGCTTTTGGGACAAGGAGGATGAATATAAAGTGGAATAGAATCTAGGAGTACCATATAACACAATCATCAATCAAGTAACAGCATAGCAAACAAGCACAAACACTTTGAAAATGTTTTAGTTGGCTCCAATTTTTATAAACCCAAACATGTCAAGGTGATAAAAACACAGGGTGTGACAGACCTTCCCCCCTTACAAGAATCTCCTCCTCGAAATTCCTAGGCTAAGCGCTAAAAAGATAAGGGAACTCAGATCTAAGATAACTTCACGCTCCCAGGTTGCTTCAGCTTCAGTGTGCTTGCTCCACTGGACCTTAAAGTACTAGATGGTGTGGCTTCGGGTGCAATGCTCGGCTTCATCCAAAATGCAAACTGGCCTCTCATGATAAGTGAGGTCTGGCTGAAGATCGATGGCTTGATGGCGATGTCCTTGTAGAGGTCGGGGTGGTTGGGAACTTGTAGACTCTTCCGGAGTTGCGACACATGGAAGACGTTATGCGCATCTAATAGCTCGGAAGGTAACTCTAGCTGTTAGGAAACTTCTCCTTGCATTGAGGTGATCTTGAACGGGCCGATATATATTGGTGCAAGCTTTCCTTTGACGTGGAAATGCTTTGTTCCTTTGAGAGGCGTGACTCGGAGGTAGACATGGTCACCGACACAGAAGTTCACTTCTCGGCGGTGAGAGTTGGCGTGGCTCTTCTATCTTGATTTGGCGGCCTCCAGGCAATCTCGAATGAGTTGAACTTGCTCTTCTGCTTCGTGGAGGACAAATGGTCTAAAAACTAATCCTTCTCCGGTCTCTAACCAGTTGAGCGGAGTACGACACTTATGTCCATACAACACTTCAAATGATGTCGTCTGAAGACTCGACTGATAGCTGTTGTCATAGTAGAACTTGGCGAATGGTAGGCAATCTTCCCACTTGGCTCCGTATGCCAAAACACAAGCGCAGGGCATATCTTCGAGTATCAGATTTACTCGCTCTGCCTGCCCACCGGTCTGGGGATGAAAAGCAGTGCTGAAAGAGAGCTTGGTTCCCATTGCTTCTTGAAACTTCTTCTAGAACCTTGAGGTGAAATAGGTACCTCGATCCGACATAGTCTCCTTTGGAACTCCGTGAAGACTCACGATGTGGTTGATGTAGAGGTTCGCGAGACGGGAATGAAGTGGGCTAATTTGGTCAAGTGATCAACAATGACCCAAATGGAATCATGTCCTTTGTTTGACCTTGGCAATCCGGCAATGAAATCCATCCCGATTTTGTCCCACTTCCATTCAGGCACTTTGAGAGGTTGAAATAGCTCAGTGGGTCACTGATGCTCAGCTTTAAATCTCTGGCATATGTCACCCTTAGCCATGAAGGTGCCTATCTCCCGTTTCATGCCATGCCACCAAAATCTCGCCTTGAGGTCTTGATACATCTTGGTTCTATTGGAAATATGCCCTAGAGGCAATAATAAATTGGTTATTATCATATTTCCTTGTTCACGATAATCGTTTATTATCCATGCTATAATTGTGTTGATCGGAAACTGAGATACATGTGTGGATACATAGGCAACACCATGTCCCTAGTATGCCTCTAATAGACTAGCTCGTTGATCAAAGATGGCTATGGTTTCCTAGTCATGGACAAGAGATGTCATTTGTTAACGGGATCACATCATTAGGAGAATGATTTGATGGACAAGACCCAAACTACAAACGTAGCATATGATCGTCTCATTTTATTGCTACTGTTTTCTGCATGTCAAGTATATGTTCCTATGACCATGAGATCATGCGACTCACTGACACCGGAGGAGTGCCTTGTGTGTATCAAAAGTTATAACGTAACTGGGTGACTATAAAGGTGCTCTACAGGTATCTCCGAGGGTGTCTGTCGAGTTGGCATGGATCAAGACTGGGATTTGTTACTCCGTGTGACGGAGAGGTATCTCAGGGCCCACTCGGTAATACAACATCACAATAAGCCTTGAAACCAATGTGACTAAGTGTTAGCCGCGGGATCTTGTATTACGGAACGAGTAAAGATACTTCCCGGTAACGAGGTTGAACTAGGTATGAAGATACCGACGATCGAATCTCGGGCAAGTAATATACCGAAGAACAAAGGGAACATCATACGGGATTAATTGAATCCTTGACATAGAGGTTCGTCCAATAAAGAACTTCGTAGAATATGTAGGAACCAATATGGGCATCTAGGTCCTGCTATTGGTTATTGACCGTAGAGGTGTCTCGGTCATGTCTACATAGTTCTTGAACCCGTAGGGTCTGCACACTTATGGTTTGGTGACATTTCGGTAGTATAGAGTTATGTATGGTGGTGACCGAAGGTTGTTCGGAGTCCCAGATGACATCCCAGACGTCACGAGGAGCTTATCGGTAAGGATTGATATATAGGAAGTCATGTTTTGGTCGCCGGATAAGTTTCGGGCTCATCGGTAGTGTACCGGGAGTGCTTGTAGTGTACCAGGGGACAATCGAGAGAGGTATTTCGACCCAAGAGGCTACATGGGCTATGGGAGGAAATAAACCAGCCCATAGTGGGCTAGCCGAAGCCTCCTCTAAGGGCCCATGCAGCTAGAGTGGTTTGAGAAGGAAAAAAATCCAAAGGTGGAGAGCTCGAAAGAGTTTCCAAGTGGAAAGGAGGAATTCTACTCCTAATAGGATTGAAGTAGGACTCCTCCACCTCCAATTTCGACCAAACCTTGAGGGTTTGAGGCTGCCTCCTCCCCTCCCTCCGTCCTATATATACTAGAGTATTTAGTGGAAAAACCTAACCCTAATAGCCACGTGCTACCTCTCCACTAGTCACTATAGGAATTAGGCACTTTGCCGTTGTCCATCCCAGACGGCAAAGGCGTACATCCCAGACGGCCAAGTCTTTGTCGTCCGCCAGCAGATGGCCAACCATCCGGCTGAATAAGCCAAGTGTCTGCATGCTATTTACCAGTGCTCTTTGGAGTTGCTGGGGTGGAATAATAGCACCCCTCCCAGCACACGCCAAGGAAGGAGGCTCAGAGCGCTCTCGACCCCCGCCCACCATCTGTCAGCAACTGCAATGACAAAGAGTGAACGAAATTAGTTCAACATAAAAAAATTGAATACCTAATAACATGAACTAATTAATAATATATATGTACATAATGATAATTGAATACCTCACATTACTAATATTAATCTTCATCGTATATATATATGCTCCAGGATCAATAAATGCATAATCATCATCACTATCAGTAATGACGTGCTCATAAGCATCATCAATAAATGCATCAACATGTAGAAGGCCTCTATGTAATCATTCAAGCATTGTCAGGTCATCCGCAGCAGTAACCTCTTCTTCTTCCGTCTCTTCTTGTTCCTGCTGAGGGGGGAAGTCAGGTTCACTGTCGCTGTGTACCTCAATGTTTTGGGGTGAAGTAGAGCGGTTCTTGAAACGTTTTTTGGAAACACGTGTTTCTTGGAAGAATTCTCCTTCATATGTGCCTGGGTTATTGTGAGGTTCATAATCAACTTCATTGAGGGGAGGTGGTCTAAAATGTGGCGACACATCATAAACGACATCCCAACCTTTCAAATTTGGATCCGTTTGGCAGGCCCACGGTAGATAGAAAACTTGGGTCGCCTGTTCAGCCGTAATAATGACATCGGGAACATCTAAATGGGTGCTTTGTTTGATTTCGACTAGCCCTATATGTTCATGAGTCCTTCTAGTCTCCTTTGGCTGGAACCAATAACATTGGAAGACTACGACGTTTGGTGGGTTTTAACCAAAGAATGTAAGTTCATAAATTCCTTCAACTCTTCCATAATACTCGACCCCTCCTTCGCCGACAGCGGAGAGACAACAATTTGTAGACATTCGATCAGCCATAGATAGCTCTATGCAAAAAGTACGAACGCAATTCCCGTTGATGTCGTATTTGTCAAATGAACGGACCATAAAGTCGAAACCATTAGCGACATGTCTCAATTCGGAGTCCATAGACTCTCAATTAGCCTACAAGTTTAATACGAAAGGATTGTTGCATTAGCCGCAAACTAGGCGAAGAAATGAAATTGTCGAAGCAAGAAAACTTGCGACCTGCCTCTAGCCAACGGAACTGAAGAGCTGCCTTGCATGTGGGGCACGGAAACCTTCCATGCACACACCAGCCAATGAATAACGCATACACCGGCAAGTCATGCATTGAGTACATGTACCACAAATGCATTTTGAAGTTCTTTTTTGTAGCAGCTTCGTACGTCTTGATCCCATTATCCCAGGCTTCTTGCAATTCATCCTTAAGCGGTTGCATGTACACATTCATATTCTTCCCCGGATATTTCGGCCCTGGAATTATCAACGTCAGGAAAATGTTCTTTCTTTTCATAATCTCTCTGGGGGGAGATTGAGTGGAATGACAAATACAGGCCAACAACTGTATTGTGCTACCGTCATACCATACAGATTGAACCCATCCGTGATGATGGCAACTCGAGGATGCCTTGGATCTGTTGCTTTATCTTTAGTAATGCATCGAAGTGCTTCCACGCAAAAGCGTCTGATGTGTGTCCCAACATCGGATTCCCATCTGCATCTAGTTAGGTTCTTTTGGCCAATTTATGCCACGTCATCTGTCTTGGTATGATTGGCAGATACCAAAGAACATTAATGGGGATTTTGGTATGACTCTTCTCACCTATACCATTGTCTACCAGAACATACCTGGAAGCATTGCAAATGGGGCAATAGTTCAAGCCCGCATACATAAGCCTAAATAAGGCACATCCATTCTCACAGGCATCTATCTTCTCATAGGGCATCTTAAGCGCACGTAGGATTTTGTCCGACTGGTACAGGTTTGCTGGCAATACATGGCTTTTGGGTAGAAAGCCTCCAAATATCGTCATCATCGCGTCGTAGCATTCTCTGCCCAAGTTGAACTGAGCCTTCAAAGCCATTACTTGCGCGATGGCATCCAGCTGACAAAGCTCAGTGTGCTGGTGGAGAGGATGTTTTCAAGACTCCAACATTTCATGAAAGGCTTTTGCAGATTCCTCCATCTTATCATCCGAATCCCGAGCATCATCAAAGTCTTGCACCATGTCTTCGATCCTGGTACCATTCTCGTCGGTGCGACGACACACCACCTCAGCTCTAGCATGTTGGGCAGACTCACCATGAAATGTCCAGACCGTATAATTAGGAGTAAAACCTCACTTTTGTGGGTGTTTGATAATTTCAAACTCTAATTTCTTTTAATAGTTGTCGCAATCGACACAAGGGCACCAGGTTGTTTTCTATCCATTTGCAAATGTGACTCACACAAACTCCTTGGTTTTTGTTAACCATTGACGGGTCATGTCTTTCTAACTAGTGTGACCGGTGTACATCCACCCATGATCACTCATCTTGCCTAGCTACTGGACACACACAAAATATATACATAATTCAGCAAACCATATTCATTAGTTAATAGAGTTTGTCAGTTTCATTACGTAGATGCAACCTAGATGCTAGTAGGTAAAGATAGGTCCTAATCCCACCCGAGTATGTGTAGATTGGGTTCGTTTTGACATGCTCTGCTCCGGATCCGATGCACGCAGCACCTCCCTGCAATTCTCCTGATACATGTCTCGGCATTAAGCAAAGTGGATGTGTACCCGGAGGACAACAGGGAGGCACTGACGAAATTCTGCATCGGATCCAAAGCAGAGCATATGGGAAAACGAACCCAATCTACACATACTCGGGATGTCCATGGATAACGTTGGACAATTCAAAAGAATCATGGTTATAAATATGCTAATGAATGCATATTTATAGATGTAACCCTTTCGAACGGGAGACGCATAGTGGTCACGCATACTGATGATTGAAAACACCTATAGCTAGCAAGTTTCATAGGCACGAAGACCGGAACAGAGGAAATGAAGGGGCAGGAGGAGATGTCATTTGTGCTCACCCACGCATGCAGGGGCGGAGCTCATCGAACGCACGGGGAGGTCGTTGACCACTAGACCCTCGCAGCGACGAAACAACTATACATTTAAGTCCACCTGATCAACATAAATATGATGTTTTGTATAACAAAATCAAAAAATATATGACCTAACTCATAATTCACAAATATATGACCCGTGTCGTGTCAGGGTCGGGGTGTCGGGGCTGTCGTGTCGGGGTCGGGGTGTCGGGGGTGTCATGTCGGGGTCGGGGTGTCGGGGGTGTCGTGTCGGGGTCGGGGTGTCGGGGGTGTCGTGTCGGGGTCGGGGTGTTGGGGGTGTCGTGTCGCGGTAGGGGTGTTGTGTCGTGGTCGGGGGTGTCGTGTCAGGGTGTCGGGGTGTCGTGTTGGGGTCAGGGTGTCGGGGGTGTCGTGTCGGGGTAGGGGTGTTATGTCGTGGTCGAGGGTGTCGTGTCAAGGTGTCGGGGTGTCGAGTTGGGGTCAGGGTGTCGTGTCGGGGTCGGGGTGTCGGGGGTGCCGTGTCGGGGTCGGGGTGTCGAGGGTGCCGTGTCGGAGTCGGGGTGTCAGGGGTGCCGTGTCGGGGTCGGGGTGTCGGGGTGTCCTGTCGGGGGTTGGGGTCGCTGGCATCGGGGGTTGAGGATCGGTGGCGACAGAGGTTGAGGGTTAGTGGCATCAGATGTGCCATGTTAGGGTGTCGGGGTGTCGTGTCGGGGTCGGGGTGTCGGGGGTGTCTTGTCGGGGTCGGGGTGTCGGGGGAGCCATGTCGGGGTCGGGATGTCGAGGGTGTCGTGTCGGGGTCCGGGGTGTCGTGTCATGGTGTCAGGGTGTCGTGTCGGGGGTCGGGGTGTCGGGGGTGTCTTGCCGGCGATCCTCGACCAGGTTACGTTGGCGCCGATGCACCCCTCCTCCTCCTCCTCTTCTTCTTGTTAGTCTCCTTCTTGTTTTTCTTCTTTTCTTATCCTCCTCCTTTTCTTCTTCTTTTTCTTCTTCTCCTTCCTCTTCTTCTTCTTCTTCATCTCCTTCTCCTCCTCTTCTTCTTCTCTCTTATTTTAATTAACTACAACTAATTAACCTAACTACATTACTAAATTACTAACTAAACTAAACTATTAACTATAACTAACTAATTAGATTACTAACTAAACTAATTAACTACAAGTAACTAACTAAGTTACTAACTAAACTATTAAAAAATGAAATAATAGACAGGGGGAGGGAGCTCACCAGAGTGGGGGAGGTGGAGGCCGGCGTTGGTAGAGGTGGAGGAGGCCGACGCCGACGGTGGGGCATGGGCGAGGGCGGCGGCGTGGTGGGAGCGAGTGCCGAGGAGGGAGAGAGGGGCAGGGTGGTGGGCGCAGGTGGCGGCCGGCGGTGCCAACGCGGCGGTGGGGGTGGTGGGCGCGGGTCGTGGTCGGTGGAGGGCGCGGGCGGCAGGGGTGGGGCAGTGGGGGTGGAGGGCACGGGCGGCGGCCGGCGATGGGTGCGGGCGGTGGGGGTGGGGGCGTTGGGGGTGGGGGCCGGGACGCAGCCAGCGGTGGGCGCGGGCGGCAGGGATGGGGTTGGTGGGGGTGGGGTGGGTGGCGCGGGCGGCGGCCAGCGGTGGGCGCGGGCGGCGAGGTGGGGGCGGTGGGGGTGGGGGCGACGGGGAGGAGACAGGGAGAGAAAGACAGAGAGAGGCATGCTAGGGGGCATTATCCGTTAGTTAGCCCCCCTCTTTGCCGTCGGCTAGCGGGATGGCAAAGGAGGTTTGCCGTCCGCTTGCGGACGGACAAGAGGAGGGCCGTGAGGTCAAGTTGCGGGCTGGGTTTAGAGTGGGCCCGTTCCCTCTTTGCCGTCCATTAGCGGATGACAATCCTCCTTTGCCGTCTGCTATCAGACGGCAAAGAACTGGCTGATGGCAAAGCCAACCGTTGCCATCTACCACGTATTTGCCAACCGCCTTCTACTAGCTGATGGCAAAGCCACTCTTTGCCGTCCGCTAGCAGACGGCAAAGGGGTGGTAGACGGCAAATCTTCTGAATCCAGTAGTGAGTGCATAGTTTCTCCTCTAGATCGGTTTTCTGCAGTGCTTAGGCGAAGCCCTGCCGGAATAGCTCTACCACCATCGCCCCAACTCCGCCGCGCTGCCGGAGAACACTTATACCACTCCGCGCTCTCTTGCTCGATCAAGAAGGCGGAGATCGTCATCGAGTCGTACGTGTGCTGAATGCGGAGGTGTCGTCCGTTCGGAGCTAGATCGGAAGGACTGTGATCAAGATCGTGAGATGGATCGCGATGAGATCGCAGGACGGATCGTGATGAGTTCGTGGGACAGATCGTGATTGGATAGCGGGACGGATCGTGATGAGATCGCGGGATGCTCGGCGATTTGGATCGCGAAGACGTTCGACTACACCAACCGCATTTCTTAACGCTTCCTGCTTAGGGATCTACAAGGGTATGTAGATACACTAACCGTCTCGTAGATGCTCATCACCTTGATAGATATTGCATGTGCATAGAAATTTTTTGTTTCCCATGCAACATTCCCCAATAGTGGCGTCATGAGCTAGGTCTATGTGTAGATGAGATCTCGAGTAGAACACAAAGAGTTTGTGGGCGTTGATGCTTAGATTGCTTCCTCCCTTGGTCATGTATTGGTTCAGCGGTACTATGGGATGAAGCGGCCCGAACCAACCTTAATCTTACGCTTACGAGAGACCGGTTCCATCGATTGACGTGTATCTTCGTTGCACAAAGATGGTTGGCGGGTGTTTGTTTCCCCTACTTTAGTTGGACCGGATTCGACAAAGGCGGTCCTTGAGAAGGTTGAAAAGCAATTTATGTATCACCGTTGTGGTTTTGCGTAGGTGAGAATTGTTCCTGCTAGACTCCCATAGCAGCCACGTAATACATGCAACGACAATTAGAGGACGTCTAACTCGTTTTTGCAGGGTATTTTGTGATGTGATATGGCCAATTACATGATGAGATATATGTGATGTATGAGATGACCATGTATTGTATATAATATCATAACTTGCATGTCGATGAGTACGGCAACCGGCAGGAGCCATAGGGTTGTCTTTAATTATTGTATGACCTGCGTGTCAATCATTAAGCGCTATGTAATGCTTTACTTTATCGCTAAACGGTAGAAATAGTAGTAGAAGCGTGGTGGGCGCGACAACCCCGATGGCGACAAGTTGATGGAGATCATGGTGTCATGCTGGTGACGATGGAGATCATGCCGGTGCTATCAAGATGGAGATCAAAAGCACAAGTTCATGGCCGTATCATGTCACTTTTGATTTGCATGAGATATTAATCCTTTTATGCACCTTGTTTTGCATAGGACGACGTTAGCATTATAAGGTGATCCCTCACTTGATTTCAAGATAAATTGTGTTCTCCCCGAGTGTGCATCGTTGCAAAAGTTCGTCGTGTCGAGACACCACATGATGATTGGGTATGATAGACTCTATGTTCACATACAACGGGTGCAAGCCAGTGTTGCACATGCAGAACACTCGGGTTAAACTTGAAGAGCCTTGCATGTACAGACATGTCCTCGGAGTACAAGAGACCGAAAGGTCGAGCATGAGTCATATAGTAGACATGATCAACATGATGATGTTCACCATTGAAACCACCTCAACTCACGGGATGATCGGACTTGAGTTGGTGAATTTGGATCATGTATCACTCGAATGACCGGAGGGATGTCAATTTGAGTGGGAGTTCTTCAGTAATATGATTAATTGGACTCATTATCATGAACATAGTCAGTTGTGTCTTTGCAAATTATGTTGTAGATTACTTCCTCGCGTTGTAGCTCCCTTGAATTTTTATATGTTTCTTGAGAAATAGATTTGAAAGATGATGGTAGCAATATTGTGGACTGAGTCCATGATCTGAGGATTGTCCTCATTGATGCACAGAAGGCTTATGTCCTTAATGCACCGCTCGATGCGCCAACCCCACTAGCATCGTGCATCATGTTGTGAACATCTGACAGGCACGTTCTGATCACTACTTGATAGTTTAGTGCGTCGTGCATTACGTCTTAGAATTGAGGCTCCAAAATGTTTTGAACGTCAAGGAACATATGACATGTTCTAAGACCTGAAATTAGGATCTCAGGCTCATGCCCGTGTTGCGAGATTGATATCTCCAACAAGATTCTTTGCCCGCAAGATAAACGAGAATAGCTCAATTGTTGAGCATATACTCAGATTGTCTGGGTGCTACAATTGCTTAAATCGAGTGGGATTTGATCTTCCAGATAAGAAAGTGTTTGATATAGTTTTCCAAGTCACTGTCACTAAGCTACTACAACTTGGTGATGAACTATTAAATGCCAGGCATAGAAATAATGATCCCTGAACTGTTCGCAATGTTTGACACCGTGAAGTTAGAAATCAAAAAGGAGCGTCAAGTGTTGATGGTTAGTAAAACCACTAGTTTCAAGAAGGGCAAGGGCAAGGAGGGAAACTTCATGGATGGCAAGTTAGTTACTGCTCCAGTGAAGCAACCCAAAGTTGAACCCAAACTCGAGACTAAGTGATTCGAAAAGCGGAACAACCTTAGATACTTGGTAGATAAGAAGGGTAGCAACGTCGATAGAAGTATTTTTGATATACGTGTTATTGATGTGTACCTTGCTAGTACCCCTAGTAGCACTTGGGTATTGGATACCGGTTCGGTTGCTAAATGTAGTAACTCGAAATAAAAGATACGGAATAAACGGAGAACTAGCTAAGGGTGAGGTGACAATGTGTGTTGGAAATGTTTGCAAGGTTGGTGTGATCAACATCGCATGCTCTCTCTACCTTCGGGATTAGTGACGAACCTAAATAAATGTTATTTGGTGTTTTGTGTTGAGCATGAACGTGTTTAGATCGTGTTTATTGCAACACGGTTATTCATTTAAGTCAGAGAATAATGGTTATTCTGTTTGCATGAACAATACCTTCAAAGGTCATGCACCCAGTGAGAATGGTTTGTTGAATCTTGATCGTAGTAATACACATGTTCATAACATTGATGCCAAAAGATATAAAGTTAATATTGATAGTACCACATACTTGTGGCACTGCCGCTAAATGTCGTATTGGTATAAAGCGCATGAAGAAACTCCATGCTAATGGATCTTTGGACTCATTTGATTTTGAATCAGTTGAGACATGCGAAAAATGCCTCTTGGGCAAGATGACTAAGGATCCCGTTTTCTGGATTGAAGGAGCGGGCAAGTGATTTATTGGAAATGATACATGTTGATGTATGAAATCCAATGAGTCTTTTAGCGTGCGGTGGATATCGTTAGTTTCTTACCTTCACTAATGATTTGAGTGGATATAGTGTATATTTACTTAGTGAAACATAAGTCTGAATCGTTTGACAGGTTCGAGCAAATTTAGAGTGAAGTTTAAAATCATCATGACAAGAAGATAAAAATGTCTGCGATATGATCGTGGAGGTGAATATCTTAGTTACGAGTTTGGCATACAACTTTAGACAATGTGAATGTTGTTTCACAACTCACGCCACCTGGAACACCATAGTGTGATGGTGTGTCCGAACATCATAGTCGTGCTTTATTGGATATGGTGTGGGCTATGATGTCTCTTATCATTTTGCTACTATAGTTTTGGGGTTATGCATTAGAGACAACTACATTCACTTTGAATAGGGCACCATCTAAATCCGTTGAGATGACACCGTGTGAACTACCGTTGGATAGAAACCTAAGTTGTCATTTCTTAATGTTTGGGGCTGCGACGCTTGTGTGGAAAAATGTTTTCTCCTAATGAGCTCGAACCCAAAGCGGACAAATGCATCTTCATAGATCACCCTAAGAATAGTTGGGTGAACCTTCTATCTCAGATCCAAGCATAAAGTGTTTGTTGCTAAAACGGGTCCTTTCTCGAGAAAAAGTTTCTCTCGAAATAATTGAGTGGGAGGAAGATAGAACTTGATGAGGTTATTGAACCTTTGTTTCAACGAGAGAGTAGCGCAGCGCAGGAAGATGTTTCTATGAAGTCTACGTTAGTTGAAGAGGAAGTTAATGATGATGATCATGAAGCTTCAAATCAACTTACTATCGAACCTCATAGGTCGACAAGGACGTGTACTGCTCCTGAGTGGTACGACAACCCTATCTTGGAGGTCATGTTGTTGGACAACGTTGAACCTACGATCTGTGGAGAAGCGATGATGGGCCTGGATTCTGACAAATGGTTAGAGGTCGTGAAATCCGAGGAAGGATCCATGTATGAAAAGCAAGTATAGACTTTGCTAGACTTGCTCGTTTGTCGGCAGGTCGTCGAGTACAAATGGACCTTTGAGATGATGACATACGCTGATGGTAAATGTCACCATTTATAGAGCTCGACTTGTCGAGAAGAAGTTTCTCACAAGTTCAAGGAGTTGACTGTGATGAGACTTTCTCACTCATAGCGATGCTAAAGTTTGTTGGAATTATGTTAGCAGTTGCTGCATTTTTGAATTATGAAATCTAGCAAATGGATGTCAAAACATTGTTTCCTTCCTTAAGGAAAGGTTGTATGACATACAACTAGAAGGTTTTGTCAGTACTAAGGATGCTAAAAGGTGTGCAAGCTTTAGTGACACTTCTATGAACTGAAGCAAGCATCTCGGAGTTGGAATATAGACTTTGATGAGGTGATCAAAGTTTTTGAGTCTATACAAAGTTTATGGGAAACTTGTATTTACAATAAAGTGAGAGGGAGCACTATAGAGTTTCTGGTAAGCATATGTGGTTGACATATTGTTGATCGGAAATGATGTAGAATTTCTGGAAAGCATAAACGGTTGTTTGGAAAGAGGTTTTCAAAGGAAGACCTGGATAAAACTACCTAATTGTTGAGCATCAAGATCTACAGAGATAGATCAAGATGCTTGATGAGACTTTGAATGAGTACATACCTTGACAAGTTTTTGAAAGAGCTCAAAATGGATTAGTCAGAGAGAAGTGTTCTCGCCTGCTTTGTAAGGTGTGAAGTTGAGTGAGACTCAACGCTCAACCAAGGCAGAACAAAGAGAAAGGACGAATGTCGTCCCCTATGCCTTAGCCATAGGCTCTGTATAGTATGCCATGTTGTGTACCGCACTTGTTTGTGCCTTGCCATGACTCCGTCAAGGGGTACGAGAGTGATCCAGGAGTGGATCACTAGACAACAGTCAATATCATCCTTAGTAAGTAAAAGACTAAGGAAATGGTTCTCGATTATGGAGGTAAGGAAGAGTTCGTCGTAAAGAGTTACGTTGATGCAAGCTTTGACACCAATCCAGATATGTATGGCAGAGCAGCCATTTGGAATAGCTCCAAGTGGTGTGTGGTAGCAGTGTTTATGGTTTGACACAGAGATTCGCAGAGTACACACGGATCTGAATGTCGCAGACCCGTTGACTATAAGACCTCTCTCACATGCGAAGCATGATCGAACCCCAGAACTCATTGGGTGTTAGATTCATAACAATGTGAATCACATGGTGATGTGAACTAGATTATTGACTCTAGTGCAAGTGGGAGACTATTGGAAATATGCCCTAGAGGCAATAATAAATTGGTTATTATCATATTTCCTTGTTCATGATAATCGTTTATTATCCATGCTATAATTGTGTTGATCGGAAACTCAGGTACATGTGTGGATACATAAACAACACCATGTCCCTAGTATACCTCTAATAGACTAGCTCATTGATCAAAGATGGTTATGGTTTCCTATTCATGGACATGATATGTGATTTGGTAACGGGATCACATCATTAGGACAATGATGTGATGGACAAGACCCAAACTACAAACATAGCATTTGATCGTGTCAGTTTATTGCTACTGTTTTCTGCATGTCAAGTATATGTTCCTCTGACCATGAGATCATGCAACTCACTGAGACCGGAGGAGTACCTTGTGTGTATCAAACGTTGCAACGTAATTGGGTGACTATAAAGGTGCTCTGCAGGTATCTCCGAGGGTGTGTGTCGGGTTGGCATGGATCAAGACTGGGATTTGTTACTCCGTGTGACGGAGAGGTATCTGAGGGCCCACTCGGTAATACCACATCACAATAAGCCTTGCAAGCAATGTGACTAAGTGTTAGCCACAGTGTTGGGGATATAATCCCGCTGTATGACCCGCCCTAAGGGCTCTGGGTTATGCTCTGCGGCTTGTACACTGGCCCAAGGTGAGCCGGTGGTCCTAAAGCCTAGGAAGCTTGGCGGCTCATAAGGTGGGACGGACAGTGGCCCAGAAGACCCAGGTGTGTAAGCCGCCCGGGGACAACTTGGATAAGAAGATAGAGGAAGACTCGGGTAAACAATGAGATTCAGTTACCAATTGTATGACCCGTGGTCTAGACCTCCTATATAAAGGCAGACCCGGGGCGACTTAGAGATCAGGTTATCGAATACTTGGTCAAGCTCCAGCTCCCTTGTAATTGATACATCAAGCAATACAAAAATGAGCAGGACGTAGGCTATTACCTCGAGTTGAAGGGCCGAACCTGGGTAAATCCGTGTCTTTCGTCCCCATCAACCCCTTTTGAGTCCATCATGTTAGCAATGGCCTCGAATCGAAGTATGTTTACCCGGACATCTGCGATGACAAAACCACGTCAGTTGGCGCCCACCATGGGGCTTGCGCTCGGTGGTGTTGAGTTCTCAAAGGGCTCTCCCCCGGGGCTCAAGGGATACGTGGTCGGCAAGATGAGCAAGAGTTGCCGTGGCCGGCTCTACATCGACGATGCCGGCTGGGGGCCTGATGCCGACTCTGTGGAGTATGGTTTCCGGGTTCCATTCGGTGGGATCCACGTGTTCATCGGAAAAATTGATGGAGCAACACTAGGGCCGGACGTCTACACCAACCTCGTCGAGCCGGCTCGGTGTCTGCAACCTACTCGTAGTGTGCAACCCGCCCGCGTTAGCCCGGGCCAGAAGCACGTCTTCATGGGATTTACTCAAGGTATGGACCTGGAAGCTTCCGGATCACCGGAAACTCTCGTTTACTTAGAGGATGGTTCTTCAAGCGGATAAACAGAGTCGGTCTATAGGCTTCACAACGGCGGGCTCGGAGGCTATGATGAGCTCTGTCCTGAGTCAGATCGCTCTGAGGCAGACGATCTTGGGCCACCAGTTCATGCTCCCGTGTTCACGGCGAGGTCAGTCCCAGGCACGAATAGTACGCCCACAAGGGCCGCCACCTCAAGCAATAACCCGCCGCTGCCGGTTGAAGTTCTTTTGGAGTTGATGGACGGGCTCGCGACCCTAATGGCTACTGACGTTACACCGGAAAATCAAGCCACTAGGAACTTGGAGATTGCAAGGATCAAGGACCGGATGGCGGAAGCGTAGCAAAGGATGGCTGAGTTAAAAGCCCAGATGGAGCAAGAGGCAGAACGCGTCAAGATAGATGCTTTCCGTCTTGGACTGGAGCCACAATCGACAGCCGCGGTTCATCGAATGAGGCATCAATCCTGCATGCCGGAACGTTATGAGGCAAGAAACCTCTTCAAGACGCGAGGGACAGGGCGAACAGCGGATGCACCTGGAAGCCGCCCGGCGGCTCGGCCAGTGACTCAACCAACACGGCGAAATCAGGCCACGCCTGCGGCCTTTCCAACACTGGCGGGTCATTATTCTAACCCGGCCAAGAATATGGTGGCAGCAGCCACCCGGCTCGAAACAATTCCTATTCCGGGTGAGGCGCCCTTTGCGGAGGATGTGCCAAACACCATTGGATACTTGTAGACGGCGATAGCCCAGCAGGAAAAGTACACCTACAGCCGGAGCCGTGTTCATTCAACACCTCTCCCTAGCCGGAGTTTTAGCCAGCGCTACGAGTCACCAGCGGGTTCCAGCAGGAACTGGCACCGAGAGATTCCATCGGGTCATCGGCCGGCTATGGATACACAAGCATTCGGAAATCATGCAAGAGGCCAGCAGGAGGTGACAGCTTTAGCCGAGGCGGCTCGCCAGGAGCCTGCGCCATCCATGTCAGTAGGAGTTGGAGGAACCACCAGAGTGGGGGGTGCCATGTTTGTCATCGGCTCTGCGGAGTGATCGGCTCCCAAAGGATTTCAAAGGGCCCCGCAAAGTTCCAAATTACACCGCTGATTTACCCCCAGAGGCTTGGGTGGAAAGTTATGAACTAGCTATGGAGATGCTGGACGTTAGTGAGGCAGTCTGTGCCAAATACTTCATCATGATGCTTGAAGGCCCAGCCCGCACATGGTTAAAGGGATTGCCACCCAATACAATCAACTCATGGGCAGATTTGAGAGCCAGATTCACTAAAAACATACAAGGAACGTGTAAACACCCCATGACCATCGTGGATCTTGATCACTACATTCAACAGGAGAATGAGTCAGCTCATCATTGGGTATGGCGGGTCTCGACCATCATCCACTCTTCAGAGCAGATCACGGTGGCTCAGGAAGTACTGATCCTAGAGAAGAAGTGCCACTTTGTCCCGCTAAAGCAGAAGCTTGGTCGGCTCAAGCGGACATGTCAAGATATGGGAGAGCCTATGACGGCTCTCACAAAATACGCCGAATCTGACAACACGAAGGATCCGGGTTCCGACGAGGAGAAGGCCGGCCAAGGAAAGAAGGGCAATCAGAGCAAGGGTACAACAAAGAATGGTAGCCAGAGCAAACGTAAGAACCCTGAGGCCGGGTGAGAACTGGTGGTCAATGCAAGTACGAATCAGAATCACCCCACTGGTAACAGGAGGTTTAAGCCACCTTTTAATAAGGACAGGCCTGCCTTTAATTTGGAGGAGGTGCTGAATGGTCCTTGTTCGGATCACGGCCAGCCCGATAAGCCGGCGAACCACACATGGGGAGAGTGCCGTTTTATGCAGAAACTTAAGAATCACTTTACACACCCCAACAATCAGGATGGTGGCCCGCTAGGCGGCTGTGGACAAGGCGGGTCAAGGGCCAGTTTTGGGTCCGGCGGCTCAGGGTCTGGTCACCCAGGTCAAGGTAATCAAGGAGGACACTAGTAGCATTCTAGTAACAACAATCAGCAACTGTGTAATCAGTCTGGTTATCAGATAACCCAAAACAGCTCAGCTCCGGTCAGTATCATGTTTTCATGACCAGCCTCAACAAAAGGGATCAGAAGTTGCGCAAGCAGGCGGTCAATGCGGTGGCACCAGCCCTTACACAGTATTTATGATGGTCTGAGTATGATATAACATGGAGCCGGGAGGATCACCAGCCACGTGTCGGTGACCCAGGGCGGCTGGCTTTGGTTGTGGCCCCCCAAGTGGGAGGGTATATGGTGAATAAAGTGTTAGTGGATGGAGGCAGCATTATTAATATCCTCCACTATGATACTTTTCGGCAGATGAAATTGCTAGACAAGGATTTAAAACCCTCATCCAGCATTTTTCATGGTGTGGTGCCAGGCAAGTCGGCGTATTTCGATGGGCAGGATTTCTTTGCAACTAGCCTTTGGCGACGAGTATAACTATAGGGTGGAGTTCTTGTGGTTTGTAGTGGTAAAAATCAAGAGTTCTTACCACACACTATTTGGATGTACGACTTATGCAAAATTCAAGGCTAGGACTTGCTTTGTATACCTATAGCTCAAGATGCCCGGCTTAAAAGGTACAATTACTATTCATGGTGATCTAAAGACGGCCATTGAGTGTGAGGAAGGAGATGCAGCTTACGCAGAGTCTAGTTGCACACAGGAGGAGCTTAAATTTTACAAGGAGAATGTTGACCTGGAGGATATGACCCTGCTGAAAAAGCCTGCCACGGAGGTTGAGCCACCCCTTAAGTTTTTAGCGGATGATACTAAGGCGGTAGATTTCACTCCAAGCAACTCATCCAAACAGTTCATCATCGGAGCTCACATGGATTTCAAATAGGAAAGCATGCTCCTTGAATTCATCCCTAAGAATCGGGACATCTTCGCATGGAAACCGTCTAACATGCCGGGTGTACCTAGAGATTTCGTTGAGCACAACCTTAATGTGGATCCGAAGTTTAAACCAATTAAGCAGTTTCTACGGCGGTTTAATGTGGAGAGACGCAAGGCCATTGGGGAAGAAGTTTCCTGGCTCTTGGCACCGGGTTTCATTGCTGAGGTTTTTCACCCGGAGTGGTTGGCTAACCCGGTGCTGGTGCTCAAGAACAACGGCACATGGCATATGTGTGTGGACTACACGGACCTGAACAAGGCTTGCCCGGCTGATCCGTTTGCCCTCCCTCGTATTGATCAAATCATTGATGCTGAGGCGGGTTGTGAAAGCTTGTGTTTCCTGGACGCTTACTCAGGCTATCATCAGATCAAGATGGCGGTTAAAGACCAGGAGAAGACGATGTTTATTACACCTTTCGGGGCTTTATGTTATGTATTTATGCCTTTCGGGGTCAAGAGTGCCCAGGCGACTTATCAGCGATGTGTGCAGAACTGCCTTCACAGTCAGATTGGCCGCAACGTCCATGCTTACGTAGATGACATCGTGATCAAATCCAGGAAGAAGTAGACCCTTTTGGGCGACTTAAAGGAAACCTTTGATAATCTCCGAGTCTATAAGATGATGCTTAACTCGACTAAATGTGTCTTTGGTGTTCTGGCTGGCAATATCCTCGGATTTCTGGTTTCTGAACATGGCATTGAGGCTAACCCGGATAAACTCAAGGCTATCACTTCTCTGGCAGAGCCGGCCTGTCTTAACGATGTCCAGCGCTTGGCGGGGCGGATCGCCGTGTTGAGCCATTTCATAAGCCGCCTTGGAGAGAAGGATATTCCTTTATATCAGAGGATGAAGAAGACGGAAAATTTCGTTTGGAGCAAGGCGGCAGCTGAAGCACTTGAGGTGCTCAAAAACAGTTGACTGAGCCACCGGTGCTGGCTACTCCAGCTGAGAAAGAACGTGGTGGCTAATAATCGGGCAGTAAGCGCTGCGATCGTGTTTGAGCGCAAGGAATCTGGAAAAGATTATCCGGTTCAAAGGACGGTTTATTATATCAGTAAGGTCTTGATGGAGTCCAAGCAAAGGTATCCGCATTGGCAGAAGCTGGTATATGGGGTTTTCATGGCATGCCGCAAATTAAAGAACTATTTTTTAGGGCACTAGATAACCGTGGTTAGTTCTGCTCCGTTGGAAGGATTACTAAGTGGAAGGATTACTAAGTGGGCCTTGGAGTTGGGATCTCTTAATCTAAAATATGTGCCTCGTACGGCCGTCAAGTCCCAAGCTCTTGTGGATTTTATAAATGATTGGACGGAATGTCAAGCCCCTGAGGAAAAGTTGGATGACACATACTTGACTATACACTTTCATGGATCCAAGCATCTAGAAGGGTGAGGCACAGGAGTTGTTTTGACATCTCCTGAAGGTGATAAGTTTTGTTATGTGCTCCGGTTGATGTTCCTGTGCACTAACAATGCGGCTGAGTATGAGGCTCTCCTTCATGGGCTTAGATTAGCCAAGGAGATGAATTTAAGCCGGGTAAGGTGTTTGGGCGACTAAGATTTGGTGGCCCAGCAGGTTTCAGGTACTTGGGACTCCAAAGACCCACGAATGGCGGCTTATCGACAGGCGGTTGATATTATTGCTGGCCACTTCAAAGGGTATCAGGTGGATCACATTGATCGTCGCAAGAATGAGGCAGCAGATGTGCTGTCACGGCTAGGCTCCCAATGAAAGACGGTGCCGCCCAATGTATTCCTGGACGTCTTACATCATCCGACTTTTAAGTTACCTTCGCAAGAGGATTTGGCTATTCCTGACCCGGAGGGGGAGTTAGTGGCAGCTTTGCATGCTATCCCAGATTGGACTGTCCCCTACCTGGCCTATCTGACCCGGGGCTTGTTACCTGATGATGAAGACCTGGCCAGACAGATCACTCGGCGCTCTAAATCAATAGTTATAGTTAATGGTGAGTTGCACAAATGCAGCATGACTGGCGTTTTTCAATGGCGTGTCTCACCTGAGGAGGGTCAGCAAATCTTAAATGAAATTCATGCTAGAGATTGTGGACATCACGCCGGCTCGAGGTTGCTGGTAGCCAAGGCCTTCCGGCACGGGTTGTTCTGGTTGATGGCTCACAAGGATGCAGAAGACTTGGTTCGCAAATGTGACGGCTGTCAAAAGTTTGGCCGGCGTGCTCATGTTCTAGCTCAAGAGTTAAGGATGATACCAATTACATGGCCGTTTGTAGTCTGGGGGCTAGACATGGTAGGACCTTTCAAAAGATCCAAAGATAAGAAAACACACCTCTTGGTGGCGGTTGATAAATTCACAAAATGGGTGGAGGCACAACCTGTTAGCAAGTGTGACGAGGCTACGGCGGTTCAATTTGTTTAGAAGCTGATCTACCGTTTTGGTTACCCTCACAGCATTATCACCGAAAATGGCACAAATCTATCTAAGGGGGCTATGAAAGAGTTCTGTGACAAGGAGCACATCCGGTTGGATGTTTCAGCAGTTGCGCATCCATAGTCTAATGGTCAGGCGGAGCGTGCTAATCAAGAGATTTTAAGGGGCATCAAGCCACGATTTATGGTTCCTTTACAACGAATGCCCGAGTGTTGGGTAGAAGAATTGCCTTCCATCTTATGGAGTGTCAGGACTACCCCCAACAGATCTACAGGCTATACACCTTTCTTTATGGTGTACGGTGTCGAGGCAGTATTGCCGAGTGACATCCGGCATGATTCGCCACGTGTGGCGGATTATGTTGAGAAGGATAATGAGACAGCACATCAAGATGCGCTGGATGCTTTGCAAGAAGGACGGGAGCTGGTGGCTGCCCGATCCGCGATCTATCAGCAAGACCTGCGCTGCTACCACAGCCACAGAATCAAGACCCGGACGTTCCAGGAAGGCGACTTAGTGCTCCGGCTGATTCAAGACCAAACATGCATGCATAAGTTATCTCCTCCTTGGGAAGGACCATTTGTGGTCAGCAGAAATCTCAACAATGGGTCATACTATGTCGTCAATATCAGGGATAATTCAGAGACGGCGGGTCAGGAAACCCACTGGCCATGGAACATAGCACATCTACGGCCGTATTACACATGAGGGCGTTGAGACTCGCCATTGTACACTATCATTGTACATACCATATTTAAATAAAATAACATCCCCGCAAGACGGGACCTCTTTTGTTACACGCATCTTTGTTCATACAAGAAGGGTTGATAAAAATTCCAGTTGATATATCAACTACGGCAGAGGGCGGCTTCTTACCTTCGGGTATAGCTTCTAATGCTTTATCGGCCCGGCTCTATGCCAAAATCTCCGGCTAACATGATTAGCCGCAGCGAAGGGCGGCTTCTTACTTTCGAGCATCACTTCTAATGCTTTATCGGGTGGCGTTAATGCCATATTGCTGAAGGGGGCTTCTTACCGACAGGTATCGCTTCTAATACCCTATCATCCGGCTTCATGCCAAATCTCCGGCTAACATGATTAGCCGTGGTTGTAGGAAGTTTTTTACCGATGGGTATCTAACCCTAACAACCGGTGGAGGGCGGCTTATTCTGGGTATAGCTTCTAATGCCTTATCGGCCAAGCTTTATGCCGGCTCCGGCTAACCAGATTAGCCATGGTTGCCAAGGGGGCTTCCCACCTACGGGTGTAGCTTATCTAACCCTAAACAACCGGCGGAGGGCGGATTCTTACCTCCGGGTATAGGTTCTAATGCCTTATCGGCCAGGCTTTATGCCATCTCCGGCCAACTAGATTAGCCATGGTTGCCAAGGGGGCTTACCACCTCCGGGTGTAGCTTATCTAACCCTAAACAACCGGTGGAGGGCAGCTTCTTACCTCTGTGTATAGCTTCTAATGCCTTATCGGCCAAGCTTTATGCCATCCCCGGCTAACCAGATTAGCCATGATTTCCAAGGGGGCTTACCACCGCCGGGTGTAGCTTCCCAAATCTTGGCCACCGATGTCTTCTATGTTGAGAAAGCAACATACGTGATCAAAGCAGCATTCAAAGACAATGACAGTTGAAGAGTCGGATCATTTTATATAGCGTAATAGAACAGGATTCAGCAGAAGCAAAAGTGACATCTAGTCTATTACATACACTCCCTAAGGAGCCCAAAATTTCGGACAAGTCTTTTCAACGCCACACGGCGTGTCTTGGAGAGTTGTTTGTTACAAGTTTTTCATAGTAAAGACTAGCTTGCTACCGGGTCATCTTGCTCCGGCTCTTTGGTGGCCCTGATCTGGAGATTGTCCAAGTCCCAGTTGCTATTCGTTAGAGCCGCAAAAGAGCATTCTTCAAAGTAAGGAGATGGGTCAAGGTCATGAGCGAAGAGATCCTTACTGCGGGCCGGCATTAAGTCCTTGCACTAAAAAAGCGGACCGCGGATTCTTTTCCGGTCAGGGCCATAAGCCGCCAGTTAGGTCGTCAGACCAGCTTCCTCCGCTAAGACGGAAGCTAGCACTCTGGAATCCTTGACGCACCGGCTGTAGTCAGCATCGGTGAACTCAGAGCCATCGTCTTTCGTTGAAGGGAATCCATCCATCATGCTGGTTGACATCAGCTCCGGAGAGAAAGCCATGGCCCGGCTGATGCCCGCAATCGCCCCTTGGCGGGCGGCTGATTTCTTTAACTCGGCAATCTTCTTGGGCATGGTGGACAAGAGATCCAAAACACCCTTGAGAGTTGCAGGAATCTTGTCTTTGTATTGCATGGCTTTAATAGTGTGCACCGCGTCGCAGTACAGCTGCTCTGTCAGGGTATACATAGCCTTGAACGGCAACAGACTATCAGAAGCCAGTTGCCAGCTCCTAGGGCCTGCATAAGTCGGAAATTTCATGGTGAGTCGCCAGTGCAAGTATTATATGACCATTGAAGCACAAGTTATCAGAAACTTACCAAAGAGGGCGGCTGTCATTCAGGTAATATGACGCTTCAAGGATTGGAGTTCATCTAATATAGCTATCAGTCATTGATCGGTGTCATCCGCCTGCTTGGTCAAGGAGGCCTTCTCAGAATCGGCTGACTCTTTAAAGGCGGTGAAGTCAGCCTTGATGGTAGCGAACTCCTCAAAGAGGAGCCAGCACTTCTCGTCTGTGGCACTTCGAGCCATTTGTTGAGCCGCCAGAGTGGTCTTTAGATCCGTCAACTGTGACCCGGCTTCAACTAAAGCTTCCTATGTCATGTCAAAGCATAGCATCAGTAGGCAAGTCTACAAACAGATTGCAAGCAATACGTATGACACTTGGGGGCTAATGTCTATTTTCAGACGTTTTGGCACTGAAAGACCCGACTCAACTTTGGACTAGATTGAGCCGGCCCTTGGGGGCTACGGATTCGGATGTTCTAAAGGGAAGATCATGAAAGACCCGGCTCAACTTTGAAATAGATTGAGCCGGCCCTTCGGGGTTATGGATTTGGATGTTCTACAAGGAAGATCATTAAACACCGGGCTCAACTTTGGACAAGATTGAGCCGGCCCTTGGGGGCTAAGGAAGGTTATAATAGGAAAAGGAGTACCCCAGATCCCGGCTTGTGGAAAGCCGGTTCACATATCCGACGTGAAGCTCTTCGGCGGTCATCTTCTCAAAGGCACAAGATTCAAACTCCAACTTCTTCGAGGCTTCAGCCGGTTCTTTATGCTTGGTCAGCACGTGTGCCGGGGGAGACTGGAAGCCAGAGCCGGTGATCACGACGTCCGGAGTGGCAACATTCTTGGTCATCTGGGCAGGACTTGGTGGCTTCGAAGGATCCCTTGGCGGGCTCTCTGGGATGATATCTTCCACAGCTGGCCCAGTACATGCGCCTGGCGGAACCACATCCAGTCATGACTCGTCCGGTTGTTAATGCTCTGGCTCTTGGGCTGCAAGGCTAGGGGAGGACTTGTTTTTCTTTTGACGCTTCGCTTGAGCCCTGGAGAGCATGAACGTCAGAACCCAAGGATTACAGCCGCCAAAGAAACAGAAATGCATGGTTAAAGGAAATACTTATAGCGGATTGATCTTAGGAGGCGGCAGGGCGGTCGCCGTAGAGTCGCCAGAGGAAGGTGACCTCTGAGAGATAGTTGAGAAAAGATAAGACAGTATTGAAATAGTAAAGCAAACCAGTCAAACAAGAGATACATACCTCTGGAGCGCGCTTCTTTGGAGCCGGGGAGTTCGGTAAACCGAACACGAGATCCGTAGAGCTGGCGCTTCGGGTCTAACGACGATCATCCTATTGTTGCTTTTTAAAAAGAAATTGAGGGTCTAGATAAGCAAGAGGATGAGAGAGAGTAACTTGTCCAATAACCCACCGCGGCTTCCGGGGGACAAAATATTCTGAGCCGGAAGAAACGTAGATTACCTTAGGGGCGTTGGCGCGGTTGGTCTCCACATCATGCTGTAAGTAAAACAGGTGTTAGTGAAATAAGAAGACAAAGCCTCAGAAAACAGCTAAAATTTTACCTCTGAGACGGATGATTGTGGTGGTTCAAACCATCCCTCTTGTGGGGCGTCCTTCTTGGGCTTATTAGCCGGGGCCTTCTTCTTGATATTGTTCAAGGGAGGGATG
This sequence comes from Hordeum marinum, assembly GCA_022496015.1. Taxonomy (NCBI): domain Eukaryota; kingdom Viridiplantae; phylum Streptophyta; class Magnoliopsida; order Poales; family Poaceae; genus Hordeum; species Hordeum marinum. The sequence continues at coordinate 128,545,507 of CM039676.1, read as the reverse complement.
TACTCCTTCTTCCAGAAGTCAGAGTCGGCCTGAAAGAATAGGCCGGTTAAGGGCAGTAGATCAGAAAGGTATAAGTAAGGTCCAAGAGACAGATGGGAAGAAATTGCCGTACATTTGGGGCCGGATTAAGGTCACTAAAGGGGATCAACCTGATAGCGCTGCAGGCTCCGGATGTCTCATGAACGAGACTCCTGATAGCAGTGGTGATGTCGTCTTCTGTCAAGGTTGACCGGCTGAAGCAGAGTGAGCTGTCGTATTCGCCCTTGTACTCGCACATAAGGCGGCTTTCGTGGCTTAACGACATGATCCGCCAAGAGATCCAGCAGCAGATCAGGTCCAGTCCGGTTAAGTCGTTGGCCATGAGGGCCCTAATTTTGGCATGAGTCGGCTCGTATCTTGCGTGCTCTGAAGCTGACAGCCGGCCAGGAATCTTTGAAGTTGTCTTGAGCCGGGAAGGACGGTAACCCGGCAGTGGACGTTCACCCTCTGGAGAAGTATCTTTGCAATAGAACCATGTTTTATTCTAGTCCTTTGGCTGACTTGACAGGTGCATAGCCGGAAAGGTGATGTCCCGGCGCCTCTGGATAGAAATTCCACCCAGCTCGAGACTCGGACCAGCCTTCACTTCAGTTTGATGGTTGGCATAGAAGAACTCCCGAAACAGGCCTGCCGACGGCTTGGCTTGCAGATAGACTTCACACAATACTTGAAAGTTGCAGATGTTTGAGACGGAATTGGGGGCGAGGTCTTGAGGATGGAGTCCGTAAAAATGACGGACATCACGAAATAATTTTGGTCCGAGAGGCACGAAACCCCGCTCAATATGGTTCGTGAAGATGACCACCTCTCCTTCTTGGGGAACGGGCTTCAGTTCATCACCCGGGACACGCCAGTGGATGGCATCTTTGGGAGGGAGATGCCAATGTGAACAAAGTCCATCAACAACTCTTACATAACGCACGACCCAACATAGTTAGAGGAGTTCGAGGCACGAGACATTGTGCCGGTTCCAAGATTGTGAAAATTAAAACACGGCGAGTCAATAGGAGACTAAAATCTATGGCGACTTACGAGCTTAAAGATTCTACGTATAAGATGCTATACTCCGGCCGATGAGAGCCAGCGCAGTATAGCGGGTCAACCTAGCAAACGAGAGGGGAAATTTTGGCTAAGTCACGGAAAATAGATTTCACAAACTACCGCTATATTTATGGATTTACAAAAGCAGGAAAAAGGTTCCTATTTTTAGACCTAGCAAAGAACAGGCGAAGCATAGGAAAACTGAAACAATAAGAAGGAGCCATGATGGGCCCGTGCATTGTGCACGATGGCCCCGTGCGTGGCGGCGCGGCCGGGATGAGCGTCAAGGGTGCGGCCAACGTTGGAGGACCCTGAGCAATGGCGTCGGAAGAACCAGCGCGAAGGCGATGGGCTTCCTACAAACCATACAAGTGCGGTAATGGATCTAAGGAGAAGCACAGGCTTACCGGCGACGACGTAGTGAAACACGGATGAAACTCTGGTTCACACAGGTTGATGCAGCGGCCTGTCATCGACGGAGCAGAGGCGGCGCCGGAGCTGGAAGTGATGGAAGCGGTTGCGTCAAGAGGAGGAAGGCGAGGAAGCGAGTGGGAGAAATGATAAACTGCCTTGGGTGGTCCTATTTAAAAGGAGAAGGAAGAATGAGCATGAAAATCTAGGCAATGGAAACATTTCGGCCGAGGAGGACGCCTCAATTTTTGGGATGGTCATTTAATGCGAAGATTTGGTAAGTATGTCAGCAAATCTTTTCTGCAGGGTCAACGTGACGTCATGGCGGGTCATTCCGGGCGACTCGCCAAAAGAGCAAGACAAGAGGGTGAAGTGAGCAAGCCCAAGGTGAGCCGGTGGTCCTAAAGCCTAGGAAGCTTGGCGGCTCATAAGGTGGGCCGGACAGTGGCCCAGAAGACCCGGGTGTGTAAGCCGCCCGGGGACAACTTGGATAAGAATATAGAGGAAGACTCGGATAAACAATGAGAGTTTGTTACCAATTGTATGACCCGTGGTCTAGACCTCCTATATAAAGGCAGACCCGGGGTGACTTAGAGATCAGGTTATCGAATACTAGGTCAAGCTCCAGCTCCCTTGTAATTAATACATCAAGCAATACAAACACAAGCATGACTTAGGCTCTTACCTCGAGTTGAGGGACCGAACCTGGGTAAATCCGTGTCCTTCGTCCCCATGAACCCCTTTTGAGTCCATCACGTTAGCAATGGCCTCGAACCGAAGTCTGTTTTCCTGGACATCTGCCGTGACAAAACCACGACACACGGGATCTTGAAAAGAGACTTGCCGGTAACGAGGTTGAACTAGGTATGGAGATACCGACGATCGAATCTTGGGCAAGTAACATACCAAAGAACAAAGGGAACATCATATGAGATTAACTGAATCCTTGACACAAAGGTTTGATCGATAAAGATCTTCGTAGAATATATAGGAACTAATATGGGCACCCAGGTCCCGCTATTTTTTATTGACCGTAGAGGTGTCTCGGTCATGTCTACATAGTTCTCGAACCCGCAGGGTCCGCACACTTAAGGTTCGGTGACGTGTTGGTAGTATACAATTATGTATGGTTGTGATTGAAGGTTGTTCGAAGTCTCGGATGAGATCTCGTATGTCATGAGGATCTCCGGAATGGTTCGGAGGTAAAGATTGATATATAGGAAGTCCTGTTTTGGTCACCGGAAAAGTTTCGGGCTCATCGATAGTGTACTGGGAGTGCCGGTAGTGTATTGGGGGACCATCGGGAGAGGTATTTTGACCCAAGAGGCTACATGGGCTGTCGGAGGAGGTAAACCATCCCTTGGTGGGGTGGCTGAAGCCTCCTCTAAGGGCCCATGTGGCTGGAGTGGAGAATGAAAAAATCCAAAGGTGTAGAGGTGGAAAGAGTTTCCAAGTGGAAAGGACGAATCCTACTCCTAATAGGATTGGAGTAGGACTCCTCCACCTGCAATTTGGACCAAACCTTGAGGGTTTGAGGCTGCCTCCTCCCCTCCCTCCCTCCTATATATACTAGAGTATTTAGAGGAAAAAGCTAACCCTAATAGCCACATGCTGCCTCTCCTCTAGTGCAGAGTTTCTCCTCTAGATTGCTTTTCTGTAGCGCTTAGGCGAAGCCCTGCCGGAATAGCTCCACCACCATCGCCGCAATGCCGTCGCACTGCCGGAAAACTCTTCTACCTCTCCGCTCGCTATTGCTGGATCAAGAAGGCAGAGATTTTCATCGAGCCGTACGTGTGCTGAACGCATAGGTGTCGTACGTTCGGCGCTAGATCGGAAGGACTGTGACCAAGATCGCGAGACAGATCATGATGAGATCGCGGGACCGATCATGATGAGTTCGCGGGACGGATCGTGATTGGATCGCGGGACGGTTCGTGATGAGATCACGGGATGCTCGGCAATTTGGATCGCGAAGACGTTCGACTACACCAACCGCGTTTCTTAACGCTTCCCGCTTAGCGATCTACAAGGGTATGTAGATCCACTCTCCCTCTCGTAGATGCTCATCACCATGGATAGATCTTGCGTGTGCGTAGAAATTTTTTGTTTCCCATGCAACGTTCCCCAACGGGTTCCTCTAGGATGGATGGAGTAGGGAGTGTCATGAGCTTCTTGGAAGATCAGGTTCTTGATCTCCTCTTTATTGGCTATGCAAATGTGAGTCCCAAACCATACAACTCCTTGTTCATCCATCGAGAATCCTGGGGCCTTGCCTGTCTCGATCTTCCTTTTGATGACTTCAATGCTCTCGTGTCCCATCTGGACTTCTTTGATATCATCCATTAAGGTAGGCCTTGCTTCGAGGTTGGTGAGGAATCTAGGTGCAACTAATTCCAAGCCGAAACTTTCAAGTTCTTCATACAGGGTGGGTAGCCTTTCCTTAATCATAGCGTTCAAGGTACAAGCCTTTCTGCTTAAGGCGTCTACCACTACATTGTCCTTTCCGGGGTGGTATTGAACACTAAGGTCATAATCCTTGATCAATTCCAACCATCTTCACCGCCTCATGTTCAATTCCCTTTGAGTGAACATATACTTCAAACTCTTGTGGTCTGTGAATATTTCACATCGCTTCCCCAGACTGTAATGTCGCCATGTCTTCAAGGCATGAACCACGGCTGCCAACTCGAGATCATGAGTTGCGTAGTTCTCTTCATGAGGACGTAGCTGCTTGGATAGATATACTATGACTCTGCCTTCTTGCATGAGAACACCTCCATGTCCGGTTACTGATGCATCACAATATATCACAAACTCCTTGTGAATATCGGGGGTGGCCAAAACTGGGGCTATGGCCAATCTCTTCTTGAGCTCCTGGAAGCTTTCCTTGCACTTAGCAGTCCATTCGAACTTCTTGTCCTTCTTAAAAAGTTGGGTCATGGGTCGAGCAATGCTTGAGAACCCTTCCACGCACTTGCGGTAGTATCCCATGATTCCAAGGAAGCTCCTGACTTCCTTCACAGTGTTTTGGGTTTGCCATTCAGTCACGCTTTCAATCTTGGCAGGATCCACTGATAATCCTTCTGCAGTCAACCCATGACCCAAGAATCCAACTTCATGCAGCCAGAATTCACACTTGCTAAACTTGGCATAAAGCTGGTGCTCTCGAAGCTTTTCAAGGACCAATCTCAACTGTTCCTAATGTTCTTCTTCCGACTTGGAGAAGACAAGTATGTCATCAATGAAGATGACAACGAACTTGTCCAAGTACTCCATGAACACCTTATTCATGAGGTACATGAAGTAGGCAGGGGCATTGGTTAACCCAAATGACATGGCCGTGTACTCAAAATGTCTTCAGAATGTCTTGGGGTCTGATCTTCAGCTGGTAGTACCTAGACCTGAGGTCGATCTTGGAGAACACATTGGCTCCGTTTAACTGATCAAAGAGGTCTTCAATCTTGGGGAGTGGGTACTTATTCTTTATCGTGACTTCATTGAGAGCATGATAATCGACACAGATCCTGATAGTTCTGTCCCTCTTTGACACAAATAGAATAGGCAATCCCCAAGGAGAGGCACTAGGGAGAATAAATCCTTTTCTGAGCTACTCTGCCAGTTGCCTCTTCATCTCCACCAACTCTTCGAATCCCATCCTGTAGGCCTTCTTATAGATGGGCCTTGGTCCGGGCATAAGCTCAATGATGAACTCAATGTCGTGGTTAGGAGGCATTCCAGGCAGCTCATCAGGAAACACATATGGGTATTCACATACCACTGGCACTTGATCCAACAAGACTCCCGATAGACAGTTAGCCTGAGGGGCTTGAGTGGAGGCGGGGTTGGGAACATACTTGACTTTCACTCCTTGGCTATTGGTCATGGTGATAATCCTCTTGGCAGAGTCTAACAAGACTTGGTGCTTGGTTAACCAGTCCTTGCCTAGGATCACATCCAAGCCTTCTGACTTCAGGATGATAAGATCTGCTAGGAATTCTACCCCGTTGATGTTAATCTCAACTCCCTTACGACCTATCCAGACTTCATAACTGAACCGGGGTTTGTATCAACATACAACTGCCCAGGGGTGTAGGTTTGATGCCACTCTCTAAAGCAAACTTTTGGGTGACAAAAGAATGCGAAGCTCCACAATAAAATAATATTGTTGCTAGGGTTGAATTTACGAGGAACATACCCAGTATGACGTCCAGGTCTTCCTCGGCTTCCTCTTTGGTGACATGATTCACACGACCCTTGCCATTGTTGTGCTGGTTGTGGGGAGCTGGGTTCCTTGGTGGTGTGCTCCACGGGCTTGACCTTGAGCTGGCGCATTAGGGCGTGGGGCCTTTGGCTTCTTGTTGGGGCACAGCCTAGAGATGTGTCCTGGCTGACCACATCCAAAGCAAGCGACTTGCCAAGGGTTGTTGTTGTAGTTCCTGCGTCTGTGGTGGTTATTGGGATTGTTGTTGGTATACTGCTGAGGCTGGTAGCTCGGACGAGGTGCGGGAGGTCTAGCATGCTGTGGCTGATAGGTTGGTTTGGCTGGGGCTAGCTGCCAGGGACGAGGCTTCTGGTTGCTTGAGCTACCCTTGCTGATCATCTTGTGCTTGCGAGTGTCGTCTATGGCATGACGCTTGTCTTCTAGCATGAGGTCTTTGTTCACCCAGATGAAGAAGGTACGACAGTAGCAGACGATGTGTTGATACTGTAGGACCTATTGAAGTCCTTCCATGAAGCGTTCCTTCTTGGCAGCCTCATTGCTGACATCATCGGGTGCATACCTTAACAGTAGGTTGAACTTCTATAGGTACTCCTTGAAAGAGCCACTTCCTTGCTTCAGCGCTTGGAATTCTCTCTTCTTGAGAGCCATGATCCGAGAAGGAATATGGGCAATGCGGAATCCTTCCTTGAAGTCATTCCAGGTGATCACACGCTCACCTTGCATGACCTTGAATCCGTCCCACCAAGCTCGGGCGGTACCTCCGAGGCAGTGAGAGACATGAAGCACCTTCTCACAATCCTCATTACAATTAACCAGTGCAAGGGGGTCCTCGATGGTGCGGATCTAGTCATCAGCATCCAAGGGTTCAGCAGTCTCGGTGATGGTTGGGGGCGAATTCCTCATGAACTCAGACAGCGTGGATGGGTCGTTGCCATTCCTTCCTTGGTGCTGGTTGTTCACAAGGGCCTGAGCCATCTGCTGGATAACAGAATTGTTGGCCTAGCGCTCCTCCCGGAGAACTTGGAGAAACTGAACTATGGTCATGTTCTCCGGTGGAGGTTGTGGCGGGGGAATGTTGCCTTGTGGCTGGTCCTGGTGTCCTCCAGCATGAGCAGCCCCACTAGCTCCCTCTTGCTGGCTTGAGTTGTCGGCTTGAGGGTTGGTGAAGGAGCTGTTGCGGGTAGCAGTCACCATCCTGTTTGGAGCAGCCAAGTCAAACAACTGTGATTGACAAGAGGAAAAGCAATAATGGAAAAGTGCGCCTAAGGGGGTCGGTCGAGTGCAAGTGTGTTAAAATAAGGTCGAAAGACCAACATATATTAAGATAGACGATGGTGTCGCTTACGTGTTGCCTAAGGAAAAAGCGCGACTTGCATTAGAACACAAACAATAAAACAAACAACAAACACACATGGTTTCATATGAACCATTGCATGGACTCGACTTCGCATGAGGGGTACATGGCTAATCCTACCCTAGAGGTTCTCGGACTCAGGTGGTGGAGTGCTTTGTCTCGTAGTCACGCTCCTCTGGATCTTCCTCCTGGTCATCATCTGAACGGGCATCATTCCCAGTTGAATGTGTTGGGGAACGAGGAGGTCCATCCCAACGGCGCTTTGTAGGCGGGTCTGTGAAGAGCTCATGGTACTCCTTCGCACTCATGCAACGCCGACGTGTAGGTGCATCACTAGCTGGGGTACTCCTCGATAAGCGATAGTTGGTCGTCCCTCAGAAGCTCCTTCCTTCTTGATCTTGTATGTCTTCGTCTTGGGTTGCCGAAGTAGCTCTCGGGTGTGGTGAAGTTCCTCACGGAGCTTCACGGACTCCTTCATCAGGTTATGGACTAGACTGTCGGTGGAGAGGGTGAAGTAGGTCTGGAACCAGAGTGGTATTCCATCCTACTTGGTCGGAATCAGCATCCATCTCTCGCCAAGTTCATCCTTCCTGAAGGGAAGGTAGCGAGTAGCCGACTCATCAGCCATCTCTGGAATGATGTCTCGAAGGTGTACTAGTCCCTTGCGTGCAGCTGTCTCAACGACAAGTATCATGGTCTCCATCCGTGGTCCTCAAAGAACCAACTGGTCGGGGAGTCATTTGCCTTCCCGACCACATCCACCTGGTACTCCTTCGTGATGGCATCGACCCAGTGCTCGTGGTAGAGGAAAATAGGTGGTTGGCGAAACTGACACTTCTCCAGGCTATCCCCAAGGAGTAAGAGAAAGTCAGATGTCACGAAGGCTTCGGGTACGACGGCCATCTACAAAGGTTTGAAAGGAGGAGAGTTAGCAAAGTGTTGTGTGAAGAATACAAGAGGTAAAGAGTGCAAAACTCCTAAGTATAGATGTTAGGTGTAGTTTTGGAGACTATTTTATCCTGCCTAACGTCCATGCTAACTAAGGGCTTCCTACAGTCAGGATGGCTCTGATACTAGCTCTATGGGGACCCCGACTCATAAGTCGTGATCACCGAATGCACGTGTACAGTGATCCCAGAGATCAATGCTCACTGAACACACAGAAGCTGAATAACAAGAGTCTTACATCCACACTTAATGTCTTACACAATAAAGACCGTGAAGGTCAAGTCTTACATAGATAGGGACACACGGGCCAAACACTTAAAATAGAACAAGCAGTGGAAATCCTGGTCAAAAGCGTGAACCCATTCCATCTGCCTTAACCTACAGGCATTCTGACTGGGAAGCATCCGAGTTCGCATGTTCGTCACCAACGAACTCTTCAACATACTCTTGTTCTTCCATGCCCGGCCAATTAAATAACTAGTGGCAAGCCAATGAGTACTTTGAATGTACTCGCAAGCAACCCAAGTTGTGGAAAAAGGTAACAATGATGCATGATATAGCACTAAGTAGGTAATTTGCGGAAAGCTAATTTTAAATGGATTGACATGATCACGTAACTAGTAAGCATGCATCAACAATAGGCACTTATCCATATGAACAAGTTACAGATATCATCATAAGTAGGGGTTGAACACATCGTCTTCATCCATCATGATAAGTCATCAGACTTAGTTCCATTCCCCTGCTAAGTCATCGGACTTTGCTCATGTGACCTATTTGTCACCATCACATCCATACTCATGCCAAGTTCTATGAAAACATTCGGACGTGGCATAAGCAGCACCACCCAACTGTCCTTGACCGTGGACACGGCTATCCGAATAGTTTTACACTCTGTAGAGGTTGCACGCTTTACCCATAAGACTCGTGGAACTTTCGTGTCATCCACGACTAGCGGTATATAACATACCCGAGGTAAGCACCCGAACAATGCCTTTCCCCTAGCGATACTAAACAAAGAGTCCACTCGATTGGTACCCAACCCTCACGATGTACATCACACGAGCCTCGCTCTAATCGTACCATCAAAGAGGGGACCAACGGTGTGCCCAGTGCCTGTGAAGACAACGCATAATCGTACATATAGGTACGACCCCGTATCGAGAGTGACCACGCCACTCCTGCCACTAGTAATACGGGCTCCTTGCCAGTACCCACCACAGTAATCAACAAAGCCCCATCCCATAAGGGGTATCGTGGTTGCGCATGTAAGGTTGGGATAGTCGAAAAATCTTAAACCCTCTGTTTTCGAAAACACACCCTCATCTTGTTTCCGCACACCACTTCTTTCTCAAGTGGTCACCCAACTCTTCAACATCTCCCTCGGGCATTAGTGGCACCCGAGGGGTTTTCGGAAAGTCTTTGAAATCATAGTTTTCCTTCCATCACTATGCATAGAAACCCAACCCACTTGCATAGCATCTATTAGCATCCTAACTACACCCACCCGCATAACCCTCATAAGGTGGTAGGGTCATGCCGGATGCAGGTGTCACTTGTAAGAGTGTCGGAAACAACCCACCAAAGGGGTCACTACTCCACATGATCAAATATGATGAAAGTAAGGTGCTATATGATATGCAATAAAAATGGTTTCTTATCATGTTGAAAGGGCTACCTGCTTGGCTCAACAAAGTCTCCTGGGTCTTCGATGTCTTTGGGTAAAATTTCTTCGTCAACCGCACAATCTATCGTCACGAAATAAAGTGATAAAAATATGCAACACACCAAACAGAGCACACAAACTACTATCAAAAATTTTAACCTACTCTGATAAATACTAAATGAAATACAAAAAAATATTTCCCTAGGGTTTGGTTGTTAAAAATATTTTGGAAATAAATTAACACAGGCAAAAAGGTGCCCAAATATAGGTTTTAAAATAAACAGTACTAAAAATATTTTCAAACATTTTTACAAATGGCACTAATAAATTCTATGGATTATTCTAAGAATTTAGGTGGAAGAATTATGGGCATTTGGTAAATATTCAAATATGTGGAATTTTTGGAAGATAACAGAATAAAAGAAAAAGGAAAAAGGGAATCGTGCCCTTACGGGCCAGAACCACCCAGCCGAACAGGCCCATAGGGGGAAGTCGGTCCAGGCAAGGCACCGCACGTGGCAGGTTTGTTTTTAAACCTGCCCGCGGGCCTGGCCTGCCAACGATAGAGGAGGGGGCGAGGGGATAACAGGTGGGCCCCACTTGTCATCCCTCTCCTTGCAACAACCATAAAGGGCTCACCGGAGGGGGCTCCAGGCCACGGCGGTGGGAAGGAGGGCACCGGCGTGCTCGCGGGGCTCCCATGCATTGGTGGGTGGTCGCATGTTCGCCGTGGGGAGAGGGAAACGCCAGCGACGGGAGGGGATCTCGACGGCAGAGAGGGCTTGGGTCAGGAGAGGGCTCCCGACCACGGGGGAGAGTGCATTGGGCATGAGGAGGAAGCGGAGTACGGGGGCGAGCGAGGAGAGAGGAGAAGGAGGAGCGAGGGGGCTTAATTAGGGGGGCCGCCGGTCCATCGTGGTCATGGTGCGCCGACGAGGACCAGGGCATCGCCCTGGGTCACGGGGGCGAACCGGGGCGTGTTTAGGGCTTCGTAAACGCGGTCCACGCCCCAGAGAAGGGAGGGCAGCCAGGAGGGGGATCCGGGGATGCGCGCGTGCGAGCGCGGCCACTGGCCTGTTCTGGCGGTGTCGTGCACGCGCAAAGGAGGGGAGGAGAGAGAGGGGAGAGAGGGGGACGACCGTCTTCCATGTTGCCAGGGGTCTGGAGAAGCCTTAGGGCTGAAGAAAAGGTTGAGATGGGTAGAAAAGATGCTGCCAGGGGTGAAAATGGGGGGGTTTACCCCACCTCCGAGTGACCTGAGGACTTGGTTTTTTTACTGGAGGTGAAAGGTGACTACAAGAGGCTCTGGTAGAATTTTGGGGGCAAGGGTAAAAGGTTAAGGGTTGGAAATGGTGGTTTTATCATTTCACCAGAAGGTGTTTGATGGTGTTTTGGGAAAGAAAACTTTACCAACTTACTGAGATACTTACCAGGGTTAAAGGCCAGGTAACAGTGAGAGGATTCACCAAGTTTGATCTCAAGAGGAGAAAGTTGACAATGAATATTTGTTAAACCCTAGAAATTTGGAGAATCAGGTTTCTGTAGATCTATTGATGCTAGGCTATTACCCTTGATGCCCCACTTAGTGTATCATCACTATTTGGTCATTAGTGCATGCCCACAATGTTTGGGGTCAAGGGGAGACACTTCACTATATAAAGTTGCTCAAATTTGATTCTGGACAGGGATGGTTTTGGGATAGTTTGATGAACCAAATCAACTTGGATTGAGATGAAACTTTGCATGAATATTACCTATGATAGTCTTGGCTTGCTGGAATTACCTATAGAAATATTCCAAAAGTTTGATCTAAATAGAAAGGGTTTTGAGGGGTTTTGCCCATTATTTGATCATGCCCTTGTGTTGAAACTCGTATATATGGAAAATATATGTCCACTGAGTTTCTCTAAGTTTTCTCAAATATTTTCAAAGAATTTAAATAATGTTTTCCGTAGGAAAACCATTTCTTCCTTGAGAAAAAGCATTTAAATAAAATATGAAAATAATCTTTAAAATAATATTTTGTGGTTTTGGGAAGATTTATATATAGTGGGTTTGAAATAAAGCTTTTGGGGAAAAAGAATCCACCCAATTTGAGGACTTGCAGTCCAAACCTCATTTCAGGGGGTTTTGAAAACGTAATTTGAATAAATCATTTTGATAAGAACAAAATTTGATAAAAATAGTTTTGGGCACTAATCACATGGCATGATCATTGGGCAAGAGGTTTGGGGACAAGGAGGATTAATATAAAGTGGAATAGAATCTAGGAGTGTCATATAAGACAATCAGCAATCAAGCAACATCATAGCAAACAAGCACAAACACCTTGAAGAAGTGTTAGTTGGCTCCAATTTTTATAAACCCAAACATGTCAAGGTGATACAAACACAAGGTATGACACTTGGCCAATGCTATTCCTTCACCTTGTTCTTCATGGGGATACTTGCCACACGCCATTTGCCAACCTATCACTCTCTATGGACTTTATCTGAAATACACTAGATGAAAGTATTAGTCCAAGAAATAATGTATGTTGTCATGAATTATCAAAACCACCAAGGGAGCACATTGTGCTTTCAGAGTGGGAAAAGGGAAACCCCAAAGTGGAGGAAGGAAAGTCCAAGTAGGAGAGTAATCCTACATGTAGTCGGATTGGACGGAGGCTTGGTGTCCACCTCCTATGTCCGAACCCCTTGGGGAAACCCTAGTGACGAGGATATGTACCAAGGGTAGGGTCCAAGGCCTAACCTACATACCCTACCTAAGGACATTTTGTTGGAAAACATAAGGACCACAGGAGAGATTCCGACTAGATTATCCATGGAGTTCAAGTCACCCGACATCTAATCCATTCGACAGCTCCTTCCTCCACTCGACAGTCACCTATCACTCGGACGACCCTGCTTCTAGTCGAAAATAGAAGACCAGAAGCCGCCCCTGAGAAACCAAAAGGCAAGCATTAGGCCAGTCATCATTAATAGCAATTATGAGTACATTACCAGTAACGTTAGTCTTTATACCCATGGTCAGACCCTTAGATGCCTCGAAATTATGAGGGGTAGCATACTCTATATAATTCACCCCTCACCTCTAGCCCAAGGGTTCGCAACCATTGTAATCTTTATTCTCCACACGACAAAGCTCCAGAGGCATTAGACGTAGGGCTGTTACCTCCACGAGAGGGGCCTGAACTCATACATCCGTGTGTACATCCTCGTCGTAGCTAGGACTCTGCCCTCTCCTTTCGTACCCCCACCTTCTGCTGTCAGGCTTTTTCCCACGACAGTTGGTGCGCACCTTGGGGCAGGCATCTAAGCGACTTCCGGTGAGGTTGCGTTTTTCACCCTTCGTCATGTCTTCCGATGGTGTTTCCTTCTGGGCCACGAGATCCGTTTCGGAGCGCTCAACTTCATCACCGACGATTCGGCATGGCTTCAGGAAGCGCCTCTCGCCGTCGACGAGCTACCAGTCCGTGGGGCTGCACACTCCCGCGCGAGTTCCTGGGACAGCCGTCGACTCCATATTCGTTGGCCTTGCTCGCTGTTCATCTTCACAAGCAATGTGGTCGCTCACGACTACAGTGCTGGGTCAAGCATGTAGCGGCTTGCCAAATTTCTTCTTTACAGATTGCGGCGATCGAGCCCACCGAGTCCCTTCACGGCGTATTCGAGTTAGACTCCGATCAGTCTGATGTTCCTTCCAAGTGTGAGAGCTACGATCCTGCGGCGGAGGTCCTTATTCATGTTCTCATCAAAGCCCGCCGCCGGGATTCGACCACGGCAGGCAAGAAACTAGCGGACTGTCGAGTGAATAGCCACGTCGTGATGGGGAAGTCCTTGATACTCCCATCGCCGGTACGACCGCCGAGGCCTAGGACTTGGAGGCCACACGCATTCGGCTTGAAGAGCTTCAGAGAGAACTCGACGAGGGCGCTCGTCAGTGTCCCCAGTTTCTAGTCGACATTAGTGATAGCTGTTTACGACTGGATCTCACAACAATGTTGAGGTATAGCATACTCTTGTGTTAAACGTTACAACTGCTGCTAGGATAGCAGATTCTATTCAGCCGTCACGGTCAGAGGCTAGTAGAGGGTAGATGCAGATTAATTGTTGGATGTAGTGCAGCAATAGAATTCTGTTGTTTCGCAGTCGCGCAATAGGATTCACAGTAACTCACCCAAGGCAGAAACAGTTCACTCGGCACATAGCCCTGGGTCGCCCTTGCGCCAAAGGGGCGGAGGTTTTCGTGAAGATCAGTGTCGCGCCCAAGATGCGCGCCTATCCATTTTAAGACACGAGGGCCTGGCAAGGGATAGAGGCGCATCTTGCCGTTTGCAAGTATAGTTACATTGCAACATGCATTACAGAAGAGATGAGTATACAACTTGGCTTACACTCGCCATATGCTAAATTACAATCCACAGAGAGTTCAAATCATCAAGATGAAGACAGGGTCCGACTATGGATGAAATCAAACGATAAAACATATGTCAATGATACTATCTCGCTGTCCCAAAGATCACTACCATGGTCCTCTACTCATTCGGGCAAGTCACGTACATCCTGCCTCTTTCCTCATCATATTCCCACTGGAGCTGGGTAAGATCGTCCTGCACGTACTCATCTGTACCAGTACCTGGAGCGTTGTAGTAATCTGTCAGCCACAAGGACTCAACAATCAAGCACCCGGGTACCGAGACTATTCAAGCTTAAAGATTTGGATGGGGTATGTGTTTAGTTTGCAGCACCACTAAGCATATATGGTGGCTAACTTATGGAACATGAAAATAATATGAGTGGCCTACGATGAACGACCGAATCTAGTATGATCTCTATGAGATCCTGAACACATACTTACATCAATCATAACCCCACCATGTTCTCTCTCGGATCATGTTCACGAGCAGAGACGACCACAGTTACTCACACAGTTGGTGTATTTTAATTAGAGTTTACTTCAAGTTTACTATAATCGGGTGTTAAACGAATATCCAAGTTGCCACATAACCGCGGGCACGGCTTCTTGAAAAGATTTAACCCTGCAGGGTGCTCCAACTAGTCCATCACGAATAACCACACTCCACGGGAATAGCCTCGACCACGGACCTCGTGGTCATCATAGGTAATTCCAAAGGAATTCCAACACCTCGAGAAAAACCCAAAGAAAGTCAGACTCCACACGCAAGACACTCAATAAAGGTAAAACAAATCCAACAAGACTACCCTATGTGTCGACGAACCCGATAAGAGCCGCGTATCTTGTTCTTAGGACACGACAGTTAAGCTAGTGTACGGTGGCCTGATAGAAATCCCCAAGTTGCCCTGGGTTGGCCCCGCACAGTGCTCTAGTTTGGACCAACACTCATGAGGAGCACTGGCCCGGGGGTTGATTAATTATCCACGGGTTTGCGAGGCCCTATGCAAAATTTATTAAGTTGTTAAGAAAATGTAGTACCAATGTTGGGTCTTGCCAGACAAGTTTTAATCTGAACCGAATAAACAAGGGGGTCCCCATAACAACCCCGAGCGTGTTAGGAGCGCAAAATATGGAAAACATAACACCGGTAACAAGAACTATGGCGGTAACAGCGGAACAAAACACTTAGCACAAGGCCAAGCCGTCCACCAATACCAAGATATATATGTGCATTAAATTAAATAACAGATAATATTGTGATATCCAAATCCATGTTATCACATGGAACAACCTGCACCTGCAACTAAGAACGCTATAAGAGTGGCTGAGCAGCGGTAACTTAGCCAATCAAAGGTTTGCTAGGATGTGGAGGGTTAGAAGCTTTCATGGCATTTAGGAGGCTGATATTCAAGTGGTAGGTAGCGCAATTGTAACGATAAGACCGAGAAACTAGCAAGAGAAAATAGTATCGGGATCCGGGTACGATCATCTTGCCTGTTGGTTCTTCAGTGGAACAAGTAGCGGGATCCTCGTAGTACTACTCTCCTGGGTCCTCATACTCAGTTTCAACACTCGCGTCTACCCAAGAGAAACAACAACAATAAACATCCAACCAAGGTGCAATGCACAAGCAAGATGATGCATGATCCACTTAGAAGAATTTAACATGGCAATCCAAAACTAGTCATGTTTCGCATGCAAAGTTTGTTTATTAATGATTCTGGACAGAACCTCATGTTCAGTTATTTAAACATGCATGAACATGGCAAATATGGATGCAGAATGCAAAATCGATAGAAATGCATATAAAGAAAGCAAGAAACGGAGTTACGGTTCTCACGATACCCTCACGACAAGGTACGAAGGCAAAAACACAAGACAACAAAGCCATGGGATACTTCTTGGCATTCCAAGGTAGCCACTGGTTAGGCAATGAAAAACCAACCACCATAGACTCAAAGATCAATAAATTCAATGGAGTATTTCTCCCACAAGTCACAAAACAATAAAACAAACAATCTGCCACAAAACAGCAACATAGCAACTTACACAGCCGACATCTTCAGGTACAGGAACCCTACAGCCACAAACAAGATATTCATAGAAACTACATAACAAATTTATCAACTTATCCAACTACACAATCTGCATAGGAGGCCCACATCAATAAGCATGAAGCTATCAAGGTGACAAGATGAAATAGTTTTCTAGGCCTTAGTCAAAATAACAGTTTTCTGGAATGTGAGTTGATGAAGTAGCAAGTTGATAGTAGTAGTTAAATATGTTAGAGACCCCCTCTTGGCATGAAAATTAACAGGATGGTAGTAAACAACATCTACTCCAAAACACTAGCACTGAGCATGCTCAAATTCACAACACATCACAAGATACCAACCACTCTACATGGCATAAAAATAACAGCAGATTCTCAGACATGGTAGTTTTTAGCATGCTGAAACAGAAACATTAAGTTGGCTACTTAACAGCATGGTTCCCACTTATATGGGTGATTCTCATGTTAAGCAAAAATACCATGGCATAATAGATATGAAACACTAGCACTTCAATGTTGGCACATGCCCCAAAACAAGCAAGGATTAAATCATGCAAAAATGACAAAATAACATCACAGATAAAATGACAGTTTTATAAACTTTCTCAAAAGAGAAATCTCAAAGCACAAATGGATTCATTGGCTCTTTCTACCCCAAAAACATGTGTCATACTCATATGTACATGTGAAACAACAAGGCACCAACAAGACAGCAAAACAACCACCTATTCTCATAAGTGATACATAGCTCCAATGGAACATGGGCATAAATGATCATAACCAGATTTGTAACTTAGTTAGAGATGGAAATGAGCTAACAAATTACAAACAAGAATATACACAACAAGGGGTATATCAAGTGGGGAAACCCACTAGTCCCGACACCCACACATACACTCTACACACACTACAAGCAAGCACACACACATGCCCTATATATGCCCAAGGCATATGAGCACCAACACTCATGAGCATACCACCCAAGAAAGGGGTGTCCACGCAAACATACACTCACATGCGTATATATGCATAAGCATATGGCACACACACTCTCACTCTCACAAGTGCACTAGGCACATATACTCACACACACACACACTAGCTCATGTGTGTGGGTGGTCATCCACACACATATGCATACATATATGCACAATGCATATATGCACATGTATATGTGTATGCTAACACACACACACAAACAAACATGCATATAAACTCTCACAACACAAGGTCATGCATATGTGCACACTCACATGCACATACACATACACACACATACATATACACCTATGTGCATACACATATGCACATGCACACACTCACAAACACACTTACACACATGCATATGTGTGCACCACACCATGTGGCACTTACACACACAAGCACCTACATACATACATATACATCCATATGGATGCAAAGCACACACACACACATACACTCCAATATAACAGCAAAGAAAATCCAAACTTGCTGGGTTTTACATTTACACACACATATATAATTCAAAGGAAGAAAATAAAAGAAACAAAAAAAGGAAAAATAGAAAAAATGGGAAGGGGTTCGGATTCGAACCCGCAACCTCCTGGCTGCCTCCCCACACACCACACCACTGGGCTACGAGCACGGCTGGTAACAAAGGAGGGGCACCTTCTCTCTAATCACACATACATACAAAAACCTGACGAAACTGAACCCGAATGACCAGCTGCGGCGACAGGCAACGGCGGCAAGTGGCTCCGGCGATCTACGACACTAGCGCGCGATAGGAAGGACATGGGGCTCCCGGGCACTACGGGGCACCCATCCCTCTGCTCATCCTGCGACGAGGGGGACGGAGGCGAGCTCAAACACGAGATTTTCTGACCGGCGGTGACACGAGCACGACGGTGACACACTAGCTACAAAGGAAGGAGGCTGCACGTTGATTGCTCACCTAGGGGAGGACGACGGTGACCCTGACGTGCATTGAGGAAGGAGAGGCGGAGACACGACATCGATGAGGAGGAAGAAGACCGGTGACGACCGTTTCGGGAGCACGACGGTGCCGAGGAAGAAGACGACGCTTGAAGCCTCCCACGGCACCCTAGCGCCGGGAACGGGATGCAGGAGAGGTCCTCGAGCCCCGCGTCATATCCAACGAGGACGGCTTGACTCCTGCGGCGAGGATGACGGCGATCGATGGCGCTGCTCTCTCTGAACTCTAAACTATAGAGACTTACCAGAGGGGAAAGAAGAGAGGAGAGGAATGGAGATGCTAGCGGCAGCACTAGAGGACGCTCAGAACCCTAGATGGGGAGGCACGGACGCCGAGGGGATTCAAAAGGAGGGGCCAGACGGCGAGACGACGGCGACAGCTCATGGCGACATGCATCCCTACCATGCTCCCACTCTCTAAACCTGACGGAGGAGAATGGGAGCAGGTGGTTGTCTGTTCCTGCTGGGCCCGCAGGAGCTGCTGGGCCGCGCTGGGAGGCAAGCCCACTCTGCTCTCTCTCTCTCTTAGAAAAGAAAACAGAGAAGGTTTTCTCTTTTAAAAACAACACAGCACAAGGAAAAAATCCCAGAGAGAAAATAAAGGAGTTTTTGGGCAAACAAAAATACCTTACTAAAGAAGATAATATGCTCCATTTAATAAAAATATTAAGTTGATTTTTAGGACAAGTAATTTAAAATATTTAAAATAGGCAGCCCCTCTGTTATTTAAAACTCACAAGCATACAAACTTCAAACATCAAAACAACCATTTTCACAATTCATAAAACATATAGGGATACCTCTTGAACATTTTAAAATATTTTAAATAGCAACTTAATTATGATTATTAAATAACATTGGAATTAAGGCATTATGACGGGGGTTTTCTTGAAAAGAAAAGAGAGGGGAAGAAAGAGGAGATTGCACACATGAGCTCCATCCACCTCAAACCACATCACAACACTCACACACATAGTCACTTCACAACATGGCATGACATGATGGATGCATGTTGCATGAACAAGACATGGATGACAAGTTGCAAACATTCAATAAACTCATGGCACAAGGTTCATAAAATAGGTTACATGCCAAATAAGGTAGGGACAACACTTGGGTTGTCACAATCAGCTCAAAGATCAGTTTCACCATGATGACCACCGTCGAGTGCCCACTTCTCCGCGGGGTGGTCCACATGTGCCCTGGCACTAGGACGAAAGGCGCTCGTTTGGTGACGACCGAAATGCAGGGTTTATGCCCATGGTCTCCTCACTTAGAGGTGGATCGACAGAGGCAGAGCCCACAGAGATGGTCTAGACAGAGATTTTCTGAGTGGCAGCACAACTGTAATATTTGGCCCCAAGTGCTTTAGCAGGGCCATTCGTTCCAGAGATTCCCCCCAACTATAGGTTGGCCGCTGGGATCGAGAAGTTTTTTGGTGAGTTGAAGCCAGAGACTTGGTTGGACGACTACCGAGTGGCAGTTCAGATTGGTGTAACACCCCAAAAATTTGACCATGTTTTATTAATTAAAATTTCGCCAGGAAATTAAAATTTTATTTTCTAGCTCAACTATTGATTTCAGAATCACTCGTTTCTTCCGAATGGTGGAGTTTTCCGTCCAAGTAGAAACTTTTCAAAAATAATTGTTGGACTTGAATATCTCCTCAAGAACAATACTTTTCATTCTGTATGATTAGTGGAAATATTTTTATAATTATTCTTCTGAGCTTTACTCATTTTTAAATGGTTTCTCATAACTTTTGGAGCCTCATTTGCACTACAACCGTTAGGTAACTTCACTTAAAAATTCTACAAAAATTTGTAGAAGACATGTGAGGTTACTACATCACTTTTATGCAAAGATACAACTTTGTGTTTTGAAAAATTTGACCAAACCATCCCCATTTGTATTCTGGTCCAGTTTGGTGATTTGTACTGCAACCCTATTTTATTTTGCCCTATTGCCCTTGGGATTTTTCCTGCTAATAGTCCATGCTACAAAACCCTTAAGACGAGGAGATCAGAACCATTAGAGGATTTTTAGCACATGTAGTAATAGCCTTTATTTTCTATCCAGAACTATAGTTTTGCAAAACTTGCAGTAACCAGTTTCTGTTTTTCTCAAACTAACCATGCCATATTCTTTTGTGTAACATCCCAAACTTTGGAATGTTATAATAAATATTAGAATGATTGTTTGTTTGATTTAGTAATTGAATTTGAGTGGAAATTTGAAACTTTTTGAAACTTTTGAAAGGTTAATGAGAGGGAATGAAATGACTTTCCCAAAACTTTCAATCTGCATTTTGATCACCAGGAATTCAAATTATTTTCATCACAAAACCCTAGAGTGAAGATGACATGACTTCTTCCATTTAAAGAAATGAAAAGGGAATTGAAAATGATTTGAATTTCATTTGAAAATATTTCGAATTCAGAAACTTTAAGCAACTCAATGATTTTCATGAGAGAGGATAAAATGACTTCTTCAAATTATATGAAATATGAGTTGGAAGTTTAAAATAAAGCTTTGAAAAGGAATGTGAAAATCTCTGGATTTTCTTTTGGAATCATTTCATATTTGGTTCCTATTCAAATTTTCAAAGTATTCAAACCCCTGACAAAAATTTGAGAGGAGTAATATGACACTCCAAACCAGGGGAAATTTTGTGAAGTATTTGAACCATAAAACCCAAAGGGTCATTTGAAAAGTATTTGCAAAAAGAGTTAAAACCAAATAGGCATTTTGTGAAAATAATATTTTTTTAAAGTTATCAAATGACAGAATAAAAATGTTCAATAAATGGCATTTATTATTCTGTTAATCTTGATATATTTATTCCCTATATTTAGAAATGGTTTGAATGCTTTAAATGTGTTTGAAAACGCTTTGGAAATTATTAAAACGAGAAATTAACGCGTGTATTAAAACGGGCCAGCCCACTGCCTTTAAGACCCGAATTCTCTCCGTAACGGTCACCGCTGACCGCGCCCTTTTCTTCTCCCTCTGACGCGTGGGACTCGCCGCCCGACCGCAAACATCGCCGGTCATCCTCCTCCTCCCACGCGCCCGACGACCACCGGCGATCTCTCCCGCGGATCTCTCCCCTCGTGCCTTACCCGACCACCCGCGAGCCCCTATAAGTACCCCTGCCTCTCCTCTACCCATTCCCCTAGTTTCCCCCTCATCCGACCCCCTCTCCTCGCCGGGATTTCTCGCCGGACTTCACCACGGCCGCCGCGCCATTATCGTGCCCCCACACCACCAAGCCTTCCCCGCACCCCCTTGAGTCCACCACCGAGCTCTCCGCACTCGCCCGCACCGCCCCGACCATCTGCCCAAGCCTCGGACCCCCTGGAACACCGGAGCCCGCGCCCTCGCCTGAGTCCGAACCGCGACTGAGCCACCCCGATCACATGCCGCTCACCTCCGTCGCCCCGAGGCCCCTCCTACGCCACCATCGCCTTCGCCGAGCTCCCCTGCGTCGACCAGTGCCGGAGACATCGCCGGAGACCCTCGGAAGCCATCTCCCTGATGACCTCGCCGTCCCTGCCTTGCCGGAGTCTCCATCGCCGGCGACATAAGCACGGTGAGCCTCTCCACTACCCCCTCAACCGACGGATCCAGATGAACGGCCACGATTAGAAATTTTATTTCGCGAAGCGTTTTCCCCTTAGGCTCGGTCGACCGCCCGTAGCGCCGCTCGCACCCCCCCCCCCCCCCGTAGCCAATAGCAGAGCGCCATGTCACCCCCTGACCGTTAGTTAGGATTTTTCCAATTTCTGTTTTGTTTTAAAAACAAAGTTAATCCCGAATTTGTTTTTATCATATATTTTAGGTTTTTAAGTATTTTAACTTGATTCTTTTTGCATTAGGTCACAATTTTTATCTAGTTTCTGCAGATGCCAAGTTTGACCATGTTTGAATAATATTTGAATTTAAACAGATTTGGTTTAAATTTTGTTTTCTGAATATCTGGAGTTCTAAAAAGTATTTTGAGTTGAATCTTTTTGCTAATTGTTACTAGTGACCCTAGCTGTCAGTAGGTGAAGTTTGAGGATTTTTAGAATAAATTTTCTTTGGGTTTTAACTAAAAAAACAGAATCTGATTTGTTCCTATTAGTTTAATTAGTTTGAATTACCTTGTTTTATTTAGAAAATCTGAATATGATTTATATTATGTTTTAGATTTTCATTTAGTTTTGTTGTTCCAAACTTTAGTAATTTACTTGCTGTTAACAAAAGTTAATATGTTTAGTTTATAAATTTTCATGGTAGGGACCTATACTTTTTTTCAAATAGGTATAGTTGATTACAAGCAAATTCTTTTAACTAAAGCTTTATATAATTAGATTCTGTTTTCAAATAAAGTTTTTAGTAATCTTTTCTGTTAAGAAATGTTTTGTTAATAAAAAAATGATTTAGTTTTGCTCTCTTATGCTAGGAAAATATATTATTTTCATTAGGTAATGTGTTATAAAACAACTTAGTTTTAGTAGAGATTATTTTCACAAAGTTTTAGATGATCTAATTCTGTTTTGTAATAAAGATTTTTATTAATTACTTTATGTTAACTTAGTTGTTTCATAATTTGTTTTCTCTTAGTTTATGGTTGTGCTTGTAGTTAAGTTCATTAGGCAAACACTCATGTTGTTTAGGATAATGTTTTCATAGTTTTAGTTTTTCTTCAAAAAGTAATTCTTTTTGCTAGTAAAATATTTACTAAAATCCTTTTGTTATATTTTACTTTGTTTTTGTTTTGTTACTAGCTGTTGTAGAGGAAAACTACCTTAGTTGTTTTTATGAAAACTTTCTTGACTTTGAGTTTTGTCTTAAGTGTTTCCTTCATCAACCTTGTTGCTTTTGTTCTTGTGTTACATTGTGATTGTCAGGTTTGATTGCTAGAAGTGTTTGCTTATGAATGCAATGTTTGTTATATAGATTTTCATCGGAGAGTGACGTATAGTTTATCAAGTTATTTCTGAGAGCGATCTTTCTCTTCATCAACAGTACAGGCAAGTTCACTTTGACCATCTATTTCATACCTATGTTTTTATTGCATGTAGTGACATCATTCAACACATCCTTCCCGTAGTGTTATTGAAATTCTTGTAGTTGAGTAGAATGCATGAGGTAGGAACCCACCACATGATACTAAAGCCCCAGGAACGTTAGTTACTTTTATGCTATGCTAAAGTAGACGGGGTTTGGTATGAGTGTTCGTGAGTGGTGTGAAGAAGGACTCTACGTCAAGACGACAACTTCATGAAGGCTTCTTCAGGACCTGCATCTTCAAGACCTCAGGACTTCGAGACTCGAGAAGACAAGTTTTCAATACACACTACTGGGTGAAGGATGGAATTGATGGGCACCCTGGAGAAACCAGTGAGTGGCCGGGATGCATGGAGAAGCGCCATGACATCTTGCGGAAAGCTTCACCCAGACTCAAAGAGAAGGATGAATACTTCATGCCGGGAAGCTTACCTGTGTAGCCACAAGTCATTATGGGCTCTGGCTTGGTTGATCTTTGTTGTGACTCTGCTGGGCAGTGCTACGAGATGTAGTCGACGTTAGGATTGGATGGGCACTGTCGGACAGTCAGAGAAGCACTCTGAAAGACCATGTTTCTTTCATCCTGTTCTCAAACACCAGGCAGTGCGAGGACTTACCAGGAGGGAAAGAATCTTGTGGGTAAAGTACACAACACTCTGCAGAGTTAAACCTAATCGATTAGCCGTGTCCCCGGTTACGGACAATTTGAGCTTCTAGACTTGGATCTATCTCTGAACTCTCAACACTGGACTGATAACTAATTGTGGGCAACTTAGGATACTTGTGGGCATTGAGACATTGGTTGGCGGATCCATGTCATGATAGGTAACTCCATAATGAAATTCCTGATATTCCTTTGTTGTAGGAAACTAAAATCAGCTTTTATGCAAAAACTTAGCCACAGAGCCATAAAGCCTTATTGCATATAGTATAGTTTCTATCTTCTGTTCTGGTATGGTGATCTTGCCGGCATATTCAAAATGCTGACCTACACGACTGCAACGTCTTATGTTGCAGATACTCTTCTACGATGGGTAAGAGTACGATTCAGGGTTACGGTCCGCACTCAACTTGTCATTGGTGTTATTGGGACTCCACTCCCGTTGACTGTATCTGCTGCTATTTTAAGGTATATATTAGTTTTACGTTATTTACATGTGATTACACTTTGATATATACATTGATGTACTATGTGTGGCAGCATACTGATACAGGGATGGCACAGAACACACAGGGGCTTGACTCGTTTTGAGTCGGGTCGCTACATTTTGGATCCAAAGAGACCCCAACCTGGATATTCTGACCACCAGAAGAATTGCCTTGATGCCCATGGCATTCTGTGAAGAACCTTGTTTGCATGAACAGATTTGGCATGAAACCATGTTTGCATTGTGGACTTGCTCCAGAGGCCAAACTAGCATGTCTACTAAGCCTGTAGATTACCCACTCATGACCAAGTTAAATTTAGGCGTAATCTAGGACCTGTAGACTCCCATGGCATTTCGTCGAACACCTTCAGTGCTTGCCAGGAGGGTGAGCACAGCACGCGTTTCGCACGTGCAGTCTCCTGAGTCGGCGCAACCAGTTGCCACCTCCCCTGCTTGTTCCAATCCTCTCTCCTGTCCCCTAGTGCTGCCCCGACGCGCCTACTCCTCTCAGAGCGGCAGCAATTGTAGTTTGGCGACACACCGATGCCCGTGACCATCTCAGTCGTCGTCGGCACCGCCCAAGCCACCCTCGCCTACCAGCTGCCCTCATGAACAGCCCGTCCTTATCCTAGAGTGCGTCCACTAGCTGTGACCATCACCACGTCGCCCTCCTAGCAACAGAATTGCGGTTCGCCGATCTTATCCCTCTCATCGCCGAACAACCTTAGCCCCGCTATATATAGCACCCCCGACCTCGCCCAGATCTGCAGAGACACCCAAACATCCCAATCGATCTCCCATAGTAAGTACTCGACTTAGGGAGGCCGTCTTCCCCACCTTCGGTAGCTTCGGCCGCCGCCGCACTCCGGTCAAGCCCGTCGTCGCCAGTGCATCCGTAGTCGTCCCCCATCGCCATTCATCTCACCTCAACCCCGTGGAGCCACCCCACCTCCCAGCATCAACTGGGAGCCACCCTGGGACGAAGCCCCAACCGGCCAGTCGACCACCGTCCGCCTCGGAGCTCGCCGCTGGCAAACCAACCCATCCCTCACGCTCCTGTCGACCATAGGGAGAACCGCAAGGATCCCGTGGACCCATTCCAATGCTTGGGACCCCGCGAGGAGCTATCGTTTGTCGGTGACGGTCGTCGGAGACCTGTCCTCCACTCAGCTGGAGGAGGGAGATGACCGGTTTGACAACGGTCAAACCTGCCCGAGGGCCCCGCTCGTCAGCGAAAGAGATGAGCCGGAGTTGTCTTAAGTGAAAGCATAAACCCCCGAGTACGTGTTCTTTTCCCAAAAGAGTATTTATTCTGAATTGTTTCTTTTATCTATTTTATTTTAAAAAAGAACTTTGACTATTCTTTGACTGGCTATAACTTTTAAATATGACTCCAATGGACCTTATTCTTTTTCCGTTATCTCCCAAATTCCATCTAGTTTATTTTCATATTTATTTAAAAAAATTCCAACACAAGTTTTTGAATTGTGTGTTAATTAGAATATTTTCAAATAGGAATTTGGAGTGAACATAAATTGTTGGAGTGCACCTCAAATACACACACATTGAAGGCAAGCATTCTGAACCCTGGTATAATATTTGTTGTGTGTTTTTTGATGTGACTACAACATCGAGATGACCTCAAGTATGCATTATTTCATGTGATGGTGTGATCATGTTTACAAATGCATGATGAAAATTTCTTGTTGTTGGAATTGTTATACTTGTGAAAGTATTCACCCTCGTATGTCGTTCATGCCTACGTGAAAGAACCAGGAGAAGTCCCTATCTCGGGTACACACGAGCTTAGTGCTGACATCTCGTTGGAGCGAGAATGGTCAGTAAGGCATGAAGGGGTGTGATGAGTGGTGATTCTGTATAATGTTGTGAAATATGTTTGTTGTGCTAACCATTCAGAGAGTACACAACCTCCTGAGTCAACCATAGATCGAGTATTGTCCCCATTCTCCTTTTTGTACTGCCACATGTTTTCTGCAAAGAATACGGTTTAGTAAGTTGCAAACCTCTTTCCATGTACACAAAAAATAGAGGGCCGTGAGGAGGGTTCCATGGCCCTGGATTAAAGCCCATCATCCGGTCAGGGGGCATGGGTGGTTCCGGTTGGGACAGAGAGGGGGGCACCCCTTAGAGCACGCGATATAAACTTGATCCCGTTCTATTCGAGGTGTTGGCCTCCCAGTCTTAAAGTTTTTCTTGAACATTTCCTAGGGTGATACCAGGCATCGGGATGTGAAATGGGTGTGTACTAGGTAGGTGTGTTTTCTTCTAAAATACCATAGACGGAACTAGTCCTTTGTGACGACTGAAATCCGTTGGCTATGGGTAAAGAGTACAACCTTTGTAGAGTTAAAATCTATTTGAATAGTCGGGTTCGGGTTAAGGACTATAGTCTGGGATGGGTCAAGTGTCGATATTCAGAGGAAAACTTCTAAACCAGACTATCGATCATGACGAGTGATGAATAATGGGTATGATTATTATTAGTATGGACTAACCATTCATATTATTTGAATTATTGAGTATCCCTTGGAAGGTTCTACCTCCTGGATATTCATTGTGATTATCCTCATAGGCCCTTTATGTGGCGTCGCTCAAACTCCCAACTGTGGCATCCTGATTATTTATTTTCATTATAAGCCCTTTATGTGGCGTCGCTCAGACGCCCGACTGTGGCATGCTAATTATTTATTTTTCCTTATAAGCCCTTTATGTGGCGTTGCTCACACACCCGATTGTGGCATGCTGAATATTTAGTTTTCCTTATAAGCCCTTTATTTGGCGTCACTC
This sequence comes from Hordeum marinum, assembly GCA_022496015.1. Classification (NCBI taxonomy): domain Eukaryota; kingdom Viridiplantae; phylum Streptophyta; class Magnoliopsida; order Poales; family Poaceae; genus Hordeum; species Hordeum marinum. The sequence continues at coordinate 128,518,366 of CM039676.1, read as the reverse complement.
AGACTCCCGATTGTGGCATGACGAATATTTATTTTTTCTTATAAGCTCTCTATGTGGCTTTGCTAAGACGCCCGACTAAGGCATGCATTATATTATTATCCTTTCAAGGCATCGCTTTAGACACCCGATCGGTGTATTTTATTACTATCCTCTGATTGCTTATTCATATTTAATATGATTGACCTGCTTGCATGCATCATGCAGTTTTATTTTGTGACCTGGTTAAGTGACTGTGGATTAAATTCAGTGCTTGAATACCACTGCTATGTTATACCTGTTTTCATAATGCTTGCGAGTACATTCAAAGTACTCACTGGCTTGTCCTTGGCTATTGTCTTGGCCAGATTATGCATGTGGAGAGGAGCATTATGACGACAACCCTGGAACCTAGGCATCAAAGATTGCAGCCACGTGAAGATAGGAGTTAACCAGGTTAGCTATTCCTATGGGAAATGGAGTCCCATAGACGCTGATGACCCCGAACCGCTTCCGCCACCCACCACTAGAAACCTTTCTATTGTACTCATAGACCATGATGGTGTTATACTTCAGATTTTGTAATTTTTTGTTGGAATTTCTGTATTAGGATTGTGTCTCATTAGCTAACAGTAATCCTAGGGCTGATGAGCACAACGACCATTCACTAGGAAGTTAATATCCAAGAAAACCCGGTCGTGACAACCTTGGTGTCAGAGCCAGGCTGCCATTGCCTAATCCTATCTTAGCCAGGTCGATAAACCTAGGAAAACTACCCACCAAGACTTTAACCTAACTATAGCCAAGCCTGTCCTATCCAATAGCACACACAGTGACCCCGACACCTTTTGGCAGTTGGTGCCCAACATATCAGCCTAGCCCATCGATCACGCGTCGTGACCGAAACCTAAATTGTCCCTTTCGCAAGCGTACGAAGGAAGACTCTGTTTCTTCTATAAAAGAAAATGTTTTCCCGAAAACCATCACATCACAACCAACCATCCAAAACCAAGCCAAGATGCCTGGCGCCATTGTTCACAATGAGACCACCACAAATAACCTTGGAGGTTTTGTGAACGTCCTGGATAACCTCACCCATCAGGCCTTTGCATTAGAAGAGCCCCAAGAATATGTTGCGGACCAGGAGCGCACGAGTGATGAGAGTCATCACTTCTGGGCCACAGTGCACATCTACGATAGTGGCATCTCGCTAGAACGCCCCTACAGGTTCACCGGAAGGTCAACTTCCTTTGAGCCACAACCCATCCAGTTAGCAGCTCGCGAGGCTATAGTTCAACTTCGGCATTTGTCGCCTAGAGTTAACTGCCGCTCATTTTATTATTACCCTAGCCATGATGGGTATAGTAGGCCACCCTAGATTTCCAACGGAGACCATGAGACGGACCATGCACTGCTGCATCTTTTGTGCTACCTTAGCGCACTAGAGGCACTATTCGATCAGGTCACTCTTGATCCGATCGCAGCTCGTGGAGAACTTTCTCGCTGAGCCCCAGCAAGAAGAGAAGTGGCGCCCGACACCGACAACCCCATCGTGCTGTTCGGACGACCAATCAAGTCATTGAGGCTTGCCCCTGCAACCAACCTGAATCCGCTTGTACCCTTGAAGGAGCTTCATAGCATTTTGGGGACTCGCTCCAACAAGATTGTGGCCACCAACCCCCGGGATGGTCATCATCACTCCCCTGACCATGCAAACCATCACCCTGATCCAGCAAGCCTCGACGGAGAAGCCCAAGGAGAAGCCTCGGCGTCCGCAAGGCACGCTCGACTAGATATTAACTAGGTAGACTAAGCCACTCGAGTAGTGCCAAGTCTTTGTATTACTACGCCAAGTAATAGTGTGACCTCGTGTCTCCATTAATGAAATGCATGTTGCTTTTATGCCAATATTTTCAATAGTACTATGAGTATCCATGCATAAATAAAATTTTGGCATTTGGTTGCATATTAAATTATTGGGCGTAGCTATCAAGACCACCCGAGTCGTCAGCCAACAGTAACACGTCACTTTTGTGAGGTGTGTATATCTGTGGCATTAACCCCATAGAGCAGAACCAACTACAAAGGTTGCCCCCACACCGCAATGGGTGACCTAGCCTAGATGCTATATAAGAGTCCACTATGTGACCTTACCAAGCATCCCTCACCTTATGCACAGCCCTCACAACAATTTTTTTACCATGCCTAACCCCAGGATTCATCAGAGGACCCCAGATATGACCCCAGGCAGTTTTCCTAAGATATTATGGGACTTTACCCGCAGTTCCATAGGTTCTCCTCAGCCACCCCAGTAAAAGATGTTCAACTTGAGGATCACATCATTTTCCTCAAAATATTGGGAAGTAGTGCACATCCCACCTTACCCAAACCAAGACCCAACAGAAGTCTCCTTCGTGGGGAAATCTATGCCGACTCGGCAAATGGACATAGAAGTCGCCGCGTACAAATCGATTACCCACCTTTGATTCGCATTGCCCTATGCCAGTGAAAGGGGGTATTATTACTTCCCAAGCCATGCAGCACCCGGAGACGAAGCATCTTTTCCTGGGGGACGAATAGAGAGAGACCCAGTACTTGCCAACCTTATCCAGTACGTCATTGCCCTAGAATGTTTGACTCAGCAGGTAATGGATTACCATCAGAATATCACTGTTTTGAATCCTCGGATCACCATTGGTAGACCACTGAGGCATACCAGGAGAGGCGCGTTCTTCGACTAGTCCATCCGCTCTCCCCAAAAGAGGAAGAATGTGCTCGAGTGTCGGAGACATTTCCTCAGGACCCTGCATATTTTGCTTTTGTGCCGTAGACAACCCATGTTGTGTTTGTTAGCTTACAATTAATTCTTGACTGCAGTATGTGTGCTATGTCGTAAGATTGGGCTATGAATAAATTGATTGATTTCAGTTGTATGTGAGTAATTTTTACTGCTGTGATTTTTGATCAATTGTTTTTCACTCCACGTAAATCTCAAGGTGAGATTTTCTTGGATCAATCGCAACAAATATTTATTCATGACATAGATTTAAATTCACGTAGCACCAAGACAACAGGCTCAAAGTCACAACCACTTCACAACATGCACTAAGTGCAGAACCACGTACATATTTCACACCTAACCAATCACCTCACTAACACACCACAAATTTTTGAAAGAGAAATTTATGGGTAATTATTCTGGTGCAGATTGCCACCAGCACACTGACAACAGTAAGCACCTCACACCGACAACTAATCCTCATGATCACCGCTGCCACGAAGAGCTAACACTCGAGCAGCAGCATCACGATGCTCATCGTGGATCATCGCGAACAGGAGCATGGATAACCCTAGCAATGCCGCCAACCGTCCACACAACAGGATCGTGAACCAGTCTGGCATCACCTACGCCATTAGAGCCTCGCCTCGAGCTCGTGCAAGCTGAACGGAGGAGAAGGAAGAAGAAGAAGAAACGAGACCAGGCATGAGGAAGAAGAGAGAAGCACCGCGGTCATTTTTATAGCTGAGACCGGTGTAAAGTGGGCGAAGTCCACCAGCGCTGCTCATCGCTTGATCGCCAGTGTTCGGAGTCGAATCGGGAAGCAGTGCCGATAGCACACTGGCCCGCGAGATGAGTGCATGCTACACCGGTAGCTAGCACGCCGTGCACTACCGTACTACGGCCTAGATGCCCTACGCACTAGACATCGCCGGTGGGGAAAGCGCGAGAAAGCACTCAAGAGAGAGGAAGAGAGGAGAGCCCAAGGTGGAATAAGAGACTAACAGTGGGTCCAGTGTCCACCTGCAGCCAGAGAGAGCTCTATACACTCAGGTATGACCAGCATAATTTGAAAATTTAGAATTTTATTAACTCTAAATTTACTGCAGCCATATGTAGAAGTCTCTCGGTTTCCCCAAACCGTAGATTTTTTTTCATGCAACGCCAGTACCCCAATGTTGTTATCCCAATTATCTGACCACTCACTATAGCCACGTCAAATCGTGTAAGAAGGGCATTTAATTTTCGAGTTATTATTGCATGATAATAGGAGTAATATGTTTGATACTCTCCTTAGCAAATCTCGAGGACGAGTTTTTTCTTAAGGGGGGTAGTGTTGTAACACCCCAAAAATTTGACCATGTTTTATTAATTAAAATTTTGCTAGGCAATTAAATTTGTATTTTCTAGATCAACAATTTATTTCAGAATCACTCCTTTCTTCTGAATTGTGGAGTTTTCCATCCAAGTAGAATATTTTCAAAAATAATTGTTGGACTTGAATACCTCCTCAAGAACAATTCTTTTCATTCTGTATGATCACTGGAAATATTTTTATAATTATTCCATCCAAGCTTTATTCATTTTTAAATGGTTTCTCATAACTTTTGGAGCCTCAGTTGCACTACGACCATTTGGTAACTTCACTTAAAAATTCAACAATAATTTGTAGAAGACATGTGAGGTTACTACATCACTTTTATCCAAAGGTAAACCTTTGTGTTTTGAAAAATTTGAGCAAACCATCCACATTTTTATTCTGGTATATTTTGGTGATTTGTATTGCAACCCTATTTTATTTTGTCCTATTGCCCTTGGGATTTTTCCTGCTAATAGTCTACCCTACCAAACCCTTAAGACCAGGAGATCAGACTCATTAGAAGATTTTTAGCACATGCAATAATAGCCTTTATTTTCTGTCCAGAACTGTAGTATTGCAAAACCTGCACTAACAAGTTTCTGTTTTTCTCAAACTAACCATGCCATATTCTTGTGGATCCAAAGAGACCCCAACCTGGAGAATCTGACCACCAGAAGTATTGCCTTGATGACCATGGCATTCTGTCGAGCACCTTGTGTTCATGAACAGATTTGGCATGAAACCATGTTTGCATTGTGAACTTGCTCCAGAGGCCAAACTAGCATGTCTACTAAGCCTCTAGATCACCCACTCATGACCCTCTTATGCTTATGCGTAATCTAGGACCTGTAGACTGCCCTGCATTTCGTCGAACACCTTTGGTGCGTGCCTGGAGCGCGAGCAAAGCACGCATTTTGCACGTGCGATCTCCCGAGTCGCCGCGACCAGTTGCCACCTCCCCCACTCGTTCCAATCCTCTCCCTTGTCCCCTAGTGCTACCCCGACGTGCCCTACTCCTCTCAAAGTGGTAGCAATGGCATTTTGGCGGCACACCGGCACCCGTGACCATCTCTGCCATGGTTGGCAACGCCCAAGCAACCCTCGCCCGCCAGCTGCCCTCGTGAACATGCCTTCCTTATCCTAGAGCATGTCTGTTAGCTCCGAGCATCGCCACGTCACCCTGCTAGCAATAGAATGGCGATTCGCCAATCTTATCCCCATCATTGCCGAACCGCCTTAGCCGCCGACCTCGCCTAGCTCCTCAGAGACCCCAAGACCTTGCCCAGCTCCTCAGAGACCAACGCTCAAGGCGTGTTTTCTTCTAAAATACCATAGAAGGAATTAGTCCTTTGTGTCTACTGAAATCCTTTGGACTTGGGTAAAGAGTACAACCTCTGCAGAGTTTAAATCTATTCAAATAGCCGTGTCCACGGTTAAGGACTAGAGTCTGGGATGGGTCAAGTGTTGGTCTTAGTGTCGGTCTTCGAAGGAAAACTTCTAAACCGGACTATTGATAATGACGAGTGATGAATGATGGTTATGATTATCTGGACTAACCATTTATACTATTTGAATTATTGAGTATCTCTAGGAAGGTTTTACATCCTAGATATTCATTATGATTATCCTTATAAGCCCTTTATCTGGCGTTGCTAAGACGCCCGACTGTGGCATGCTGATTATTTATTTTGATTATTAGCCCTTTATGTGGCGTCGCTCAGACGCCCGACTGTGGCATGCTAATTATTTATTTTTCCTTATAAGCCCTTTATGTGGCGTCAGTCGGACGCTCGACTGTGGCATGCTGAATATTTATTTTTCCTTATAAGCCCTTTATGTGGCGTCGCTCAGATGTGCGACTGAGGCAACCTTTATATTATTATCCTTTTGAGGCGCTCCTTCAAACTCACGGTCGATCTATTTTATTTTTATCCTCTGATTGCTTATTCATGTTTAATACGAATGACCTGCTTGCTTGGATCGTGAAGTTTTATTTTGTGACTGGTTAAGTGACCGTGGATTAAATTCATTGCATGAATACCACTTATATATTATACATGTTTTCATAATGTTTGCGAGTACATTCAAAGTACTCACTGGCTTGTCCCTAGCTATTGTCTTGGCCAGATTATGCATGTGGAGAGGAGCATTATGACGACAACCCCAGAACCTAGGCATCAAAGATTGCAGCCACATGAAGATAGGAGTTAACCTGGTCAGATGTTCCTGTGGGAGATGGAGTCCCATAGACACTGATGACCCCGAACCAGTTTCGCCACCCACCACTAGAAACCTTTCTGTTGTACTCATAGACCATGATGGTCTTGTACTTCAGATTTTGTAAATTTTTCTTGGAATTTCTAAATCAAGATTGTGTCTCATCAGCTAAGAGTAATCCTGGGGCTGATGAGCACAAGGGACATTTACTGGGAAATTAATATCCTAGAAAACCTAGTCCTCACAATTGGTGGTGGCAATGATAACATCGTGATTGAACATGTATCCTTGATGTTGGATGGTTAGGCTTGTTGATGGCTGAATAGCTTGGCTCCATCTAGCATATACTACTGGGAGGATCTTGCCTGAGTGTTCGTCAGAACCTTCAAAGGAACTTGTAAGCGTTGTGTCGGGCTGGTGGACTTGCAGCATTGTGTTCAGAAGCCGAATGAAACCTTGAGAGGTTACATTCAGCACTGGTCCAGTCTGCATCATACGGCGGAAAATGTCTGTGAGCATCAAGTTGTTTGTGCTTTCAAGGCCGGGGTGAAGTACAGAGAGCTCTACATGAAGTTTGGTCAAACAGGCAACATCTCGCTGAGTAAGATGATGGAAATCACCACTCGGTACTCCAATGGAGAAGAGGGAGACTACCTCCGCAGCGACAAAGGAAAGGCAGTCGACAATGAGGTCGGTGGCCATCCCAGTCGGCAGCAGAAGCGGAAGGCTAAAGGCCATGTTCAGGCAAAGGCGGCCTCTGTGGCGGCCCAAGGAAAGAATGAGGGGAAGGCCAAACGATAGTTTGACCCCAAGAGAGGAAAGAATCAGTTAGGGACGGATGTCTTGGATCTACCGTGTGCAATTCACACGAGGAAAGATGACGAGGGCAACTTGATATTACCCAAGCATACCACTCGGCAGTGTCGACTGCTCATTCAGCAGTTCAAAGAGACTCCGTCGAGTGAGAAAACTCTTGAGAAGGATGATGAAGATAAAGAAATGTTCCCTGATGTCAATGCTACATTGATGATTTTTGCTGATGTCGAAAGCAAGAGTCGATTGAAGGTCATCAACAGGAAGGTTAACATTGCCGTTCCTACCACCCCCACCTATCTCAAGTGGTCTCAGACTGCGATCACATTTGATCAGTCCGATCATCCCGCACACGTGGCCACCCCCGGTCGACAGGCTTTGGTGGTTGATCCAGTTGTGGGACGCACTCGACTCGCAAGGTCCTCATGGATGGTGGTAGCGGCCTGAACATTCTTTATGTAGATACCCTTAAAGGGATGGGCATTCCGATGTCCCGAGTCAGTGAGAGAAACATGCAATTCCATGGAGTCATCCCAGGGAAGAAGGCCAAGTCACTCGGGCAAATTGCGTTGGATATGACATTCGAAACAGATAAAAAAATTCGAAAGGAAAAGTTGACGTTTGAAGTCGTGGAATTCTAGAGCACTTTTCATGCCATTCTGGGTCGTCCCGCGTATGCTCGTTTCATGGACCGTTCGTGTTACGTGTATCTCAAGTTGAAGATGCCAGATCCTAAGGGTGTGATCACGGTCACTAGCAATCGAAAACAGGCAGAAGAGTGCCACCAGCAAGGCCCAAGATTGCCAATCACTAGATGGCCATGGTTGAGCTGGAAGAGTACAAGAAGAGTGCTGACCCTGTTGATTTGCTGTGCGGTAAGAAGCCTGCTTCCGATTCGGCATTTCAGTCGGCAGGGGAAGTGAAGAAAGTGCACATTCGCTCGACATATTCAACTGCTGCTCCGACCAACATGTCATCAACACTCGACAGAAAATAGGAAGCCGAGCTCATCCAGTTCCTTGGTGAGAACTGGGATATCTTCGCATGGAAGCCTGCTGACATGCCGGGGGTTCCCAGGGAGCTGGCTGAGCACCGACTAAGAGTTGACCCCATGGCCAAGCTCGTAAAAGAGCATTTGCGTCAATCAGCTGTAGAGATGTGTCAAGCAATCGGTGAAGAGGTGGATCATCTCTTGCAAGCCAATTTCATTCGGGAGATTTACCACTCCGAGTGGCTCTCGAATGTTGTCATGGTTCCGAAGAAGGAAAAGTCACTACACATGTGTATTGACTTCAAGCATATCAATCGGGCCTGCTCGAAAGATCATTTCCTGCTCCCTTGCACAGATTAGATTGTTGACTTGACCGTGGGGTGCGAGTGTTTATCGTTTCTAGATACTCACTACGGGTACCATCAGAACCGTCTGTTTGGACCAGATGAAATAAAAACAACCTTCATCACCCCATCCGGGTGTTTTTGCTACATCACCATGCCATTCGGTTTGAAAAATGTTGGTGCTACATTCATGCGCATGATTCAGAAGTGTTTACTCGACCAGATCCCTCCGAATGTCGAGGCGTATATGGATGATATCATTGTCAAGTCCCGCAAAGGTTCTATTCGGGATATAACCCCGCGGTATGACCCGCCCTAAGGACTCCGGGTTATGATTGACGGTTCATACACTAGCCCAAAGTGAGCCGGTGGTCCTAAAGCCAGGAAGCTTGGCAGCTCATAAGGTGGGCCGGACTGTGGCCCAGAAGACCTGGGAGTGTAAGCTGCCCGGGGAAAACTTGGACAAGAAGATAGAGGAATACTCGGATAGACAATGAGAGTCAGTTACCAATTGTATGATCCGTGGTCTAGACCTCCTATATAAGGGGAAACCCGGGGCGATTTAGAGATCAGGTTATCGAACACTAGGTCAAGCTTCAGCTCCCCTGTAATCGATACATCAAGCAATACAAACACAAGCAGGAAGTAGGCTATTACCTTGAGTTGAGGGGTTGAACCTGGATAATTCCGTGTCTCTCGTCCCTGTCAACCCCTTTGAGTCCATCATGTTAGCAATGGCCTCGAACCAAAGTCCGTGTACCCGGACATCTACAGAATCAAGACGTATTCGGTGATCTATCAGCAAGACCTGTGCCGCTACCATAGCCACAGAATCAAGACCCGGACGTTCCAGGAAGGCGACTTAGTGCTCTGGCTAATTCAAGACCGGACAAGCATGCATAAGTTATCACCTCCTTGGGAAGGACCTTTTGTGGTTAGTAGAAATCTCAACAATGGGTCATACTATCTCATCGATATCAGGGATGACTCAGAGACGGCGGGTCAGGAAACCAACCGGCCATGGAACATAGCACATTTACGGCCGTATTACACATGAGGGTGTTGAGACTCGCCATTGTACACTACCATTGTACATACCATACATAAATAAGATAGCATCCCCGCAAGACGGGACCTTTTTTGTTACACGCATCTTTTTTCATACAAAAAGAGTTGATAAAAATTCCAGTTGATAGATCAATTGCGGTGGAGGGCGGCTTCTTGCCTTCGGATATTGCTTCTAATGCCTATCGGCCCGGCTCTATGCCAAAATCTCCGGCTAACATGATTAGCCGCGGTGGGGGCGGCTTCTTACCTTAGGGTATCGCTTCTAATGCCTATCAGCCTGGCTCTATGCCAAAATCTCCGGCTAACATGATTAGCCATGGTGGAGGGCGGCTTCTTACCTTCGGGTATTGCTTCTAATGCTTTATCGGCCGGCGTTTATGCCTTATTGCTGAAGGGGGCTTCTTACCGACGGGTATCGCTTCTAACACCCTATCGGCCGGCTTCATGCCAAATCTCCAGCTAACACGATTAGCCGCGGTTGCAGGAAGTTTTTTACTGATGGGTATCTAACCCTAACAACTGGCGGAGGGCGGCTTCTTACCTCCGGGTATAGCTTCTAACGCCTTATTGGCTAGGCTTTATTCCATCTCCAGCTAACCATATTAGCCATGGTTGTCAAGGGGGGTTCCCACCTTCGGGTGTAGCTTATCTAACCTTAAACAACCGGCGGAGGGCGGCTTCTTACCTCCGGGTATAGCTTCTAACGCTTTATCGGCCAGGTTTTATGCCATCTCCGGCTAACCAGATTAGCCATGGTTGTCACGGGGGCTTCCCACCTTCGGGTGTAGCTTATCTATCGTTAAACAACCGACGGAGGGCGGCTTCTTACCTCCAGGTATAACTTCTAACGCCTTATCGGCCAGGCTCTATGCCATGCCAGGCTAACCAGATTATCTATGATTGCCAAGGGGGCTTACCACCTCCGGGTGTAGGTTACCTAGTCTTGGATATCGATGTCTTTTATGTTAACAAAGCAGCATAAGGTCTCAAAACAGCATTCAAAGGCAATGACAGTTGCAGATCCGGATCATTTTATACATCAGAATAGAACAAGATTCAGCAGAAGCAAAAGTGGCATCTAGTCTATTACATACACTCCCTGAGAGTCCCAAGATTTCAGACAAGTTTTTTCAAAGCCACACGGCGAGTCATGGAGAGTCGGCTGTTACAAGTTTTTCAAGGTAAGGGATAGCTAGCTATCGGCTCATCCTGCTCTGGATCTTGGGTGACCTCGATCTGGAGATTGTCCAAGTCCCAGTTGCAGTTCGTTAAGGCCGCAAAAGAGTCTTCTTCAAAGTAAGGAGTTGGATCAAGGTTAGGAGCGAAGAGGTCCTTACTGCGGGCAGGCGTTAAGTCCTTGCACTCGTAAAGCGGGCCATGGATTCTCTTTTGGTCAGGGCCATAAGCCGCCTGGTAGGTCGTCTGGTCAACTTCCTCTGCTAAGACGGAAGCCAGCACTCTGGAATCCTTTACGCACCGGCTGTGGTCAGCATCGGTGAACTCAGAGTCGTCGTCTTTCTTGGAAGGGAATCCATCCATCATCTCGGTTGAGGTCAGCTCCAGAGAGAAAGCCAAGGCCCGGCTGATGCCTGCAATCGCCCCTTGGCGGGCGGCTGATTTCTTTAACTCGGCAATCTGCTTGGGCATGGCGGAAAAGAGCTCCAAGATGCCCTTGAGAGTTGTAGGAATCTTGTCTTTGTACTGCACAGCTTTGATGGTGCACACTGCACCGCAGTAGAGTTGCTCTGTAAAGGGCAGCAGGGTATGAGAGGCCAGTTGGCGGCTCCTAGGGCCTGTGTAAGTCAGAGATTTCATGGTAAGTCACCAGCACAAGTATTATATTCCACTTGAGTGAAAGTTGCCGGAAACTCACCAAAGAGGGCGGCTGTCATTTTGGTGATGTGACGTGTCAAAGATTGGAGCTCATCTGATACGATCTCAATCGCTGGTTAGCATCATCCGCCCGCTTAGTCAATGAAGATTTTTCAGAGCCGGCTGACTCTTTGAAATCGGTGAAGTCGGCCTTGATTTTAACCAACTCCTCCAATAGGAGCTGGCATTTCTCATCAGTGGCGCTCCGGGCAGCTTGTTGTGTAGCCAAATTGGCTTTTAAGTCGGCCAATTGTGACCCGGCTTCAGTTAAGGTTTCCTATGACACATCAAAGCTTAGAATAAACGGGAAAGTCTCAAACAGATTGCAAGCAATATGCGTGACACTTGGGGGCTAATGTCTATTTTCAGAAGTTCGGCATGAAAGTCCCGACTCAACTTTGAACAAGATTGAGCCGACCCTTGGGGGCTAGTATTGGCTCTCTTATTTATCTTCTAAGAAGTTCCAGTTCAAAATTATCAATCATTGAGCTAGCCCTTGGGGTTTATATACTGGTTTTTCATAATGAGGATGATCGTAAAAGTCCCGGCTCAACCTTTGGAAAGACTAAGCCGCACTTGTGGGCTACGCAAGGATATAAGGAAAAAGGAATACCTCATATTTCTTCTTCATGAGGTTAACTAGCTGGAGCTCCAGATCCCGGCTTGTGGATAGCCGGTTCATATAGCCAACATGAAGCTCCTCGGCTGTCATCTTCTCTAAAGCAGAGGGTTCAAACTCCAATTTCCTTGAAGCTTCAGTCGGTTCGTCATGCTTGGTTAGCATGTGAGCCGGGGGAGAGTGAAAGCCAGCGCCAGTAATCACAACGTCTGGAGCGCTGGTGTCCTTGGTCACCTGGCTAGGGCTCGGCGGTTTGGAAGGGCTCCTTGGCGGGCTCTCTGGAATGACATTGTCGGTAGCCGGCTCCGCAGATGTTGCTGCGAGGTCCACATCCGGCCGCGGCTCATCCGGCTGGCGATGCTCCGGCTCTTGGGCCGCAGGTCCAGGGGGGACCTATTGGTTTTTCTTCACTTGGCTTGAGCCTTGGAAAGCACGAAAATCAGAACCCAAGGGTTACAACCGCTAAGAGAACTGAATGCAAGATTAGAGGAAACACTTATAGCGGATTAATCTTGGGAGGCGACAGGGCGGTCGCCATAGAGTCGCTTAAGGAAGGTGACCTCTGAGAGATAATTGAGAAAAGATAAGACAATATTGAAATGACAAAGCAAACCAGTAAAACAAGAGATATATACCTCTGCAGGGCGTTTCTTTGGAGCGGGGGAGTTCGGTAAACCGGACACGAGATCTGTAGAGCCAGCGCTCCGGGTCTGGCGATGATCAGCCTGTTGTTGCTTTTTTTAAATAAATTGAGGGTCCAGATAAGCAAGAGGGTGAGAGAGAGGAACTTTCTTAATAACCCACCATGGCTTCCGGGGGATAAAGTATTCTGAGCCGGAAAAAAATAGATTACCTTAGGGGCGTTGGCGCGGCTGGTCTCCACGTCATCTTGTGAGTAAAACAGGTGTTAGTGAAATGAGAAAACAAAGTCTCAAAAAACAGCTAAAACTGTACCTCTAAGCCGGATGATTGTGGCGGGTCAAACCATCCCTCTTGCGGGGCGTCCTTCCTGGGCTTCTTAGTCGGGGCCTTCTTCTTGGTCTTTTTCAAGGGAGGGATGTATTCCTTCTTCCAGAAATCAGAGTCGGCATGAAAGAATAAGCCGGTTAAAGGCAGTAGATCAGCAAGATACAAGTAAAGTCCAAGAGACGGATGGGCAGAAATTGCCTTACATCTGGGGCCGGATTAAGGGCACTAAAGGGGATCAACCCGATAGCGCTACAGGCGCCGGATGTCTCATGAACGAGACTCTGGATAGCAGTGGTGATGTCATCTTCTGTCAAGGTTGATCGGCTGAAGTAGAGTGAGTTGTCGTATTCGCCCTTGTACTCGCACATAAGGCGGCTTCTGTGGCTTAACGGCATGATCCGCCAAGAGATCCAGTAGCGGATCTGGTCCAGTCCGGTTAAGCCATTGGCCATGAGGGCCCTAATCTTGGCATGAGCCAACTCGTATCTTGCGCGCTCTGAAGCTGACAGCCAGCCAGGAAGCTCTGACGTTGTCTTGAGCCGGGAAGGACAGTAACCCGGCAGTGGATGTTGACCCTCTGGAGAAGTATCTTTGCAACAGAACCACGTTTTATTCCAGTCCTTTGGGTGCTCGGCAGCTGCATAGCCGGAAAGGTGAGTCCCGATGCCTTTGGATAAAAATCCCGCCCAGCTCGAGACTCGGACCAGCCTTCACTTCAGTTTGACGGTTGGCAATGAAGAACTCCCGGAACAGGCCTACCGACGGCTTGGCTTGCAGATAGACTTCACACAACACTTGAAAGTTGTAGATGTTTGAGACGGAGTTGGGGGCGAGGTCTTGAGGATGGCGTTTGTCAAAATGAAGGACAACGCGGAAATTTTTTGAGCCGGAAGGCACGAAACCCCGCTCAATATGGTCCGAGAAAACGACCACCTCTCCTTCTTGGGGAACGGGCCTCAGTTCATCACCCGGGACCCGCTAGTGGATGCCATCTTTGGAAGGGAGAGTGCCAGCGTGACCAAAGTCCATCAAAAACTCTTCCGTAACGCACGACCCAACCCAGTTACAGGAGTTCGAGGCACGAGACATTCTGCCGGTTCAAAGATTATGGAAATTAAAACACGGCGAGTCAAGAGGAGATTAGAATCTATGGCGGCTTATGAGCTTAAAGATACTATGTATAAGATGATGTACTCCGGCTGATGAGAGCCGGCACAGATGGGGGAAGTTTTGGCTAAGTCCTGGAAAACAGGTTTCACAAACTACTGCTATATTCATGGATCTACAAAAGCAGGAAAAAGGTTCCTATTTTTTAGACCTAGCAAAGAACAGATGAAGCAGACGGAAACTAAAATGATGAGAAGGAGCCGAGATGGGCCCGTGCATTGTGCACGGTCGCCCCCGTGCGCGGCGGCGCGGCCGGCGTGAGCGTCAAGGGCGCGGCCGACATTGGAGGACCCCGAGCAACAGCGGCGGAAGAACCCGCGCGAGGGCGACAGGCTTACTGCAAACCCTACCGGCCCAGTAATGGATCTAAGGAGAAGCATGGGCTTACCGGTGACGGCGCAGCGAAACACGGATGCAACTCTAATTCGCAAAGGTTGATGCAACGGCCTGGCGTCGACGGAGCGGAGGTGGCGCCGGAGCTGGAAGTGATGGAGGCGGTTGCGTCAGAGGAGGAAGACGAGGAAGCGAGCGGGAGAAGTAAAAGACCGCCTAGGCGGTCCTATTTAAAAGGAGAAGGAAGAATGAGCGCGAAAATCCAAGCAACGGAAACGTTTCGTCCAAGGCGGACGCCTCGATTTTCGAGATAATCACTTAACGCGAAGATTTAGTGGGTACCTCATCGAATCTTTCTTGCAGCGCTAACAAGACGTCATGGAGGGTCATCCCGGGCGACTAGCCAAAAGAGCAAGACAAGAGGGTGAAGTGAGCAAGCTCAAATCAACCTGGGGCCTAATGTTGGGGATATAACCCCGCGGTATGACCCGCCCTAAGGACTCCGGGTTATGATAGACGTATCATAAACTAGCCCAAGGTGAGACGGTGGTCCTAAAGCCTAGGAAGCTTGGCGGCTCATAAGGTGGGCCGGACAGTGGCCTAGAAGACCCGGGAGTGTAAGCCGCCCGGGGACAACTTGGACAAGAAGATAGAGGAAGACTCAGATAGACAATGAGAGTTGGTTACCAATTGTATGACCCATGGTCTAGACCTCCTATATAACGGCAGACCCGGGGCGATTTAGAGATCAGGTTATCGAACACTAGGTCAAGCTTCAGCGCCCCTATATCGATACATCAAGCAATACAAACACAAGCAGGACGTTGGCTATTACCTCGAGTTGAGGGGCCGAACCTGGATAAATCCGTGTCTCTCGTCCCTATCAACCCCTTTGAGTCCATCACGTTAGCGATGGCCTCGAACCAAAGTCTGTTTACTCAGACATCTTCTGTGATAAAACCACGACAGTTATGTCCTGCAAATCCACTTTGATTCCTCCAACAATGAAGCAAAATATGAAGCACTTTTATATGGGTTGCACATGGCTCTCTCACTCGGCGTCAAGCGCCTGATGGTTCATGGTGACTCAGATTTGGTGGTAAATAAAGTGATGAAGGAGTGGGCCATTCGAAACCCCACTCTGACTGGATACTGCAGTGCTGTTAGAAAAGCTAGAGAACAAATTTGAAGGTCTGGAACATCATCATGTTCCCAGAGTGAAGAATCAAGCAGGTAATGAGCTGGCAAAGATTGGATCCACTCGACGGCCTGTCCCTAGCAATGTGTTTTTAGAACATCTCCATACTCCTTCGGTATAGGAAGATCCTTTCACTGAAGAGCCCCTCCAAGCAATGAGTCCCACCGATCTGACTGAAGTCAATGTCCCAACAGTTAATTAATTAGTCATGGAGATTCTAGTTGTCATTTCCGATTGGACAGTGCCCTATATTGCATATATCCTTAGACAAGAAATTCCTAAGATGAGACAGAAGCACGCCAGATTGTGCGCAGGTCGAAAGCTTTTCCCGTGATAGGGATCAGCTGTTCAGAGAAACCGTGATTGGCGTAACACAGCGTTGCATTTCCCACGAAGAAGGTCGAGTGATTCTGGATGAAATCCACTCGGGAATTGCGGCCATCCTGCGTCCTCATGGACAATCATCGCTAAAGCATACCGAGTTGGTTTCTTCCGGCGATGGGCCAATGAGAGGGCCAAAGATATTCTCGATCATTGTGAAGGGTGCCAGTTCTATGCAAACTTATTCCACAAGCCGGCGTCTACCCTAAAGACAATCCCCCTTGCCTTGTCGTTTGCTGTCTGGGGCCTAGACATGGTTGGTCCCTTTTGGACTGGAAAGGGCAGATTCACTCATTTTCTCGTTGTAGTCGACAAATTTACAAAGTGGATTGAGGCCAAACCAATAAAGAAATTGAACTCTCATACAGCGGTCACATTCATGAGAGAAATAATTTTCCGATACGGCATTCCCCACAGCATCACCATTGATAATGGCACCAACTTTGACTCAGAATAATTCAGATACTTCCGCACTTCCCAGCGCACTCGGGTGGATTATGCTTCTATTCCGCATCCTCAACCAATGGACAACTTGAGCGAGCTAACGGACTTATCGTGCAAGGTTTCAAGCCTCATCTCATGTGCGACTTGGATCATGCCGCCGTAGCCTGGGTGACAGAGCTGCCATCTGTTTTATGGGGCCTGAGAACAACGCCAAATCGGTCAACTGGACAGACTCCTTTTTTCCTGGTCTAGGGAGCCGAGGTTGTCCTGCCGAGTGATTTGTTTCACAACTCTCCCCGAGTGGAACTTTATTCCGAAGCCGAAGCTGAACAGGCAAGACAAGATGGCGTTGACCTCCTTGAAGAAGAGCGGGAGATGGTACTGATCCGGGCATGGCTTATCAGCAAGATCTGTGATGTTTCCATGCAAAAAATGTTAAGATCCGGTCATTTCATGAGGGAGATTTGGTGCTTCGTGTGGATCAACAGCGACCCCACAAGCTCGCTCCAGCGTGGGAGGGTCCCTTAGTCGTTACGAAGGGGTTGAACAATAGAGCTTATCACTTGTACAACCTCAAGAAGCAGATGGACGAACCGCGAGCCTAGAACGCAGATCTGCTCCGGCGTTTCTATACTTAGGACCCGAGTGCTTTTGATGTAATAAAAATATTTCAAAGCATGTCATGTATGCAAGTGTGAATTCTGCAGTCTTCTTGTTGACTCCGGTCAAGTAATTTCTCGCTTGGGGTCACTCCAAGTGTTGAGCAATCCTCACACCCGAATGCTTAGCTACGAACATGCTTTTGCCTAAGTTAAAAACCCTACCGAGTGGATAGCAGTCCATTCACTCGCTGACTTAGCTACAAATCGGTCTTCGCCTAAGTTCAAAACTACTCTGAGTGTTGAGCAATCCTCACACCCAGGGGATTAGCTGCGAACATGCTTTCGCCTAAGTTGAAAACCCTGCTGAGTGGTTAGCAGTCCATTCACTCGGCGACTTAGCTATGAATCCGTCATCACCTAAGTTCGAAGCTACTCTAAGTGTTGAGAAATCCTCACACCCGACAGCTTAGCTGCAAACATGTTTTCTCCTAAGTGAAAAACCCTATCGAGTGGATAGAAGTCCATTCACTCGGCGACTTAGCTGTGAATCAGTCTTCACCAAAGTTCAAAACTACTCTGAGTGTTGAGCAATCCTCACACCCGGGGGCTTAGGTGTGAACATGCTTTCGGCTAAGTTAAAAACCCTACCGAGTGGATAGCAGTCCATTCACTCGGCAACTTAGCTGCGAATCAGTCTTCGCCTAAGTTCAAAACTACTCTGGGTGTTGAGCAATCGTCACACCCAGGGGCTTAGCTGCAAAAATGCTTTCGCCTATGTTAAGAACGTGCTTTCGACGACCTAGCTGCGAATCAGTCTTCGCCTAGGTTTGAAAATATTCCGAGTATCGAGCAACCCTCACACTCAGATGCTTAGCTACGAACCAGTTTTCACCTAAGTCAAAAAACAAATTCGGTCAAACAAACAATTGAAAATCAAATACGGATAAATTCAAAACCTTTTTCACGAATAAGTGTTTCGCACGCAAGCGAACATGCTCAGGCTTAAGGCATACCGAGGCAAATAAAGTTTTCTCATGAATAAAGTTTTTTCGGTCGATACATTTCAACTCGGCATACCGAGGCAAATAAAGTTTTCTCACGAATAAAGTTTATCAAGCACCTGACGGGCTGGCTGGCTCGAAGAACGTGTCCATGTCGATTCCATCTTCGATCCCTGTGGCTGTGTCGGTGAAGGTCTCCATGAAATCTTCAAACCGAAGTTTCTTTGTATTCATCACTCGGAGCTCCTTAAATTTCTCTTCCCTTTCCTCCTTTCAATGGACTCTTACAAGGGAGAGCGCCACATCGGCTATGCAGTGGGCGATAGATTTCTCCCAGGTCTGCACTCGACTAGGTAGGTCATTGAGGCGTGCCATCATGGATGTAAGGTTAAGCTGAAGGATGTCTTCTGGTCACAGATCCTTGTCAATCTTCTCCATCACAATTTTTAGTCGAAGGACATATGCTTGAACGCCTTGGAGCCTGACGTTGAGTCGGAACATGTTCATTGCCACTGAGTCACCAACAGGTGACTTGGTGGGATCCAAATTGGGCTCAATTTCTTCAGCTTCCTTCTCAAAGTCCTGGCAGAATTCTATTGGAAAGAAGAAATGAGAGGAGGTTCAATAAAATACAGTCATCAAGGATTTTATGAAGTTCAGTCGACAAGGATAGCCATTGTCGAGCATGATGTACATCTTTCTCGCGAACTCCCCCAAATGCTTCTCCAAGCCATTGCTCCTCTTGGTCAGTTGCTCACTTTTCTTGATGAGTTCCACCCGCTCCTACTTCAACTTGGAGTTTTCCACCTCCATCTTCTTGGCGATGGCTAGTTTCTGCTCAGTAGCTTCAGTCTTCTCTCTCATCACCCATTGGTCATCAGCAAGCACTTTGTCCTTGTCCTCCAGCGCCTTCTTCATGGTATCTAAAGAAATAGCATTGTTGAGTCATGCTTGGAGTCGATGATTTTCATTGCATACATCTGTTCGAGTGAAAACACTCGGTTCAAAGCATGGACAGTGAGGATAAGAACGCATCAGGTCGATAGAAGTTACCTCCCAGAGTTTTTAGTTCAGTCTGCACTCACTCCAAACTGCAGTTGGAAACCTCCAAGTCCACTCGCAGTTGGTTCCTTTCATCATCAAGGTCCTTGTACTGCACGCCAAGTTCGCAAGCTCTGTGAAATCAATAAAGAAAGAAATTCAATCAACAAGGAACACCTACGCTTCGAACTGCAGAAGGTAAAAAACAGATGGCTAGGTGGCGAACCCCGCCCCACCCTACTACCCTGAATTAGCATCATATCATGGTTGATGACATGATGTCCATGAAACTTGCATTCAGGAGAAGAAGAATTCCAGCAAAAGTGCACCCGACAGGTCGATTGGCACGTGTACTCCGCATACAGTAACAACTCTGAGTCCAAGGTGTTTCTATCAGACCCCTGCCAGTGCAAGCACTTGACGGTGGTCTTGGGGACTACACCAAGTGGGTGCACTCAGAGTGCCCCCACTGGAACTGCTAACGCTCGATCCTCGAGTGACCCGTCAACCCCACTCTACTCCTTTGTAGTGTCATATCATGGTTGATGAAATGATATCCATGAAACCTACAAGTTAGCCTCGGTGTGGGATGACTAAAATGAGAGTACACTCAACATGTCGAGTGGTATGCGTACCCCGCGTACAAGAAAAAGTCCTGCGCTCAAGTTTTTAAGACTACTGCTCATCGTCTATGATCAACAGTAGCCTCAGGGACTACACCCGGTGGGTGCACTCAGCATGCCCCCACTAGTTCATAAAACATTTGACAAGGTCTGCCCTTTCTGAGCATTTGACGGTCTCTTTCGGACCCTCGCCAGTGCAAGCACTTGACGGCGGTCTCAGGGACTACACCCAGTGGGTGCACTCAGTGTGCCCCCACTGGATCTGCTAACTCTCGATTCGTCGAGTGGCATAGAATATAAAAAACATGCGCAATCATTTGAATATTGTATCTTCTAATACCCCCACCAGTGCAAGCACTCGACGTCGGTCTTGGGGACTACACCTAGTTGGTGCATTCAGAGTGCCCCCACTCGACCTGTTAATACTTGATCTATCGAGTGATCCGCCACCCCACCCCGCACCTTTGAAGTACCGTCATGTCATGGTTGATGAAATGATATCCATGAAATCCACAAAGAAGTTGTGGCGTGGTGTGGTCAAGACAAACTTTGCTCGACATGTCGAGTAGCAAACGTATTCCATATACAACGACCTCTATGACCCTTGCGAGTGCAAGCACTCGACAGTGGTCTCGGGGACTAGACCCAATGGGTGCACTCAGCATGCCCCCACTAGAGTGAAATCTACTCGACTAAGACCTGATCTATTCGAGCGAAGAACTTTCAAACATCATTCAAGTGGAAAACATCCATTGGGTGTACAATCAAAGAAGACAGGAATTCAATCAGAAATGTACTTACAATCAAACTTACTCGGACATTGGTGCAAAGCGCTGTGCTGGCATCGTAAGCCAACTTGCTGGCCTCGTATGCCTCTTTGGTGCGCAACATCATTTGTTCCGCCTAGATCATGGCCTCCTTTGCGGCTCCGGTCTGATCTTCCGAAACGCGGTGCAGAGGAAAAGTAGTCACCGGCGGGATCGTTATGGCAGCTAGGGCAGCTGAGGTAGTCTGTGGTGGTCCGGTTGGAGTCGACATCACGATGGTCAAAACAGCTGGTGGAACACTCGACAGCAGTACTGTAGGATCGGTTCTAATTTGTGTCGAGTCACTTATTCCCTAAGAACATCCGGTAGTCGACCGCTGGAGCGCTTGACCCGACTGAGTTTTTTGGGTGCGGACTCGCGGGTCACCCAAGGTCTTACCTGACCCCGAGGTTGTTCTTCGTCATCCTCTAGTTTAATGATTTTTGCAAATACCAATCAGTGATATTGACTTCCGCAATCAAACAGCTTCAAGAATCAGGGTTGCGTAAAGATTTACTTACCTCTGTGAGGAGTAGACGCATCAACAGTATCCATATCCATTTGCTCCTCTCCGTCCCTTGGAGGCAATGTCATCGAGGTAGCAGCACTGGCAGATCAAAATTGACTCGGTCAACAAAAATTAGAAGTTGCAATCAACAGCGAAAGGTGAAAGCAAATACTTACGTTGAGACGACGGGCACAACCATCTTCATATGGGGCAGAGCTTTGCGAGCCTTTCCTCTATTGGGCTTGGGCAGCTTAGTCGATCGTTCGCCCAACTCGACAGTCGTGGGACGGTCTCGTTTCCGGTTCCTTTCACTCATAATTGGGGCTTTGTCCGTAGTTGTGGCTGGGTCCTGACGCGACTTGGATCAACGTTCGATGCATGGTGGAGATTCGAGCTCCTCCTCATTGTCACCCAAGTCCTCATATTCGTCTTCGCTGTCATAAACGTAGTCGACGTCCAAACTGCCACCCTCGGTCTCCCTGCCGTCTTGGGATTAGATCCCGTTGGGCACAGGCGAGTGCATGTGCGTCCACTCTTGCATGTTTCAAATAGTGAAGTCAGTTAACAGTTCAATCAATCACTCGACAGCAAAGAATGATAGTAGACAAGTTAAGAGTTACCAGATTCTTTCGCGGGTTTGCAGCAGAGTAGGTTTGGATCCTCTTTGCACCCAGAGGGTTATCGTAAGCTCCGGTGATACTGCGAAGGCATTGCTCGACAGTTTTTTGTGGGACCTCCTCCAGGTGTGTCCTGGTCAAGTCCTCAGGACCGGCATAATGCCACATGGTGTGATCTCCTGCTTGGAGGGTCTGGATCCGTCGACTGAGGAAAGTCTCCAAGAGATCCATTCCAGTGACTCCGGCACGGATAAGGGATCCTACAGCATCCACCAAGATTCTGACCTGGACTCCCTCCCCCTCCAACACTTTCAAAGATTTGGGAATGGTTGGACGATCTAAAGTGAAGGGAGAAAGGCCAGTTGACATATTGGGAGAAGCTGCGTCCTTGCAGTAAAACCAGGTCGACTACCAACCTCTAACCGGCTCGAGAAAAGTCATAGAAGGAAAAGAACTACGAGCACTCTTTGTAATTCCTAGACCCCCACACAACTGGACTACATGAGTCTTTCCATCCTCAGGGTGGGCCTTTTTTACAGTCTGGGATCTAACGGTGAAGATGTGCTTGAACAGTCCCCAGCGGGGAGAACAGCCCAAGAAACACTCACATAGAGTGATGAAGACACACAAGCATGTAATCGCGTTCAGGGGAAAGTGATGGAGTTGAATTCCGAAGAAGCTGAAGAATCCTCTAACAAACGGGTGGGGAGGCATGGAATAACCTGTTTCGAAATGGGAGAGGAGAAGAACCCGCTCTCCCTCGCGTGGCTCCGGCTCGTGCTCCCCCTCGAACAGCCTCCAAGCACCATCCGCCACGAGTCCGTCGACAACCATGTTCTCGACGTCAGTGGAGGTGACTGTCGATGGGAGAAAATCCCCCTGGATCCACCCCAGCGGAGCGGTGAACCTGGATGTCGAGGCCTCTTGGCCTTGCCCTTCGCAACTCCCTTCTTGGCGTGCTCCAACTTCTCCATGTCTCCCTTCGTCATCGTGGTGGCGGAGTTCATCGAAGCAGCGCAGGGTGGGCACTGGAGATGAGGGAGGCGGAGGAAGAGAGGAGATATGGGGGAGAAACACTAAGCAGGCTGTGGTCCTTCAGGATTTATACCCCACCGAGTGCCTCACTGACATGTGCGCCAGCGATATCCCCGCAATTCTCAACTACAGACGGCGCCCTGTACGTGGCAAAATGAGCGGTGCGCAAATCAAGGTGTCGTGCCCCCACTTGCCCCGATCATGACGTCATCTTTGCGGGCACACGCGTTTCCCAAATTTTCGTATCCCGCAAGATCCGGGCCTGACAGAGCGACCCGTCACATCCACAGATCCCTTCAGATGAATCGGAATTAAGTTGACACAGAATGTTCACTTGGACACTTTCAGGTGAGAATCGATCTGGACGAATGACGAAGAATTCAGTCGACGCAAGTTTTGTTGAAGCCCGAAAAATCATTCGAAAGATTTTGTGCCCTGTTTCGAACTGGCATTGATACACCACTTCACCACTCGAACCGTGATCCATACGGGGGCTAATGACAAGGAAATGTACCTATGGTATGGTCCTAGGCCTAACCTACATACCCTACCTAAGGACACTGTGTTGGAAACCTTAAGGACCATAGGAGAGATTCCGACTGGATTATCCATGGAGTTCAAGTCACTCGACATCCAATCCATTCGGAAGCTCCTTCCTCCACTCGACAGTCACCAGTTACTCGAATGACCCCGCTTCCAGTCGACAACAGAAGACCAGAAGTCGCCTCTAAGAAACCAATAGGCAGGCATTACGCAAGTCGTCATTAATGGCAATGATGAGTACGTTACCAGTAACATTAGTCTTTATACCCACGATCGGACCATTGGATGTCTGGCAATTATGAGGGGCAGCGAACTCTATATAAGCCGCCCCTCCCCTCTGGCACAAGGGTTCGTAACCATTGTAATCTTTATTCTCCACATGACAAAGCTCCAGAGCACTGATATGTTGGGATGTTACCTTCATGAGTGGGGCCAGAACTCATACATCCGTGTGTACATCCTCGTCGTAGCTAGGACTCTGCACTCTCGTTTTGTACCCCTACCTTCTACTGTCAGGCTTGTTCCCACGACACCTAGGGCGCTGGCCCCTCCCCTCCCTCCTATATATATGGGAGGGGAGAGAGGGCAACTGCACCCAACCTGAAAAGCCATGTGCTGCCCTCTCTCCCTCTAGATCATATTCTCCTCTAGATCTGTTCAGTATAGCTTAGCAAAGTTCTGCTGGAACAACACCGCCACCACCGCCACCATGCCATTGTGCTACCGGAGAAATCATCTACCTCTCCACCCTCGCTTGCTGGATCAAGGAGGTGGAGATCTTCATCGAGCTGTACGTGTGGTGAACACACAGGTGTCGTCCGTTCGGTGCTAGATCGCAAAGGACCATGATGGGATGGCTGGAAGGTTTGTTATCGGATCATGGGACAGATCGTGATCGGATCGCGGGACGACTAGTGACTTGCACCATGAAGATGTTTGACTACATCAACCGTGTTTCTTCATGCTTCCCACTAAGCGATCTACAAGGGTACGTAGATCCACTCTCCCTCTTGCACATGCTCAACACCATATGTTGGGGATATAACCCCATGGTAAGGCCTGCCCAGGAGGGGGCGGGTCATACCTGGTGGCTCGTTATCAAGTGGGCCAGAAGAGGAAGGCTAGGTCACATGGCGGCTTGCCAGGTGGGCTAAGACGGCGGCCTAGAGAAAGAGGATGGCCTAAGACTCGGCAAGTGAGTCACCCGGAGATGGCTTGCCAAAGGAGGCAAGGCTGCTTAGAAGACAGGACCAGACACAGTGTAAGAGTCGGTTTGAGACTCGTGTAACCTGGGGCCTTGACCTCTTATATAAAGCCAAGACTCGGGGATAGATTGGACAAAAACCTATCTATAGAGAGCTAGGTCAAGAGAATATGCTTCCATGTAATCGATACTCCAATCAATATACACAAAGCAGCATGTAGGTTTTTACCTCTTCTTGAGGGGCCGAACCTGGTTAAACCCGTTGTCGGATTTCGGGACCGCAAAACCCTTAAGATCCAAACTCAAGGGCGTGTGCGAGCATCCCCTGCAGCCTCGCCCGACCTAGCTCGCTACTCGGTGAACACAACAAAGAACTCGCATGATGATAAGGAAGAAGATGGACACGACACTTTACCCAGGTTCGGGCCGCTGCGAAGCATAATACCCTACTCCTGCTTTGGTGCATTGCCTCTCGAGGAGGTAAGGTGGATGAACAAGTACAGTGTTTCGGGGCCTCCTGTGGGCTCTCAGTGGTGTTTGAGGCTCCTTGTCGTTTGGTGAGTGGTGGAGTTTGTCAATTGGGTTGGGATGGAATCGGATCGTATCTCATCCCGTTGACGAAGCAGGCTACCCTCTATATATAGCGGTGGCCTGGCTCCTCTTCCCTTATCGCAATGGCAGGAAGGGATCCCACAATGGCCAATTTTGAAGGGGGACAGGGGTTCGTGCTTGCCCTACGCAAATGCGTTCTTCGCCTGCAAAGTAGCTATCGACGGTGCAACAACAGGCTCAGCGATGACACCGGCCCTGCAAAACGGGTGGTTGTGGTCTACTTGCATGGGAATGGAAACCTTTGGGGGCACTTTGGGAACCCACGTACGTCCTTGCTTCCTTTGCACCAAGGGGGAAACTGCGCCGCGTGGCACACTGGTGCTCGCTTGTCCTTCCTTGCGTCATCTTTGACTCCTGAGGCTGGGCCTTGCATAGAGATCTCTGCCATGTCCTAGGCCACAGGCAGGCAAGTCTAGGTACCCCCGTGCCCAGAATACCGACACTAGTCCTGGTCCCAAGGCACGCCCAAGCTGGCTTACGGGCGAAGCCTAGAGGACGGTCTGAAGTGCCGTGGGCCCCAAAACGCCTGCGGGCTAGGCTTGGCACATGTTGTACGCCTCAGCGGCGATGTCTCTGATCCTCAAGGCCGTCTGGAACCGCACCCAGTTGGATTGATGCGATGCTTGGGTGTACCACAAGCCATCATTGCTTCCCATCAAGTGTTGTCGCTGCTGCAGGTGCTCGTGGACGCGACTCTTCGAAGGGTAGGGGAGGCGACGTGGATGGAACCGCATTGACCGAACCACCTCGCGCCGCCCGAGGTGCACGTGATGCCTGCCCTCCCACGAGGCCTCGTGGCCGCGGTTACACCTATAAATCTGCCATGTCCCTGGCTAGGGAAGGGTATCACAGTCTTGAGGCTTCCCCTTGTTTCCTTCGCTCCACCGGCACAAAACCATCTTTCCTTCTCCTCCCCCTGTCCTTCATGGCATCCGTACGGAGCAGTAAAGGCGGAGGGATGCGGCCGGCTCCTTCGGCTCCTTCGCCCTCCTCTAGAGGCAGCGGCGAGGCGCCCTCAGGGTCAGCGCGAGTTCGCCAGCGGCGGGCCCTGGTCGACGAGTAAGTATTCCACCGCCTCCCTTTTCTCTCGCTCTTTTGTCCATCATCTGGAGTTTGATCTCCTTCCCCTCCTTCCAGGATTCCCTCGGCCAAGAAGCGCAAACTTGGCGAGCTTCAGGAGGAGATAGAGATGCTACAGGCCCGGCTGACCACCGCTGAAGCCACCTTCGATGCTGCCCTCCGGGGCGAGGCCGAGGCTCGGGCAGAACTGGCGTCCCTCCAAACCCAGGTCCAAGAGGTGGCCGATGCCGTGCAGGCCGCCAAGGATGAGGAGGTGCATGCCAGGATGCTGGAGTCCCTCCATGCCAAGCAGTTCTAGGGCATCGCCTGCCGCGCGGCCAGCGTGGTGAGCCGGTTCGTCGGGGACGCCCCCGCGCTGGTGCACGTGCATGGCGATGGGGGTTACCTTGAGTTCTTCCGGAAGGTGGTGGAGGCACTGGACACTAGTGTCGCTCGCATCGACGCGGACAACGCGTCTGACGTGTGCGACCTTCTGGACCTTTCCTAGGTGCTCGTCTACTCCCACCTGTGCCGCCTCGCCCTGCAGCTCGACCTTCGACTCCCTGGAGAGCAGGTGCCCGACGACCTCAAGCGCCCCTCCAGGAGGAGACCCGCCCGCTCGTGGAGGCCATGGTGGAGCACTTCATCCAGGTGTCCGCCTCAAGCGAGGAGGATGGCTCCAATGCCGAGCCGGCCGATGTCGTGGGTGCCAACGGCAACTCCTCCCCTTAGGCTCCCTCCATACATATTTACCGGTACCTGTAATGCTCGAACAAGAACCCTGCCCTGTGGGGTGTTAATCTTTTGCATATTACCTTTGTTGTCTTGCTTTTCTTCCTCGATTTGCTGGTTGTGGTGTTGGTTTGCACCGCCATGGTCGTGGCCCTTCATCAGCCCCTGGTACGGCCCCCGCGAGGCTCTCCCTTTCTAGGGGTGACTCGCATCCGTTGCTCCAGCTAGGCCCTAGGCCTCATGGATCATCGCGATCGAGCCCCTCCTCACATGTTGCCTCCTTTGTCGCTTCATCCCTCGGGGGCCTCGGTAGCCATGCGTAGTAGCTGCAGTTCCTGCATTTTTAGGTTAGCGTGTGCAGTCCTCATTTCATCCTCAGGGTCGTTATTAGGCCAGGAGGCTCCTGATGGGTTCGATAGTGTACTTAGCTTTGTATGATGCTGGCGATCCTGCATCGCAAGGCGGGATGGGTTGTTCCGTCAAGCTATGACTCCATCCGTGATATCTTCTTCTTACCTGCTGAATGGTCTAGGGACACTTTCGGCACTCTATGTCTATAGGTCCCAGTACCGTATATTTCCTCACCACCATTAGGTACGACCAGAGAGGATGTACTTCACAAGGCGAGGCCATGGTACTGCTGATGCCGAACGAAACCATAGACGGCACCAGGAAGTCGAGTGGCATTATGACCGGTAAGGCTCCCGAGGCACGTTGCCCAGGAGCCCCCTTTTTTGATGCTCAAACCGCTCTACATCGTCAGGTTCCAGCCCCGTGTATTTCCCCACCACTGTTAGGTATGACTAGAAAACAAGCATGCACTTCACGAGGCGAGGCCCCGACACCCTGATGCCGACCGGAAACCAACGACGACATCAGGGGGGATGAGTGGCCTTATGACTGGTAAGGCTCCTGAGGTGTGCTGGTCAGGGCCTCCCTTTGACTCTCAAGCGATCCCCCATTCCGTCCTTGCATTTGCCGCCTTAGGAGGCCCTGGGGACCCCCAAGACCCCATGCTGTGATGTCGTGATGTGGTCAGAGCCTCCCAAGAAGGGCCGACAGCTAAAAATCGTGTTCCCTCGAGGTGGCAGGTCCTCGCCATCTAGCTTTGTGGTGCCTCGGGGAGGTGCGGAGCGTTTGGCTCCTTGCAAAACTCCATTCGGAAAGAGAGTAATAACTCAAGATCGGTAAAATGGGAGAACAAAGAGAAAAAGTCCCCGCCCCTCTTTTATTTTAAAACATAGGATCACGAAACCTTCGAGCTTCTGACAGACTCAAGCACAAAAAGGGCCATTGAAGGCTGCAACTTGAAATACAAAAAAGAGCGAGAAAACGGACGCGTCTAGCTCTTTGGGGTTGTCACCGCCTTTGACTTCCCCCAGCACTGAGCATAGGGCATCCACGTTGCATGGGCATAGCCATTGATGGGCAGTGTTGACTTCTCTGCCAGCTCTAGGCTGTGGCTGCCACATTGCATTGGGGAACCCCTCTGCGTCCTCGGGGGGCTCCGGGCATATACAGCCCGCTCATTATTATGTGAGAGTGTCACGGGTTGATGTAGGTCCCTAGGGTTCGTCGCGGCAAAGTGTGGTCCGCCCTGGGCGAGCCCCCGAGCGTAGGGGAAGCCCCCTACGCTCTCTGGTCAAAGAGCCCGCCCTAGCAGAAGGTCCTTAGTTCCGTAGGTGTTGCCCTAGCGCGCCTCACTAGGGCCCCCAGGGTTCCCATGCCGGTACTCTGGGCTCTATCCCCATGACGGGCGAGCCGGGCCTAGGGACATGGGTGAGTACATGTTCCCCCACCAGCGATCGAGCGAAACCTGTCATGGCGACATGGGTGTATGTTCCACCCTCCGTCCCCGAAGACAAGGGCGCATGTTCCACCCTTGGCCTCCAGGTTGGGTTCGTCTATCCCAAGGATATGGGTGTGTGTTCCACCCTCCATCCCCATGCTGGGGCCTCTCTGTCTGGATTTTAGGGCGCATGTTCCACCCTCCGTTCCTAGGGGAGTGACCCCCAGTCCCTAGACCGAGACGTATGCCCGAAGCAGCACACTGCCAATGAGCATGCCTCACGAGGATCTCCGCACCGGGCATCCTCGCGAGGCTAGCCCTTCAACCCGCCCCCGTGAGGTTGCACGTACCTGTCCGCGCGGGGGCTCCTCGCGAGGCCGCATGTGTGTCTCCTGCTGCTGTGGTAGCCGATGATGCTCTCTCCATTGCCCGGGCACGCGACAACATGGTCGTTGTCGAGTTGTGCGGGCCCTCGGGCGTAGGCGTAGTCGAGCCTCCGGTCCTCCTCCTTGGTTCTAGAAATCGTACCGGGAAGCGCGAAGCCATGCCCCCCTCGTGATGTCAGGGCCCGTGCCCCCGGTGGCTAGAGACAAGTCCCCAGAAAGAGCGGGCCTGCATAGATGTCTTTAATTCGCCCACATAGTCCAGGCGCCGTGGCCTCCGGTTGTGTGGGTCCATGGGCGCGGTCCCCCTGGTGGTGCACCTGGGTTTTGTCGATAGTGGTGTCACGCTTAGGAGCATGCCTAGGCTCGCCAGTGCATCTGTGGCGGGTGGCATGTTGGCACCGAAGCTCGTGCGCCAAGAGGAGCATGACATGTTTGTGTGTTGGGTCTTGGCAAACTTGGAGGAGCAGCGCCGCGGACTGAATGCGAGGAAGGGCCGGGGCGACAGGAGTGTGCCTTGTGGTTGGCGAAGGCGGTAGCCCCCAGCACCTATCGAGGACCCGATCGGTGTTGACGCCCGCTGTTGGGGTGGCAGAGCACCGCTGGGCATTCCGGACCACCTGTGCTACGAGCATCAGCCGGTCGAGACCTGATGGAGATTTTGAGACGCGCCCTACCTGGCATGCCAAATGTCGGATTTCGGTCTCCTCAAAACCCTTAAGATCCAAACTTAGGGGCATGTGCAAGGATCCCCTGCAGCCTTGCCTGACCTAGCTTGCTGCTTGATCAACACAACAAAGAACTCGCATGATGACGAGGAAGAAGATGAACACGATAGTTTACCAAGGTTCGGGCCACTGTGAAGTGTAATACCTGACTACTCCTTTGGTGGATTGCCTCTCGAGGAGGTGAGGTGAATGAACAAGTACAGTGTTTTGGGGCCTCTAGGAGCTCTCAGTGGTGTTCGAGGTTCCTTGTGGTTTGGTGAGTGGTGGAGTTTGTCGATTGGGTTGGGATGGAATCAGATCGGATAGGATCCCTTCTATGAAGCAGCCTTCCCTCTATATATAGCGGTGGCCCAGGTCCTCTTCCCTTATCGCAATGGCGGGAAGGGATCCCACAATGGCCAATTTTGAAGGGGGCAGGGGTTTGTGCTCGCCCTGCCCAAAGGTTGTCTTTGCCTGCAAAGTAGCTATCGACACTGTAGGGACAGGCTCAGCAATGACACCCGCCCTGCGGGGCGGGTGTTTGTGGACTTCTTGCATCAGAATGGAAACCTTTGGGGGGCACTTTGGGAACCCGCGTACGTCCTTGCTCCCTTTGCACTAAGGGGGAAATTGCGTCTTCTTTGCTCGCGTGTCCTTCCTTGCGTCATCTTTGACTCCTGAGGCCGGGCCTTGCATAGAGATCTCCGCCCCTCCGGAGGGGTCCTAGAGAGGCCCATATTTTGTGGGTCTTGTCGGTGTTCTTCTCGCAAGGCTAGGACCCTCGCGAGGGCCTTGTCTTGACTGGGACCTTGCCTGATCCCATTTGGTCGATGAAGTGGGCCACGTCCTGGGCCCCAGGCAGGCAACTCTGGGTACCCCCGTTCCCAAAACCCCGACACCCCTGTCTTTCGTCTCGATCAACCCCATTGAGTCCACCGCCTTAGCGATAGCCTTGAACCTAAGTTTTCAGACATCTGCCATGACAAAATCACAACACCATGGATAGATCTTGTGTGTGCGTAGGAAATTTTTTGTTTCCCGTGCAATGTTCCCCAACATCTTAGTGGTCTAAAGGGTGTGTGGGGTGGCCGAAATCGATCCTGATGGTGAGGTCTTGCGGTGGCCGGGGCACAAATGTGCGCGGTCGCAGTCTGTAGTCCATAAGCGTGCAACTTGAGGCGTGGGTTCGATTCCTGGCGATGTCTGGAGCACTCCCGTGTTCTCAGGATCCACCAACATGGGTTTTGGGCACGGCGATTATGCAGCATGGCGCCGAGAACTTGAGCTGAAAGCACATTTGCTCCCTTGTTGGTTTTGGTAATTAATAACAACATATATGTCATTGAACTAATGTTGCAACCAAGTATATTTCCGAAAAGGTTCAATGATGGGTTGGCAAAAGGATTGTGGAGAAACCCATAGATGCAAGGATTTGGATTGGCAAAAGCTTGAAACAAGAGGACTCTACAATTTACTTTGTGAGAAATCACTTTGAGTCCATAGGAAAAGCCAATACTATTAAAAGGGGGTAAGGTACTGTTGGTTAACAAGATGCTCCATGTGCACAACTCATAGTCACCAAAAACACACACAAACTCTCCCAAAAATACTCTGTCTACAGCCCTACTACTCACATCGGTGAAACCAACAATTTCCACTAGGTCCAACCGATTCCCAAACTCAGACAGACCCATGCCAAACCCTAGCACATCAGTGCAACCGATGCCACTCTGGTGCCACTGAGTTTAGCTTGCCAACTTTATGTTACCTCGATTCACAAAATCGGAAGCTCTAAAGTTTTGGATTGGCGTCACCGGGATTTGTAATTCTGACCGTTGTCCACTTGATCGGTACCGCCGAAATTTCTATATCGGTCTCACCGAGATTCAAAAGTTGCTACCTGTGAAGTAACTTGGTACCATCGAGATTCACACAATGGTGTCACAGAGTAGGACTTTTTAGGTGTAATACTAGATTTTGGAGATGCCTATATATACCCCTCCACCACCACTCACTTGAAAGAAAAGCACTTAGAATAGATCCCCAGTTATCCTATCGGATTTTCTCAGAGAGAGCCACCTACTCATGTGTTGAGATCATACCATTCCATTCCAACCATATGAATCTTGATCTCTAGCCTCCCCAAGTTTCTTTCCACCAATCAATCTCTTCCATCAAAGACAAATCTATGAGAGGGTGATTGAGTTTTGAGGATTCTATCATCTTGAAGCACAAGAGCAAGGAGTTCATCGACACTATCAAGCCTATTACCTTTTGGACGGTGGTGCCTCCTAGATTGATTAGGTGTCGCTTGGGAGATCCTACTTTGTGTTGTGGAGTGAACCAAAAAAATTTTAAGGGCAAGGAGATTGCCTACTTCATGAAGATCTACCCGAGTTAGGCTAGTCCTCCGTGCATGTAGGCCATCATGGTATATTCAAGGTTTCTTCTTCGTGGAACCCTCCGTGGATAGAGCCCTCCATGGACTTTTGCGACCATTACCCTCTGTGGGTTGAATACTAAATAAACCTTGGGGGACTAAAAATATCATCTTCATCAAACATAGCATCCCCAAGCTGGTGGCTTTGCATATCATTAGCATCATGGATATTCAGAGAATTCGTACTTCCTCAAGAGTCGGTTTCGCCACCAAGGTAGAAAGGGATCCTCGAGGAATAATGTGAAGATTCGACTTACGAAATTCCTCGTGGAGAAGTGGTTGACTTTGTAGTAACATGAGGTTGTTACAATACGATTTACGACTTAGTGCATCAGTGTAACATCCCAAACTTTGGAATGTTATAATAATTATTAGAATGATTGTTTGTTTGTTTGTTTGAGTGATTGAAAGTGAGTGAAATTTGAAACTTTTTGAAAGTTTATTGAGAGGGAATGAAATGACTTTCCCAAAACTTTCAATCTGCATTTTGATCACCAGGAATTCAAATTCATTTCATCACAAAACCCTAGAGTGAAGATGACATGACTTCTTCCATTTAAAGAAATGAAAAGGGATTTGAAAATGATATGAATTCCCATTTGAAAATATTTCAAAATTCAGAAACATTATGCAACTCAATGATTTTCATGAGAGAGCATAATATGACTTCTTCAAATGTGTGAAATATGAGTTGGAAGTTTAATTAGTTGAAGTTGAAAAAACTATTTGATAAAAGTCTGATATGGAGTTTCAAATTCATTTGAATTTCCTATTTGAAATTTCATGCATCCAAACCCCTTGCCAAGATTTTGGGAGGAGTAAAAGGACACTCCAAACCAGGGATCATTTGAACCATCTTTGAAATTATAAAACTCATAAAAACTATTTCTGAAATATTTTCTATTAAGTTTCAAAGCCATTTTGAAAGTGGTTTTAAAAATTTATTTTTTTTCTTCAAAATTAAAATATATGGAAAATAGGGTAAAATGATTTCTTTCAAAATAAAAATGAAGAAATCTAAATTTGAAGTCATTTTGATATTTTCAAAATGTTTTAATTGCATTTTTTAAAACAGTAGCACTGTTTGATTTTTTTATGATTCTGTAAGTATTTTATTTTACTCTGAAATTATGTTCATGATTTAGGAAATCTTTTTCCGGTCATTTTGATATATATATTCACTAATGTTTGTAAATGTTTTGAATGCTTTAAGTGTGTTTGAAAACGCTCTCGAAATTATTAAAAAGAGAATTAACGCGTGTATTAAAACGGGCCAGCCCACTGCTTTTAAAACCCGAATTTATTTCATAACGGTCACCGCTAATAACGCCCCCTCTCGCTCTCTCACGGACAAGCTGATCCCACCGCCCGATTCCCTCTCCCGCGCGGTCGTCCCCATCCTCGCGAGCGTGCCGCCGACGCCGGAAATTCCTCTCCCGTGATCTCCTCCTCCTGTCGCTCCCCTCGAGTCCCGACCACCCCTATAAGTAGCGGCCACCATCCGCTCCTCATTCCACCCTGAGCCCCCTCTTTCTCCTTGCCGGAACGCTACCCGAGCACTCGCCGGAGTTCCACCACCCAACCGGATCCCCGAGCTCGAGCCCCTCGCCACACTCCACCCCACACCCCTTCACTACTCTCCAACATCACCGGAGCGTCCCCGCTATCACCTGGTACCCTCAACCTCACCGGAAACCCATCAAAACGTCGTAACCACCACCCTCACCGGAATTTCCCTCGGCCACCACCATCCCA
This sequence comes from Hordeum marinum, assembly GCA_022496015.1. NCBI lineage: Eukaryota > Viridiplantae > Streptophyta > Magnoliopsida > Poales > Poaceae > Hordeum > Hordeum marinum. The sequence continues at coordinate 128,484,378 of CM039676.1, read as the reverse complement.
AAACAACCTGAGCTCGTGCACGTCGACTCCGTCATCCCCGAGTCCCTCCGACGCCACCTACCTCGACGACGTCCTCGCCCGCGTCGTACGGAGCCATCCCCGACGCCGGAGGACCACCGGAGACGCCTCCTCGTCTCCCCCACCTCCTCGGCCTCACCGGAAGAACCATCGCCGGCGACCATCCCACTGTGAGCACCGCACCCCTCTCCCCCTCCGTTCGATCTAAATCCCACGGCCCCGATTAGATCTGTTTATTGCTCGAACCGTTTTTTGTTATGTCTCGGTCGTCCGCCCGAAACTGCCTAGCACACACACACTTAGACCAATCAGGAAATGCCACGTGTGCCCTATCCGTTAAATAAGTTTTTCATTTTATTCTGTTTTCATATTTAAAAACAGAATAGTTTCAGATTTGTTTTGCTTATATCTTTTATGGTTTTAAGTATTTTAAATTTATTCTTTTTGAATTAGATCATAAATTTCATCTAGTTTCTGTAGATATCGAATTTGGCTATGTTTGAACATTTAAATTTGAATTTGAACAGATTTGATTTAAATTTTGTTTTCTGAATATCTTGAGTTCTAAAATGATTTTTTGAATGATTCGTTTTCCTACTTGTCACTAGTGACCATAGCTATCATTTGGTAGAGTTTGAGAATTTTTATAATAGTTTTAAATAGTATTTTAAAACCAAACAGTATCTGTTTAGTTTCATATTAGTTTATTTATATTGATTTACTTTGTTTTTGAAAATCTGAATATGATTTACATTATGTTTTAGATTTCATTTAGTTTTGTTGTTACAAACCTTAGTAATTTACTTGCTGTTAACAAAAGTTAATTTGCTTAGTCTATAAATTTTGTTGTAGGGATCTATACCCTCTTTCAAATAGGTATAGTTGTTTTAAAAGCAAATTTGTTAGTAACAATTCTTTTAACTAAAGTTTTATATAATTAGATTCTGTTTTCAAATAAAATTTGTAGTAATCTTTTCTGTTAAGAAATGTTTGTCAATAAAAATGGTTTAGTTTTACTCTATTATAGGAAACTATATTCTCTATCATTAGGTAATGTTTTATAAAACAACTTAGTTTTAGTAGAGATTATTTTCACAAAGTTTTAGATGATCTAATTCTGTTTTGTAACAAATATATTTTATTAATTATTTTATGTTAACTTAGTTGTTTCATAATTTGTTTTCTCTTAGTTTATGGTTGTGCTTGTAGTTAAGTTCATTAGACAAACACTCTTGTTGTTTAGGATAATGTTTTCATAGTTTTACTTGTTCTTGAAAAGTAATTCTTTTTGCTAGTAAAATATTTACTAAAATCCTTTTGATTATTTTACTTTGTTTTTGTTTTGTTACTAGTTGTTGTAGAGGAAAACTACCTTAGTTGTTTTTATGAAAACTTTCTTGGCTTTGAGTTTTGTCTTAAGTGTTTCCTTCATCAACCTTGTTGCTTTTGTTCTTGTGTTACATTGTGATTGTCAGTTTTGATTGCTAGAAGTGTTTGCTTATTAATGCAATGTTTGGTATATAGATTTTTTCATCGGAGGGTGACGTATAGTCTATCAAGTTATTTCTGAGAGCAATCTTTCTCTTCATCAACAGTACAGGCAAGTTCACCTTGACCATCTATTTCATACCTATGTTTTTATTGCATGTAGTGACATCATTCAACATATCCCTCCCGTAGTGTTATTGAAATTCTTGTAGTTGAGTAGAATGCATGAGGTAGGAACCCATCACTGGTTACTAAAAGCCCCGGGAACGTTAGTTAATTTTATGCTGTGCTAAAGTAGACGGGGTTTGGTATGAGTGTTCGTGAGTGGTGTGAAGGACTCCGCGTCAAAACGACGACTTCATGAAGACATCTTCAAGTCATGCATCTTCAAGACCTCAAGACTTCAAGACTCGATAAGACAAGTTTTCAATACACACTACTGGGTGAAGGATGGTTGATTGGGCACCGTGGAGAAACCAGTGAGTGGCCGGGATGCATGGAGAAGCGCCATGACATCTTGCGGAAAGCTTCACCCAGACGCAAAGAGAAGGATGAATACTTCATGCCCGGAAGCTTACCTGTGTAGCCACAAGTCATTATGGGCTCTGGCTTGATTGATCTTTGTTGTGACTCTGCTGGGTAGTGCTACGAGATGTAGTCGACGTTAGGATTGGGATGGGCACTGTCGGACAGTCAGGGAAGCACTCTGAAAGACCATGTTTCTTTCATCCTGTTCTCAAACACCAGGCAGTGCGAGGACTTACCAGGAGGGAAAGAATCTTGTGGGTAAAGTACACAACACTCTGAAGAGTTAAAACCTAATCGATTAGCCGTGTCCCCGGTTACGGACAATTTGAGCTTCTAGACTTGGATCTATCTCTGAACTCTCAACACTGGACTGATAACTAATTGTGGGCAACTTATGATACTGATGGGCATTGAGACATTGGTTGGCGGAACCATGTCATGATAGGTAACTCTATAGTGAAATTCCTGATATTCTTTTTGTTGTAGGAAAATAAAATCAGCTTTTACGCAAAAACTCAGACACAGAGCCACAAAGCCTTTGCATATAGAATAGTCTTTATTCTTCTGTTCTTCTATGGTGATCTTGCCAGCATATTCAAAATGCTGACCTACACAGCTGCAACGTCTAATGTTGCAGATACTCTTCTACGACGGGTAAAAGTACGATTCAGGGTTACGGTCCGCACTCAACTTGTCGTTGGTGTTATTGGGACTCCACTCCCGTTGACTGTATCCGCTGCTATTTTAAGGTATATATCAGTTTTACGCTATTTACATGTGATTGCACTTTGATATATACATTGATGTACTGTGTGTGCCAGCATACTGATCCAGGGATGGCACAGAAAACACAGAGGCTTGACTCGTTTTGAGTCGGGTCGCTACAGAAATGGTATCAGAACACATGTTGACTGTAGGACGTGACCCTAGAAACTGGAAAGCCCTTAGGAAATGATTTCTTGAAAAACTTTGTTTTCAAAGGATCTTTTACTTCTCCTCTCTTCTGAGTTTTATCAAGAGTTAGAAAATACCCCTTCCCTTTTGACCACACGAAGGATTAACTGAAGCCACTCCAAGAAGGACAAGAATATAGAAACAACTGATGGTCCTTTCAAAGTAAAGAAGATTTCACCATGCATTAGAAGAGTTGAAGCTACACGTGTTGAAGACTGTGAAGACCCGAAGAAATTGAAGACCATGAAGAATTTCCAAGACATTATGCCCTAGAAGACCAAACCCCTGTTGTAAACTTACGTTAGATGCGATGATTTTTGTGAGCTGTCATTTGTGTGTAATTTTCGACAGCCACAACTAAAATCTATTTTCAAAACCATTGTTTGTATTGTGTGTTTTCCCCTCCTTTCTCTCTCTTGCTTCTCATCCGAAAACCTTGAACCCAATAGTTGACGAATGAAGCTGGACTTGTGTATTCTGGATCGATGACTTGGTTAGAGACAGAAGTATGGATTCACAACATGGAGAATCACTTCAGGAGCAACTCGATAGCACAGAAGTATGAGGTTCAATATGCTCTCCAGCACTTTACCCAAAGTACCGCAACTTGGTGGAAAATGCATCATGCCATACAAGGATTTAATGGAGCAAAGAATTGGGAAGAACTCAAGAAGACTCTGTTAAGATCCCGTCTCATTCAGAAGCATTGTGTTATCCCGATGAAGAAGACCCGAGCATGTAAAATCTGTGGAGAAATAGGACACACCCAGGAAGAACAAAAGAAAGGATGCCCTTACTGTGAAGAGAATCACCCTGCTGAGGACTGCCCAACTGGGCAAGTGACATGTTTCTTGTGTGAAGGAACTACACATTACCCTGCTCAATGCCAAGTGTACCCCAAGGTACAAGAAGTCATCAAGCAACAGAAGGAAGCCATGAAGGAAGCCTTCAGAGGAGAATTTGGAGAATTTGTGATGAAGAAAGATATTGAAGACCCTGATGGAGAAGGATTAACCAGATTTTACTCCAATGCCTGCTATTCTTATGGAGAAGGACATTTCTCACAGGACTGTACGAAGGAAAGAAAAGAGTATCTGGGAAACTTCCCGATAGAAGAAGTGGAGTTTGATCCACAGGAAATTGAAGCTTTGATCGGAACAAAGAACCTTAGGAATAGACGAGCCCCTGAACAGAAGGACCTGAGTCATATTAGATGTTACAAGTGTAAGGATATGGGCCACTATGCCGATAAGTGCCCAAGAAAGGAACCAGAACTCCAAGGAGCAAACACCAACACCAAGAAGCCCCGAGATATGTCAGAAATCATTTGTTTTCAGTACAAGAAGACAGGACACTACTCCTATACCTGTCCAGAGAAGAATGGCTAAGCATGAGTAGTCTGAGTTTTGGATTCTGGGTGTACCAAATGTAATAGGTAGCACTCTTACAATTTTGGAGTTATGTAATGGAAGTCTCAGAGTCTGTAAATAAATTCATGAGTCAATGGAAATTATGGTGTCATGATTTATCTTATGTTGAAATATGTGAGTTGTTACTCTATGAACAAACATCTCCGACCATTTTCGAGGATATGAGAAAATATGGTCTATGCATACATGAGTGCATTTCATTTTAAGTGTGGTAGTGACCACAGGTACCTCCCGGTTAAGGAATTTGGATCAGTGAATACGGATGAAGAGAATGTGGAATCACCGCAAACTATCCGGATAATAACCTTTGAGACAAAGAGTTTTCGAAGCTCGAATGCTGAGAAACGGAATGATTGTGATGAAACCATACCCAAGGTTAAACAAATCAATGGAAAGGAAAATGAATTCCATGGAGTGGAATCTAGACAATAATAGGTCTGTAAATTGTTACCTCAAGGGTATAATGGAGTGAACTGAAGGTAATGCTGGCATATGGATCGATAGTCACCCCACGGGTGAGATGAAGTTGTTCAAGAATTCAAGTGAACCCACAAGTCACTGACCTCAGGATTGATAAGGATCAAGCCCCACCTTTGTGAAGGCAGAGTCTTGGAAGAAGCTACGACTGCTCAGCAAACGTTTTTCTTAGGAACATACGATAACCTGAGAGATGTGAAGAAACGATAGATGTTTTGTTCGGCTTGTAGAAAAAAAAGGGATTTATCCGAACCTCGTTCGTTGACAAGAGAAATTTTCTGCAATGCTTGTGAGGAAGCCCAAGTGCTAGAATACGAGATTCACTAAACCTTATACAAGGTAATGATTTTAGTGCAGCATGGCTTGGCCACCATGACGACTTACTCTTATCATTCTCTTGCTATTCGGATTGGTAAATATGAGTGACTTACCCATAGTAAAGAGACGATGTTCTTTGAAGCTTTTGTTTAAGCCTTAGAATGGTATGATGAAAACCCTTGTACATTGACAGTTGCTGTCACACGTAGGGATTTTTACGGTGAGGAATGAAGCCAAGACCCATTTCACTGCAGGATAACCACTAATGGTAGACCACCATGAGATCGTCGATAAGTTACATAGAATGAACGCGAGACCTGCCAGCTAAGAAGACCCAGTATTAGAGGAAATACATGTTGTTATGAGATAACAAGATTTTGATATAACGAAAGAGCATCATCGAAGGAGCTATCATGAAGAAGGTGAACAGACAAGTGCACCCACAGGACTGTCATGATTTTTGAAGGACCAATAACTCTCATTTTAAGTGTGGTAGACCCACATTTCCAGGTCAATGGAGTTTGTTGGAAGACCCCTCACCTTCTTGGTCAATGGATTTGTTAGAAGACCCCAAACCCTAATCTTTCCTTTCTAGCCCTTTCGAATCTCGAGGACGAGATTCATTTTAAGTGTGGTAGGTTTGTAACATCCCAAACTTTGGAATGTTATAATAATTAGTAGAATGATTGTTTGTTTGTTTGTTTGAGTGATTGAAAGTGAGTGAAATTTGAAACTTTTTGAAAGTTTATTGAGAGGGAATGAAATGACTTTCCCAAAACTTTCAATCTGCATTTTGATCACCAGGAATTCAAATTCATTTCATCACAAAACCCTAGAGTGAAGATGACATGACTTCTTCCATTTAAAGAAATGAAAAGTGATTTGAGAATGATATGAATTACCATTTGAAAATATTTCAAAATTCAGAAACTTTATGCAACTCAATGATTTTCATGAGAGAGGATAATATGACTTCTTCAAATGTGTGAAATATGAGTTGGAAGTTTAATTAGTTGAAGTTGAAAAAACTATTTGATAAAAGTCTCATATGGAGTTTCAAATTCATTTGAATTTCCTATTTGAAATTTCATGCATCCAAACCCCTTGCCAAGATTTTGGGAGGAGTAAAAGGACACTCCAAACCAGGGATCATTTGAACCATCTTTGAAATTATAAAACTCATAAAAACTATTTCTGAAATATTTTCCATTAAGTTTCAAAGCCATTTTGAAAGTGGTTTTAAAAATTTATTTTTTTTCTTCAAAATTAAAATATATGGAAAATAGGGTAAAATGATTTCTTTCAAAACAAAATGAAGAAATCTAAATTTGAAGTCATTTTGATATTTTCAAAATGTTTTAATTGCATTTTTTAAAACAGTAGCACTGTTTGATTTTTTTATGATTCTGTAAGTATTTTATTTTACTCTGAAATTATGTTCATGATTTAGGAAATCTTTTTCCGGTCATTTTGATATATATATTCACTAATGTTTGTAAATGTTTTGAATGCTTTAAGTGTGTTTGAAAATGCTCTCGAAATTATTAAAAAGAGAATTAACACGTGTATTAAAACGGGCCAGCCCACTGCTTTTAAAACCCGAATTTATTTCATAACGGTCACCGCTAATAACGCCCCCTCTCGCTCTCTCACGGACAAGCCGGTCCCACCGCCCGATTCCCTCTCCCGCGCGGTCGTCCCCATCCTCGCGAGCGTGCCGCCGACGCCGGAGATTCCTCTCCCGTGATCTCCTCCTCCTGTCGCTCCCCTCGAGTCCCGACCACCCCTATAAGTAGCGGCCACCATCCGCTCCTCATTCCACCCTGAGCCCCCTCTTTCTCCTTGCCGGAACGCTACCCGAGCCCTCGCCGGAGTTCCACCACCCAACCGGATCCCCGAGCTCGAGCCCCTCGCCACACTCCACCCCACACCCCTTCACTACTCTCCAACATCACCGGAGCATCCCCGCTATCACCTGGTACCCTCAACCTCGCCGGAAACCCATCAGAACGTCGTAACCACCACCCTCACCGGAATTTCCCTCGGCCACCACCATCCCGAAACAACCTGAGCTCGTGCACGTCGACTCCGTCATCCCCGAGTCCCTCCGACGCCACCTACCTCGACGACGTCCTCGCCCGCGTCGTACGGAGCCATCCCCGACGCCGGAGGACCACCAGAGACGCCTCCTCGTTGCCCCCACCTCCTCGGCCTCACCGGAAGAACCATCGCCGGCGACCATCCCACTGTGAGCACCGCACCCCTCTCCCCCTCCGTTCGATCTAAATCCCACGGCCCCGATTAGATCTGTTTATTGCTCGAACCGTTTTCTGTTATGTCTCGGTCGTCCGCCCGAAACTCCCTAGCACACGCACACTTAGACCAATCAGGAAATGCCACGTGTACCCTATCCGTTAAATAAGTTTTTCATTTTATTCTGTTTTCAGTTTTAAAAACAGAATAGTTTCAGATTTGTTTTGCTTATATCTTTTATGTTTTTAAGTATTTTAAATTTATTCTTTTTGCATTAGATCATAAATTTCATTTAGTTTCTGTAGATATCGAATTTGGCTATGTTTGAACATTTAAATTTGAATTTGAACAGATTTGATTTAAATTTTGTTTTCTGAATATCTTGAGTTCTAAAATGAATTTTTGAATGATTCTTTTTCCTACTTGTCACTAGTGACCATAGCTATCATTTGGTAGAGTTTGAGAATTTTTATAATAGTTTTAAATAGTATTTTCAAACCAAACAGAATCTGTTTAGTTTCATATTAGTTTATTTATATTGATTTACTTTGTTTTTGAAAATCTGAATATGATTTACATTATGTTTTAGATTTCATTTAGTTTTGTTGTTCCAAACCTTAGTAATTTACTTGCTGTTAACAAAAGTTAATTTGCTTAGTCTATAAATTTTGTTGTAGGGATCTATACCCTCTTTCAAATAGGTATAGTTGTTTTAAAAGAAAATTTGTTCGTAACAATTCTTTTAACTAAAGTTTTGTATAATTAGATTCTGTTTTCAAATAAAATTTGTAGTAATCTTTTCTGTTAAGAAATGTTTGTCAATAAAAATGGTTTAGTTTTACTCTATTATAGGAAAATATATTCTCTATCATTAGGTAATGTTTTATAAAACAACTTAGTTTTAGTAGAGATTATTTTCACAAAGTTTTAGATGATCTAATTCTGTTTTGTAACAAATAGATTTTATTAATTATTTTCTGTTAACTTAGTTGTTTCATAATTTGTTTTCTCTTAGTTTATGGTTGTGCTTGTAGTTAAGTTCATTAGACAAACACTCTTGTTGTTTAGGATAATGTTTTCATAGTTTTACTTGTTCTTCAAAAGTAATTCTTTTTGCTAGTAAAATATTTACTAAAATCCTTTTGATTATTTTACTTTGTTTTTGTTTTGTTACTAGTTGTTGTAGAGGAAAACTACCTTAGTTGTTTTTATGAAAACTTTCTTGGCTTTGAGTTTTGTCTTAAGTGTTTCCTTCATCAACCTTGTTGCTTTTGTTCTTGTGTTACATTGTGATTGTCAGTTTTGATTGCTAGAAGTGTTTGCTTATGAATGCAATGTTTGGTATATAGATTTTTTCATCGGAGAGTGACGTATAGTCTATCAAATTATTTCTGAGAACAATCTTTCTCTTCATCAACAGTAGAGGCAAGTTCACCTTGACCATCTATTTCATACCTATGTTTTTATTGCATGTAGTGACATCATTCAACATATCCCTCCCGTAGTGTTATTGAAATTCTTGTAGTTGAGTAGAATGCATGAGGTAGGAACCCATCACTGGTTACCAAAAGCCCCGGGAACGTTAGTTAATTTTATGCTGTGCTAAAGTAGACGGGGTTTGGTATGAGTGTTCGTGAGTGGTGTGAAGGACTCCGCGTCAAAACGACGACTTCATGAAGACATCTTCAAGTCATGCATCTTCAAGACCTCAAGACTTCAAGACTCGATAAGACAAGTTTTCAATACACACTACTGGGTGAAGGATGGTTGATTGGGCACCGTGGAGAAACCAGTGAGTGGCCGGGATGCATGGAGAAGCGCCATGACATCTTGCGGAAAGCATCACCCAGACTCAAAGAGAAGGATGAATACTTCATGCCCGGAAGCTTACCTGTGTAGCCACAAGTCATTATGGGCTCTGGCTTGATTGATCTTTGTTGTGACTCTGCTGGGCAGTGCTACGAGATGTAGTCGATGTTAGGATTGGGATGGGCACTATCGGACAGTCAGGGAAGCACTCTGAAAGACCATGTTTCTTTCATCCTGTTCTCAAACACCAGGCAGTGCGAGGACATACCAGGAGGGAAAGAATCTTGTGGGTAAAGTACACAACACTCTGCAGAGTTAAAACCTAATCGATTAGCCGTGTCCCCGGTTACGGACAATTTGAGCTTCTAGACTTGGATCTATCTCTGAACTCTCAACACTGGACTGATAACTAATTGTGGGCAACTTATGATACTTATGGGCATTGAGACATTGGTTGGCGGAACCATGTCATGATAGGTAACTCTATAGTGAAATTCCTGATATTCTTTTTGTTGTAGGAAAATAAAATCAGCTTTTACGCAAAAACTCAGACACAGAGCCACAAAGCCTTTGCATATAGAATAGTCTTTATTCTTCTGTTCTTCTATGGTGATCTTGCGAGCATATTCAAAATGCTGACCTACACAGCTGCAACGTCTTATGTTGCAGATACTCCTCTACGACGGGTAAAAGTACGATTCAGGGTCACGGTCCGCACTCAACTTGCCGTTGGTGTTATTGGGACTCCACTCCCGTTGACTATATCCGCTGCTATTTTAAGGTATATATCAGTTTTACGCTATTTACATGTGATTGCACTTTGATATATACATTGATGTACTGTGTGTGCCAGCATACTGATCCAGGGATGGCACAGAAAACACAGAGGCTTGACTTGTTTTGAGTCAGGTCGCTACAATCAGCCATGACATTGGCTTTGCCTGGGGTGTAAGATATTCCTAAGTCGTAGTCCGTAATCAACTCAATCCATCGTCTTTGCCTGACATTCAAATCCGGTTGGTTGAATATATATTTGAGACTCTAGTGATCATTGTATATTTCGTAACGATTACCCAGAAGGTAATGTCGCCAAAGTGACAAGTGCATGGACTACTACACCAAGTTCCAGATCGTGTGTGTGATAATTCTTCTCACATGGACACAATTGTCGAGATGCGTAGGCAATAACATGATGATCTTGCATAAGAATGCAACCTAGACCTTCTCACAAAGCATCACAGTAGATAACAAATTCCTTTGTGAAATACGGGGGTACAAGTACCGGGGCTGTAGTCAGTCATCTTCTAAACTCCTGAAAACTTTCCTCATACTTTGGAGTCCACTCAAACTTCTTATCTTTCCTGAGTAGTTCAGTTAGAGGTTTGGCAACTTTGGAGAAGTTCTCAACGAAGCGGCGACAATAGCTCCCTAAGCCAGGGAAACTCCTAACTTGCTTCACTGATTCAGGTTGAGTCCAATCAAGGACAGCTTGAACTCTCTCGAGATTGGTAGTGGTACCTTTCATAGATATTACATGACCTAGATAGGTCATTTATTGCAACCAGAATTCGCACTTGGAGAATTTGGCATAAAGGCAATGCTCTCAGAGTTTCATCAATATCAGCCTAAGATGCTTCGCATGTTCTTCTTTGTTCTTCAAGTATATGAGGATGTCATCGAGGTAAACCATGACAAATTTGTCTAGATACTCCATGAAGATCGAATTCATTAAGAGAGAGAGGTGGCTGGGGCATTGGTTAGGCGGAAGGACATGACGGTGTACTCCTATTGGCCATAACGAGTGATAAAAGCCATTTTGATTTGGTGACAACCTAATCTCAAATCCATCTTGGAGAAGACTGCGGATCTAGCGAGCTGATCATACAGATCGTTGATCCTGAGGAGTGGATATTTGTTGTTTATCGTGACCAGATTAACTCGTTGATAATCGACAACTATCCAGTCTGTACCATCCTTCTTGTTGACGAAGAGGACAGGACAAGCCCAAGAAGAAGAACTGGGACGGATGAAACCTTTCTTCATACATTCATCGAGTTGGATCTTAAGCTTAGCTAGGATTTGGGGAGACATCTTATAGGCCTTCTAGCAATTGGAGCGGTTCCTGGAATAAGTTGTATGACAAACTCTACTTCTCTGTCAGGTGGAACACCTGGCAATGCTTATGGAAATACATCCAAGAAGTCATGGACTACCAGGATGTTTTCATGGTCTGGAAGAGGATTGGCATTCAGGGAATAAATCATGCCCTCTGGAATGCGGGTTTGGACCTTTACTATCTAGCCAAAAGGATGGGTAAGCTGAACAGACCTAGAGAAATCATCGCTTTTGGCATGATGAGCTGTCATCCAGCCCATCCGCAAAATGATATTGATGTCTGAAGACTTGAGAGCTATCAGAGAAGCAAGGAATACTAAACCATCAACAAGGATTTGATTTCCAGGGCTTACTCTAGCAGTTTGCCATCTAGAACCTAGAGTTTAAACTTCCAAAGGAGCTGGCATAATATCAAAAGACATATCATGCAAGATGGCATACCTTTTAGAAATGAAAGAGTGAGATGCTCCTGAGTCAAATAGAAGTGAAGTTGGATGAGAATTGACAAGGAGCGTCTTAAGCACGACATTAGCATCATCTTCAGATTCTTCTGTAGTTACATGGTGAACATGTCCACGAGTATAAACAACTCACCTGGCATTCCACTTCTTGAATTTTTGGCTTGACACGACCGGCAACATTGCTTCAAGAGGATGGAATATTTGCTCGCAAAGGGAAATTCTTCGAATAATGTCCAGGCTGACTACACTTGAAGCATGCCCCATGAATGAGACGTGTATCTGAGTTGAGCATCCGGTTGATGAGGTTCTTCTTGGGAACACATGGCATTGGCAGGCGAGGCGCAACATAGGATGGCATCGGTGCATATCTCGGAGAAGAGCGGTGTTCGGAATCCATATTCTTCGCCTTTCAGATATAGATACTGAGGATGACCCAAAATCACAGTTGCGCTTGCGAGATTCCTCACGGGTCATCCTACCAGTTTATGTTTGAATGGCTTTGTTCACCGAAACCTGGAAGGTAGTGAACTCATGCAAATTTAGGTCATGACGTAGCTCTGGGTCGAGACCTTTCTTGAACCTTGCTTGCTTCTTGGCATCTGTGGATAGTTCTTCAAGTGCATAACGCACGAGGCATCCAAATTCACGGCTATAGGCATCCACATCCATCTTTCCCTGGGCCAGGTTGCAAAACTCCTATTGCTTACAATCTATCAGGGCTTGCGGAATATGATGGTCATGAAAAGCCTCACAGAATTCCTTCCATAAAATAGCTTGGCCTGGAGGTCGCATGGCCTTGAAGTTCTCCCACCAAAGGCTGGCGGAACCTTCAAGGTGATATGCGGCATAGGTGACCTTGTCTCCTTCAACCACGTTTGCATAACACAGCCTGTTATTGATACTTTCGAGCCAATCATCTGTGTCTAGTGGCTCAATGGAGTGATGGATGGTGGGCGGTTGCAACTTAATGAAGTCTCTGATGGATACTATCTCATTGCGATGATGGGTTGTATTGCGCTCGTTGTGCTCCAATGGATGGTTGGTGGCATGCTTGTTCCTCTCAACTTCTAGCATAACCTTTTCCAACGAGGGTTGGTCAGGAGGATCTTCTTCATCCCTACCATCTCCATGGTTTTGACTATGACTAGCAGATCTCCGATTAACTAGCGACATCCTGAAGGAAACAACCAGGGTTCACAATCAAGGGAGAACACTAACATACAATGATTCCTAGGATAACTTGAACAGCATAACGGCTGTACGAGCATGAAATATGAGGCAACCTGCACAAGATTTGGCAAGCATAATAGCTCAACATCATGGTTCAAGGCACAGAGAGAACATGGGCATCACTTCTCACAATACTGATGGAACATGACTTGTCAAACAACCATTCTATGAGTCTGTGGCCTATTAACTCGTAATCCTAGCAGATACGTAAGAAGCCTAGTTCTTAGTCCCCATATAAAGAGAAGAGAGTGACCCAGAATAGAGTAACTTGAGGAGAGGAGGAAAAAGAGCCTTATGTTCTCTTCCACAATCAATTCCCTTATATAACGAAAGCATTGCTAGACTCAACATCGACCAGTTTGGCTTCATAAACCTACGGGTAGTTCAGCTCTAATACCAACTCTGTTGGGACCCTGATCTAAGACATATGAATCCATCCCGTAACACGTCACACCACTTTGCGGCCTCATGCACAGTAACCCACGGTTGTGCCTTACCTTTGTCGGGACCGTTTGTGCCTTTTGGCTCACGGATATGAACATGTCAGTAGCATTAACACATCAAAGAACCCGGGTCGACATGACTAGTTATAGACCCAAGTGGCACAACCGTACAGGGACCGGCATACGTAACCCAACAATGTAGGTGGCGGTTATCAGCGTGTGTGGACGAGTCATAGCAAGCTAGAGGGACTCCATTACGTTGTGGGACATAAATGTCATCATTACATGTTGACGAGTCGTAGCACGCTACAGGGACTCCATTACACTGCGAGACATTTCCCCGAAGGGACAAACACAACAGCAAAGAAGGACACATGTTGGTAAATCAATGTGTCTGGAGCAGTAGCAAGCTACCAAGGCTCTATGGAAGCACAACGAGGAATTTCCCCGAAAATAATTCTACTAATGGCAAACAACTAGGTGTCGAATCCCACGCATACCAATGCATTTCAATCCTACGCGCACTATGCATGATATGTGTAGATACAACATGGCATCACAACAGAACTCTACAACATAACATCTGTTTAGGAGGCTTTGAGGAGCCAACATAGTATAATGTTACAAGCAGAAGGGGTCACATGACCCAACATTCAGAGCGTACAAACAACAAGCGGAAGTTACATGTCTGAGTACAAACATCTACAAAAGCGGCTGGAAGAGCCTAAAAAGCTACAATGACCCTACCATAGGAGCCCGACCTCTGTCTGGGTTACTAAGCTAATTCGTTGATGTCAATGTCAGAAGAAACATAACTGAACAACGTCTATCTCTACAAAAATGTAAATAAGCAACAGTGAGTACGAAGGTACTCAGCAAGTCTTACATCAGAACTATCTAGATATGCATCATGTTTCAATGAATGGGATTGTGGGTTATACTTTAGAATGCCAGCTTTGACCTTTGGCTATCCTAGACTATGACAAAGTAACCATCATATCACTACTCTATTAAATCCCTACGAGAGAGCACACACATGTGCACATGTTCACCATATCAATACACCACTATCGATGCTCTCTCGTCTTCCTACGAGAAGCCATCAATAGCACTCACACTTGTTTGGTGCATTTTAGGGTATCCACTTAAAGTTATCTATACTAGGCAAGTCTCCAAGTAGTCCATATCCGTGGATGCGGCTATTCGAATAGATAGTTTACCCTGCAGGGGTGTACTTCGTCACACATGCTCCCGTCACTTATCGCCATGTGCACCTAAAAAGGCACCTCGGCAACCTTCTAGAGGAAGACCATCGAGGGAGTCGGCCACAAACGTTAACCTTCTACGACTCTTGCCCAAGGCAGTCACCTAATTAAGTTGGTCACCAAAATCAAGAATCCGGTCGTGTTTCACGATTTAGACTCAGAAGTTGTGTACAGGGCCCCAAGCCAGTACCGGTTGGGCCATTCAATCACGTCGCACGCCCAGCCTCATCCTATCAATGTTTCGAACTAGTGCGACTCCTGGGCACAAAACTGGGTAGGTTAATAGGCCGAGAGAGCTTGAGTTACCGAAGACCAATGTGCGGTGGTAGCTAGTCTTGGAACACAAACACAAAACTTAATTTCTATGAGTGGCTTCAGTGAGACAACCCACAATGTACTCCTACATGGCCACTCATCGCTACCTTTACCAAAACTGGTTCAACACTTAACCTTCATCATCAGGACACATCCATTTCACTCCGGCTCATCGCCCAGATGAATCAGACCTGACACAACGCTAAGCATAGCAAGCATAAAAGGGTTATAGCACAACATGGCTCAAGCATCTACCAGGTATGCTAGGTTGCTTGGTTTAGTTATTTACTGTGACAATGACATGTCTTGCAAAGGAGTGGGTTCATCCACCTTAACACAAGTAGCAGCTGAATTGCGTTGTCCTAATGCATTCAAAAGAGAGCAAGAGCGAGATAGTGGGATTGTATCCAATATGCTCAAGGGGGGTTGCTTGCCTGTTTATTAGAAGACCTCAGTTGTTCTCCGATGTCGTCGATAACTATGTCTCACAAGGCTATCGACAAGATCAAACAAGGTACAAATTAAGCAAGGCAAATGCTTCACAATGATGCATGATAATGGCATGGCAATATGTTGCTGGTTTGAGCTAATGTATCACTCAACATGTTAAATGAAGATGGTTTGAACCCAAGTTTCAAATTCAACTCCAAGTGTGAGGTGGCATAATGTGTTTTGAACAAAATCTGAAAGTTTTCCTATTTAGTTTGCTCTAATATGCATGAAAATGCCACCATATTATTTAAATTGACTTACAGATTATTTTCTATGAATTTTTGAAGTTTATAAAATTTTGTAGAATATTTTTATTATAGAAAAATATTTAATGCATCAGCCTGACATCATCATGACGTCAGCGGGTCGACAACACCTGGTTGGGGTCAAACCTGGTGGTCCTGGCGCACACGTCAGTGAGACGGGGTTAATCCCCGTGTTGACTAGGGTTTGACCCGCCCTAGGGGGCCACTATCAGTGGTTGGGGGCCTAATTAAGGGGGGACTAGGCCAAATGGCCATGCCATGTTAGCGCCCGCTATAGCGGGTCCGACAGCGACCAGAACCTTGGCATGGCTCACTGGAACTGTGCTAGCAGTGGCGGTTTGGCACGCTGAGGAAGCCGGGAGGTACCACGGGAAGAGGAGGAGGGGCATCGGGGCTCACAGCGGTTCCAGGGGAGGTGATGACGAGCTCGGGGAAGGTCGGAGTCCGACGGATTTGCGACGGCGATTTCCGGAGCCCAAGGATGAAGAAGTCCTCGATGGCGACGTCCCCAGGTACTCGGCCTTGATTCCTTATGCAGGGAGAAGCAGCTCGAGGTGACGCGAGCTTTGGGTGGTTCACTAAGGCAAGGCAATACTGGTGGCTGCGGGGCTGCGGGCGATGGCGACGACGGCTCTCCGACAGAGGAGAGGGGAGAGAGCAGGGAAAGAGGATGAGCTCGGGGGAGGAAAATACGTGCACGGGGTGTGCAGGGCATCCTAATCCAGCTAAGGCAACGAGGGCAAGCAGGAGGTGGCGCGCGCGTGTGCCAGCGCGGCGCTACCACACGGCCCTGTCCTCCTGGTGAGAGGAAGGGGTCGACTGGCACTTGGGCTAGATGGGCCACCCAGTGCCAGGCCTCAGGTAAGCCCTTTGCCTTTCCTTTTTATTTGTTTTTTCATTTTTCTTTTTCTCACATTTGTTCTGGGTAGATTAAAAATACTTAGGCATTTTGTAAAATCCTGAAATTTGTCATGTGAGCTTGATATAAATAACTAGTGCCACATAATTAATTTCAGAATTATTGAACTCATATTTATATATATATAAAAATATAAGTCCAATGCAACTATTTTTTTTGATTAATTCAAATGCCCAAGATAAAATGTTTCTATGATCCAAAAATATTGATTGACAATTTCACATCATGCCAATATTTTATCGCAACACGAGGGACATTTTCTTGGATTTGTTTGAAGCAATTTTTATAATGCTTATTTTTGCAAATATGATTTCTGAGGTTTGATCATTTCCTCAGTTCAGTTTCTTTTGAAAAATTAAATGCATGCATGAATGCATTAGCAAACCAAGTTAAAACTAAGGCTGTGACAGAAATCACTTAGAGTCCATAAGAAAATCCAATAATATTAAAATGGGGTAAGGTACTAATGGTGAACAACATGCTCCACGTGCAGAAGTGATAGTCATCAAAAACACCCACAAACTCTCCCACAAATACTCTGTCTAGAACCCTACCACTCACATCGGTGAAACCAACGATTTCCACTCGGTCACACCGATTCCCAAACTCAGACAGACCCATGCCAACCCCTAGCACATCGGTGCAACCGATCCCACTTCAGTGACACGGAGTTCAGCTTGCCAACTTTTTGTTACCTCGATTCACTAAAGCGGAATCTCCGAGTTTTTGGATCAGCGTCACCGAGATTTGGATTTCTAACCGTTGGCCACCTGATGGGTACCACTAAGCTTTATATATTGGTCTCACCATGATTCAAAAGTTTCTAACCTTGACGCAACTCGGTACCACCGAGATTCACACAGCGGTGTCATCGAGTTGGACTTTTTAGGTCAAGTCGTCTAATCACCCCCTCTAGACCTACTTTCTATCCTACATGATGCCATGGTGGGAGTGAAGCTAGGCATGCTAACAGAGAGGATGAGCAAAGTGGGAGGAGGAGGAGCTCACAAAGCAGCTGTAGAGTAGGTCAGCAGGCTCAGGGAAGCTCGAATTGAAATGGAGTTCACGAAGGCAGCCGATGGATCTAAGGTTGTAGATGGAGTTTATTTGGTTGTCTCGAAGCCCCCCGGCTCGTGATCATCCATGCAGACGAAGGAGGTGTCACGACGGGTCTCCTAGACACTACCATTTGGCGAGGGAGGTTCAATGTTCGTCTCTATGGCAGGTGGTGCCAGCGAGCTCACGCGGTCGAGCTCAAGATTGAGAGAGAAGAGGGGAGAAGCGAGACAGAGTGAGAGGGCTGGTCACGGGGCACGCGTGACATGCTTATCCGGCTGCAGGTCGTCGTCGACAAGCTAGAGGTGGCTCGGGCGCGTGTGCGCACATGTCGGCCACGCGCTCCAGCCTCCTAGCTAGAGGAATGAGCTGACATGCGCTGGACAGCTGGGCTGGGTGGGCCAAGTAAGTTTCTCGATGGCCTTCCTTTCTCCTTTTCTATTTTATTTCTATAGTTGTTTCTAATTTTATGTAACACCCGAAAAATTTAATCATGATTTTTTAATTAAAAGTTTCTCAGGAATAACTATTTCCTATTTTCTGGATTTTTTCTATTAATTTGAGAGCCACTTCTTTTCTCTGTATTTCAAAAAAAATCCCTCTTATCTGAAAATTTTGAATAAATTTGTTGGACTTGAATGTTTCAGTAAGGATTTTATTTCATTTAGTTAAACCAGTGGAATTATTTTTATAATAAAACTTGCCAAGATTTAATTCTTTTAAAAGCATTTTCATTCTTTTAGAGGCATGAGTTGCAGTACAACTACTTCATAAAATCTTTTAAAAATTCCATAAAAATTTGTAGATAACATGTGATGTCCGTGTATCACTTTTATGCAAAAACCTAACTAGGTGTTTTGTAAAATGTGAGCAAAACATCATATTTTCTATTCTCGGCCAGTTTAAAGGTTTGAACTACATGCCATCTTTATTTTGCCCTAATTCCCTTGGGATTTTTACTGATTGTAGCTAACCCTACCAAACTCTTAAGTCCAGGATATGAGCCTCATTATGATGTTTTAACCCCATGAAATAATGCCCTTGAGTTTCTGTCCAGAAATGGTTTTCTCAAAAACTTACAATATCAAGTTATTGATTATTCTAAACCTTGCCATCCTAGTTTTCACCTAAAGAGACCACACCCTGGTAATTTTTGTGGCCATAGAAGTCCCCTAGGTGGCCTTGGCATTTTTTAAAACACCTAGAGAGCATGACCAGATTTGGCATGATCCAATGATTACTTTGGTATGTTGCAGTCCTGGCCAAACCTTCATCTCCATTAGACCTATTTAACCCTAATGAATGATCCTGTTAAGTTTCCTATCCATATGAGTGCCCTAGCTACCATTGGCATTGTGTTGGTGGGCATAGGCAAAGCACGGCCAGAGCACGCGTTTTGCACGTGCGATGACCAAGACGCCGCGCCCACCTACCGCCTCTCCTCGAGCTTCTCCTGACCCCCTCTGCTACCCGCCGCGTCGCACCAAGCCCCCAACTGACCTGCCTCTCCTGCTCTGTAGCGTTCCCGCCATGTCCCCGACATGCCAGTCGCTAGCCGCCGCCACCACCTGCTGTTCCAGCGCTGCCCGAGCCACACTAGCACACCAGGTATCCCACCTGCACAGCACGAGATCATCCACATCTCCTCTCTAGCGCCCAGCATCGCTACATAGCGTCTATTGCAACAGAAAGGCGGTCTGCCATAGTTATCCAGGGTCACGGAGGAACTGACGTCGACTGGCTATAAAAGGGACCCTCTCGAGCTCTTGGCCAGTCAAGTTGCCCCTCACCTCCCCCTTTTAACCCTCGAGGTAACCAGAGCAACCAGAGCGGCCATCTCCCTCGCCTTTGGCCAAGAAGCTCGTCGTCGCCCTCTGTCGGATTCAACACAACGTAGGTCCCCCCTCTCCCTCTTCTTCACCACTAGCTCCACCATGGCCCCGTAAACCCATTCCCTTTTCCAATT
This sequence comes from Hordeum marinum, assembly GCA_022496015.1. NCBI lineage: Eukaryota > Viridiplantae > Streptophyta > Magnoliopsida > Poales > Poaceae > Hordeum > Hordeum marinum. The sequence goes on along the minus strand of CM039676.1, from coordinate 128,464,575 downwards.
TTGCTCAGGAGCCAGCGAATGCCCAAACCCCTTGCATGGCTGAAGCTTCTTACGCCATTGATGAAGCTCCGCTCAACCTCGAGCTCCCCAGCGCCCTCTTCCTCCACCAACCGACGCGGAAGATCTCCCTTAGCACATGGATAGCCCGGACATCAATAACGGCATCCCCTAGCAGAGGCAATCGTCTCCGGGATCGGCCCGCTGCTCTCTGTCTCGGCTCACGCAAGGAAGATGACAAACTCGACAAGTGGGTTCCACCTGTCGAAGACCCAACCTACTCCCCAGGTGGCATACTCCTTCTAGTTCTCTTTTCCAATGGGGAAGGCGTAATTAACGTGAGTGCGCTTTCCTTCTCAGTAAGCGTATTAACCCGGACCATTTTTATCTTTTTTCTGTTTTTATTAAAAACTGATTTGACCTTAAGTAATACTTCTTCTATGTTTTAAACTAGGACTCCAATGGAGTTGATACTTTTTCCTACCTTGCTCAAATTTCACCTAGTTTATTTTAAGATTTATTTTAAAAAACATTTAATACAACTTTTTGTAATTTTGAATTGTGTGTTGATTCGAATATTTTCAAAATAGGAAACGGAGAGAGAAGAAAACTTTCAAAAGTTTTGTGATGCACCTTACCTCTCCACACATTAAAGGCAAGCATCCTAAACCCTTGCTATGATATTTGTTGTGTGATGTTTAGTGTGACGAATAAAGCTACAACACTAAGTTGACATGATGTGCTTGTTATTTCATGTGAAGGTGTGATCATGAATGCAAGTGCATGATGAGAAATTCTTGTTATTAAACTTGAGATGCTTGTGGCAGTAGTCACCACCTCGTACCACCCCTTCCTACCGGAAGGAATACGGGAAATGTCTCTGCCACGAGTAGACATGAACTTGGTGCTGACATCCTGTTGGAGCGAGAATGGACAGTGTGGCATGAAGGGGTGTGATGAGTGGTGATTCTGTCTCGAAACTTTGAAAAATATTTGTTGTGCTAACCATGTATGGAACACATAAATTTCCTAAGTCGACCAGAGACTGAGTCTTGTTCCAGTAACCTCCATACCAGTTTCGTACTACCACTTGTCCCTATCGCAGGTAGGATATGGTTTAGTAAGTTGTCAACCCCTTTGTTGGCGCACACCATACAGAGAGGCCATAGTGTAAGATACCCGATATATTTGGTAGGCAAGCCACTTGGTCCGGGGGCATGGGTGTTTCCGGTTGGGTCCGAGAGGGGGCACCCGTTAGTAGCGCGCGGTATAAATTTGATCCCATGCTAATTGAGGTTGTGGCCTCCAACTTAGAGTTTTGTTTAACGAGTGTCGTGGGTGATTCCAGGCACCGGGAAGTTAAGTTGGTGTGTGCGGGTCAGGTGTTTTTTCAATTCAAAGACCATAAGCGGAATTAGTCCTGGTGGAATAAAGGAATCCGTTACTCGTGGGTAAGGAGTACACCGTCTGCGGAGTTTACATCTATTCGAATAGTCGTGTCCACGGTTAATGACTACAGTCTCGGATGGGTTGAGTGTCGGTCTTAGTGTCGGTCTTCGGAGGAAAACTTCTAAACCAGAATATTGATCATGACATGTGATGAATGATGATTGTGATTATTATTATTGTGGATTAACCATTTATATTGTTGAATTGTTGAGCATCCATAGGATGGTTCTAGCTCCCGAATACTCATTGTGATTATTTTCCTTATAAGCCCTTTATGTGGCGTCGCTCAGACGCCTGACTGTGGCTTGCTTGTTATTTATTTTCCTTATAAGCCCTTTATGTGGCGTCGCTTAGACACCCGATTGTGGCATGCATGTTATTTATTTTTCTTCTAAGCCCTTTATGTGGCATCGCTCGGACGCCCAACTGAGGGATGCTTTATATTATATGCTTTCCAGGCGTTGCTTTTATTTTCTGATTGTTTATCCATTATTAATATGAATGACCTGCTTGCGTGTCTCATGAATTTTATTTCATGACTGGCTAAGTGATTATTTATTATTTCAGTACATGATTATCACCTGCTATATTATACCTATTTTCATCATGTTTGCGAGTACATTCAAAGTAACCACTGACTTGTCCCTGGCTATTGTCTTGGCCAGATTTCTTGCTTGGAGCGGGGGACATTGACGAAAACCCTGGAACCTAGGCATGGAGACAGCAGCCACGCGAAGATAGGATTTATCCATGTTAGTTGTACCTGTGGGAAATGGAGTCCCATAGACGCTGATGTTCCGCGAACCGCTTCCGCCATCAACCGCTAGAAACTTTTGTTGTACTCATAGACCACAATGGTCTTGTACTTCAGATTTTGTATTTTTCTTGGAATTTCTGTCTCAAGAATGTGCCTTACCAGCTAACAGTAATCCCGGGGTTGGTGAGCACAAGGACCATTTGCCGGGAAATCAATATCCTGGAAACTGGTCCTGACCCTCGATATCAGAACCAGGCTGACCATTGGCTAATCCTATCTTAGCCGGGTTAATAAACCTAGGTTAAACCACCCACCATACGTTGACCTCACCACAACCAAGCCTCTCCTACTCGATAGCCCAAAAAGTGACCCCGACCGCTTTTGACAGTTGGTGCCCAAGCTATCAGCCTAGCCCGTCGATCACGCGCACGCGATCGACACCTGCACTGTCTTATTCGCAAGCGTGTGAAGGAAGACTCCATTTTATTTATATAAAGGAAAAATTTTCCTCAACCCAGTACACCACATCCAACTATCCACAACCAAGCCAATCGGCCTTGTGCCATTGTGCACAGTGGAACCACAGCGACCGACCTTGGAGGTTTGGTGACCATCCTAGCCAACATCACTCGTCATCCTTTTGCATTAGGGGAGCCCCCTGAATATATTCTGTTCCGGGAGCACACGAGGGATGCCATTCATCACTTTTGGGCCACGGTGCACATACTCGATAGGGTTACCTCGTCGGAATACCCCTATTAATTCATCAGAAGGACAACTTCCCATGAGCCACACGGCATCCAACTAGCAGCTCGAGAGGCTATAATTCAACTCTGGCACCTGTCGCAGAGGGTTACCTGCCACTCGTTTTTCTATTACCCCAGTCGTGAAGGATATAGTAGGTTGCCCCAAGTCACCAGTGGAGACCATGAGGCAGACCCTGCCTTATTGCATCTTGTGTGCTACTTAAGGGCACAAGAGGCATTGTTTGATCAAGTCACCCTTTATTTGATTACAACTCATGGAGAACTCGCTCACCGAGCCCCGATAAGAAGAGAAGTTGTGCATGATGCCGAAAACACAGTCGTGTTGTTCGGACAACCGATAGTTTCATCAAGACGTGCCCCAGCAACGGAGCGTAATAAATTTGTATCCTCATAGGAGCTTCGTCGCCATTTAGGGACACACTCCAATGGAATTGTGACCACGAACCCCTCGTGTGGTAATCATCACCACCCTGACCTTGTAGCTCCGCACCGTAACTCAGTCAACCCCAGGGGTGAACCCCAAGGAGAAGCCTCGACGTCCGCAAGGCATGCTCGACGAAGTAGACTAAGCCACTTGAGTAGTGTCAAGTCTTAGTATTCCTATGCCTTGTAATAAGTCTGACCTTATACCACCAATAATTAATTGCAAAATACTTGTAGACCATTGTTTTTAATAGTACTACAAGTAACCATGCATAAATAATTTTTGGTGTATGGCCACATATTCAATTCTGGGCGTAGCTACGAAAGACCACCCGACGAGCAATCACAGCAATGCGTCGCATTTTTGCGATATACATATAGTTGTGGCATTGACCCCGACCACCATAGAGCAGAACTGGCAATTAATATTGCCCCCACACCGCAAAATGTCACTCATCCCGGATGCTATACAAGAGGCCACTCCGTGACCTTACCAAGCATCCCTCACCTTGTGCACTACCTTCACAGCCATATTTTTTCTAGGTCGCACCTTCGGATTCATATGAAGACCCCAGATGCAACCGTGGGGAATTTTATTAAAATAATTGTGGGATTGAAACTGCAGTACCCTGGGTTCTCCCCACCCATCCCGGTACAAGCTGTTCAAATTGAGGGCACTTTTATCTCCTCGAAATATTGGATAGTCAGGCACACCTCGCAGGTAGACCCAAACCAAGACCCTACAGAAGTTCCCTTCATCAGGAAATTTATGACCAATCGAAAAATGGCCATAGACATTGCTGCTTATGGAGCAGTTACTCGCCTTCAATTAATGGTGCCCTATGCCAGTGAACATGACTATTATTATTTCCCCAAATAGTGCAGCAGCCAGAGAAGCCCCATCCTTTCCCTACACCTGAGCAAAGAAAGATCCGGCACTAATTAAGGTGGTGCACTGTGTCATCGCTCAAGAACGCTTGACCTAGCAAGAGATGGGATTTTTCCAGACCCTTGTTGTGATAAAACCAAGTCACCATTAGCAAACCCCTGAGGCTAGACTAAGAGAGACGCATTTTGTGAATTCCCCATCCGCTCCCCAGTAGATGAAGGATATATCCCAGTGCAGGGAATAATTCCTCGTAAAATATAGCTTATTACCTGAACCATCAGTGCCGTAGTCACATCAGTTTGTCTAGCATTTGACTACTTGTTGTGATATTTGTGTTGTGTTTTCAATTTCTCTGTATGAGTATATTGTGTTGGTTGAAGTAGTTCTGGTGATGGAAAATCGATAGTTTTCATTATAAAAATTCATAGTAAGTTTTTTCTTAAAAGACCACTGCGATGAAAAAAGTTTTCCAACAAAAAATTAATTTGCATGCTCTCGTGTTACATGACTCACAGGACGCATCCATTAAATACAAGATCGCGCGTTCTTTTTTTCACCTAATCGATTACCTCGCTAGTACACCATAGATGAACATTAGTCAGTGATTTTACTGTGATCCCGTCCTATCGTGTGTGTGTAATATTTGTTTTTCATGTTATGATTGTCGTGTGATACGAATGATATTTTTGCAAGATACGTCCTTAGCAAATCTCGAGGATAAGATTTTTCTTAAGGGGGTAGTGTTGTAAAACCCCAAAAATATAATCATGATTTCTTAATTAAAATTTTGTCAGGAATAATTATTTCATATTTTCTGGATTTTTTTCTATTAATTTCAGAGCCATTTATTTTCTCTGGATTTCAAAAAATTTCCCTCTTATCTCAAACTTTTAAATAAACTTGTGGGACTTGAATGTTTCTTTAGAGGATTTTATTTCATTTAGTAAAATGAGTGGAATTATTTTTATAATAAAAGTTGTATAGTTTTAATCCTTTTAATAGTATTTTCATTCTTTTAGAGGCATGAGCTACTTCATAAAATATTTTAAAAATGCCATGGGCATTTGTAGATAACATGTGATGTCCCTAGATCACTTTTATGCAAAAACCTAATCAGGTGTTTTGTAAAACTTGAGAAAACATCATATTTTCTATTCTGGACCAGTTTAAAGATTTGAACTATAACCCATCTTTATTTTTCCCTAATTCCCTTGGGATTTTACCGGTTGTAGCTAACCCTACCAAACACTTAAGTCCATGAGATGAGCCTCATTATGATGTTTTAACCCCATGAAATTATGCCCTCCAGTTTCTATCTAGAAATGGTTTTCTCAAAAACTTGCACTATCAAGTTATTGATTTTTCTAAACAAACCTTGCCATCCTAGTTTTTACCTAAAGTGACCCCAACCTGGAAATTTTTGTGGCCATAGAACTCCCCTATGTGGCCTTGGCATTTTGTCAAACACCTAGAGAGCATGACCAGATTTGGCATGATCCAAATATTACTTTGTTAAGTTGCAGTCCTAGCCAAACCAGCATGTCCGTTAGACTTTCTAACCCTAATGAATGATCATGTTAAGTTTCCTGTCCATATGAGTGCCCTAGCTACCACTGGCATTGTGTCGAGCAATTGGTGGGTATAGGCGAAGCACGGCCAATGCGCATGTTTTGCATGTGCGACGCCCGAGCCGCCACACCCACCTACCACCTCTCCCAGAGCTTATCCTAACCCTCTATGCTGCCCGCCGCATCGCTCTAAGCCCCCAACCGACCAGCCCCTCCCTGTAGCGTTCTCGCCATGTCCTCGACATGACAGTCACTAGCCGCCGCCGCCTGTTGTGTCGGCGCTGCCCGAGCGACACTAGCACGCTAGCTAGTCCCCTTGCACAGTGCGAGCTCATCCGCAGTTTGTCCTCTAGTGCCCAACATCACCACATAGCCTCTATTGCATCAGAAAGGCGGTCCGCCTGAGTTATCCACGACCGCGGTGAAACCAACGTTGACCGTCTATAAAAGGGACCCTCTTGAGCTCTTGGCCACTCTAGCTGCCCCCACCTCCCCTTTTTAGACCCCGAGGCAACCAGAGCAACCAGAGCGGCCATCTCCCTCGCCTTTGGCCGAGAAGTTTGCCGTCGCCCTCCGTCGGATTCAACGCAACCTGAGCCTCCCCTCGCCCTCTTCTTCACCACTAGCTCACCCATCATGCCGTAAACCCATTACCTTTTCCAATTTTGCCCGGGAGCCAGCGAATGCCCAAACCCCTTGCATGGCGGAAGCCTCTTCCGCCCTTGATGAAGCTCCGCTCAACCTCGAGCACCCCAACGCCTTCTTCCTCCACCAACCGACGCGAAAGATCTCCCTGAGCACGTGGATAGCCCGAACATTGAGAACGACGTCCCCTAGCACCGACAATTGTCACCAGGATGGGCCCGTTGCTCTCTATCCAGGTGCGCGCAGGGAAGAGGACGAACTCGAGAGGTGGGTTCCACATGTCGGAGACCCAGCCTACTCCCCAGGCGGCGTACTCCCTCTATTGCGCTTTTGCATTGGGGAAGGCATAATTAACGTGAGTGTGCTTTCCATCTCGGTAAGCGTATAAACCTGAACCGTTTTTTTGTTTTTTTGTTTTTAGTAAAAACCGATTTGACCTTAACTTTGACTGCTTCTAATTTAGTTTAGGACTTATTTAAAAAAATATTTAAGACAACTTTTTGTACTGTTTTTAGATTGCGTGTTGATTCGTATATTTTCAAAATAGGAAACGGAGAGAGAAGAAACTTTCAAAAGTTTTGAGATGCACCCTACCTCTCCACACATTAAAGGCAAGCATCCATAACCATTGGTATGATATTTGTTGTGTGATGTTTAGTGTGACGAATAAAGCTACAACACTTAGTTTACATGATGTGCTTGTTATTTCAAGTGAAGGTGTGATCATGCTTGCAAGTAAATGATGAGAAATTCTTGCTATTAAACTTGAGATGCTTGTGGAAGTAGTCACCACCTTGCACCACCCCTGCCTACCAGAAGGAATCTGGGAAAAGTCTCCATCATGAGTAGACATAAACTTGATGCTCACATCTCGTTGGAGAGAGAATGGTCCGTGAGGCATGAAGGGGTGTGATGAGTGGTGATTCTGTCTGGAAACTATGAATTTTTTTGTTTTGCTAACCATGCAGGGAGCACATAAACCTCCTGAGTCGATGATAGATCGAGTCTTGTTCCAGTAACCCCCATACTTGTTTCATACTACCACTTGTCCCTATCGCAGGTAGGGTACAGTTAAGTAAGTTGTCAACCCCTTTCTTGGCACACACCATACAAAGAGGCCATAGTGGAAGATACTAGATGCATCTGGTAGTCAAGCCGCTTGGTCCGGGGGCATCGATGTTTCGATTGGGACCGAGTGGGCGACACCCATTAGTAGCACGCGATATAAATTTGATCCTATGCTAATCAGGTTGTGGCCTCCGCACATAGACTTTTGCTTCACGAGTGTCGTGGGTGATTCCACGCGCTGGTAAGTTTAGCCGGTGTGTGCAGGTCAAGTGTGTTTTCAATTCAAGGACCGTAAGCGAAATTACTCCCGGAGGACTAAAGAAATCCGTTACTCATGGGTAAACAGTACACCGTCTGCAAAGTTTACATATATTCGAATAGCCGTGTCCGCGGTTAAGGACTATAGTGTGGGATGGGTCGAGTGTCGGTCTTAGTGTTGGTCTTTGGAGGAACACTTCTAAACAAGAATATTGAACATGACATGTGACGAATGATGATTATGATTATTATTATTGTAGATTAACCATTTATATTGTTGAAATGTTGAGTATCCCTGGGATTGTTCTACCTCCCGAATACTCATTGTGATTATTATTGTACAAGCCCTTTATGTTGTGTTGCTCAGACGCCCGACTGTGGCATGCTGGTTATTTATTTTCCTTATAAGCCCTTTGTGTGGTGTCGCTAAGATGCCTGACTGTGGCATGCTGATTATTTATTTTCCTTATAAGCCCTTTATGTGGCGTCGCTCAGATGCCCGACTATGGCATGCTTGTATTTATTTTCCTTATAAGCCCCTTATGTGGCGTCGCTTAGATGCCCAACCATGGCACGCATGTTATTTATTTTCATTTTAAGCCCTTTATGTGGCGTCGCTCAGATGCCCGACTGAGGCATGCATTATATTATATCCTTTCGAGGCGTCGCTTCGGACACTCGATCGGTTTATTTTATTTTTATTCTTTAATTGTTTATCCAGGTTTAATATGAATGACCAGCTTGCGTGCATCATGAATTTATTTCGTGACTGGTTAAGTGATCGTGGATTATTTTAGGACATGATTATCACCTGCTATATTATACTTGTTTTCATGATGTTTGCGAGTACATTCAAAGTACCTATTGGCTTGTCCCTGGCTATTGTCTTGGCCAGATTTCTTGCTTGGAGCGGAGCACATTGAAGACAGCCCGAAACCTAAGGACGGACACTTTAGCCACGCAAAGATAGGAATTATCCAGGTCAGTTCTTCCCATGGTAAATGGAGTCCCATAAACGCTCATGATCCGCGAACCGCTTCCGCCATCAATCACTAGACACTTTTGTTGTACTCATAGACCATAATGGTCTTGTACATCAGATTTTGTATTTTGCATGGAATTTATGTATCAAGAATGTGCCTCACCAGCTAACAGTAGTCCTGGAGTTGGTGAGCACAAGGAAAATTTGCCGGGAAATTAATATCCTGGAAAACCAGTCCTTACATTTTCTTTACTAACCAAAATATTTTTGTTGCTTGTGAAATTGTGGATGCGATATGGACTAATCCAAAGCCCCACAAAAGATTCAGAATTTCTGGAGCTATGAATGTTTTTATACCCATTTATTTTCTCAAACTATATTTTTAATGGGTTAAACGAAATATCCAAAATGTTTTTGGCAGTGGTTTTCACCTTTTTCAAAAGTCATGGGACTTTCTGATGGCCCTTTTGGAATCACTGATTTTTTATTTGAACCTATTTAAATTGAATTGTTGCTAGGGTTGATCATCCCCACTTCAAATTCAGAAAAGAATTAACATAATGCTTGGATGGAGGTGCAACTAATAGCAAACAAATTCTAGGTCTGTGACAACTCAGCCCCACTAAACAAGATTCTTGTCCAGAGATTCAAGCATAGGGTAAGAGGACACATGGGACACTAGCCCCCGCCAAACGAGAATCTTGTCCCGAGATTCATGCGTAGGGTAAGAGGACTAAGGGGACCCTATCTATCACAATTGTCCTTCTCGAAGATGTTGATTCATTGCATCATATTGGTCTTGACATCCTTGCTCTCGAGATCTTCATTCAAACACTATGACAAAGGGAACAGAAAAACTCTACAAGGATCAATCTTCACAAAGATCGAGCAACTCATGATCAACTCATGGAATAGACCTAAGAACGTCTCTTGATCCGAGATAAAAAACACATAGCAGGACGATGGAACAAAGCAGAAAACAGAGGTGTCGGTGTCAAAACCGGCGGATCTCCGGTAGGGGGTCCCTAGCTATGAGTCTAGGATCGATGGTAACAGGAGACGAAGGAGACGATGTTTACCCAGGTTTGGGCCCACCTGTGGAGGTAAAACCCTACATCCTGCTCGATTATATTGATGTGTATGAACGTTATAGAGTTGATCAACCTCAAGATCAAAAAGCTGAAACCGTAGATGAGTTTCTCTGTCCTACAATCTAAAACCCTCCCAGTTTATATAGATACTGGGGGTACCTAGGGTTTACACATGATAGGTCTCCTATCGGGGGTGCCACTTTCCCCATCTTGACTTGGAGTGCACGATGCACCTTCAAGACTTCCTTCTATTAAATGGGGTCGTGCTCTATCTGGCCCTTCCTACAATAGTTATGGAGCGGACCACCAAGCCGGCCTCTTGGGAGATAGGCCAACGGCCCGAGGACCCCATAGTCCAGGACTCACTCAGTAGCCCCGGAACTAGCCCTCAACGCCAAGGGTCACATTACTAGCATCTCCACATGATCAAAGTCTCTAGCTTGCAGGGTGAGTTACTCTTCCCATTAATGATCGGCTGAGACTAGCCCGGCTTCCGATGACGCATAATTTTCCTGACCATATGCTCATCCAGACGCTATGAGTTACTTAGCCCCGAAGGTCGAACGTCAAAGTGTAAACAGTGTTTTCTGACAGCCTTTTGACGAAGCATCGTGGCCTATCACAACCGCTGAACCAGTTATGATAACTTGATTCGTGGTTTGAGGCCATTTTTACATTGGCATGACTCATCAATGTATAGATCGTGCTCCGTTTCACACGGGATATGATTAACGCCCTAGATTACTTTATGCACATCTCGGGGAGCGGAGAGACTTGCGGCACAGTAAAGGGAGGCTCATCGGTGTCATGCGTCATAAAAGGAAAAAAAATTCGAGGCCTATTCACACTTCCCATTCGCATCCCTCGCTTCGTCAATCTTCCCAGCCTCCAAGAGCCCAAATCCAGTTCTCCCTCAAACTCTCCTCTGAGCTCAGCCATGGCGCGTTCGGGCTCAATGGGCAAGTGGGAGGCCTCCACGGTCACCGACAAAGACATCCTGGATTTAATGCTCGCCGGCTACCCCCCCCCCCCGCCAACGTCTTCCACTATGCTCGAAAGGTGAACCAGGTGTTCACTACGACTAAGCCAGGGGTGAGGGTGGTGTTTTTCCTCCATTTCATTCGGGGACTGGGCTTTCCAATCCACCCATTGGCAGGGGCCTTATGTTCTTCTATAGGATGGACTTCCACGATCGTCCCCCGGATTCCTTCATGCATATTTCAGCATTCATCCTCGTATGCAAAGCATTCCTGTGGGTCGAGCCACACTTCATCCTGTGGCTCAAGGTATTCAATCTCAAGCCGAAGATAGTCGCGGGTGAGAACGCATACTACAAATGGGCGGTAATCAGTAAGCTCCCCGCGTAGAGTGGCCGGCCGACACCTTCATTGATACAATCAAATTCTGGCAGAAGGAATGGTTCTATATCATCGAGCCAAGGGACGAGGGCTAGGTGGCACCTGTCGAGTTGAGATCTGGACCTCCTGCGAGGTTAACCTCGTGGCTCAAGAAGCGCCGTGACTGGGAATCAGACGCAAAGGTGAAATTGTTGGAGAAGCGTCTTTCCTCGATGATCGCGGCCAAGGTCGAGCTAGCTAATGTGGTGTAGGTCATGCTCTGATGCCGTCTTCTTCCCGACTAGCACGAGGACTCCCCAATGTGGTCTTATCAGCTTGAGGACGAGCCTACAGTGCAATGATTCTTCCGCACTACCCACCAGAAATTTTGGAAGGCATTATTCAAGCCCCATAAGAGGTGGCTAGCCGAGGAGGAGGATTCGGGCCTAAGCGCCGGTAACCCTCCTACCCAGGTATGATATACATTTTGACACTCTAGCTCCATTTTCTGACAAAGAGCTGAACAATCTCCCTCTTATGTTTACAGAAGTGGCTGAGCAACGCGTCAAAATGGATTGTCCGGCCCCTCAGCCCGAAGGCCCCGGGTGGGATCTGCTGACGTCGATGCTCGTCGTTGTGCCCTACACAACACCGAAGAAGAAGGAAAAGTAGAAAAACCGAGAAGGTCTCTGCATAAGGGACCTGTCGGACACAATGTCCAAGGGAACCCATGCCTCCTCTACTCATGAGGAAGAGCACGAGGACGGTGGGAAAGGCAATTCCCCCCTCACAAGAAAGAGGGTGGCGCCGCCGGATGCCGCGGAGGATCCACCTCCTCCTGCCCCAAAGAGGGCGTGGCGGCCAAGGTTAATCCTGGCTGACGATAGCTCAGACTCCGAAGTTGAGTCCGATGACCTTGAGAGGGTTCCCCGAAGGAACCTAAGGGTGAAGCCCCCAGCCCAAAGGTACGAATCCAAAGACCCCCTAGGTTATTTATGTGAATCTTTTAATGTTTTAAATGGACGAATGCTTTTTACTCTACATCCCACCACACGTTCTCCCCATCGACCAAATATCAGATTGGGAGTCTCCACCCAACGAGGTGGCGGAGAGTGGGAGTGCATCACACCCCACACCTCCAGGGGCTTTAAAAGAGGCTGCAGAGGTGTCATTGCGCCATGCTCCTACAGAGCCGAAAGCAGGCGACGGGGGCCATGACCTCATGGCCGATGTTAATGCCTCAACCGCCCAAGACCATGGGGAGGAAACTCCCTTGGCCGCTGAGGAGGGAGGACGGAGAAATGTCCAGTCCCCTTTGAGGACAACTCCGAAGCGCATTGTGCCTCCGGAGCAACCGGCTCAAGCCCTCGTCAGAGATCGGGTTGGCCGGGTACCAACGGTGCCACCCATGACTGGGTGGCCGGTCATGATGGAAGAGGCTCTATCAAGTGCCTCCACATCCGAGGATCACCGCACTCTTATGGGTGCGGTTTTGCAAGGCATTCGGTCCGTTCATAGCGGACTGAAAGAGGCCTTCAATGGTCTCTTGACGGGCTTCAAGGTGAGTTACATAATACCCTTTTCCCTAAAAATTTAATTTTGTTAAGTTTGTGATATCTTTATATATATAGTAGCCCCCGATTCCTAGGTGGGTTTGAAAAAAACCACCCGGGGGTCAAAAACTCAGGACTGACCAACGATGCACAAGGCACCATTTGTCACGCACTGTTCTAAAAGACTTTAAGAGGAACGAGCACAGGGTCATGTTCTGACGGCTTAGGAGTTTGAACGCACCTAACCTCTTATTGTTTAATGTAGGCCTTGTCATTGGTTATGGCCATTAATTCCGTGGAGCTTGCCGAGATAAATCAGAAGCTCAAGATCTCTAAGAGGACCTTGATGGCCTGAACAAGAGGTTCGACAAGGCGCAAGGTAAGCCGAATTGTAAGACCCGAGTTGTGTATCATTAGTGATCCACACTGCTAACCTAGTGTAATTATTTATGTGTTTCTTCCACAACTTCAGCTACGGAGTTCGATAAGCTCAAGGACGAGCTAAAATGATGAAGCAGGAGGCCGCAGATGAGAAGGCGGCAGCAGAACAAGCAGCAGCCGCACTATCTGCTTTAAAAACTACGAGTGAGAAGCATGAGGCCCAGGTGGACGAGGTGCAGCAGGAGCTCAAGGACGCCATCATGAAGTGCAAGGCCCTTGAGTATAAAGGCTAAGAGCAAGCCACCAATCTATCCACGCTGAAATTCGAGCTCCAAAGTGATGTCGGGCATCTTACGGACATCACCATGACAAGAGTCCATTTGGCAAGTGACACGTGCCACGACTACTTCACATACATAAAGCTGAATCGTCTCCTTTACACGTGGTCACTTGACCCTTTCGTGGATGGTATACTACTTGACACTCCTCCTATGTGCATGCATAGGTATTGCCGGAGCTTCACGGATGATGAGGAGGAGCGTTTGCACTTACGAACAACTACACGATCCACGAGGGAAGCTTGGAAGAGAAGAAAGAAGAAGAGGAGCTACAGGAAGTCCTGGAGCTATCAGTACAACCGGCGAGCAACCGACCAATAACCGATGAGCGGTACAACCGGCCCATGAGCGGGCCACCTCTGGCCAAGCTTCTGTTATGAGGCGGTGCAAGGCCTGTACTAGACCGATTGTTATAGTTATTCCCTAATGGCCGGTACAACCGGCCACCTAAGAGGTACAACCGCTCGATTGCCTATGCACCATCTCCTTCCCATGGTGATTTGGATCTTGATCCAAGGACGAATCTTTCCCAAGGGGGAGGGGATGATGTGGAGCATCCTATGGACATCACCATGGCAAGAATCCCTTTGCCAAGTGCCACGTGCCACATCTACTCCACATACATAAAGGTGAATCATCTCCTTTACATGTGTTCGCTTGACCCCTTCGAGGATGGTATACAACTTGATACTCCCCTCGTGTGCATGCATAGGTATTGCGGACTTCGATGGATGATGAGGAGGAGTGCCAGCACCTACGTACAACTACACCATCCGCAAGCGAAGCATGGAAGCGGAGAAGGAAAAAGAGGAGTTGTGCCAACACTGGACTTGGTGGTACAACTGGTCAACAACCGGCGAGGCGATACAACCGGTCCACCACTGCCCAACTACTGCAGCGACCTGGCTAGGTTTATGTTTTTATGTGGTTCAAGACGGCACTGCCCTGGTTGTTCTACTATATTCTTAATGCCTGGTACAACCACAAGTGCAACCACCCTGCCTTCATGCATGGACGGTCCTGAGGCCCATGTATCTCCCTATCACTTACCCCTTCGTTACTAGGACTATATATACTCCTTCCCCACCTTCATGCTAGTGTTAGCTATATGGTTTTTCTCTTAGTAAGTTGAGCCTACCCCCTTCCACTACCTCTCCCATGGAGTAGATACTTCTATAGGAGAAGATTCCCTAGTGAATGTCAAGGCCCATTTCGAGGGAAGATCCTCCAGGATATCAAGGACCCATCTCCCCATGGGATTTGGGATGAACTCTACCATGTATCCTTCTTTCCCTTTGTTATTCAGGTACCTCGTGGATCTTGTGTTTGGTGAGTCTAGTGAATGTGTGATTGGACTTGTTGTTGAGTGTTTCCTCTTGTGATTTCCCCCTCGTGTTCTTCATGTTCTTGAGGTTTCTCCCTCCAATTAGTGAAAGATCGACACACCCGGGCTTGCCCCATATCACAAAGGGAGCGGGTGGACAGGCGGTTCTTTGAAGAAGAAATCTGCCAAGTCAAAGCTATCACAGATGGAAAGTCGTATTTACTACAGTGTGACTTTGGTGGTAGTAGGTGTGCGTTGCTCACCTAGGTGTGGCAATCCTCAGGCGCCTGTACAAACCTCCAAAAGAGTGCAGCGGACGTGAACAAGTTTTATGCTTCGCGGGAGGAGGAGGAGGAGGCTCGGCTATTCTGGGCATAGTTTCAGTCCCCTGAGCGCTCTCCTCTTCTAGTCGACTAGATGAAGCAATTGATGGAGTTGCAGAGGATGGCGGAGCAGGCCATGAAGTATCTCTGCATCCGGCTGTGGCCTAAAGAGCCATTCCCGAGCAGCTACTTCGCCTTGGTGCGGAAACTATGCGATGTTGTTCCTCAAATTGACGCGCTAAAGCAATCTACATGCATCGAGGGAGCTCGGATGGCCTTTGCAAGGACCATGGTGCACTGGCTGAAGCTCAATCTGATCGAGATGGCCACCACACCTAAGCCCCTTGGAAAGGATCATAGGCGCCCCGAGAAATATTTCTCCGCAGTGATGGAGGGTGCTCGGGCTATAGAGGCCCAATGCTCTAAAGATCTTTTTAATCAATGAGCGCACTGTAATATGTCCGAAGACTATTAACGCTTTATAATGATGCTGCTTCGTTTAGTATGTCTTTTGAGTGTTTTATTTATTTTGAATCCCATGTGGCCGTATTATCTGAAAGTTGCGAGTCATCGGCTTTAGCCCCCAAGTAAATACTATGTGAGGTGTTTCTGCCTCCACAATGTGACCCTTAGCCGAGGTATCGGTGCCCAAAGGCAGTAGTGCGAGGGGAACAAGGCAATCGGACTAGGATGCTTTATCGCTTTCACTTAGACGTAGGAGCTTAATAATTGTGGGGGCTTATTACTAGCCCCCAGTGTTTTGTGATGTTCAGATGTACCACGGCTAAAGCCAGCTTCACATGGTTTGTACAAGTATGAAACTCATCGTATGACACGGAACAACCTCTATCGATATTTTTAGTATGACACTTATGATCGGATGTAGACCGGTTCTCTCTTACTATGACAGTCATTTTTTGGCTTTCTCCCCTAAGGTGCTTCACCAAGCGAGCAGGAAGCACAATCACAATGTTTCTCCCTTTGCCCTTCTAGCCGAACAACCAGAACGTAAGAGGGCAAACATAGAAGCAGGGCAACCCAACTATTGACACAAGACATAGTTCAGATCCAATGCACATAAAGAAAATCCAAGATGCCAAACACTCAATCAATTGTGTTGGGTTGATGCTTAGGGTGATATTTTAAATTCAGGCCCTCGATCTATTAGCCGGTTGCATTGTAATGTATACCGAACAGTTTCCCAAAAAGCGTTGATGAGGGAAGAATAGAGTATGTAGCATAAAATACATTAAGGAGGCCATGTATATTTGTCTTTCAAATTGCTGAAGCAACTATTTAGAAGTATTTGAAGATTAAATATAAAGCTTACATAGGAGAGGTTGCACCACGGTTCTTCGATGGGTGGCTTGACGTCCTCGATGTCCCTTGTCGCCTGTCCGCTCTGGTGCCTCCTAGGAGATTGCATTCCTTTAAGGTTGATTGGTGTTGATGAAATGACCTTGGGAAGAAGATCTTGAGAATTCGCCGAAGTATGGATTAGCTTTATGCTTTAGCGGGTCCTTGATGATACCTGAGGTTTGTCCGAGGACATGTACTGCCAGTAGTTCGGTTCAGCCAAACACTTTCCCTTTGCTGCCCATCGAATCTTGAGTGCAATGTTGTGTCATCTTTACACATGTTTCACGAGCACGAGGGCTATGCAGTGGGAAGCATGTCCCTATTTCTGGTGAGAAGAAGGTTCCGGTTGTTCGGACTCAGACCGAGCTCATTTGTCAACCTTACGTGCCTTTATGCCAGATTTCGGTGTTGGCCGATGATAACCCACAAGTATAGCGGATCAATTGTAGCCTTTCGTGATAAGTAAGAGTGTCAAACCCACCAAGCAGATAAAGGTAGAACAAATATTCTCTCAAGTTCTATCGACCACCGATACAACTCTACACACGCTTAATGTTCGCTTTACGTAGAACAAGTATGAAACTAGAAGTACTTTGTAGGTGTAATAGGATAGGTTTGCAAGATAATAAAGAGCATGTAAATAAAAATTAGGGGCTGCTAAGATAAAGAAACAACTAGGTTAGCTTAACGAGTGTGGAAAGGTGGTGGTAGGTGTTGCGGAATTGTCCCTAGGCAATCGATAACTAGACCGGTAATCATTATTGCAATTTTATACGAGAGAGAGGCATAAGCTAACATACTTTCTCTACTTATGATTGGAACTCTAGCAAGCATCCGCAACTACTAAAGATCATTAAGGTAAAACCCAACCATAGCATTATAAGGTATCATGTCCTCTATACTCCCATATGCAACAACCCACCTACTCGGGATTATGCTTCTGTCACTCAAGCAACCCACCATAGGCGAATCGTGAACACATTGCAGCACCCTACAACGAGGATCCCTCATGCTTGCGCGCCACTGAGAGAACCATAGGACTGCACCAATAATAAAACATGTAACTCAAACCAATCATGATCATCAATCAACCCATAGGACAACAAAAATCTACTCAGACATCATAGGATGGCAACACATCATTGGATAATAATATGAAGCCTAAACCACCATGTTCAAGTAGAGGGTACAGTGGGTTGCGGGAGAGTAGACCTCTGTAGATAGATGGGGGAAGGTGATGGAGGTGTTGGTGAAGATGACACATTTGTTGTAGTAGATCGCCGTCATGATGATGGCCCTGCCGGTGTTCCGGTGCCACTGGGAGAGAGGGGGAGAGAGCCCCCTCCTTCTTCTGCTTCCTTGACCTTACCCCTAGATGGGCGAAGGGTTTCCCCTCTGGTCCATGGCCTCCATGGCGGCGGAGGGGCGAGAGCCCCTCCAAGATTGGATCTCTCTTAGTTTCCTTCTCTTTCTGCGCTCCCAAATTCTGGCCTTTCACCATTCTTAAATATCCGGAGATCCATAACTCCAATCGGGCTGAAATTTTGAGGGGATCCTTATCCAAAAATTAGCTTTCTTGCATCCAAAGGACATCTCCAACCGACCTAAGGGGTGGCCACAAGCCCTCGGGGCGTGCTCTACCCCCCAAGGCACGTCCTCCTGGCTTGTGGGCCCCTCAAGTACCGCCTTATGTTGATTCCACTTCCCAAAATTCACATATATTTTGGAAAAAATCTCCGTAAGTGTTTATCCCGTTTGGACTTAGTTTGATATGGATTTTCTGTGAAACAAAAAACATGCAACAAAGAGGAACTGGCACTGGGAACTGGATCAATATGTTAGTCCCAAAAATAGTATAAAAAGTTGCCAAAAGTATATGAAAGTTGTAGAATATTGGCATGAAACAATCAAAAATTATAGATACGATGGAGATGTATCAGCATCCCCAAGCTTAATTCCTGCTCGTCCTTGAGTAGGTAAATGATAAAAAAGATAATTTTCTATGTGGAATGCTACCTAGCATAATCTTGATCATATAATCTAATCATGGAATGAATATTAAGACAAGAGTGATTCAAAGAAATAGTCCATATTGACATAAAAAACAGCAATACTTCGAGCACACCAACAAGGCAATCGTGTCCTTTCAAAACAACATGGTCATAGATAGTTATCCCTACAAAATCATATGGTCTAGATATGCTCCATCTTCCTCACGCAAAGTATCTAAATCATGCACAACCCCGATGAACAAGTCAAGCAATTGTTTCACACTTTTATGTTCTCAAACCTTAACTCTCACGCAATACATGAGTGTGAGCCATGGATATAGCACTATAGTTGGAATAGAATATGGTGGAGGTGATGAGGTAAAAGGAGAAGATAGTCTCACATCAACTAGCCGTATCAACGGGCTATGGAGATGCCCATCAATAAATATCAATGTGAGTGAGTAGAGATTGCCATGCAATGGGTGAACTAGCGCTATAAGTGTATGAAAGCTCAAAAAGAAAACTAAGTGGTCGTGCAAATGATGAAAATTCCACTACCTATATGAAAGTGACAAAATAGGAGACTCTCTATCGTGAAGATCATGGTGCTACTTTGAAGCACAAGTGTGGAAAAAGGTAGTAGCATTGTCCCTTCTCTTTTTCTCTTATTTTTTTCATTTTTTTAATTTATTTTTTTGGTGGGCATCTTCGGCCTCTTTTTGTTATTTGGGCTTCGCTGGCCTCTTTTATTTTTTTGTAAAGTCCGGAGACTCCTCCCAACTTGTGAGGGAATCATAGCTTCCATCGTCCTTTTCTCACACGGGACAATGGTCTAATAATGAAAATCATCACACTTTTATTTACTTACGAATCGATACCTAGAACAAAAATATGACTCTATATGAATGCTTCCGGTAGGATACCAGGATGTGCAACGATCTAGCCTAGCAAATGACATCAAAAAATGGACAAGCCATGAAAACATCATGCAAGCTGTCTTACGATCATGCATAGTAATATGAAAATGATGGTGCATGTCATACTAAACGGAACGGTGGAAGTTGCATGGCAATATACTATGGAAATATCATAATAGGTAGGTATGGTGGCTGTTTTGAGGAAACTATATGGTGGGTGTTTTGAGGAAGGTGGGTTTGATGCAACGGCGAAAGTTGCGCGGTACTATAGAAGCTAGCAAAGGTGGAAGGGTGAGAGTGTGTATAATCCACGAACCAAACATTAGTCATAAAGAACTCACATACTTATTGAAAAAGTCTATTAATTATCAAACAAAGCATTAGACGCATGCTCCTAGGGGAGAGGTTGGTAGGATTTAACCATTGCGTGCTCCGGACCCTCACAAAAAGGTTGACAATCATTAAACAAATCATGCTCCGACTTTGTTACATAACGGTTCACCATACGTGCATGCTACGGGAATCACAAACCTTAACACAAGTATGTCTCCAATTCGCAATTACTCACTAGAATGACTCTAATATTACCATCTTTATATCGCAAAAGTATTGCAAGGAATCAAACATATCATATTCAATGATCTACAAGTTTTACGTGGGATTTTATGACTAACCATGTGAATGACCAACTCATTTTAACTCTCTAAATAGATATAAGTGAAGCATGAGAGTTTAATTCTTTCGACAAAAAATAGGCCCATGCTCTAACAAAAATATAATTGAAGCAAAATAGAATTCTACAAATTGTGTTTTCTATGTGTTGAGAAACAGGCAATCCAAACTTCAAATGATATAAGTGAAGCACATGAAGCATTTTATAAAGCCATACTCAAAAGATATAAGTGAAGTGCTTGAAGCATTCTATAAACCGACCAAGGACTATCTCATACCAGCATGGTGCATTATTAAAATAAAAATAAAAAGCACACGACATTCCAAGATTTACGCATATCATGTGACGAATAAAAATATAGTTCCAAGTAAAATTACTGATGGTTGTTAGAAGAAAGACGGGATGCCTTCTGGGGCATCCCCAAGCTTAGTTTCTTGGAAGTCCTTGAATATTAACTTGGGTTCCTCTGGCATCCCCAAGCTTAGTCTCTTTCCACTCCTTATTCCTTCATCCATCGTGATCTCACCCAAAACTTGAAAACTTCAAGCACACAAAACTTAACAAAACCCTCGTGAGATATGTTAGTATAATAAAACTAATCACCACTTTAATTACTATTGAAAACCAGTTCATATTTTGTTTTTGCATTGTAGCTACTGTAATATGACTTCTTTATGTCTTATACCAACGATAAAATCGATAGTTTTATCAAAACTAGCAAAACAATGCATCAAAAAACAGAATATGTCTTAAACAGGAAAGTCTGTAGTAATCTGAACATTCACCATACTTGTGTAACACTAAATATTCTTAAAAATTAGGAAAAAATAATATATTTTCATGTAAGTACTATGTAAGAATTGCAGAAACTTTTGACATTCCAGTAAAAAATATAAATTCACGCACTACAGCCAAAGTTTCTGTTTTGCACTGCACACACCAAACAAGCAATTTAATCATCCTAAAGGCAAATCTTGGCACATTATTTTTATAATAAAATGGATGTATTCAAGGGGATAATTAGCTTTTTGAAATTTTTCTTTAATCAAGATTTGCAAAGTTTCCATGGGCATGAACAAAGTTCAAGGAGCTCCCCCACTTCAACGGTGCTCGTCCTTCTTACTTTCACTTCTCTTTTTTTGAAAACGTTTTAGGTTCCCCTCTTTATTTTTTTGTTTTTAAACTATATAAAAGCACACATCATAATAAAATGACTCTCTAAAACTTTTGGGTCGTCTCCTTGGCAGCGTTTTCTTTAAAGCCATTAAGCTAGGGATAAATTGCTCAAGTAATGGATCCACACGGATCCCAAGGTATATCAAAGCCAATTTTAATTAACACTGATTTGTAATTTTGTATTGAGCACAAAGTAAAAAATATCATGCAACAATGAAGTCTAACTCTCTTTCTATGCATTGACATGTCATAAAAGAACAACTCATGGACACAAAGTAAAGGCCAATACATAGCATAAGCAGTTTCTTGCAATTTTATCATATTGGGAACATAGAGATGCGGATATGTAGTTCCTCTTTAATAATAATTGCAAGTAGGAGCAGAAAGCACATGCATATTATATCTATCAAAATCATCATGTATAATAGTAAAAGGCAACCCATCTATATAATCCTTAATAAGTGCAAACTTCTTAGATACTGTGTAGTTAGGAGAATTCAAAAAGATAATAGGGCTATCATGTGTGGGTGCAATAGCAACAATTTCATGTTTAAGATAAGGAACTATAGCAAGTTCATCTCCATAAGCATCATTCATATTGGCATCATGGCCACAAGCATAACAAGCATCAAGTTCATCAAAAAGGGATATTTCAAATGAATCCGAGGGATCATAACAATTATCATAGCATTCATCCTTCGGTAAGAATGAAGGGAAATTAAACAATGTATGATTTGAGGAGTTACTCTTATTAGAAGGTGGGAACTGGTAGCTAATCTGCTTTTTCTCCTTTTGTTCTTCGCTCTCCACCTCATCTTTTTCATCCAATGAGCTCACAGTGTCATCAATTTCTTCTTCGATAGATTCCTGCAAAATATTAGTCTCTTACAAGGCAACATACATTCTCTCAATAAGCGCATCGATATCGGAATTATATTCATAATTCTCATAGCAATATTTAAGTATAGAAAAAATTTCAGGTCTATAAACAATATCATCACAATTTTCACACTTCGCAAACAAAGATTCAATTCCATTAGCACCCTTAAAAGCAACAAATTCCTCTATTCGTTCCACATCATAATAATCTTAAATACCTTTAGCAAGAAGCCAAGGTTTCATTATCATTAAATTTACATGAAAAAGGAAGGTGTTGAGCCTTCATCCTAGGGCAACATGTATAATCATATCTCTGGCATAGATTCCAAGCATACCATTTCAACATATAAATCTGACCCCATAAAAGTTTCCCTTTTTGAGTCAAGAGATAATCCCTAAAGTATTCACATTGATCCAACGTGTCTCCTTTATATAATTGAATGGCCTTTTATCAGGATTATTAAAGTACTGCATAGCATCTTTCACATAACGAGCGTTGAGGGTTTTAGGAGGTTCCCCATCTCCATGAGTAGCAAGTACACCTAATTTTTTTGGTATTTCGTGTTCCATATCCATAGCTAAGGATAGAGAACAACTTAGAACAGCAAATAAAATCTACTTAGTGATAAAGCAAACAAGCACACACAAGAATATTCACCCGACGCTTGTGCTCCCCGACAATGGCGCCAGAAAAAGGTCTTGATAACCCACAAGTATAGGGGATGAAGTTTAGCCTTTGTCGATAAGTAAGAGTGTCAAATCCAACGAGGAGCTAAAGGTAGAATAAATATTCCCTCAAGTTCTACCGACCACCAATACAACTCTACACATGCTTAACGTTCGCTTTACCTAGAACAAGTATGAAACTAGAAGTACTTTGTAGGTGTAACAGGATAGATTTGCAAGATAATAAAGAGCACATAAATACAAACTAGGGGCTGCTAAGATAAATAAACAACTAGGTTGGTTTAACGGGTGTGGAAAAGTGGTGGTAGGAGTTGTGGAATTGTCCCTAGGCAATCGATAGCTAGACCGGTAATCATTATTGCAATTTTATATGAGGGAGAGGCATAAGATAACATACTTTGTCTACTTGGATCATATGCACTTATGATTGGAACTCTACTAATCATCCGCAACTACTAAAGATCATTAAGGTAAAACCGAACCATATCATTATAAGGTATCAAGTCCTCTTTTCTCCCGTATGCAACAACCCACCTACTCAGGTTTATGCTTCTGTCACTCAAGCGACCCACCATAGGTGAATCATGAACACATTGCAGCACCCTACAGCGAGGATCCCTTCCGCTTGTGTGACACGGAGAGCACCATAGGACAGCACCAATAATAAAACATGCAACTCAAACCAATCATGATCATCAATCAACCCATATGACAACAAAAATCTACTTAGACATCATAGGATGGCAATACATCATTGGATAATAATATGAACCATAAAGCACCATCTTCAAGTAGAGGGTACAGCGGGTTGCCGGAGAGTGGAACATTGTAGATATATGGGGGAAGGTGATGGAGGTATTGGTGAAGATGACGGAGTTCTTGGAGTAGATCACCATCATGATAATGGCCCTAGCGGAATTCTGGCGCCACCGAGAGAGAGGGGAGAGAGTCCCCCTCCTTCTTATTCTGTCTTGACCTTCCCCGAGATAGGATAAGGGTTTCCCCTATGGTCCATGGCCTCCATGGCGGCGGAGGGGCGAGAGCCCCTCCGAAATTGGATTTCTCTCTTTGTTTCCTTCTGTTTGTGCGCTCCTAGATTCTGGCCATTCATGGGTTCTTAAATATTCGGAGATACATAACTCCGATCGGGCTGAAAGTTTGAGGGGATCTTTATCCAAAAATTAGCTTTCCTGCGGCCAAAGGACAGCTCCAACCGACGTAAGGGCATGCCCTACCCCCCAGGGCACGTCTTCCTGGCTTGTGGGCCCCTCGAGCACCGCCTTGTGTTGATTCCACTTCCCAAAATTCACATATGTTCCAGAAAAAATCTCCGTAAGTTATTATCCCATTCGGACTTCGTTTGATATGGATTTTCTGTGAAACAAAAAACATGGAACAAACAGGAATTGACACTGGGCAGTGGATCAATATGTTAGTCCCAAAAATAGTATAAAAAGTTGCCAAAAGTATATGAAAATTGTAGAATATTGGCATGAAACAATGAAAAATAATAGATACGATAGAGATGTATCAGCCGATAGTCATTGTAATCGAATTCGGCCACCACGACCAATGCATGGTCCTTAGTTCAGAGGTCACGGTTTGTGTTGCCGTTGACAGTAATGACCCCCTTGGGACTGGGCATCTTGAGCTTGAGGTATGCGGAGTGTGGGACATCGTTAAAGCAAGCGAACACTATGCACCCCAGCAGGGCATGATAACCGCTACGGAAAGGGACAATGTCGAAGATCAAGTCCTTGTTGCGGAAGTTGTCGGGCAAACTGAACACTACTTCAAGGCTCGCAGAGCCTGTGCACCGGGCTTGACACCTGGGGTCACTCGGTAGTGTTGCTAGGTTTGATCCTTGATGGATCTATACCCATATTTTTCATCGTGTCTAAGTAAATCAGATTGAGGTTGCTTCCTCTGTCCATTAGGACTTCAGTGAGGTGATACCCATCGATAATGGGGTCTAGGATGAGGGCCGCTGAACCCCCATGACGAATACTGGTCAGCTGATCTCGTCTATCAAAGGTGATCGGGTACGCCAACCATGGGTTATACTTCGGGAAGATAGGCACTATGGCGTAGACTTCTCAAAGGGCGCGAGGGCTTCCTCTCCTTTTTGGGTATGTGAGTGGCGTATATCATTTTCACAATCTTTACCTCTGGAGGGAACTGCTTTTTTCCACCATTGTTTGAACCACGAGGCTCGTCATCGTCCTTGCTGCGTGGGCCCTTGCCTTGCTCTTCAGCTCTGAGTTTAATAGCTTGTTTGAACACATAAAAGTTATAGTTGGTGGGGGTGTTAGGCTTGTCTTGGGTGCCATGAATCTGGCAAGGCTTCTCCATGATTTTGTCCAGCATGCTAGGTCCGTCATGATTGCCTTTAGAAGGCTTCTTCCGCTGCCTAGATCGTGGGTTGCGAATACTGACATTAACGGCCGTGTCGTCGTCATCACTGTTGTTGTGTCGTCGTTTACTTTTGTTGTGTCATGGTTTGTCGTTTCTATCCCAGGTTTCGGAGGTGTCGGGGTCTTTGGGGTTGTGGATTTGTCTAGCTAGCCATTTATCCTCGCTCGCACAAAAGCGGGACATGTGTGATGTTAGGGAGGACATGGTCCTAGGCTTGTCCTGACCGAGCTGGCGACCCAGCCATTCGTCCCGAATATTGTGCCGGAAGAAGGCTCTTGCCTCGGCGTCTGATGCAATCGACAATCTAGTTCTTCTTGGTCAAGAACCTATTCCATAATTGTCAAGCCGATTCGCCTATTTTCGGGATAACACTGCTTAGGTCGGAGGAGTCCGGCGGCCGTACATAAGTGTCCTAGAAGTTAGATCGGAAAGCGTCCTCGAGATCGTGCCAGCTTCCGCGATGCTGTTTAACTAGTGCTAAGCTGGCCCCTTGAGTTTTAGGGGAAGATACTTAATGGCGTGGAGATCATCTCCTCATACCATATGAATATGGAGGAGGAAATCCTCGATCCACAATGCTGGGTCAGTTGTTCCGTCTTATTGCTCTATGTTCACTCGTTTAAACCTTTCGGTGAATGGATGCTGCATCACCTTGTTGGTGATCCAAAGTGGGTGAGCAGCGCCTCTGACCCGACCTATGTCATGCCGGTACTCGGCGCCCGATCAGGCCCGGTTTTGTTCCCGACCTTTGTTGCTACGGTCAAGCAAAGGATAGTACATGTCGAGTCTATCGGGGGAATATCCTCTAGATCCATAAATGGATCTCATGCGGTTTGTTCTATAATCCAGGTCGTGTCACAAGTCGTACTTGTCCTCAGGCTCTATTGGCTCTTTTCCCCTTCTGCAGGGTATCGCCGACCTATAACCGACGTCGCCAGTCGTCCTATATAGTCCTCGGGGAGGGCGGTCCGGCTGGTCATATGGACTGTACTTGGGAGACAGTGTATTAGGGACTTCGTCATCGAACTGCGATAGTAGCCGTCGGCGTCGATAGCTCTTGGGTTGGGGCAATAGACTGGTACCATACCCTTCCTCAGCTGATAGGACCCGCATCCACCTATCATTGAGGGTATTTTGTTCAACCTTAAGCTACCGTTCTTTTGCCTTCAGGCTTCGGGCAGTGGCTATAAGCTATTGCCTAAACCGTTCCTGATCCTCAAGGTTTCCGGGGACGGTGAAGTCTTCGGCTTCTGGGCTATCCTCCTCCTTCATAGGGGGGAGGTAGTTTTGATCCTCAGAATCGTTTAGATCCTCGGGGTCGCGCCGATCTTCCGGCCGCTCTTCATCCTCTAGCGGCTTCTCTGGGATGACGGGATCGTCGAGGTCTTCTGGGGTGTTGTTTTCCCCGGCTTTAGCAATGTGTCCCCTTCCCTTTTTTACCTTTGATCGTGTGCGCAGTTTCTGACGCCTTATCGATTTTTTACCCGATTTGTCCCATTGTTTTCGGTTGTGTGCTCGCCCTTATTGGCTGGCGTATCCACCATGTAGACATCATAGGTGGAGGTGGCAGGCATTCGGCCGGTGTTGATGGGGCGGGAGCACAATCCTCATCATCCATGTCTTTTGCCTCCTCGAAGGTGTAGCCCAATATATCGGTTAAGTCTTCGACAGTGGCAACTAAGTGGGTGGTGGGTGGGATGAAAAATTCCTCTTGACCCGCCTTCAAACGAATCTGAGCGTAGATCGGGGTTGAGTTGTTAGTGATTTTCATCGATAGGATCCGATCTAGAGCCTCGTTGAGTGTCAAGAGCTCGATCGGGTCAATCTACCCAAAGCATTCAGAGTTGACCTCCGATGCGTCCGCACAAAGAGTGTGTTTGGTAGGAGCTGACCTCCGGCCACCCGGTACTATGACCGGATTCGGATGAAAAACCCGATCAACGTCGGGTGTGTTCCTGTGGGCGGGGTCTAGAGCGGAATCCAATGTCAAGGCCGCATTCCCTCGGACGCATCAGATGAGATTGCGATCCTGGTGAGAAAAACATTGCCCAGGGAGTCTATGGAGAACTCTAGGTTCCCGAATCTGACCTCTTGATCAGCGGGGAAACTTCCGACCTGGCCATGACGACCAGTCAAGCTAGTGTGCAGTACGATGCTGCGGAAAGTGAAGATCTGTCCAGGGACAAAGGAGTCCATTTACAAACTTCTTCCATAATAACTAGGCGAGCCATTGATTCCTTTGGCGATCACAGTGGAACTCTCAATCAAAGCACCAATGTCGGTGTCAAAACCAGCGGATCTCGGGTAGGGGGTCCCAAGCTATGAATCTAGGATCGATGATAACAGGGGATGAAGGAGACGATGTTTACCAAAGTTCGGGCCCTCCTATGGAGGTAAAACCCTACGTCATGCTCAATTATATTGATGTGTATAAAGTTTACAGAGTTGATCTACCTCGGGATCGAATAGCTAAAACCCTAGATGAGTTTCTCTCTCCTACAATCTAAAATCCTCCCGGATTATATAGACACCAGGGGGTACCTAGGGTTTAGACCTGATAGGTCTCCTGTCGGGGATGCAAGATGCGCCTTCGAGGCTTCCTTCTATAACATGGGGTCATGGAGTATCCGGTCGTTCCCGTGATAGTGGGAGAGCAGCCCACCAAGCCAGCCTATTGGGAGATTGGCCAGCGACTCAAGGACACCTTAGTCCAGGCCTCCCTCAAGAGGTTGAATGGTAGGCGTCAATTCCATGCCCAGAGTTGTGAGGAATTAAGTTTCCCTTGATACCATAACGAGACATCTTAGGGCAGGTGACTCGTAATGTGTCAGCGTTGTGGGAATGGGGGTACCCAGTCCTGCCTACCTGTGGACCAGGATATGGCCCACCTCGTTAGCAAGGCTAGGACTGGCGCGCCATTGCTCAAGATTAAGCCCTCACGAGGACCCTGGGATCATGAGGGAGAACGGCACCAAGACCAGCAAGGATGGGCCTCCTCAGACTCCCTCCTGAGGGGGGAGATCTCTATGGAAGGCCGGGCCTCAGGAGTTAAGGGTGACGCAAGGAAGGACAGGCGGGCGCCAGAGAGCCTGGCGGCATAGTTTCCTATTTGGCGCAAAGGGAGCAAGGACATATGTGGGTTCCCAAAGAGCCGCTCAAAGGCTTCCAGTCCAATGCAACAAGACCACGACCGCTAGCCCCACAGGGCGGATGTCATCATCGATCCCACCACTGCATCCTCATCAGCTGCTTTGCAGGCCAAGCCACCTTTGGATAGGGCGCGGATGTACTCCTGCCCCCTTCAAAATTGGATGTTGTGGGTGTTGGCGAATGTTGCATGGGAAACAAGAAAATTCCTACACTTCACCAAGATCAATCAAGGGGATGAGCATGTACGAGAGGAGAGATTGGATCCACATACCATTGTAGATCGCTAAGCGAAAGCATTAAAAAACGCAGTTGATGTAGTCGTACATCTCCGCGATCCAAATTGCAAGCCGTCCCACGAACTCCCGATCAAGTGCCGAATGAACGGCACCTCCACGTTCAGCACACGTGCAGCTCGATGAAGATCTCCGCCTTCTTGATCCGACAATAAGGAGCCGAGAGGTAGATGGGTTCTCCGGCAGCACGACGACGTGATGTCGGTGGTGGTGGAGTTGATCTTGCAGAGCTTTGCTAAGCGTCACCGAATCAATCTACTAGAGGAGATGCTATCGGAGAGGGAGGAAGGGCTCCGCAGTGGCTTCAGGTGTGGCTGGCCTCCTCCCTCTCTTATATATATAGGGGGAGGGGAGAGGCGCCCAGCCCCTAGGGTTTCCCCCTTGGGGCGGCGGCCAAGGGTGGAGCCCCCCTAGTGTGGCTTGACACCCAAGGCAATGTGGCGCCAACCCTAGGGTTGGCCCTCCCACCAACCCCCCAGACGCATAGGCCTAGGTTTGAGTTGCACGCAACCCACCAAGGGCTAGTGCGTACCCCTCTCAGCCCATGTGGGCCCTTCGGGGCTGGAGGCCCCTTCCTATGGACACCCGAAACACTTTGACATCCCCGGTATGCTACCGGTGACGCCCGAACCTTTTCCGATAACCATCACAAAACTTACTATATATGAATCTTTACGTCCTGACTATTCCGGAGCTCCTCGTCATGTCCAGAATACATAATCATCTATATTGAAACGTCACTGAACCTTAAGTGTGTAGACCCTGCGAGTTTGAGAACCATGTAGACATGACCGAGACACCTCTACTGTTAATAACCAATAGCAGCACCTACATGCCCATATTGGTTCCTACATGTTATACGAAGATCTTTATTGGTCGAACCTCTATGTCAAGGATTCAGATAATCCCGTACGTTGTTCCCTTTGTTCTTCGGTATGTTACTTTCCCGAGACTCGATCATCGGTATCTTCATACCTAGTCTAGTCTCGTTACTGGCAAGTCTCTTTTACTCATTCCGCAATACAAGGTCTCATGGCTAACACCTAGTCACATTGCTTGCAAGGCTCATTGTGATGTTGTATTACCGAGTGGGCCCTGAGATACCTCTCCATCACACAGAGCAACAAATCCTAGTGTTGATCCATGCCAACTCAAAAGACACCCTCAGAGATACCTATAGAGCATCTTTATAGTCACCTAGTTACCTTACGACATTTGATACACACAAGGTACTCCTCCGGTGTTAGTGAGTTGCATGATCTCATGGTCATACCAACAAATACTTGACATGCAGAAAACCATAGCAATAAACTAACACGATCATATGCTACGTCTGTAGTTTGGGTATTGTCCACCACATCATTCTCCCAATGATGTGATCCTGTTATCAAATGACATCTCATGTCCATGGCTAGGAAACCTTAAGCATGTTTGATCAATGAGCTAGTTTGCTAGAGGCATACTAGGGACATAGTGTTATCTATATGCCCACACATGTATTTAGTTTCCAATCAACACAATTATAGCATGGACAATAAACGATTATCATGAACAAGGAAATATAATAATAAACAATTTATTTATTGCCTCTAGGGCATATCTCCATCAGTCTCCCACTTGCACTAGAGTATATAATCTAGCTCACATCACTATGTGATTTACATTGTAATGAATCGAACAGCCATACAGTTCTGGTGTTGATCATCTTTAGCCCATGGAAGAGATTTAGTTAGTGGGCCTGCAATATTTGGATCCGTGTGCACTTTGCAAATATTTATGTCCTCCTCCTTGATGTGATCGTGGATGGAATTGAAGTGTACCTTTATGTGTCTAGTCCTCTTGTGAAACCTTGGTTCCTTGTCCAAAGCAATCGCACCAGTGTTGTAATAGAACAGAGCCATTGGATTCAGTGCATTGGGCACTACTCCAAGATCTGTCATGAACTCCTTCATCCAGACACCTTCCTTTGCTGCCTCCGAGGTTGCGATGTACTCTGCTTCGCATGTAGAATCGGCTACCACACTTTGCTTGGAACTGCACGACCTTACCGCTCCCCCATTGAGAATAAATATGTATCCGGTTTCCAACTTTGAGTCATCTGGATCAGTGTCAAAGCTTGCATCGACGTAACCCTTTACGACAAGCTCTTGATCAGCTCCATAAACGAGAAATAGTTCCTTAGTCCTTTTCAGGAACTTAAGTATATTCTTGACCTCCGACCATTGCTCCATTCCTGGATCACTTTGAAACCTTCCAGCCATACTTATGGCAAGGCTGACATCGGGTCTTGTGCACAACATTGCATACATGATAGCGCCTATGGCTGAAGCATAGGGGGTGACACTCATCTTTTCTCTATCTTCTGCAATCAATTGGCATTGAGTCTTACTCAACTTCACACCATGTAACACAGGCAAGAACCCCTTCTTGGACTTATCCATTTTGAACTTCTTCAAAACGTTATCAAGGTACGTGCTCTGTGAAAGTCTTATTAAGCGTCTCGATCTATCTCTATAGATCTTAAAGGCTAATACGAAAGCAGCTTCTCCTAGGTTCTTCATTGAAAAACTCTTGTTCAAATATTCCTTCACGCTTTCCAGCATTTCTATATTGTTTCCATGTCACACCCTGTGTTTGTGTCACGTTGCTATGCTTGGATTTATAAAAGTTGGAACCAATTAAAACTTTTAAGGGCATGCTTGCTTGAATTGTGCTTGTTTGATTGTTTGGTCGATTCTGTTTGGCACTCTTAGGTTTACTCCTCTCCATATTCGTCTTCCTTGATCAAAACTTCTTGCCCAATGATCATGCCATGTGAATTGTGCCTAAAATTATTTTTATAAAATACTATTTTGACCAAAACTGATTTATTCAAATTAGGTTGTCAAAAAACCCTGAGTTGAGGTTTGCACTACAAGTCCACAAATTGTATGGAACCTTTCCCCCAAAGACTCTATTTCAAACCTACTATGATTATGACTTCCCAAAACCACAAAATATTAATTTTAAAGATTATTTTAATATTTTATTTAAAGGATTTTTCTTCAGACCAAAAATAGTTTTTCATAGGGAAAAATTATTTTAATGTGTTGAAAATATTTGAGAAAATTTAGGGAAACTCAGTGGACATATATTTTCCAAATATAAGAGTTTCAACACATGTTCATGTTGAAAATCATGGGCAAACCCCTCAAAACCATTTCTGTCCAAATGAAGCTTTTGACAAAATTCTATAAGAAATATTCTCAATAAGTTCAAACAAAATTTCAGCAAGTCAACATTGTCATAGGTGTTGATCTTGCAAAGATTCATCTCAATCCATATTGTTTTGGTTCATCAAACTATTCCAAACCCCTCTGTGTCCAGATCCAAATTTGAACAACTCTACATTGTGAAATTTCTTCCCTTTACCCCAAACTTCGTGGACACGTTGCATTACGCAAATAAGGATTGTACACGAAGTTGTGCATTAAGGAGATTAGATTGCACACCTGGATCTACAGAAGTCAGTTTCTGTTGAAATCTAGGGTTTGCAAAGTTTACATTACCAACATTGCTCAATTAAGCTCAAACTTGGTGATCAAGCTCATTTATCACCACCACTTCATCCTCTTAGGTTTCATCTCGAGTGGGTGAGCCTAGCCTGCCCTAGTGCTGATCAAACACCTTCAGGATCAGTCCAAGAACAAATTATTGAGCCCCCTCCACCAATCTCCTTCACCCCAAATTTTTACCACAGCATCATTCTATCCCTCCCCACCTCCACCAAAGTCCCTGGCGCCAGAGAGCATGAGTGCATGGGGTAAAAGCTCCACTTGCCTCTTTGGAAAGCTTCTTTTATCTCTTCTCTTACTTCTGTCTCTCACTCATGGCCACTCCAAAGCATCCAAGGCTCTTTCCCACTTTCTTTACTCCTCCTTCAGCTTTGGGACACCAGTGCACATGCCAGAGCGCGTCAAAAGCCATGGCAAGCCGGCCAAAGTCGCACTCTGGAGCGCGCAACCGTGCTCTAGAGGGTTGACCTCCATCTCTTGCCCATACCTGACCACCTCGGGCCTTCCCCTCATGCCAGTCGATGCACCTCCACGTCCGCAACACGCCAGGGAGATGACCCCTTCCTCCCTCTCTCTCCAACGGCCCTCTCCAGTGCACGTGCGGCCACCCCTCTCGGCCAACCACTGTCGTCACAAGCGCGGGCTCTCCTCTCTCTTTCTCTTGCTGCCGCTCATCCTAGACCAGCCCCAGGAGCACCCAAGGCACACACCCATCTCCTCCCGTGCCTTCTAGCCACGGCCCTGAGCTCACGGGCGCACAAGCGAATTGGTGTACCATGGCTCGCCTATAAAAGGCATCCCTAAGCCCCCTCTCCCCTCCTTTGGCCCTCTCCTACTCCCATTTGGCCGTCTCGAACCCCTCGTTTGAGCCCCCCGAGCACCAATGCTCGAGATCGACCGAGGCGCCACCGTGGTGGAGCTCCGTCAATCTCGGGACACATGCCCGCTCCGGTTCTCTTCTCTCCTCCATTAGGCCCGTAGGATTCCCATGACCTCTTCCCCCTTCCTCGCCGTCCATCTCCAGCGAGGGAGCACTACCGGCGATCCCCTCCCGAAGCAACTCCGCCACGGGTGTTCGTTGCCGGCGAGCCAGGGCACCTCCGGCTTTTCCTCCACCTCTAGAGGAACGACGACTTGGCGTTGAGCCCGTTCCCGCCTCCAGCTTCCCTCGCTGTGCCTCCTTCGCCGCCGGTGAGCACCATCGTCTCCTTATCGAAGGTTGACGATGGCCCCTGCAAGTGAGGCCTGCTCGTCAGCCTCTGCCTCGCCCGCCTCCCTCCCCCTCTCACTAGCACACGGGCCCCGCCCGTCAGGTTTGAACCTGACGAGGGTGGGCGCACCGGCTCTCCTAGGGCCACTTTGCTCTGGGCCGGGCCAGTTGCGGCCAGTTATAGCCTAGGGCACAGTGCCCCTTCCCCTTTATCTTTTCTGTTATGATTTCCAAAAATCCCTTAGAACAAAATAAAAATCCAATGCCAAGTATTTTTCCACCAAAAATTTTAGAATAATATGTAAAATTTAATAGTGCCATTTGTGAAAAAATTTGAAAACTTTTTATGTACAGTTTTATTTTAAAACCTGTTTTAGGCATATTTTTTCCTCTGTTTAAATAGCTTTCAAAAATGTTTGCACAACAAAACCTCAGACCAATATTTTTAGTATAGTTTTTAGTATTTATTATAATAGGCTAGCATTTTAATAGTAGCTTTGTGTGCTCTGTTTTTGTGTGCTGCTTATTATTATCGTTATTTATTGCGATGATAGATTACGCTATTGACGAGGGAGATGGACCCGAAGACTCTGAAGACCCTGAAGACTTTGTTGAGCCAAGCAAGCAACCCTTTGACCATGTTAAGAAACCATTTGTATTGCATGTCATATAGCACTATACTTTCGTTATGATTGCTCATGTGGAGTAGTGACCACTTCGGTGGGTTGCTTCTGATACTTTTGTCGTTGACACTTGCATCGTGCATGACCCTACCTCCTTATGAGGGTTATGCGGGTGGGTGTAGATAGGTTGCTTAGTAGATGCCACGCAAATGGGATGGGGATATGCATGGTCATGGAAGGAAAGGATTTTTAAAGGCTTTCGAAAACCCCATTGGGTGCAACTAATGCCCGGGGGGATGATGATGTTGAGCTAGGTAA
Source organism: Hordeum marinum (assembly GCA_022496015.1). Lineage (NCBI taxonomy): Eukaryota > Viridiplantae > Streptophyta > Magnoliopsida > Poales > Poaceae > Hordeum > Hordeum marinum. Next base: position 128,430,180 of record CM039676.1, on the reverse strand, counting down.
CCACTTGACGAAGAAGTGGTGTACCGGAGCAGGATGTATGTGTGTGTTTTCAAAAACGGATTGGTGTAAGTTGCAACCGTTATTCCAACCTTACATGCATGACCACGGTACCCCTTATGGAACGGGGCTTTGTTTATTATTTTGGTGGGTACTGGCATGGAGCCCACATTACTAGTGGTGGGAGTGGCGTGGTCACTCTCGATACGGGGTCGTATCAGTATGGACGATCATGCGTTGTCTTCACAGGCACCAAGCACACTGTTGGTCCCTGCATGGATCCTACATGTGATTTACATCTTGTGAGTTCTGTACAAATCGAGTGGACTCATTGTTTAGTATCGCTAGGGGAAAGGCATTGTTCGGGTGCTTACCTTGGTTATGTTAAATACCGGGAGTCATGGATGACACGGAAGTTCCTCGAGTCTTGTGGGTAAAGTGTGCAACCTTTGCAAACGTGTAAAACTATTCGAATAGCCGGTTCCATGGTCAAGCATAGTTGGATGATCGCTCTTGTGCTACATCCATGGTTTCTAAACTTAGTCTGGGGTGGTGATGGTGACAAAGGTGATACCTGGCATGGTGACAAATGTTCAACCCTCTTTATAAGATGATAGCCTTCTACATGAATACCTGCTAACAGTTGATGCATGCTTACTCAAGGTTACTTTATGATGTCATTGCACTCAAAATTAGCCTTCTGCAAAATACCTACTTAGTGCTATATTGCATTGTTATTGCCTTGTTCCATCATGGGTTACTTGCGAGTACATTCAAAGCACTCATTGGCTTGCCACTAGTTATTTAATTGCCTAGGCATGGAAGAACATGAGTATGGTGAAGAGTTTATTGGAGAAGAACATGCGAACTAGGACGCTTCCCGGTCAAAATGCTTGTACGTTTAAGGCAGATGGCATGGGTTCACGCTTTCGACGAAGACTTCCGCTGTTTGTTATGTTTAAATGTGTGGCCCTTGCTGTTGGACATATGACCTAGAGGCAATCATGTATGATGATATTTCCTATGTGTTTATGAATTAAGATAGTCCTTGGACATTATGATTGAGGTGTATTAACAAGTATGTGACTTGTTTGTGAGACTATGCATTGTATGATGACTATCCTAAATGGTCCCTAGTTGAAAGGGTTGTGTGGACGTGCAACCAGTTAGACTAGCATATGACACGGTGGATAGTCCGGTCTCACTGACCATGTAGCATTGGATGCTCGCTGGATAATATGGACTCAGAAAGGTCTGGTCGGATTTGACATAGTCGGATCCGAGTCGAGATAAGGTCTGAGTTGGATAGACCCAACTATGAGACGCAACGATAGGTCATCTGTGTGTCTCTAGTACAACATACGTTCTTTGTCCTAAGACCTGAGCTGGCGCATGTACACAGGATGGTGATAGACTTGCTTTGGGCCGACCAAATGCTACTCCGTGACTAGGTAGTTACAAAGATAGGTTTTGAGCTTGTCCAGACCCATGCTGCGAGACATTGTCAAGCAAGATGGGATTTGCCCCTCCTACCAGGAGAGATATACTCTCGGCCCCTCGTGTGATCTGACCTGGATAAGCATGGCCATATGATGAGGATTATGAGATAATCCGAATGTTGGTCGGATTCACCAGAACAAGAAACAGGTCGTGCTGCAACAAGGATGACCATGTCGCCTTGTGCACGACAACATATATCCTGTGGCAAAGGGAACAAAAGTGTGAAGTACAGGTTTGCCTAACCAGCTTCATCGGACACTTGGAGTCGGCTCATCTTGCTAGAGGCCGCTACTGACCGGTCGAGTCGGATGTCAACTGACTCGCAACCAAGTGGACGAGAACCTAAAGGGTCGCGCTCTTAAGGGAAGGAACACGTGGGATTTAGGATCCGTGCGAGGCCCAAGAGTTGAGCCCCACCGGATGCCTATATATAGTGGAGGTGCGACACACCCATCCGGTTGATCGCTTCAGCGCCGTCATTAGGGCTTTGCATGAGTTGCAACTAGACACCTCCACTCACCGCCGCCGACCGTGTGATCGGACCTAGCAGTCCGCCGCACAGGTGTTCCCCCTGCACGTGCGGATACCATTAGAGGGAGTGCACTTGTGCCGCTCCGGCGAACCTGTACGTGGAATCCAACGATCGGCTGTTCGAGGGAGATCGAAACGGTTGTTCGAGGGAGATCAGACAAGGAGGAGATGGACCAAACGAACGAGCTACCCCAAATCTACTTCCGCTGCACGACACTGCGCGTCTAGTGGTAACAATCTGTGATCCATCTCCGTAGCATGTTCTTGGATATTATGTGTGTAGAAAAAATCAATTAGCATGCGATGCACCTACAGTAGAACCCAATAGTGATATTAGAGCCTCTGCTATTGGTTTTGGATTCAGATAGGTAGCATATGTGATATGTGGCGGTGGTAGATGTGTTTTGGCGTCATTCATGAGATCGACTATGTGCACGGTTGATAAGATCAACTGCACATCAGGAATGTTGAGGCTATGTTTTCTGTCAACTGGAATTGATGAGGTCATGACGCAACCTACCCCTACAAGGCGGTATCCGCCATCAGGGTTAACCATGAAACGTAAATCCAAATTGGGTTCACGATGATCGATGAGATCGGTCAGATCAGAAAATTCGGCATGATTTGAGTGCAGATGCGATCTGTGATTTCCAAAAATGCCATGTGCGTAGCGCCTTGTATTTCATACACGATCACACAAGCCGGTAGAATTCGGTTCTATGCATAAGTTTGTTTTGCAGGTTTGATGTGGATAGTATAGCTCATATGTATGTGATGCATGTGTGTAATTTAACATGACCTTCGTGTCATGATTGTCAGCCGGGAGGAGCCAAAGTGCTGTCATTATATTGTATAATGAACTGCGTGTCGACTTGCGATTCTCTATAAATTCATTACTAGTTGTAGTAGTTGGAGGACAGAGATCAAGTTCGAGGCTTTGGCGTCCTGGCGAGACGGACAAGATGGAGTTATGCCTTGTTCATCGGAGTTGGAGTCGACCTGGAAGGATGTCATGAAGGAGCCATACTATTTCACATATTTATGTTTATATGTGATTGATATTGCTTCTTGTTTCTATGCATGTTAGTATGGTAGAAATATCCCTCATTAATATCAAGCACATTGCCATTCCGGATGTTGCACCTTCGCACATCAAGTACGTCTAGTGGTGGGATCATAAAATTGAGGTGCTACTAGGTGTCCTTAAACTAGAGGGTTCGTGTCGGAAACGGACATGCACTGCATCGGGTTAACTTGACAAGGTTATCAAAATGGTTTTGGGCCTTGTGGAAGAGAAGGATGGGAGCCGAGGTATGAGATACCTACCCAACCGACAGGAGTCGTATAGAGATACGATTAGCAAGGAGTTGCTTACCGAATAAGCAAGTTGGCTAGCAGTGATGCTAAATCTCACTAGTCACTCGCGCTAGATGGGTAATGAATCACTGAGAGTTTGCGGAGAGATGCTAAATTCAGTGGGAGTAGTTCTGTTTAAGGCTTGAATTACTCTAGATAAACACATTGCTTAGTGATTGCATATTTTCTGTTGTAGACCAATGGCACCACCTGATCAACCCAACTTTGCATTGAAATCAATTCTGGAAAAGGATAAACTGAATGGAACAAACTTTACCACCTGGTAAAGAAATCTGAGAATTGTTCTCAAGCATGATAAAAAGGAACATGTTCTAGAGGATCCACTTCTAGAGGAACCTACCGAGAATGCTAATGCCACGACCAAGAATGCCCACCAGAAACGAAACTCATTGATGAATCAAACGAGATCAGTTGGCTCATGCTGGCTTGTATGGAGCCTGATTTGCAACAGCATTTTGAAAAAATTCAGGCTTTCGATATGATCGAGAGTTTGAAGAGCATGTTTCAGGTGTAGGCTAGGAACGAAAGGTTCAACGTCTGGCACTCCTTGACGGATTGTAAGCTGAAGGAGGGTGATCCACTGAGTCCGCATGTGATCAAGATGATCGGGTACGTGCAAGCTTTGGATCTGTTAGGCTTCCCACTTGGGGACGAGCTATCCATGGATGCAATTTTGGGTTCTCTTCGACCTAGCTATGGGACGTTCATCTCGAACTATCATATGCACAACATGGATAAGAAGCTCACTTAATTTCATGGGATGCTCAAGGTGGGAGAGCAGGATATTAAGAAAGGCACGCATCAAGTCTTGATGGTGCAGAACTCGGCAAAGTTCAAGAAGAGCTGGTCCAAGAAAAAGAGTAAGGCAAAGGGCACGGAGAAGGCTGTCTCCGCTGCTGAGCCAAAGTTCGGACCGAACTCAAAGACTATTTTCTTTCACTTCAAGGAAGCTGGTGACTGGAAGAGGAACTGTAGCAAGTGGCTTGCTGAGCATGGCAAGAAGGCCGGAGATGCTTCTTCAGGCAAAGGTACACTTGTTACACATGTTATAGACATTTACCTTGTCGACATACATAGTAGCTCTTGGGTATTTGATACTGGATTGGTTGTTCATATTTGCAACTCGACGCAGGTTTGGTAAGAACTAGGTGTGTGGCGCAAGGGGAGATTGACATCAGGGTCGGCAACAAAGCAAGAGTTGCTCCATTGGAGGTCGGCACGATGCAGCTCAAGCTTCCTTCTGGATTTATTTTGTAATTGAATAATTGTTATTACATTCCCGCACTTAGTCGAAACATTATTTCTGCCTCTTGTTTGATGAGTCAAGGTTATGAATTCAATATAAAGGACAATGGTTGTTCATTTTATTTGAATGGAATGTTCCTTGGCTATGCACCCATAGTAGATGGGCTATTTATTTTAAATCTAGAAATGGAACCAATCTATAACGTGAATGTCAAGAGGCATAAGCCTAATTAGATAAATCTGACATACTTCTGGCATTGTCGGCTTGGACACATTAGTTTGAAACGCATGAAGATGCTCCATGATGATGGACTTCTAACTTCGTCCGACTTCGGGTCGTTAGAAACATGTGACTCATGCTTGCTAGGCAAGATGACTAAGTCCCCTTTTGCAAAGAGTTGCAAGAGGGGGTCCGAGCTGTTGGAGCTTATACACAGTGATGTGTGTGGTCCAATGAGCACAACGGACAGAGGTGGCTATCAGTACTTCGTGACTTTTACCAACGACTTGAGTAGATATGGATATATCTATCTGATGTTGCACAAGTCGGAAACTTTTGAAAAGTTCAAAGAGTTTCAGAGCGAGGCTGAAAATTAGCTCGGCAAGACGATAAAACTTCTACGATCAGATTGTGGAGGTGAGTACATGAGCCAGGAGTTTGATAATCATCTGAAAAGCCGAGGTATAGTACCTCACCTCACACCTCCAGTTATGTCGCAGAGAAACGGTGTGTCAGAACGGAGAAATCGAACCTTGTTGGACATGGTCCGATTGATGATGAGCAAATAGGATTTACCCTTGTCATTCTGGGGATACGCTTTAGAAACTGCAGCTTTCACACTCAATAGGGTACCATCTAAATCCGTAGACAATACACAACATGAGATGTGGACTGGGAAGAGTCCTAGTTTGTCTTTTCTGAAGATTTGGTGTTGTGAAGCATCTATCAAGCGACTCATGTCGGACAAGCTTACACCCAACTCGGATAAATGCATATTTTTGGGATATCCGAGGGAAACCTTGGGATATAACTTCTACAACCGAGAAGTGAACAAAGTGTTTGTTGCTCGGAACGGGGTTTTCCTAGAGAAAGAGTTTCTCAATCGGGAGGCCAGTGAGAGAACAGTGTGGCTCGAAGAAATTTGAGAGCCACTCGGGGACAACTCAGCTGGTGATGAGATCATACCGGAGTTGATCAGGGAACCCGTAGTGGAGTCGGCACTGGAGCCACGGAGGTCAGAAAGATTGCACAGAGTGTGTGATGTATTGTTGCTAGAAAGCAATGAGCCGGCCATGTATGCGGAAGCGATGGTGAGCCCAGATTCCGAGGCATGATTAGTGGCCATGAGATCCGAGTTAAAGTCCTTGGAAGAGAATCAAGTCTAGGACTTGGTTGATACGCCACCTGGCGTAGTTGCCATTGGTTGCAAATGGTTCTTTAAGAGGAAAACCGATGTGGATGGAAATGTTCAGATCCACAAAGCTCGGCTTGTTGCATAAGTTTACGGACAAGTTCAAGGAATTGACTATGACGGGACCTACTCATCGGTAGCGATGCTAAAGTTGGTGAGGATCATACTAGCTATAGCTGCATATTTTGATTATGAGATATGGCAGATGGATGTCAAAATGGCTTTCCTTCATGGAAATTTAAACGAGGATGTATACATGATGCAGCCCGAAGGTTTTGTCGATCCAACAAACGCTGGTAAAATATGCAAGCTCAAGAGATCAATTTATGGATTGAGGCAAGCAACTCCGAGTTGGAACATTCGTTTTGATGAAGTCATCGTTGAGCTTGGTTTCATCAAGAACGAAGAGGACTATTGTTTATACAAGAAGTCTAGTGGGAGCTCGGTAGTATTTGTGATCTTGCATGTGGATGACATACTGTTGATCGAAAATGATGTTTCGATGTTGAACACAGTTAAGGAATCATTGAATGGCAAGTTTTCGATGAAAGACCTTGTAGAGGCAGTGTACATTTTAAGCATCAAGATCTATAGAGATGGATCGAGGAGGCTGCTTGGCTTAAGCCAGAGCACGTACATCGATAAAGTGTTGAAGAGGTTCAACATGTGTGAGGCCAAGAAAGGGTTCTTGCCAGTATAAGGCTAAGCAAGACTCAGAGTCCTACGACTTCTGATGAGCAAAACCGGGTGAGTAGGATTCCATATGCCTCGTCAATTGGATCCATCATGTATGCCATGCTATGTACATGCCCTGATGTTGCCTATGCAATAAGCTTAACAAGCAGATACCAGGCTGACCCAGGTGAGAGTCACCGGGCAGCGGTGAAAACTATCTTGAAGTACCTCAAAAGGACTAAAGAGATGTTCCTAGTTTATGGAGGTAAGGAGGATCTCTGCGTAAAGGGTTATGCTGATGCTAGTTTCCAAACCGACAGGGATGATTGTCGATAGCAAACTGGATTCGTGTATGTCATGAATGGAGGAGTAGTGAGCTAGACGAGTTCCAAGCAAGATATGGTGGCCGACTCCACAACAGAGGCCGAATACAATGCGGCTTGTGAAGCCGCAAAGGAAGGTGTTTGGATTCGGAAGTTCCTGGAAGATGTTGGTGTGTTCCCGGGCTGGTCAAAACCGTTGCACCTTTATTGTGATAATTTAGGTGCCATCGCACAGGCCAAGGAGCCAAGATAACACCATAAGACCAGGCACATAGACCGAAAATATCACCTGATACGAAAGCTCGTAGAGAAAGGTGATACAAATTTATGCAAGATTCATATGGATGCAAATGTTGCAGTTCCATTGACTAAGCCGCTTCCACAACCCAAGCATGAGGGGCACGTTAGAGCTATGGGCATTTGATGTCTATTTGATTGATTCTAGTGCAAGTGGGAGACGGTTGGAGATATGCCCTAGAGGCAATCATGTATGATGATATTTCCTATGTGTTTATGAGTAAATATAGTCCTTGGACATTATCATTGATGTGTATTCACAAGTATGTGACTTCTTTGTGAGACTATGCATTGTATGATGACTGTCCTAAATGGTCCCTAGTTGAAAGGGTTGTGTCAACGCGCAGCCACTTAGACTAGCATATGACACGGTGGATGGTCTTGTCTCACTAACCATGTAGCATTGGATGCTAGCTGGATAATATGGACTCAGAAAGGTCTGGTCGGATTCGACATAGTCGGATCCGAGTCGAGATAAGGTCTGAGTTGGATAAACCCAACTATGAGACGCAGCGACAGGTCATCTGTGAGTCTCTAGTACAACATACGTTCTATGTCATAAGACCTGAGCTGGCGCATGTACTCGGGATGGTGGCAGACTTGCTTTGGGCCGACCAAACACTACTCCATGACTGGGTAGTTACAAAGATAGGTTTTGCGCTTGTCCAGACCCATGCTATGAGACATTGTCGAGAAAGATGGGATTTGCCCCCCTACCAGGAGAGATATACTCTGGGCCCCTCGGGTGATCCAACCTAGATAAGCATGGCCATGCGATGAGGATTATGAGATAATCTGAATGATGGTCGGATTCACTGGAATGAGAAAGAGGTCGTGTTGCAACAAGGATGACCATGTCTCCTTCTGCACGACAACATATATCGTGTGGCAAAGGAAACAGAAGTGTGAAGTATAGGTTCGCCTAACCAGCTTCATCAGACATTTGGAGTAGGCACATCTTGCTAGAGGCCGCTACCGACCGGTCGAGTTGGATGTCATCTAACTCCTGACCAAGTGGACGAGAACCAAAACGGTCGTCCGCTTAAGGGATGGAATACGTGGGCTTTAGGATCCTTGTGAGGCCCAAGAGTTGAGCCCATGACGGATGCCTATATATAGTGGAGGTGCGGCACACCCATCCGGTTGATCGCTTCGGCGCCATCATTAGGGCTTTGCATGAGTTTCAACTAACCACGTCCACTCGTTGCCGCCGACCGTGTGATCAAACCTAGCAGTCCGCCGCACGGGTGTTCCTCCTACACGCGCGAATACCATTAGAGGCGGTGCACTTGTGCCGCTCCGGCGAACTTGTACATGGGATCCGACGACTGGCTATTCGAGGGAGATCGGAACGGTTGTCCGAGGGATCTTGGACGAGGAGGAGAAGGACCACACGAACGCGCTGCCCCAACTCTACTTCCGCTGCATGACACTACGTGCCTAGTGGTAACAATCTGTGATCCATCTCCATAGCATGTTCTTGGATGTTCTACGCATAGAAAAATTTAATTGGCATGCGATGCACCTACAGTAGAACCCAACACTTGCGGCCCTACCTATGTAAGGCTTGACCTTCATGGTCTTTATTTGTGTAAGATGCTAAATGTGGATGTAAGACTCTTGTTATCCAGCTTCTGTGTGTTAAGTGAGCATTGATCTCTAGACCACTGTACATGTGCATTCAGTGATCCCGACTTATGAGTCGGGGTTCCCATAGAGCTGGCATCAGAGCCATCCTGACTGTAGGAAGCCCTTAGTTAGCATGGACGTTAGTTAGTATGAGACCGTTCCCAAGACTACACCTAGCACCTATACTTAGGAGTTTTTGCACTTATTACCTCTTCTATTCTTCACATATAACTCTACTGACTCTCCTCCATTGAAACCTTTGTAGATGGCCGTCGTACCCAAAGCATTCCTGACATTTGGCTTTCCCCTACTCCTTGAGGATAGCCTAGAGAAGTGTCAGTTTAGCCAACCACCCGTTTTCCTCTACCACAAGCACTGGGTTTATGCCATCGCGACGGAGTACCACGTGGACATGGTCGTGAAGGAAAACGACTCCCCGACTAGTTGGTTCTTTGAAGGACCACGGATGGAGACCATGGCACTCGCAGTCAAGACAGCTGCACGCAAGGCACTTCTGCACCTACGAGACATCATTCCAGAGATGGCTGACGACCTGGATACTCACTACCTTCCTTTTAGGAAGGATGATCTTGGCGAGAGTTGGACGTTGATTCCATCCAAGGAGGTTGGCACACCACTCAGGTTCTAGACCTACTTCAGCCTCTCCGGTGGCAGTCTGGCTCACAACCTGATTAAGGAGTCCATGAAGCTCTGCGAGGAACTTCACCGCACCCAAGAGCTACTGTGTTAGGCCAAGATGAAGCCAACAAGGATTAAGAAGGATGGAGCCCCCGAGTGAAGACCAACTATCGCTCACCGAGGAGTACCCCTAGCTAGAGATGCACTCACACGTCATCGTCGCATGAGTGCGAAGAAGTATCGTGAGCTCTTCACTAACCCGCCAACGAAGCATCATCAGGAAGGACCTCCTCGTTCTCCGACCCCCTCGACCAAAGACGATACCCGTCTGGAGGACGATCAGGAGGAAGACCCAGAGAAGCATGGCTACAAAACCAAGCACTCCACCACTTGAGTCCAAGAACCCCTAGGGTAGGATCAGTCATGTACCCTTCATGCGAAGTCGAGTCCGTGTAATGGTTCATATGAAACCAGGTGTACTTGTTGATTGTTTCGTTTTTTGTGTTCCGATGCAAGCCGCACTTTTTCCTTAGGCAACATGTATGTGACTTCGTCGTCCATCTTAGCTTAATATATGTGTTGGTCCTTCGACCTTTGTTTCACCACACTTGTACTCGATCAACCCCCTTAGACGCGCTTTTCCATTGTTGCTTTCCCTCTCGTCTATCCCATATGTTTGACTTGGCTGCTCCAAACAGGATGGTGACTGCTACCCGCAATAGCTCCTTTGCCAACCCTGAAGCCGGAACTCAAGCGAGCAACAGGGAGATGGTGGGACTGCTCAGGCTAGAGGACACCAGGAGCAGCCACAAGGCAACATTCCCCCGCCACCAACCCCATCGGAGAACATGAGCATAGCTCACTTTCTCCAAGTTCTTCAAGAGGAACGCCAAGCCAACAATGCTACTATTCAGCAGATGGCTCTAGCCCTTGTGAAGAATCAACAGTGAAGCAGGAACGGCAATGGCCGCACCACTCTGTCTGAGTTCATGAGGAATTCGCCACCAACCTTCATTGAGACTGTGGAACCCTTGGATGCTGATGACTGGATACGCACCATCGAGGACCTCCTTGCACTGGTCAATTGCAATTTGGATCATGAGAAGGTGCTTTATGCCTCTCACTGCCTCGGAGGTACTGCCTAAGCTTGGTGGGATGGATTCAAGGTCATGCGAAGCGATCTTGTGAGCAGTTGGGATGACTTCAAGCAAGGATTCTGCACCGCCCACATTCCTTTTGGGATCATGGATATCAAGAAGAGAGAATTCCGAGTACTAAAGCAAGGAAGTGGCTTTGGCAAGGAGTACCTACAGAAGTTCGAACTACTATCAAGGTATGCACCTGAAGATGTCAACACGTAGGCTGCCAAGAAGGAACACTTCATGGAAGGACTTTAGCAGACCCTGCAGTATCAGCTTGTCGTCTACGACTGCCAGACCTTCTTTGACCTGGTGAACAAGGCCCTCATGCTGGAAGAAAAGCGTCATGCCATAGATGACACTCGCAAGCGCAAGATGATCAGCAACGGTAGTCCCAGCAACTAGAAACCTCGCCCCTCATAGCCAGCCCCAACCAAGCCGACCTATCAGCCACAGCAGGCTAAACCTCCTGCGCCTTGTCAGAGCTACCAGCCTTAGTAATATGCCAATCCCAAGACAGTTTACAACAACCCCAATAGCAATAACAACGGTGGCAACTACAACAACAACCCCGGGTAAGTCACTTGCTTTGGATGTGGTCAGCCAGGGCACATCTCTAGGCTGTGTCCAAACAAGAAGCCATATGCATTGTGCCCCAATCCGCCGAACCAAGGTCAAGGTCGTGGGGCACCACCAAGGAACCCCGCTCCCTGCAACCAGCCCAACAATGGCAAGGTTCATGAGAATCACGTCACTGCTGAGGAAGCCCAGGAAGACCCTGACGTTATACTAGGTATGTTCCTCGTCAACTCAGCCCCAGCAATAGTATTGTTTGATTGTGGAGCGTCCCATTCTTTTATCACCCAAAAGTTTGCTCTAGGGAGTGGTGTGAGGCCTACACCCCTAGGTAGTTTGGGATAGGTTGTAAGGGAGTTGAGATTAAGATCAACGGGGTAGATTTTCTAGCAGACCTCATCATCCTGAGGTCAGAAGGCTTGGATGTGATCCTAGGCATGGACTGGTTAACCAAGCACCAAGGCTTGTTAGACTGTGCCAAGAGGATTGTTACCATGACCAATAGCTAAGGAGTGAAAGTCAAGTATGTTGCCAACCCTGCCTCCACTCAATCCCATCAGGCTAACTATCAATCAGGAATTGAGTTGGATCAAGTGCTAGTGGTATGTGAATACCCAGATGTATTTCCTGATGAGCTGCCCGGAATGCCTCCTGACCGCGACATTGAGTTCATCATTGAGCTAATGCCCAGATCAAGGCCCATCTATAAGAAGCCCTATAGGATGGGATCCAAAGAGTTGGCTGAGTTGAAGAAGCAACTAGTAGAGCAGCTCAGAAAAGGATTCATTCACCCTAGTGCCTCTCCTTGGGGATCACTTGTTATGTTTGTGTCAAAGAGGGGTGGAACTATCAGACTCTGTGTCGATTATCGTTCTCTCAATGAAGTCATGATAAAGAACTAGTACCACTCCCAAGATTGAAAACTTATTTGATCAATTGAATGGATCCAAGGTGTTCTCCAAGATCGACCTCAGGTCTGGGTACTACCAGTTGAAGATCAGACCCCAAGACATTCCGAAGACGATGTTTGTAACCCGGTATGGCCTGTATGAATACATGTCATGTTGTTTGGGTTCACCAATGCCCCTGCCTACTTCATGTACCTCATGAACAAGGTCTTCATGGAGTAGTTGGACAAGTTTGTTGTCATATTCATCGATGACATACTCGTCTTCTCGAAGTTTGAACAAGAGCATGAGCAACACTTGAGATTGGTCCTATACAAGCTCCCATAGCACTAGCATTATGCCAAATTCAGCAAGTGTGAATTCTGGCTGCATGAAGTTAGATTCTTGGGTCATGTGTTGACTGTAGAAGGATTGTCAGTGGATCCTGCCAAGATTGAAGCCGTGACGGAGTGGCAATCCCCAACTACCATGAATGAAGTCAGGAGCTTCCTCGGACTCGTGGGGTATTGCCGCAAGTTCGTGGAGGGATTCTCGAGCATTGCCCGACCCATGACTCAACTTTTGAAGAAGGACCAGAAGTTTGAATGGACAGCTAAATGCGAGGAAAGCTTCCAGGAGCTCAAGAAGAGATTAACCACAACCCCAGTTCTGGGCACCGCCGATATTCACAAGGAGTTTGTGATATATTGTGAGGCATCAAGAACCGGGCTTGGAGGTGTTCTGATGCAAGACGGCAGAGTCATAGCATATCTATCCAGACAGCTACGCCCTCATGAATAGGACTATCCTACTCATGATCTTGAGTTGGCAGCCGTCATTCACGCCTTGAAAACATGGCGACATTACCTTCTGAGGAAGCGATGTGAGATATACACAGACCACAAGAGTTTGAAGTATATTTTCACCCAAACGGAATTGAACATGAGGCAGCGAAGATGGTTGTAGTTGATCAAGGACTAAGACCTCAGTATTCAATACCACCCCAAAAAGGCTAACGTGGTAGCAGACGCCTTAAGCAGAAAGGCTTGTTCATTGAATGTTATGATTAAGTAAAGGCTACCCTACCTATATGAAGAGCATGAAAGCTTCGGCTTGGAACTAGTTGCACCTGGATTCCTCGCCAACCTGGAAGCAAAGCCTACCTTGATGGATGATATCAAAGAAGCTCAAAAGGGACATGAGAGCAATGAAGGCGTCAAGAGGAAGATCAAGACAGGCAAGGCCCCATGATTCTCTCTAGCTGAACAAGCAGTTGTATGGTTTGGGAATCGCATATGCGTACGCAACAAAGAGGAGCTCAAGAACTTGATCTTGCAAGAAGCTCATGACACTTCGTATTCTAGCCACCCTGGAGGAACCAAGATGTATCAAGACCTGAAGGCAAGGTTCTGGTGGCATGGCATGAAGAGGGAAATAGGCACGTTTGTTGCTAAGTGTGACATATGCCAGAGAGTCAAAGCAGAGCATCATCGACCCACTGGGCTATGGCAACCCCTCAAGATGCCTAAATGGAAGTGGGAAAAAGTCGGGATGGACTTCATCACCGGATTACCAAGGTCATGCAAAGGACATGATTCTATTTGGGTCATTGATGACCACCTGACCAAGGTAGCCGACTTCATTCCCATCAAGATGACCTACAATGGGAACCAATTGGCCAACCTCTACATCAACCGGATTGTAAGCCTCCACGGAGTTCCTAAGGAGATTGTATCGGACCGAGGCACCCAGTTCACCTCAAGGTTCTGGACTAGGTTCCAAGAAGCCTTGGGGACCAAGCTTTCCTTCAGCACTGCTTTTCACCCCCAGACCGGTGGGAAGACAGAGCGAGTAAATCACATACTCGAAGATAAGCTCCGTGCCTATGTTTTGGCGTATGGAGCCAAGTGGGAAGAATGCCTACCGTTTGCCGAGTTCTCCTACAACAACAGCTATCAGTCGAGCCTTCAGATGCCACCATTTGAGGTGTTGTATTGACGCAAGTGTCGTAGTCCCCTCAAATGGTCGGAAACCGGAGAAGGGCTAGTCTTTGGGCCAGACAACGTCAGCGAAGCAGAGGAGCAGGTTCAACTCGTCTGAGATTGTCTCGAGACCGCCATGACTAGGCAGAAGAGCTACACCAACTATCACCATAGAGACATGAGTGTCTGTGTTGGAGACCATGTTTACCTTCGTGTCACGCCTATCAAAGGAACCAAGCGTTTCCACGTCAAGGGAAAACTTGCACCAAGGTACATCGGCCCCTTCAAGATCACCGACAGGCGAGGAGAAGTTGCCTATCAACTAGAGAAACCTTCCAAGCTATCAGATGTGCACAACGTCTTTCATGTGTCACAACTCCGGAAGTGTCTTCAAGTTCCCAACCGCCCCGACCTCTACAAGGACATCGACCATCAAGCCATCAATCTTCAGCCAGACCTCACTTATCGTGAGAGGCTAGTTCGCATTTTGGATGAAGCAGAGCGTTGCAACCGAACCCGCACCATCAAGTACTTCAAGGTCCAATGGAGGAACCACATTGAAGCAGAATCAACCTGGGAGTGTGAAGAATATCTTAGATCTGAGTTCCCTTATCTTTTTAGTGCATAGCCTAGGAATCTCGGGGGAGAGATTCTTGTAAGGGGGGTAGGTCTGTCAGACCCTGTGTTTTTGTGACTTTGCTATGCTTGGATTTATAAAATTTGGAACTAATTAAAACTTTTAAGGGCATGCTTTCTTGAATTGTACTTGTTTGATTGTTTGGTTGATTGTGTTTGGCACTCTTAGGTTCTACTCCTTTCCATATTCATCTTCCTTGATCCAAACTTCTTGCCCAATGATCCTGCCATGTGAATTGTGCCCAAAACTATTTTTATCAAATATTATTTTGACCAAAAAGTATTTATTCCAATTAGGTTTTCAAAAAAACCTAAGTTGAGGTTTGCACTACAAGTACTCAAATTGGGTGGAACCTTTTCCCCAAAGAGTCTATATGAAACCTACTATGATTATGACTTCCGAAAACCACCAAATAATAATTTTAAAGATTATTTTAATATTTCATTTAAAGGCTTTTTCCTAAGACCAAAAAAAAATTTTTCATACGGAAAAAATATTTTAATGCTTTGAAAATATTCGAGAAAATTTAGGGAAACTCAGTGGACATATATTTCCTTATATAAGAGTTTCAACACATCGTCATGTTCAGAATCATGGGCAAACCCCTCAAAACCATTTCTGTCCAAATGAAGCTATTGAAATATTTCTATAAGAAATATTCTCAAATAATTCCAAGAAAATTTCAGCAAGTCAACATTGTCATAGGTGATGACATTGCAATGTTTCATCTCAATCCAAATTGTTTTGGCTCATCAAACTATTACAAACCCCTCCATGTCCAGATTCAAATTTTAACAACTTTACATTGTGAAGTTTGTTCCCTTGACCCCAAACTTTGTGGATGTGTTCCATTACACAAATAAGGATGCGACACCAAGTGGTGCATCAAGGAGATTAGATTTTCCCACCTGGATCTACAGAAGTCATTTTTTGTTAAAATCTAGGGTTTGCAAAGTTTACATTACCAATATTGCTCAATTAAGCTCAAACTTGATGATCAAGCTCAATTATTACCACCACTTCATCCTGTTAGGTTTCATCTCCAGTGGGTAAGCCTAGCCTGCCCTAGTGCAGATCAAACACCTTCAAGCTGAGTCGAAGAACCAATTATTGATCCCCTCCACCACTCTCCTTCACCCCAAATTTTTACCACAACATCATGCAGTCCCTCCCCACCTCCAATAAAGTCCCTGTTGCCAGAGAGCATGAGTGCATGGGGTAAAAGCTCCATTTCCATCTCTGGACAACTTATTTTGTCTCTTCTCTTACTTGGCTCTCTCACTCATGGCCACTCCAGAGCATCCAAGGCTCTTTCCCACTTTCTTTATTCCCCCTTTAGCGTCGGGACAAACGTGGACATGCCAGAGCGTGTCAAAAGCTTTGGCATGCCGGCAAAACTCATGCTCTAGATCACACAGCCACGCTCCAGAGGGTTGACCTCCCTCTACTGCCCATACCCGACCACCTCGGGCCTTTCCCTAGCGCCAATTAATGCACCTCGACGTCTGCAACACGCCAGGGTGGTGGCCCCTTCCGCCCTATCTTGCCAACGGTCCTCTCCAGCGCGCACACGACCGCCCCTCTCGGCCAACCACTGGTCTTGCACGCGTGTGCTCTCCTCTCTCTCTCTCTTGCTCCCGCTCGTCCTAGACCAGCCCCAGGAGCACCCCAGGCACAACCCCGTATCCTCCCGCACCTTCTAGCCATGACCCGGAGCTCACCGATGCACAAGCGAATCGGTGGACCGCGGCTTGCCTATAAAAGGCATCCCTAAGCCCCCTCTCCCCTCCTATGGCCCTCTCCTACTCCCAGTTGGCCGTCTCGAACCGCTGTTTGATCCCCTCGAGCACAAGTGGTCGAGATCGACCGAGGCACCGCCATGGCGGAGCTCCATAGATCTCAGGACATAGGCCCGCTTTGGCAATGTTCTCTCCTTCATCAGTCCCGTAGGGTTCCCGTCACCTCTTCCCCCTTCCTCCCCGTCCATTTCTAGCGAGGGAGCACCACCGGCGATCCCCTGCTGAACCAGCTCCACTGCGGGTGTTCGTTGCTGCCAAGACAGGGCACCTTTGGCCTTCCCTCCACCTCTAGAGGAACGGCGACTCGATGTTGAGCCTATTCCCGTCTCCATCTCCCCTCACCGTGCCTCCCTTCACCGTCGGTGAGCACCGCCGTATCTTGGACAGAGGTTGATGATAGCTCTGGCAAGTGGGGCCTGTTCGTCAGCCTCTGCCTCGCCCGCCTCCCTCCCCTCTCACTGGCACATGGGCCCCGCCCCTCAGGTTTGAACCTGACGAGGGCGAGCGCACCGGCTCGCCTGGTCCTGCTTTGCTCTAGGACGGCCTAGTTGCGGCTAGTTGCCCTTCCCCTTTTTTCTTTTTTGTTATGCTTTCCAAAAATCCCTCGGAACAAAATAAAAATCCAATGCCAAATATTTTTCCACCAAAAATCTTAGAATAATATGTAAAATTTCATAGTCTGATTTGTGAATTTTTTTGAAAACATTTTATGTATAGTTTTATTTTAAAACCTATTTTAGGCATATTTTGCCTCTGTTTAAATAGGTTTCAAAAATGTTTTCACAACAAAACCCTAGACAAATATTTTTAGTATAGTTTTTAGTATTTATCAGAATAGGGTAGCATTTTAATAGTAGCTTTTTGTGCATTGTTTTTGTGTGATCCTTATTATTATCGTTATTTTTCGTGACGATAGATTGCGCTCTTGACGAGGGAGTTGGACCCGAAGACTTTGAAGACCCCGAAGACTTTGTGAGCCAGGCAAGGAGCCCTTTAACCATGTTAAGAAACCAATTTTATTGCATGTCATATAGCACTTTACTTTCATTATGATTGATCATGTGGAGTAGTGACCACTTCGGTGGGTTGCTTCTGATACTTTTGTCATTGACACTTGCATCATGCATGACCCTACCACCTTATGAGGGTTATGCGTGTGGGTGTAGATAGGTTGCTTAGTAGATGCCACGCAAATGGGATGGGGATATGCATGGTGATGGAAGGAAAGGATTTTTCAAGGCTTTTAAAAACTCCATCGGGTGCCACTAACCCAGGGGAGATGATGATGTTGAGCTAGGTAACCACTTGAGGAAGAAGTGGTGTACTGCAGCAGGATGTATGTGTGTGTTTTCAAAAATGGATTGGTGTAAGTTGCGACCGCTTTTCCAACCTTACATGCATGACCATGATACCCCTTATGGGACGGGTCTTTGTTGATTACTTTGGTGGGTACTAGCATGGACCCCACATTACTAGTGGCGGGAGTCATGTGGTCACTCTTGATACGGGGTCATGTGCTGTCTTCACAGGCACCGGGCACACCGTTGGTCCTTGCATGGATGCTACATGTGATGTAAATCATGTCGGTTGTGAACCAATCGAGTGGACTCTTTGTTTAGTATCTACAGGGGAAAGGCATTGTTTGGGTCTTTACCTCGGGTATGTCAAATACCGCGAGTCGTGGATGACACGGAAGTTCCTCGAGTCTTGTGGGTAAAGTGTGCCACCTCTCTAGACTATAAAATTATTCGAATAGTTGGGTTCACAGTCAAGGACAATTGGATGACCGCTCTTGTGCTACGTCCATGGTTTCTAAACTTGGTGTGTGTGCGTGTGGGTGATGGTGACAAAGGTGATACTTAAGCTAAGTGCGATGACATGGCATGGTGATGAACATTAGATGTTCAACCCTCTTTATATGATGATAGCTGAGACTTATTCATCTGAATACCTATTAATAGTTGATGCATGCTTACTCAAGGTTAGTTGATCATGTCATTGCACACAAAATTAGCCTTCTGCAAAATACCTACTTAATGCTATATCATGCATTGTTATTGCCATGTTCCATTATGGGTTGCTTGCGAGAACATTCAAAGTACTCATTGGCTTGCCGCTGGTTATTTAATTGTCCAGACATGAAAGTGCAAGAGTATGGTGAAGATTTCATCGGAGACGAACATGCGAACTAGGACGCTTCCCAGTGAGAATGCTTGTAGGTTTAAGGCAGTTTGCATGGGTTCACGCTTTCGACCAAAACTTCCGCTATTTGTTATGTTTAAATGTTTGGCCCTTGTGGCCCTACCTATGTAAGACTTGACCTTCATGGTCTTTATTTGTGTAAGATGCTAAATGTGGATGTAAGACTCTTTTTATTCAGCTTCTATGTGTTCAATGTGCATTGATCTCTGGGATCACTCTACACGTGTATTCGGTGATCCCGACTTATGAGTCGGGGTCCGCACATTCCAGTCAGCAATATGTCATCCACATATAATATTAGAAACGGTACAGAGCTCCCACTCACTTTCTTGTAAATGCAAGATTCTCTATAAACTTGTATAAACCCGAACGCTTTCTTTGATCACGTCATCCAAGTGCAGATTCCAACTCCGGGATGCTTGCACCAGTCCATAAATGGATCGCTGGAGTTTGCAAACTTTGTCGGCATTCTCTGGATCGACAAAACATTCAAGATGTATCATATACAACTCTTCCTTAAGGAAGCCATTAAGGAACGCTATTTTCACATCCATCTGCCAAATTTCATAGTTGAAATATGCACCTATTGCTAACATGATTCTGGCGGACTTAAGCATCGCTACGGGTGAGAAGGTCTCATCATAGTCCACTCCTTGAACTTGTGAGAAAACCCTTTGCCGCAAGTCAAGCTTTATATATAGTGACATTATTGTCCGCGTCCGTCTTCCTCTTAAACATCCATTTGTTCTGAATGGCCTATTTCCCTTCAGGTAATACTTCCAAAATCCACACTTTGTTTTCATACATGGATCCCATCTCAGATTTCATGACCTCTAACAATTTCTCGGAATCCAGGCCCATCATTGCTTCTCCATAGCTCGTAGGTTCATCGTTGTCTAACAACATGACCTCTAAGACATGGTTGTCATACCCCTCAGGAGTAGTATGCGCCCTTGTCGACCTACGAGGTTCAATAGCAACTTCATCTGAAGCTTCATGATCATCATCAATAACTTCCTCTTCAACTACCGTAGGCTCCACAGAACCATCTTTCTACGCTGCGCTACCCTCTGCTTGAATCAAAGGTTCAACAACCTCATCAAGTTCTATCTTCATCCCACTCAATTCTTTAAAGAGAAACTCTTTCTCAAGAAATGTTCCATTTTTAGCAACAACTTTGCCTTCGGATCTGAGATAGTAGGTATACCCAACCGTCTCTTTTGGGTATCATATGAAGACGAATTTTTCTGCTTTGGGTTCCAGCTTTTCAGGCAGAAGCTTTTTGACATCAACATCACATCCCCAAACTTCCAGAAATGACAACTTTGGCTTCTTGCCAAACCACAGTTCATATGGCATCGTCTCAACGGATTTAGACGGTGCCCTATTTAAAGTGAATGCAGCTGTCTCTAATGCATAACCCCAAAAATATAGTGGTAAATCGGCAACAGACATCACAGAATGGACCATATGTAATAAGGTTCGATTACGACGTTCGGACACACCATTACGTTATGGCATTCCAGGCGGTGTCAGTTGTGAAACAATTCCAGGTTGTCTTAAGTGACTACCAAACTCATAACTCGGATATTCTCCTCCTCAATCAAATCCCAAGAATTTAATATTCTTGTTACGATGATTCTCAACTTCACTCTAAAATTGCTTGAAGTTTTCAAATGATTCAGACTTGTGTTTCATTAAGTAAATATACCCATATCTACTTAAGTCGTCAGCGAAGGTGAGAAAATAACGATATCCATCGTGCGCCTCAATGCTCATCGAACCGCACACATCAGTATCTATGATTTCCAACAAGTCACTTGCCCGTTCCATTGTTCCAAAGAAAGGGGTTTTAATCATCTTCCCCAAGAGGCATGGTTTACATGTGTCAAGTGATTGAAAATCAAGTGACTCCAAAAGTCCATCAACATGGAGCTTCTTCATGTGTTTTACACCAATATGACCTAATGGAAGTGCCACAAGAAAGTGGTACTATCATTATCAACCCTACATCTTTTGGCATCAATGTTATGAACATGTGTGTCATCACTGTCGAGATTCAATATGAATAAACCCCTCACATTGGGTGCGTGAGCATAAAAGATATTACTCATATAATAGAACAACCATTATTCTCGGATTTAAATGAGTAACCGTCTCGCAATAAACAAGATCCATATATAATGTTCATGCTTAACGCAGGCACTAAATAACAATTATTCTGTTTCATAACTAATCCCGATGGTAATCGAAGAGAGAGTGTGCCGACGGCGATCACATCAACCTTGGAACCATTTCCCACGTGAATCATAATTGTGTCCTTTTCAAGCCTTCGTCTATTCTGTAGCTCCTGTTTTGAGTTGCAAATGTGAGCAACCGAACCGGTATCAAATACAAGGTACTACAACAAGAGTTGGTAATATACACATCAATAATATCTATATCATATATACCTTGTTTTGTGTTGGCCGCCTTCTTGTTGGCCAGGTACTTGGGGCAGTTCCGCTTCAAGTGACCAGTTCCCTTGCAATGAAAGCACTCAGTTTCTGGCTTGGGTCCAGCCTTGGGTTTCTTCACGGGAGGGGCAAATGCTTTGCCACCCTTCTTGGAGCTACCCTTCATTTCCTTGCAATTCTTCTTGAAACTAGTTGTTTTATTGAACATAAGCACTTGATGTTCTTTCTAGATTTCAGACGCAGCAACTTTTAGTATCGCAAATAGCTCGGCGACTGACTTGTTCATACCGTGCATGTTATAGTTCAGCATGAAGCTCTTGTAGCTGGATGGAAATGATTGAAGAACTCTGTTTGTGATCGCCTCCGGCGGAAGGGGCATCCATAACTCTGCGAGACGGGTCAAATACCTAGACATTCTGAGTATATGTTCAATGATAGACCCGTTCTCCTCCATCTTGCAAGCATAGAACATATCGGAGGTCTCATACCTCTCGATCCGGGCATTCTTCTTAAAGATAAACTCCAAATCCTGGAACATCTCATATGCTACATGACATTCAGAATGTCTTTGAAGTCCCTGTACTAAGACATACAACATTTCACATGAGTAATCTCCAGAATGTGCCTCCCAAGCGTTCTTAACGTCTTTGGATGACACGGGAGCGGGTGGGTCACCAAGCGGTGCATCAAGGACATATGCCTTCATGGAAGCCATGAGGATAATCCTTAGATTACGATCCTAGTCCACAAAGTTAGTTCCATCATCTTTCAACTTAGCTTTCTCTAGGAATGCATTAAAATTTAGGGGTGCTACTATGCAAGCCATTGATCTACAACATAAATAAGCAAAGGTTAGTAAGACTATTGTTCAAGATAATGATTTTAGTTAATCAAATTACAAAGCTCCCACTCAAATTGACATCCCTCGGGTCATCTGAGTGATACATGATCCAAATTCACCAACCCAAGTCCGATCATCATGTGAGTTAAGGTGGTTTCAATGGTGAACATCATCATGTTGATCACATCTACTATATGACTCATGTTCAACCTTTCGGTCTCTTGTGTTCCGAGGCCGTGTCTGTACATGCTAGGCTCGTCAAGTTTAATCCGAGTGTTCTGCATGTGCAACACTGTCATGCACCCGTTTTATGCAAACATAGAGTCTACCACACCATATCATCACGTGGTGTCTCGACACGACGAACTTTCGCAATGGTGCAGACTCGGGGAGAACACAATTTATCTTGAAATTTAAGTGAGGGATCACCTTATAATGCTACCTTCTTCCTAAGGAAACAAGGTGCATAAAACGATTAACATCACATGCAAATCATAAGTGACATGATATGGCCATGAAATTGTCCTTTTGATCTCCATCTCCAAAGCACTGGCATGATGTCCATCATCACTGGCATAACACCATGATCTCCATCATTGTGTCGCCATTGGGGTTGTCGTGCCCACCATGCTTATACTACTATTTCTATCGCTTAGCCATAAAGTAAAGCATTACATAGCGCTTAATGATTGACGCACAGGTCATACAATAATTAGAGAGAACCCTATGGCACCTGCCGCTTGCCATACTCACCGACATGAAAGTCGTGATATTCTATACAAAACACGATCATCTGATACGTCAGATATATATCATCATGTGTTTGGCTATCATATCACAACATACCCTACAAAAACAAGTTAGACATACTATAATTGTTGTTGCATGTTTTACGTGGCTGCTAAGGGTGTCTAGCAAGAACAATTGTCATCTACGCATAAACCACAACGGTGATACTCAAATTGCTATTCAACCTTCTCAAGGACCGACTTTGTCGAATCCGATCCAACTAAAGTAGGAGAGATAGACACCTGCCAGCAATCATTGTGCAACAGAGTTACACGTCAGTCGACGGAACTGGTCTTTCGTAAATGTACGAGTAAGGTTGGTATGGGCCGCTTCATCCCACAATACCTCTGAATCAAAATACGACCAAGGGAGGAAGCAATCTAAGCATCAACGCCCACAAACTCTTTTGTGTTCTACTCGTGATGTCATCTACACATAGACCTAGCTCATGATGCCACTGTTGGGGAACACTGAATGGGAAACAAAAAATTTCCTACGCTTCACCAAGATCAAGCTAGGAGATGAGCATCTAAGAGAGGAGAGATTGGATCCACGTACCCTTGTAGATCACTAAGCAGAAGCATTAAGGAACGCGGTTGATGTAGTCGTACGTCTCCGCGATCCAACTCGCAAGCCGTCCCATGAACTCCCGATCAAGTGTCGAACGAATGGAACCTCCGCGTTCAGCACACACAACTCGATGACGATCTCCACCTTCTTGATCTATCAAAAGGGAGCGGAGAGGTAGATGGGTTCTCTGGTAGCACGACGGCGTGACGGCGGCGGTGGTGGAGTTGATCCAACAGAGCTTTGCTAAGCATCACTGAATCAGTCTACTAGAGGAGAGGTTGTCGGAGAGGGAGGAAGGGCTGCGTCGTGGCTTGAGGTGCAGATGCCCTCCTACCTCTCTCATATATATAGGGGGAGGGGAGAGGCACCCAACCCCTAGGGTTTCCCCCTTGGGACGGCGACCAAGGGTGGAGGTGCCCTAGGGTGGCTTGCCACCCAAGGCAAGGTGGAGCCAACCCTAGGGTTCGTCCTCCCACCAACCCCCTAGTCGCATGGGCCTAGGTGCGACCTGTGCCCAGCCCACCAGGGGATGGTTTGCACCCCTATCAGCCCCATGTGGCCCCTCCGGGGCTGGAGGCCCCTTCCGGTGGACCCCTAGAACACTTCCGACACCCCCGGTATGCTACCAGTGAAGCCCGAACCTTTTCCGGTGACCATCATGGAACTTCCTATATATGAATCTTTACGTCTGGGCCATTCTAGGGCTCCTTGTGATGTCCTGGATCTCATCCGAGACTCAGAATAACCTTCAGTCACCAGCATGCATAACTCATCTATACCGAAACATCACTGAACCTTAAGTGTGCAGACCCTGCTGGTTCGAGAACCATGTAGACATGACCGAGACACCTCTACGGTTAATAACCAATAGTGGGACCTGTATGCGCATATTGGTTCCTACATATTCTATGGAGATCTTTATTGGTCGAACCTCTATGTCTAGGATGCAGACAATCTCATATGTTGTTCCCTTTGTTCTTCGGTATGTTACTACCCCGAGACTCGATCATCGATATCTTCATACCTAGTTAAGTCTTGTTACCCGAAAGTCTCTATTACTCGTTCCGTAATACAAGATCCTGTGGCTAACACTTAGTCACACGGAAGCATCAAATCCTAGTGTTGATCCATGCCAAATCAACAGATACCCTTCGATATACCTGTAGAGCATCTTTATAGTCACCTAGTTACGTTGCAGCATTTGCTACACACAAGGTACTCCTCCAAAGTCAGTGAGTTGCATGATCTCATGGTCATAGGAACAGATACTTGACATGCAGAAAACCAAAGCAATAAACTGACATGATCATATGCTACATTTGTAGTTTGGGTGTTCTCCATCACATCATTCTCCCAATGATGTGATCCCGTTATCAAATGACATCTGATGTCCATGTCTAGGAAACCTTAACCATATTTGATCAACGAGCTAGTCTACTAGAGGCATACTAGTGAAATAGTGTTGTCTATATGCCCACACATGTATTTAGTTTCCAATCAACAAAATTATAGTATGGACAGTAAACGATTATCATGAACAAGGAAATATAATAATAAACACTTTATTTATTGCCTCTAGGGTATATATTCCAATAGTGGGATTCCTTCCCGCCATTGCGATAAGGGAAGAGGACCCTTGACAATGCTATATATAGAAGTTAGGCCACACCATAGAGGGGATCTTGGATCCGATCCAACACTTAGGCACTCAACGCACCACCTCAGGGCAAAGAGCTGAGAACAAACCTTGAGCCCCCCTCACGAGGTTCAAGATCACTATACTAGTTCATCCACCTAAACCTCCACGAGAGGAAGTACACCACAGCAGGAGTAGGGTATTACGCTTTGAAGTGGCCCGAACCTGGTAAACTGTCATGTTCATCTTCTTCCTCGTCATCGAACGAGTTCGTCGTTGTGTCCGTTGACTAGTGAGCTAGGTTGGGCAAGGCCGTAGGGAAACCTTTGTACATGCCCCTGTGTTCGAACCTCAAGGGTTTTGTGGAGCCCGAAATCTGACATTTTGCACGCAAGGTAGGGGGAGTGTCGAAGCACCCTTTGTAGCTGGACCTCAATTCCTGATTCGACAACTCCATGGCGGGCGAGATCTTGGACACCAGCCGGCCCGTCGCGCACGGCGTCACCAGGGAGCACGGGGCCAGCCGTGCGGTTGCCTACATCCTCGGCAGATCGCATGCGCCCTCCTCAAACCGTCGACTCAAGCAGTTCTTCCGTCACATGGGGCGGTCTGGCCGGAGCCCGAGGTCACACCACCCAGGTGTGGCCAGAGATTGACATCACCTTCGGCTGCAACGACCATCCCAAGGCGACGACGGCCGCCGGGGCACTCCCCATGCTGTGCACGCCCACCATAAGCTCTCCTAGACTCTCATCGCACTACTAGGAAAAGGCCTGCTAGTGGCGCACCTATTTTGGACACTAATGGCGCACTACAGGTGCACCACTAGCATCACGCCACTAGTAATTAATACTAATGGCGCACCCCTGGTGCACCATTAGTATACCAGATACTAATGCCGCACCAGGGAGTGCGCCATTAGTATATCACACGGTGCGCCATTAGTATGCCTCCCAGGGGGCCATATTTACCTTGTGCTCTGGCTTACTAATGGCACACTTGTAGATGATGCGCCACTAGTGTGCTTACTGCAATGCGCCACTAAAGTGCAGAGTGGTGCGCCACTAGTATGAATATTAGGGATTATTTTTTCTTTTTTGATATTTTCATAGGTTACAAAACATATTACTGCACACAGAATATAGACACCACAACATATAAACAGCTGATTTGTCAAATACAACAGAAGATTAGTCCCCGAATACAATTCATCATATTAGTCTCCAAATTTAAAATACTGAACAAAGTTAGAACATTACAAGTCTCGAGACCGCGACTAGCGAGTTTGTCTTCACATTACAATTCGATATCGATCATCTAAACTACCATCACATAGAAGAGAGCTGCGGTCATCACGATGAGCATCATCGCGATGAACCTGGTCTTCATCCGGTTCCTCCAACACTCCCTCCTCTCTCCCGCTAGATAGCGCGCGTATCTAGCTTCTGCCTCCGCCCTAGTGGTGTACCCTTTGTAACTGTTACCGCTGAAATGGTGAACCTGTCTCCAACACTCCTCCAGTCGTTGTAGTCTCCGGGAACCTTACCCTTGTACACGACATACGACGGCATCTCTATGCACTAGCCAAACAAAACGGTAGTAGCATTTCACAGACAATACATAAGCAATATATAAGTATGCAACAAAAGGATCGGAAGAGAAAAGCAACACATGAATAGCATGATTCATGGTCCTACTAATAAATAGCATCGATTACATATAAGTTGAACGACTGTCCAAACCAAAGAGACATACAAGTTCATTAAAGTTTAATATTACAACATGAGCCAATCGACATTTCAGAACTACATAGCATCACTACTTTCGACTCCATTCAGGAACAAGAGCGTGGATGAAGCCGCCGTCTTTCGTGATGGTCAGGAAATCGCGGGCGTTGTCAGCCTGCATTTGTAGCGTTGTTTCTATCTCACTGTTGGACGGTTGATATCTGAGGTAGAACTGCCACGAGGTACGAAGGACATCTTGATGGATGATTGCCGCAAACTCCGACTGGATGCGATAGAATTCTTGTCTGATGTTCGCGTCCTGGATTGCCGACAAGCGTGTGGCCCAATCTTTGAGATTATTTGGTAGCAAAAGGTGATGCTGGTCCCGTACAATCGCCTGCATGTGATGGAGGGCGTAGTAGGCATCCTTTTGACTGCTAGGTAGCTTCTTGACGCAGGGGAACGTTGTATTGTGGGTGAACACGTGCTTGCCGTACCTACGAATTGTCCTGCTGAAGGTGCCTCCAGATCTGGCGTAGCCGGGGAGAACATCATCAAGAACTTTCTTGATATTTGTGTAGTCTTTCTTCGACTGACGGTCCGAGTCGAAATACGTGGACATGGAATATTTTGGGCTTAAGAGGATGAGTGTGCAATGTGTGTCACTGCACAAAACACGGAATGTTAGGAAAAAAAAGAACGATCGAAATCTAAGAAATCATATGTTACGGGGCGGTGAGGGGATGACTTACTCGGGAAAGTAAGGCACGAGGAAATTATCCTTATCTGGGTTTCCCAGAATGACGCCTTTGAGGTGTGAACTCGCGACTTGCCAGTCCCCAGTGCTGCCCAAGATCTTGGCACACATGTAGAAGGGGTCGACTATCACGATGTCTGGGGTCTTGTCTCTAATGATCCGCATCTCCATACTCAGCGAAAATAGTCGAACGAAGGTGTAGTGCCGCGGATGAAGGTTAAACATAGCGAAGATGTCATCAAACCGCAAGACGATCGTACCCCCGATGGTGCTATCCACAAAGCCCTTTCCCTCTGGCACCTTGGCCATGAAAACCGGGTATTCCACATCATTCTCGGAGAGACGCCATTTCTCCAAAGAAAGAACACTATCATGCAGACTCCGCATAGCACCGGTTGCAGCATTGAGCAGATTAGTCGGTAGCATCGGCCTACCCGCCACATGCACCCTCCTCGAGATATCCTCAGGTGAAGGTGGCCCGTCCTGAGCACGGATCGTACTCGGTGCCGGCTGGCTCGCATCGCCCTTGTTATTCTTTCTTTTTCGTCCCTTCTTCTTCTACTGTAATGGGATCGAGTTCTGCTCACAGACCGCCTTCTTGAGTGTGTTGGGGCTGATAATATTTCGCACCTCGTCTATCTGAGGCTCGTTGAAGGCGGCAACTAGAGGTGTCTCCTGAGAACCGAATGCCAGACGACGCCTGTTGCAATTGGGTTTCTCCGCGGTACCAACTAGATCGCGGTCGTCTTTTGCAAGGTTGGGTTCTTGAGAAGGAGGCCCGAAGAATTCGTCACCATACCCATGTTTGGCAAAGTACTTATCGACGTTGGTAAATGTACCATTGTCGTTGTATTCGTCGTCCGGATCCTGTGCCATATGCATGTCCGGATCTGTGCCATATGCATGTCCGACATGTCCGGTAGCGTTGCGGCGGTCTTGCCACGGCTTGGAGCCGGCATGACTGGCGGTGTTGTCTTTGGGGTGGTGCCCCGCCCCTAAACGAATCTGGCTCTTCGGCCAAAGCAGGGGCCAGCTTACGCAGGCGTTGAGGGTCATCACATAATCTTCGTTGGCCCCAGCGGGTCGAATCGGAGGTAACAAGTCATCGCAGCCTGGCAGCACCTGAACCAGTTCAACCCTATACACGGTGGGTGGCATCGGATTACAGTGGAACACGGGGTTGCCCTGTTGAACGATTCTGCCCTTGGCGACATCGATCAACTCGCCGCCCACGAATTGCAGGAGAGTGCATGGAACGTCGGCGGCGCCCTGTGAAAACATGTAGGAAGTCAGGGATGCCCAGTCAAAGGCAAGGAGATGAAGTCATCGGCCGAGAGGCTTAGTTACCGTGATGGCGTCGAGCTCGGCAAATGTCGAGGCACCGCCAACGGCGGGCGTGCAACTAACGGAGGGGCCGCTTGCTGCCGAGGTGCCGACCGGCGTACACCCGGGTGCATTAAGCTCCAATGCCCGTGCCGGCGCCGGAGACACCAATACCGCCTCCGCCGGAGACACCAATGGCGCCGCCTGCGCGTTGTGCGAGTTGCTGGCCGTGAAGCTGGGAACCGGGGGCGACCCCTGTTGGCCGCCCGCAATCCACGTCTGCAGCCCCTGAATCAAGGTAAGCATAATGGCGGTGAGCGTCGTTCCCAGTCATTGTTGCACTTGCTCTTGGACCATCTACGGAATCCGCGCCACTTGTGCCTTGAGTTCTTGAACCTCGCGCGACTGGCTTTCCGAGATGGTCTTTCTCTCCTTTCGCTCACCAGCGTTATAGTATGACGACCATTTTGTGGACAAGCCTTTGTCGGCCACACAACCAGCTGATGACGGCTTACTGAACTTATCCTTGTTTTTCATTACGTTCAACGCCATATTTAAAGTGTTGTCCCAAGGGGAGCTCTGAGACGACCCCGCGCTATTGCTTTCAGTCTCCTGTGGAAGGAATGTGAACCATTTAGGAATTTGGCTTCATTAATCAGAATGCAACCATATGGAGATAATTACGCGGGGGTGTATTCGTTACCAGAACACGCTCAAGCGCCTTGGTCTTCGCATCCGTGGTAAGCTCCTTTGTTACCGGGTCCACCTTGTACCGGGCACTGACATAGTTCCTGGTCTGCTTGTCACGGTATTTCTCGAAGCGGGGCGGTAGGCCTTGCTCGGCACACTCCGCGTCCTCCTTGTCCCATATAGGTTCCGCCACTTTGTAACCGTCGGGACCGAGTTGGTGGACCCCTAAGTTCAAGTCCCGCATATCTTTCCCCCACTGACTTGATTCGACGGTTGCGCTGCTCTCGCACTTGATCTTGAACTCCTTGTACTCATCTTCGCTGATCGAATTTTCGCCTTGATTTTCTCATAACTATCACCTTTGTCAATCATTTTATTCACCGTGCTTCTCCAAGTAGATAGGGCCGTGCTCATCTTCGTGAGGGCGGCACTGTTCACTTTATTCCCTGAGAGGCGTGTGTTTGCGACGTCACCGGGGAACTTGTCTCGTTCGTGCAGCTTCATGAAGAGGAGGCCGCGCAAATTCCCTCGGTCAGGATGCCTTAGGTTCTTGGTGTTGACCGAGAAGGTGCTTCGGAGAATGCACCCGAGCTGAACCGAGTACCCCTTGACTAATTCTTTGGGCGTCGTTGGATGCCCCTCGGAGGACACTTCAGTAAATTCCTCCTTGATGGTGCCGAGCACGTTCGGGTGCCGGTCCTTCCGTTGCCTCTTCGGTTGGCTGCCATCTGTGCGTGCGCTACCATCATCAGTGGTGGCATCCTCGGCGGCACCATCAGTGGTGTCATCCCCGATGCCACCAGGGGTTGGTAGTCGGGATCGGTGTCTTCCGCGGCGTCCTCATAGCGGTGAGGTTCTTCCTCCATCTCCCGGGACAGCTCCCAGAATGCCTTGCCCGAACCGCCGGCCTCATCGTTGTGGGCCATGTTTCGCTCTAAATAGGAAAAAAGTTTGGTCAAAAAGTTGGTTATTGTCAAGGGCCTACAAAACTGAATTTTGGAAATCTACAGAATGAACAAGCTAAGGGCTACAAATGCCCGCAAGGCTTCAAGGGTGACGGCATAATGGCTCAGTGTTATTTGAGGGTTGGTTCGTGAGGAATTATCATGGTCTCATCATTTAGGGTTCGTCGACACCGAGGCATCCTAAGATAATGCTACTCAAGATTCAAGGCTAGAAGGAGGGCATGGTCCAGGTATATATGTATACAATATTTGTTGATAATGAGAAGTTGTTCAGGTGACAATGTGTGTACTGATTTTGTGTTTGTGTTGCGGACGTAGGTGGTCAGAATGATCGAACCACGGAATCACCCATTGGAGCTAAGTGGCAAAGCAAATATTTTCAAAAAGTATGAGAATATGATTTGCATAACAAGTGTCAGAAATGTGTGGTTCGTAGGGCGGACTCGCATTACTTGAATTGCTGGTTTTGGAGGGCAAAGCATTGTTAAATGGTCTAAGAGCCAGAAGAGCAACAAGAGGGCAAAACGAGGAAGGAATAAGAAGAGGAGGAAGGTTTGGTTCTCAAACATTGTTGAGACAATCTGTCCAATTGAAAGCTCAGAAACTGATGACACAAGCAGTGACAACAGAAACATTGCTAGTGGTGAAACAATGGTGGTCCTGCATGCCCAAGTATGTAAATAACATTTGTCCAATTAATTACAGTGTTTTTATTTCATTGATGGAACTGTGTGACAATTCAAGGGTGTAGTATGACAGCCTTTACAAGTTTAGGTGCATGTGGGCAAAGGAGAGTAGGGAGAAAACGAGTAGGGGAATTCAAACCCTGGCCCATGCATTAGTCGCAAGTACCCGATATGTCCTATTTTTAGCAAAGTCATGCTAAAATTCACGGAAAATTTCATCATGACCTTTGCTGAAAATAGGACATATGGAGTACCCGAATTTGCCGGAACGGAAGTTAATCGACATTCCGGCAAACTCAAGGGCCTCTCGGGGTACCTTGATTTGGAATCTGCAACAGTCAATGTCACATACAGTGTTGGGGAAGTAGTGTACTCAAGGGAGCACTTCTCCTCAAATCCACATCAAGTAATTGCGACTAAAATCTCTGCAAACAAATCAGGAGCTATCTCCTTTATAGTATCTTTAGCTACACCACTAGATCACCGGATTCGTGTAACAGATGCAAATGAAATAGTCATGGAGGGTAGCTGCCCAGGACAAAAGCCCGCAGGAGATGACAATGCATCTGATCATCCTCCGAGAATGAATTTTTTTGCTATTCTCTACCTGCTGACGAGTGGTGCCAATGGCCAGGTGCAAGTATTGAATGATAAGATGCTGAAACTTGATGGTGCCGACTCAGCAATTTTATTCCTTGCAGCTACAACCTCATTTGAAGGGCCATTTGTCAAGCCTTCTGAATCGACACTTGATCCAGTGACATCAGCATTCACAACATTAAATATGGCTAGGAGCATGTCATATCTATAGCTATAAGCTTATCACATGGATGATTACCAGAGTCTTTTGCAGCGTGTGTCCTTGCAACTTTCACGAGGCTCTAGTGACGTACTTGGAGGTAGCCCTTTGGCTCACTTACCTGAGAATATCCTGTCTTGTTTTATTTCTTATACCGGTTATATATCTCGGGGTATTATTTTTTACACTATTAAATAAAAAACGTCTGCATCTGGATCACACTTTTTAGAACTTGTGTATTCAGAGCATATTTCATTTAAATATCATCCTAACAGGGTCACAAACGACCAACTTTGTGAAATGGATTGTCCTTGCATGCAGTCTGGTGTTACATGACCATTTTTGCTATGGGAAGCAATAAAATTTAGAAGTTTGAAAAGTCTCACAACAATCCATAGCTCTTCTGCATCAAAATGAGGAAAATATAAGTGGAAAACATGAAAAGTGGCCCTTTCTCTTAATCTAATTTGCACATTTTACAAGTTAAGACTAGTATTTTCTTTTGAACTGAAGAGACTGGTCTTTAGCTTCAGTTTTTAGGTTTAAAACAGCATTCATTTTTCTGTAGATTAATTCAGGATTCTTAGTGCACACATTGCAATCCTATTACTTGCTAAAGTAACACACATTTATCCTTTTTTATGCAAAGCCCCCGAAGTAATTGAGGCCAACATTTTGTGCATCCAGTTGGTGTTGATAAATATAGGCATGCTCATTCCCTTAAACACATTGGATAATCAGTTACAAAATAACCATATTGGTTAACGCTCATATTACCATTATTTTTAAGTTATATTAGGCACATGGATTGACACGGCGTGAAAGAAGACCGAAAACACATGAAGAAAGCCACACTTTGTTAATAATTTCCCGCATTAGTTTCCCAAATATAGGTTTTGGGATTCTTTATATTGATATTGTAACTTGATTTTTTGGGAAGATGATGATAGTGCATTTTTCCTTAATTTCTGGTGCGTTCTGAACAATGATCTACTAAAGGGGTTATCCATATTTTATTCAAGTAAATTTTGTTGTGTGTAATACTGACTCTCTTGCTATTTGTAGCAACTTTATGCTGAATTTACTGCAGCAAATACCTATTTCCACTATTTTCTGGCAGTCCAAGTTTGATAACAATATGTCATTCCTTTCACTTTCCAGTACATCTCCCCATCCAAATATAAATCTACAAATGAATTACTGGCCAGCACTTCCTTGTAACCTTAGCGAATGCCAAGACCCACTATTCGACTTCATTGGATCCCTTTCAGTCAATGGGGCTAAGACGGCAAAAGTAAGTCTACTTTCACAAAAGAGCGTCTCTGGAAACTGTGTTCTCCACCCTATATACTCGTGAGTATTCCAACATATCTTTTTCACTTTCTAGTGAATTGAACTTTTATGAATACTATTTCTTGTGGCCATGGCCCATAACCTTGGATCCTACTCATAGCAGCATCACTGAGGCGTGACAACGAAGGAGTAGCAGTGATGCTACTAGAAGCCTA
This sequence comes from Hordeum marinum, assembly GCA_022496015.1. NCBI lineage: Eukaryota > Viridiplantae > Streptophyta > Magnoliopsida > Poales > Poaceae > Hordeum > Hordeum marinum. The sequence goes on along the minus strand of CM039676.1, from coordinate 128,396,586 downwards.
GGAGCAATAGTTAGCCATGCAGTCAGAAAAGGGTTGGGAAAGGAGCTCACGCACGCACCTGTCTGGAATCAGAGGTGGCGGCGGAAGCTGGATTGCTAGGGAGGTAGCCAATCCCCCTCGCCTCCGGCACGGCTGCTGGGCTCCTCGATCGCCGGCGGTGCCCTCCTGGATCGGACCGGGCGGCGCTGGAGCCCCGCTTCAATCCCACCAACCAAGAAAGCAAGCAGGTGCGGCGGGTAGCAGCTGCGGTGGGCGGGGAGGAGAGGCGCGGTGCGGCATGAGGTTGTGGCCGGCGCCCGGCACGCGGGCGCGCGTATATGTAGAGCGGGGTACGTGGGTGGATGGGGCGAAAGTCGTGGGGCGTGGCAACGGCGTGCGACGGCGAGAGGGAGAGGGAAGACGTGCGAGGGAGGGCGTGAGACGGCGCGGCAACCCTAGCCAGGAAGAAAGCAGAGGAAGTTTCACTATTGCCTCCCCTCCCCTACATACAGATAGCAATGGCGCACCTCCCACGGGTGCGCCATAAGTATATCCATAGCAATGGCGCACCACTGAGGGGTGCGCCATAAGTAACTTTTTTTAGTTGCGTCTAATAATTTTTTATTTTTTATTTGAAAACAATTATGAATATGAAAATATTTATGAATATGAAAAAATATCATCCAATTTGTTATTTGAAAAAATTTGAAAAAAATTCATAAAAATTGGTATACCAATGGCCGGCGCACCTCCTAGGGGTGCACCTTCAATATATTTTTTGGATTTTTAGTTGCATTCATTTGTGAATTGGTAAAACATTTATGAATATGAAAACATTTATGAATACAATGGAGAAATGAAGGCTACAATTTAAATACAATTGATCTTAGCTAGCTATCTGTTCACAATCTTCTTGCCCTTATTTTTCGCAAATGGAGTTCTTCTTTTGAACGGACGTCCTTTAGGTAGGGTGGTCCTGCTTCTTCTTGTGGTGTATGCTGGTACTTCATCGTCGTCATCATGTTCCATCTTCGGGCCGACGTACTTGTCGAAGTCTTGCTCATTGGCGACTTATCAATTCCGATGATCTTCCTTTTGCCTCTCCTCACGACAACATGACTGGGCTTTGACGGGTCGGTAATGAAGAAGCATTGGTCCACTTGGTAAGACAGTACCCATGGCTCATTTTTCGCGGTGGTGTTTGCTCCCACGGTCTTGGATTTGGCTTTGGGTATAACCATGGTGGTGAAATACCGGTATTCTTTTAGGATGCTCTTGTCCCATCTGACACGGAACATCGGGACCTTCTCTCCAGCGTAGCTCAGCTCCCAGATCTCCTCGATCCTTCCGTAGTATCTATCCTTGTCGTTACCGGTGTAGGATTCCATCGTTACCCCGGAGTTCTGATAACCATCGCTCTTCATGTCCTTTCCCTCAGTGTATAATGTGTAGCCGTTGATATCGTACGCCTCATACGTCATCAGGTTGTGCTCGGCGCCCTGTGACAAGGCGAATATGAGTTGTTCTTCCGCGGAAGAATCCTCATGTAAAGGGTACGACAGAAGCTTCTTCTTGAACCAACACGTGAAACATGAGTTGTGCTCTTTGATTATATCTCCGTCCGTCCTGTGTTGGCCTTGGTGATTGTACGTCTTCTCAATGAAGGTTTTGTGCTCTACCACCCGAGGATCGACCACGTCTATGTGTTGTAGCGCGACTAGGTTTGCTCTTTCAAAGTCGGCGAGTCGACCCTCGAAGTCGACATGCATTTCACGGCGACCCTCACGGTGACCCCATGCAGCGAGCCTGCCGAGGTGCTTGTTGACGGGCAGACCAACGGGGTTCTCGATGCCTAGATAATTCGTGCAGTAGGAGATGCACTCTTCAGTCAGAAAGCCCCTGGCTATGCTTCCCTCTGGACGTAACATGTTAAGAAAGTATCCTTTGATGACACCATTCATCCTTTCGAATGGCATCATGCTGTGCAGGAACGTCGGCCCGAGCTGGATGATATCCTCCACGATATGGACCAGCAGATGCACCATAACATTGAAGAATGCGGGCGGGAAGTACATCTCAAGCTCGCATAGTATCACCATGATCTCTTCCTATAGCCTTTTGAGATGCCTCACGCCAACCGACTTCCGAGAGATGACGTCAAAAAAGTTGCATAGGCCAAATAGCATTTCAAAGACGTGCGCGTCCATGATCCCACGGATTGCAACTGGAAGTATCTGCGTCATCAACACGTGACAGTCGTGAGACTTCATCCCGCTGAACTTCTGCTTCGCTGAGTCTAGGTATCTGCTTATCTTCCCCGCATAACCGTAAGGAAGTTTTACTCCTACGAGGCAGGTGAAAAACTAATCGATGTCCTCCTGACTTAGAGTGAAGCACGCGGGAGGGATGTCATTTCCGGTCTTCTTCGCCTTTTTGCATTTGCGACGACTTTCCGTGTCCTGCTTCGCCTCATCATCATCATCATCATCATCATCATTATTAGCGTGAAGCTCCTCCCTGATGCCCATTGATTTCAAGTCTGCCCTTGCTTTCGGCCCATCTTTGGTCCTCTCTGGCATGTTGAGCAGGGTACCAAGCAGACTCTCGCACACGTTCTTCGTGATATGCATGACATCAAGGCTGTGAGGCACACGGAGGATCTTCCAGTACGGCAAGTCCCAGAAAACAGACCTCGTTTTCCATACCTTCAGCAGCGGCTTTGGCGCCTTTCGCTTCTTTCCCGGCTCTGGCGCCTTTCTCGACGGTGGGCACTCTTTCCAATTTCCCAATAGCTTGTCTATTTCCTCGCCGCTCCTCATACGCGGGCGTCTTTGGGGTTCGGTTTCACCATCCAACAGATCCTTGCGTTTTCTCCATGAGTCATCGTCGCGAAGCCACCTTCGATGTCCCATGAACATGGTTTTCAAAGACCCGGGATCTCTACCTAGCTGACGATATGTTGTATCATCCAAGCACCTGATGCATCCAGAAAATCCGTGGACCACCTGCCCCGCGACATATCCGTAACCAAGATAGTCGTGCACCGTCGTGAGCAGTGCGGCTCTCATAGGGAAATATTCTTTCTCTGCGGCGTCCCACGTATTGGCTGGCGTTTTCCACAGCGTGTCTAGCTCCTCTTTCAGCAGCCCGAGATACAGATTGATGTCGTTCCCTGGTTGTTTTGGCCCTTCAATTAGCATACTCATGTGAATGTACTTCCTCTTCATGCACAACCAGGGGGGAAGGTTGTACATCCACACAAACACAGGCTAGGTGCTATGTGTGCTTCTCTGGCTGCCAAACAGATTGACTCCATCGGTGCTCACACCCATCATGATGTTCCTTGGATCGCTCCCAAATTCTGGGTGTTCGAAGTTCAACGCTTGCCACTGGCTCGCATCCTTAGGGTGACTCAGCATCTTGTCTTTTTTATTTATCTCCGGATCATTTGCGTCATCTTCTCGCTTCTCCTCCTCCCTATCCGCGTGCCAACGTAGGAGCTTTGCCACCTTAGGGTCCGCGAAATACCACTGCAGACGAGGAGTGATCGGAAAGTACCACACCACTTTTCGAGGAGCTTTCTTCCTCTTCTTGTATCGAGTGACGCCGCACACCGGACATATGGTAGACTCCGCATGCTCGTCCCGATAAATGATGCAATTGTTCATGCACACATGGTATTTCACGTGCGGTAAATCCATAGGACACACGATTTTCTTTGCCTCCTCGAAACTGGTCAGGCACTTGTTCCCCTTGGGAAGACGTTCGTGCCAGAATGACATGTTCTCGTCGAAGCATGCGTCGGTCATTTTGTGTTTTACCTTCATCTCCAGAGCCATGAGCTTTACTTTCAGGCGGGCATCCTCGGGCCTGCATCCGTCATACAATGGATTAACCGCGTCTATCTCCAGTTGATCTAGCTTGGCTTTCTCTCGGGCGGCAGCTCTTGCGTTATCCGTCTACTTGAGAAGCAGCTCTTGAATATGAGGGTCCTACACCCATCCCATCGATGGTCCATCGTCATCTGCTCCGGCATCTTCATCTTCATGATCATGCCCTTCGTCTTCTCTAGCATCTTCCTCATCATCATGTCCGGCATCTTCTACATGATGACCGTGTATTGCATCTACTTCGTGATCATGTCTTGGAGATTCTTCGTCTTCTCGCCCGCCCTCGCCGCGGTTGTCTTTCTCATGCCCTTTCTCGTTTCTTGCCCGGCCCCCATGGACGACTTCATAATCATCTTCATCACCTTGCCACCGATAGCCATCCATGAAACCACGCAAGAGCAGGTGGTCGCGCACCTGTACGGAATCCGGGTCCATAAGGCTCCTCAGCTTGCATCTTCGACACGGACATGTTATCTCCGTCTCATTCTTTTGAAGCATCTCGGCCTTCGCGGAGCTCAAAAACCTATTCACGATGCCTTCGGTCATCGTGCGGACCATGGTCGCCTGTGGGGGAGAGCAAAACAATATTTTAGAACCAAGAAAAATTTTGGCATGACTTTGCCTAAAAATAGGACCAAAAAGAATGCATAGTGCCAAATTCTCGCCGAAACGGAAATGAATCAACATTCCAGAAAAATATTGGAAACTATCGCGTTTCAAATACCGGTACCTACAAACACAAACATATATGCAACACCACAAACATATGCAACACCACAAACATACATAGATCTAGCTAGGCCATCAAAAGTGCATGTGCACGTTGTTGGAGGGAGAAAAAAGTAGATCTACAACATAAAGAAAGCTTTCCCCTTACTTACCTATCAAAAAAAGGTAATTTAACCACTTAATTTGGATGAATCTATGGTGCAAATGAGGTGAGGAAGAGGAGGCAGCCGAGACAAGCTTGGAGGAGGAGGTGGAGAGAATGAAGTGGGAAAAGTGAGTGTGATAGGTGGCTGTCCAAAATATCTAGCTGGTCCTTGGTTACTAATGGCGCACGAGTTAGGTGGTGCGCCATTACTAGTTTTGCAAAAATAAAAAATAAAAATGTTAGTAGTGGTGCACCGTGTGTGTGGTGCGCCATTACTAGTTTGAACTAGTAATGGCGCACTATACACTGGTGCGCCATTACTAGTTATGAAAAAAAGTAAAAAAAATTGTTAGTAGTGGCGCACCGGGTGAGTGGTGCACCATTACTAGTTATAACTAGTAATGGCGCACTGTGCTCTGGTGCGCCATTACTATTTTTTGAAAAATAAAAAAAAGTTTGTTAGTAGTGGCGCACCGTGGGTGTGGTGCGCCATTAGTGTCCATCACACTAATGGCGCACCAACACATGGTGCGCCACTACTATATAGTAGTGGCGCACCACATGTGTGGTGCGCCATTAATGTCCATATTATCTATAGCCCTTTTCCTAGTAGTGTCGACGACAGCGCTGGCCTCAACATCATCTCCGTGGAAGCTTTCGACGCGTTGTAGCTACCCCGCAACCAAATCATGCCTTTGGGGCCTTTAGCCGGGGTGGCCAAAGGATCCATCGTCCCTGTGGGGTGTCTGCATCTCCTCGTCACCTTCGGCACCCGCTCCAACTTCCGCACAAAGCATTTCAACTTCGACGTCGCCCGCATCCACCTCCCCTATAACCCAACCCTTGGCTACCCCGCGCTCGGCCAGGTCTTTGCGGCGACGCACCTAGGCAACAATAGAGTCAAGATGCCCAGGAGCACCGGCATTCTCACCATCTAGGGATGTGTCAAGGATGCATCACACGCGCTCGGGCTCGCCTACAAGATGGCGGTCGCGGCGCGCCCCAGCATCAGGGGCGTCGCGCCGGCCACCGAGGACTCTGGGAGCATCATCATCGTCATGCCAGCAAAAAAGAAGCAACAGTTCTCTCCAAGCCAGGCGGAGATGAAGCGGGGTGTTAGTGGATGGGGAAAACCCCACTCCTTCCTTTACCATCGGTGCCGACCTACCTCGGGGTCAAGAGGAGGCGCTGGTGGCATTCCCTCGTGCAAACAAGGGCGTGTTTGCGTGGAGCACCTCCTATCTGGTCGGGTCCCGAGGGACGTGGTCGAGCACCACCTCATGGTGTGCCCGAACGCCCATCTGGTTAAGCAAAAGGAGAGAAGAAAAGCATCGAAGAAGTAGGTGTTCATTTCCTAGGAGGTTGGCAAGCTGAAGGAGGTTGGGGTCATCCGGGAGGCGCACTACTCGGAGTGGCTTGCCAACCCAGTGGTGGTTCCAAAAAAGTGCGGGACGGAGCATATGTGCGTCGACTTCACGAGCCTCTACCGAGATTGCCCCAGGACCCATTCTCGGTGTTGCGCATTGACCAGATCATAGACTCCACCATGGAGTGTGACCTCCTATGCTTCTTGGATGCCTTTTCGAGCTACCACCAGATAAAAATGGTAGTAGAGGATGTCGAGAAGACCGCCTTCCTCACCTTGTGCGGGGTATTCTATTACAGGTGCATGCAGTTCAGGTTGCAAAATGCTGGGGCAACCTTCTAGAGGTTGATGCACATCTCCCTAGGGCCGTAGCTCGGGAAAAATGGAGAAGCTTACGTCGACGACATCGTGGTCAAGTCCAAGGGGGGCAAAACCCTGATTGAGGATTTGGAGGAGACATTCCCTAGCGTGAGGGAGGTGAATCTAAAGCTCAACCCAGAAAAGTGCCTCTTCGGAGTCCCCTTAGGCAAGCTGCTTGGATTCCTGGTGTTGCACCGAGGAATCGAGGCAAATCCGGAGAAGATCAAGGCCATAAGCAAGACGAGCGCACCACGAACCCTTAAGAAGTGCAAAAGTTGGCCGGTTGTGTGACTTACCCGGGACATTTCACATCCAAGCTGGGTGAGTGGGTCCTACCGTTCTTCAAGATCATGAAGAGAAAGGGGCCCTTTGAATGGACCCGGTGATGGGGAACGTTGCATGGGAAACAAAAATTTCCTACGCACACGCAAGATCTATCCATGGTGATGAGCATCTGCGAGAGGGAGAGTGGATCTACGTACCCTTGTAGACCGCTAAGCGGGAAGTGTTAAGAAACGCGGTTGGTGTAGTTGAACGTCTTCGCGATCCAAATCGTCGAGCGTCCTGCGATCTCATCATGAGTCGTCCCGCAATCCAATCACGATCCGTCCCGTGAACTCATCACGATCCATCTCGCGATCTCGTCACGATCCTTCCCGCGAACTCATCATGATCCGTCCCATGATCTCGTCATGATCCATCCCGCGAACTCATCACGATCCATCCCACGAACTCAGCACGATCCGTCTCGCGATCCTGATCACGGTCCTTCCGATCTAGCGCCGAACGGACGACACCTCCGTGTTTAGCACACGTACAGCTCGATGACGATCTCCGCCTTCTAGATCCAGCAAGAGGGAGCCGAGAGGTAGAAGAGTTCTCCAGCAGCGTGACAACGCTCTGGAGATGGTGGGGAGCTATTCCGGCAGAGCTTTGCCTAAGCACTGCAGAAATCCGATCTAGAGGAGAAACTATGCACTAGAGGAACTGGCAGCACGTGGCTAAAAATCTGGTGCCAAAAACCCTAAAACCTCTAGTATATATAAGAGGAAGAAAGGACGAGGCTTGGCCCTCAAAGGACCAGCTCTTGGGTCGGCCGAATCAAGGAGGAGAGGAGGATTCGTCCTCCAATCCTAGTAGGACTAGGATTCCTCCTTATTTTTGCCTTTTTTGCCTTTTTTCCACCTTTTTCTCTTTGGGCTTTTCTTCCCATCCAAATGCGCCTTGTGTGGGACATCCACCTGCCCACTAAGGGATGGTATTTACTCTCCCACAGACCATGTAGCCTCTTGGGTCGAAATACCCCCCCCGATGGTCTCCCGGTACACTATCGGCACTCCCTGTACACTACCGATAAGCCCGAAACTTTTTTGGCGACCAAAATAGGACTTCCTAGATATCAATATTTACCTCCAGACCATTCTGGAGCTCCTCGTGACTTCCAGGATCTCATCTGGGACTCCGAACAACCTTCCGTCACCACCATGCATAACTCTATACTACCGAAATGTCACTGAACCTTAAGTGTGCAGACCCTACGGGTTCGAGAACTATGCAGACATGACCGAGACACCTCTACGGTCAATAACCAATAGCACGACCTGGATGCCCATATTGGTTCCTACATATTCTACGAAGATCTTTATCGGTCGAACCTCTATGTCACAGGATTCAGTTAATCCTGTATAATGTTCCCTTTGTTCTTCGGTATGTTACTTGCCCGAGATTCGATCGTCGGTATCTCCATACCTAGTTCAACCTCGTTACCAGCAAGTCTCTTTACTCGTTCCGTAATACAAGATCCCGTGACTAACAATTAATCAGATTGCTTGCAAGGCTTATTGTGACATTGTATTACCGAGTGGGCCCCGAGATACCTCTCCATCACAGGGAGTAACAAATCCCAGTCTTGATACCTGCCAACTCAATAGACACCATCGGAGATACCTTTAGAGCACCTTTATAGTCACCCAGTTACATTGTGACATTTGATACACACAAGGTACTCCTCCGGTGTCAGTGAGTTGCATGATCTCATGGTCACAGGAACATATACTTGACATGCAGAAAACTGTACCAATAAACTGACATGATCATATGCCACGTTCGTAGTTTGGGTCTTGTCCATCACATCATTCTCCTAATGATGTGATCCCGCTATCAAATGACATTTCATGTCCATGACTAGGAAACCATGGCCATCTTTGATCAATGAGCTAGTCTATTAGAGGCATACTAGGGACATGGTTTTGTCTATGTATCCACACATGTATTTGTGGTTCCGATCAATACAATTATAGGATGGATAATAAACGATTGTCATGAACAAGGAAATATGATAACAACTAATTTATTATTGCCTCTAGGGCATATTTCCAACAGTCTCCCACTTGCACTAGAGTCAACAATCTAGTTCACATCACCATGTGACACGCATTGTTATGAATCTAACACCCAATGAGTTCTGGGGTTCGATCATGCTTCACATGTGAGAGAGGTCTTATAGTCAACGGGTCTGCGACATTCAGATTCGAGTGTACTTTGCAAATCTCCATGTCAAACCGTAAACACTGCTACCACACTCCACTTGGTACTATTTCAAATGGCTGGTCCACTATACATATCCAGATTGCTACTACGACTCATCCGGATTGGTGTTAAAGCTTGCATCGACGTAACTCTTTACGACGAACTCTTTATCACCTCCATAATCAAGAAAACATCTCCTTAGTCTTTTAGTCACTAAGGATAATATTGACCGCTGTCTAGTGATCCACTCCTGGATCACTCTTATACCCCATGACAGACTCATGGCAAGGCAGACACAGGTGCGGTACACAACATGGCATACTATACAAAGCCTATGGCTAAGGCATAGGGGACGACGTTCGTCCTTTCTCCTTCTCCTGTCGTTGTCGAGCTTTGAGTCTCACTCAACTTTACACCATACAAATCAGGCGAGAACTCTTTCTCCGACTGATCCATTTTGAACTCTTTCAAAATCTTCTCAAGGTATGTACTCATTGAAAGTCTCATCAAGCATCTTGATCTATCTCTATAGATCTTGATGTTCAACAATTAGGTAGCTTTATCCAGGTCTTCCTTTCAAAAACTCTTTTCAAACAACCGTTTCTGCTTTCCGGAAATTCTACATCATTTCCGATCAACAATATGTCAACCACATATGCTTATCAGAAACTCTATAGTGTTCCCACTCACTTTATCGTAAATACAAGTTTCTCATAAACTTTGTATAGATTTAAAAACTTTGATCACCTCATCAAAGTGCACATTCCAACTCCGAGATGCTTGCTTCAGTTCATAGAAGAATCACTGAAGCTTGAACACCTTTTCGCATCCTTAGGACTGACAAAAACCTTCTAGTTGTATCACATACAACCTTTCCTCAAGTAAACCGTTAAGGAAATGACGTTTTGATATCCATCCGCCGGATTTCATAATTGAAAAATGCACCAACTGCTAACATAATTCCAATAGACTTTAGCATCGCTACGAGTGAGAAAGTCTCATCGCAGTCAACTCCTTGAACTTGTCGTAAACTTCTTTGCAACAAATCAAGCTTTACAAATGGTGACATTTACCATCAGTGTCTGTCTTCATTTCAAAGATCCATTTGTCCTTGACGACCTTCCGTCCAACAAGCAAGTCCACCAAAGTCTATACTTGGTTTTCATACATGGATCCTTTCTCGAATTTCATGGCCTCTAACCATTTGTTGGTTTCCGGGCACATCATCGCTTCTCCATAGTTTGTAGATTCATCGTTCTCCAACAACATGACCTCTAAGACAGGGTTGCCGCACCACTCAGGAGCAGTATACGTCCTTGTCGACCTATGAAGTTCGATAGTAACTTGATCCGAAGCTTCATGATCATCATCATTAACTTCCTCTTCAACTAATGTAGGCTTCACAGAAACAACTTCCTGCGTTGCGCTACTCTATGGTTGAAACGGAGGTTCAATAACCTCATCAAGTTCTATCTTCCTCTCCCACTCAATTCTTTCAAGAGAAAGTTTTCCTCGAGAAAGGACCCAGTTTTAGCAATAAACTTTTTATGATTGGCTATGAGATAGAAGGTTCACCCAACTGTTCTTAGGGTATTCTATGAAGATGCATTTGTACGCTTTGGGTTCGAGCTCATTAGGTGAAAACATTTTCCACACAAGCGTTGCAGCCCCAAACATTAACAAATGACAGCTTAGGTTTCTATCAAACCATAATTCACACGGTGTCATCTCAACGGATTTAGATGGTTCCCTATTTAAAGTGAATGTAGTTGTCTCTAATGCATAACCCCAAAATTATAGTAACAAAACGATAATAGACATCATAGCACGCACCATATCCAATAGAGCACGACTATGATGTTCGGACACACCATCACACTATGGTGTGCCAGGTGGCGTGAGATGTGAAACAACTTTCACATTGTCTAAAATTGTATGCCAAACTCTTAACTCAAATATTCACCTCCACGATCATATCACAAACATTTTTATCTTCTTGTCACGATGATCTTAAACTTCACTCTAAATTTGCTTGAACCTTTCAATGATTCAGACTTATGTTTCATTAAGTAAATATACACTATATCTACTCAAATCATCAGTGAAGGTAAGAAAATAACGATATCCACCGCACGCTACAGGACTCATTGGATTGCATACATCAACATGTATCATTTCCAATAAATTACTTGCCCGCTTCATCAAAACAGAAAACGGGGTCCTTAGTCATCTTGACCAAGAGGCATGGTTCGCATGTCTCAACCGATTCGAAATCGAATGAGTCCAAAGATCCAACAGCATGGAGTTTCTTCATGCATTTTATACCAATATAACATTTAGCGGTAGTGCCACAAGTATGTGGTACTATTATTATTAACTTTGTATCCTTTTGGCATCAATGTTATGAACATGTGTATTACTATGATCAACCTTGGAAACATTTCCAACACACATCAACCTTGGAAACATTTCCAACACACATCATCACCTCACACTTAGCTAGTATCCGTTTATTCCGTAGCTTTTAGTTCGAGTTACTGACATTTAGCAACCGAACCGGTATCCAATACCCAGGTGCTACTAGTAGTACTAGCAAGGTAAACATCAATAACACATATATCAAATATACTTCTGTCGACTTTACCAGCCTTCTTATCTACCAAGTATCTAGGGTTGTTCCGCCTCAGTGACCGTTCTCCTCATAATCGAAGCACTTAGTCTCGGGTTTGGATTAGCCTTTGGGTTGCTTCACTGGAGCTGCAACTAACTTGTTATCCATGAAGTTTCCCTCCTTGCTCTTGCCCTTCTCGAAACTAGTGGTTTTGACTAACAATGAAGACTTGATGCTCCTTCTTGATTTCTACCTTCGCGGTGTCAAACATCGCGAACAGCTCAGGGATCATTATTTCTATCCCAGGCGTTTTATAGTTCATCACCAAGTTCTAGAGTGATAGTGACTTGGAGAACTATATCAATCACTATCCTATCTGGAAGATCAACTCCCACTCGATTGAAGCGATTGTAGCACCCAGACTATCTCAGCACATGCTCAACGATTGAGCTATTCTCCTTCAACTTGCAGGCAAACAATCTTCTTGGAGATCTCATATCTCGCAACACGGGCATGAGCCTGAGATCCTAATTTCAGCTCTTAGAACATCTCATATGTTCCGTGACGTTCAAAACGTTTCGGAGCCTCAATTCTAAGCCGTAATGCATGACGCACTAAACTATCAAGTATTTATCCGAACATGCCTGTCAAATGTTCACAACATCTATAAACAACGCTAGAGGGGTTGGCGCATCGAGCGGTGCATTAAGGACATAAGCCTTCTGTGCAGCAATGAGGATAATCCTCAGATCACGGAGTCAGTCCGCAATAATGCTACCATCATCTTTCAACTCTATTTATCTAGGAACATATAAAATTCAAGCGAGCTACAGCGTGATCTAGTAATCTACAACACAGTTTGCAAAGACACTACTGACTATGTTCATGATAATGAGTTCAATTAATCATATTACTTAAGAACTCCCACTCAAATTGACATCCCTCCAATCATTCGAGTGATACATGATCCAAATTCAACAACTCAAGTCCGATCATCACATGAGTTTAGGTGGTTTCAATGGTGAACATCATCATGTTGATCATATCTACTATATGACTCATGTTCGACCTTTCGATCTCATGTGTTCCGAGGCCATGTCTGTACATGCTAGGCTCGTCAAGTTTAACCTAAGTGTTCTGCATGTGCAACACTTGCTTGCACCCGTTGTATGTGAACGTAGAGTCTATCACACCCGATCATCACGTGGTGTCTCAACACGACGAACTTTCGCAACGGTGCACACTCGGGGAGAACACAATTCATCTTGAAATTTAAGTGAGGCATCACCTTATAATGCTACCGTTGTGCTAAGCAAGACAAGCTGCATAAAAGGATTAACATCACATGCAAATTATAAGTGACATGATATGGCCATGAACTTGTGCTTTTGATCTCCATCTTGAAAACACCAGCATGATCTCCATCGTCACCGGCAAGACACCATGATCTCCATCATCTTGATATCCATCAGCGTGTTGCCATCGGGGTTGTTGTGCCCAACATGCTTATACTACTATTGCTACCGTTTAGCGATAAAGTAAAGCATTACATAGCGCTTAATGATTGACACGCAGGTCATACAATAATTAAAGACAACCCTATGGCTCCTGCCAGTTGCCATACTCATCGACATGCAAGTCGTGATAATCTATACATCACATGATCATCTCATATATCACATCATGTAATTGGCCATATCATATCACAACATACCCTGCAAAAACAAGTTAGACGTCCTCAAATTGTTGTTGCATGTTTTACGTGGATGCTACGGGTATCTAGCAAGAACAATTCTCATCTACGCAAAAACCACAATGGTGATACACTAGTTGCTTTTCAACCTTCTCAATTACCGCCTTTGTCGAATCCGATCCAACTAAAGTGAGAGAAACTGGCACCCACAAGCCATCTATGCAACATGTTGCGGTCGAGGGAACCGGTCTCTCGTAAGCATATGAGTAATGTTGGTCCGGGCCGCTTCATCTCACAATACCGCTGAACCAAAATCCGACCAAGGGAGGAAGCAATACAAGCATCAACGCCCACAAACCTTTTGTGTTATACTCGAGATCTCGTCTACACATAGACCTAGCTCATGGTGCCACTGATGGGGAATGTTGCACGGGAAACAAAAATTTCCTACGCACACGCAAGATCTATCCATGGTGATGAGCATCTGCGAGAGGGAGAGTGGATCTACGTACCCAGGTAGATCGCTAAGCAAGAAGCGTTAAGAAACGCGGTCGGTGTAGCCGAACGTATTCGCGATCCAAATCACCAAGTGTCCCGCGATCTCATCATGATCCGCCCCGCGATCCAATCACGATCCGTCCCGCAAACTTATCATGATCTGTCCCGGGATCTCGTCATGATCTGTCCCACGAACTCATCATGATCCGTCCCGCGAACTCATCACGATCCGTCCCGCAATCTTGTCACGATTCATCCCGCGAACTCATCACGATCCGTCCCGTGAACTCATCACGATCCGTCTCACAATCTTGATCACGGTCCTTCCGATCTAGCGCCAAACGGACGGCACCTCCGCGTTCAGCACAGGTACAGTTCGATGACGATCTCCGCCTTGTTGATACAGCTAGAGGGAGTGGAGAGGTAGAAGATTTCTCCGGCAGCGTGATGGCGCTCTGGAGATGTTGGTGGAGCTATTCCGGCAGGGCTTCGCCTAAGCACTGCAAAAATCCAATCTAGAGGAGAAACTATGCACTAGAGGAACGGGCAGCACGTGGCTAAAAATCTGGTGCCAAAAACCCTAAAACCTCTAGTACATATAAGAGGAAGAGAGGAGGTGGCTTGGCCCTCAAAGGACCAGCTCTTGGGTCGGCCGAATCAAGGAGGAGAGGAGGATTCCTCCTCCAATCCTAGTAGGACTAGGATTCCTCCTTACTTTTGCCTTTTTTTGCCTTTTTCCACCTTTTTCTCTTTGGGCTTTTCTTCCCAGCCACATGTCCATGACTAGGAAACCATAGCCATCTTTGATCAACGAGCTAGTCTATTAGAGGCATACTAGGGACATGGTGTTGTCTATGTATCCACACATGTATCTGAGTTTTTGATCAATACAATTATAGCATCGATAATAAACGATTATCATGAATAAGGAAATAAGATAACACCTAATTTATTATTGCCTCTAGGGCATATTTCCAACACCCGCTAGGCAGACACTGCCTTCGAGGAGCTCAAGAAATACCTCATGAGCCCACCAGTGAAGGTAGCACCCTGCCCTCGTGAGCCATTGCTGCTATACCTGGCTGCCACACCCCACTCCGCTGGCGCTGCATTTGTGGCGGTCAGGGACGAGCGGACCGGAACCCATGCCGCATCACCGAGCACAGGCACACCCCCAGGCGAGGGGCAAGGGGGCTCGCAAGATCCAGTGAAGCCCGCTTCTCCCCATGCCAGAACTCCAGAAGTTGTCGCTGCTCTGGAGGCCCCTAAAGCGCACGACCCTCATGAGGCCACACCTGCTCCAATAGCCCCCGAGGCGCCTAGTCCTTAGGAGGTCCCGATGACTCCGACTGCCCTAGGGGCGCCCAAGCTTCGTGTCACACCCTGTGTTTGTATCACCTTGACATGTTTGGGTTTATAAAAATGGAAGCCAACTAAAACTTTTTCAAAGTGTTTCTGCTTGTTTGCTATGTTGTTGCTTGATTGATGATCGTGTTATATGGCACTCCTAGATTCTATTCCACTTCATATTCATCCCCTTGGCCCAAACCTCTTCCCAATGATCATACCATGTGAACAGTGCCCAAAACTATTTTTATGAAATTTTGTTTTAACCAAAAATGATTTATTCAGATTAGGTTTTCAAAACCCCCTAAATTGAGGTTTGCACTACAAGTCCCCAAATTAGGTGGATCATTCTTTTCCAAAGGCTTTATTTCAAACCCACTATATATAAGACTTCCCAAAACCACAAAATATTGTTTTTAAAGATTGTTTTCATATTTTATTTAAAGGCTTTTTCTTGATACTAGAAATGGTTTTTCTTAGGGAAAAATTATTTAAATGCTTTGAAAATATTTGAGAAAAAATAGGGAAACTCACTGGACATATATTTTCCATATATATGAGTTTCAACCCATGAGAATGATCAAATCATGGGAAAAACCACTCAAAACCCTTTCTGTTCAAATGAAACTTTTGGAATATTTCTATAAGAAATATTCTCCATAAATTACAGGAAAATTACAGCAAGTCAACTCTATCATAGGTAATATTCTTGCAAAGTTTCATCTCAATCCAAGTTGATTTGGTTCATCAAACCATCCCAAAACCATCTCTGTCCAGAATCAAATTTGAGCAACTTTATATTGTGAAGTATCTCCCCTTGACCCAAAACTTTGTGGGCATGCTCTAATGAGCAAATAGTGACGATACACTAAGTGGTGCATCAAGGGTAAAATCCTAGCATCAATAGATCTAGAGAAACCTAGTTCTGCAAATTTCTAGGGTTTAACAAATCTTCATTGTCAACTTTATCCTCTTGAGCTCAACCTTGGTGAATCCTCTCATTGTTACCTAGCCTTTGACCCTAGCAAGTATCTCAGTAAGGTGGTAAAGTTTTCTTGCCCAAAACACCATCAAACACCTTCTGGTGAAATGGTAAAACCACCATTTCCAACCCTTAACCCTTTACCCTTGCCCCCAAAATTTTACCAAAGCCTCTTGTAGTCACCTTTCACCTCCAGTAAAAACCCCAAGTCCTCAAGTCACTTGGAGGTGGGGTAAAAACCCATTTTCACCCCTGGCAGCATCTTTTTCTACCCCTCTCGCCCTTTTCTTCTGCCCTAAGGCTTCTTCAGAGACCTCCGTTAGCTTATCCTAGCCTTTGGGCATCTCCAATAGCCCAAGACATAAGAGGACACGCGGGTAGGCATAAAATATGCCTGGGCATGCCATTTGGGCGCTCTGGAGTGCGCTATAGTGCGCTCCCGCACTGTAGCCACCCCTGCCCGGCGCCGCCCGACAACCTTGGGCCTCCCCCGCGTGTTGACCCGGTCGGCCTCGATGTCCGCGACGCGGCATACGGTCGGCCCCTTCTCGCCCCTCTCTCTCCTCTCCTCCTTCGCATGCGCACGACACCGCCCGAACTGGCCAGTGGCCGCGCTCGCATGCGCGCACCGTCGGGTCCCCCTCCTGGTTGCCTTCCCTTCTCTTGGGCGCGGACCGCATCCATGAAGCCCCCAGATGTGGCCAGGCTCGCCCCCATGGCCTCTGGCGACGCCCTGGTCCTAACCGGAGCACCACGTCCACGATGGACCGGCGGCCCCCTATAAATAGGGCCTTCCCGAGATCCTGCTCCTCTCTCCTTGCTCGCCCCCTTCCTCCGCTTCCTCCCCATGCCAAGCGCGCTCTCCACCATGGTCGAGAGCCCTCTCTCGACCCAAACCCTCTCCACCGTCGAGCTCGTCTCCCCTCGTTGGCATTCCCCTCTCCCCCGGCGACCCCGCGACCTCCCACCGACGCGAGGGAGCCCCGCGAGCACCTCGGTGCCCTCTGCTCTGTCCGCCGCGGCCTGGAGCGCCTTCGGTGAGCCCTTCCCTGCTCCTGTCACGAGGAGAGGGATGACAGGCGGGGACCACCAACCATCCCCTCGTAGCCCACCTCTCTCGTTGGCAAGCCAGGCCCGCAGGCAGGTTCGAAAACAAACCTGTCGCGCGCGGCGCCTCGCTTGGGTCGGCTTCCTCCTGTGGGCCGGTTCGGCTGGGTGGTTCTGGCCCGATAGAGCACAATAACCCTTTCTCTTTTCTTTTTCTGATTATCTTCCAAAAATTCCTCAAAATAGAATATTTATCTAAATCCAATAATTACTTCACCTAAATTCTTACAATAATCCATAGAATTTATTAGTGCCATTTGTAAAAATGTTTGAAAATATTTTTAGTATTGTTTTATTTTAAAACCTATATTTGGGCACCTTTTTTCCTGTGTTAATTTATTTCCAAAAAATATTTAACAACCAAACCCT
Organism: Hordeum marinum; assembly: GCA_022496015.1. NCBI lineage: Eukaryota > Viridiplantae > Streptophyta > Magnoliopsida > Poales > Poaceae > Hordeum > Hordeum marinum. The sequence goes on along the minus strand of CM039676.1, from coordinate 128,378,981 downwards.
AGGGAAATATTTTTAGTATGACAATTAGTATTTATCAGAGTAGGTTAACACTTTTGGTAGTAGTTTGTGTGCTCCGTGTTGGTGTGTTTCTTATTTTTATCGCTTTATTTTGCGACGATAGATTGCATGGTTGACGAAGAAGTTGGACCCGAAGACTTCGTTGAGCCAGGCAAGTAGCCCTTTGACCATGTTAAGAAAAAATTTCATGCATGACATATAGCACTTGTTGTTTCAATGATTGATCATGATGAGGTGCTCCCCCTTCGGTGGGATGCCTATGATACTCTTCCCGTTGACACTTGCATCGTGCGTGACCCTACCACCTTATGAGGTTTACGCGGGTGGGTGTTGATAGGATGCTAGTAGATGCTACGCAAGTGGGATCGGGATTATGCATAGTGATGGGAACACAAATGATTTGAAAGACTTTTCAAAAAACCCGTCAGGTGCCACTAATGCCCGAGGTACATGATGATGAGTTGGGTGACCACTTGAGAAAGAAGTGGTGTGCCGGAACGAGATGAGAATGTGTTTTCAAAAACGGATTGGGTTAAGTTGCGACCGTTACTCCAACCTTACATGCGCAACTACAATACCCCTTATGGGACGGGGCTTTGTTGATTACCTTGGTGAGTACTGGCGAGGAGCCCGCATTACTAGTAGCGGGAGTGGTGTGGTCACTCTCGATATGGGGTCATACCGATTTGTACGATTGTGCGCTGTCTTCACAGGCACCGGGCACACCGTTGGTCCCCTCATGGATGGTATGATTAGAGCGAGGCTCGTGTGATGTACATCATGAGGGCTGGGTACCAGTAGATTGGACTCTTTGTCTCGTATCGCTAAGGGAAAATCATTGTTCGGGTGCTTACCTCGGGTATGTTATATACCGCGAGTCGTAGATGACACAGAAGTTCCCCGAGCCTTGTGGGTCAAGTGTGCAACCTCTGCTGAGTGTAAAACTATTCGAATACCCATGTCCACGGTCAAGGATAGTTGGATCACCGCTCTTGGGCTATGTCCAAGTGTTTTCTCAAATTGGTGTGTGCGTGTGTGTGGATACACGGAGATGGTACTTGAGCTAAGTCCGATGACTTAGCATGGCAATTGGACTAAGTCCGATGACATAGCATGATAAATGAACATGAGAGGTTCAACCCCCACTTATGATGATATCTGCAAATTGCTCATATGGATATCTGCCTATTGTTGATGCATGCTTACTAAGTTACTTGATCATGTCATTTGCATTCAAAATTAGCTTTCCGAAAAATTGCCTACAGAGTGATGTATCATGCATCATTGTTATCTTGTTCCACAACTTGGGTTGCTTGTGAGTACATTTAAAGTACTCACTGCTTGCCACTGGTTATTTAATTGGCCAGGAATGGAAGAACATGAGTATGTTGAAGAGTTCGTTGGTGACGAACATGCATTGATCTCTGGGATCACTGTACACGTGCATTCGGTGATCATGACTTATGAGTCAGGGTCCCCACAGAGCTGGTATCAGAGCCATCATGACCGTAGGAAGCCCTTAGTTAGCATGGACGTTAGTCAGGATAAAACAGTCTTCAAAACTACACCTAGCATCTATAATTAGGAGTTCTGCACTCTTTACCTCTTCTATTCTTCACACAACACTTTGCTGACTCTCCTCCTTTCAAATCTTTCAAGATGGCCGTCGTACCCGAAGCTTTCCTGAAATCCGGCTTTCCCTTCCTCCTTGGGGACGGCTTGGAGAAGTGTCAGTTTCGCCAACCACCTATTTTCCTCTACCACGAGCACTGGGTCGATGACGTCACGAAGGAGTACCACGTGGATGTGGTCGTGAAGGCAAACGACTCCCCAACGAGTTGGTTCTTTGAGGGACCACGGATGGAGACCATGATACTTGTAGTAGAGACAGCTGCACACAAGGCACTGCTACACCTTTGAGACATCATTCCAGAGATGGCTGACGAGCCGGCTACTCTCTACCTTCCCGTCATCAAGGATGAACTTGGCGAGAGTTGGACGCTGATTCCGACCAAATAGGATGGCACACCACTCAGGTTCCAGACTTACTTCAGCCTCTCCGCCGATAGCCTGGTTCATAACCTAATCAAGGTGTCCGTGAAGCTTCGCGGGGAACTTCACCACACCCGAGAGCTACTTCGTCAAGCGAAGACGAAGCCACACAAGATCAAGAAGGATGAAGCCCCCAAAGGACGACCAGCTGTCGCCTATCGAGGAGGAGTACCCCCAGCTAGTGATGCACCTACACGTCGTCGTCGCATGAGTGCGAAGGAGTAGCATGAGCTCTTCACCGACCCGCCTGAAAAGCGTCGTCGGGATGGACCTCCTCATTCCCCGACCCCTTCGACTGGGAATGATGCCCGTTCAGATGATGAACAGGAGGAAGACCTAGAGGAGCGTGACTACAGGACCAAGCACTCCACCACCTGAGTCCAAGAACCCCTAGGGTAGGATCAGCCATGTACCCCTCATGCGAAGTTGAGTCCGTGTAATGGTTCATATGAAACCATGTGTGCTTGTTGTTTGTTTTGTTGTGTGTGTTCCGATGCAAGTCACGCTTTTGCCTTAGGCAACATGTATGCGACTCCATCGTCTATCTTAATGTATGTTGGTCCTTCGAACTTTGTTTTAACACACTTGCACTTGCCAACCCCCTTAGGCGCGCTTTTCCGTTATTGCTTTTCCTCTCGTCTATCCCAGTTGTTTGACTTGTATGCTCCAAACAGGATGGTGACTGCTACCCGCAACAGCTCCTTCACCAACCCTAAAGCCGGAAACTGAAGCCAGCAACAGGGAGTTGGTGGGGCTGCCCATGCAAGAGGACACCAGGAGCTGCCACAAGGCGACATTCCCCCGCCACCACCTCCACCGGCGAACATGACCATAGCTTAGTTTCTCCAAGTTCTCCGGGAGGAGCACCAGGCCAGGAATGTTGTTATCCAACAGATGGCTCAGGCTCGTGTGAACAACCAACAGCAAGGCAAGAACGGCAATGGCTGCTCCACGCTGTCTGAATTCATGAGGAATTCGCCCCCAACCCTAACCGAGACTGCTGAACCATTGGATGCTGATGACTAGATCCGCACCATCGGGGACCTCCTTGCTTTGGTCAATTGAAATGAGGACCGTGAGAAGGTGTTGTATGCCTCTCACTACCTCGGAGGTATCGCCCGAGCTTGGTGGGACGGATTCAATGTCATGCAAGGACAACGTGTGATTATATGGAATGACTTCAAGGAAGGATTCCACACCACCCACATTCCTTTTGGGATCATGGCTATCAAGAAGAGAGAATTCCGAGCACTGAAGCAAGGAAGTGGCTCTGTCAAGGAGTACCTGCAGAAGTTCAACCTGCTGTCAAGGTATGCACCTGAAGATGTCAGCATAGAGGCTGCCAAGAAGGCACGGTTCATCAAAGGACTCCAACAGGTCCTTCAGTATTAGCTCATCGTCTGCGACTATCATACCTTCTTCGACTTGGTGAACAAGGCCCTCATGTTGGAAGACAAGCATGATGCCATAGACGATACTCGCAAGCACAAGATGAACAGCAAGGGTAGCTCAAGCAACCAAAAGCGTCCCCGTGGCAGCCATCCACAGCCAAGCCAACCTATCAGCCACAGCAGGCTAGACCTCCTACGCCTCGTCCAAGCTACCAGCCTCAGTAGTATGCCAATCCCAGGCCAGCTTACAACAACAACCCCAATAACAACAACGGTGGAAGGAACTTCAATAACAACCCTGGACAAGTCGCTTGCTTTGGATGTTGCCAGCCAGGACACATCTCTAGGTTGTGCCCCAACAAGAAGCCAGATGCCCCGCGCCCCAATGCGCCTGCTCCAGGTCAAGCCCGTGGAGCACAACTAAGGAACCCAGCTCCCTGCAACAAGCCCAACAATGGCAAGGGTCGTGTGAATCACGTCACCGCAGAGGAAGCCCAGGAAGACCCGGACGTCATACTGGGTGCATTCCTCGTCAACTCAACCCCAGCAACAGTATTGTTTGATTGTGGAGATTCGCATTCTTTTGTCACCCAAAAGTTTGCTTTAGAGAGTGGCATGAAGCCTACACCCCTAGATAGTCATATGTTGATACAAACCCCCGGTTCAGTTATGAAGTGTGGGATAGGGTGTAAGGGAGTGAGGATTGATCTCAACGGTGTAGACTTCCTAGGAGACCTTATCATCTTGAAGTCAGAAGGTTTGGATGTGATGCTAGGCATAGACTGGTTAACCAAGCACCAACGCATGCTAGACTGTGCCAAAAGGATTGTCACCACGACCAATAGCCAGGGAGTGGAAGTCAAGTATGTTCCCAACCCTGCCTCCACTCAAGCCCCTCAGGCTAACAACCTATCAGGAGTTGAGTTGGATCAAGTGCCAGTGGTATGCGAGTACCCGGATGTGTTTCCTGATGAGCTGCCCGAAATGCCTCCTGACCATGACATCCAGTTCATCATTGAGCTTATGCCCGGATCAAGGCCCATCTATAAGAAGGCCTATAGGATGGGATCCGAAGAGTTGGCTGAGTTGAAGAAGCAACTGGGAGAGTAGCTCAGAAAAGGATTTATTCGCCCTAGTACCTCTCCTAGGGGATCGCTGTAACGACCCAACCTAAAAGGTCAAGTCTCCGGTGTTTCCGTACCATCCCAAGATCATGCTGGTACACACACGGTACATCAATGTATATATCAAAGGGAAATCACACAACATTGTATTAATCAAAATCTCATATCGAGTCCTTTATTACAATAAAGATTACAATAAAGTGGCCGAAGGCCAACTCATGAGAATAACTAAGTCTTGCGTAAGCGTCGAAGGTAGGTGAGTCCATCTGACTCCAAGGGCATCTCACTGAGCATAGAACGTGTCCTCACTCCTGGTCGGAAAAGTACTCTGCAACATGATACGTTGCAGCCGTGTAGGTCAGCATATGGAATATGCCGGCAAAGTCACAAGAGAAGGGTGAAAAGATAATCATCTAGTCTATATGCATATATGGCAGGTGGGGTGGTAAGTTTTGCGTAAAGCCAATTTTTCCTACATCAAGAAAGGGCTAAGCAAAATATTACTAAGTTGGTTGATTAATCAGATGGTTCCACCAACCATTTCTCATACCCAAAATTATTAAATACCCACATCATCATATTAATTGTGTTGAGAGTTCCAGAAGTTTCAATTCCTTTGGCTCAAGTCGTCCATGACCGTGGACACGGCTAATCGATTAGGTTTTGAATACTCTGCAGAGTTTTGCACACGTTCCCCACAAGATTTGATCGCCTCCGTTTGATTTCTCGCACTTCAGGGTGTTTGAGAAACGGATGACCAAAACGTGGTCTTCCAAAGGGTTTCCCTGCGACTCTGTCGGTGCCCATCCTTTCCTACCATTCTTCTACCTCTCGTAGCACCGCCTGTCTAGGGTCACCACGATATCCAACCAAGCCAGAGCCCATAATGACTTGTGGCTGTGCAGGTAAGCCTTGGGTCTTGAAGCACCCATCCATCTCTTTGTGCCTGGGTGGACCTTTCCGCGTGAATACTGGCCATCTCCAGCATCACCTAGGCAAATCCACTGGTTTCTCCAGGGTGCCGTTCAACCATCATCCACCCAGAGGTATGTTGAAAACTCGGAGTCTTAAATCTTGATCATTATGTAGGTCTTGAAATTATTAACTCTCTCAACTCTCATGAATCACACAACCAACCCCGTCTACTAATAGCATAGCAAAAGGTAAAACAATGTTTCCCGGGGCCAATGTGTCAAAGAGGTTGAGGGGGGTACCTACCACATGATACTACTACAATGTAACCAAGTTTCCAACTAACCTATCTTGCATGCAATTGGGAAGATGGTAGAACTAATGCATATAAAACATGGGTAAACATGGTCAAAGTGACTTGCCTGATTGATGATCTTCGTACGTGAGTGACTCTAAGTAACAAGCTTCGCACTCCGGATAATCTAACGAAGCAAACAAGCATTCAATAAGCATACAACAAAATATTGTAACTCACAAACATCAACCAAGAACTAGTAAACAATCAAGACAAAACAATGCACAAATCTCAAGTAAGAAAACACACAAAGTTTTGTTTACTAGGAGGTGATTGATAAAACACTACTATCTTAATAAAACTATTTTGAATCTAAGTTTGTTGAGAAAACTTTTGTACAGTTTGTAAAAGTTTTGATAAACACTAAATGGAACAAATATAGTTTTAGTAACAAGAGAACAAAACAAAACAATTACTAACTAGTTGTTTTAATCAAATTAACCTATTTGAAAAGAAGTTGTGATTCCTATGTTAAATAAAATTAAACTAAGCAAATTTATATTTTTATTAACAGTGAGTGAAAACGCTAAATGTTTATTAACAGGACCTAATAAACAAATGAAACCAAATCTAAATCAAACTAATTAAGATTGAGTTTATAAAACTATATTATAATACTAAGCAGATTTCTGTTTATAGCTAAAACACTATTCAAAATCGTCCTAAAAATCCTCAAACTAAACATGGAGATAGTCCTAACCAATATCAAGCAGTAGCAAAAAGAATCATATCAAAATCTATTTTCAAACTCTAGTTATTCAGATTTGAAGATTTTGAGCAAATTTGATTAAATTCAAAATTTATAGTTCAAATTTGAAATTTAAAAGTACAGGGTGAAACTACATGAAAATGTGAGCTATTGCAAAAAGAATCAACTCAAAACACTAAATAGATTAAAAGATATAGCTAAAACAAATTTTGAAAACATTCTGTTAATTAAAACAAAACTGAAAAAGAAACCTGACTTTGCAACGGCCAGGGGGCTACGTGGCGCGATCCTATTGGCTAGCGAGCACGTGCGGTAGGTGATTTAGAGCGGGCGACCGGTCGGTAGAGGATACCGGTTCGGATTTAAATCCGTTCTAATCTCGGTCGTTGATTCAGGATCCGATGGTCGAGGGGAGCTTACGGGGAAAAGTCGCCGGCGTCGGAGATCTCCGGCGAGTCCGGAACGGCAAAGACGACGGCGTTGGTGCTCCGGTGGTCGGGGAAGACGGGGAAGTGGTCCGGGCGACGGCAACGGTTATTTGGAGTCGATTGGTGAGGTCGGTTGGGCGAGAGGTGGACGGAATCGGTGGCTCCGGTCGACGGGAGGTCCGGTGGGGGTGGGAGCTCCGGCGAGCAATTGCGCGGTCTTCCAGCGAGGGACAGAGGGGGCTCGGGGGAAAATGAAAGGCGGGGCTGTGGGGCTCTTATATAGGTGCTCGAGGGTGCTGGGAGTTAAGAGAGGAGAGAGATCCGGCGAGGGGAGGAAACGGTCGGCGAGTCTCCGGCGCGTGCGGGGGAGGGAGAAGATGACCGTTTGGTGAAACGGTCGGTCGGGTGGGGTCCAGCGTCAGTGAGAGGAGGGCGTGTCCATTACGCGCGGTCGGCCGGTCGGTAGTAAATGCGCGAATAACTGCCGTGGGCCGGCCCGTTTAATACCGGAAACGGTTACCGTTTCTTTTTAATAATTTTCCAGAGACATTCAAAAGCTTTTAAAGCATTCAAATCGTCTCTAAATATAGGGTTATTATATATCAAAATTAACAGAATAATAAATTCTATTTAATGAACATTTCAATTCTGTCATTTGAACAATTTGAAAAAATTATTATTTTCAGAAATTGCCTAATTGTTTTTAAACCCTTTTTGCAAATATTTTCAAAATAACTCCTGGTTATTATTGTTCAAATATATCACCAATTAGTCCCTGGTGTGGAGTGTCATGTTACTCCTCTCTTATTTGAACTTTTAACCAAAATTTCAAATAGGTGAAAGCAACTTAGGGAAAAGTAGAAAGAGCTTTCTGAAATCCACAAGAGACATTTCAACAAACACATACATTCAAGCAATGATGCTGCTAGATGCATAGCTATAATCATAACATTCCAAAATGAAATTTTGGGATGTTACAATCGCCTATTCTATTTGTGTAAAAGAGAGACGGAACTATCAAGCTTTGTGTCGATTACAGTTCTCTTAGTGAAGTCAAGATAAATAACAAGTACCCACTCCCCAAAATTGAAGACCTCTTTGATCAGTTAAACGGAGCCAAGGTGTTCTCCAAGATCGACTTCAGGTCTGAGTACTACCAGCTAAAGATCAGACCCCAAGACATTCCAAAGACGGCATTTGTAACCTGGTATGGCACGTATGAGTACATGGTCATGTCATTTGGGTTAACCAATGCCCCTGCCTACTTCATGTACCTCCTGAATAAGGTCTTCTTGGAGTACTTGGACAAGTTCATTGTCGTATTCATTGATGACATACTTGTCTTCTCCAAGTCTGAAGAAGAACATGAGGAACACTTAAGATTAGTTCTAGAGAAGCTTCGAGAGCACCAGCTTTATGATAAGTTCAGCAAGTGAGAATTCTGGCTGCATGAAGTTGGATTCTTGGGTCATGTGTTGACCGTCGAAGGATTGTCGGTGGATCCTACCAAGATTGAAGCTGTGATGGAAAGGCAAGCCCCAACCACCGTGAAGGAAGTCAGGAGCTTCCTCAGACTCGCGGGATATTACCGCAAGTTTGTGGAAGCGTTCTCAAGCATTGCCCGACCCATGACCCAGCTTTTGAAGAAGGACAAGAAGTTCGAATGGACAACTAAGTGCGAGTAAAGCTTCCAGGAGCTCAAGAAGAGATTGACCACAGCCCCTGTTTTAGCCACCCCCTATATTCACAAGGAGTTTGTGATATCTTGTGATGCAACAAGAACCGGACATGGAGGTGTTCTGATGCAAGAAGGCAGAGTCGTAGCATATCTATCCAAACAACTACGTCCTCATGAAGAGAACTACGCAACTCATGATCTCAAGTTGGCAGCCGTGGTTCATGCCTTTAAGACATGGTGACAAAACATTCTGGGGAAGCGATGTGAAATATTCACAGACCACAAGAGTTTGAATTATATCTTCACTCAAAGGGAATTGAACATGAGGCGGCGAAGATGGTTGGAATTGATCAACAACTACGACCTCAGTGTTCAATACCACCTCTGAAAGGACAACATGGTAGCAGATGCCTTAAGAAGAAAGGCTTGTTCCTTGAATGCTATGATTAAGGAAAGGCTACCCACCCTGTATGAAGAACTTGAGAGCTTCATCTTGGAACTGGTTGCACCCGGATTCCTTGCCAACCTCGAAGCAAAGCCTATCTTGATGGATGATATCACGGAACCCCAGAAGGGACATGAGAGCATTGAAGGCATCAAGAGGAAGATCAAGGCAGACAAGGCCCCAAGATTCTCAGTGGATGAGCAAGAAGTAGTATGGTTTGGGAATAGCATCTGTGTACCCAACAAGGAGAAGCTCAAGAACCTGATCTTGCAAGAAGTTCATCTGTGTATCCGGATTACTGAGGTCGAGCAAAGAACATGATTCCATTTGGGTTATTGTTGATCACCTGACCAAGGTAGCCCACTTCATTCCCGTCAAGACAACCTACAATGGGAACCAGTTGGCACACCTATACACCAACCGGATTGTGAGCATCCACGGAGTTCCTATGGAGATTGTGTCAGACCAAGGAACCCAGTTCACCTAAAGGTTCTAGAATAGGTTCCAACAAGCCTTGGGAACCAAGCTCTCCTTCAGAATTGCTTTCCACCCTCTTACCGGTGAGCAAACAGAGCGAGTAAATCAGATACTCAAAGTTATGCTCCGCGCCTGTGTTTTAGCATATGGAGCCAAGTGGGAAGATTGCTTCGCCAAGTTCTCCTACAACAACAGCTACCAGGCATGTCTTCAGATCCTCAAACTAAACATGGAGATAGTCCTAACCAATATCAAACAGTAGCAACAAGAATCATATCAAAATCTATTTTCAAACTCTAGTTATTCAGATTTGAAGATTTTGAGCAAATTTGATTAAATTCAAATTTTATAGTTCAAATTTGAAATTTAAAAGTACAGGGTGAAACTACATGAAAAATGTGAGCTATTGCAAAAAGAATAAACTCAAAACACTAAATAGATTAAAAGATATAGCTAAAACAAATTTTGAAAACATTCTGTTAATTAAAACAAAACTGAAAAAGAAACCTGACTTTGCAACGGCCAGGGGGCTACGTGGCGCGATCCTATTGGCTAGCAAGTGCGTGCGGTAGGTGATTTAGAGCGGGTGACCGGTCGGTAGAGGATACCGGTTCGGATTTAAATCCGTTCTAATCTCGGTCGTTGATTCAGGATCCGATGGTCGAGGGGAGCTTACGGGGAAAAGTCGCCGGCATCGGAGAACTCCGGCGAGTCCGGAACGGCAAAGATGACGGCGTTGGTGCTCCGGTGGTTGGGGAAGACGGGGAAGTGGTCCGGGCGACGGCGACGGTTCTTCGGAGTCGATTGGTGAGGTCGGTTGGGCAAGAGGTGGACGGAATCGGTGGATACAGTCGACGGGAGGTCCGGTGGGGGTGGGAGCTCCGGCGAGCAATTGCGCGGTCTTCCGGCGAGGGACAGAGGGGGCTCGGGGGAAAATGAATGGCGGGGCTGTGGGGCTCTTATATAGGTGCTCGAGGGTGCGGGGAGTTAAGAGAGGAGAGAGATCCGGCGAGGGGAGGAAACGGCCGGCGAGTCTCCGGCGCGTGCGGGGGAGGGAGAAGATGACCGTTCGGTGAAACGATCGGTCGGTGGTGTCCAGCGTCAGTGAGAGGAGGGCGTGTCCGTTACGCGCGGTCGGCGGGTCGGTAGTAAATGCGCGAATAACTGCCGTGGGCCGGCCCGTTTAATACCGGAAACGGTTACCGTTTCTTTTTAATAATTTTCCAGAGACATTCAAAAGCTTTTAAAGCATTCAAATCGTCTCTAAATATAGGGGTATTATATATCAAAATTAACAGAACAATAAATTATATTTAATGAACATTTCTATTCTGTCATTTGAACACTTTGAAAAAATTATTATTTTCAGAAATTGCCTAATTGTTTTTAAACCCTTTTTGCAAATATTTTCAAAATAACTCCTGGTTATTATTGTTCAATTATATCACCAATTAGTCCCTGGTGTGGAGTGTCATGTTACTCCTCTCTTATTTGAACTTTTAACCAAAATTTCAAATAGGTGAAAGCAACTTAGGGAAAAGTAGAAAGAGCTTTCTGAAATCCAGAAGAGACATTTCAACAAACACATACATTCAAGCAATGATGCTGCTAGATGCATAGCTATAATCATAACATTCCAAAATGAAATTTTGGGATGTTACAAACCTACCCACCTTAAAATGAATCTCGCCCTCGAGATTCGGGTTGGCTAGAAAATAGGTGCGAGTGGTCTCTACGAAGATCTTCTTCGCGTTCCCAGGTGGCTTCTTCCTCAGTGTGGTGACTCCACAGAACTTTGCAGAACTTGATGATCTTGCTGCGGGTAACTCTGTTGGATGTCTCGAGGATCTTGACAGGCTTCTCCTCGTAAGTCAGATCATTGTCAAGCTGTATGGCCTCTAGGGGCACTGTATCTCCCAAAGGAATATCAACCATCTCGGCATGACATTTCTTCAGCTGTGACATGTGGAATACATCATGAACTTCGGATAATCCTTCCGGCAATTCCAGTTTGTATGCAACTTCGCCTCTACGTTCAAGAATTTTGTAGGGGCCTATGAATCTGGGTGCTAATTTTCCTTTAACACCAAATCTCTTGATTCCTCGAAGCGGGGATACACGAAGATATGCTCTGTCCCCCACTTCATATGTTACTTCTTTACGTTTGCTGTCAGCATAACTCTTCTGTTGAGATTGAGCTATCTTGAGTCTGTCACGAATCAACTTGACTTTCTCTTCAGAATCTCGGATAAGGTCGGGACCAAAAAGTTGTCGGTCTCCAACACCATCCCATGTCAGTGGTGTTCTGCATCTCCTTCCGTATAAAGCTTCGAAAGGGGCCATCTTTAGACTGGTCTGATATCTGTTGTTGTATGAGAATTCTGCGTAAGGCAAGTTATCATCCCAACTAGAACCATAGTCTAGTGCACAAGCTCTCAACATGTCTTCCAGAATCTGGTTGACTCTCTCAGTCTGTCCATCTGTCTGCGGATGAAAGGCTGTACTGAACTCTAGCCTTGTACCCAAAGTTTCATGTAACTGATGCCAAAACTTTGAGGTAAACTGTGTTCCTCTATCTGACACGATACTCCTCGTAACTCCATGCAGACATACGATCCTGGTCATATATATCTTGGCTAGCTTAGCACTGGTATAGGTGGTTTTCACTGGAATGAAATGAGCTACCTTGGTCAAGCGATCTACCACTACCCAGATGGAATCATAACCTGAACGGGTCCTGGGTAATCCTGTGATGAAGTCCATACCAAGCTTTTCCCATTTCCACTCGGGTATCGGCAGAGGTTGGAGTAACCCTGCTGGTTTCTGATGTTCTGCCTTTACTCGCTGACAAACATCACATATTGCAACATGTTCTGCAATATCTTTCTTCATACCTGTCCACCAATAACTTTCCTTTAAATCCAAATACATCTTGGTATTGCCTGGGTGTATCGAGTAAGGTGAATCGTGGGCTTCCTGAAGTATCAACTTCCTGAGCTCTGGGTCATTGGGCACATAGATTCGGTTCTAAAACCACAAAGTTCCGTGTTCATCCTCACGAAAACCTTTAGCTTTACCATCTTCCATTCTCTGCTTAATCTCAGTTATCTCCTTGTCCAATTTCTGGGCTTCACGAATTCTTTCGGTCAAGGTGGACTGAATTTCCAGTGTAGCAACATATCCTCTTGGAACTATCTCTAGCTTGAGCTCTCTGAGATCATCGGCTAACTCTTGGGGTAATCCTCCCGCTGTGAGTGTGTTCACATAAGTTTTCCGACTCAAGGCATCGGCTACAACATTAGCCTTACCTGGATGGTAATGTAATCTCATGTCATAGTCCTTGATTAACTCTAACCATCTCCTCTGTCTGAGGTTCAACTCTTTCTGCGTGAAAATGTATTTCAGGCTCTTATGATCGGTGTAAACATCACAACTATTTCCGATAAGAAAATGTCTCCAGGTCTTGAGTGCGTGCACTACGGCTGCTAGTTCCAAATCATGGGTGGCATAATTCAACTCATGAGGTCGTAGTTGTCTGGATGCATAAGCTACAACCTTTCCATCTTGCATGAGTACTCCTCCAAGTCCTTGACGTGAGGCATCACAATAAACTTGGAAATCCTTCTGAATATCGGGCAAGATCAATACTGGGGCTGTGGCCAAACGTTTCTTCAACTCCTGAAAACTGGCTTCACATTCCTCAGTCCAAATATACTTAGATTCTTTCTTCAACAACTCTGTCATGGGCTTGGCAATCTTTGAGAAATTCTCAATGAACCTCCGGTAATAACCGGCAAGTCCGAGGAAACTGCGTATCTCCTTAACTGAGGTGGGTGACTTCCACTCGGTGACGGCTTCAACCTTAGCGGGGTCCACTGCTATTCCATCTCCGGAAATAACATGTCCAAGGAATCCGACTTCCGTCAGCCAAAATTCACATTTGCTGAACTTGGCATATAGCTGATGCTCTCTTAGCTTCTCCAGAACTAAATGCAGATGTTGCTTATGCTCTTCCTCGTTCTTGGAGAATATCAGAATGTCATCGATGAACACCACGACAAACTTGTCCAAATATTCCATGAATACTTTGTTCATCAAATTCATGAAGTAGGCAGGAGCATTAGTCAATCCAAAAGACATGACCGTATACTCATACAAGCCATACCTCGTGGTGAAAGCTGTTTTGGGTATATCCTGTTCACGAATTTTCAACTGGTGATACCCTGATCGAAGATCGATCTTGGAGAATACTTTGGCTCCTACGAGCTGATCAAACAAATCATTAATCATCGGCAGAGGGTACTTGTTCTTGATAGTCACCTCGTTCAAGGCACGATAATCGACTACCATTCTCAAGGTTTTATCCTTCTTCTCCACCAAAAGAACCGGGGCTCCCCAAGGTGGGCATATATAACCTTTGTCCAATAACTCCTTAATTTGCTTCTTGATTTCCAACAGATCATTTGCGGGCATCCGATAGGGTCTCTTGGAAATTGGGGCTGTCCCTGGCTGTAGGTCTATTAGGAACTCAATTTCCCTATCTGGTGGCATTCCTGGTAATTCTTCCGGAAATACATCCAGATAATCTTTTACCACAGGTACTTCCTCCTGAACAACTCCCATGAGGGCATTTAACCTAGCACTCATACGTGTGCGTCGGGATACATACTTAATCCTCTTGTTCTCCGGGGTGGTGAGTGAAACAGACTTGCTAGGGCAATCAAGATTTCCTTCATACTTGGTCATCCAATCCATGCCTAGGATTACATCCAGTCCTTGTGACTCTAAGACGATGAGGTCGGTGGGAAAAACATGATTTCCTATATTGAGTTTCAAGGCATGGCATCCTATCCCTGCCATCATCATACCTCCTGGGGAACTGACCTTAATGGGTTGACTAAGGGTTTTGGTCGGCAAACCATACTTATCCACAACTACCCTTGATATGAATGAATGAGTTGCAGCGGAATCATAAAGTACTGTAACTAGACGTGAATGCAATAAAAACTTACCAACCACAGTCTCGGGTTGATCATAGACTTCTTCCACGTCGAGGTGGTTCACCTGGGCACGAGGAAAAGGGTTTGTCTTCTTGGCTGTGGAGTTGCCGTTTCCATTTCCCTGCCTGCTCTGGGGACACTCAGTAGCATAGTGCCCTGTCTTCTGGCACTTGAAACAGGTGATGTGACTCAGATCCTTCTGAGTAGGAACGTGATGGTGCTGGTTGTTGTTCCCATTCCCATTGTCAGTCTTGAAATTGCCATGGTTGAGACGGGCATTCCCATTTCCTCCATGATGGTGGCCTCCATGGTTGTGCACAGCATGAGTGTGCTTTCCAAACTTACTGTTTCCCGATCCGGTATTCCCTGAGTACGGGGAGTAGCGAAGCTTCTGATGAGCTCCAGAGTTGAACTTCCCCTGAGTGTACTTCCTCTTGCGGTTCTCAATCTGCTGTTGTTTACCTTCCAGAATAAGTGCCTTATCCACCAGCTCTTGGTAGTTGTTGAAATTAGCCACTACCAGCTGCATGCTCAACTCATCGTTGAGTCCTTCCAGAAATTTCTCTTGCTTGGCCGCATCATCGGCCACATCTCCTGGGGCATAACGTGCCAATGTGTTGAACTCTTCCACATATTGGGCCACAAAGCGATTACCCTGGCACAAGTTGCGAAACTCGCGCTTCTTCAGACTCATGGCTCCAGCTGAGACATGAGCGGTGCGAAAAGCTTGCTGGAACTGCTCCCAAGTTACATCAGCAATAGGATATGTGGTGGTGTAGTTCTCCCATCATGATGCTGCTGGTCCTTCCAGTTGATGTGCGGCAAATCGCACTTTCTCAGCGTCAGTGCATCCAGCGGTGATGAGCTCTCTCTCCATCTTGCGGAGCCAGTCATCTGCCACAATGGGCTCAGTGCTGCTGGAGAAAGTTGGAGGATTCAACCTCAGAAAACGGGTGAGATTGTCAGTCTGGGGTGGATGTTGGTGGTTTTTGTTCTTGTTGTTGGTCTGATTCTGAATCAATAACTGCATCAGTGCATTCTGCTACTGAAGGAGTTGAGTGAGTTCCGGCGGAAAAGTGAAATCGGTCTCACGTCGTGGAGGCATCTTGCTGTTTTCAGAGGGGTGAGAATTAGAATAGAACAAGGGTCTAGAAGAAATTCACTACCCATATGCAATGCAACAAACATATCACACCAAACACTCATTCATTTATTCAATCAACGTCAAACATCGGGAATACAAATCTCAAACAACTAAGCATCGACCTACACTTAAACGACGAAAAAAAAAGATACATGGAGGGCATAACTAATGTTTTTCCTCAGAAGTGCATAGTCGTAGGTCCTCCGGTGGTGCTTTCCTCATAGTCTTCATCGTCGCTGATGAAGGGTGCCATGTCTCCTTCGGGGTGAAGGTTTCCCCCCATGTCTAGCTGCTCCTCCAGAGTTGCGATGCGTGCATTCTGCTCATCAATCCTCTCTAGGAAGTCCTTCACTTCATGCTCGTGTTCATAGTTGGCCTCTCGCAGATCAGCTTCAAGGTCCAGCTCGCGGTTCATCAGATTCTTGATTGTCTTTGTATCAGCACGAACTCGAAGCTCCAGAGTCCTGATGTGAGTCTCCAGGGTCTGGATATAGGAAATAGTGGTGTCTGAAGTGGGAGGAGTTATGATGTTTCCATTGGCATCTCTGCGACAAACCACACTGAGTCCTGGTGAAATGGTTCCACCTCTGTATTCCTCCTGAATACGTCCAAGGGCACGATGAATGTCCATGTCTCTCCCAAGTATCCAACTGGGTGCCACGAACTTGAAGTCGATGGGTTTCTTCCGATTCCCAAAGGTCTTCCCTAGGATGTGCACCTCGATCCTGTAGCGTCCATCTTGGGGAAATGACATGATAGGAATCCCGGTGATGCTCGGCAAAGCAATCCTTATGTCTTTGACGATCCTCATCAGCTCCTTACCAAAGGGCATCGTTGCGTCAGGCTGGCAAAACTCCGTGATCAACACTCGGATGAAGGTGGCCATCTATAAATTTTGAAATAATCGGAGAGAAATCAGAAATGAGTAGATGAGAGTATAAGAATTTAAAGACAAAGAGAAACAATCCTAAGGCTTTCCAATCCTAGAGGTTACGTCCTACAGTCAGCGTGTGCTCTGATACCATTTCTGTAACGACCCAACCTAAAAGGTCAAGTCTCCGGTGTTTCCGTACCATCCCAAGATCATGCTGGTACACACATGGTACATCAATGTATATATCAAAGGGAAATCACACAGCATTGTATTAATCAAAATCTCATATCGAGTCCTTTATTACAATAAAGATTACAATAAAGTGGCCGAAGGACAACTCATGAGAATAACTAAGTCTTGCGGAAGCGTCGAAGGTAGGTGAGTCCATCTGACTCCAAGGGCATCTCACTGAGCATAGAACGTGTCCTCACTCCTGGTCGGAAAAGTACTCTGCAACATGATATGTTGCAGCCGTGTAGGTCAGCATATGGAATATGCCAGCAAAGTCACAAGAAAAGGGTGAAAAGATAATCATCTAGTCTATATGCATATATGGCAGGTGTGGTTTTGAATACTAATCGATTAGGTTTTGAATACTCTGCAGAGTTTTGCACACGTTCCCCACAAGATTTGATCGCCTCCGTTTGATTTCTCGCACTTCAGGGTGTTTGAGAAACGGATGACCAAAACATGGTCTTCCAAAGGGTTTCCCTGCGACTCTGTCGGTGCCCATCCTTTCCTACCGTTCTTCTACCTCTCGTAGCACCGCCTGTCTAGGATCACCACGATATCCAACCAAGCCAGAGCCCATAATGACTTGTGGCTGTGCAGGTAAGCCTTGGGTCTTGAAGCACCCATCCATCTCTTTGTGCCTGGGTGGACCTTTCCGCGTGAATACTGGCCATCTCCAGCATCACCTAGGCAAATCCACTGGTTTCTCCAGGGTGCCGTTCAACCATCATCCACCCAGAGGTATGTTGAAAACTCGGAGTCTTAAATCTTGATCATTATGTAGGTCTTGAAATTATTAACTCTCTCAACTCTCATGAATCACACAACCAACCCCGTCTACTAATAGCATAGCAAAAGGTAAAACAATGTTTCCCGGGGCCAATGTGTCAAAGAGGTTGAGGGGGGTACCTACCACATGATACTACTACAATGTAACCAAGTTTCCAACTAACCTATCTTGCATGCAATTGGGAAGATGGTAGAACTAATGCATATAAAACATGGGTAAACATGGTCAAAGTGACTTGCCTGATTGATGATCTTCGTACGTGAGTGACTCTAAGTAACAAGCTTCGCACTCCGGATAATCTAACGAAGCAAACAAGCACTCAATAAGCATACAACAAAATATTGTAACTCACAAACATCAACCAAGAACTAGTAAACAATCAAGACAAAACAATGCACAAATCTCAAGTAAGAAAACACACAAAGTGTTGTTTACTAGGAGGTGATTCATAAAACACTTCTATCTTAATAAAACTATTTTGAATCTAAGTTTGTTGAGAAAATTTTTGTAAAGTTTGTAAAAGTTTTGATAAACACTAAATGGAACAAATATAGTTTTAGTAACAAGAGAACAAAACAAAACTATTACTAACTAGTTGTTTTAATCAAATTAACCTATTTGAAAAGAAGTTGTGATTCCTATGTTAAATAAAATTAAACTAAGCAAATTTATATTTTTATTAACAGTGAGTGAAAACACTAAATGTTTATTAACAGGACCTAACAAACAAATGAAACCAAATCTAAATGAAACTAATTAAGATTGAGTTTATAAAACTATATTATAATACTAAGAAGATTCTGTTTATAGCTAAAACACTACTCGAAATCATCCTAAAAATCCTCAAACTAAACATGGAGATAGTCCTAACCAATATCAAACAGTAGAAAAAAGAATCATCTCAAAATCTATTTTCAAACTCTAGTTATTCAGATTTGAAGATTTTGAGCAAATTTGATTAAATTCAAAATTTATAGTTCAAATTTGAAATTTAAAAGTACAGGGTGAAACTACATGAAAAATGTGAGCTATTGCAAAAAGAATCAACTCAAAACACTAAATAGATTAAAAGATATAGCTAAAACAAATTTTGAAAACATTCTGTTAATTAAAACAAAACTGAAAAAGAAACCTCACTTTGGAACGGCCAGGGGGCTACGTGGCGCGATCCTATTGGCTAGCGAGCGCGTGCGGTAGGTGATTTAGAGCGGGCGACCGGTCGGTAGAGGATACCGACCCGGATTTAAATCCGTTCTAATCTCGGTCGTTGATTCAGGATCCGATGGTCGAGGGGAGCTTACGGGGAAAAGTCGCCGGCGTCGGAGATCTCCGGCGAGTCCGGAATGGCAAAGACGACGGCGTTGGTGCTCCAGTGGTAGGGGAAGACGGGGAAGTGGTCCGGGCGACGGCGACAGTTCTTCGGAGTCGATTGGTGAGGTCGGTTGGGCAAGAGGTGGACGGAATCGGTGGCTACGGTCGACGGGAGGTCCGGTGGGGGTGGGAGCTCCGACGAGCAATTGCGCGGTCTTCTGGCGAGGGACAAAGGGGGCTTGGGGAAAATGAAAGGCGGGGCTGTGGGGCTCTGATATAGGTGCTCGAGGGTGCGGGGAGTTAAGAGAGGAGAGAGATCCGGCGAGGGGAGGAAACGGCCGGCGAGTCTCCGGCGCGTGCGGGGGAGGGAGAAGATGACTGTTCGGTGAAACGGTCGGTCGGGTGGGGTCCAGCGTCAGTGAGAGGAGGGCGTCTCCGTTACGCGCGGTCGGCCGGTCGGTAGTAAATGCGCGAATAACTGTCGTGGGCCGGCCCGTTTAATACCGGAAACGGTTACCGTTTCTTTTTAATAATTTTCCAAAGACATTGAAAAGCTCTTAAAGCATTCAAATCGTACCCAAATATAGGGGTATTATATATCAAAATTAACAGAATAATAAATGCTATTTAATGAACATTTCTATTCTGTCATTTGAACACTTTTAAAAAATTATTATTTTCAGAAATTGCCTAATTGTTTTTAAACCCTTTTTGCAAATATTTTGAAAACAACTCCTGGTTATTATTGTTCAAATATATCACCAATTAGTCCCTGGTGTGGAGTGTCATGTTACTCCTCTCTTATTTGAACTTTTAACCAAAATTTCAAATAGGTGAAAGCAACTTAGGGAAAAGTAGAAAGAGCTTTCTGAAATGCAGAAGAGACATTTCAACAAACACATACATTCAAGCAATGATGCTGCTAGATACATAGCTATAATCATAACATTCCAAAATGAAATTTTGGGATGTTACAATCGCCTATTCTATTTGTGTAAAAGAGAGACGGAACTATCAAGCTCTGTGTCGATTACAGTTCTCTTAACGAAGTCAAGATAAATAACAAGTACCCACTCCCCAAAATTGAAGACCTCTTTGATCAGTTAAACGGAGCCAAGGTGTTCTCCAAGATCAACCTCAGGTCTGAGTACTACCAGCTGAAGATCAGACCCCAAGACATTCCAAAGACAGCATTTGTAACCTGGTATGGCATGTATGAGTACACGGTCATGTCATTTGGGTTAACCAATGCCCCTGCCTACTTCATGTACCTCCTGAATAAGGTCTTCATGGAGTACTTGGACATGTTCATTGTCGTATTCATTGATGACATACTTGTCTTCTCCAAGTCTGAAGAAGAACATGAGGAACACTTAAGATTAGTTCTAGAGAAGCTTCGAGAGCATCAGCTTTATGATAAGTTCAGCAAGTGAGAATTCTGGCTGCATGAAGTTGGATTCTTCGGTCATGTGTTGACCGTCGAAGGATTGTCGATGGATCCTACCAAGATTGAAGCTGTGATGGAAAGGCAAGCCCCAACCACCGTGAAGGAAGTCAGGAGCTTCCTCAGACTCGCGGGATATTACCGCAAGTTTGTGGAAGGGTTCTCAAGCATTGCCCGACCCATGACCCAGCTTTTGAAGAAGGACAAGAAGTTCGAATGGACAACTAAGTGCGAGTAAAGCTTCCAGGAGCTCAAGAAGAGATTGACCACAGCCCCTGTTTTAGCCACCCCCTATATTCACAAGGAGTTTGTGATATCTTGTGATGCAACAAGAACCGGACATGGAGGTGTTCTGATGCAAGAAGGCAGAGTCGTAGCATATCTATCCAAACAACTACGTCCTCATGAAGAGAACTACGCAACTCATGATCTCAAGTTGGCAGCCGTGGTTCATGCCTTGAAGACATGGTGACAAAACATTCTGGGGAAGCGATGTGAAATATTCACAGACCACAAGAGTTTGAATTATATCTTCACTCAAAGGGAATTGAACATGAGGCGGCGAAGATGGTTGGAATTGATCAACAACTACGACCTCAGTGTTCAATACCACCTCTGAAAGGACAACATGGTAGCAGATGCCTTAAGAAGAAAGGCTTGTTCCTTGAATGCTATGATTAAGGAAAGGCTACCCGCCCTGTATGAAGAACTTGAGAGCTTCATCTTGGAACTGGTTGCACCCGGATTCCTTGCCAACCTCGAAGCAAAGCCTATCTTGATGGATGATATCACGGAACCCCAGAAGGGACATGAGAGCATTGAAGGCATCAAGAGGAAGATCAAGGCAGACAAGGCCCCAAGATTCTCAGTGGATGAGCAAGAAGTAGTATGGTTGGGGAATAGCATCTGTGTACCCAACAAGGAGAAGCTCAAGAACCTGATCTTGCAAGAAGTTCATCTGTGTATCCGGATTACTAAGGTCGAGCAAAGAACATGATTCCATTTGGGTTATTGTTGATCACCTGACCAAGGTAGCCCACTTCATTCCCGTCAAGACAACCTACAATGGGAACCAGTTGGCACACCTATACACCAACCGGATTGTGAGCATCCACGGAGTTCCTATGGAGATTGTGTCAGACCAAGGAACCCAGTTCACCTAAAGGTTCTAGAATAGGTTCCAACAAGCCTTGGGAACCAAGCTCTCCTTCAGCATTGCTTTCCACCCTCTTACCGGTGGGCAAACAGAGCGAGTAAATCAGATACTTAAAGTTATGCTCCGCGCCTGTGTTTTAGCATATGGAGCCAAGTGGGAAGATTGCTTACCATTCGCCAAGTTCTCCTACAACAACAGCTACCAGGCGTGTCTTCAGATGGAACCATTTGAGGTGTTGTATGGACACAAGTGTTGTACTCCCCTCAACTGGTCAACGCCCGTAATAGTATTAGGTTTTGGAACAGACATTCTCCGCGTAGCAGAAGAGCAAGTTCAACTCGTCCGAGAGCGACTGAAGACCGCCAAGACTAGGCAGAAGAGCTACGCCGACTCTCACTGTTGAGACATGAGTTTCTGTTTTGGGGACCATGTTTACCTCCGAGTCACGCCTCTCAAGGGGAACAAGAATTTCCAAGTCAAAGGGAAGCTTGCACCAAGATTCATCAGCCCCTTCAAGATCACCGACAGGCGAGGAGAAGTTGCATATCAGCTAGAGTTACCTGTCGAGCTGTCGGACATGCACAACGTCTTTCACGTGTCACAACTCGAGAAGTGCCTACAAGTTCCCAACCGCCCCAACCTCTACAAGGACATCGACCATCAAGCCATCGATCTTCATCTAGACCTCAATTATCGTGAGAGGCCAGTTCGCATTTTGGATGAAGCCGAGCGCTGCACCCGAAGCTGCACCATCAAGTACTTCAAGGTCTAGTGGATCCAAATATTTCAGTAAATTGAGGGTTAGTGGATCCAAAGATAATATCATCCACATAGATTTGGCACACAAGTAATTCTCCATTAACTCTCTTAGTGAACAAGGTTGCATCAATTTTACCAATTTCAAAACCTTTTTCGATGAGAAACTTCGTTAAACATTTATACCAAGCACGAGCGGCTTGCTTAAGACCATAAAGAGCTTGATGAAGCTTGTAAACATGATAAGGTTTTTTAGGAGTCACAAAACCAGGTGGTTGCTTAACATAAACCTCTTCCTCAATTTCACCAGTTAAAAATCCCTTTTGATATCCATTTGATAAAGTGTGATATCATGCTGGTTAGCATAAGCAAGAAGAATACGAATAGCTTCAAGTCTAGCGACGGAGGCATATGTCTTACTATAGTCCATACCTTCAACTTGCGTATATCCTTGGGCTACGAGACGAGCCTTGTTGCGCACGACTTGACCGTCTTCATCTTGTTTGTTCTGAAACACCCATTTGGTTCCGATGACGTTGTGCTCATCTTCGGGCTTCTCTACGAGTGTCCACACTTTGTTCTTTTCGAAGCTATGAAGCTCTTCATGTATAGCGTTCACCCAATCCGCGTCTTCAAGATCTTGTTCTATCTTCAAAGGCTCAATGCTAGAGATGAAAGAACAATGCTCACAAAAGTTAGCTAGACGGATTTTAGAGGGAGTGATTCTCCCTGTTTGTATATCACCAAAGATTTGGTTTAGGGGATGGTTCTTGGTCCCTTGACCTCGAACTCGGGTAAGCTTCCGGTTGTTGGATGGTGGAGCTTGTTCTTCTTCATCATCATCTCCTTCATCTTCATTGTTGTTGAAGGTGTTGTTACCTTGAGGTGGTGGTGAAGGTGGTTGTGGTGGATCTTCATGATGCACTTCCTCCTCTTCATCATCTCGTCGTGTACCGCTTGTGGATGCCTCCATGTTGTGTTTAGGTTCACCTTGACGTGAATTAGGGGCTTCCATTTGATTTGATTAAGTACTTTCCTTCACCTCCATGGGACGAATCTTGCCGATGGGTAGATCTAGAATAGCTTCCGAAGGGTCCTTATCACCTACATCATTTGGCAATTGTTCGACTTGCGAACCATTAGATTCATCAAAATTCACATCTGACGTCTCTTCAACTTTTCGAGCGAAGTTCTTGAAGATCTTGAAGTTCTTGAAGATCTTTTGAACCTGTGACTTATCATCAAGAAAGAATACCCACGTAAATCTGGAAAAATCATCAACTATAACTAGACCATAGGAATTTCCACCGAGACTCTTGTAAGCATTGGGACCAAAAAGATCCATGTGATGTAACTCGAGTGGTCTCCTAGTAGTCATGATATTCTTAACAGGATGACTTCCACCTACTTGCTTTCCATCTTGACAAGCACTAAAAGTCTATCTTTGTCAAAGATAACATCTTTAACACCAAGTATATGATCACCTTTGATTAGCTTATCTAGATTGCGCATGCCTACATGTCCAAGTCTTCTATGCCAAAGCCAACCTTTAGAGGATTTTGCAATTAAGCAAGTGCGAGGTTTTGATCTCTTAGTGAAATAAAAAATGTATAGATCACCTCTATGGAAACCAGTAAAGACCATTTTATAATTATCTTGATGAAACACTTGGCAATCTACTTTTGTAAATAACACATTGAAACCGAAGTCAGAAAGTCTAGATATGGAAAGGAGATTGTAGCCAAGGGATTCAACAAGCATAACATTTTGACTAGAGCTATCATGGGATATGGCCACCTTACCAAGGCCAAGTACCTTACCCTTAGAGTTATCTCCAAAGGTCACGTACCATCGAGGACCTTGATTAGGCGTGATCTCTTGGAACATGTCTTTATCACCAGTCATATGATCCGTACATCCACTCTGGAGAATACACTCTTTTCCTCAGGACTAATCCTTAAAGTTTGCCATAGGACATAGATTCATCATGATCTTCTCATGCTCACTATCAAACAACTCATCTTCTCCAAGATAGTCATGTTCCACATTGTCATCACCAAGTGGGAAATCCTCGTCATAAAGAACAAGGGATTTGTTAGAATAGTGATCATGACAATGTTCAAGTTTATGAATGTGAATGGCCTCGAAGATAATGTTGTTGATAGTGGTGACATCTCCTTTAGCACGCATAAGATCACAGAGCTCAAGTAGGCATTTATCAAAGTTAGGATCACTAGGCTTCATTTTGTGAAAAGCAACAGATTTCATCAAGATTTCCTAATGAAAGATTTGGATATCATTTCTCTAAATCAGTCCACAAGGTATAGGCACATGCAAAGTTCTTCAATTGAGAAAGAACGAATCTTGGTAAACCTCTAACAATAAGATTGATAGTTCTTAGGTTAACAAGCCTGTTAGTTTCCTATTCGTGTGTGGGATGCAATTCATCAATAGGGAGCACATAACGGTTATCAATATATTTTGTCAAATGGAATTTATCGAACAGATAAATCATGGCATTCTTCCACTGACGATAGTACTCTCCATCAAGAATTGGCACTCTACAACTCAAAGTCTCTACTCTAGACACATCCATCTTCCTCCATGGTGATTAAACTGGAGCAATGGAGACCAAAGCTCTCATACCACTTGTAGGATCGATAGAAGAGTGTCTAGAGGGGGTGAATACACTACTAGCTGGAATTTAAAACCTAAATTTTTCCCAAGTTAATTGGTTGGCATATTTTAACTATTTTACCAAGTCAAGAAAATCTAACAGCCCTACACATGCATTTTGACAAATATGGCAGCGGAAAGTAATGACATTTCACATGTAAGTAAAGAGATGGGAAAGGAAGAGCAAACGCAACAGGAGACGCAAGGATTTTACCCATGGTTCCGATAGGTGGTGCTATCGTACGTCATGTTTATGGAATCTTCAACCCAAGGAGGGTAGCGGTCGCAAGAGTCCATGGAGGGCTCCACCCATAAGGGTCCATGAAGTACCAACCTTGACTATTCCATACGGCTTCCGTCCACATAGGACTAGCCTCACTATGGGTAGATCTTCACGAAGTAGGCAATCTCCTTGCCCTTACAAACTTCTTGGTTCACTCCACAACACGAATAGGGGGCTCCCAAGCGACACCTAACCAATCTAGGAGGCACCACCCTCCAAAAGGTAATAGGCTCGGTTATGACGATGAACTCCTTGCCCTTGTGCTTCTAGATGATAGACTCCGCAACACACAATCACTCTTTCAAAGATTTGGCTTGGTAGAAGAGATGGGATTGCTGGAAAGCAACTTGCGGAGGCTAGAAATCAAGATCCATATGGTTGGAGTGGAAGATCTTGACCTCAACACAAGGGTAGGTCGTTCTCTCTCCGAAAACTGAGTAGGATTGGTATGGAATAGTTTTGAGTGCTTCACTTTCGAGTACGTGGTTGTGCAGGGGTATATATAGCCATCCCCAAAAATCCAACCATTACACGCAAAATGACGAACTCGGTGACACCGATGTGTTAATCTCGGTGGTACCGAAATGACCAAAAGGTGGCAACTTTTGATTTTCGGTGAGACCGATATAGGAATCTCAGTTGCACCGATAAGGTGACCAACGGTTAGAAATGCCAAACTCGATGATGCCGATTCAGCATTCTTCGACAGACCAAAAGTGTGAACTTGCGTAACAAAAATTTGGCAACTCAACTCGCTGGCACCGAAAGCAGTGTCGGCTGCACCAAAGTGGCTAGGGTCTGGCTGAGTTTGTCTACGGTTTAGAATCGGTGGCACCGGGATAGGAATGTTGGTTGCACCGACTTGAATGTTTGGCTAGAGACAGACTTTGGTGGGAGAGCTTGTGGATGTTTTTTGGTGACTATCACTTGTGCACGTATGAGCATTTTGTTCACAAACAAAACCTTACCCCTTTTAATAGTATTGTCTTTCCTATGGACTCAAAGTGATTTCTCACAAATGTAAAATGTAGAGTCCTCTTGCTTGAAGCTTGGCCAAGCTATTTCCTTGAATTTTGGGGTAATTCCACAGTCTCCACAATCCTTTTGCCATCCCTACTCTCCATGGACTATTCTCTAAAATACACTAGATAGAGGTGTTAGTCCAAGAGACAATGTATGTTGTCATGAATTATCAAAACCACCAAGGGACCATGTTGTGCTTTCAGCCAAGGTGGACCAGTGCGCACCATCCTGGCTAGGTTGGCTGTCAAATTTATCAAGAGTATCATGAGCTGCAAGGTATCAACAAGCATACATGCTCCCTTGGTATCATCAAGGGCTACGAGCTGCAAGGTAACAACAAGCGTTGCGGCGTTACCACTGCCCAACATGCACTCCAGGACCCTTGAAGTCAGTGACCTCATCCTGAGGCAGGTTCTCTCCGAGGAGGGCTTGCACAAGCTCTCGCTGATGTGGGAGGGCCCGTTCAAGGTCATTCATGTCTCTAGGCCAGGTGTAGTGCGCTTGGAGACTCAGAACGGGGTCCCCATCGAGAATGCCTAGAACATCCAGCACCTCCAAAGATTCTACCCGTGACACTCTCATGTAATAATGAGCAGTCTGTATATGGTTAGAGCCCCCCGAGGACCCACAGGGGTTCCTCCCACGCAACGTGGCAGCCACAGCTCCGCGCTGGCAGAGATGTCAACACTGCCTATCAATGGCTATGCCCACGCAACCTGGATGCCCTACGCTTAGCGCTGGGGGAAGACAAACACTAGTCTGGTTTCTAGACACGACTGTTATTTGCTTTTCTCGCATTTGAATTTGCCAAATTTCCTGGAACAAATCTTGGGGTTTTTCAAATCTTGTTTTGAAGAAACGGGTCAGGGATTCGTGTTCATCGCCATTCTCCATCATGGGTTCTCTAACCTCAGGTCTGGCACTTGCCTGCTCCCTTCCTCTTTGCACCTCGTGAGAGGGGGTTGGGGGGCACGGTGCTCACACCTCACCAAGGCCTTGGCGCCCGGATCCTCGCGTGGTACCCTCGAACGGGTTAGCAGGCACGTGCCACCTCATACTCACTCGGGGGCCCCACTCAAGGCCCGACGCACCATCTCGGAGCCTCGGGAGCCTACCCTCTCAGGCCTGGAACAAAAAAATTCTTTGGGAAGCTGCTCAAGCGTCAAGGGGGACTCCTGGGCAGCATGCCTCAGGAGCCTTGCCGGTCATAAAGCCACTTAGTAGCCTCGATGCCGTCCTTGGTGACCTG
The DNA here is from genome assembly GCA_022496015.1 of Hordeum marinum. NCBI lineage: Eukaryota > Viridiplantae > Streptophyta > Magnoliopsida > Poales > Poaceae > Hordeum > Hordeum marinum. Next base: position 128,351,455 of record CM039676.1, on the reverse strand, counting down.
GTCGGCATCGAGGGTGTTGGGGCCTTGCTGCACGGTTGCGTCCTTCGTGACACGGTCATATACCACTGCAGTAGGGAAATGCACAGGACTGGGACTAGACGATGTAGAGCTACTCGAGCGTTAAGTGGGGCTCCTAAGCAGTTTGCCTCAGGAGCCTTACCGATCATAAAGCCACTATCATCCTCGATGTTGTCCTTGGTGATTCAGCCGGCATTGGGGGTGTTGAGGCCTCGCCCCGCGGTTGCATCCTTGGCCAGACGCAACCGTAGTGGTCGGGAAATGTGTAGGACTGGGGCATGCAGATGTAGAGTTTCGAAAGAGCTCCCAACTAACATCACCTGTAGGACGGACAGGACGACGTGACGTATGGGTTCACCAAACGCCATGGCCACACCACCCCCGGAGCTCACAACGGACACACCCAGCTAAGTATCCTAGTCATGATTGGAAGGCTACCTCAAGTAACGAAAACATAAACCCAAGACACCTAACATAAGCATGGACAAAAGGGGGCTCGCACCCAAGTTCATTACATGGCCGTAGGGCCTTCCTTGATCTTTGGTTACAGGGGCAGGGACAAAAGAAGAAAGCCCCCCACTGGGGCTGCTGCATTAGGCGATCCGAGGACTGCACATTCACGCTCAATCGGTGTCCTCCTCCTTCATGGGCCCATAAAGGCACGCCAGCGCGGAGATTTCCAAAGCGGAGGAGCGACCCCGCGCCGGCTGACGACCTCCCGAGGTCCACGCATGATGGCGTAGCGGTGCATCGTACCTGCTGTCATCGCTGTCGCCCGGGCTCCCCTCTGAGGGGGTGTCGCTCCTGCTGGAGGAGCGGCACTCGTCGCGAAGAGCAAGCTCACATCCAGGATCGTCGCGTCCAACATCTTCTGGGCAGCACCCCAGACGTTCACCCTCGCCGAAGAAGATCTTGACGAAGAGCGTCGCCTCCCTATCAAACTTGATGTGGATAGTGCGCCTCCCAACCAGACCACGGGCACGGGAAAACGTTTGCCACCCACGAACCAGGTACACGGAACCCCTCGGGGTGACATCAACCTCCACCCACGATGCCGCGCTGCAGCAGCCGTCGGCCTGCAGCCATAGGTTGTGAGGCCCTTCGGCCGGTACCACTCCCGCAAAGGAGCCCAGGAGTTAAAGCCAGGCGGCCTCTGGCTTTTCCGCCCACAACACGAACTCCCGAGCCGAGTCGGCTGTATGGAGCCGCGGACATGGTAACATGGCCCCAAAACCACCCTCCATACGCAGACGCCGCTACTTCGGCTGCCACCGGCGCCCGTGCCGATCAGGACCGCGCCGCAACCACTAATGACAACCCCAGACCGTGCTATGGTACAATCATGCGCCGGCTGACGACCTCCCGAGGTCCAAGCATGACGGCGTAGCGGTGCGTCATACCTGCTGTCGTCGCTGTCGCTCGGGCTCCCCTCGGAGGGGGTGTCGCTCCTGCTGGAGGAGCAGCGCTCGTCGCGAAGAGCAAGCTCACATCCAGGATCGTCGCGTCCAACATCTTCTGGGCAGCACACCAGACATTCACCCTCATCGCAGAAGATCTTGACGAAGAGCGTCGCCTCCCCGTCAAACTTGATGTGGACAGTGCGCCTCCCCACCAGACCACGGGCACGGGAAAACGTTTGCCACCCACGGACCAGGTACACGGAACCCCTCGAGGTGACATCAACCTCCACCCATGATGCCGTGCTGCAGCAGCCGTCGGCCTGCAGCCATAGGTTGTGAGGCCCTTCAGCCGATACCACTCCTGCAAAGGAGCCCAGGAGTTGAAGCCAGGCGGCCTCTGGCTTCGCCGCCCACAACACGAACTCCCGAGCCAAGTCGGCCGTATGGAGTTGTGGACATGGTGACATGGCCCCCAAAACGCCCTCCCAACGCGGCCGCCACTACTTCGGCTGCCACCGGCGCCTGTGCCGGTCAGGCCCACGCCGCGACCACTAATGTCAACCCCGGACCGCGCTATGGTACGATCATGCGCCGGCTGACGACCTCCCAAGGTCCGAGCATGATGGCGTAGCGGTGCGCCATACCTGCTGTCGTTGCTGTCGCTCGGGCTCCCCTCGGAGGGGGTGTCGTTCCTGCTGGTGGAGCGGCGCTCGTCGCGAAGAGCAAGCTCACATCCAAGATCGTCGCGTCCAACATCTTCTGGGCAGCACCCCAGACGTTCACCCTCGCCGCAGAAGATCTTGAGGAAGAGCGTCGCCTCCCTGTGAAACTTGATGTGGACAGTGTGCCTCCCCACCAGACCACGAGCACGGGAAAAAGTTTGCCACCCACGGAACAGGTACACGGAACCCCGCGGGGTGACATCAACCTCCACCCACGATGCCGCGCTGCAGCAGCCGTCGGCCTGCAGCCATAGGTTGTGAGGCCCTTCGGCCGGTACCACTCCCGCAAAGGAGCCCGGGAGTTGAAGCCAGGCGGCCTCTGGCTTCTCCGCCCACAACACGAACTCCCGAGATGAGGCGGCCGTATGGAGCCACGGACATGGTGACATGGCCCCCAAACCGCCCTCCCAACGCGGACGCCGCTACTTCGGTTGCCACTAGCGCCCGTGCCAGTCAGGCCCGCGCCGCGACCACTAATGACAACCCCGGACCACGCTATGGTACGATCATGCCCTCGAGAAGCCGCCGGCAGCATCGCGACATACATCCGGGGGCGGTCGCGACCCCTCTTGGGTGGCGGCAGGGCGGGGCTCGCCTTGCAGGCCTCCCCATTCTCGGCGGTGGCATGCTTCCTCGCCTAAGCCATGGTTGGGGGAGCGGCGGCTTGGACATTGTAAGATGAAGAAGACAAAGATATGTGAGAGTTTTCTCCCCCGCGCTGGCTTAGATACAGCTGGGGGCCAGCCGATGCCCCCTCGCATCCAGGGAGGCGTGCGGCCTCTGAAGGGTCATGTCTGCGTGGCCCGAGGTGGGAGGCCTAGGCGACAGCAGCATTCAAAGGAAACTACTGATGGTCGGTGTTGTGCGTAGGCGTCGCATCAGTTTGACTTACGACGATTCCTAACGCCTTCGGGGAGCGGGGGCATCGCTGCTCGAGTGCCCAATGCGTGTGAAGCCTGGCTCGCAAGCGTTTGGAGCCGCAGCACTTCCGATCGTCCTCAAAGTTTCACTGCGAGGATGGCACGGGCACGCCTTGGGCTACTGTCGTTGTTCTGGGAACGGGGTACCCAGTCCTATCTACTTGCGGCCTAGGACATGGCCCACCTCGTCAGCCAGGCTAGGCCTAGCGTGACATTGCTCAAGAAAAAGCCCTCACGAGGGAGAACGGCATCAAGACCAGCAAGCATGGGCCTCCTCAGGCCCCCTCATGAGTGGTTGGGATCTCTAAGCAAGGCCCAGTCTCAGGAGTTAAGGGTGATGTAAGGAAGGACAAGTGGGCGCCAGCGCGCCTGGCGACACAGTTTCCTCTTTGGCACAAAGGGAGCAAGGACATATGCGGGTTCCCAAAGCACCGCCCAAAGGTGTCCATTCTGGTGCAACAAGACCACGACCACGAGCCCCACAGGACGGATGCCATCGCCGAGCCCACCACTGCATCACCATCAGCTACTTTGCAGGCGAAGACCACCTTTGGACAGGGCGCGAATGTACTCCTGCCCCCCATCAAAATTGGGTGTTGTGGGATTCCTTCCCGCCATTGTGATATGGGAAGAGGCCCCGGGCCACCGCTATATATAGAAGTGTAAATGCATCTAGTGCCCCTTAGTGATTTTTGTGTATTGAAGACTTATAGGTTAAGGAACTAATGCCTTTGTGAGTGTACACAGGCTCTATAAGTCGATGAGGAGTTTGATATATTCCGAGATTATTGACCCCTAAAAATGTATGTCTTCAAATGAAGACTTTGATGAAGACTTTGGTATTCCCTTAAGACTTTGAAAATGATGAAGTTGGTGTGACCTTGAAGATATGAATGAGGACTATGAAGCATGAAGACTTTTGTTTTCGTAGTTTCATTTCGTTTCTTTGAGTCATAGGAAACACCGTACTGTTAAAGGGGGCCGAGGTAAGACTAAGGAAAATTTCCAACTCATTCTCAACCCCAAAGGCTAAACCTATCCAATCCTTTGAGTGAAGCCTTTTGGAAATCTCTTACAGTTCATTCAAGTTCTTCAGTGATAGAGATGGAGTTCTTCTGGTCTCCGCGGAAATTGATTTGACTGAGGAGTTAGGATTTCGCCAGTGTGAATTGCCTAAAAGTGAGGAATATGATAACCTAGAGGACTTTCATAGTTCGAAATTCCGAGTGTCGCTGTGCTTAGCGCCAGCTGTCCCCAATAATCCTATCCACATAAAGGTCATATCATTGGGTGCGTTTATGTCTTATCATGTCAGGTTGCACCCTGTCTATAAATAGCCACCCCCCCCCACACACACACAACCACTAGTTGGTTGGCTGCTCCGAGAGAGAACTAACACTTGTCATTTCAGAGCAACCCATCCTTCGAGGACTTTGAGAGATAATCATCAGTGAGGAAAAATCCAAATCCAAACCACCAAACCCAAAGTGATTGAGCATCACTTAAGAGATTGTTCCTGTGTGGAGCCGACACTTGTTACCTTTGAAGACTATGTACTTCTAGATGGTTAGGCGTCATGGTCTAGGGCATCCTATAGTCAATTGGGGATCTCAGAGTGACCTTTGTCTAGAGCATCGAGCAGTCGACTGTGGATCGCACGGTGACCAGTTTGTGAGGTTTTTGGAAGTCTACCCTGAAGACTTACCACGAGTGTTGGGTGAGGACTTTGTGTCTGTATCTCAAGGAGAATACTGTAAGTATTGTGTGTAGTGCGACTATGTGTCCTCTAGTTTAAATACCAGGCCACTCTAAACCAGACGTACGACTGTCACAACAGTTGGAACTGGGTCATCAAACCATTGTCTTCATCGAGATACCTGGTTTTATTTCCTCAACCCTTTCATTTACTTGTATACCTATTGATGAAATTGATCGTTACTGTTTGAAGAATTTGACTGAAGACTTTCACAATTTCCTCACTTCAAATTCTTCAAGTTACCTTTTTCCTCACCTGCCTATCATGTATGATGCTACCTGTAATCTATGCATGCTTTATTTCATCATGATGACTATGCTACTGCTATGTTTCCCATGGACTTGAGTACTTATTCCGCTGCTAGTTATTCCTCACATTAAAACTCCTCAAGTTGAAATTCCTCAGTAATGAATTTTTAAAAATCTCCTAATCACCCCCCTCTAGTCGATATAACGTACTTTCAAGAAGCTAGGCCGCATCGTACAGGGGATCTCGGATCCGATCCAATACTTAGCCACTCAATGCACCACCGCAGGGCAGAGAGCCAAGAACACACCTTGAGCCACCCTCACGAGGTTCAAGCACACAATGCTAGTTCATCCACCAAAACCTCCATGAGAAGCAATCCACCAAAGCAGGAGTGGGGTATTATGCTTCGCAACGGCCCGAACCTTGCTAAAGTGCCGTGTACATCTTCTACCTTGTCATCAAACAAGTTCGCCGTTGTGTCCATCGAGTAGCGAGCTAGGTTGGGCAAGGCCACAGGGAAACCTACGAACACGCCCTTGTGTTCAAACCTCAAGGTTTTGCGGAGCCCGAAATCCGACATAATGTTATTCGCTTAAGTGGCAAAAAAATTACTGTGGGTACATAGGTCAGTGGTGTTCTTTATACCAGGCTAAGGTATCTCACAAATGATCTTTTGAAAGAATTTGAAAGAATGGCATACTCATATTGGAAGAGAAACTATGGTTATAGAACAACTCGTCAAACGTAAGGCACATTCCATTTGATACTGACGATATAACCTAGTGTTTGAGCATGCACTACTGTAGTGACATGCTATACAAACGATTGTTAACCCATTTCGACGACATAGTTCTAAACCATCTCCTTGCATGCATGGGCGATTGGGGGGTCCATCCCACACAGCACACACAAACCCATCGGTGATGGTGACCAATGAACACAAATGATCTGCAAACATAATCATGTCCGGTGTAGGGACATATGACACACAAAATATTTTTGGCGTACGTATGAGATTTGGGATCAATCACATACAGCTAACAGGGGTCAAATGCATCTAATTGCTCATGAAAAACAAATGATGGTTGACCTTTTACCGTTTGCGGAACATTACCTAGTGAGCTGCTATACAAACGGTTTTTAACCCCTTTCTACGAAGGAACTTTAAACTGCATAGGGGGTCTTTCCCATACGACCCAGAAATCATTGGGGATAGGGAGTGGCAATGCATACGTTTTCGATAACTAAGCGTATGCATTGCCGACATGTATCACAAACGCGAGCCTTCAGAAAATTGTTTCTGATATCTTGCATATCCCAAACACTCCATCCTTGCTACTCGTTTTAGCTCGCATTAGCATCGTAGTAGGACTTCTATGGTTTTACCTTACCAAGTGCAGTCCAGGCACAATCCAGGCATGGGATTTTTCCAGGCACGTACCCAGTGTGCCAATCAAACTGGCTATACATTTATGATGCGTGCCACATCACAAATAATTCATGATTTTAAAGCGTGTACAATAAGGGAACAATCAAACACATTTAGTTTTCTCACACCGTTTGTGATACTGTTTGACATCACACATGCTTTGCAAACGGTAAGTGTGTGCATGGTTACACACATTTCCTCTCCGTGAACCATGTCGGATTATGATGTATATCACACACGTTGTTCTTTCTAGACCGTGTGCGCCGTAATGACCTCAGAGCGTATTTTCACCCTAATTTAGTTGATGCTATTTAAAATTGTATCTAATTTCAATTCGAAAGAAGGCTACACTTAATTCATATCCATCTAGTTCAACAACCGATGCATTATCCGGTTCACAGGTAATCATGTTCAAAAAATATGTAAGCACCAAATAAAAATGAAGAACCAGGATTGTGTACTTGTACTATTAAAGATGGTAAAGAAATATGCGAGAGACATTCTGGTTGCTGAACAAGGTGAAGAGGAATGCCCCTATTGTGCTCTCCTCCATGCAGAAGGCATCTACGACACTAGTCCATCCCCTTGTGATGGTCGGCTGCCAATCATGTAGTTTGAGAGGTAATCTTGAGTAAACTACTTCGGGAACCACTACAAAGGAAAAAAGATTCAGACATTGTAATCTAACACAACTAATTCTGTAGTTCACTATTGTCTTGCATAAAGTGTAACCAAATAGTTCGATTTACATCTTTTGACCCATTTTAATAAAAATCTTTATCAGTTTCCTCACTTAATGCTTGCTCATGAATATCTCACTGCCCAAAGGGTGGAAGCGTGGATCTTTGGCAATGACATATGTACCCAAAAGCACCAAGTGAATATTAGAAGCTAAACAACAATTGCGCAATGATGTAGGACAACAGTCCCTCCATCCCATTATATAAGATCTTATTACATCCAATATACTCATATGTTAGATGAATTACCATCTTACATTACCGAGCAGATGGAGTTTATTACATTGTTACAAATATCGACCGATTAATTGCAGTTAACTATTGGTGTGTTGGTGTTGTTGTTGTTGTTGTCGTTGTCGTTGTTGTTGCTGTTGTTGTTGTTGTTGTTGTTTTTTATTATTATTGTTGTTGTTGTTGTTGTTGTTGTTGTCGTTGTTGTTGGTCTTGTTGTTCTTGTTGGTTTTGTTGTTGTTGTTGTTGTTGTTGTTGTTGTTGTTATTGTTGTTGTTGTTGCGGCGGCTGCTGCTCTTGAATGTATATCTAGACATCATCACAACATTAAGGTAACACTCTTCCTTCTTGCTATGTATCCTGGGATTGCATATTATTCATTCATTACAACATTAAGGTAACACTCTTCCTTCTTGCTATGTAGTCTGAGAGATGAAAGATATGCTGGTTACTGGACAAGGTGAAGTGGAATGCCCATATTGTGCCCTCCTCCATGCCTAACACACAAACGACTCTAGGCCAGCTCCTGGTATTGTCCGCCTGCCCAACTTCACTGTCTTCATTATGACTTCTCTTTGCTCATTGTATTCTCGGTGATAGATTTTAACCTTCGTTGCATGTCCAGCAATCATGTACTTTATGTGGTAATCTTGAGGAAACTTCTTCGGGAACCACTTCAAAAGAAAAAGAAAAAGATATTGTTGTGTCACAACTCATTATGGGCAGTACTAGTAGATGTTGGAAATATGCCCTAGAGGCAATAATAAATTAGTTATTATCATATTTCCTTATTCATGATAATCGTCTATTATCCGTGGTAGAATTGTATCGATCGGAAACTCAGATACATGTGTGGATACATAGACAACAACATGTTTCTAGTATGCCTCTAATAGACTAGATCGTTGATGAACGATGGTTAAGGTTTACTAGCCATGGAAATGAGGTGTCATTTGGTAATGGGATCACATCATTAGGAGAATGATGTGATGGACAAGACCCAAACTATAAACATAGCATATGACCGTGTTAGTTTATTGCTATAGTTTTCTACATGTCAAGTATCTGTTCCTATGAACATGAGATCATGCAACTCACTGACACCACAGGAGTACCTTCTGTGTATCAAACATCGCAACATAACTGGGTGACTATAAAGGTTCTCTATACGTATCTCTGAGGGTGTCTATTGAGTTGGATGGATCAAGATTGGGATTTGTTACTCCGTGTGATGGAGAGGTATCTCAGGGCCCATTCGGTAATACAACATCACAACAAGCCTTGCAAGCAATGTGACTAAGTGTTAGCCACGAGATCTTGTATTACAGAACGAGTAAAGAGACCTGCCGGTAACGAGATTGAACTAGGTATAGAGATACCGACGATCGAATCTCGAGCAAGTGACATACGGAAGAACAAAGGGAACTACATATGGGATTAACTGAATCCTTGACATAGAGGTTCAACGGATAAAGATCTTCATAGAATATGTAGGAACCAATATGGGAATCCAGGTCCCACTGTTGGTTATTGACATAGAGGTGTCTCGGTCATGTCTACATAGTTCTCGAACCCATAGGCTCTGCACACTTAAGGTTTGGTGACGTTTCGGTAGTATAGAGTTATTTATGGTGGTGACCGAAGGTTGTTCGGAGACCCGTATGAGATCCTAGACGTCACGAGGAGCTCTAGAATGGTCTGGAGGTAAATATTGATATATAGGAAGTCCTGTTTTGGTCACCGGAAAAGTTTCGGGCTCATCGGTATTGTACCGGGAGTTTCGGGAGGGTACCGAGGGACCATCGGGAGGGGTGTCACGCCCTGAGGGGCCTCATGGGCTGTGGGAGGAGACAAACCAGCCCCTGGTGGGCTGGCCGAAGCCTCCACTAAAGCTCATGAGGTTTGAGAAGGAAAAAATCCAAAGGTGGATAGGTGGAAAGAGTTTCCAAGTGGAAAGGAGGAATCCTACTCCTAATAAGATTGGAGTAGGACTCCTCCACCTCTAATTTTGGCCAACTCTTGAGGGTTTGAGGCTGCCTCCTCCCCTCCCTCCCTCCTATATATACTAGAGGACTTAGAGGGCAAAGCTAACCCTAATTGCCACGTGCTGCCCTCTTCTTCCTCTAGATCGTAATTTCTCCTCTAGATTGGTTTCAACAGTGCTTAGGCGAAGCCCTGCTGGAATAACTCCACCACCATCACAGCAATGATGTCGTGCTACCGGAGAACTCACCTACCTCTTCGGTCCCTCTTGCTGGATCAAGAAGGCGGAGATCGTTATCGAGCTGTACGTGTGTTGAACATGGAGGTGTTGTTCGTTCGGCACTAGATTGGAAGGACCGTGATCAAGATCGTGATGGGATCGCGGGATGGATCATGATTGGATGACGAGATGGATCACCATGGGATCGCGGGACGCTCAGTGATTTGGATTGCGAAGACGTTTGACTACATCGATCGCGTTTCTTAACGCTTCCTGCTTAGCGATCTACAAGGGTATGTAGATCCACTCTCCCTCTCGTAGATGCTCATCACCATGGATAGATCTTGCGTGTGCGTACGAATGTTTTTGTTTCCCATGCAACGTTCCCCAACAATAGAAGGCTATAGAGTTCATAGTTACCATCCTACAGCTTACTGTTGTGTTGGATAGAGTGTAACAAATAGTCTAATTTTCATTGTTCGTCTCCTTTCCCTAACAATTATCGATGCGCAACGCCAGTCACTTATCGATGCGGTGTCGATGCCCCAGGTGGCTAAAAGGCTCTCGCTAAGCACGCGTATACATGTTGGAAGGAAGATTACCCCTCTTTGACACCCATCCTTAAATGTGTCGAGGTGTGAAGCAACAAACAGATAGAGTGGTGGGATAAGCTTGTTGGGAATGCACCCCCGCACGCCACCTAGACTAGCAATGATGGTATCTTGTCTCTAATGCAAGAGTTAGGTATGATAAGGTCTGCTAGCTATCTAATCACCAAACATTGTATGTTGTGCCACTATGGTCGCCCCTTGCACTATAAAAGGAGGCCCAAGGAAACCTAGTTCAGGATTCGGACCTTTGAGCATTTGTACGCGCGTAGTAGCTCCCCCGAACACAACCCTTGCCGGGTAGGAGCATTTGTACTCGCGTAATAGCTCCCCTGAAGGCAACCCTTGTCGGTAGGAGCATTCCACGCTCTTGATCAATTCACAACAAAGCAGGAGTAGGCTTTTACGCTTCATGACGGCCTGAACCTAGGTAAATCGCCGCATCGTCTCAATATCTCCGCTCCTCGTGCTTGCGTCCATGCACCCCCACCCCCCCCACCTCCCACCCCCCATCAAACCACAAAGGGGCAGATGGCCCCATAGGTGATCATGTGCATCTAGCCCCGACTTCATTGGCTCATCAGGTAGGGGCCGATGTGCAGTGCGGACACGAGATTGTGATCGGTGCGTCGATCTTATCCGTCATCTTCTTCAACAGTGGCTCCCAAGAAATAATCTGGTGGCCACACATACAACCACTTCAAGGGCTCCCTCTCACATGGCCGCATGTGCCATCGACACCACAGCGGACGCAAGTGAGGTAGGCCTCATGGATAACGCGGCTAGCACAGGAGGCGCCCCCGTCCAGTCGCCCACGACCGAAGTGGAGCAGAATGCGCCGGAGAAGAGCAACTACAACAATGCCTTGGCGAGACGATCCCTGATGCTGCGGGCGAGGGTAATGGATGTCCTTCACATCTCTGCCGCTCAGATGGTCGCGCCCGTTGCGGGAGTGCCTAGTCTGTTGCAAGCCATGACCCTATAGATACTCCCACCACTTGTAGGCCTCCTTGTCGCGCTCCCCGCACAGAACAAGATGGAGCGCCGAGCGAGGCAGCAATCTGCAATCTCGGTCTCCTGTACATCCGACGGCCCCAACGAGCGGCACACGAAGTCGTGAACACAGAGAAAGTTCTCTTGGGCCTACCATGTGCCAAGCAACGTCGTGGCCCGCCTCTTTCACCATGCTAGATACATCCGATGAACCCATGGCACGAGTCCAGATATTTCTCAGCTTCATGCCAATGGCAGATAAGATGGAGGAATGGAGAGCCACCATTCTAATCTTGATCTCCTTTGTCGAAGCTAACAAGACACAACATGCAGAGCTATCGCGACGTACGCGAATGGCAGAGGCCGCCCAGGCCGACGAGCATGTCGAGGGGGTTACACCAATGGTGCAATCTCCTCCATGACAACAGGCCTAGAGACAGCCACAACAAGTTTAACATGCCGACGAGCGCAACGAGGCATCCATAGTCACGTCCGGCCCACATGACCACCAAGACCAATGGCGCGTCCTCAGAGACCGGCAGAAAGAGGACGCTCGTATCATCATAGAGCGACGCCTGGGAACTCACCATCAATCTGACAGGCGCAATGGTCCAGACGTCGACAACCTGATGCCCAGTGTTGGCGGGCACCTTCCCTACGAGGTCGGTTGCCCCGCCTTCACTGGCAAGCCGTGATGGGTCCACTAGCCGTCGGTCCGAGCTCTCAAGCCTGAACTATCGGATAAATATGACGAGAAGCTAAACCCGGCAGAGTTCTTGGGCATATACACGATAGTTGTCGAAGGCGTGGGAGGAAGAGATGAAAAGTTGCTCGCCAACTATTTCCCTTTGGCACTTAAGCCAAAGTGAGATCATGGTTGATGCACTTGCTGGAAAATTCCATTTCATCCTCGGCTGATTTGTTTAATGAGTTCGTTGGCACCTTCATGGGTTCTCACGAAGAGCCGGGTCAGCCCAACGATCTTCAAGTCCTTCCACAGAAGGAGGGAGAAACTTTGAGGAGGTACATTCAGAGATTCAGCCGAGTGCACTGCAACATCCCAGAAATTCATCCTACGACCGTCATTGTCGCGTTCCATTTGAACGTGCACAACAGGAGGATGCGAGTCAAGATGAATGGCAAGCTCCCCAAAACTGTCAATGAGATTTACACCTTGGCAGACAAGCATGCTCGAGCTGAGGAAGGAAGACGACTCCCTGGAGAGGAGGCAAACGTCGAAGTCGACTCTGATGATGACGACGACGCCCCTGACCTGAAGGGGAGAAATCAGAGGTGCAACAAGAAGCACAAAGGAAAGGCGGTACTTGCCATTCAGAGCTTCAGAGACCTCATTACTGGAAAGAAGGCGAAAGCCTAAACCCTCGGCAAGGTAGCTGCCACGTGCGCTAAATGCCGGGAGTCTACTGCCGCTAAGAAGACTGTGAAGTCCGATGGACCATACTGGAAAATTCACTGCACCAAGGGCCATGATCTCCATGAATGCCGGCAAGTCAAGCAACTTGTTGAGAAACAGAGGGCAAAATATGAGAAGCGTGACAAAGAGGAAGTTCAAGACGGTGCTGCCGAGAAGGGCCATGGTGGTAGAGGAGGCCGTCGCAGCAAAAGGAAAAGCTTGCCAGAGGCCGTGAGAGGAAGGAAACGGATGACATGACTGAGGATGAGGATGGTGATGAAGATTCTAGTGACAGGGAGTTCCAGAAAGCAACCGAAGTCATGTGCGTTGACGAAGGTGCTTCCTTGCACTCCTCTCACTACCAGCTCAAATAGTGGGCACGCGAGGTCAATGTCGTGGAGCCAACTGCATAATCCAGGAAGTCAATCTAATGGTCCCACACGCCTATTGTCTTTGACAAACAGGATCATCCTGACCATGCCACCACAGTCGGATGTTTCCTGTTGTTAGTTTCCCCGACAATCCGCAACCTCAAGGTGTCTAAGATGTTAGTTGATAGCAGGGCCGGATTGATCACGATCTCCCCTAAGGTGGCTGAGAAACTACAGATCCACGAGGAGGAGCTCGAAGCTTCAGGCACCTTTCAGGGAATCAACCACGGCAAGAGCCGGCCGAAGGGAAAGATCACTCTGTCGGTGACGTTCGGTGAAGAGCTAAATTTGCGAACAGAGAAGATAGTGTTCGACATGGCTGAGATACCTTTTCCTTATGATAGAATCCTTGGTCCGAGCCTTGGCAAAATTCATGGCAACATCCCATTATGCTTACAATACTTTGAAGATTCCAAGGCCCATTGGGATTATATTCATCCCCTCAGACAAGAAGAATGTAGTTATCTGCGTAGACAAGAGGTACCGTGACGCGGTAGCAGCTGAGGCCACGGACGTCCCGCTCCGGCCAAGGAGTTGAAGAGATCGAATAAGACTAGCAGGAGTGCTAGCAAGGACTCTAAAAAGTGCGCCTCTCTGGAGTGTGCTGCAACCGATGATGACCTGCTGGAGAGTTCCACTAGCAAGAAGACCAAGGTCACCTATCCCGAGACGAAGAAGATCCCGGCAAGGGAGGACGGTACTGGTGGTACTTTGACCATCAGTGCTACTCTTAGTGACAAATAGGAAAGCGTGCTCATTTCCTTCTTGTGGGCAAATGGTGATGTGTTTGCCTGGCAACCATCTAACATCCCCGGTGTTAACAGGGAGGTAATTGAGCACCACCTTGCTATCAGCCCGCATGCTTGACCCGTCAAGCAAAAAGGTTTGGAAACAGGCCTTGGAGCGGCAACAATTCATTGCCGAGGAAATCAAGAAACTTGAAGCAGCTGGTTTGGTCAGAGGAGTATTACATCTGACTTGGCTAGCAAACCTGGTGGTGGTGCGCAGGCGAATGGGAAATGGAGGCTTTGCATAGATTTCACCGATTTGAACAAGGCTTGCCTGAAGGACCCCTTTCCCCTGCCGCGCATAGACCGGATTGTCGGTTCCACCTCCGAATGGGACTTGCTCTCCTTTTTGGATGCCTAATCCGGATACCACCAGATATTAATGGCCAAAGAAGATGAAGAGAAGACCACATTCATATGTACTTGCGGCACGTACTGTTTCGTACATATGCCCTTTGACTTTTAGAGTGCTGGTTCAATCTTTGCCAGAGCGGTTCAGATTGGTTTTTAGCCTCAACTTCACAGAAACATGGAAGCTTACATGGATGACATTGTAGTCGAGAACAAGGATGCTGCGACTCTCATACAAGATCTGGAAACAACTTCCGCAAACCTACGCAAGATCAACTTGAAGCTCAATCTTCATAAGTGTGTATTTGGCGTCCCATCCGGCAAGCTACTTGGGTTCTTCGTGTCCTAGCGAGGAATAGAGCCTAATCCCAACAAGATCAGGACAATCAAACAGATACCAGCACCCAAGACCATCAAGGATATCAGGTGTTTGACCGAATGTGTTGTCGCATTGAGCAGGTTCATTTCCAAGTCCGCTGAGCGTGCCTTGCCATTGTTCAAGATCTAGAAGGAGGTGGCCCTATGAAGTGGACCCAGGAGGTAGATGCAGCACTAGAGGACCCGAAGAATTACCTCTCCTCTGCTCCCACCTTGGTCGCTCCTAAACCACAAGAGCCGTTGTTGTTGTATTTAGCAGCGACGGATCAAGTAGTTAGTGAAGCACTGGTGGCGCAGAGGGAGGTGGATGAAGGTTCAGCTGTTCTTGCTAGTGTTATCGGGAGAAATACGAATGAATCCGCGGCAGGACCCAATAGTGATCAAGGGGGACCTCAGCAAACAAACAATGAATCTAAGGAGGTGGCGAAGAACAAGATGGTGCAGCGACCCGTGTACTTCGTCAGTTCCTTATTGCAGGGAGCTAGATCAAGGTACTCTTGAGTACAAAAGTTGATCTTCGGCCTCATCATGGCCTCGAGGAAGCCGCGTCACTACTTCCAAGCCCACAAGATCACAGTTGTTACCCGTTTCCAATTGCAACACATACTAAGTAACCCCCGAGGCCACCGACAGGATAGTTCTCAAGTTTCGGATTGAAGTATGAGAGCACTTCCACTATTCAAAGCAGATCCCTGGCGGAGTACATTGCAGAATTGACGCCCATTGCAGAATTGCCACTCCCCGGCAAAGAAGTGCCCAAAGACTGGATAATGTACTTTGAGGGTACCTTTTCACTTTCGGTGCCAGAGCAGGCGTGCTCCTCGTTGCCCCCACTGGAGAGCACCTCAAGTATGTGGTCCATATGAACTTTCCCTAGGAGGAAGCCACCATCAATACCGTTGAGTACGAGGGGCTCCTTACCAGACATAGAATCGTGGTAGAGTTGGGGATCAAGAGATTGGTTGTCCGAGGAGACACTCAACTTGTGGTGAAGCAAGTCAACAACGATTACCAGAGCCCGCTGATGGAAGCATATGTGGAGGAAGTGAGGAAATTGGAGGAGCACTTCGATGGATTACAGGCAGAGCACGTTCCCCGAGCGAAATACAACATTGTTAACCATGTATCGAAGTGTGTTACATAGAAGCTTCTTGTGGAACCAGGGACTTTTGTTCTCAGCCTCACCCAGCCATCAGTATCCCCATCGGTGATGTCCAGAAAGAGAAGGAAGCTAAAACCAGCAAGCATTTCCTAAAAGAGCTTCCCGAAGCCGCTGGTAGACATGCTGCTGGGAATATCCTGTCGCGGTTGATGGGTAGCTCCCTCTCGTGGGACCTTAGTTCACAAAGTGGCCAGAGTTGGAACTAGTGAGAAGGGTGACTCCACAATTAGCTATCAAGTTCATGAAACGACTGGTGTGCCGCTTTGGAGTACCTAATAGGGTGATCACTGACAATGGCACCCAGTTCATGAATTGCGCCTTCATGCAATATATCTAGAGCCTTGGGAGCAAGGTCTCCTTCGCCTTTGTTGCTCATCCTAGAAGCAATGGGCAAGTTGAGAGGATGAATGTTGAAGTGTTGCGAGGACTCAAGACAAGGACTTTTGATAAGCTGCGGAAGAGAGGCAAGCGATGGATAGACGAGCTGGCAGTGGTTCTTTTGTCACTCAGAACAACACCAAATCGAGCTACTGGCCAGATGCTCTTCTCCCTAGCATACTGGGCGGAAGCAGTGCTCCCCACGAAACTCATATACAGGTCACCTCGAGTGCTTGCCTATGATGAATTAGAGCAACAATAGCTACGACATGACGATGCCATGCTCCTCGAGGAAGATCGTCTCCGGGATGCTATGTGTGTTGCATGCTACCAGCAAGTCTTGTGCTGCTACCATAGCCGGAGGGTTCATGCCTAGAGCCTTGAGGAAGGCGACCTTGTCCTTCGGCGTGTTCAGTCCGCCAAGGGTACCAACAAGTTGAAGCCGAAGTGGGAAGGCCCTTACCGGGTAGCATGAGTCACCAGACCCCATGTTGTCCGTCTAGAGACCCAAGATGTCACCAAGGTACTTAACTCATGGAATATTGAGCATCTTCGTCAGTTCTACCCGTAAGGCGCGGTTGTTGGGCATAGTACCTGGCATCCACCTTTTGTACAAGCATTGCCGATGTTGCATGTAACCTGCCTGTCTGCGGCCTAGGACATGGCCCACCTCGTCTGCTAGAAACGGTTTGGCACGACTCCTCTCAACACAAGGACATCGCGAGGACCCCAGGCTCACGAGGAAGAACGATGCCAAGACCAGCCAGGATGGGCCTCCTCAGCCCCCCTCCAAAGCAGCGGAGATCTCAATGAAGAATTCGGCCTCAGGAGTCTAATATGACGCAGGGAAGGACAAGCGGGCGCCAGTGCGCCAGGCAATGCAGTTTGCCATTTCGTGCAAAGGGTGCAAGGACGTGCGCAGGTTCCTGAAGCGCCTCCCAAAGGTTTCCAATCAAGTGCAACAAGACCACGACCACGAGCCCCACAGGGCAGATGTCATCGCCGAGCCCACCTATGCATCATCAACAGCTACTTCGCAGGCGAAGACCACCTTTGGACATGGCGCAGATATACTCTTGCCCCCTTCAAATTTGGCCGTTGTGGGATCCCTTCCCACCTATGTAATAAGGAAAGAGAACCTGGGCCACCGCTATATATAGAGGCTATGCTGCACCATAGAAGAGGAGGAATCCACGACAAAACCACCCGACGAACCACAAGGCAAGGCAAAGAGCCAAGAGCGCCACTAGAGCTCCCTCACAAGGCTCGAAACCACTATACTAGTTCATCGACTACTCCTCCCCGAGAGGCAATCCACCAAAGCAGGAGTAGGGTATTACGCTTCCCAACGGTCAAACCAGGGTAAACCATCGTATTCGTCTTCTTCCTCATCATCGTGCGAGTTCGCCGCAGTAATCATCGAGTAGCGAGCTAGGTAGGGCGGAGCTGCAAGGGATCTTCGCACACACCCCTTTGTTCGAACTTGAGGGTTTTGTGGAGCCCAAAATCCAACATTTGGCGCGCCAAGTAGGGGGCATGTCGAAGCCTTCCTTGAGTCCAGCTTTTCTCCCACCTCGTCACTCCGATGGTCGATGCCCACAAGCCCGTGCCGAGCACCGAGATGCTCGCTTGCCCAGACGACACTCGTGGGCCGTGCCGGTGTGCGCTGGTCCCGCTGGCCTGTGGCCAACGCTGCCATGGGCCCAGATGCCCATGAACAACAGGACTCCACCCAGCCGGTTAACATGAAATGTGACAGCCACACCGCCACTCCATTGATCGTATCAGCTACTGGGTCGTCCTCCCACCTCCGGCCCAGTCTGGCGCGCGGTTTAGGTGCACTCGCCATGGCGAACAAGCTGCTCCGCTACCGCCCTGCCCCCGACTGGCTTCGACGCATCGCGGAGGTCGTCAGTGCTGCTGGCGATGCCTCAACACTCTCCTACTCGTTTTGACCCTAACCTTCCCTGGCAGACCACATGGACCATGATGCGCCGCCACCTCCTCTGCAATGCGATGTCGACCCCGAGCCCAGGCGTGCAGCAAGACTATGCGACCAGCCCCACGGGCCACGGGCAAGGGCAAGATATGAAGTAAGCTACCAGGTGGTGCCCCGGCCGCGCGTCGACATGCACACTCCCCGCGCTATCGAGCCAGCGTCGCAACCGGGCACCACTTGAGGCGGCCCCTCGGGAGCATCAAGACCGGGGCCTGCCCACACGTGCAGCAGCACCCGTCGTGCCGGTGGGCTGCCTCGCCATCTCGCCGGAGTTCCCTCCAACTACATGGCCCTGCAAGTTCAAAACTGACCTACCCCCTCATTATGATGGTACCCTAGATCCCGTCGAGTTCCTACAGCTCTACTCGCTGAGCATCCGGGCAGCCGTTGGAGACGACAAGGTCATGGCGTGCTGGTTCCCCATGGCGCTCAAGGGAGGCGCGCTCTCCTGGCTCCTTAACCCCCTTGGAGGGGTCCATCACCTCTTGGGACGACCCATGCAAGCGCTTTGTCGCCAACTTCCAAGGTACCCATGACCGTGCACTCATCGTGACGACCTACGGCGTGCGAAGCAACAGGATGGAGAGACCCTACACAAGTTCATACAACGCTTCACAACTACGCGCCTCAAGGTCCCGAAGGCGTCGGATGAGGCTATCATATCCGCTTTCACTGACGGTGTCACGGATCACAAGATGAAGGAAGAGCTCACCCCGAACGACAAACCGTGCTCCGCCCTGGAGATGTTCAACATGGCGAATAGGGGTGCCAAGGACGAAGAGGGCCTCCTGTCACTCTGTGATCCTTTGATTGCAAAGCCAGATGAAAAGAAGACCAAAGCTAAGGAGGCGAAGCGCAATGCCCTAGTGGTACTCGTAGCCGAGCTTGAGGAAAAGCGTACCCAAGGAGACGAGTATCTCGCAAGGGGGAGACCAACCTGCATATTCCATGGCACCAAGAACCACGACACCGACAACTTCCAGGAACTCAGGCTGGTTCACGCTGAACATTTCGGTCGGCGCCCCGGACGCACTGACCGTGGCTTCGGACACGGTGGAAGCCACGGTGGAGGCCGTTGGGATAACTGAGATCCGCATCAGGGGTAGCGTGACTAGCCTTAGGAGGACTAATGGCGCGATTAGCCTCAGGAGGACCACTAGCACGGTCAGGCTCGAGAGGACTGCTGGCACGATGACCATTCGGAGGGGTCACGTCATGGCCAACCTCTTGCGGTTCACCCTCGTGAGGCCGTCCTACCACCACTACCACGTCCACTCAGAAGGAAGGAAGAGGACAGGCGGGACGATGGGGCTGGGGGCTTCCAGGAGGTCAGGGCGATAGCCTATATCCTGGGCGGCGCCCTGGCCCCAGCATCGAACCGCGTCTCCAAGCAGTTCGCACAGGAGGTGAATGCGGCTGTCCAAAGACTAAAGCCATGCGTCCCCTCAAGTGGACCCAGACTGCCATCACCTTTGACTCGAGGGATTAGCTCTGTTGCTCGGCCATGGCTGGTAGGCTCCCCATGTTGTGCACTCCGACCATCAGCAACTTTCTCATCACCAAGACCCTCAGCGACAGTGGAGCGAGTCTCAATGTCCTCTCCATTGAGACCTTCGAGACACTCCAATTATTGTACGACCAGCTCATGCCGACCAAGCCCTTCTTGGGAGTCACTGATGGGTCCATCGTTCCCATTGGGAAAGTATGCCTGCCTGTCACCTTCAACGGGTGCAAGAACTACCACACCGAGATGATCGTCTTTGACGTCGCCCACATCCACCTCCCGTACAATGAGATCCTTGGGTACCCGGCCCTTGCCAAGTTTATGGAGGCAACTCGTCATGGCTACAACGTCCTCACGATGCCAGGGAGTTGTGGCGTCATCACCGTCCCCTCTAATGAGAAGGATGTTGTCTGCTCCCTCGAGCGTGCTTACCATGCTGCTATGCCCGAGCGCTCACATGACGAGGAGGATGCCCTACCTCGTTTGGATGCATGCAGGAAGAAGAAGCAGCTCACCCCCATGGAGCACCTGGGGGCTGGAACCTCCAGGGGCAGATTATTGGGCTCTACATCCATGTATGGGGCCAAACCTTCCATCGCATAGGAAAGCACGCTCGGCGCCCCCTTGGGTCGGGCTCGAGGGCTTCCACCCAGGAGGCCCCCGGCTTGACTGGTGAGACAAGGGAGGCGTTCAGGCACAACCTAAAGGCATGTCCTGACGCGTGACTACCAGGGACAACGCCGAGCTCACAACAGGTAGTCATCAAAGCGATTGAGGAGCTTCGGTAGGCATAGGCCGAGCGAGGAAGGGACTGCCCTGCACCACCAATCGCATCCGCCATCGTCAGCCAGGTCGACCAGCCACGTGTCTGCATCAACACGCTTGCAATCAACCGGGCCTCATCACAGGGCCTCTTTTGGCCGACACGCGCTAACCACGGGTGGGTCTACTCGAATAACTACGTCTGCATGGCCTTCGGCCTGGCGAATGTTGGCGTCGCGTTCCAGCACCTTACCCGAGCCATGCTTGCACCTTGCCTGGCGAGACACGACGAGGCGTTGGAGGAGATGCCCGGACCGAGCATCAGTCTCGAGAAACGGGAGACGACGGGCCCATGATGGCCGCACTAATGGAGGTACAAGATCAGGCTACAACGGCAGCTTTGACTGTTCAGCGGCATGGCCGCCAGATGAGTTTTTGTTGGTGTGTGCCAGGTAACATTTTGGCTTGTTCCATTTAAGGGTCCCCGCCGGGCCGCATCATCCTCAGGCGATCAGGGCATACTCCAGCGGCATCCGTATTTACCCATATTTCAGCAGTTTTTCATGCATTTGATCTATTTCCTAACGTTTCCCCTTGCCTGCACGGCTCTTTGCCAGCGTGAATGTCATCACTCCCGAGCGGTCTTACATTCATCCACCTCGTGTGAGGACTGGGCATGGCGTCTATGCTCGGGTCCGTCCCTGTAGCGTTGATAAATCCAGTGGTTGAGCTCTGTCTGGCGGGCTAGCCCCGTTCACGTCATCTCCTTGGGTCACGGGTGCTTGTCCCTATCGTGCAATGGCCCTAGGGCGGATGCTTGGCGCGGGCTACTATGAAGTTTGTGGGACCTCGAACGGTGCCATCTATAGGAAGACCCAAGCGCAAACCGCCTTTGAGGTAGGGACCTGGCGAGGCCGAAGCATTGTCGTGAGCTCCCACATACACCTCCCAGTTCTATCATGCCAGCCACACGTACGAACTCGATGGGTTGTACACGTTCGGAGCCCCTCGTTCCTTCCCACGCAATGTGGAAGCCATAGCTTTGCATTGGCGGACAAGTCAGCACGGTCCACCAATGATTATGCCCTCGCAATATAGAAGCCATAGCTCCATACTGGCGGACAACATGGTCCACCAATGACTATGCGCATGCAATGTGGAATCCCTACGCCCTGTGCTAGGGATAAACAACTCATTGTGCCCCAGCGGTTGCATCCAACCTCAGGAAAGCTCCTTGCAGCCCCGTTTCCCTACATTCCCTAGGATGTACACGTGAGGGGGATGTATGGGGGTTACTAACGGGTGAAGCCTGGTACATGCCACCTTCCCAGGTCTAACAAACTAGGTCTTCATGCACCCCTCTCAGGAAAAGCCGGCGAGTAAAGGTATGGGAGCCGCTCATAAGTCAAGGGGGACTCCTGAGCATCGCGACGCAGGAGCCTCACTGGCCACGTAGCCCGTCGCCCCTTGGAACCGTCCTTGGTGATTCTGACAGCCCAGCGGTGGCTGAGGTATGCGCGGGGCCGAGCCCTGCCAACATAGAGCTCAACATGCTCAAAACCCTTAAGGAGTACGCTAGAGCCCGTACGTCAAGGGGGAGTCCTAAGCATCGCGACTCACGAGCCTCACTGGCCATGTAGCCCCTCACTCCTTGTCACACCCTGTGTTTGTATCACCTTGTTATGTTCAGATTTATAAAAATTGGAGCAAACTAAAACTTTTTCAATGCTTGTGCTTGATTGAATTGTTGCTTGTTTGCTTAACTGTGATGTATGGCACTCTTAGGTCCTATCCCTCTTCATACTCATCTTCCTTGATCCAAACCTCTTGCCAAATGATCATGCCATGTGAATAATGCCCAAGACTATTTTAATCAAATTTTATTTTCACCAAAAAGGATTTATTCAAATTAGGTTTTCAAAAACTCCTAAAATGAGGTTTACACTACAAGTCCTAAAATTGAGTGGATCCTTCTTCCACAAAGGCTTTATTTCAAACCTACTACATATAAGACTTCCCAAAACAACCAAATATTAAGTTTAAATATTATATTTATCCTAATGCAAGAAGGCAGAGTCGTAGCATATCTATCCAGACAGCTACGTCCTCATGAGGAGAACTATGCATCTCGAGTTGGCAGTCGTGGTTCATGCCTTGAAGACATGGCGACATTACCTTTTGGGGAAGCATGTGAGATATACACAGACCACAAGAGTTTGAAGTATATTTTCACTCAAAGGGAATTGAACATGAGGCAACGAAGATGGTTGGAGTTGATCAAGGATTATGACCTCAATGTTCAATACCACCCCGGAAAGGCCAACGTGGTAGCAGACACCTTTACCAGAAAGTTTTGTTCCTTGAATGCTATGATTAATGAAAGGCTACCCGCCCTGTATGAAGAGCTCGAAAGCTTCTGCTTGGAACTGGTTGCACCTGGGTTCCTCGCCAACCTCGAAGCAAAGCCTGCCTTGATGGATGATATCAAAGAAGCTCAAAAGGGACACGAGAGCATTGAAGGCATCAAGAGGAAAATCAAGGCAGGCAAGGCCCCAGGATTCTCAGTGGATGAACAAGGAGTTGTATGATTTGGGAATCGCATTTGTGTACCCAACAAGGAGGAGCTCAAGAACTTGATCTTGCAAGAAGCTCATGACACTCCATACTCCATCCATCCTGGAGGAACCAAGATGTACCAAGACCTCAAGGCAAGATTCTGGTGGCATGGCATTAAACGGGAGATAGGCATGTTCGTTGCTAAGTGTGACATATGCTAGAGAGTCAAAGCAGAGCATTGGCGACCCGTTGGACTATTGCAGCCTCTCAAAGTGCTTGAGACAAGTCAGAGGACTTGACATGATGGGTGAACATGAGATGTTCAACCCCTGCTTATGATGGTATCTGCAACTTGTTCATATGGATATTTGCCAACTATTGATGCATGCTTGCATAGTTACTTGATCATGTCATTGCATTCAAAATTGGCTTTCTGCAAATTACCTACTTAGTGTTATATCATGCATCATTATTACCTTGTTCCAAAACTTGGGTTGCTTGCGAGTACATTCAAAGTACTCATTGGCTTGCCGCTAGTTATTTAATTGGCCAGGCATGGAAGAATAGGAGTATGTTGAAGAGTTCGTTGGTGACGAACATGCGAACTAGGACGCTTCCCTATTAGAATGCTTGTAGGTTAAGGTAGATGGCATGGGTTCACGCTTTGGATCAAGACTTCCGCGGTTTGTTCTATTTAAGTGTTTGGCCCTTGTGGCCCTATCTATGTAAGACTAGACCTTCATGGTCTTTATTTGTGTAAGACGCTAAATGTGGATGTAAGACTATTGTTATTCAGCTTCTGTGTGTTCAATGAGTATTGATCTCTGGGATCACTATACATGTGCATTCGGTGACCACAACTTATGAGTCGGGGTCCCCACACCCCTGGGAACCGTTCTTGGTGATCCGGACAGCCCAGCGACAGCTGAGGTATGCGTGGGGTCGGGCCCTGCCAATGCAGAGTGCATGGTGTTCAAAATTTCCAAATAAGGAGGACGCTAGAGCTCATATGTCAAGGGGGACTCCTGAGCATCGTGACTCAGGAGCCTCACTGACCACATAGCCCCTCACCCCTTAGCACCGTCCTTGGTGATCCGGATGTTCCAACGGCTGCTGAGGTATATGCGGGTCCAGGCCCTGCAGACACGAAGTGCAAGGTGTTTGAAATTTCCAAGTTAAACCTATCTTCACCATGTTCCCTTCATGAGGGATGCCCGTACATCAAGGGGGACTCCTGAGCATCGCGACTCAGGAGCCTCACTGGCCATGTAGCCCCTCACCCCTTGGAACTATCCTTGGTGATCCGGACGACCCAACGGCGGCTGAGGTATGTCCGGGGACGGGCCCTGCTGACGAAGAGCATCGCAACAAGCAAGAAGTAAAGAAGGCGAAAAGGGAAATCACGCAGTTCAACAGTTATTACAAGCATTAAATGTTTTTCGTGAATACAAACAAGTTTAATGCTTCCGCTAGGCAGTTTGAATGTTGCAGGAAAGGGACAAGGAAGAGGAATCGAGACGAGCCTCTGCCTCCACTCGTCCCATCCGCATGGAACTCGTCGTCGACATCGTCGGTGTGGTCTTCTTCACCCCTAACCCCTATAGCTTCAGGAGGTGGAGGAACGGTAATGGGGGTGAACTTCTTCACCAGCACCTCCGCGACGCCCTTCACTGCCTCCGTAGTGCTGCTGCGGACCTCGGGGACGACCGGGCGGATCGCGGAGTCGAAGCCAAACCCTGGCTCACGAAGTTGAAGGTGGCTGAAGACGCGCGTCGTGGCCTCAGAAAAGAGGTCGCGACACTCTCTCTCCAAGACCCCCTCCACCTTGACAATGGCGCCCTCCAGCGCCTCGACAAGCTTCAAAGGAAGCTCCATGAAGCCGCTCTCCAGAGCCACCAAAGGCTCCGCAAACCCTTCCTGGTAGAGGGAGTGGAGCACTTGGCGAAGCCTAAGCTCGACCAGGGGAAGGGCTCTGAGTTTCACGGCCTTTTTCTCTTCGGCCTCAGCTAGGGTATTTTTTGTGGCTTCGAGCTGGGTCTTTTCTAGGGCAGCCTCCCTTTCCCGCGCGTCCAGGCGCTCTCGTGCCGCGACCTGGTCGGTCGTCGCTTGGGACAGCTCGGAGTCCGGGTGGGCGAGCTGGGCCTTGCAGGCCTTGAGGGCCTCCCGCTGCTGATGTAGTTCTTCCTCAAGCGCGGAATTCTCTTCCAAAAGAACCCTCAAGCGGGACTCTGCCTGATCACGACACCCTACAGCAGACGCCACATCGGCTAGCACCGCCTCGAGGGCTTCTTTGGCCAATGCGGCCTCCTTCTTGCTCTTCACCACGCCGGCCTCAGCCTAGCCCCATACTGCCAAGACACAAGCGACGACCCGGAGCCACCCGGAGAGGAATCCCAGGCGCCCACTCGCGAGGCGATCGTTAGTACCCACGAGGGCATCCCGAATAGGACTTGGAGGCCATGCAATGAAGGCACCAAGACCTCCTTCAGAAGAGTCGCCTACGTGATCGCAAGCCACGTCCCAAGGGAGACAGCAGCACGAGGAGCCAGAGGCTCTAGAGGCTGCATAGCGACCAAGGGCAAGACGGACACACACGGATCAATGGCCGGCTAGCCCTCTAGGGCTGGCCCTCCGGACAGCGGCACTGACACGCCCTCAAGCGCAGGAGCGACCACACCAATAGGCTTTGGGGGCTTCGGGGGCTCCGCGGCGGTGACCAGGTGGGTTACCTCACGAGCCTCCGCCCCCTCGCCCGCAGGTGCCTCGTCAGGTGACGGTGGCATGACAGGAGCAGGCGGAGCATCGGAAGATGCCTTCAGCTTGACGCCTGCCTTCTTCCTACTCATCTTCAGCGCGGCGGCATTCCTAGTTACCAGGTAAAGGAAGAATCATTAGCACTCAATCTATATGTAGGCGGGCAATGCCGAACAGGGTTACTTACTACTCAACGTCGACCCACTTCCTCTTCTTCTTCGCTCCGAAGACGACGACAGTGCTCTTGCCCTCTAGGTGAGGGCACCGCCATGCTGGGGAGTAGGGAAATCGTACGCCACAGTAGCCACTGGAGGGATCACCCCGGCCCCGGCCTCGTCCACCTGGCCCGCGGGCTGCGATTCGGGTGGGGCAAGGTCGTCACCTCAACTGCCATGCCTGTAGACGTAGGGCACACCGGAGGAGACTATCCTCCGCGCTTCCTGGGGGTCGCCAGGCAGGCGGACCGTGTGGCACGAGGGGCAACCCCTAGCCCACTGGGAACCTTGATGGGACGTAGAGAGCCTGCATCAGAAGTTTCACCAGCATCGTCGTCATCCTCAAGATCGCGCAAGAACATGCTTTGTGACGGGGGAGACGCCCCCGCCCGGTCGTCGTGGTGTCGCCGGAGGACACCATCACTAGGGAACCAAGGCCCTCAACTAGGGAGAGCCCCGGTTCGTTAAAGACATGCATCCTAGCAACCAAATCTGCCACGTCGTCGTGGCGGTACAGCAGGGTGCAGGCCTCTGGGAGATCATCGGCGTCGCTATTGAGCAGGGTTGCCATAGCCCTGCCCAATAACTTGGGGTCATGCCCTCAGAACAAAGCCTGAGGCTATCACCATTGCCCTGATAGTCCCACAAGGTCCTAGTGTGAGACTGGAGGGGCCCCAGGCACTTCGTCAAGAACTCCTTCACTATCATCCCCGCAATCAGCTTCTTGGCGCTGATGTCATGAGAAATCCGCTCCAGGACCGGTTTGGCTTAGGGGTCATTAAGCTTTTCGAAGCTCCACGCGGGGATCTTCTCTGGCAGCCCCTTCGACAGCTCCAAGCGGGGGTTGGAGCTACCAAGATCCATGAAGACCCAACAGTGCTGGAAGTTCTCCACCATCTTGCCAGCCTTTTAAAGCATGTTACCGCTCTGGACCGCGACGAAGGAGACGCACGACGACCGCTGAGCACCGTGGTGCACGCGCAAGATGAGGAAGTGTCGAAAGAGGGCCACCAAAGGCTTCACGGAAACGAAAGCCTTGATACGTCTCCAACGTGTCTATAATTTATGAAGTATTCATGCCATGTCTACAATAGTTCTATATGATTTTGGAGAACTAACCCGGATCGACGTTGTTTTCAGCAGAACTACCATGGTGTCATGTTTTGTCCAGAAATAAAAGTTCTTGAAATGGGCTGAAAATTTAGTATATGATTTTTTGTGGACCAAAAGACACCCCCTAAACATTGGTGTTTGGCCAGAAGATCCATGATGAGGGGGCAAGCCTCCTCGGCACGGCCAGGGGGTGGCCGCGCCTAGCAGGCTTGCCACCGCCTCGTGGCACCCCATGACGTGATATCGACGCCAAAAATTCCTATAAATACCCAAACCTCCAACAAGAAACCTAGATCAGCAGCTCCGCTGCCGCAAGCCTCCAAAGCCACGAAAAAACATTCAGGAGCTCATTCTGGCACGATGTCAGAGGCAACACCATCTTCATCATGTCGGTGGTCGCCATGACGAGGAGGGAGTAGTTCACCCTCGGGGCTGACGGTATGTACCAGTAGCGATGTGTTTGATGTCTTTTACCGTGCTCTTGAGATGAAACAATCTTAATGTACCGCGAGCTGTATTAATATAGATGAATCATATGGAGTTTTCCCCTCTCTATATTCTTGTGATGAATTGAGTTTTCCATTTGAATTTTTCTTATTGGATTGAATCATTGAGTATTTGAGAACACTTGATGTATGTCTTGCGATGGGATATCGGTGGTGACAATGGGATGTTCTATTGATCTACTTGATGCATATTTTGGTGATCAATGTGCGGGTTCCGTGACCTTGGGAATCTATGCATAGGGGTTAGCACATGTTTTCGTCTTGAATCTCCGGTAAAAACTTTGGGGCACTCTTTGAAGTTCTTTGTGTTGGATTGAACATGATGAATCTAAAATTATGTGATGCATATAGTATAATCGAGCCCATGGTACATGTGGTGACATTGGAGTATCTAGGTGACATTTGGTTTTTGGTTGATGTGTATCTTAGGGTGTTATTTTAGTATGAACTCCAGGGCTGCTCGTGACACTTATTGGGATAGCTCATAAGATTCGTCGGAAAAGATAACTTTGAGGTGGTTTCGTACCCTACAATAATTTCTTCATTAGTTCTCCGCTATTTGTGACTTTGGAGTGAACTCTTTGTTGCACGAGAGGTATTTACATATGATACAACTGTGTTAGTATTGTTGAGAGAAATTGCACTAGTGAAAGTATGAACCCTAGGACTTGTTTTGAAGCATTGCAATACCGTTTGTGCTCACTTTTATCATTAGTTACCTTGCTGTTTTTATATTATCAGATTACAAAAACCTATATCTACCATCCATATTACACTTGTATCAACATCTCTTCGCCAAACTAGTGCACCTATACAATTTGCCATTGTATTTGGTGTGTTGGGGACACAAGAGATTTCTTGTATTTGATTACAGGGTTGCCTAGGGAGACCATCTTCATCCTACACCTCCCATGGATTGATAAACCTTAGGTCATCCACTTGAGGGACTTTCTTACAAAACTCTGCGCTTGGAGGCCCAACACAAGTCTACAAGAAGAAGGTTGTGTAGTAGACACCAAGCTCTTTTCTGGCGCCGTTGTCGGGGATGTGAGTGCTTGACAGTACATCTTTAGATCTTGCAATCAAATCTTTTTGTTTTTTTGTTTTTCACTAGTTTGGTTTTATAAAAGAAAACTACAAAAAATGGAATTGAGGTTGCCTCATATGCTTCATCCTTTTTATGTCTTTCATGAAAATGATGGAAAGGAAAATTTGCTCAAGTGTTAGAACAAGAAGTTATTGAAATGTTTGACACTAAATCCTTGAATTATGAGCATGGTTTCAATATGTTAGAATGAATTCTCTGAGTATCCATGATGACAATGATATTCAAAGCCACAAGCTTGGGGATGCTATGTTTGATGAAGATGATATTTTTTGTCCCCCGAGTTTTAAAGAGCAAAGTTGTTATGATGATGGCATGCCTCCTATATATGATGATTATGATGATGACATGTATACTAGAAATAGTAATGACAACCATGAAACTTGTTATCATTATTTTAATATTGAATGTGGTTATGTCAATCAAGTGTCACATGATAGTAATTTTGTTGAGTTTGCTCCCACTATTATGAATGAGAAGAAGTTTGCTTGTGTTGAGAGTAGTAAAATTTATATGATTGTAGAACATGAAAATAATGCTTTATGTTCTGGTTATATTGTGAAATTCCTTCATGATCCTACTGAAAATTATTATGAGGAGAAACATATGCTTGTAGGAATTGCAATAATATCAAGTTTCCTCTCTATGTGTTCAAAGTTTTGAAGTTATGCTTGTTTTGCCTTCCTATGCTAGTTGATTCTTGCTCCCATAAATTGTTTGCTCACAAAATACCTATGAATAGTAAGTGGGTGAGACTTAAATGTGCTTGTAAAGGGATTCATGATGCTCTTTTGCAATTTATCAATTATTATTCCTATGTGAGCATCATTGAAATCATCATGCCTAGCTAAAAGGCATTAGAAAAGCACTTGTTGGGAGACAACCCAACACTTTTAATTTATGTTTTTGTGTGTTACAATGATGAATATACTATATTAATCATTTTTTTTGTCTTTTATTTCAATAAAGTTCCAAGTAAAGCCTTTGGGATAGCGTGGATACTTGCTTGTTTGATTCTGTGCAAAAACCGAAAGTTTTGCGTCCAGTATATGAATTATATGATTTTACTGGAGGAGAAACAAATTCTGAAATTTTTAAAAAACATTTATATTAAAATACCTTGATTTTTCCTAATTTTTGAGAATTTTTAGAGTTAGGGAAGTATGTTGATCATTCAGATCTTACAGACTTTTCTATTTTTGACAGATTCTGTTTTCCATGCATAGTTTGCTTGTTCCAAGTGTTCCTATAGCTTATATTGAGTAATATAAATTGTGGGAATGATGTAATAGATTAGGTATCATGTGGGAACAATTATGAATCTTGTCTTAACAACACCTAAGTCAATGATCTTTATTTATTACACAAACCCTTCTCACAAAGTTCCGTTAAGTTTTGTGTGATTGAAGTTTTCTAGTTTTGGGTGAGATAACGATATGAGGTGAATAAGGAGAAGAAATGACCTAATATTTGGGATTCCCAAGGCATACCCAAGGTAATATCCAAGTAATACTCAGGCGTTTAAGCTTGGGGATGCCCCGAAAGGCATCCCCTCTTTCGTCTACAACATTATAGGTATATCTTACTTAGAGCTATATTTTTATTGGTCACAGAATATGTGCTTTTCTTGGAGCGTCATTTTTTTTCTACTTTAGATGCTATTTATAATCTTGTTTTTCAATAAAATGTTCCAAGAATTGCCTTAGGATGCTTGCGTTGCATGTTTTGATATGTGCTGGGTAAAAACAGAAACTTCTTCTTTAGCATTTGAATTTTCATGTTTTACTGGAACGTGGAAAGTTGTTGAAATTTTTAAAGAGTGTTTTCATATAAATTTTATAGCATGTCCTAAATTTCCATAATTTATTTGAGTTACAAATGTACACCATTTTCATAAATTGCTACAGACTATTCTGTTTGGACAGATTGCTGTCATAGTTTTGTTATTTACTTATCCTATAGTTTCCATAGCCTATATTGGTAGATATAAATTGTGGAAATGATAGTAAACAGTATATGATGTCTAAAAATATCATGCAACTTGTCTTGGTAGTACATAAAGATTTGATTTATTATGATGTGCAGTAACCTACCTCACGAGTTCTTTTTGAGTTTTGTGTGGATGAAGTTTTTGAGAATAGGTGAAACCATGATATGAGAGGACTGAACGAGATACAAAATATCAAGCTTGTGGATGCCCAAGGAACCCCAATTAAATATTTCAAGAAGTCTCAAGCCTCTTAGCTTGGGGATGCTATGCATCCCACCTCTCTTCGTCAACTACCGGTTAGCCTATGTTGAGCCTAAATCTTTATTCGTTCACATGGTGTGTGCTATTCTTGGAGTTATATTTTTTGCTTGCTTCTTAAATAAAATACTCAGATCTGAAAATATCTATTGATAGAGAGAGAGGAAGTCCTCACATAGTTACTTAATTGTTTGACTACTCATTGATCTTCACTTATATGTTTTGGAGTAGTTTTGTCATTTACTCTAGTGCTTCACTTATATCCTATGAGTAAATAGTTGAATGAATTGAATATCGTAAATCTGAAGTTATATATGTTTTATATGCTTATCCCATGGGGAGAATGACTTCACATATAAGAAGTATAGGTGATAAAATTTATTGAAAGTTAGCAACCACTGCATTGGTCACTCAAACCATTCATGAAAGAATATTGAAGGAAGAGAGATTTCACATATAAATATAATATCTTGGACATCTTCTATGATTGTGAATACCCATTAATTATTTTCAAACTTGAGCAAATTAGTTGAAGTTGTACAAGGAAGACAACGTAATGAGTTATGCTTGGGTATATTTGTATAGAAGTTATATTGTTATGGATCCTCCAACATGTGGTGCTTGCTTCCACCTCATACTAGCCAAAACTTCCGCACCAAGTAGAAATACTACTTGTGCATCCAAAAACCCTCAAACCCAAAGTTGTTCCATATGAGTCCACCATACCTACGTATATGCGATATTTACCTATCGTTCTAGGTAAATTTGCATGTGCCAAACTCTAAACCTTCAAATGATATTCTGTTTTGTATGCCCGGATCGCTCATATAATAACTAGGGGATGTCAATATCTTCCATGCTAGGTGGATTATTCTCATGATATGTGTTGATTCACTATCATTCACGATAAAGTGGCTGGTTATAGGGATTCCCAATCTTGAAATCAAAGAAAAAATGCAATTAATTAAACAAAACTTCCCCAGGAATGTTGTTAGTATGGACGGTACCCATGGATTTGTCTCACCGTGGAGTGTGATTGCTTGGTGGAGGGGGAGTAAAAACTTTACCATTCTATTTGGGAACCACCTATAATGTATCTAGCATGGAAGATACCGAGATCTGTCGGTTGCAACGGTGACAATGAAAGCATACAGATCAAAATTATTATTCATCTTTGTTTTAAAAGCTCGAGCTCTGGCACATATGCAAATCTCTGCTTCCCTCTACGAAGGGTCTATATTTTACTTGCATGTACTTAACGTTATGCAAGAGTCATGGTGATCTTCACCACTTTCTATATTTCACCATTTTCTCTTGGCAAGCGTCATGTGGGGGAAAGATCCAAGCATATATGGCCATTGAAATATATTTGATCATGAATTATTATTGTTGACAATTATCTATATTATAAATAAGTTGGGAGGCGAAACTTTAAGCCCCTATCTTTCTTTGTGTTCGACCAATGCCATTTGCTCTAAAAATATGCTTTGAGTGTTAGTAATTATGGAAGACTATATGATAGTTTAGTATGCGGAATCTGCTAAATCAAAACTCTTACATAGACCCTTCATGAAAATAAGATGAATTGCAATTGTTTGGGGAGTGAAAGTATAGTTTGTTAGTCCATACTTTAACATGTGGATAGCTTGTTATTTCATCATGAGAAGGTTTATGAGATGAACTACTCTTTATGATATATAGTGATGCTAGAAAAGTGTTTGGAACTATCATTGATAAAATTTAAGCACTATGCTAGCATTCACACTTCATAAAATCATTTTTTTATCATTTACCTACTCGAGAACGAGCAGGAATTATAGTTGGGGATGCTGATACGTCTCCAACGTATCTATAATTTATGAAGTATTCATGCCATGTTAAAAATAATTCTATATGATTTTATGAGAACTAAGCTGAACTAATGATGTTTTAAGGAGAACTACCATGGTGTCGTTTTTTGTGCAGAAATAAAAGTTCTCGGAATGGGCTGAAAATTTAGTATGATTTTTTGTGGACCAAAAGAGACCCCCGAAGCATTGGATCTGGTCCAGAAGAGCCACGAGGAGGCGGCAAGCCTGCTAGGCGTCGCTAGGGGTGTGGCCGTGCCTAGCAGGCCTGCCACCTCCTTGTGGCACCCCTTGACGTGAGATTGACGCCAAAAATTCCTAGAAATACCCAAACCTCCAAAAATAAACCTAGATCGGGGGTTCCGCTGCCGCAAGCCTCCAGAGCCACGAAAACCAATCGGCAGCCCATTCCGACACCCTGTTGGATTGGGAAACCATCACCGGAGGCGATCTTCATCATCCCGGCGGTCTCCATGACTAGGAGGGAGTAGTTCACCCACGGGGCTGAGGGCTATGTGTGTGATCTCTCTCTCTCTCTCTCCCGTGTTCTCGAGATGACATGATCTTGATGTACCGCGAGCTTTATTAATATAGATGAATCATATGGAGTTTTCCCCTCCCTATCTTCTTGTGACGAATTGAGTTTTCCCTTTGAAGTTTTCTTATCAGATTGGATCTTTAAGGATTCGAGAACACTTGATGTATGTCTTGCGATGGGATATCTGTGGTGACAATGGGATGTTCTATTGATATAACTGATGTATGTTTTGGTGATCAACTTGCGGGTTTTGTGACCTTGGGAATCTATGCATAGGGGTTGGCACATGTTTTCGTCTTGAATGTCCGGTAAAAACTTTGGGACACTCTTTGAAGTTTTTTGTTTTGGATTGAACATGATGAATCTCAAATTATGTGATGCATATAGTATAATTGAGCCCATAGTACTTGTGGTGACATTGGAGTATCTAGGTGACATTAGGATTTTGGTTGATGTGTATCTTAAGGTGTTATTTTAGTACGAACTCTAGGGCTGCTCGTCACACTTATTGGGATAGCTCATCAGATTGATCGAAAAAGATAACTTTGAGGTGGTTTCGTACCCTACAATAATTTCTTCATTAGTTCTATGCTATTCGTGACTTTGTAGTGAACTCTTTGTCGCACAAGAGGTATTTACATATGATTCAACTATGTTAGTATTGTTGAGAGAAATTTCACTAGTGAAAGTATGAAACCTATGCCTTCTTTCTAAGCATTGCAATACCGTATGTGCTCACTTTTATCATTAGTTACCTTGCTTTTTTATATTTTTAGACTACAAAAACCTATATCTACCATCCATATTACACTTGTATCGCCATCTCTTCGCCGAACTAGTGCACCTACACAATTTTCCATTGTATTGGGTGTGTTGGAGACACAAGAGATTTCTTGTATTTGATTGCAGGGTTGTTTGAGATAGACCATCTTCATCCTACACCTCCCATAGATTAATAAACCTTAGGTCATCCACTTGAGGGAAATTGCCACTGTCCTACAAAACTCTGTGCTTGGAGGGCCAACACGAGTCTACAAGAACAAGGTTGTGTAGTAGACATCAAGACTTGTAGTAAAAGGCGAAGATAGACAAGAGCGGGATGGAGTTGGGCTGAAGATGAAGGGTTTGAATCTCGTTGTGGTCGAGGATGGCGGTGAAGAATGCTGAGGAAGGCGGGATGATCCCGACGAAGACACTATGGAGGAAGAAGGGATAGGCCGGCCTAGACGAGAGCCGATTCCCCATGGTTGAGCACCGGTTCTATTTGGTCTGTGTGGTGGTGGTGGCGAGCTATCGGCGAAAAAATTAGTTGTTAGACACGGCTGGCGGGATCTTTTATAGGTCGCTATCGGGTTTTGGTTTTTACTGCGCACATTACCCCTTTGCACTGGCTGACGCTTGCGATTACCACCACTACGCAAGGCCAATTTTGCAGCATACGGGCAGCACACAAGGTTAGAGTAGCACACTCCTGCATGTTGGGGATACAATCGCATACGATTGTTTCGTCAGATTTGTTTGCCATTTTAGATAATAGCATCTTTGGAGTAAATGGCAAAAAACGCAAGAGAGGATCAAAACACAACCACACCCGCTAGTGGCCCAAATATATGCTCCCTCCATTCCGAAATATAAGTCTTTTTTAGAGATTCCAGTATGAACTATATATGTATGGAGTAAAATAAGTGAATGTACACTCTAAAGTACGTATATATACGTATATATGTATGTAGTTCATAGTGAAATCTCTAAAAAAGATTTGTATTTAGGAATGGATGAAGTATGTATATGCACGAACATGGTGTTTTCATGTTTAAATTTGCAATGCGCAACTTTAATGTGTGGCAGATGCTGCATATGTGCCTGCCTAAAAGTCTCTAGTGTGACAGAAAAGGGTTTCATGACAAACGTAAGGTGTTGCCCCCTATACTATGTGCCGGAGGAGGAGATCCTATGAACACATGACCTGTTTCAAACTTTGTCACATATTTATCCATGTCTGAATTGCCGTAAGACAACCAAGATAATTTATACCTTAAGTTGGCTGAACCATCACATACTGTTGTCGGACAAGAGGGGTATATAGATCGCGCGGTCCCACGAGTTGGCGCATCGTTGAAGATTGGTTGAGGGGGTCTAGAAGAACACCACCACCCTGCATATGGTCAAATGTATATAGGAACATGGCATTGTTGGTTTTTCAATACACAATGCACAATACTAGCTATGATGTGGCATGTAGCTAGCTGAGACAACTACACATATATAGCCCCCTTAAGGTTGGTTATATATATACTACCTAGGTCGTTATGGACGTGTATATCGTTCCCCTCACCCCCACCCTAGCCCCACACACATACATGACACGTAGCTAGGGTGGTGTTCCAGCGTTGTCAATCAAATGGATGGTATATATACTGTACATAGCGGCCCATCGATACATAGACGTGTTGTCGAAAACCGCACAATGAAGGCATGCATGGTTGACACACACACACACACACATCGTCACCCATCCTTGGCCTTGTAGCGTTGTCAGTAAAAGGCATGACACATCCTAATGGCCCACCGGTAGGTTTGTCGTCGAAACCGCACAATGTAGGCACATGGTCCACACACAGGCATGGGTTCACACACACACACACACATGGTCACCCACCTATCTTTGGGCTTCTAGCATATCCACTAAAAGGCGTGATGGACCCTAAGGTCCCACCTATAGATTTGTCATCGGAAACTGCACAATGTAGGTATGGTCCACACACACAGGCATGGGTTGACACACACACCCATGTCATCGATCCTTGGCATTTTCGAAACAATAAAAGAAATCATGGAAATTTTCAACACAAGGATCTCAAGATTTATTTAGCCAAAATGACATATCACTACAGGCATTTATTGATATTTTCAAAATAGAAAAAGAAAATCATGGATATTTTCAAAACATGCATCTCAAGATTTATTTAGCCAGAATGACATATAACTATAGGCATTATAATGCCTATAATATCTATAGTGATCATATCACACCGCATAAATGAACCTTGAGATCTAGCAACTTCCCAATTGGCCAGCCATCCTTGGACTACTCCATCGAAAACACGCTTAACTTCCAAGTTCTATTCGACTGGGTTAGGGGCTGGGAAGCTGCAACTTGCTGGTAAGGGTTGCCTCCTATCATGTACAAGGTGTGCCTCGATGGGCACCTCAAGGGACCAGCTATGTATCACCGATGTTTGGTAGTACTAGGAATAGTGTGCGATGGTGGCATGGTGCCACCTACCGATGCCTGCAAGGGCTGATGATGAAGTCTCGTTGATGCCCGATGGGGTGATGCATATTTTGCCTACGCTCCAGCCTACTCCATCTCATTATCATCGTCAAGGAGGTTGATGGCTGGGAAGACGCTTTGGCGGGAAACTGATTGGTGGAGTGGAAGGAGACCGATTAGGGGAGTGGCAAGAGACGTGTGTTTGGATAGAACACCATTTTAATAAAAATTGGATAACTTATGAAAGAAGGAAGCTCGAGCTAGTAGGACACGTGCGCACACTATGCTTACACACGTATATAACTGCTTTAAATTATTCATGGTTCGTTTGGCCTTTTGTATACTACACTAATTAAGTTTCTTGGAATTTAATGTGCATACTTCAAATTTCAACTAAAAGCACATACTCCATGTCACCAAAATGGGTTGAAAAAAGATATTTGTGTCCTAGAGTTCCTTCTTTAGGTCACATGCAATGAACGTGAACTTATTACAAGCATCTCGGAGTCGTGATGAGGCCCCAAACATTGAGAAACTTGGCTTTTAAATAGCCATAAATCCAAAATTGGTCTGAAATTCTTGAAACTTACCCCGCTGTCGTGACACGACACTTATTAGACATGGTAATTTTTTGTCCAATTTGGGACAACTCTCTTGCAGACCAAAACTTCTCTCAAGAAGCATCGTGGTTTCGATACATAACATGTCACCTCTCTGGAGGGGACGACGTTGAATGTCTCTTCTTGTGTTGATATTTTTTCTACATGCAACATAGACTAATAAAATTGCAATGCTAAAATGCGGTATTATTCAGGGCTCGTTTGGCGCCCTTTATTCATTAATTGATATTTTCTATCCATTTAATGTACATAATTCCAATCTGAACTACAAGCACATGCTCCAGGGCACCAAAATGCGTTATAAAATCATGTTTATGTCCGTGGGTCCCTGTTTAGGTCCCATGCAATGATTAAAAACATCTCAGCATCGTGACTAGGCTGGAAATGTTGAGTAACTTTGCATTAAATTTGTAACTCGTTTGAAATTATTGAAACTCGGGTGTCAACATGACATGGTAACTTCTTTGGCCAATCTGGGACAAGTTTTGGGACAAAACTCTTACAAATAGGAGCTTCCCACGAGAAGAATCATGGTTTCGACTGGGAACATGTAACCTTTGTGGTCAAAACGAAATTTGAGTTTTCTTGGCATGCACCCAATGTGAATAACTCTAATTTGAACTACAAGCATATGCTCCAGGGCACCAAAATGGAGTAAAAATCATTTTGTGTCCTTGGGTCCATGTTTAGATCACATGCAATGAAGGTCAGGGAATTACAAACATCTTGGCATCGTGACTAGGTCGCAAACATTGAGAATCTTTGTTTTAAAATCCCTAAGAACCCGAAGCTCATCAGAAATTCATGAAACTTGCACAGTGTCATGCCACGACACATATATGGTGTGCATTTTTTGTACGAATTTGGGACAAATATTGGGACATGCATCTAACAAGCCAAAGCTTATGCAAGCAAGCATGTGATTTGGATAGGAAATATGTCACACCCTATGTTTGTATCACTTTGCTATGGTTGGATTTACAAAATTTGGAACCAATTAAAAGTTTTTTAGTGCATGAGCTTGTCTGAATTGTTGCTTGTTTGATTGTCTGGTTGATTATGTTTGACACCCATAGGTTGTACTCCTCTGCATATTCATCCTCCTTGATCCAAACTTCTTCCCTAATTATCCTACCATGTGAATAGTACCCAAAACTATTTTTATCAAAATTTATTTTTACCAAAAAGAATTTATTCAAATTAGGTTTTTTAAAACCACTGAGTTGAGGTTTAAACTTCAAGTCCTCAAATTAGGTGGGTTCTTCCCCCCCAAAGGCTTTATTAGAAACCTACTATATATATATGACTTCCCAAAACCACAAAATATTAATTTTAAATATTATTTTACTATTTTATTTAAAGGCTTTTCTTAAGGACCAAAATGGGTTTTCATAGGAAAATTTTATTTTAATGCTTTGAAAATATTTGAGAAAATTTAGGGAAGCTTAGTGGACATATATATTCCATATATATGAGTTTCAACACATGTTCAAGTTCAAAATCATGGGCAAAACCCGTCAAAACCCTTTCTGTCCAAATCAAGCTGTTGAAATATTTATATAAGAAATATTCTCAATAAATTCCAATAAAATTCTAGCAAGTCACAATTTTCATAGGTGATGATCTTGCAAAGTTTCATCTCAATGCCTATTAATTTGCTTCATCAAAATATTCCAAAACCATACATGTCCAGATTGAAATTTGAACAACTTTACATTGTAAAGTTTCTTCCCTTGACCCCAAACTTTGTGGGCATGTACTATTACCCAAGTAATGAAACCACACCAAGTGGTGGATTTGTGGAAAGTGAAATAAATGCCTAGATCTACAAAAAACTGATTTTGTTGATGTCTAGGGTTTCACAAAGTTACATTGTGAACTTCCTTCAATCAAGCTCAAACTTGGTGATCCTCTCTATTTCTACCTATATTTTCATCCTGATAGATATCAAGTCAAGCAAACCCCATTTGCTTGCCTAAACCTTCATCAAACACTTTTTGCCCTAGTGGTAAAATCCTTGTTTGACCCCCTTCTCCAATTCTCCTCCACTCCAAATTTTTACCACAACTTGCTAGCATTGCAGTTCACCTCTAGCAGCTTTCTATGGCCACGTCTCAATGGTTAAGTGGGGTAAAACCCCATTTTACCCCCTAGATAGGAGGAATCTCTCTCTCCACTCCTCTCTCACCTTGGTGGATCACCAAAGCATCCAACACCCCCCTCATTATTTAGATCCACTTGACCCACTCAACACGGCTAGCCGCGCCCAAAATGTTGTTGGCATGCCGTGGCATGCCATACGTGCACTCTAGAGCGCGCTACAGTGCCCGATAGCACTGTAGCCGCCGCCCAATCCCTGCCCCAAACCACCTAGGGCCTCCCCCTTGTGTCTCCCCAGGCTGCCTCGATGTCTGGGACACGCAACGTAGTCGCCCCCTCCTCTCTCCTCCTGCTCCCTCCTCTCGCGCGTGCCGAGCACCGCCTGGCCCGGCTAACCCCGAGCCTCACACGTGCGCGCTCCCTCCTCTCTTCTCTCTCTCTCCCCCTGGTCATGGACGAGTCCCAGGAGGACCGCAGGCACACCAGCTTCTCCCCCCATGGCCTCTAGCCTCGGCCCCGAGCTCGTCGATGCACCCAAGCTCGATGGACCGCATGCCACCTATATAAGGGCACCTCGAGGACCCTCTCTCCCTCTACTAGTCCTCTCCTTCTCCCAAACGACCACCCCAAGCTCCCAAGCAATCCCCCGAGGTCCCTGTGCGCAGATCGACCCGGAGCTCCGCCACGTCGAATCTCCGGTGATCTCTGGGTATGGGCCCCCTCCGGCCCATTTTCTTCTCCATTGAGCCTCCAGTGCTCCTTTGATGCTTCCCCTTCTTGCCCGTTTGTTTTGCAGTACGAGACAACCTCGGCGACCACCTCCCGAGGCACCTCCACTTGGGCACCTCATCGTCGGCAAACCACTGCTCGCCGGCACTCCCCTCCACCTCCACCCGACAGGCGGCGACGCCTTGGTTCCGTTCCCGCGCTCGCCCACCATCGTCATGCCCCACACCGTTGCTGGTGATCCCCTCTCCCTTCTCTCTCGAGGAGGAAGATGGACCCAACAAGGAGGCCCTACTTGTCGGCCTCTCCCCTCTCTCTACCGCGCCTCTCTTTGGCCCCTAGGCCCCGCCCGTCAGTATTGAAATCTGACATGCTCGGGGGCACCAGAGCGTGTGGCCTGGCTGGCCACTAGGCCGGCCCATCTCCCGGCCGCTACTGGCCCAGAATGCTGAGGCCTTTTCTTTTCTTTTCTTTTTCTAATTTTGTGGGATTTTCCAAAAATCCCACAGGATTAAATAAAAATCCTTTTCCCAATATTTTTCCACCATAAATATTAGAATATTCTGTAGAATCTAATAGTGTCATTTGTATAATTTTTTAAAAACCTTTTATCTACTATTTTATTTGAAAACCTCTTTTAGGCATTTTTAGCCTCTGTTATAAATAATTTTGAAAACTGTTTTCACCCCAAAACTTTAGACTAATATTTGTAGAATAGTTTGAAGTATTTATTAGAGTAGGGTTGCATTTTAGAAGTGATTTTTGTCCTATGTTTTTGTCTGATGCTTATTATTATCGTTATTTATCGTGATGATAGATTGCGTTGCTGATGAGGGAGTTGGACCGAAGACTTTGGAAACCCGAAAGATTATGTTGAGCTAGGCAAGCAGCCCTTTGACCTTGTTAAGAAACCATTTTCATGCATGTCATATAGCACCTTATTCCTTGTTGATTATCATGTGTTCAGGTGACCACTTCGGTGGGATGCCTCCGTTACTTTTACCGTTGATACTTGCATCGTGCATGACCCTACCATCCTTATGAAGGAGATGATGATGAGGGAGTAGTTAGGTTGCTAATAGTTGCTACGCAAGTGGGATGGGAATATGCATGGTGTTGGAAACGAAATGATTGAAAAGAATTTTCAAAAACCCCGTCGGGTGCCACTAATGCCCGAGGGAGATGATGATGAGTTGGGTAACCACTTGAGAAAGCAGTGGTTTACCGGAATAAGTTGAGGGTGTATGTCGAAAACGGAGAGTTTTAAGAGATGTTAACCGTCCCAACCTTAAATGCACAACCATGATACCCCTTATGGGATGAGGCCTTGTTGATTACCTAGATGGGTACTAGCATAGAGCCCGCATTACTAGTGGCAGGAGTGATGTGGTCACTCTTGATACGGGGTCGTGCCGGTATGAATGATCATGTGTTGTCTTCACAGGCACCAAGCACACCATTGGTCCCTTCATGGATGGTATGATCTGGAGTGAGGCTTGTACGATGTACATCATGCGGGATGGGTATCAATCGAGTGAACTCTTTGTTTAGTATCGTCAGGGGAAAGGCATTGTTCGGGTGGTTACCTCGGGTATGATTTATACCGCGAGTCATGATGACACGAAAGTTCCCCGAGTCTTGTGGGTAAAGTGTGCAACCTCTATAGAGTGTAAAACTATTCGATAGCCATGTCCACGGTCATGGACAGTTGGAGGTCCTACTTAAACTACGTCCGATGTTTTCACAAACTTGGTGTGCGTGTGTGGATGACACAGAGATGATACTTGAGGTAAGTCAGATGACTTGACATGATGACTGAACATGAGATGTTCAAGCCCCTATTTATGATTATATTTGTAACTTGTTCATATGGATATTGGCCAACTGTTGATGCATGCTTACATAGTTACTTGATCATGTCATTGGATTAAAAATTAGCTTTCGGCAAAATACCTACTTAGTGCTATATCATGCATTGTTATTCTTTGTTCCACAAATTGGTATTCTTATGAGTACATTCAAAGTACTCATTAGCTTGCCACTGGTTACTTGATTGGCTAGGCATGGAAGAGCAGGAATATGGAGAAGAGTGCGTTCATGACAAACATGAGAACTAGTACGCTTCCTAGATAGAATGCCTATAGGTTTAAGACAGATGAAATAGGTTCATGCTTTTGACCAAGATTTCCGCTAGTTGTTAGATTTAAGTGTTTGGCCCTTACGGTCCTATCTATGTAAGACTTGACCTTCATGTTCTTATTTGTGTAAGACGATATGTAAGGATGTAAGACTCTTGTATTCCAGTTATGTGTGCTGAGTGAGCATTGATCTCTGGGATCACTCTGCATGTGCATTCTGTGATCACGACTTATGAGTCGGGGCCCCCACAGAGCTGGTATCAGAGCCATCCTGACTATAGGAAGCCCTTAGTTAGCATGGATGTAAGATAGGATTGTGCCTAGTTGCTAGGTGCAAAAATTTTTATATCTATCTTCTCCTCTAGTCTATTAAAAACTCTTGCTGACTCTCCTCCATTCAAAACTTTTTAAATGGCCCTCGTATTCGAAGCCCTCCTAACATCCGGCTTTCCCCTACTCCTTGGGGATAGCATGGAGAAGTGCTAGTTCCGCCAACCTCCTGTTTTCGTCTACCATGAGCACTAGGTCTACACCATCACGAAGGAGTATCACGTTGAAGTGTTCGTGAAGGCAAACGACTACCCGACCAGTTGGTTCTTTGAAGGACCACAGATGGAGACCCTAACACTTGCAGTCGAGACCGCAACATGAAAGACACTTGTCCACCTTCGAGGCATCATTCTACAGATGGCAGACGAGCCCGCTACTCGTTACCTACCCATTAGAGAGGACGACATCGACCGAAGTCAGACACTGGTCCCATCCAAAGAGATGGCGTACCCGTCAGATTCCAGTCCTACTTCAGCCTCTTCGCCGATAGTCTAGTTCACAACCTGATTAAGGAATTTATGAAGCTTCGCAAGGAACTTCACCACCTTCGAGAGCTACTCCGCCAAACCAGTGACATCTTGAACCAAGGACGAATAGTGACCTCTAGATTTTTGTCACATATTTCGGGTATGGAAAGTATGGGCATCTTGCTAGACAGAGTCCCAGCAAGCAACCAATCTTCCTTCCTCTTGGGCAGGAAGCACAACACTTCACCACCTGAGTCCGAGAACCTCTAGGGTAGGATCAGTCATATACCCCTCATGTGAAGTCGAGTACTTGTAATGGTTCATATGAAACCATGTGTGCTTGTTGTTTGTTTTTTGTGTTTAAGTTCCGACACAAGTCGCGCTTTGGACTTAGGAAACATGTAAGCGACTCCATCGTCTACCTTATCATAATATATGTGTTGGTCCTTCAACCTTTGTTTTACCACACTTGCACTCGACCAACCCCCTTAGGTGCGCTTTTCCATTGTTGCTTTTCCTATTGTCTATCCTAGTTGTTTGACTTGGCTGCTCCAAACAGGATGGTGACCGCTACCCGCAACAACTCATTCACCAACCCTGAATCCGGCAACTCCAGCCAGCAATAGGGAGCTGGTGGGACTGCTCGGGTTGGAGGACACCAGGAGCAGCCACAAGGCGACATTCCACCGCCACCACCTCCACCGGAGAACATGACCATAGCTCAGTTTCTCCAAGTTCTCTGGGTGGAACACCAAGACAACACCACTGCTATCTAGCAGATGGCCCAAGTCCTTGTGAACAATCAGCAACAAGGCAGCAACGACAATGACCGCTCCACTCTGTCTGAGTTCATGAGAATTTGCCCCCAATCTTCACCAAGATTGCTGAACCGTTGGATGCTGACGACTGGATCCGCACCATTGAGGACCTCCTTGCACTGGTTAATTGCAATGAGGATCGTGAGAAGGTGCTTTATGCCTCTCACTGCCTTGGAGGTACCACCAGAGGTTGGTGGGATGGCTTCAAGGTCATGCAAGACGATCGTGTGGTCACTTGGGATAACTTCAAGGAAGGATTCCGCACCGCCCTCATTCCATCTGGGATCGTGGTTATCAACAAGAGAGAATTCTGACTGCTGAAGCAAGGAAGTGTCTCTGTCAAGGAGTACCTGTAGAAGTTC
Source organism: Hordeum marinum (assembly GCA_022496015.1). Taxonomy (NCBI): domain Eukaryota; kingdom Viridiplantae; phylum Streptophyta; class Magnoliopsida; order Poales; family Poaceae; genus Hordeum; species Hordeum marinum. Next base: position 128,307,302 of record CM039676.1, on the reverse strand, counting down.
TACATGCTGTCAAGGTATGCACCTGAAGATGTCAACACAGAGGCTACCAAGAAGGAACGCTTCATGGAAGGTCTTCAGCAGACCCTGAAGTATCAGCTCATCATCTGCGACTGTCGGACCTTCTTCGACCAGGTGAACAAGGCCCTCATGCTGGAAGACAAGCGTTGTGCCATACATGACACTTGCAAGTGCAAGATGATTAGCAAGGGTAGTTCCAGCAACCAGAAGCCTCACCCCTGGCAGCCATCCCCAGCCAAGCCGACCTATCAACCATAGTAGGCTAGACCTCCCGCGCCTCGTCCGAGCTATCGGCCTCAGCAGTATGCCAATCCCATACCAGCTTACAATAACCCCAATAACAACAACGACAATGGGGACTACAACAACAACCCCGATCAAGTCACTTGATTTGGATGTGGTCAGCCAAGACACATCTCTAGGCGGTGCCCCAACAAGAAGCTAAATGCACCGCGCCCCAATGCGACAAACCAAGGTCAAGGCCATGGAGTGCCACCAAGGAATCCATCTCCCTACAAACAGCCCAACAATGGCAAGGGTCGTGTGAACCACGTCACTGTTGAGGAAGCCGAGGAAGACCATCACATCATACTGGGTATGTTCCTCGTCAACTCAACCCCGGCAACAATATTGTTTGATTGTGGAGCTTCACATTCTTTTGTCACCCAAAAGTTTGCACTAGAGAGTGGCATGGAGCCTACATCCCTGGGTAGTCGTATGTTGATACAAACCCTGGGATCAGTTATGAAGGCCGGGATAGGTTGTAAAGGAGTTGAGATTAACATCAACGGGGTAGACTTCCTAGCAAACCTTATCATCCTGAAGTCAGAAGGCTTGGATGTGAAACTCGACATGGACTGGTTAACCAAGCACCAAGGCTTGTTAGACTGTGCCAAGAGGATTGTTGCCATCACCAATAGCCAAGGAGTGGAAGTCAAGTATGTTCCCAACCCTGCCTCCACTCAAGCCTCTCAGGCTAACTATCTATCGGGAATTGAGTTGGATCAAGTGCGAATGGTATGTGAATAACCGGATGTACTTCCTGATGAGCTGCTCGGGATGCCTCCTGACCGCGACATTGAGTTCATCATTGAACTAATGCCCGGGTCAAGTCCCATCTATAAGAAGCCCTATAGGATGGGATCCGAAGAGTTGGATGAATTAAGAGGCAACTGGCAGATCAGCTCAGAAAAGGATTCATTCGCCCTAGTGCCTCTCCTTGGGGATCGCCTGTTTTGTTTGTGTCAAAGAGGGATGGAATGTCATACCGTGTGTTTGTATCACCTTGACATGTTTGGGTTTATAAAATTTGGAGCCAACTAAAACTTTTTCAAAGTGCTTGTGCTTGTTTGAAATGATGTTTGTTTGCTTGATGATTGTGTGTATGGCACTCTTAGATTCTATCCCTTTCCATATTCATCTTCCTTGACCATAACTTCTTGCCCAATGATCATGCCATGTGAATAGTGCCCAAAACTATTTTTATCAAATTTTATTTCTACCAAAAAGGATTTATCCTAATTAGGTTTTCAAAACCCCCTGAAATGAGGTTTGCACTACAAGTCCTCAAATTGGGTGGGTCCTTCTTCCCCAAAGGATTTATTTCAAACCTATTATACGTATGACTTTCCAAAACCACCAAATATTAATTTTAAGGATTATTTTTATATTTTATTTAAAGGATTTTTCTTAAGACCAGAAATTGTTTTTCATAGGGAAAAAATATTTAAATGCTTTTAAAATATCTAAGAAAATTTAGGGAAACTCAGTGGACATATATTTTCCATATATATGAGTTTCAACTCATGACCATGACCAAATCATGGGCAAAATCCCTCAATACCATTTCTGTTCAAATCAACCTTTTGGAATATTTCTATAAGAAATATTCTCAATAAATTCCTAGAAAATTCGAGCACGTCAACACTATCATAAGTGATGATCTTGCAAAGATTCACCTCAATCCAAGTTGATTTGATTCATCAAACCATCCCAAAAACCTTCCTGTCCAGATTCAAATTTGAACAACTTTATACTTTTAATTTTCTCCCCTTAACCTCAAACTTTGTGGGCATGCTCTAATCACCAAATAGTGATGCTATACTAAGTGGTGCATCAAGGGTAAAAGCCTAGCATCACTGGATCTACAAAAACCAGAATCTGATAATTTCTAGGTTTCCACTAAGTCCCATTGTGAACTTTCATCAAACCTTCTCAAACTTGGAGGCAAGCCCTATTTTTGACCACCCTTTTACCCCGTTAATTATCAAATCATGTAGGATTCATCTTCTGGGCCAAATCACCATCAAACACCCTCTAGTAAAATGGTAAGCCCGTGTTTTTACCTCCCTCCTCTATTCCCCTTGCCATGAATATTTTACCACAACCCCTTAGGGTTACTAGATACCCCAAGTAACTCTCCCTGGCCAAGAATCCATAGGTAAGTGGGGGTAAAACCCTCATTTTACCCCTCTAGACAGAAGTTTCCCTCCCTCTCTCTACTTTTCTTCTCTCCTAAGGAACCCATGGAATCTGAGGCCATTTCCCACTATTCTATACCCTCCTCTATCCCCTAGACGTAGGTGGCCGCGTAGAAGATGCCAAGGAAAATGCCATGGCATGCAATAGCCGTGCTCCAGAGCGTGCTACAATGTCGACCGCACTGTAGCCGCTGCCCAATGGCCGCCCTGACCACCTTGGGACTCCCCCGCGTGTCCCCCGAGGCACCCTTGGCGTCCGTGACACACTACACGGTCGACCCCCTCCTCTCTCCCTCCTTCTCCCTCCTTCCGCGCATGCCAAGCGCTGCCCAGCTCGGCCAGTGAGCAGCCTCACACACGTGCCCTCCCCTCTCTCCCTTGCTTCCGCTCGATGTAGACCAGCTCCAGGAACGCCCCAGATTCACCCCCGTCTCCCCCCCCCCCCCCCCCCCGTGGCCTCTGGCCTCGGCCACGAGCTCGCCGGCACACCTGCGTTCGGTGGATTGGCCCCCGCCTATAAAAGGGACTCCAGTGCCCCTCTCTCCCCTCTGGTATCTCTCTCCACTCCCTAGCAACCTCCCTGTGGCCCCCATAGATCCCCGTTGCCTCTATGCTCGGGATCGACCCGAGGACCGCCGCGGCCATCTCTCTGTCGATCTCCGGGTACACAGCCTCTCCAGCCCTCCTCTCTCTTCGGTTGGTCCTCCCTCATCCTTCTAACGCGAATCCAACTCTTCCCCGTCTTCTTTTCATCTCGAAGCAGCCCCGACGACGTCATCCTGAAGCCTCCTCCGCCATAGGAGCTCGCCCTTCCACCTCTAGGGGACCGGAGACTAGACCCTGAGTCCATCCCCGCCCTCTCCTGCCGCTGTCGTGCCTCCCTCCGCCGCTGGTGAGCCTCTCCCCTCTCTGCCCCGAGGTGGGAGAAGGATCCGATAGGTGAGACCCACCCGTCGGCCTCTCTCTCCCTCTCCCATGATCTCTCTCCCCCCTTGTGGTTGCTGACAGTCGGGCCCCGCGCGTCAGGTTTGAACCTGGCCGCGCACGAGGCCGGCTGGCTGGCCAGCTGGGCCGGCCTAGCCACTGGCCGCCTCTGGCCTGAGTCCCCGTGACCTTTTTATTTTTCTTTTTTGTGCGATTTTGCAAAAATCCCATAGAGGTCAAGATAAATCCTATGCCCAATACTTTTCCACCTAAATTCCTAGAATATTCCCTAGAATTTATTAGTGCCATTTGTAAAAATGTTTGAAAACATTTTATGTACTGATTTAAGTTAAAACCCCTATTTGGAATTATCAACACCTATTTTAAATATTTTTGAGAATCTTTTCAAATTCAAAATATTAAACAAACATTTTTAATATAGTCTTTAGTATTTATCAGAGTAGGGTAGCATTTTTAGTAGTGGCTTGTGTGCTCTGTTTTTGTGTGATGCTTATTTTTATCGCTATTTATCGTGACGATAGATTGCCATTTTGACCAGGAAGTTGGATCCGAAGACTTCGAAGACCCCGGAGACTTTGTTGAGCCACGCAAGCAGCCCTTTGACCATGTTAAGAAACCATTTTTCATTCCATGACATATAGCACTCTACTTTTGTTATACTTGATCATGTGAAGTAGTGGCCCCTCCAGTGGGTTGCTTTTGATACTTTTGCCGTTGGCACTTGCATCGTGCTTGAGCCTACCACCTTATGAGGGTTATGCGGGTGGGAGTAGTTAGGATGCTAAAAGATGCTACGCAAGTGGGTTGGGTTTTTGTGCGTGGTGATGGAAAGAAAAGAAATGATTTCAAAGACTTTTTGAAAACCCCATCGGGTGCCACTAATGCCCGAGGGAGATGATGATGAGATGGGTGACCACTTGAGAAAGAAGTGGTGTGCTGGAAAAAGATGAGGATATGCTTTCAAAAATAGAGGGTTTAAGATTTGTCGACTGTCCCAACCTTACATGCGCAACCACGATACCCCTCATGGGATGGGGCTTTGTTGATTACCTTCGTGGGTACTAGCAAGGAGCCCGCATTACTAGTGGCGGGAGTGGCGTGGTCACTCTCGATACGGGGTCGTATCGGTATGTATGATCATGTGCTGTCTTCACGGGCACCGGGCACACCGTTGGTCCCCTCATGGATGGTACGATTTAGAGCGAGGCTCGTGTTATGTACATCGCGAGGGCTGGGTACCAATCGAGTGGACTCTTTGTCTAGTATCTCGAGGGGAAAGGCATTGTTCAGGTGCTTACCTCGGGTATGTTATATACCGCGAGTCATGGATGACACGGAAGTTCCCCGAGTCTTGTGGGTAAAGTGTGCAACCTCTACAGAGTGTTAAACTATTTGAATAGCTGTGTCCACGGTCATGGACAGTTGGGTGGTGCTGCTTATGCCACGTCTAGTTGTTTTCGTAAAACTTGGTGTGAGTGTGGGTGTGATAGTGACAAAGAGGTCACTTGAGCTAAGCCCGATAACTTAGCTTGGAAATTGAACTAAGTCCGATGACTTAGTATGATGAATGAACATGATTTGTTAAACCCCTACTTATGATGATACCTGTAACTTGTTCATATGGATATCTGCCAAGTGTTGATGCATGCTTACTAGTTACTTGATCATGTCATGGCATTAAAAATTAGCTTTCCGCAAATTACCTACTTAGTGTTATATCATGCATCATTGTTACCTTGTTCCACAACTTGGGTTGCTTGTGAGTACATTCAAAGTACTCATTGGCTTTCCACTGGTTATTTAATTGGCCAGGCATGGAAGAACAGGAGTATGTTAAAGAGTTCATTGGTGACGAACATGCGAACTAGGACGCTTCCCAGCCAGAATGCATGTTGGTTTAAGCCTGATGGCATGGGTTCATGCTATCGATCTAGATTCCCGCTGCTTGTTCTATTTAAGTGTTTGGCCCTTGTAGCCCTATCTATGTAAGACTTCAGCTTCATGGTCCTTATTTGTGTAAGGCGCTAAATGTGGATGTAGGAATCTTGTTATTCAGCTTCTGTGTGTTCAGTGAGCATTGATCTCTGGGATCACTATACACATGTATTCAGTGATCACGACTGATGAGTCAGGGTCCCCACATGGAACTATCAGACTCTGTGTCGGTTACCGTACTCTCAATGAAGTCACAAGAAAGAACAAGTACCCACACCCCAAGATTGAAGACATGTTCGATCAGTTGAACGGAGCCAAGGTGTTTTCCAAGATTGACCTTAGGTCTGGGTACAACCAGTTGAAGATCAGACCCCAAGACATTCCGAAGACGGCGTTTGTAATCCGGTATGGCCTGTATGAGTACACGGTCATGTCATTTCGGTTGACCAATGCCCCTACCTACTTCATGTACCTCATGAACAAGGTTTTCAATGGAGTACTTAGGAAAGTTTGTTGTCGTCTTCATTGATGACATACTCGTCTTCCCCAAGTCTAAAGAAGAGCACAAGCAATAGTTAACATCCTAGACAAGCTTCGAGAGTACCAGCTTTATGCCAAGTTCAGCAAGTGTGAATTCTGGCTGCATGAAGTTGGATCCTTGGGTCATGTGTTGACTGCAGATGGATTGTTTGTGGATCCTGCCAAGATTGAAGCCATGACTGAATGGCAATGCCCAACCAACGTGAAGGAAGTGAGAAGCTTCCTCGGACTCATGGGATATTACCGCAAGTTCGTCGAAGGATTCTTGAGCATTTCCCGACCCATGACCCAGCTTTTTAAGAAGGACGAGAAGTTTGAATGGACGCCAAAGTGTGAAAAAAGCTTCCAAGAGCTCAAGAAGAGGTTGACCACAGCCACAATTTTGGCCACGCCCGATATTCACAAAGAGTTTGGGATATATTGTGATGCATCGAGAAACGGGCTTGGAGGTGTTCTGGTGCAACAAGGCAGAGTCATAGAATATCTATCCAGACAGCTATGTCCTCATGAAGAGAACTACACTACTCATGATCTTGAGTTGGCGGCTGTAGTTCACGCCTTGAAAACATGGCGACATTACCTTCTAGGGAAGTGATATGAGATATACGCAGACCACAAAAGTTTGAAGTATATTTTCGCCCAAAGGGAACTGAACATGGGGCAAAGAAGATGGTTGGAGTTGATCAAGGATTATGACCTCAATGTTCAATACCACTCTGGAAAGGCTAACGTGGTAGCTGACGCCTTAAGCAGAAAGGCTTGTTCCTTGAATTCTATGATTAAGGAAAGGCTACCGCCCTGTATGAAGAGCTTAAAAGCTTTGGCTTAGAACTAGTTGCACCTATATTACTTGCCAACCTAGAGAAAAGCCTACCTTGATGGATGATATTAAGGGAGCTCAGAAGGGACATGAGAGCATTGAAGGCATCAAGAGGAAGATCAAGGCAGGCAAGGCTCGAGGATTCTCAGTGGATGAAGAAGGAGTTGTATGGTTTGGGAATCACATTTGCGTAACCAACAAAGAAAAGCTTAAAAGCTTGCTCTTGCAAGAATCTCATGATACTCCGTACTCCTTCCATACTGGAGGAACCAAGATATACCAGGACCTCAAGGCAAGATTCTAGTGGCATGGCATGAAACGGGAAATAAGCACCTTTGTTGCTAAGTGTGACATATGCCGATGAGTCAAAGTTGAGCATCAGCAACCCGCTAGACTGTTGCAACCTCTCAAAGTGTCTGAATGGAAGTCAGACAAAGTTGGAATCGACTTCATCACCAGATTACCAAGGTCCATGATTCTATTTGGGTCATTGTCGATCACCTGACTAAGGTAGCCCATTTCATTCCCGTCAAGACCACCTATGAAGGTAACAAGCTAGCCAGCCTTTACATCGAGCATATTGTGAGCCTCCACGGAATTCCAAAGGAGATTGTATCAGACAAGGCACCAATTCACCTCAAGGTTCTAGAAGATATTTCAAGAAACAATGGGAACCAATATCTCCTTTAGGACCGCTTTTCACCCCCAAACCGATGGGCAAACGGAACGAGTAAATATGATATTCGAAGATATGGGCCAAGTGGGAAGATTGCCTACCATTTGTCGAGTTCTCTACAACAAAAACTCTCAGTCAAGTCTTTATATGGCGCCATTTGAGGTTTTGTATGGACACAAGTTTCGTATTCCCCTCAACTGGTCAGAAAATGAAGAAGGATTGGTCTTTGGAACAGATATCCTCCATGAAGCAAAAGAGCAAGTTCAACTCATCCAAGAATGTATGTAGACCGCCAAGTCAAGACAAAAGAGTTGCGCTGAGTCTCACCATCAAGAAGTGAACTTCTGTGTCGGTGACCATGTCTACCTCTAAGTCACGCCCCTCAGGTGAACCAAGCGTTTCCACGTCAAGGGAAAGCTGGCACCAAGATACACCGGACCCTTCAAGATCACCGCTACGTGAGGGGAAGTTGCCTACCATCTAGAGCTACCTTCTGAGATGTCAGATGTGCACAACGTCTTTCACGTGTCACAACTTCGGAAGTATCTTCAAGTTCCCAACCGCCCCGACCTCTACAAGGACATCGACCATCAAGTCATCGACCTTCAGCCAGACCTCACTTATCTAGAGAGGCCAGTTCGTATTCTAGATGAAGCGGAGCGTTGCACTCGATGCCGCACCATCAAGTACCTCAAGGTCCAATGGAGCAACCACACTGAAGCAGAAGCAACCTGGGAGCCTGAAGACTATCTTAGATCTGAGTTCCCTTATCTTTTTAGCGCTTAGCCTAGGAATATTGGGGACGAGATTCTTGTAAGGGGGGTAGGTCTATCACACCCTATGTTTGTATCACTTTTCTAAGCTTGGATTTACAAAATTTGGAACCAATTAAAACTTTTTCAGTGCATGAGCTTGTCTGAATTGTTGCTTGTTTGATTGTCTGGTTGATTATGTTTGGCACTCTTAGGTTCTACTCCTCTCCATATTCATCCTCCTTGATCCAAACTTCCTGCCTAATGATCATGCCATGTGAATAGTACCCAAAACTATTTTTACCAAAATTTATTTTAACCAAAAAGAATTTATTCAAATTAGGTTTCCAAAAACCCATGGGTCGAGGTTTGCACAACAAGTCCTCAAATTAGATGGGTTCTTTTCCCCCAAAGGCTTCATTTGAAACCTACTATATATATGACTTCCCAAAACAACCAAATATTAATTTTAAATATTATTTTACTATTTTATTTAAAGGATTTTTACTAAGGCCAAAAATGATTTTTCATAGGGAAAAATTATTTTAATGCTTTGAAAATATTAAAGAAAATTTGGGGGAACTTAGTGGACATATATTTCCATATATATGAGTTTCAACACATGGTGATGTTCAAAATCATGGAAAAAAAACCTCAAAACCCTTTCTATCCAAATCAAGCTTTTGAAATATTTCTATTATCAATAAATTACAAGGAAATTCCAGCAAGTCACAATTGTCATAGGTGATGATCTTGCACAGTTTCATCTCAACCCCAATTGATTTGCTTAATCAAAATATTCCAAAACCATACCTGTCCATATTCAAATTTGAACAACTTTACATTGTAAAGTTTCTTCCCTTGACCCCAAACTTTGTGGGCATTTTCTATTACCCAAATAATGAACCACACCAAGTTGTGGATTTGTGGGAAGTGAAATACATCCCTAGATCTACAGAAATATGATTTTGTTGATTTCTAGGGTTTCCCAAAGTTACATTGTGAACTTTCTTCAATCAAGCTCAAACTTGGTGATCCTCTCTATTTCTACCTATATTTTCATCCTGTTAAATCTCAAGTCAAGAAAACCCCGTTATCTTGCCTAAACCTTCATTAAACACTTTTTTCCCTAGTAGTAAAATCATTGTTTGACCCCCTTCTGCTATTCTCCTCCACTCCAAATTTTTACCACAACTTGCCAACATTGCACTTCACCTCCAGCAACTTTCTATGCCCAAGTCTCGATGGTTAAGTGGGGTAAAACCGCATTTTTACCACTGGACAGGAGGAATCTCTCTCTCTACACTCCTCTCTCACCCTGGTGGATCAATAGAGCATCCAAAGCCTCCCCCTCATTATCTAGACCACCTGGACCCACTGGACAGGGCAGGCCGCACCCAAAACACCAATGACATGTCGTGGCATGCCATACGTGTGCTCTAGAGTGCGCTACAGTGCCCGACAGCAATGTAGCCGCCGCCTAATCCCTTCCCCCGACCACCTAGGGCCTGCCACTTGTGTCCCTCGAGGCTGCCTCGACGTCCGGGACAGGCAACAAGGTCGCCCCCTCCTCTCTCCTCCTCCCTCCTCTCGCACGTGCCGAGCGCCGCCCGACTCGGCCAACCCCGATCCTCACACACGTGTGCTCCCTCCTCTCTTCTCTCTCTCCCACTGGTCGTGGACGTGTCCCAAGAGGAACGCAGGCTCTCCAGCTATTCCCCCCATGGCCTCTTGCCTCGGCCCCAAGCTCGATGGACCGCAGGCCACCTATACAAGGGCACCCGGAGGCCCCTCTCTCCCCCTGCTGCTCCTCTCCCTCTCCTAAACGACCAACCCAAGCTCCCAAGCAAGCCCCCGAGGTCCCTGTGTGCAGATCGACCCAAAACACCACCGCGTTGGATCTCCGGTGATCTCTGGGTACGGGCCCCCTCCGGCCCCATTTTCTTCTCCATCGAGCCTCCAGTGCTCCTCTGATGCCTCCCCCCTTCTTTCCTGTTTTTTTTGTAGTATGAGACCACCTCGGTGACCACCTCTCGAAGCACCTCCGCCATGGGACCTCATCACCGGTGACCCCTGCTCTCCGGTGCTCCCCTCCACCTCCACCCGATAGGAGGCGACGCCCTGGTTTTGTTGTCGTACTCGCCCGGCGTCGCCGTGCCCCACACCATTGTCGGTGAACCCCTCTCCCTTCTGTCTTGAGGAGGAAGAAGGTCCTGACAGGGAGGCCCCACCTATTATCATCTCCCCTCTATCTCCTGCATCTCTCTCTCCCTCTCCCCCTGGGCCCCGCCCGTTAGGTTTGAAACCTGACGTGCACGGGGGCACCAGCGCACCTGGCCTGGCTGGCCACTGGGCTGGCCCACCTCCTGGCCGCTTCTGGCCTAGGATGTTGAGGCCTTTCCTTTTCTATTCCTTTTCTAATTTTGGGGAATTTTCCAAAAATCCCACAAGATTAAATAAAAATCCTTTTCCCAATATTTTTCCACCATAAATCTTAAAATATTCTATAGAATTCAATAGTGCCATTTGTATAATTTGTTAAAACAATTTATCTATTTTTTCATTTTAAAACCTCTTTTAGGCATTTTTAGCCTCTATTATAAATATTTTGAAAATCTCTTTCACTCCAAAACCTTAAACAAATATTTGTAGAATAGTTTGAAGTATTTATCCGAGTGGGGTAGCATTTTAGAAGTGATTTTTGTGCTTTGTTTTTGTTTGATGCTTATTATTATCATTATTTATCGCGACGATAGATTGTGTTGCTGACGAGGGAGTTGGACCCAAAGACTTTGAAGACCCAGAAGATTTTGTTGAGCCAGGCACACAACCCTTCGACCATGTTAAGAAACCATTTTCATGCATGTCATATAGCACCTTATTCCTTGTTGATGATCATGTGCTGAGGTGACCACTTCGGTGGGATGCCTCCATTACTTTTACCATTGATACTTTAATCATGCATGACCCAACCATCCTTATGAGGGTCGTGCGGGTGGGAGTAGCTAGGTTGCTAATAGTTGCTATGCATGTGGGATGGGAATATGCATGGTGTTGGAAATAAAATGATTTCAAAGACTTTTCAAAAAACCCGTCGGGTGCCACTAATGCTCGAGGGAGATGATGATGAGTTGGGTAACCACTTGAGAAAGAAGTGGTGTACGGCAGGGTGTGTTTTCGAAAACGGAGAATTTTAAGATTTGTTGACCGTCCCAACCTTACATGCACAACCACGATACCCCTTATGGGAAAGGGCCTTGTTGATTACCTTAACGGGTACTAGCATAGAGCCGGCATTACTAGTGGCGGGAGTGATGTTGTCATTCTTGATACGGGGTCGTGCCGGTATGGACGATCATGTGCTGTCTTCACAGGCACCGGGCACACCGTTGGTCCCTTCATGGATGGTACGATCTAGAGTGAGGCTCGTATGATGTACATCATGAGGGCCGGGTATCAATCGAGTGGGCTCTTTGTTTAGTATCGTCAAGGGAAAGGCATCGTTTGGGTGCTTACCTCGGGTATGATATATACCGCGAGTCATGGATGACACGGAAGTTCCTCGAGTCTTGTGGGTAAAGTGTTTGGCCCTTGTGGTAATATCTATTTAAGACTTGACCTTCATGGTCTTATTTGTGTAAGACGGTATGTAGGGATGTAAGACTCTTGTATTCCATTTCTGTGTGCTGAGTGAGCATTGATCTCTGGGATCACTTTGCACGTGCATTCGATGATCACGACTTATGAGTCTGGGTCCCCACAGAACATGTCACCTTTGGTTACGAAACTACATTCAATGCATCGTCTAGTGCACCATTTTGACCCTTTTTATATATTAATTGAGTTTTCTAGGGACTTAATATGTAGATTTCAAATTTTGAACTACAAGCACATGATCTAGCCTCTTGATTTTGTTAAGGAACATGTCACCTTTGGTGGTGAAAGTACATTTAATGCGCCTTCTAGAGCACCAATTCGTCCCTTTTTATAGATTAATTGAGTTTTCTAGGGACCATTTTATATGAATGTGAACGAATTAGAAACATTTTTGCATGATATCTCAGCTGCATCCATTGATAATCTTGGTTTTTGAATTCCCATAAATACAAAACTCGTATGATAACCATTTGGTGCCAGCGTCCAACTTGTTGTTACTTGATATGAGGGTGTCGTGCGTGCCGCTACTTGATGACGGGACGCATGCAAGGTTTCCGCCGTGAAAGCTTCACGAGACGCAAGTTAGCTGTCCGCAATGCAGCCTCGAGAGGATGCATGAGAGCTGTCCGTCGTGCATCCTCGACGGGACGCTTGAGAACAGTCTACTGTGCATGCTCATCGGGGAGCGATACTTTGACCTCCACCCCTGCTAGCCTCGCTCCCAACTTTTGAGTTAATGGCATCTGACCTAGAGTTTATCATGTGGTTAATGCACCTAGACGAAGGGACAAGTTGACTTGTGATCCCATCGCCCCACTTAATGTAACCATCTTTTGTGCATGCCTCACCAAGAACTTGATTTTCTGTCTGTTTTTGACTCGTATACATGTACATGTGATCGAAATAAAATAACAGTAGATTCACACTGGCAAATGATAATATTTCTCTTACATATCATTGATAAAAAAACGCCACATGCGCCAATTCCCCAAAGACACATGACAAAAGAAGAAGAAAGACACATAAAACGATCTGGCGCGTTGCTATCTAATTCTTGATGGATTGCTGGGCGCTGAGTTCCTCAATCTCCTTCTTCACCGCCTCCATGACCTCTGACTCCTCTTGTCTCTCATCCATTGTCTTCTGCATTACGGCCATGGCGTAGGATTTTTGCTCGAGAGCGTCGATGGTGTGCATCACGTATGCATGAAGTTCCTTGACACGCACCATTGATTCCTTCACCAGACGCTTGCGCTCGATTTGGAGCTTCGCCAAGTCTGCCGAAAGTTCCTCGACGAGTTCTTTCAGCCTCCCCTCCGAGGTACTTTTCTTCTCGATTAGTTTCTTCCAGGCGGTGTTCCCCTCCATAAGTTTCTCCGGGAGGCCGGGACGACGACGAATCATCGAGGCGAGCTCCGGTGGCTGGCGGGGGAAGACGGTGATGCCTCAGTGATGAGAAGTTCCCGGTGGCTCCTAGCTCCACGGGGAAGTCGAGGGGGGCACAACGGAGCTCGGGGGCATGACAGAGGGGCTTGGCAAGGCCGGAGGCCACGGCGGCAGCAACGGCGGCGCTCGGGCGAGGAGGAGAAACAAAGGAGAGGGAGAGGAATGAGAGGGAGAGAAGGAGAAGGCCAGGGGGTGCATGGCGGCACACGGGGGATCAGGCCGATGAGGGGGGCACGCAGGCAGGGAGGAGGTGGCCGGCGCATGGCCACACGCGTCGAGCACACTCCCTCGTGCCTTCGGGCACGAGGTTGAGTATGACTGGCCACTAGGCCAGCTGGGCCAGCTTGGCCACAGGTAAGCCAGGTAAGTCCTCTGCCTTTTATTTCTTTTTCTGGTTTTGTTTTATTTCTGACATTTGTTCTGGCAAAAATAAAATATCAAGCCATTTTATAAAATCCTGAAAATTATTATATGAGCTAGACATAAATAACTTATGCCACATAATGAAATTCAGAATTACTGAACTTATATTTCATATATAATAAATATAAATCCAATGCAATTATTGTTTGATTAATTAAAATTCCCAATATAAAATATTTCTGTGATCCCAAAATATTGGTTGACAATTTTACCTAAATCCACTATTTTATTAGAGAACTAGGAACATTTTCTTGGAACTGTTTGAAGCAATTTTTATAATGCTTATTTGGCAAAATTTTGAATTATGAGGCTTAATCATCCCTCATTTCATTTTCATTTGTAAATAAAAATGCATGCATGAATGCACTAATAATCATAAGAAACTAGGGCTGTGACAACTCACCCCCACTAAACAAGAATCTCGTCCAGAGATTCAAAAGTAGTCAGGAAGAGTGCAGGGTACTCAAGTGGAAGACGATCTTCGCGCTCCCAGGTTGCTTCATCCTTGGAATGATGCGACCACTAAACCTTCAGAAACTTGATGCTGCTACGTCGAGTGTTGCACTCGGTTTTATCAAGAATACAAACATGATATTCTCGATATGATAGATCATCTTGAAGATCAAGCATTTCGTGGTCTACTTCGCGGATAAGATCCTTGAAGCAACACCTGAGTTGAGAAACGTGGAACACATCATGAACTTTGGAAAGCTGCAGGGGTAGTTCCAATTGGTAGGCAACTTCTCCTCGTTTAGCGAGAATGCAAAAAGGACCAATGTAACAAGGAGCCAATTTGCCTTTGATACCAAAATGATGGGTGCCCTTTAGAGGTGACACCCAAAGGTAAGACTTCTCGTCAACTTCATAACTTATTTCCTTATGACGATGATCATATTGGCTCTTCTGACGAGATTGGGTGGTTTTCAAATCCTCACGAATGATGCAAACTTGCTCTTCTGCATCCTAGATCATATCCGGTCCAAAGAATTGTCTTTCACCGGTTTTTGACTAGTTAATGGCGTTCGACATCTTCATCCATACAGAACTTCGAAAGGAGCTTTGTCGATACTAGATTGAAAGCTGTTGTTATAAGAAAATTGGGAGAATGGAAGACATTTCTCCCAGTTCATTCTGAATGAGATAACACAGGCTCTGAGCATATCCTCAAGAATCTGATTGACTCTTTCTACTTGACCACTTGACTGAGGGTGATAAGCAGTGCTAAAGGAGAGATGGGTTCCCATAGCATTCTGGAAACTTTCCCAAAATCGAGAAGTGAAAAGACTTCCACAATCAGAATTCATCTCTAGAGGAACACCATGAAGAGAAACTATTCGAGAAATATACAAGTCTTCTAACTGACTAGCAGTTATACTTTCTCGAACTGGAAGGAAATGAGCAAGTTTTGAAAGGCGATCGATAACCACGAAGATGGCATCATTCGCTTTCTTAGTCTTTGGAAAGACGATGATGAAATCCATACCGACATTGTCCCATTTCCACTCGGGAATAGCCAAGGGATGAAGGGTGCCAGCAGGCCTTTGATGCTCTGCTTTAACGCAACGACAAACATCACAGCTGGCAATTAATTGAGTGATTTCTCTCTTCATCCGGGTCCACCAAAACCTCTGGCGTAGGTCCTGATACATCTTACTACTACCGAGATGAATCGTGAGAGGAGATTCATGAGCTTCCTTGAGAATCAGTTCTCGAAGTTGTTGCTTCTTGGGAACCACCAAGCGGTCCTCAAAGAAAACAACACCTTGATCACTTACCGAGAAAGAACAAGCAACTCCCTTGGCAATGTTTCTCTTGATACGAGAAATTCATGTATCCTGCTTCTAGGCAGCTATGATCTGATCCTCAAGATTTGGTTTCGCCACCAAGGTAGAAAGGAATCCTCGAGGAACAATGTGAAGATTTAACTTACGAAATTCCTCGTGGAGAAGTGGTTGACTTTGTAGCAACAAGAGGTTGTTACAATAGGATTTACAACTTAGTGCATCATCCATGACATTGGCTTTGCCTGGGGTGTAAGATATTCCGAACTCATAGTCCATAATCAACTCAATCCACAGTCTTTGGATGAGATTCAAATCCGGTTGGGTGAATATATATTTGAGACTATGGTGATCACTATATATTTTGCAACGATTACCCACAAGGTAATGTTCGCCAAGTGACTAGTGCATGGACTACTGCGGCAAGTTCCAGATCATGTGTTGGATAATTTTCCTCATGTGGACGCAACTATCAGGATGCATAGGCAATCACATGACGACCTTGCATAAGAATGCAACCTATACCTTGTCGCGAAGCATCACAGTAGATAACAAGGTCCTTTGTGAAATCCAGGGGTACAAGTACCGGGGCAGTAGTGAGTCATCTTTTCAACTCCTGGAAACTTTCCTCACATTTTGGAGTCCACTCAAACTTCTTATCTTTCTTGAGGAGTTCAATTAGAGGTTTGGCAACTTTGGAGAAGTTCTCAACGAAGTGGCGACAATAGCTTGCTATGCCAAGGAAACTCCTAACTTGCTTCACCGATTCAGGTTGAGTCCAATCAAGGATATCTTGAACTCTCTCGGGATTGACAGCAATACCTTTCGCCGAGATTACGAGACCCAGGTAGGTCACTTCTGGCAACCGGAATTCAGACTTCGAGAATTTGGCGTAAAGGCAGTGCTCTCGGAGTTTCATCAATACCAGCCTAAGATGCTCAACATGTTCTTCTTTGTTCTTCGAGTATATGAGAATATCATCGAGGTAAACCATGACAAATATGTCCAAATACTCCATGAAGATCGAATTCATTAAGCGGGAGAAGGTGGCTGGGGCATCGGTTAGACCGAAGTGGCCATAACGAGTGAGAAAAGTTGTCTTTGGAATGTCCCCGTTCCTGATTTTGGTTTGATGATAACCTAATCTCCAATCCATCTTGGAAAAGATTGTGGATCCGGCAAGCTGATCATACAGATCGTTGATCCTAGGGAGCGGATATTTGTTCTTTATCATGACCAGATTAACCGACTGATAATCGACAACCATCCGGTCTGTACCATCCTTCTTCTTGACAAAGAGGACAGGACAAGCCTATGAAGAAGAACTAGGACGGATGGAACCTTTCTTCAAAGATTCATCGAGTTGGGTCTTAAGCTCAACTAGCTCTTGGGGAGACATCTTGTAGGGCCTTCTAGCAATTGGAGCGGTTCCTGGAATAAGTTCTATGACAAACTCTACTTCTCTGTCACGTGGAACACCTGGCAATTCTTCTGGAAACACATCCAGGAAGTCATGGACTACCAGAATGTTTTCAAGGTCTGGAAGAGGATTGTCATTGAGTGAATAAATCATACCCTTTGGAATGCGGTTTTTGATATTGACTATCATGACACAAGGATGGGTAAGCTGAACAGACCTAGAGAAACAATCAATTTTGGCATGATGAGCTGTCATCCAATCCATCCCCAAAATGATATTTATGTCTGAAGTTTTGAGGGCTATCAAAGAGGCAAGAAACACTAAACCATCAATAAGGATTTGGTTCCCATGGCTTATTGCGTTAGTTTGCCATTTGGAACCTGGACTTTGAATTACTAATGAAGAGGGCATAACCTCGAAAGCAATATTATGCAAGGAGGCATAACATTCAGAGATGAAGGAGTGGGATGCGCCTGAGTCAAACAGAACTAAAGCTGGATGAGAATTGACAAGAAACGTCTTAAGCACGACATTAACATCATCTTCAACTTCTTCTGCAGTTACATGGTGCACACATCCATGAGTATAAACAACTGACCTGGCATTAGGCTTCTTGGTTGGCGGCTTGCAATGAACAACACCACTTGTTGAAGAAGGTGGAACATTTTCTCGCAAAGGGAAATTCTTCAAATAATCTCCAGGCTGACTGCACTTGAAGCATGCCCCATGAATGGGACGTGGATCCGGGTTGAGCACTCGGTTGATGAGGTTCTTTTGAGGAGCACATTGCATTGGCAAACGAGGCGCCACGTAGGATGGCCTCGGTGCATATCTCGGAGGAAGAGTAGCATTCGGGATCCATATCCTAAGCTTCTGGGATGTGGACGTTTAAGATGATCCAACATCACGGCTGTGCTTGTGAGATTCCTCGTAGGTCATCCTACTCGTGTCTACTTGGATTGCTTTGTTCACCGGAACTTGGAAGCTAACGAACTCATGCAAACTGAGGTCATGATGAAGCTTCATGTTAAGGCCTTTCCCAAACCTTGCTTGATTCTTGGCATCTGTGGATACTTTTTCTGGGGCATAGCATGCAAGGCGTTCAAATTCACGGCTATAGGCATCCACATCCATCTTGCCTTGGGTCAGAACGCAAAACTCTTCTTGCTTACGATCTAGCAGGGCCTGTGGAATATGATGCTCACGAAAAACCTCACAAAACTCCTTCCATGAAGTAGCTTGGCCTGTAGGATGCATGACCTCGAAAATCTCCCACCATAAACTAGCAGAACCTTCAAGGTGATATGCGGCATATGTGACCTTGTCTCCTTCGGCCACGTTTGCATAACACATCTTGTTTTTTATACTTCGGAGCCAATCATCTGTGTCTAGTGGCTCAATGGAGTGATGGAAGGTGGGCGGTTGCAACTTGATGAAGTCTCTGATGGATACTAGCTCATTGCAACGATGGGTTGTATTCTGCTCGATGTGCTCCAATAGACGGTTGGTGTCACACTTATTCCTCTCAAATTCTAGCATAACCTCCGTGAAGAGGGGTGGGTTGGGAGGATCTTCTTCATCCCTACCATCTCCATGGTTCTAACTATGACCAATGGATCTCCAATTGATGGGCGACATCCTGAAGGAAACAACCAAGGTTCAAAATCAAGGGAGAATACTAACACCATGGTTTAACATAGCGGATAGCGGGCTGGTAGCAGATTGGGTTCCTCGTAGCGAAATGCAGATAGCGAGCGATATTGCGGGCGCTATGTCCATGTAGCGGGTTCATAAATACACTAGATTCTTGTTTATATCACAAGAAAATGAAGAAAAAGTAATGACATTTAATTTGAGTGATAGCAGTCACTATTGCGCTAGCGCTATTGCGGACACAATAGCGGATGCTATCTTCGCTATTTCAAACTATGACTAACACACAATGAATCCTAGGTGAACTCGGACAACATAACGGCTGTACGGGCATGAAATATGAGGCAACCTGCACAAGATTTGGCTAGCATAACAGCTCAACATCATGGTTCAAGGCACAGAGAGAGCATATGCATCACTTCTCACGACTCTCATGGGACAAAAACTTGTCAAGCCACCATTCCATGAGTCTGTGGTCTAGTAACTCGTCATCGTAGCAGATAGGTAGAGAAGCCTAGTTTGGAGGAGAGTGACCCAGAATAGAGTGACTTGAGGAAAGGAGTAAAAAGAGCCTTACGTTCCCTTCCACAATCAATTCCATTATATAACTAAAGCATTACTAGACTCAACATCGACCAGTTTGGCTTCATAAACCTACAGGCAATTCAGCTCTGATACCAACGCTGTCGGGACCCCAATCCTAAGACATATGAATCTAGCCTATAACACGTCACACCACTTTGCGGCCTCACGGACGATAACCCATGGCTGTCACCTGACCTTGGCCGGGACAGTTTGCGCCTTTTGGATCACGGATATTGATGTGTCGCTAGCATTCACACATCAGAGAACCCGGGTTGACATGACTAGTTATAGACCCAAGTGGCACAACCGTATAGGGACAGGCATACGTAACCCAACAATACAGGTGTCGGTCATCAGCGTGTGTAGACGAGTCATAACAAGCTACAAGGACTCCATTACGCCATGGGACATAAATGTCATCACTGCACATAGACGAGTCGTAGCAGGCTACATGGACTCCATTACACTGCGATACATTTCCCCGACGGGACAGACACAGTAGTAAAGAAGGATACATGCCGGTCAATCAATGTTTCTGGAGCAGTAGCAAGCTACCAAGGCTCGGTGTGAGTACAAAGAGGCATTTCCTTGTAAAGAAGGCTACTAGCGGCACACAACTAGGTGTTGAATCCCACGCATACCAATGCATTTCAATCATACACGCACTATGCACGATATGCGTAGATACAACATGGCATCACAACAAAACACAACAACATAACATTTATTAAGAAGGCTACAAGGGGCCAACATAGTATAATGTTACAAACAGAAGGGGTCACATGACCCAACATTCAGAGCATACAAACAACAAGCGGAAGTTACATGTCTGAGTACAGACATCTACAAAAGCGGCTGGAAGATCCTGAAAAGCTACAACAACCCCACCATAGGAGCCAGACCTCTGTCTGGGTTACTAACCTAATCCGTCGATGTCAACGTCAGAAGAAACATAACTGATCTCAACGTCTATATCTGCAAAAATGTAAATAAGCAACAGTGAGTATGAAGGTACTCAACAAGTCTTACATCGGAACTATCTACATATGCATCATGTATCAATGAACGGGATTGTGGGGCTTACCGCAGAATGCCAGCTTTGACCTTTGGCTATCCTAGAGTACGACAAAGTAACCAACGTATCACTACTCTCTCATCTCCCTACGAGAGAGCACACATGAGTCCACATGTTCACCATCTCAAAACACCACTATGGATCCTCTCTCATCTTCCTACGAGAAGCCATCCATGACACTGACATTTGTTTGGTGCATTTTAGAATATCCACTTAAAGTTGTATATGAACAATGCAAATATCCAAGTAGTCCTTATCTGCGGAGGAGGCTATTCGAATAGATAAATTACCCTGCAGGGGTGTACTTTGTCACACATGCTCCCGCCACTTATCGCCATGTGCAAGTAAATAGGAACCTCGGCAACCTTCAAGCAGAAGACCGGCGAGGGAGTCGGCCATGGACATTAACCTTCAACGACTCACGTCCAAGGCAGTTGCCTATCTGAGTTGGAACCCATAATGGAAGTTCGGCCGAGGTTTCCAACTTGGACTCAAATGTTGCGAGCAGGGCCCCAAGCCGGTCACGATTGGGCCATTCATCCACTTCGCAAGCCGTGCCACACCTATCAACGTTTCGAACTATTGCGACTCCTGGATTGAGAACAGGGTAGGTTAATAAGCCGAGAGAGCTCGAGTTACTGGAGCCCAATGTGCGGTAGTAGCTAGTCTTGGAACACAAACACGGAACTCATCTCCTATGAACGGCTTCAATGAGACAACACACCATGTACTCCTACATGGCCTCTCATCGCTACCTTTACCAAAACAGGTTTATCACTTAATCCTCACCATTAGGACACATTCATTTCACTCCGGTTCATATCCAAGATGAATCAAACCTGACATAACTCTAAGCATAACAAGCATAACAGGCTTATTGCACAACATGGCTCAAGCATCTATCAGGTATGCTAGGTTGCTTGGTTTAGCTATTTACTGTGACAATGACAGGTCATGCAAAGGAGTGGGTTCATCTATCGCAACACAAGTAGCAGTTGAAAAGCGTTGTCCTAATGCATTGGAATGAGAGCAAGAGGCAGAGACGGGATTGTATCGAATATGCTCAAGGGGGGTTGCTTGCCTGTTTATCAGAAGAACTCAGCTGTTCTTCGATGTCGTTGATAACTACGTCTCGTATGTCTATCGACAAGAGCAAACAAGGTACAAATTAAGCAAGGCAAATGCTTCACAATGATGCATGATAATATCATGGCAATATGTTACTAGTTTGAGCTAATGCATCTATCAACATGTTAAATGAAGATGGTTTGAACCCGAGGTTCAAATTCAACTCCATATGTGAAGTGGCCTATTGTGTTTTGAATAAAATGTCCAACTTTGTGTATTTAGCTTGCTCTAACATGCATGAAAATGTCACCATTAGATTCATTGAATTTTTCTGATGAATTTTCATATATAATATTTTTAATCTGACTTACAGATTATTTTCTATGAATTTTTTAAGTTTATGTGAATTTCTAGAATTTTCTCAATTGTTTTTATTATAGAAATAATTCATTGCGTCAGCGTGATGTCATCATGATGTCAGCAGGTCAACGGTCCTGGTCCAGGTCAAACCTGACGACCTGGACCCACACGTCAGTGACAGGGGGGCTAATCCCCATGCTGACCGGGGGTTTGACCCATAGTGGGGCCCACTCTCAGTGGCTAATGACCAATTAGGAAGGGGGCTTAGCACTAACCGGCCGGCCACGTCTGCGCCCACCGGAGCGAGGCCGGTGATGACCATCCGGTACGGCGGAGGCTCGCCGGAAGCTGCTAGGGGGCTCAGTTGGGCGCGCGGAGGGCACTGGGGAGGAGCTCATGCTCGCGCGCGTCCACCGGAGGGCTTAGGAGGGCGCGGGGATGCCGGAGGGCTCGCCGGCGAGCTCTCCCGCGGCGGTGCCCGTATGGCCTTGACGGGGAGGATGGCTAGGAAGCGAATAAGACCACGGGGAGAGGGGAAGAAGCACCAGCAGCTCACCGCGGGCTCGATGGCGGTGAAGGCGAGCTCGGGGAGGCCAGGACGACAGCGAATCATCGAGGCGAGCTCCGGTGGCCGGCGGGGGAAGACGGCGACGACTCGGCTATGAGAAGCTCCCGGCGGCTCCTGGCTCCACGAGGAGGTCGAGGGGGTAGGGCGGAGCTCGGGCGTGGCAGAGGGGCTTAGCGAGGCCGTAGGACGGAGTGGCAGCAAGCGGCAGGGATGGCAGCGCTCAGGCGAGGAGGAGAAATAGAGGAGAGGGAGAGGAATGAGAGGGAGAGAGGGAGAAGGCCAGGGCGTGCTTGGCTGCACGCAGGGGATCGGGCTGACGATGGGGGCAGGCAGGCAGGCAGGAGGTGGTCGGCGCATGGCCGCACACGTCGAGCACACTCCCTAGTGCCTTCTTGCACGAGGTTGAGGACGACTGGCCACTAGGCCAGCTGGGCCAGCTGGGCCGCAGGTAAGCCAGGTAAGTCCTCTGCCTTTTATTTCTTTTTCTATTGTTGTTTTATTTCTGACACTTGTTCTGGAAAAAATAAAATAACAAGCTATTTTATAAAATCCTAAAAATTATTATATGATCTAGACATAAATAACTTATGCCACATAATGAAATTCAGAATTATTGAACTTATATTATATATATAATAAATAGAAATCCAATGCAATTATTGTTTGATTAATTCAAATGCCCAATATAAAATATTTCTGTGATCCCAAAATATTGGTTGACATTCCAAAAACGCTTTTGTTACTCGTTATAGCCAATACGAGTACACCGTCATGTCCTTCGGTTTAACCAATGCCCCAGCCACCTTCTCTCGCTTGATGAATTCGATCTTCATAAAGTATTTGGATAAATTCGTCATGGATTACCTCGACGACATACTCATCTACTCAAAGAACAAAAAAGGAACATGCCGAGCATCTAAGGCTGGTGTTAATGAAACTTCGAGAGCATCGTCTACATGCCAAATTCTCCAAGTGTGAATTTTGGTTGCCAGAAGTGACCTATCTGGGCCATGTGATCTCTGGTAAAGGTATTGCTGTCAATCCCGAGAGAGTTCAGGCCATCCTTGATTGGACTCAACCTGAATTGGTTAAGCAAGTTCGGAGTTTCCTTGGCTTAGCGAGGTATTCTTGCCGCGTTGTAGAGAACTTCTCCAAGGTTGCGAAACCTCTAACTGAACTCCTCCAGAAAGATAAAAAGTTCGAGTGGACTCCACAATGTGAGCACACTTTTCAGGAGTTGAAAAGATGACTGACCTCTGCTCCCGTTCTGGTGCCACCAGATTTCTCTAAGGACTTTGTTATCTATTGCGACACCTCGCGACAAGGATTAGGTTGCATTCTCATGCAAGATTGTCATGTGATTGCATACGCATATTGACAGTTGCGTCCACATGAGGATAATTATCCAACACATGATCTTGAGCTTGCAGCTGTGGTCCATGCACTGAAAACCTGGCGACATTACCCTCTGGGTAATCGTTGCAAAATTTACATTGATCACCAAAGTCTGAAATATATTTTCACCCAGCCAGATTTGAATCTCAGGCAAAGACGGTGGTTTGAGTTGATTACATATTATGACTTAGGGATAACTTACACCTCGGGGAAAGCCAATGTCATGGCAGATGCACTAAGTCATAAGTCTTATTGTAACAACCTAATGTTACAACAACGTCAACCACTTCTCTATGACGAATTTTGGAAGTTAAACCTCCATATTGTTCCTCAAGGATTCCTATCCAACCTGGTGGCGAATCCTACTCTTAAGGACCAAATTATAGCTGGCCAGAAGCGTGATAATGGTATTTCCCGGATCAAAGAGAACCTCGTTAGCGGTATCGCTAAGGATTTCTCCGTTGATGATCAAGGTGTGGTGTTCTTCCAGAACCGTTTGGTGGTTCCCAAGAGCCAACATCTTCGGCAGCTGATTCTTAAGGAGGCTCATGATTCCCCTCTCACAATTCATCTGGGTAGTACCAAGATGTATCAGGACCTACGCCAGAGGTTCTGGTGGACTAGGATGAAGAGAGAAATTGCTCAGTTCACTACTAACTGCGACGTTTGTCATCGCATGAAAGCAGAACATCAAAGGCCTGCTAGCACCCTTCAACCTTTAGCTATTCCTGAATGGAAATGGGATAAGGTTGGTATGGATTTCATTATAGGATTTCCCAGGACTAAGAGTGGGAATAATGCTATCCTTGTGGTCATCGACCGCCTTTCCAAAGTGTCTCATTTTCTTCCTATTCGGGAGAGTATAACTGCTAGCCAGCTAGCGGAGTTATATGTTTCTCGAATAGTTTCTCTTCATGGTGTTCCATTGGACATTAACTCAGACCGCGGAAGTATCTTTACTTCCCGATTTTGGGAAAGTTTCCAAACCGCCATGGGGACTCATCTATCCTTTAGCATTGCTTCCCACCCGCAATCAAGTGGTCAAGTTGAGAGAGTCAATCAAATCCTCGAAGACATGCTCCGAGCTTGTGTTATATCCTTCGGTATGAATTGGGAGAAATGTCTTCCATTTGCCGAATTTGCTTATAACAATAGTTATCAATCAAGCTTGGGCAATGCCCCTTTTGAAGTTATCTCTGGATGAAGGTGTCGAACACCTCTTAATTGGTTAGAAACCGGAGAGAGGCAACTCTTTGGCCCAGATATGATCCAGGATGCAGAGGAGCAAGTTCGCATTCTTCATGAAAAGTTGAAAATAGCCCAATCTCGTCAAAAGAGCCAATATGATTGCCATCATAAGGCTGTGACCTATGAAGTTGATGAGAAGGCTTACCTTCGGGTTACACCTCCGAAGGGTACCCATCAATTCGGTATGAAGGGCAAAATTGGCTCCTCGTTACATTGAACCTTTTCGCAATCTTGCTAAATGAGGAGAGGTTGCTTACCAATGGGAACTTTCGCCGCATCTTTCCAAGGTTCATGATGTCTTCCACGTCTCGCAACTCAGGCATTGCTTCTCGGACCTTGTCCGTGAAGTGGGCCACAAAGCGCTTGATCTCCCAGATAACCTTACATATCGAGAATACCCTGTTCGTATTCTTGATCAAGCTGAGCATACCACTCGGCATCGGAACATCAAGTTTCTCAAGGTTCAGTGGTCACACCATTTTGAAAAGTAGGCCATATTGGAAAGAGAAGATCGTCTTCGACTAGAGTACCTCGCGCTCTTCTCGACGACTTCAAAATCTTGGCACGAGATTCTTTTGAGTGGGGGTGAGTTGTCACATCCCTAGCTAGATATCATAGGATAGCATGTGTGTGCATCGTATTTCATTTTTGCATCAACATGAAGTGGGGATTAAAAGAATCCCCAAACCCTCATTTGAATCAAACCAATTCAAAGCATGTGAAAAACCAACTAATTCAAAATGGTCATCTAAAATGTCCCCTATGTCTAATAAATATGGACATGAATATATCAGGGGCTATCTTGAATATTTGAACATTTATAGAAATTTAAAATAAATAAAAAACCTGCTGAAAATGCCAAATAAAGCATTATCATTACTTTAGATTTTAAAATATCTTGAAACTTTTTACAGAAGTTTGAAATGTTCAAACTTAATTATACAAAATATTTAGAATATTTTATAATAGCATTTGTACCTGAAAAAGAAATAAAACAAATGTCATAATTAGAAACAGAGAGAAAAAAAAGAGGAAGAAGCCCAGGGGGAGCTGGCATAACTGGCCCATGCCAGTCATCCCTGTCCTCTTGCCAGGAGGACAGGGGCATGCGCTCGCCGCACACGGGCATTCACCCAGCCACCTCCTGCCTGCCTGGCTGCTGCGTGTAGGGCTCCGAGAGCGCCAGCGCGAGGCCTCTCGCCGTGGCCCTCTTCTCCTCCCCTCTCTCTCCTGCGCGCTCTCTCTCGCTCTCTCTCTCGCGCGCGCGGTCTGTCTTCCCCCTCCTCTCCTCTATTTCCCCTCACCGGACTGAAGCTGCCAGTGATTCACCGTCTCCCATGCGTCCCCGACCACACCAAGGCGCCAGAAGCCCCTCGGTGAGGCCCCGGATCTTTTCCCCCTAGTCCTGTCACCGTTCCCCTCCTCTAGCCCCGTCTGTCGCTAGAGTCGAGAGGAGCTCACCGCCGGCCATGGCATAGCCATGGCCACAGCAGCCACAGTTCGCACCTGACTGCGGGCTCGTGCTCGTAGCACTCCCAGTAGCCCGTAGCTGCCCCTAGCTCCTCCTCCCATGCCCTCTAGCGTCGTAGACGGTCCTGTTCGAGTCACCGCCGCCGCTAAGCTCATTGCTGGCATCGATCCCGACCACCCCAGTCCCTGGTTTAGGGCTAGATCGGCGCGTGCTCGAGCGTAGGCCCACCCAGTGCCCTCCACCATCCTTTTCGTTGCCGGAGGAGGGGTTCTAACCCCCTCCGCCGTCTCTAACGTCGCTGCGGCTCAACACCGACAAGTCAACCGGTGCTGACCACGGGGTTTGACCCCAAGTCAACTTGCAAGTGGGCCCGCCCCTTTTTAATTAGAATTAGATTAAAAAAATTAATTAAACTAAACTAATTATGTTAATGACCCTCTGACCAGTGGGCCCAACCCTAATCTAAATAGTAATTAGTTAAATAATTAACCTTGTTAGTAACTGGGTCACTAACCAATGGGCCCCACTGGTCAGGTTTGACCCATCAATGTTCTGTTGACCAGCTGATGTCATGGTGATGTCATGCTGATGCAGTAATGACTTTTCTGTATTAAAAAAATTCCTGAAAATGTTTAAAACTTCAAAAATTCATATAAATTAATCTGTTAATCAGATGAAAATAATTTATATATGAAAATTTATCACAAAAATCCAATGAATCCAATGGTGCTATTATCATGCATGTTAGATAAACCTATGTAAATGAAAATTGACATTTACTAATACGTTAATATATGGAATATGAAATGTAGAATGATTTTGAACCTATATTCAAACTTCCTTCATTTAACATGGACAATAGTTGCATTAGTTCATCCATACGGGCTACCATGTCATGATCATGCATCATACTATTGCATTTGCGTGTATTGATTGTTATTTACCTGCATTGTGGTAGGCCCTGCTTCCAAGGATACCTTCGAGTATTCCAACGAATGAGAAAAACTTCCCGCTACCCAGCAAGGCAAGCAACCGTTTTGATCATTCCGATAACATCCCACTCTCTCGCTCCTGCTCTTGTTTATTGCATTAGGACAAATGTTCACTTGTCTGTCATAAACGGTAGATGAACCTATTCTTTTGCATGACCTGTCGTTGTCACAGTAAATAGCTAAACCTTGCAACCTAGCATACCTGGTAGATGCTTGTGCCATGATGTGCTTAGCTTACTTTGCCTGCTATGCTTGCTATGCTTAGAGTTGTGTCAGATCTGATTCATCTGGGTGATGAACTAGAGTGAAATAACAATGTTCTGACGTGATAAGCTGATGATGAACCTGATTTGGTAAAGGTAGCGATGAGATGCTATGTAGGAGTACATAGCGCATTGTCTCATTGGGACCGTTCTTAGGAAATGTGTTTCGTGTTTGTGATCCAAGACTAGATACTACCACATGCTGGGCCCTGAAATATGACCCTATTCAACTTATCAGTCGCTTAGTCCTTAGTCCAGGAGTTGCAAGTAGTTTCTGGTGTTTATAGCATGCTAGAGGCTACATGTAGTGTTGACCCTAGGGGTGGGTTATGACGCGGTAGGCAGTGGCACGGTGTACCAACGGTCACTCGGATGGTGGGATTGGGAACCCTACGCACATTGTTTGGGGATGTAGTGGAAACTTCGGCCGGACTTCTGTGTGGGTTCAGTCTCAAATAGGCGATAGCCTGGACTAGAGGTCTTATGTGATTGACGGTCGTGGCCGACGCCCTCGCTGGGCTTCCGCTTGAAGGTTGCCGAGGTGCATGGTTTTATGAGCACAGAGCGATAAGTGGCGAGAGCATGTGCTAAGAAGTACACCCCTGCAGGGTATGAAACTATTCGAATAGCCGCATCCTCGGATATGGACTACTTGGAGAACTTATGCTGCTCATAGATAATCAAATGGATACTCATAAAAAATATCAAGACAAGTGTGAGTACTATGGAGGCACTCTCCCAGGAGAGAGAAGTGAATCTATGGTGGTGTATTGTTGTGGAATTAGTGGAGTCGTGTGCGATATCGAAAATCTAAACACAGAGTTAAAATTGTGTTGTGTAGGTTAGCCATGAGTCAAAGCTGGCATTTCTACATAAACTCCAGCACTCCCCTTGTTGATACATGAGCATCAATAGTCTAGGTCTACTTTAAAGACTTGCTAAGTACATTTGTACTCATGTTTTCTTAATAAATGTTGCAGATGAGACTCAGTACCCATCAGGTGGGTTCTATCTAGATGTTGACGATGCCGAATAGCTGGTGTCCCAGCTACGACCTTATGCCCTGTGGCGGGCTGTAGATAGTCAGGCATGTGCCTTTTTACCCTTTCATCTGTCTGTACTCAGATAACTTTATGCTTCCGCTTGGTTTGTATGAACTTGTGTGTATGACTTGAGTGTCGGGTCATGTGGCCCATATCTATAAGATCATATTATGCAAGACTCTTCTGAGCCTCTTAAGTAAAAGTTGTGTTGTTGTATGGTTATGTTGTGATGCCATAGTTGTATCTATGCATATCGGACATGTCGTGCGTACGTGTGACGTGCAACGGTATGTATGGGATCCGACACCTAGTCGTGTGCCGTTAGTAGTACTCTTTACGGGAAACTGCCTCTTTGTGCTTCCATCGAGCCCTGGTAACTTGCTACTGCACCGGACACATTGATTGACCGGCATGTATCCTTCTTTCCTGCTGTGTCTGTCCCTTTAGGAAAATGTCTCGCAGTGTAATGGAGTCCCTGTAGCCTGCTATGACTCATCTACGTGCAGTGATGGCATTCATGTCTCACGGCGTAATGGAGTCCTTGTAGCTTGGTATGACTCGTCTACACACGCTTGAGGCCAACACCTGCATTGTTGGGTTACATATGCCTGTTTCCGTACAGATGTGCCACTTGGGTTCTATGACTAGTCATGTCAGCCCGGGTTCTCTGTCGATTGATTGCTAGCGACATGTTCATATATGTGAGCCAAAAGACGCAAACGGTCCTGGCTAAGGTAAGTCTGCAGCCATGGAGCTTACCATGCGTGAGGCCGCAAAGTGATGTGATATGTTACGGTCTGGATTCATATGACTTAGGATCGGGGTCCCGACACTAGTAGGAAGTTCTTACTAGATGTAAAACTTGGATTGAAATAGGTGGTTCTAGTAGGTGCTCAAGATCAATTAAACCACATGGATCGGAGTAACTTGGATTTAGTCCAATGATCTTGATCATGGTACCATGTTTCTTGCTGGATGATAGTAGAAGGAATCGAATGATGTTAGGGATAATTCATGGATCTATATAAGCTCGACCTTGGG
Source organism: Hordeum marinum (assembly GCA_022496015.1). Lineage (NCBI taxonomy): Eukaryota > Viridiplantae > Streptophyta > Magnoliopsida > Poales > Poaceae > Hordeum > Hordeum marinum. The sequence continues at coordinate 128,277,647 of CM039676.1, read as the reverse complement.
GTTTAGTTGGCCATGAGATTGGAAGTTCATGGATATATTGTGACAATAGTACTTGCAATGATATGTGGATTATATGAACTTGAGGAGATTATGTTGGACACCATCGATGCTGGATTTGTAGCAGTAATGGATCACGTAATAGTGGGCGATATTCGTGGATCAATTAAATTGGATTCGTAGGAAGGAAACAAGATCTTGGATTGGTTTATTACATGTTTCCTTAGCATAGTAATGCTATACATTAGACCTTGAGTAGGTTAGTAGGACACTTGGATTGGTAGTGTCATGATCAAGCTTAGTGGCTTGTAAATTATCCCAAGGATTTTTATATAGGGATATATATGAGTTAGCTATGGTATGCATATGAGATTTTCAACAAAGTCCTTCTCTCAAAGCCTTGGAGATATGAGTAGCATGTGTAATATTGGATATGACTTATATGAAATGATACCTTCGAGGATATAGGGTGATTTTGTTTGGAGTAATAGGCAGTACTTTTGGCATCTAATAGTTGTGCTCAGGATAAGATGTTAAGCGTTTACTCACATCCTAGGCTCCTTGAAAAATCCCTTGTCGGATCATGACCATAGGCCGTGGACTATAAGTCCGTAGACCATGGTCGATACTCCACCTTGACCACCACTCACCCCTTTTCATAAGGAAGGTGGACACACAGAACTAGTTTTTGATGGACCACAAACCCTTGATTCTAGTGACCACCCGAAACAGACGACCGCCTCTCTCACACATCTCATGAGCAATGTGTTTATGTGGTACCGGAGGAATATGATGTTATCCTCATCGATGACATACTTATTTACCCAATAAGAGGAAGGAACAGATTAGTACTATTTGGACCAGCCCCAGGAACACTAACTACCATGCCTCTCAAGTATAAGATCTCACCTTGAAGGAGTTGGACTCCGCGAAGCCCCCCTCCCTACAGAAGAAGAGTTTCTTGCCCAAGCAAGATGAAGGACCCCTACGATTGCGAAGCCACAACAATATCGAAGAAGAAGCAAAAGAAGTCAACCTCCACTCCTCTGCCAGGTACATCAACTAGATTACATAAAGCAAGGATCGACGCCCAAGCACGCTGAAGCCCTTACACATCAGGAGGCTTGAAGGACACCTTGCTATGACTGGTCATCCAACGGTTCCTGACAAGGAAGGAACCGAGGAGTGGATAACACCCCTCACTCCACCACCTTGAACGTGTACGATGAGCATGATGTCCCTACCCCTTTCAAATACCTGGAACGGAGTGGAACGACTGTCATGACCTCATTGCTAGCCCTTTTCTGGGTTCAGTCAAGGACATGAACTTGACTCGACCATGGTAGGCCACCGGTCAAAGGTAGTTCACCCCACTTGCCAAGCGTCAGACCTCGAGGATTAGATGGCTGATCCATACTCTGTATTGTGATCTTATTTAAAACCCCTCAGAAACCTCCCCAGATGGTGGAACCCGTTTTTACACCAAAGTCTCTAAGCCCAGACTTAGGGATGAGACTCAGCACAGACCTTGCCATGGAGTGACGAGCAGACCAAACACTCAAGGACCCTCCAAAAACGTGTGTCCATGACAATGAAGACAAACAACCAGAGAAGAATCAAGAATCTACCTAGGCAACATACTCAAGCATAAGGGCTCGAAGAGAAGCCTACAATGACGCACCCCAGCACTGTCAAGTATGAAGACCACCTGCGACTGAAGATCTCTTGCTTTAAGGAAGATAAGGACTTACCCGTTAACAAGAACCTACACCAAGGCACAACCCTTCTATTCTAAATGCGAGACACCTAGATGTCACTAACCACCATGAGCAACCCCAGAACCAACACTCAAACACTGCTTGGCCACGTATTCCGACCTTGGAATACACACGCAAGCCAGGTCTTGCCAAGACCCCATCCACCAAACCCTTAACCATTAGGCAAGCCTAACAGGTTGCTGGAACTCCTTTCACCCTAAGACAAAGTCAACGATGCACTCGAAGACATATCATCAAGCACTTCAAGAACCAAGACAACCATGCCGGAGCAAAAGGAACATGGAACATAAAGACTACCTCACCTCTGAATTTCTGCTTTCCTTCCTATGCCTAGCCTAGGAATCTTGGGGACGAGATTATTGTAAGTGGGGTATGTCTGTCACACCCTATGATTTGCCTCATGACTAAGTTATCATGACTCAAAAATGAGGGCCAATTAAATTTGTGTGCTTGTTATGCTTGACTTGATTGCTGATTGTCTGATTTCTTGCTAGTGCTCTATATTCATAAAATCCCTCCTACTCTCAAAACTCTTTTACTTTATCCCCACTCTTGTCTAATGATCATGCCATGAGGATAGGACTTAATTATATTTTTACAAAGCATTATTTTTGCCAAAAAGGTTTTATTCAAATTAGGTTTGCAAAAACCCCTGATTTGAGATTTGCACTACAAGTCCCCAAATTGTGTGGGTCCTTTTTCCCCAAATGCTTTATTTGGAACCTACTATATATATAACTTCCCAAAACCACAAAATATTAGTTTAAAAGATTATTTTAATATTTTATTTAAAGGCCTTTTCTTAGGGCCAAAAGTGGTCTTTTATAGGGAAAAATTATTTAAATGCTTTAAAAATATTTGGGAAATTTTTGGAAAGCTCACTAGACATATATTGTCCATATATAAGAGTTTAAAGGCATGGTCATGTTCAAAGTATTGGACAAAACCCTTCAAAACCATTTGTGCCCATTTCAAGCATTTGAAATATTTCTATAAAAAATATTCTCGAATAAATCCAGGAAAATTCTAGCTTGTCTCATAGGATATATGTGGTCATCTTGCCAAGTTTCATCTCAATCCCAATTGTTTTGGTTCAGCAAAATATCCTAAAACCATTCGTGTCCAGAGTCAAATTTGATCAACTTTACATTGTGAAGTACCTCCTATTGATCCCAAACTTTGTGGGCATGCTCTATTACCCAAATCATGATGCTACACTAAGTGGTGCATCAAGGAGAATAGATTTGCAAACCTAGATCTACAGAAACCTAATTCCACTGATTTCTAGGGATTACAAAGTTTACATTATCAACTTTCTTCATTTGAGATGAAAAGTTGTGATCAAGACCAAATGGACTTACCATTTACCCCTAGTAAATCGCAAGGTCATAGGATTCCCTTTCTTATCCCAATCATAGCACAAACACCTTCAGCCATAAACTTGTGGGCAAGCAAAGTGGGCCCAAAAAGATTCCCCTTGCCCCCAACTTTATACCACAACATATTATAACCCTCTTCTACCTCCAGTAGCCTTGCCATGGCCTCGAGTCAACTATTTGGGGGGGGTAACTCTCTCTTATTCCCTCTCTTTTTAACATGACAGCACATCTCCTTCCCTTCTGATCATGCTAATGACCCCAAATTTTTCCACAACCTCACTTGAATACCTATGCATCAAACCAAACCCAAATATGACAGGCTCATGTGGAAAATATGAGCAGTTCATCTAAACCTACACTATGGCAGAAATAGTGCTCTTACACTGCAAGTACTCTGTAGAATCATCTCCCTGAGTTGAAAATTGGTGGACTTGTAGTCCCTCCATAGCTTAGTCCATTAGACATGGTTTTGTTCCAAGTAGACCACAATAGAAACCCCTTAGATGAGCCTCCAGTTTGATGCTGCAAACTTAACCCCTGTAAAAAACCATCTACCCAGCTCCATTTGCCCTCCCACTTCACCATATAGCTTTACCATGGTGCCTCACATGGTAGACATGTCTGGGCAACCAAAAGGATGCTCTGGACACAAAGTGGCATGGTGACCACGCTGCTGACCTACAGAAATGGTGCTCTGCTAGTGAACCATGTTGGGTAGCTCATGTCTGTCCTTTGTAGGGCATGCGCACACGCCAGGGCATCTCCCTTGATCTCCCACGCTTCTCCTCGATGCTACCAAGGCTCCAAGGAAGCTCTAGCGCACATGCTCACCACGCCCGAGGGCATCCGAGGCGCTACCGAGCTCCCCCTCGTCGATCCCCTATTTCCGCACCTCCCCGAGCTCCCTCTCGCGCCCTTGGCTCTCCCCCTCTCCCTTGTACCTCCCCAGACCAAGCCCCCTTGATCCCGAGGCCCTCTCCTCCTTCTTCGGCCAGAGCTCTCCAGCCATGGCCTCGCTCGGAGTCGAACTCCCCCGAGCTCCCCCTCTCCTTGGAGCTTCGCCAACACCTCCCCACATCACCACGAGGCCACCTGCCGGTCCGTTCCCTCTCCTCCGCGGTTATGGCACCGCATGCGTCATCGCCATCGGCTGCCCCCACCTCGACCAACGCCGCGGTCGACCCCGACCTTCAGGGCCTGGGAACGGCCCTGGCAAAGGCGACTTGCCATCCCGAGCGCGCCGGCTGTCGGAGCTCCGCCGGAGATGGCCGGTGCTGCCGAGGGCAAGCGCTAGCGTCGCCCTATTCCACCTTCATCGCCTCTACCTGCTCGAGCGGGAGGTGGGGGAAGGTCCCGACAGGCGGGCCTCGCCTGTCAGCGACCGACCGTCCGCCCCGCCCCCCGGTTTAAGTGGAAGCGGGCTTCCCCGGGACCGTCTTCCCGCATGGGAGGCACACTCCTGTGAATACGCCTTCGGTGTAAGTGATGCGTGTGGGCAGCTGCGCTACTGGGCCGCCCAGTAGCTATTGCTCGGCCGACGCACTGTTTTCTTTTTTTGGGGGGGGGGGGTAAGTCACATTTTATTGTCCTTTTTGTTTTTCCTAGGCAATCAAAAATTCATAATAAATTCATTTGAATTCCAAATTGGATGATTCAAACTGCAGGATGTTCCTAAAATCAAGATCTATCCAATGGTGTGCAGTGCACATTTTCTTCCATATGACAATTTCCCCTCCACCAAATATTTTGGTAATATCTTTTATTATAGAACCACATTGTAAAATTCTTAGGACACTCACCTTAGCTCCATATGAAGTGATTCAAAATCCTAGGTAGATCTAAATTCATACACTAAGTGGTGAACATTTTTGCCTTACCCTTATTCTGTTGTGTAATTTATTAGGCCATTTATTCATATGGACCCACTTTGAGAAATAATAGGAACTTCTTACCAACTCCAAATCCAGTGAAACAACTTCCCACATGTTCCTAAAAACATGCCCTATTTGATGAGTGCCACCACTCATTTTATAAAAATGTTTTCTATGGACATCTTAAAGGACCATCATTTCCTGCATTTCCACCATTCCAAACTCCCCCTTGATCCACATCCTATGAAACCTCCTTGGTTATTTTTCTTATGACCAGAGATGTCCAATGGAAATAAAACTCCTATTTATAGAGCACTTTTATTTACTGCTTGTTGTGTTGCTTATTGTGGTTGTTTATCGACGGTAGTTGACAAAGTAGACGAAATGCTCGGAGTGGACGAGAAGCGGGTGAAGACCTCGAAGACATTGCTAAGCCAGGCAAGCAACCCTTTGACCATGTTAAGAAACTTTTTCATGCATGAAATATAGCACTTGTTGTTCCGATGATTGATCATAATGTGGTGTTCCCCTAAGGTGGGATGCCTCCGATACTTCTGCCGTTGAAAGTTGCATCATGCATGACCCTAGCACCTTATGAGGTTTGCGCGGGTGGGAGTAGTTAGGTTGCAAGTGGATGCTATGCAAGTGAGATGGGGTTTATGCATAGTGATGGAGAGGAAGAATGATTTCAAAGAATTTTTTGAAAAACCCGTCGGGTGCCACTAATTCCCGAGGGAGATGATGATAAGTTGGGTGACCACTTGAGAAAGAAGTGGTGTGCCAGGGCAAGTGAGTGTGTGTGTTTTTGAAAACGGATTAGATTTAAGGTCTGCTGATCGCGCCAACCATACATGCGTAACCACGATAACCCTTATGGGATGGGGCTTTGTTGATTACTATGATGGGTACTGGCAAGGAGCCTGCATTACTAGTGGCAAGAGTGGTGTGGTCACTCTTGATACGGGGTCGTTCCGGAAGTGGAAGGCGATGTGCTGTCTTTACAGCCACCGGGCACACCATTGCGTGCCCTCATGGATGATACATGTGATGTATATCATGAGGGATAGCACCAATGAGTGGACTCTCTGTTTATTATCACCATGGGAAAGGCATTGTTCGGGTTCTTACCTTGGGTATGTTATATACCACGAGTCGTGGATGACACGGAAGTTCCCCGAGACATGTGGGTAAAATGTGCAACCTCTACATAGTGTAAAACTATTCGAATAGCCGTGTCCACGGTAATGGATAGTTAGAGGTGCTTCTTGTTGGAAATATGCCCTAGAGGCAATAATAAATGTTATTATCATATTTCCTTGTTCATGATAATCGTTTATTATCCATGCTATAATTGTATTGATCGCAGACTTAGATGCATGTGTGGATACATAGACAAAACCATGTCCCTAGTATGCCTCTAATATACTAGCTCATCGATCGAAGATGGCTATGGTTTCCTAGTCATGGACACGAGATGTCATTTTATAATGAGATCACGTCATTAGGAGAATGATGTGATGGATAAGACCCAAACTACAAACGTAGCATATGATCGTGTCAGTTTATTGCTACTATTTTTTGCATGTCAGGTATTTGTTCCTATGACCATGAGATCATGCAAATCACTGACACCGGAGGAGTACCATGTGTGTATCAAAAGTCACAACATCACTAGGTGACTATAAAGGTGCTCTACAGGTATCTCCGAGGGTGTCTATTGGGTTGGCATGGATCAAGACTGGGATTTGTTACTCCGTGTGACAGAGAGGTATCTGAGGGCCCACCCGGTGATACAACATCACAACAAGCCTTGCAAGAAATGTGACTAAGTGTTAGTCACGTGATCTTGTATTACAAAACGAGTAAAGAGACTTGCCAGTAACGTGGTTGAACTACGTATGGAGATACCGACGATCAAATCTCGGGCAAGTAACATACCGAAGAAGAAAGGGAACATCATACGGGATTAACTGAATCCTTGACATAGAGGTTCGACCGATAAAGATCTTCGTAGAATATGTAGGAACCAATATGGGCATCCAGGTCCCGCTATTGGTTATTGACCGTAGAGGTGTCTCGGTCATGTCTACATAGTTCTCGAACCTACAAGGTCTGCACACTTAAGGTTCGGTGACATTTCAGTAGTATAGAGTTATGCATGGTGGTGACCGAAGGTTGTTCAGAGTCCCGGATGAGATCCCGGTCGTCACGAGGAGCTCTGGATGGTCTGAAGGTAAACATTTATATATAGGAAGTCCTATTTTGGTCGCAAGAAAAGTTTCGGGCTCATCGGTAGTGTACTAGGAGTGCCGGTAGTGTACCGGGAGACCATCGAGAGGGGTATTTCGACCCAAGAGGCTACATGGGCTGTGGGAGGAGGAATACCAGCCCTTAGTGGGCTGGTGGAAGTCCCACACAAGGCCCATGCATCTGGGAAAGAAAAGCCCAAAGAGAAAAGGTGGAAAAAGGGGGAAAAGGCAAAACGGGAAGGAGTCCTAGTCCTACTAGGATTGGAGAAGATTCCTCCTCTCCTATCCACTTCGGCCGAAGCCTCCTAGGGCTGGCCTTTTGGCCAAGCCTACTCCACTCTTCCTCTTATATATACTAGAGGTTTTAGCGTTTTTAGGCACCAGATTTTTAGCCACGTGCTACCCTCTCTTCTAGTGCATAGTTTCTCCTCTAGATCGGTTTTCTGCAATGCTTAGGCAAAGCCCTACCAGAATAGCTCCACCACCATCGCCGCAACGCCATCGCTCTGCCGGAGAACTCGTCTACCTCTCCGCTCCCTCTTGCTAGATCAAGAAGGCAGAGATCGTCATCGAGTTGTACGTGTGCTGAACGCGGAGGTGTCGTCCGTTCGGCGCTAGATCGGAAGGACCATGATCAAGATCGCGAGATGGATCATGATGAGATCGTGGGACGGATCGTGATGAGTTCGCGGGACAGATCGTGATTGGATCGCGGGATGGATCGTGATGAGATCGCGAGATGCTCGGCGATTTGGATCGCGAAGACGTTCGACTACACCAACCGCGTTTCTTAACACTTCCCGCTTAGCGATCTACAAGGGTATGTAGATCCACTCTCCCTCTCATAGATGCTCCTCACCATGGATAGATATTGCGTGTGCGTAGGAAATTTTTTGTTTCCCATGTAATGTTCCCCAACAGTGGTATTAGAGCTAGGTCTATGTGTAGATGAGATCTCGAGTAGAACACAAAGAGTTTGTGGGCATTGATGCTTATATTGCTTCCTCCCTTGGTCGTGTTTTGGTTCAGCGGTATTGTGGGATGAAGCGGCCTGGACCAACCTTACTCGTACGCTTACGAGAGACCGGTTCCATCGACTTACGTGTAACCTTGTTGCACAAAGATGGTTGGCGGGTGTCTGTTTCTCCTACTTTAGTTGGATCAGATTCGACTAAGGCGGTCCTTGAGAAGGTTGAAAAGCAACTTATTTATCACCGTTGTGGTTTATGCGTAGGTGAGAACTGTTCTTGCTAGATACCTGTAGCAGCCACATAAAACATGCAACAACAATTAGAGGACGTCTAACTTGTTTTTGCAAGGTATGTGGTGATGTGATATGGCCAATTACATGATGAGATATATGTGATGTATGAGATGATCATGTGTTGTATCGAATATCACGACTTGCATGTCGATGAGTACGACAACCGGTAGGAGCCATAGGGTTGTCTTTAATTATTGTATGACTGGTGTGTCAATCATTAAGCGCTGTGTAATGCTTTACTTTATCGCTAAACGGTAGCAATAGTAGAAGCATGGTGGGAGCGACAACCCAGATGGCGACATGTTGATGGAGATCAAGATGATGAAGGTCATGGTGTCATGCCAGTGATGATGGAGATCATGCCAGTTCTTTCAAGATGGAGATCAAAAGCACAAATTCATGGCCATATCATATCACTTATGATTTGCATGTGATGTTAATCCTTTTTATGCACCTTGTTTTTCGTAGGACGGCGATAGCATTATAAGGTGATCCCTCGCTTAAATTTCAAGATGAATTGTGTTCTCCCTAAGTGTGCACTGCTGCGAAAGTTCGTCGTGTTGAGACACCACATGATGATCGGGTGTGATAGACTCTATGTTCACATACAACGGGTGCAAGCCAGTGTTGCATATGCAGAACACTCGGGTTAAACTTCACGAGCCTAGCATGTATAGACATGGCCTCGAAACACAAGAGACCGAAAGGTCGAACATGAGTCATATAGTAGATATGATCAACATGATGATGTTCAACATTGAAACCACCTCAACTCACATGATGATCGGACTTGAGTTGGTGAATCTGGATCATGTATCACTCGAATGACCAGAGGGATGTCAATTTGAGTGGGAGTTCTTTTGTAATATGATAAATTGAACTCATTATCATGAACATAGTCAGTAGTGTCTTTGCAAATTATGTTGTAGATTACTTGCTCGCGCTGTAGCTCCCTTGAATTTTTATATGTTCCTAGAGAAATAGAGTTGAAACATGATGGTAGCAATATTCTGGACTGGGTCCGTGATCTGAGGATTGTCCTCATTGCTGCACAGAAGGCTAGTCCTTAATGCACCGCTCGGTGCACCAACCCCTCTAGTGTCGTCTGTAGATCTTGTGAACATCTGACAAGCACGTTCTGATGGCTACTTGATAGTTTAGTGCGTCATGCATTTCGTCTTAGAATTGAGGCTCTGAAACATTTTGAATGTCATAGAACATATGAGATGTTCTAAGAGCTGAAATTAGGATCTCAGGCTCGTGCCCGTGTTGCAAGATATGAGATCTCCAACAAGATTCTTTGGCTGCAAGATGAAAGAGAATAGCTCAATCATTGAGCATGTGCTCAGATTGTCTGGGTGCTACAGTCGCTTGAATCGAGTGGGAGTTGATCTTCCAGATAAGATAGTGATTGATATAGTTCTCCAAGTCACTTTCACTAATCTACTAGAACTTGGTGATGAACTATAAAATGCCAGGGATAGAAATAATGACCCCTAAGCTAATCGCGATGTTTGACACCGCGAAGGTAGAAATCAAGAAGGAGCGTCAAGTGTTGATGGTTAGTAAAACCACTAGTTTCAAGAAGGGCAAGGCCAAGGAGGGAACCTTCATGGATCAAGTGAAGCAACCCAAAGTTGAAGCCAAACCCGAGACTAAGTGCTTCGATTATGAGGTGAGCGGTCGCTGAAGTGGAACAACCCTAGATACTTGGTATATAAGAAGGCTAGCAACATCGACAGAAGTATATTTGATATACATGTTATTGATGTGTACCTTGCTAGTACTCCTGGTAGCACCTGGGTATTGGATACCGGTTCAGTTGCTAAATGTTAGTAACTCGAAATAAAAGCTGCGGAATAAACGGAGAACTAGCTAAGGGTGAGGTGACGATCTGTGTTCGAAATGTTTCCAAGGTTGATGTGATCAACATCGCATGCTCTCTCTACCTTTGGGATTAGTGACGAACCTAAATAAATGTTATTTGGTGTTTTGCATTGAGCATGAACGTGATTAGATCGTGTTTATTGCAACACGGTTATTCATTTAAGTTAGAGAATAATTGTTATTCTGTTTACATGAATAATACCTTCAATGGCCATGCGCCTAGTGAGAATGGTTTGTTGAATCTTGATCATGGTAATACACATGTTCATAACATTGATGCCAAAAGATACAAAGTTAATAATGATAGTACCACATACTTGTAGCACTCCCGCTAAATGTCATATTGGTATAAAGCGCATGAAGAAATTCCATGTTGATGGATCTTTGGACTCATTCGATTTCGAATTGGTTGAGACATGCGAACCATGCCTCTTGGGCAAGATGACTAAGGACCCCATTTTCCGGATTGATGGAGCGGGCAAGTGAATTATTGGAAATAATACATGTTCATGTATGCAATCCAATGAGTCTTGTAGCGTGCGGTGGATATCGTTATTTTCTTACCTTCACTGATGATTTGAGTAGATATAGTGTAAGTTTACTTAAAGAAAAACAAGTCTGAATCGTTTGAAAAGTTCAAGCAAATTCAGAGTGAAGTTTAAGATCATCGCGACAAGAAGATAAAAATGTCCGTGATATGATCGTGGAGGTGAATATCTGAGGTACGAGTTTGGCATACAACTTTAGACAATGTGAAAGTCGTTTCACAACTCACGCCACCTGGAACACCATAGTGTGATGGTGTGTCCGAACGTCAGAGTCGTTCTCTATTAGGTATGGAGCGGGCTATGATGTCTCTTATCGTTTTGCTACTACAATTTTGGGGTTATGCATTGGAGACAACTACATTCACTTTAAATAGGGCACCAGCTAAATCCGTTGAGATGACACCGTGTGAATTATGGTTTGAAAGAAACCTAAGCTATCATTTCTTAATGTTTGGGGATGTGATGCTTGTGTGGAAAAATGATTTCACCTAATGAGATCGAACCCAAAGCGGGCAAATGCATCTTCATAGATTACCCTAAGAACAGTTGGGTGAACCTTCTATCTCAGATCCAAGCATAAAGTGTTTGTTGCTAAAACGGGTCCTTTCCGAAGAAAAAGTTTCTCTCGAAAGAATTGAGTGCGAGGAAGATAGAACTTGATGAGGTTGTTGAACCTTTGTTTCAACCAGAGAGTAGTGCAGCGCAGAAAGATGTTTCTATGGAACCTATGTCAGTTGAAGAGGAAGTAAATGATGATGATCATGAAGCTTCGGATCAAGTTACAATGAAACCTCGGAGGTCGAGAAGGATGCGTACTGCTCCTGAGTGGTACGATAACCCTGTCTTGGAGGTCATGTTGTTGGACAACAACGAACCTACGAGATATGAAGAAGTGATGATGGGCCCGGATTCTGACAAATGGTTAGAGGCCATGAAATCCGAGAAAGGATCCATGTATGAAAACTATAGACTTTGGTAGACTTGCTCGTTGGACGGCAGGTCGTCAAGTACAAATGGACCTTTGTTGATGGTGAATGTCACCATTTATAAACCTTGACTTGTCATAAAGAAGTTTCCGACAAGTTCAAAGAGTTGACTATGATGAGACTTTCTCACTCGTAGCGATGCTAAAGTCTATTGGAATTATGTTAGCAGTTGCTGCATTTTTAAATTATGAAATCTAGCAGATGGATGAAAAACATTGTTTCCTTAACTGTTTACTTGAGGAAAATTTGTATGTGATACAACCAGAAGGTTTTGTCAGTCCTAAGGATGCTAAAAGGTGAGCAAGCTTTAGTGATCCTTCTATGGACTGAAGCAAGCATCCTGGAGTTGGAATATACACTTTGATGAGGTGATCAAAGTTTTTGAGTCTATACAAAGTTTATGAGAAACATGTATTTACAATAAAGTGAGTGGGAGCACTATAGAGTTTTTGATAAGCATATGTGGTTGACATATTGTTTATCAGAAATGATGAAGAATTTCTAGAAAGCATAAAGGGTTGTTTGATAGGAGTTTTTCAAAGGAAGACCTGGATAAAGCTACCTAATTGTTGAGCATCAAGATCTATAGAGATAGATCAAGATGCTTGATGAGACTTTCAATGAGTACATACCTTGATAAGATTTTGAAAGAGATCAAAATGGATTAGTCAGAGAGAAGTGTTCTTGCCTGCTTTGTAAGGGATGAAGTTGAGTGAGACTCAAAGCTCGACCACGGCAGAAGAAAGAGAAAGGACGAACATCGCCCCCTATGCCTTAGCCATAGGTTCTGTATAGTATGCCATGCTGTGTATCGCACCTGTGTGTGCCTTGCAATGAGTCCATCAAGGGGTACAAGAGTGATCCAGGAGTGGATCACTGGACAGCGGTCAAGATTATCCTTAGTAACTAAAAGACTAAGGAGATCTTTCTCGATTATGGAGGTGATAAAGAGTTCGTCGTAAAGAGTTATGTCGATGCAAGCTTTAACACCAATCCGGATGACTCGTAGTAGCAATCTGGATACGTATAGTGGAGCAGCCATTTGGAATAGTACCAGCTAGAGTGTGGTAGCAGTATTTACAGTTTGACATAGAGATTTGCAAAGTACACACAGATCTGAATGTCGCAGACCCGTTGACTATAAGACCTCTCTCACATGCACAGCATGATCGAGCCCCAGAGCTCATTGGGTGTTAGATTCATAACAATGCGAATCGCATGGTGATGTGAACTAGATTATTGACTCTAGTTCAAGTGGGATACTGTTGGAAATATGCACTAGAGGCAATAATAAATTAGTTATTATCATATTTCCTTGTTCATGATAATCGCTTATTATCCATGCTATAATTGTATTGATCGAAGACTTAGATACATGTGTGGATACATAGCAAAACCATGTCCCTAGTATGCCTCTAATAGACTAGCTCGTTGATCAAAGATGACTATGGTTTCCTAGTCTTGGACATGATATGTCATTTGATAACGGAATCACGTCATTAGGAGAATGATATGATGGACAAGACCCAAACTACAAACGTAGCATATGATCGTGTCAATTTATTGCTACTGTTTTCTGCATGTCAAGTATTTGTTCCTATGACCATGAGATCATGCAACTCACTAACACAGGAGGAGTACCTTGAGTGTATCAAACATCGCAACGTAACTGGGTGACTATAAAGGTGCTCTACAGGTATCTTCGAGGGTGTCTGTTGGGTTGGCATGGATCAAGACTGGGATTTGTTACTCCGTGTGACGGAGAGGTATCTCAAGGCCCACTCGGTAATACAACATCACAACAAGCCTTGCAGGCAATGTGACTAAGTGTTAGTCACGGGATCTTGTATTACAGGACGAGTCAAGAGACTTGCCGGTAACGAGGTTGAACTAGGTATGGAGATACCGACGATCGAATCTTGGGCAACTAAAATACCGCAGAAGAAAGGGAACATCATATGGGTTTACTGAATCCTTGACATAGAGGTTCGACCGATAAAGAACTTCGTAGAATATTTAGGAACCAATATGGGCATCTAGGTCCTGCTATTGATTATTGACCATAGAGGTGTCTTGGTCATGTCTACATAGTTCTTGAACCCGTAGGGTCTGCACACTTAAGGTTCGGTGACGTTTCGGTAGTATAGAGTTATGCATGGTGGTGACCGAAGGTTGTTCTGAGTCCCAGATGAGATCCCAGACGTCATGAGGAGCTCCGGAATGGTCCCGAGGTAAAGATTGATATATGGGAATTCCTATTTTGGTCGCCGGAAAAGTTTTGGGCTCATCGGTAGTGTACTAGGAGTGCGGGTAGTGTACCGAGAGTGCCGGTAGTGTACCGAGAGTGCCGGTAGTGTACCGGGAGACCTTTCGGGAGGGGTATTTTGACCCAAGAGGCTAGATGGGCTGTGGGAGGATGAATACCAGCCCTTAGTGGGATGGTGTAAGTCCCACACAAGGCCCATGCGGCTGGGAAAGAAAAGCCCAAAGAGAAAAGGTGGAAAAAGGCAAAAAGGGAAGGAGTCCTAGTCCTACTAGGATTGGAGGAGGATTCTTCCTCTCCTATACCCTTCGGCCGAAGCCTGCTAGGGCTGGCCCTTTGTCCAAGCTTCCTCCTCTCTTCCTCTTATATATACTAGAGGTTTTAGGGTTTTTTGGCACCAGATTTTCAGCCACGTGCTACCCTCTCCTCTAGTGCATAGTTTCTCCTCTAGATCGGTTTTCTACAGTGCTAAGGTGAAGCCCTGCCGGAATAGCTCCACCACCATCGCCGCAACGCTGTCGCGCTGTCGGAGAACTCGCCTACCTCTCTGCTCCCTCTTGCTGGATCAATAAGGTGGAGATCGTCATCGAGCTGTACGTGTGGTGAACGCCGAGCTGCCGTCCATTTGGCGCTAGATCGGAAGGACCGTGATCAAGATCGCGAGACAGATCATGATGAGTTAGCGGGACGGATCTTGATTGGATCGTTGCACGGATCGTGATGAGATCGCGGGACGCTCGGCGGTTTGGATCGCGAAGACATTCGACTACACCAATAGCGTTTCTTAACGCTTCCCGCTTAGCGATCTACAAGGGTATGTAGATCCACTCTCCCTCTCGTAGATGCTCATCACCATGGATAGATCTTGCTGTGCGTAGGAAATATTTTGTTTCCCATGCAACGTTCCCCAGCACTTCTTAAACTACATCCAGATGTTTTCGCAAACTTGGTGTGTGTGTGTGTGTGGTGACAAGGATGATATTTGAGTCGAGTCGGTTGACTTGGCATGATGACTGAACATGAGAACTTCAGACGGTATATGAGACAACTCTGAGGACTTGGTGTGAGGGTCGAACATGAGATGTCCAACCCCCTACTTATCATGATGACTATAACGTGTTCTTATGAACACCTATCTATGGTTGATGCGTGCTTATCTAAGATATTGAACATGACATTGCATTCAAAATTAGCTTTCCGCAAAATACCTACTTAGTGCTATTTCATGCATTATTATTGCCTTGTTCCAAACTTGGGTTGCTTGCGAGTACATTCAAAGTACTCATTGGATTGCCACTGGTTATTTTTTTGGCCAGGCACGAAAGATCAAGTTAAGTAGAAGAATGCCTCGGTGACGATCATGCAAGCTAGGATGCTTCCCAGTCAGAATGCCTATAGGGTTAAGGTTGATAGCATGGGTTTGCGCTTTCATTGAAGATTTCTGCTGCAATCATATGAAGACAATGCGGCGAAGGCCATATTTGAATGAAACGGTATTTAATGGATCAAAGACTCTTGTTATTCAGTTTCTGTGTGTTCAGTGAGCATTGATCTCTGGGATCACTATGCACGTACATTCGGTGATCAGGCCTTATGAGTCGGGGTCCCCACAGCCACCCCCTCCAAACCCCAGTTCGTGTCGGCGGTAAGGAAAGTCTAGTTACGAACGAATGCCCCAAATAGATAGGTCTAAAATCTCACCCTACCCTAACACAAAACCTATAGGACTCCATCATGGTCAAACCCCCTTTCGCTTCTAGACAAAGGTGGACCATGTGTCGGCCAACAAATGTGTGCTTGTGGCGCGAGATGGGTAACACCACACATACGAACCACATGCAGGTGGCCCTACTCTATATATGAAAATGATGTGGTGTGATATTTAACTACCATTCACAACTTTGATGTGGCAGCTATGCCTTGCAAATTAACCGGACTTCCCTAACCCCATGGAGGTTGCAGGTAGTTTAAAAGTAGTCCCCACCTCCCCTACCCCCCCCCACACACACACGTTGAGGGGAGGTCATCTCATAAAGACGTATTGTAACACAGACGAAGCAGAGGCCAACTTTGTGATATAACCTCTCAAGCTCGTTGTAGGTCAAAGTGATGGATGTCCACATGGCCCAGCAAACTTGGCTAGTTTGTTGTCGATAACCTCGCGAGGGAGTGCCTAAGAAAAAACCCACTCCATGAATGTGGCCCAAAAATATTTATATGGAAGTGATGTGTGGTGTCTGAATACCCAATGAATTTGCTATGGCACCATGATTTGGAACCGTAAATCCACACACTGAGCGAGGGTTCATGACACGTAGCATGCGCTCAAACTTAATTGGGCCTGGACTGGTCGACCTACTAAACAGTAACACAATTGAAAGAAGAAGAATCCACCCTGGTAATCTTTCTCGTCATCGGTCGAAATGATGGACGTGTGTTGAACACCCAATGCACAACATTGATGTGGTGCATGCGTTGAAAATCGCACATTGCAACACAGAGCAAGAGGTTCATGACGTGTCGTGTACATGCTCACCCTCCCACTTCGATCCAGCGGGATGGATTCAAGTATACACATGCTCTATTATGTAATCTCACATCACGACCTATACCGTGAGACAAACAAATTTTTTAATCCCCTCCTAGTTAAGTCATATTAATTAACCTCTCTCGCTGTCCGTTGAAGTGATGGACCAAGCGGGCCCACAGATGGAAGCATCGCTGATAACGTGTGAGTGAGTGCCAGAGGATAACCACCATCACTTGCATGTGTGCCAAACATATATATTGAGAGGTGTGTGGTTGGGTTGTTTTGAAAACCTAATGCACAACTTTGATGTGGCATTTGCCTCGAAATCCATAAAGTCCCCACAGAGATAAGGTTCATGACACCTAGAATATGCTGCTCCCATCCCCCCTTCGACACGTACTATATACTCCTACCGTAACACATCCCTAAAAGAATTAATCCTCCTTGTTTTTCAAACTATATGTAACAGCCCGGGACCAACACTCTAGAAGATTCACCTTTTATTCCATTGTTGTCGTGTGATTCGTCTGGTTGTCGCATTCATCATTGCATCATTCGCATCATCTGCATAGCATTAGCACTCGTTTTCAAAAAATTGCATCCGTTCGTAGATGTGTAGATGTCGGTTCTATCCATTCGTGCCGTCAACCTTTCCAGACCAACCACACACTCACGCGTCCGCGACATCGTTAAAATAACCGTTTTTAAAGCGCGCGAAAAATATTCTTGGATTGGGTCGAAACTTGGCATGCGGTCTTGTTTTATTGTAGGTAGGCTGCCTGCCAAATTTCGTCGCAATCAGAGGTCGTTTGTTGTTCGAACGATCAACCGTAGCAGTGTAGTCATCGGTTTTTTATCGGACGTTTTCTCGGTGTTCCAAACTCGTGTCACGGGCTCACATCTCCCCCTCTCCTCAGCCCACACCCCTCTACCCAGCCCACTTAAACCTATCCCGTGACCGGAGCCATCCGATTGCGATCGACCGGCTCGAAACGGTGCGAAACCCCCTCCTATTATTCATCTGCTATTTATGGTAGTGTAACCCCTAGCCCAATTGGTCCAAACTCAAAATTCTAGGAGCCTTGTCCCATCCAACCCTCAGCCGGCACCACCCCCGTCTCCATTTTCGTGCCCAACCAATTCCCCTCCACCTCGGGATCTCCCCTGTTCTGCCCGCCAAGAACCAGCGCCCCCTTCGCCCTTGTTGCCGTGCCCAACCAACCCCGTGCCTCCACCAGCAACCAGCAGCCGCGCCTGAGCTCCTCGTCCCCGACTGCCCATGCATCTCCCCCGCGCTCGTGATCCTCCTCCAAAATGCGATCGGGAGAGGAGCTCCCGATCTGAAGCTTCTGCGTCTCTGGGTCCTCCTCGATGGACACAGGGAGAGGCGCTCCCATGGGCGTCCAGCCGCAAGGAGAGGATCTCCTCCTACCACTCCCAACGACCCTAGGATAGTAGCCTCGCGCCATTGTTACCTTCGCTCCCGACTCTCCCTACTTCCCTCCCCTTATTTTCCCCTCTAAACTCTCTCTCTGTACTCTGTTTCTTCAGGTAACAGCAGCCGAGCAGGAGGCCTTGCGCCTGAGTCTCCCCGCTCTCCTCATCGGACCAGCCGCCGTCGGCGACTGAATCAACAGCAGGTCATGCCGCGGGCCTCCTCCCTCTCCTCCCTTTCCCGTTCTCCTCTCTATAATGGCCTCCCTCTCTTCTGTTCGCCTGCAGGAGCTGTCATGGACATCGTTGCAAGCATCCACCATCGTCGTTGGTCGACTCCCCCCGTTCTGGTAGAAAACCGAACCCCGATGAGCTCCTTTTCCCAGATCCGACCTTCCTTGAGCTCTCCGCCGCGAGCCGCCTCCATGCCGACGCCGTTGACCTGCTACAGCTCCATAGCCATCCTCCTCTGTCTCTCGGGTTCAGTTATGGCGTTTTCAATCTTGTTCAGTTCCGCAGCAGAGTTGGTTCATCACGCGAAATCCACTTGTTTTAGTATAAGCCCTTGCTAGCCCAACTGGTTAGCTCATTGGTTTGAGCCAGGAGATCCTGGGTTCTAATTCCCATGGATGTTGTTTTTGTTTTCTGCAATTTGTCTCTGAGAATGAGCTCATGGTGTCATTTCTTTTTCTGCGAGACCCTGTTCTTTTACATACCAGTGGCCAGCCTGACTGGTTAGCATGAGGCTTTGCTCCCACAGAGCTCCTGGGATTAAATCCCAAGGAAACCTATTTTTTGGGGGCATGCATATTTTAGTAATTGTCTCTGCAATTTGTCTCTAAGAATGAGCTCATGGTGTCATTTCTTTTTCTGCGAGACCCTGTTCTTTTACATACCAGTGGCCAGCCTGACTGGTTAGCATGAGGCTTTGCTCCCACAGAGCTCCTGGGATTAAATCCCAGGGAAACCTATTTTTTTGGGGCATGCATATTTTAGTAATTGTCATTATTTTATATTGCTCATGAATAAGTAATGGTGCATTCAAATAAAACAAGTTATATATAAAATATACTTAGAATTTCGTGTAGATTTAAATTTTCCAACTCTCACATGTGTTTAAAATGTTTAACCTGCTGTTTTCATGTAATTTGCGTAAATGCCATGTAAAATGATTTATATCATAACTAATTAACCGTAGCTTCGTTGAAAATATTCCACATATGTAACTTGGCTAGAAATATGTGTAGAATAACATGATGACATTTATTTTGCTATTTAACAACTCTAAAATTGTGTTAGGACAGATCTGGACCCAAATCATAATATGCTTATGGGGATGTTTCGGAAATGCTATATGTTGCTTCGGGCCCCATTTAAATTGCCTACATGATATAGTTGTTCATGCTTCACCTCTTGCCATGTCTAACAATATTTAACATTGATGTGTACCTAAACGGAAATGAACTAAGTAATTCGAATGTGGAGTTTCGTCCATATGCAACTCGTTGCATATTGAACTTCGCTTAATGTGTAGTAGTTGTTTGTTGTTCTTGCCATGCCATTCCTTGCATATCTAAACCGGACATGCATCATATTGTTTATGCATCATGTCATGCATACGTTGTGGTGTATCTTGTGTTGATTGTTTTTTTCGGATTGCTTCTTCCCGATAGAGTCCCGAAAGCATTCGAAGTGTGAGCATTCGTTCAACTTCATTGGCTCGTCTTCTTCATGGACTCATTCTTCTTCCGAGCAGGATCTCAGGCAAGATGACACATTTCCCTAGATACCACTACTATCATTGGTATGCTAGTTGTCCCTCTTTTATCGTTATGTCTCTCTACCTACCACTTGTTTGTTAAGCCTCCCAACATTGCCATGAAGGCCTCTAACCCCTCCACATCCCAGCAAACCTTTGTTTGGCTATGTTACCGCTCGCTCAGCCCTTCTTATAGCGTTTCTAGCTGTAGGTGCAATTGCTTCCATGTGACAACATGGACATTCTTTTGTTATCACAATATTATTGCTATTTAATTTAATGCACTGATACACTTGGTAGAGGGTGGAATGCTTGGCCTTTTGCTCGGTGTTTTGTTCCACTCTTGCCGTCCTAGTTACTTGTGAACCGGTGTTATGTTCCATAATTGAGCGCTCCTAACATGCTCGGGGTTGTTATGGGGACCCCCTTGATTTTTGTTTTGGGATAAAACTTATCTGGCAAGGCCCAACATTGGTACTACATTTGCCTAATAACCAATAAAATTGCATAGGGACCCGACGGCACCCGCGGATAATTAATCAACAACCCGGGCTAGTGATCCTCATGAGTGTTGGTCCAAACTAGAGCACCCTGCAGGGCCAACCCAGGGCAACTCGGGAGAATTCTATCAGGCCACCGTACGCGTCGCTCATCTGCCGTGCCCTGAGAACGAGATACGCAGCTCCTATCGGGATAGTCGGCTCGTCAGACGGCCTTGCTGGATTTGTTTTACCTTTCTCGAACGTCTTGAGTGAGGAATTCCGATTTTCTTCGGGCTATCTCGAGGTGGCGGATTTCCTATGGAATTGCCTAGGAAGATCATGAGATCCGTGGTCAAGGTTATTCCCGCTGCATGTGGTTAATTTGTGATGGATGAGTTGGAGCACCCATGCAGGGTTAAATCTTTCGGAAAGCCGTGCCCGTGGTTATGAAGCAAACTTGGATACTTGGTTTAACACCCGGTCATGGTAAACTTGAATTAAACTCTAATAAAATATACCAACTCTGTGCGTAACCGTGAATGTCTCTTCTCGTGAGTCCTTATCCGAGAGAGAACATAGTGGGGTTATGTTTGACGTAAGTAGGTATTCAGGATCAGGTAGTGATCGTTACTAGTTCACGTCCGTTATTCGTAGACCACCGTACTTTACTTTCTATAATCGTAATTTATCCACTCAAATAAATGCTTAGTCGCTTGCTGCAGCCTCACCACTTAACCATACCTCACCCATTAAGCTTTAATAGTCTTGATACCCATGGAAATCAGATTGCCGAGTCCCTGTGGCTCACAAATTAGTACAACCATAGTTGCAGGTACATGTAATGTGATGATTTGACGTGAGCACGATGCTTGTTTTGATTTGGAGTTCTTCTTGTTCTTCTTCATTGATCTAGGATGGGTTCCAGGCGGTAGCCTGGGATAGCAAGGATGGATGTCATTTTGTCGTTTTTTTCGTCCATAGTCAGACCCTGCTCTTCTGTATGATGTTTGAGTATGTTGTTGTATTGATATGAACTTGTTGTATCTTGTGGTGAGTGTAAGCCAATTCCATATACTCATCTCTTCTGTACATGTACTTCTAATGATATCCATTCTTGCAACACAATGAGATGCGCTTCTATCCCTGTCGAGGCCCTCGTGCGAAAATGAGGATAGGATCACATCTTGGGCGTGACAAGTTGGTATCAGAGCCTGTACCGACCTAGGAGCTCCCTTGATTGATTGAACTTGGTCGAGTCGAGTCTAGTGAACATCTATTTTGAGTCTAGTTATATCAGAGAGTAGGTTTCTTTTTAGTCCTCTTCTATACTTTGGTGAGGTATTCGACTTAGGAATTTTGATCCTACTCCTCTTCTCGCTCAATTTTTTTAGGATCACGCGGGTATTTTGGAAACTATATGATACCGATGTGACCAAATTCTGTCTTGGTGCTTCCTGTCTGACTTGATTTCTTCCGAGGAGTTGAGCTCCAGGGAATTCTTGGCACATCGTTATCATTTAGCTTCCTTAGTATCTCAGGACGGAGGGTGTTCGGAATTACTTCAATACTTGTCGTGGTGAGATAAGGTCGGAGTCACCCAGTACTGGGGAGGCATCCGGGGTACCACCATGGTTGGTATCATTGTGCTTTCGAGGATTCGAGTTAGATGCATTTGCGAAAGCCTTTGGTTATGTGTTGAAGGATGGAAACAATTGGGGTGAAGGTTTGTTAATTGTGTGGGATACTTCCTCCCTATATCCCCAACACTGGGTTGCATAACCATAAAGTTTTTGGAAGTTCTTAGGTGGGAATACAAGTAGTTACCTAGGCTATCTTCCAACAGATCACGATGTGAGGTTGGGGTTCAACATCTAGTGGATTCGTTTGTTCACGGTCTTTCTTAGAGAGGACAGTCTCGATTTATGCTTCGTCAAGCCTTGTAGTTCGCTACGTCTAGGGAGCATATTCAAGCGTCATTTCAATATGACAATCCAATGTACAATTGAGCCCGTGCGAACCTTACCACAGAAATATCGAGTGAAATCTCCGTTATGCATTTGTTTCCGGCTTATTTCGTAGGCCCCATCCTTTGTTTTTTTTTTGTATATGGTAATTCGAGTTGCTTCGATGTCAAGTGGTGATTTCATATATTTCCTGTGAAGTGTTCTCATATTTCTGTGAGAATGATAATTCTTTTCCCCAATCAAGTTGTCTTATCAATTCTTTTTATCTGGTGTGCTTTTATTCAAGATAATTCTATCATCTCCAATATTTGCAAGACCAATCCTCATATTTCGTTCTGGAGTTGTCTCATCTGTTCCAAGTTTTCTTTGTTTTTCCCACCCTCCCGCCCTTTTTCTCCAATGATTAAATTCCCATCCAAGTGCCTTCTCTATTCATGTGATGCTAAAGCTATCGTTTCTTCCGTTTTGTATCTGGTGAGTTCTTGTGGAGGTTCTCAAGAGTTTCAATTTCAAGATCTATCCTCATATTTCTTGTTCTTGTTGTTATTCTTCTCCAGTGAATTCAATTCAAGTTCTCAATGTTTATCATATCATTTTCATTCTCGAATTGCTCTCCCATGTTGAAATTCTGTCCAAGCATCTCTTGTTTTTTGTCTCTCTATTCTATATGGAGTGCTGAAGATATCTCAGAAGTATCATGCTTGCATTCAATATAATTTCAATTATTTCGAGGTTCTCACCTCATCAAGTTTTCATTTGTACCGATGCAATCTCTCTTTCTAAGCAATTGTCTCAACGGTGGTTTCTTTTGAGTGGGCCCATAACCCACATGTGTTTTTCCTAGGATCTGACCTGCCTCTTCTATTCTTTCCAGAGATGTCCTCAAGTTCTTTTTGAATATGACGTAAGAATGATTTCATCAGTCATACGCCTTCTCGAAGATCGCTTCTAAATCTTTTTCATCATTGGCTCAACTTTCCTTATTCAATGTTCCGGAGTGTCTCAGTAATTCATGGTGTTGCTTCTCATCATCATTCTCGGCATTGAAGACCGAAGGAGAGTTCTCTTAAATCTTAATCCATTCTCCTAGAGATTCATGGTTTCAGTTTGTTGCTATCATCTCAAATTGTTTTGATCATGAGTAATTCCATCCTTATCTATCCGGTGCATTCAGAGTTGTTTCCATTTATCGATCCTCCCGAAGGCCATCGTTTCATAAGATTTCTCTGTTCCCAGCTTTCAGCTTTCGTTCTCAAATTCTTCTCAAGTGTTGTTCCTTTGTTCTTATGTCACTTATTCTGGTGCTTCTTTCAAGATTTCTATTAGGTGGATCATGCTCTCTTCGTTCTCATCTCATGTATCTTAATTCATTCGTAGTTTACTTCATTCATTTGAAATTCTTACCGGTGTTATCGTTCAAGACTTGTTCAAATCGGCGTTCTATCTCTCTCTTCAATCTTTTCAAGAAGAATAAGTGGTGTGTGAAATCCATTGGTTGTCATAAATTTAATATGATGAAGGATAAGCATTACATAATTCTTATCCTTGTCATAAATTTAATGTCAAGCTTCATCCTTTCATTCCGGAGTTCATCCAGATGCTTCTTCATGATGGTTTGTTAAGGATGTAATTCTGCTCAAGGTGTTCTTCAAGATTCTTGTTGGAGGTGCTCAAGTGTTCCTTATCTTGGACTTCTAAGTTCAATTCCTTATCCATTGTCTTTTGAGATGATGTTACTAAATTCTTGGTTATGAAGAGTCTCGAAGGAAATTGTCAAGAATGAGATAAGTAAACCCATCTTGTCTTCTCGGAGTTGTCTTGGGTTGGATTTCACCTAAAGCATTTCCTAAGGATTGTTGCTATCATGGTGTCATAAATGATCCAAGATTTCTCCTCCTCTTCTTGGTGAAAGAAGTTTTCCATATCTTGTTTCCCTCAAGTCATCAATTGTTTCTGTTGTGGCAGGTTGTCACCTCATAATTTTGAGATGTTTTCCACAAGCCCATAACAAGCTATTCTTTTCGTTGTTGATTCTCCATAAACTCCATTCACCCTAGGCTTCTTAAGTTCAATGGTGGTAGAAGTTGTTATCTTCTTCTCCATTCTTTTCCTTCCAATGATCTAGTTTCTATTCTTTTCTTCCGGAGGTGTTGTCATGTTGCTCTCTTTCAACCATCATCTTGTTGTATCAAGATCATTCTCTTCCCTTGCTTGTCCATTAACCGGAGTGCTATGAAATCTTTCATGATCCTTCCATCTTATGAAGTTTTGATTCTAATCCAATCGAAGTTTGGTGTCTCTCTTCAATTTCTTTCCATCATATCAAATTTGTCCCTTTATCCTACCCAAGTGTTGCCGAAATTTCTTGTGAATTCTTGCTTATTCCTCATGCCATTCTTCATCTCTTTGCATCCTTCAAGATTCATTGGTTTCACTCGTTTATCAGGGAAGCAACCAAGTTTTACCTCTTGCTCTTTCTCTTCCCCTTCTCATTCTAGATCTCGAGACAAGATCCTCGTGTAGTGGAGGAGAGTTGTAACAGCCCGAGACCGACACTCCATAAGATTCCCCTTTTATACCATTGTCATCGTGTGATTTGTCAGGTTGTCACATTCATCATTGCATCATTCGCATCATCTTCATAGCATCAACACTCATTTTCGAAAACTTGCATCCGTTTGTAGCTGCCGGTTCTCTCCATTCGTGCCTTCAACCTTTCGAGACCAATGACACGCGCATGCGCCCGCAGCATCGTTAAAAAACCATTTTTAAAGCGCCCCGGATTGGGTCAAAACTTGGCATGCGGTCTTGTTTTATTTTAGGTAGGCCACGTGCCAAATTTCGTCGCAATCAGAGGTCGTTTGTTGTTCGAACGGTCAACCATAGCAGTGCGGTCATCGGTTTATTATCGGACATTTTCTCGGTGTTCCAAACTCGTGTCACGGCCTAACATCTCCCCCTCCCCTTAGCCCACACCCCTCTACCCAACCCACTTAAACCTATCCCGCGACCGGAGCCGTCTGATTGCCATCGAACAGCTCGAAACGCTGCAAAACCCCCTCCTATTATTCATCTGCTTTTTATGGTAGTGTAACCCCTAGCCCAATTGGTCCAAACCCTAAATTCTAGGAGCCTTTTCCCATCCAGCCCTCAGCTGGCGCCACCCCCATCTTCATTTTCGTGCCCGACCAATTCCCCTCCTCCTCGAGATCTCCCCTGTTCAGCCCACCAAGAACCAGCGCCCCCTTCGCCCTTGTTGCCGTGCCAAACCAACCCCGTGCCTCCACCAGCAAGCAGCAGCCACGCCTGAGCTCCTCGTCCCCGACTTCCCACGCATCTCCCCTGCGCTCGTGCCCCTCCTCCAAAATGCGATCGGGAGAGGAGGACCCAATCTGAAGCTTCCGCATCTCTGGGTCCTCCTCGATGCATACAGGGATAGGCGCTCCCGTGCGCGTCCAGCCACAAGGAGAGGATCTCCTCCTGCAACTCCCAACGACCCTGGGAGAGTAGCCTCGTGCCGTTGTTCCCTTCGCTCCCGACTCTCCCTACTACCCTTCCCTTATTTCCCCCTCTGAACTCTCTCTTTGTACTCTATTTCCTCAGGTAATAGCAGCTGAGCCGGAGGCCTTGCGCCTGAGCCTCCACGCTCTCCTCGTCGGACCGGCCGCCGCCGCCGACTGAATCAATAGCAGGTCATGTCGCCGGCCTCCTCCCTCTCCTCCCTTTCTCGTTCTCCTCTCTCTAATGGCCTCCCTCTCTTTTGTTTGCCTGTACGAGCCATCATGGACATCGCTGCAAGCATCCGCCGTCGTCATTGGTCGACTCCCCCCGTTATGGTAGAAAACTGAACCCCGACGAGCTCCTTATCCTAGATTCGGCCTTCATTGAGCTCTCCGCCGGCAGCCGCCTCCATGCCGATGCCGTTGACCTGCTGCACCTCCATAGTCGGCCTCCTCTGTCTCTCAGGTTCAGTTATGGCGTTTTCAGTCTTGTTTAGTTCCGTAGTAGTGTTCGTTCATCATGCGAAATCCACTTGTTTTAGGATAAGCCCTTGATAGCCCAACTGGTTAGCTCGTTGGTTTGCAGCGAGGAGATCCTGGGTTCGAATTCCCAGGGATCCTGTTTTTGTTTTTTGTAATTTGTCTCTGAGAATGAGCTCATGGTGCCATTTCTTTTTCTATGAGACCCTGTTCATTTACATACTAGTGGCCAGCCTGACTGGTTATCATGAGGCTTTGCTACCACAGAGGTCCTGGGATCAAACCCGAAGGAAACCTATTTTTTGGGGGGGCATGCATATTTTAGTCAATGTGAGTATTTTACATTGCTCAATGGTGCATCCAAATAAAACATGTTATATATGAAATATGCTTAGTATTTCGTGTAGATTTAAATTTTCCAACTCTCACATGTGTTTAAAATGTTTAACCTGCTGTTTTCATGTAATTTGCATAAATGCCATGTAAAATGATTTATATCATAACTAATTAACCGTAGCTCCGTTGAAAATATTCCACATTTGTAACTTGGCTAGAAAAATGTGTAGAATCACATGGTGACATTTATTTTGCTGTTTAACAACCCTAAAATTGTGTTAGGACAGATCTGGACCTAAATCATAATATGCTTATGGGGATGTTTCGGGAATGCTATATGTTGCTTTCGGCCCCATTTAAATTGCCTAGATGATATAGTTGTTCATGCTTCACCTCTTGCCATGTCTAACAACATTTAACATTGATGTGTACCTAAACGGGAATGAACTAAGTAATTCAAATGTGGAGTTTCATCAATATGCAACTCGTTGCATATTGAACTTCGCTTAATGTGTAGTAGTTGTTTGTTGTTCTTGCCATGCCATGCCTTGCATATCTAAACCGGACATGCATCATATTGTTTGCGCATCATGTCATGCATACGTTGTGGTGTATCTTGTGTTGATTGTTTGTTTCAGATTGCTTCTTATCGATAGTGTTCCGAAAGCATTCAGAGTGTGAGGATTCGTTCGACTACATTGGCGCATCTTCTTCACGGACTCGTTCTTCTTCCGAGCGGGATCTTAGGCAAGATGACACATTTCCCTAGAAACCATTACTATCATTTCTATGCTAGTTGTCCCGCTTTTATCGTTTTGTCTCGCTATCTACCACGTGTTTGTTAAGCCTCCCAACATTGCCATGAAAGCATCTAACCCCTCCACATCCCAGCAAACCTTTGTTTGGCTATGTTACCGCTTGCTCAGCCCTTCTTATAGCGTTTCTAGCTGCAGCTGCAATTGCTTCCATGTGACAACATGGACATACTTTTGTTATCACAATATCATTGCTATTTAATTTAATGCACTTATACACTTGGTAAAGGGTGGAAGGCTTGGCCTTTTGCTCGGTTTTTTGTTCCACTCTTGCCTCCCTAGTTACTTGTGAACCGGTGTTATGTTCCATAACTGAGCGCTCCTAACATGCTCGGGGTTGTTATGGGGACCCCCTTGATTTTCGTTTTGGGATAAAACTTATCTTGCAAGGCCCAACATTGGTACTACATTTGCCTAGTAACCAATAAAATTGCGTAGGGACCCGCCGGCACCCGCGGATAATTAATCAACAACCCGGGCCAGTGCTCCTCATGAGTGATGGTCCAAACTAGAGCACTGTGTGGGGTCAACCTGGGGCAACTCGGGAGATTTCTATTAGGCTACTGTACATGTCGCTCATCTGCCGTGCCTTGAGAACGAGATACGTGGCTCCTATCAGGATAGTCGGCATGTCGGGCGGCCTTGCTGGACTTGTTTTACCTTTCTTGAATGTCTTGAGTGAGGAATTCCGATTTTCTTTGGGCTATCTCGAGGTGGCGTATTTCCTATGGAATTGCCTAGGAAGATCACGAGATCCATGATCGAGGTTATTCCTGCTGCGTGTTGTTAATTTGTGATGGATGAGTTGGAGCACCCCTGTAGGGTTAAATCTTTCGGAAAGCTGTCCCGCGGTTATGTGGCAAACTTGGATACTTTGTTTAACACCCGGTCATCATAAACTTGAAGTAAACACTAATAAAATACACCAACTGTGTGAGTAACCATGACTATCTCTTCTCGTGAGTCCTTATCCGAGAGAGAACACGGTGGGGTTATGTTTGACATAAGTAGGTGTTCAGGATCAGTTAGTGATCATTACTAGTTCATGTCCATTATGCGTAGACCACCATACTTTACTTTCTGTAATCGTAAGTTAGCCACTCAAATAAATGCTTAATCGCTTGCTGCAGCCTCACCACTTAACCATACCTCACCCATTAAGCTTTAATAGTCTTGATACCCTTGGAAATGAGATTGTTGAGTCCATGTGGCTCACAGATTACTACAACCACAATTGCAGGTACAAGTAATGTGATGATTTGACGTGAGCGTGATGCTTGTCTTGATTTGGAGTTCTTCTTCTTCTTCTTCTTCATTGATCTAGGATGGGTTCCAGGCGGTAGCCTGGGATAGCAAGGATGGATGTCATTTTGTCGTTTGTTTTCGTCCGTAGTCGGACCCTACTCTTTTGTATGATGTTTGAGTATGTTGTTGTATTGATGTGAACTTGTTGTAGCTTGTGGCGAGTGTAAGCCAATTGCATATACTCATCTCTTCTATACATGTACTTGTAATGATATCCATTTTTGCAACACGACGAGATGCGCTTCTATACCTGTCGAGGCCCTCGTGCCAAAATGAGGATAGGATCGCATCTTGGGCGTGACACTATACCTCTCCCTCGTTGGGTTAAAGTGATGGACGACGACCTTGCCGACCCAAAGGAGCAAAGCGTACATCGCACGCGAGTGAGCGTCCTATATAGGACAACCACCGTCTACATGTGGGCCAAAGAGGTGTTTGTGTGATGTTTGAATACGCAATGCACAACTTTGATGTTGCACCTATATAAACCTTGGAAACCGAGAAGTCCCAATAGAGAGCGAGGTTCATGATGTGTGGTATGTACTACCCCCATTCGATGCTTGGTATATATATATACTCCTACTATAGCACAAACCAAAACGAAGAATTTCTTGATGGTCAAATTAAATCATCTCTTGTTGGGTCAAAGTGATGGAGGAAAACATCACGGGCCCACAGATGGAAACGCCGCATGCGAGTGAGTTCCTATAGGGAAACCACTGCATGTATGGTATTCCATGATGTTTGAGGACCAATGCACAACTTTGTTGTGGCACCTGCCTCAGGAACCGAAAAGTCCCCACATGGAGCGAGGTCATGAAGCATATATAGTATACATGTTTCCCCTTCTTTTACATGTACTACCTACTCCTACCGTGCATATATGCAACACAAACCAAACAAGAATCATCCTTGCTGGTCTAATTAACCTATCTCTCACTTATGATCAACTAATCGATGATGACCTCGTGGGACCACAAAGAGAGTCATACGCGAGTGAGTGTCAAAGGACAACCACCGCGTGCATGTGCGCAAAATAGGTTTGTTGTGTGATGTTTGAATACCCAATGCACAACTTTAATGTGGCACATGCTTCAGAAACCTGAAACGCACTACACAAAGGTTCATGACGCGTAGCCCCCTCACTTCGAGCCGGTGGCAGGGACTCAAGTGTACGCACGTGCCCAAACTTTGATATGGAATCAGACGATGATCCACACCATAACACAAATGCCTCTCGTTGTCGGTGAAAACTTAAAAACCTTTGCGAGCTAACGAACGGGCATATCGTTGATAACCGCATGAGGGAGTGTCTGACAGGACCACCAATGCATGCATGTGGCCTGGACATGTACGTAAGAAAGGGCTATGTAATGTTTTAAGTAAAAAATTCACAAGTTTGATGTGGCATATATGACTTACAAAATGATCAATCCCGAACGGAGGCTCACGACTCGTAGTGTACTGCCGGACCCACCCCCACACACAAAAACACATTCATCCTGCACCACCACCACTCCTCCGAGGCATGTTAAACTTTTTCTGCAATGAACATGTGACCAGAGGAGTGTGTGGTAAGATTTAAAAAAATAGAGATAATTCGACCGTTTTTATACGCGGATTAATTTCCTAGGGATTTAATGTGCAAAAATCAAATTTGAGCTACATGTGCACTAAAATGGATTGCAAAATCATATGTGTGTCCCTGGGTGCATGTTTCCCAGTGCAAGAGATTTCAAAAGATTGAGAATATTGATTCTTACAATTTTGTAAATCCAAAACCTAGTTGAAATTCATGAAACTTATCGTGGTGTCATATGGACACCAGTAGACTGTGATATTGTAATTTTTTCAAATTTGAGACAAGTTTTGATATAATCTTCTGACAAACGGGAGATTGTTAATAATTGGCAACCAATATCGCATATAGATTATTTATTTGGACCGTGTGCATTAGACAAACAATGTATACGTGCCATGCTTCGTTAAGCAATAAAGCGGCAGAATTAATCATCAAAAAACAAAAACAATATGCATGACGTCAGGCACCCCGTGTGTCATGCGTGCAGGTGTGTTAATTGACGGGAGGCGTTTTCACTACGAAGTGTCGCCTAGACGCGTGCGAGTAGCTATGTGAAATGATGGTAGGCATGCCAGAAATCTGCCAAGCAGGTTGACCTGGAGGCGAGACAACATTTGAGCACCGCTCGTCTCGCTCCCAATGCTTCATATTAATGGCGTGCCCGAGCCGCTGCACATAATAGGTGGTCACACCCCTGGTCCATAGTGGTCACCGCCATCTGGACTGTATGAGGATGCCGCCAAAGTGCACCATTGGAGTGAGTGGCGACGTTGGGGATGGTGAAGCACCCGCGCAACGCATGAAGCTGGGCAGAGAGGGTGTCATCACTACCGACGAGGTATTCGCCGTGAAGTAGCACGACCTTGACTTCGTTGGCACTGTTGTCCCCCCCCCCAGCCGGAGCTGGAGGTCTACAACAACTCCGACAACGACTGCGACTTTGATGGAAAACTGGTTAGTCATCTATACCCATTTGTGTGCAAACATATCATGTGTTTTCTCTGGTTAGTCCTATACCCCCCCCCCTCCGCCTCTATCTTTTGGAATACAAATCCTATGGTTATGTTCTCCCAGTCCATGAAATTAGAGTAATGAAGATCCGTTAGATGCATGTAGCGTATTGATTGTTTGAATGGTATTTGTATAGGGTTAGTGATTAATTGTTTGTTATGTACAAATGATTTTTGCTAATAATCTGACTAGGCTTAGAGTGCGTGCTAATAATTCGTGGCCAGATCTTGAGAATTGATTTTGAATGTTTGACATATATTATTTTGCCTTTTTTCCTTCTAGATCTTGAGAATTGATTTTGAATGTCCTACATGTATGTTTTTGCCATTATTTTCTAGATTGGTATGTAGACACATGAGGCTCCTGCTAGCGGCGCCGCTGGTTGTAGATCCTGCACCCGACAGCACGGCTAGAAGCGACCGCACCCCTGGATCCAAGGAACCTATAGAATCTCGGGAGGACCATAGCAACGATCTACCAGACACCATCCTTGGGGAGATCATCTCACTTCTCCCCACCAAGGATGGTTGCCGTACACAATTCCTCGCATCTCGATGGTGCACTCAGTGGCGTGCCACGCCTCTCAATCTTGACTGTCGCGACTATTTGTCGATGATGATTCTGAAATCCCCAGAGGCATCATCTCCTCCTACCAGGGCTTCGTTCAACACATCTTCATCCTGGCATGCTACCTGCTGGACATACCCCGCACGGTTGGCGACTGACAGATATCCCATCAATTCAAAAAACACCAACATCTTGAGTTCTACCATTACTACAATGATAGGTTACTACCAATCGATGTATCTATGCCCTCACCACCGATGTCCATCTCATGGTTTTGCTCCTCTCTCCACACTGCCACCTTGACCCGGTGCCATCTAGCAGAAAATATGGTGCAAATGCTTCGACTCCCACTGCTAAAAAACTTGCGCTTAAGTTGGTTGATCCGTTAGAGGCCTCACTGTATAACAACATCCATTCTAACTACCCTGCCCTGGAGCTCTTGGTGCTTGTTTTTGGAAATGGGCTCCATATCCCTTGTCTCAAAATTAAGTCGCCTAACCTTGTAACCATTGGAATTTCTTTTGAAGGACATGAGCTCATCATCGAAGATGCCCCTTTAGTTCAAAGGTTGGTCCTTCATTGGTGTTATAAACCTTCGCAAATAATTGTGGTCTCTACGCCTAAACTGGAGAGATCTTGGGTGATATTGATAACCCATTGAAATTGTTCAAGATGGTGTTTGGCTCCACAGTTATGCAGGTATTGTATATTATTCATGTACACTTTTGTAATCTGTATTTTTATTTGTGTGCATAAGTTAAATATCATCTTGTAGTACACTTTCGGTGCTAATGTGATGTCTATGCTGAATGAAGAGCTTGTCCATGGATGGCCTATCACTGGTGCTAGATTATGTCAAGACTTTATATATCAGTATGTGGTGTGAACACGAGTATTGGCTTGCTGCGATGTTTTCCGTGTCTGGAGAATTTGTATATAAAGCTGGTGATTTCACGCACATTGAAAGCCCATATATAATGTACTAGAATTAATCGTTCAGTTATCTCTCGTTCGACATACTCTATTTTAGATAATAACTATTTTCAATCTTCATGTCTATTTAGCTAGTAGCAGTCGAAGAAAAAGGTATAACCAATTGATGGGTGAGGAAGCACAAGGATTTTCTCAGATCTCATGGCATTCGTTTGAACACAATAACATTGGAAGGATATGCATCCAACCCTGTAAACACTAGCTTTGTCACGTTCTTCATATTGAATGCGAGGTTACTATTGTCCGTGAGGATTACGTGTTTGAACAAGAATTTTATCACCGATGGATATGTTGAACACCATAAAAGAAGTTTCAAGTGGACCTAAAGGCTTCTGAACGTGCTCGGCTTCTATTTACAACAAGTTGTCGTCATCATGGACTAGTTGAATGTTTGTACCGGGATCTTTATTTTATGGATCACAACGATCCATTTGATTGTGACTTCACAAAACTTTGGTGTAGTTAGATGTTATTTCCCTCTTCAATCTAGGTTTTGTATAAACTTGATAAACGATTAATCCTCCTGCTTTTGGATCGTTTGTAAGGTGGAGTTAGATATTGTTTCCCTTTTCAACTCGGCTTTGACAAATATTTTCTTTCATACCAGGCTAATTGCTCCCCATTTCTTCAATTAAGACCTAAATATTATAAGCAATCACAACATAGGGAAAGAACATCATTCTCACCATCCACAACATATATACCCCTCGCTGTCGGTGACACCGATTCTGAATTTTCGTTGTCACCGAGTTTCTCAACTATCAACTGACAGGGAAACTCGGTGTAACCAAGAATATGGAATCGGTAGTACCGAGATTGAAAACCAGATCAACCCTAGGCATTCGGTGAGACCTACATTTTTGAGTTGGTTCCACCGAGATGCACTTGGGAGGTTTTAATGGTCATTCCTTTGTCGATACGGGACTCAGAGTGCTCCTCACATAGACAGATCAAAAAGTACTTGTTCAAATTTTGTGATACAACATGAATGGAACATGAGGTGAGAAAGCATAGATAGATAGAGGAGTGGTCCTAGGCATTCTTATAAATCCAATTGGCAAATGACAAATCAAAAGCCAAATAGCTACAATTGGATATCCTCAAATGAGTAAATAACCGCATACCAACATGCTCACACAATAAGATGTCAAATGAAATCATGGAAAACATGAACAAACACACTAGCATCTAACAAGCACTTTGGCGATGACGAAGTCATCTATGTATGAGTATATTAACTTAGGAGCCAAGTAAGAATACTTGATCATATGGTCATACTCATCGTTTAAGCACGAGTGGGGTTATCACTTTTACATAAAGCATTTAATGTTGTCACATACTATGAGCTACTTTGACGCAAGTCTTAGAGTAAAGCTCCCCCTTGATGTGACATCCCCCCATAGGAGGGCTAAACTAACCTTAGGTTTTGTCGATGATGACTTCATGTAGGTGAAGTAGTGGTGGATGCTCAAAGTTGATGAAGATCACCAAGAGTGGGGAGCATCCTTGTTGTTTCATTACTCTTCTCATCTACATGGGTTAGTCCCAACACCCAAGAGTAAATACAAGGATATCTATGGACATGGAGTGCAAAGCATATATGATGATGTCCATTTATTTGTTGATTACCTTCTCCCTTGCTTACCTTTGGGGGAATGTGTGATTCCTTAAACTGTTGCATGATGTCGATTGCAACTAGTTCTTGCCAGTAATGAATATGAGTGGATTTCATTGGTGGAGTCACCCCTCAAGAACTTCTCTATTTGTTCTTCTTGGGGGCCCACAACAAGTTTATGGGGATCCTTGGTCTTGAAGTAGCACTTGTAGAAGTTGAGCTTGTAGTAGCCTTAGGAACCCACTCCACCAAAGCTAGGGGTTCATCTTCATATGAGTCAATGTCCTCTTGAAGCTTGTTATTGTCCTTGATCTTGGGGTCTTGTGGTGGAAGGTCATCTTGAGCTTTTTTCCCTTGGGGAGAGTATTTTCATACTTCTCCTTTTGAGGAACAAACTTGGGATTGCGGTATTGACCTTCTTCTCATTCAACTCCATTAGCGTTGAAGTTGCCAACACCACGGTTCTTTCGTATCCTCCATGCTTTCGTACAATCTCCTCAAACTATTTGTACCATTCAAGACTCTTGTAGATACATTTCTCTATAATCCCTTTCAAAATTTTATTTTCTTATTCAAGTGTAACTTGGCTAAGAGAAGAGTTAGTGGGATCAATAGAACTACTAGAAGCAATATCATTGGATTTATCATTCTTATTTCTACTAGTTGAAGAACCTTTCTTGCCTTTGTTACTAGCTTGCTTAGTTTCAACTTGTGGCTTGAACGCAGACAAGAGAAGTCGCTTGGCTAGATAAGAGGAAGTCTTCTTTCGAAGATCATCATTGATAGATTTAAGGAAATCATGCTCTTTCTCTAAATTGAGCTTCTCAAAGCGGAGCTTCTCATGTGTACTTTGAAGCATTCTATGATCTTGTAGAGTAGACTCGCGATCTAACATAATAGTTTTTAGTTCTTGAGTAAGTTGTTCTATTTCCAACATATCATCATCGCACGACTTGTCTAGACTAGAATGATTACTAGCAAGTTCATCTTGACTAACATAACTAGATTTGTCAAATAGCAAGTCATCATGAATTAACAAGTCATCCTCATCATTATTGAAATCAAGATACTCAGGGTATGATAACTTGGGGCCTTTATCCATGAAGCAACATCCACTTCCTTCATTTCGTGAATCAAATATGTCGTAGGAGTCGGTTGTCACTAGAGCAAGTCTGGCAACACCTTCATCTTGACTATAGTCGGAGTCAGAGTGGTAGCTTCTCACATAGTGCTTGTCGAATTCGGAGCCGGAAACCCATTCACCAACCTCAGCTTGATGTCTTCTTCTTGAGTAGCTCTTGGTGTAGTTGTCCTTCTTCTTTGATTCCCTACTTCTCCTTCAGGATCTTCATTCATAATGATCATCCCTACTCCTTCTCTCTATTCGAGGTGACTCGCCTCTTGAGCTTCATCTTCTTGGTGACTCTTCTTTCCTTTTGTAAAGAGCCGTGCACTCGTTTGAGTAGTGTCCATGCTTCCCACAATTGTAGAAGTTTCGGTCATGACTTGACGAACGCTTCTCTTCATATCTTGAGTTAGAGCTTCGAGCTTTGCTTCTACTCTTGCAGAACTTGTTGAATTTCTTGACCATGAGGCTTATCTCTTCATTTGTGACTAGGTTGTCACTTTAAGTTGTGGGAGCATCACATGTGGCTTTGTAAGCACCGCTAGACTTGTGGTGAAACTCTTCCTTGTCCTTGAGTGTCATCTCATGAGCAACAATCCTTCCACTCACTTCCGTTCGTAGTCGCTTCGCAATCCGGTTGAGATCTTTGTAATTGTGCATCATTTGGATCAATGTCCATACGGTGTCAGATCGATCATCCAAAGCACGAAGTATCTTCTCGATGATGAATTTGTCAGTCATTTTCTCGCTTCCAAAGCCGACAATCTCATTGTTTATGAGAGCTAGCCTAGAGTACATATAAGTGACTCCTTCACCATACTTCATCTTGAACTTGTCAAGCTAGCTATGAAGAACATCCAACATGGATTCTCTCACAGATTTGGTACCTTCATGCATATCAACCAAAGTATCCCAAATCTCTTTTGCATTATCAAGACGATGTATTTTGTTGAACTCTTCAGAACATATGCAGTTGAAGAGAATTTCACATGCTTGAGTATTGAGTTGCAACATCTTCAATTCTTTCGCAGCCGCTTCGCAATCCGGTTCAATTCCATCTGCAAAGAATTCACCTTGCAATCCAACACGAACAACAACCCAAATATAGGGGTTATGACCAAGTAGATGCATTTTAATTTTGTGCTTCCATCTAGCAAAATTAGTACCATCAAACTATGAACCTCTACGGCGATATTTTCCCTCAATAGACGCCATACTCTCCTAGGTCGTAAAACCAATGCAATGGAGACGAAAGCTCTGATACCACTTGTAGGATCGAAAGTAGTGCTAGAGGGATGAGGGTGATTAGACTACTTGACCAAATAAAAATCTACCTTTTCCCAATTTTAAGTGTAGATTTTAGCATTCATAGCAAGTCAAGTACACCCTACACATGCATGTATACGAGTATAGCAGCAGAAAGTAAAGACAAGCATGTAAGTAAAGGAAGGGTAGGAAGATCAAACACAATTGGAGATACGATAATTTTTTCGCGTGGTTCCGACTGGTGGTGCTTTCGTACGTCCACTTTATGGAGTCCACAACCCATGGAGGGTAACGGTCGCATGAGTCCATGGAGGGCTCTCCCCACAGAGGGTTCCACGAAGAAGCAACCTTGACTATACCATGATGGCCTGCGTCCACGGAGGACTAGCCTAACTCGGGGTAGATCTTCACGAAGTAGGTGATCTCCTTGCCCTTACAAACTTCTTGGCTCACTCCACAACACGAAGTAGGAGGCTCCCAAGCAACACCTAACCAATCTAGGAGGCACCACCCACCAAACGGTAATAGGCTCAATAATGTTGATGAACTCCTTCCTCTTGTTCTTGAAGATGATAGACTCCTCAACACACAATCACTCTCTCATAGATTTGGCTATGGTGGAAGAGATTGATTGGGTGTAAAGCCACTTGGGGAGGCTAGAGATCAAGATACATATAGTTGGAATGGAATGGCATGATCCCAACACATGAGTTGGTAGCTCTCTCTTTGAAAATTAGTAGGTATGAGTGGGGAACCGTTCTAAGTACTTCTCTTGCGAGTGAGTGGTTGTGGAGGGGTATATATAGGCATCTCCAATAATCCAACCATTACACCTAATAAGTGAGACTCAGTGAGCCCGATGTGTTAATCTCGATGGTACCGAGTTGCCTCAAAGGTAGCAACTTCTTAATCTCGATGAGACCGATACATAAAACTTGGTTGCACCAATAAGGTGACCAACGGTCAGATTGCCAAACTCGGTGACGCCGATTCAACAAACTCGGTGGTACCGATTTTGTGAATTTGCGTAACAGGGAGTTGGCAACCCAAACTCACTGGCACCAAAATGGAATTGGTTGCACCGAAGTGGCAAGGGTTTGTATGAGTCTGTCTAAGGCTGAGAATTGGTTGCACCGAGTGAAAAGTGTTGGTTGCACCGATTTTGAATATTTGGCTTTGTACATACTTTTGTGGAAGAGCTTGTGGGTGTATGTGGTGACTATCACTTGTGCATGTATGAGCATTTTGTTCACCAACAGTACCTTACCCCCTTTTGATATTATTGGCTTTCCTATGGACTCAAAATGATTTCTCACAAGAGGTAAAATGTAGAGTCCTCTTTGCTTGAAGCTTTGCCAATCTATTTCCTTGTATCTTGGGGTATTGCACAATCCTTTTGCCAACCCATCATTGAACTTTTCCTGAAACATGCT
Organism: Hordeum marinum; assembly: GCA_022496015.1. NCBI lineage: Eukaryota > Viridiplantae > Streptophyta > Magnoliopsida > Poales > Poaceae > Hordeum > Hordeum marinum. The sequence goes on along the minus strand of CM039676.1, from coordinate 128,239,227 downwards.
TAGTGGAAACATTAGTTCAATGACATATATGTTGTTATTAATTACCAAAACCACCAAGCCAGCAAATGTGCTTTCAGGGGAGCAGGGGCACTGTGCGCCGGGGCAGCCGCCAGAGGGGTCGCCTCGGCCCTAGCCTCGTACACCTGGCCCGCGGGTTGGGATTCGGGCGGGGGTGAGGCTGGCACCTCAACTGCCATGTCGGTGGAGGAAGGATACACTAGAGGAGACTCTGCTCTGTGCTTCTTTGGAGTCGCTAGACAGGCGGACCGAGTGGCATAAGGGGCCGACACTAGCCCCCTGGGAACCTTGGTAGGATGCAGAGAGTGTGCAATAGAAGCTTCACCAGCATCGTCGTCATCCTCTAGCTCGTGCAGGAGCACCCTTTGTGGCAAGGGAGACGCCTTTGCTCAGTCGTTGTCCACCGTCTTCTTTGAATCCTCCCTGCTCGTGGTGTTGCTGGAGAACACCATCACCGGGGAGCCAAGCCCTTCAACTGGGAAGAGCCCCAGTTCGTTGAAGACATGCATCCTGGCGACCAAATCGGCCACGTCGTCACAGTGGTACAATGGGGGGCAGGCCTCGAGGAGATCGCCGGGGTCACCATTTAGCAGGGTTGCCACAGCCATGCTATTCCTCGGGGGTCATACGCGCAGAATGAAGCCTGAGGCTGTCGCCGATGCCTCGATAGTCCCACAGGGGCCTGGAGTGAGATTGGAGGGGCGCCAGGCGTTCCGTCAAGAACTCCTTCGCTATCATCCCCCACTCAGCTTCCTGGCACTGATGTCGCGGAAATCCGCTCCAGGACGGGTTTTCCTAGGGGGTTAGAAAGCTTCGCGGAGCTCCACGCGGAGGTCTTCTCCGGTAGCCCCTTCGGTAGCTCCAAGAGTAGGATGGGGCTACCGGAATCCACGAAGACCTAACGGTGCCGAAAGCTCTCCACCTTCTTCCCAGCCTTTAAGAGCATGTTACCGCTCTGGACCACAACGAAGGAGACGCACGCCGACTGATGAGCGCCATCGTGCACACTCAAGCTGAAGAAGTACTGGAAGAGGTCGACCGAAGGCTTCACACCCAGGAAGGCCTCACAGTAAAAGGCAAAGACTGATAAGAGCAGGATGGGGTTGGGCTGAAGGTGAAGGGCTTGAATCCCATAGTGGTCGAGGATGGCGGTGAAGAACGCGGAGAAAGGTGGGACGAGCCCGGCAAAGACGCTGTGAAGGAAGAAGGGATAGGCTAACCTGGACGAGGGCTGCCTCTACGAGAAGCCAACCCATATCAAGGTCCGCCCGCACTCGTTGGTCCTGTCTGGCGTTAACAGGAGCACCGGGACAAGGTCTCCGTCCTTGGCAATGGTGGACTCGGAAAGTGCTCGCTCTGGGCCTTAGGCTTCGACTTGCCGGCGGGAGCCATTCCAAAGAAGGACGGAGCGACATTGGATCTAGAGAGGTCTCAACTAAGGCCGGGATCTGGGAGCAAGAGCCGAAACGTAGAAGAGGAAAGCCTTAATGGCTCAGCGTTGGAATGCAAGCTTTTGTTGATTCGGGCGGTGGTCGAAAAGACGCCCAACGTAAGCCGCACGACGGACGCCAGTCCTGGCACCTCATGCATTTGGGGTCCACGGCACCTTGGGCAATCCTCAAGGCCTCTCTCTGAAGCCAGGTCAACTGTGCCATGGGCCTAGGGGCTATTGTCGGTGTTCTGGGAATGAGGGTACCCGGACTTGCCTGCCCGTGGCCTAGGAAATGGCCCACCACATCAGACTGGCTTGACCAGGCGCGACTCCACTCAAGACAAGGCCCTCTCGAGGACCCGAGGCCCGCGAGAAAAAAGACACTATCGGTGTCAAAACCGGCGGATCTTGGGTAGGGGGCCCTGAACTGTGAGACTAGGATCGACGATAATAGGAGACGAAGGGGACACGAGTTTACCTAGGTTTGGGCACAATACCATGTATCCTTCTTCATTGTATTGATGATGAAGGGGTTACAGAGTTGATCTACCTCGTGATAGTATGTCTAACCCTAGATGAGTTGTTCTACCTCTGTACCCTAAAACCCTCCAGCTTATATAGATGCCGAGGAGGCCTAGGGTTTACACATGGTCAGTTACATGCCGAAGAGATAAACATGCCTATTTACTACATCGAACATGGAGCACAAGACGTGCTCCTCAAAACATCCATCCTGGAAACTGGGACTTCAAATCATCCGGTGTTTGGTAAGTAGCCCATATAGTCCGGCTCACAAACAACAGGTCGGCTATCCGAGGACCCCCTAATCCGGGACCCCCTAATCCGAGTAGCCCCCGAACTTGCCTCCAACGCCAAGGGTCTTCATCTCTAATAGATTCGCGAACATAGTCTTCAGCTTGCGAGGTGAGTTCCTTCCCACCGAACCGTAGTTTGGCCTCTGATGATAAGTAGTTTTCAGCATAGTGGTACGTCTGAATTCTATGAAATAAGTTTGCTTTGAAGGCCAAGCGTTAGGGAAAAGGGTAATGTTTCCTCAAGACCTTTTCGATGAAAGGTCATAGCCCTCCACGATCGATAGGCCAGTTGCGGGCACTCGATGCACGGTTCGAGGCCATTCCATCCACACGATCTATCAACATGTCGATCGTGTCCCGTTTTATATGGGATATACTTAATCACATGCTCGCAACTGCTCACGCATCTTGGGAAGTGGAGGGATTCATGGCGCAGCAGGGGGAGCCCGAATCAGTAGACCTCATAAAACAAGAAAGAAAACCCCAAAGGCCTTTCACGCTCTCCATTCGACGTCTCCGCCTCCTATTCCCTTGTGCCTCTAGAGCACAGAACTAGGTTTCTCCACCCTCGCTCCCGAGCTCAGTAATGGCGGGCTCCAATGGCCAGTGAGAAGCTTCCATGGTCACCAATCAAGACATAACCAATCTCTAGAAGGACGGTTACCTCCCCACCAACATCCCTCATCGTGCGGCGGAGAAGGGCCAAGTGATCCTCATCCCCAAGCCAGGCGAGCGGGTGGTGTTCATCCCCCACTTAATCAGGGGGTTGATGTTCCCCGTCCTCCTCTTCGTTAGGGGGTTAATGTTCTTCTATGGCCTTGACTGCCATGACCACTTGCCAAACTCCATCATGCACCTCTTAACCTTCATCCTCATCCGCGAGGCTTTCCTTCATGTCGAGCCATATTTCGGGCTCTGGCTGCAGGTATTGAACATCAAGCCGAAGTGCATCGACGGCAAGCACACCGACTGCGGCGGGGCCATCATCGACAAACTCACCCACGTCGAGAGGCCATCGGGCACCCTCATCGGCACCATCAAGGGATGGCAAAAAGAGTGGTTCTGTGTCACCGAACCACAAGAAGGAGGTTAGCACCCAGCCGCTGCATTCAGATCCGGTCCACCGACCCGATTTGTTTCCTGGCTTGAAAAGAGCCTCACCTGGGGGGTCGAGAAAGGAGGTGACTGATCTGCAGAAGTGCATCCGTTCCTTGGTCGAGGACGGCACCACACAGACTGATGTGGTCAGGTGATGCTCTAAAGATGCATCCTCCCCTGCTAGCACCGGGACACTCCCTTGTGGGCTTGGAAACTCGAAGCCGAGCCCACAGTCTGGAATCTCTTCCGCACTACACGGGAGAAGCTATGGAAGGCATTCTTCAAATCAATGAAGAGATGGCCAGCCAAGGAGGAGGACAAGTTCTTGCACTCCACCAAGATGGATTCCGAGATATGATACACCCTAGCTTGGTTGGCCTTATTACATAGAAGATATATAACCCTGTGTCCGATCTATTTATGCAGAGATGGCTAAAGAAAGCCATCAACATCAGCAATCCGGCTCCTCAGCCCAAAAACGAGATGACCGGGCTGCTAGCCAGGATGCTCATGGAGAAGCCTTACGAGGCTCCCACGAATAAGGAGAAGAAGAAGATACTAGGTCAGGCTGGCCTTCGCATCAAGGACCAGTCTGATGCTGCATTAGAAGACACCCCCGCCTCCTCAAATCAGGAGGAGGACAAAAGAGGAGGAAGAAGAGGAGGAGGAGGTCGAGAGCGAGGAGGAGGCAATTTCCCCCGCGCCAAGAAGAGAGCAACGCCTTCGGATGCATGGGGCAGGCAGCTTCTCCTACCCCGAAGAGGGCGCAACAAGTGCGGATGATCCTATCCGACGACAGCTCGGACTCGAGATCCACGTCCGAAGACGTCGAGGATGTTCCATGAAGGAGCCTAAGGGTCAAGCCCCCCCTCCATCCAGGTTAGAATACGAAGACCCGCCTTCCTATAACTTGTAAATTCAGAGTTTGCTAACATGCAGGTTATTGGTCCTATAGCCCCCCGCACGTCATCCCTAGCGAGGTGGTATCGGATGGGGACACCCCTCCCACCAAAACGACGGAGAGCGGGGACACCTCGCACCCCACCACTCCAGGCACTATGAAGGACGTCGTGGAGGTGTCGTCCTAGCCTACTCCAATGGAGGCTGACACAGGGGCCGATGGAGATATCACCGTGGCGAGGCTAACGCTTCGGCCACCCAAGACCAGGGGACAATCCCCCTCCCAAACACCGAGGAGGCCGGAGGGACAGGCAATAAGTACCCTTCAAGGATATCTCCGGAGCCATTGTGCCTCCGGAGGCACCGGTCCAATCCCCGGTGGTTGATCGGGAAATCCGATCATCCCGGCACTGCCGAGCAACAGGTGCTCGGCCATGGAGGAGGCTCTATCAAGTGCCTCCATCCCCGAGGATCAATGCACCCTTATGGGTGTGGTATTACAAAGCGTCCAGTCCATTGACAACAGACTGAAGGAGGCCTTCAAAGTTCTCCTTGTGGGCATTCAAGTAATCCGACCGATGTTTTTGCTATTTTTTCTATTTATTCGTATTGTATACGTGGCAGCCTTCGAGCCCTAGGTGAGATGAACAAGCTCGCTAGGGGTCATATCTATAATTCGGGAAGTGAGTGCCGATGTATTGTATGTATTGTGTGTGTAACGTAGGCTTTGTCATCAGCGGTAGACAAAAACGGTGCCGAGCTGGACGAGCTGCATCGGAAGCTCAAGTGCTCTGAGGATGAGGTGGATGCCCTTAATAAGAGGTTCGAAGGGGAGCATGGTAAGTCCGAACTAAATCTGGATACTTTCCCCCGAATAATGTCAATGCAGATTCCTTTTAAATAAATTTGCATCGTGTTGCAGCTTCATTGAAAGAGATTGAAAAGCTCAAGGTCGAGCTTCAACCTGCCAAAGATGAAGCGGTCGTGGAAAATGTGCCGGCCAAAGAAGCAGCCACCACACTCTCCATCCTACGAGCCACTAGTGATAAACACTAGGCTCGTGTGGCAGAGATACATGATGAGCTCAAGGACGCTAGCAACAAGTGTGAGGCCTTGGAGCAACCGAAATAGGCGATCTTGGCCGAACTGTCGACAATAATGTCCGATCTCCAAAAGGAGTGGGTGGACAAACGATTCTTCGAGGAACAAGTTCGACAAGCGAAGGAGATAGCCGATGGTAAGCCATACTCCGTAAAGTGCATATTCAGGGACAGCAGATTCGAATTGATGACCCAGGTGTGGCGATCCTCAGGTGCATCCACCGATCTATAGAAGAGCATGGAAAACGCTAATCAGATGCTCACCTCGTGGGGCGAGGAAGACGAAGCTCGGTCATTCTGGGCACAGTTCGGAACCCCCGAGCATCCTCCTCTTCTGGTGGAGCAGCTAAAACAACTGATGTAGATGCACCAGATGGCGGAGCCGACCATCAAGGACCTGTGCATCCCCTTATGGCCTTGCGAGCCATTCCTAGGCAGGTACTTCGACCTGGTGCAACGACTGATTGCTGCCACGCCCCACCGAAGGAGTCTGAATGGCCCTTGCCAAGGCCAAAGTAAACTTGCCATGGCTCAATCTGATGAAGGTTGCCACCGAGCCACCACCGCCCGGAAAGGAGCACCGACGCCTCGAGCTTTACTTCGATGGAGTGATGGAGAGAGCGCGGGTGATAGCGTAGCAGTGTTCGGGAGAAAAATTATTTGAATGAGCTTGTAATGTGTCCGAAGACTTGTGATAACTTCCAATGATATTCGTATCCACTCTTATATGGTTTTGCATTCCGTTATAACTCCTGTCTAGTCGTTTAATATTTAAAGATGTGAGTCTTTGGCTGCAGCCCCCATGTAGATACTACATGGGATGTCTGTGTGTCACACCCTATGTTTGTATCACCTTGATATGTTTGGGTTTATAAAATTTGGAGCGAACTAAAACTTTTTCAAACTGCTTGTGCTTGTTTCCAATGATGTTTGCTTGCTTGATGATTGTGGATGTGGCACTCCTAGATTCTATTCCACTTCATATTCATCTTCCTTGACCCAAACCTTTTGCCCAATGATCATGCCATGTGAATAGTGCCTAAAACTATTTTTATCAAATTTTGTTTTAACCAAAAATGATTTATTCAAATTAGGTTTTCAAAACCCCCTGAAATGAGGTTTGCACTCCAAGTCCTCAAATTGAGTGGATTCTTCTTCCCCAAAGACTTTATTTCAAACCTAATATATATAAGACTTTACAAAACCACCAAATATTAATTTTAAAGGTTATTATTATATTTTATTTAAAGGCTTTTTCCTGAGACCAGAAATGGTCTTTCCTAGGGAAAAATTATTTAAATGCTTTGAATTTTTTTGAGAAAATTTAGGGAAACTAAGTGGACACATATTTTTCATATATATGAGTTTCAACACAAGGGCTTGATCAAATCATGGGCAAACCCCCTCAAAACACTTTCTGTTCAAAGCAAGCGTTTGAAATATTTTAATAAGAAATATTCTCAATAAATTCCAGGAAAATTCTAGCAAGTCAACACTATCATAAGTGATGATCTTGAAAAGTTTCATCTCAATCGAAGTTGATTTGGTTCATCAAACTATCCCAAAACCCTCTCTGTGTAGATTCAAATTTGGGCAACTTTACATTATGAAGTTTCTCCCTTTGACCCCAAACCTTGTGGGCATCCTCTAATAGCCAAATAGTGATGCTACACTAAGTGGTGCATCAAGGGTAAAATCATAGCATCACTAGATCTATAGAAACCTGATTAGTGGTGCATCTAGGGTTTCCATTGTCAACTTTTCCCCCTTGAGCTCAAACTTGGTGGTCCCTCTCATTTTTACCTAACATTTGACCCTAGTAAATATATCAGTAAGTTGGTAGATTCTTCTTGCCAAAAACTCCATCAAACACCTTCTGGTCCATTCTTAAAACCATCATTTCCACCCCTTCCTCTTTTACCGTTGCCCCCAACTTTTTACCACAACCTCTTGTAGATGCCATGTACCTCCAGTAATTTCCTCAGGGGCTCAACTCAATAATTTGGGGGGGGGGGGTGGCGGTAAAAACCTTCATTTCTACCCTGGACAACACCTATTCCTCTCTCTCCCTTTTTCTTCTACCTTAAGGCACCCGCAGATGCCTCCCTAAGTCCCCTAGGCTTTGTTTAACTCCCCTGGATCCCTTGGACACAGGTGGCCGCACAGAAAATGCCAAGAGCATGCCTTGGCAAGCAAGGTTCGTGCTCTGGAGCACGCCCCGCACTGTAGCCGCTGCCCAATGAGCGCTCCCGATAGCCTCATGCCTCCCCATATTGACCCCCTTGTCCCCCTCGACATCCGCAACACTCCATGTGGTCGGCCCCCTCCTCCCTCTCTCTCCGGCGACCCCCGTGCGCGCGCCCGGTGCCGCCCAGCTCGGCAAACCAGAGGGCTCACACGCGTGCACGCCCTCGCCTCTCTCTTCTCCCCCTGGCCTAGACCACACCCACAAGCACCCTGGACAAGCCCATTTCCTCCCCCGTGGCCTGTAGCGAGTAGCCCGTGCTCACCAACGCACCGCGTCCACGGTGAGCCGGTGCCCGCCTATAAAAAGGGCCTCCCCGAGGCCCTGCCCCTCTCTCCTCGCTCTCTCCTTCCCTCCGCAGCTCCTCGTGATTAGCCCGCTCGACCCCATGGTCGGGAGCCGTCTCCCGAACGAAACCCTTGCCACCATCAGGCATCTCCCCACGCCGGCAATTCCCTTCACCCCGACGACCCCCTTGGCCACCCACCGACGCGTGGGAGCCACCAGAGCAGGCAGGAGCCCTCCGCCTGGACCGCCGTGGCTGGAGACACCGTCGATGAGCTCCCTCCCATCCTTGTCGTGAGGAGATGGATGATTGGTGGGGCCCACCTGTCATCCCCTCGCCCCTCCTCTCTCGCTGGCAAAGAGGGCCCGCGGGCAGGTTTCAAATTAAACCTGCCACACGCGGCGCTTCAGCCTGGGCTGGATCTCCCTTGGGTCGGCTCGGCTCCGGTACTATGGCCCGAGAGGGCACTGTACCCCTTTTCTTTTTGTTTTTCTGTTTGAACTACCAAAAATTCCACAGATTTGTATATTCATTTAAATCCAAATATTCTTCCACCTTAAATCTTGATATAATCCATAGAATTTATTAGTTCCATTTGTAAAAATGTTTGAAATTATTTTATATCCTATTTTATTTTAAAACCTATAATTTGGCATCTTTTTGCCTCTATTAATTAATTTCCAAAATATTTTTCACAACAAAGCCCTAGGAGAATATTTTTAGTATGACATTTAGTATTTATCAGAATAGGTTATCATTTTTAATAGTGGCTTGTGTGCTCTGTTTTTGTGTGATGTTTACTTTTCATCGCTTTTATTTGCGATGATAGATTGTGGGGTTGACGTGGAAGTTGGACCTGCAGACTTTGAAGACCCCGGAGACTTTGTTGAGCCAGGCAAGCAACCCTTTGACCATGTCAAGAAACCATTTTCATTGCATGAAATATAGCACTTCAGTTTTGTTATATTTGATCATGTGCAGTAGTGACCCCTCCGGTGCATTGCTTCTGAAACGTTTGCCATTGACACTTGCATCGTGCATGACCCTACCACCATATGAGGGTTGTGCGGGTGGGAGTAGATAGGATGATAGTAGATGCTACGCAAATGGTTTCGGATTATGCATGGTGATGGAAAGAAAAGAAAGGATTTCAAAGACTTTTTGAAAACCCCGTCGGGTGCCACTAATGCCCGAGGCAGTTGATGAGGAGATGGGTGACCACTTGAGAAAGAAGTGGCGTGCCGAAGCAAGTTGAGAGTGTGTTTTCGAAAACAGATTAGATTTAAGATTTGTCGACCATCCCAACCTTATATGCGCAACCATGACACCCCTTATGGGACGGGGCTTTGTTGATTACCTTGGTGGGTACTGGCAAGGAGCCCGCATTACTAGTGGCGGGAGTGGCGTGGTCACTCTCGATATGGGGACGTACCGGTATGGACGATCATGTGATGTCTTTATAGGCACCGGGCACACCGTTGGTCCCCTCATGGATGGTACGATCTGGAGCCGGGCTTGTGTGATGTACATCATGAGGTCTAGGTACCAATTGAGTGGACTCTTTGTTTAGTATCACGGAAAGGCATTGTTCAGGTGCTTACCTCGGGTATGCTATATACCGCGAGTCATGGATGACATGGAAGTTCCACGAGTCTTGTGGGTAAAGTGTGCAACCTCTGCAGAGTGTAAAACTATTCGAATAGCCATGTCCACGGTCAAGGTTAGTTGGGTGGTGCTTCTTAGACTATGTCCGGAAGTTTTCATGAAACTTGGTGTGAGTATGGATGTGATGGTGATAAAGTGGTCACATGAGCTAAGTCCGATGACTTAGCATGGGAATTGAACTAAGTCCGATGACTTAGTATGATGAATGAACATGAGGTGTTGAACCCCTACTTATGATGATATCTGTAACTTGTTCATATGGATATCTTCTAATTGTTGATGCATAATTACTAGTTACTTGATCATGTCATTTGCATTGAAAATTAGCTTTCCACAAAATTACATACTTAGTGCTATATCATGCATCATTGTCACCTTGTTCCACAACTTGGGTTCCTTGCGAGTACATTCAAAGTACTCATTGACTTGCCACTAGTTATTTAATTGGCCTGGCATGGAAGAACAGGAGTATGTTGAAGAGTTCGTTCATGACGAACATGCGAACAAGGACGCTTTCCAGTCAAAATGCAGGTAGGTTTAAGGCTGATGGCATGGGTTCACGCATTCGATCAAGATTTCCGCTGCTTATTTTATTTAAGTATTTGGCTCTTGTGGCCCTATGTATGTAAGACTAGACCTTCATGGTCTCTATTTGTGTAAGACACTAAATGTGGATGCAAGACTCTTGTTATTCAGCTTCTATGTGTTTAGTGAGCATTGATCTATGCGATCACTTTACAAGTGCATTTGGTGATCACGACTTATGAGTCGAGGTCCCCACAGAGCTGGTATCGGAGCCATCCTGACTATAGGAAGCCCTTACTTAGCATGGACGTTAGTTAGGATGAAACCACTTTCAAACTACACCTAGCACCTATACTTAGGGAATTCTACACTATTTACCTCTTCTATTCTCCACACAACACTTTGCTGACTCTCCTCCTTACAAAACTTTGTAGATGGCCGTCGTACCCGAAGCCTTCCTGACATACGGTTTTCCCTTACTCCTTGGGGATAGCCTGGAGAAGTGCTAGTTTTGCCAACCAGCCATTTTCCTCTACCACGAGCACTAGGTCGATGCCGTCACGAAGGAGTATCACGTGGATGTGGTCGTGAAGGCAAACGACTCCCCGACTAGTTGGTTGTTTAAAGGACCACGGATGGAGAACATGACACTTGTGGTCGAGTCAACTGCATGCAAGGCACTCCTACACCTTTCAGAGATGGCCGACGAGCCGGCTACTTGCTACCTTCCCTTCAAGAAGGATGATTTTGGAAAAACTTGGAAGCTGATTCCGACCAAGGAGGATGGCACACCACTCAGGTTCCAAACCTACTTCAGCCTCTCCGCCGATAGTCTGGTCCATAACCTGATGAACGAGTCCGTGAAGCTCCGCGAGGAACTTCACCACACCCGAGAGCTACTTTGGCAAGCCAAGAAGAAGCCATAAAAGATAAATAAGGATGGAGCCCCCAAGGGACGACCAGCTATCGCTTATCGAGGAGGAGTACCCCCAGCTAGTGATGCATCTACACGTCGTCATCGCATGAGTGCGAAGGAGTACTGTGAGCTCTTCACCAACCCATAGCAAAGCATCGTCAGGATGGTCCTCCCCGTTCCTCGACCCCTTCGATCGAGAATGATGCCCGTTTAGATGATGAACAGGAGGAAGACCTAGAGGAGTGTGACTACGAGACCGAGCACTCCACCACCTGAGTCCGAGAACCCCTAGGGTAGCATCAGTCATGTACCCCTCATGCGAGGTCGAGTCCGTGTAATGGTTCATATGAAACCATATGTGCCTGTTGTTTGTTTTGATGTTTGTGTTCTGATGCAAGTCATACTTTTGCCTTAGACAACATGTAAGCGACTCCATCGTCTATCTTAATATATGTTCGTCTTTTGACCTTTGTTTTACCACACTTGCACTCGACCAACCCCCTTACGCGCGCTTTTTTGTTATTTGTTTTTCTATCGTCTATCCCAGTGTTTGACTTGGCTGCTCCAAACAGGACGGTAACTGCTACCCGCAACAGCTCCTTCACCAACCCTGAAGCCGGCAAATCAAGCCAGCAACAGGAAGCTCGTGGGGATGCTCGCACTGGAGGACACCAGGAGCAGCCACAAGGCGACATTCCCCCGCCACCACCTCCACTGGAGAACATAACCATAGCTCAGTTTCTCCAAGTTCTCCGGGAGGAGCGCCAAGCCAACAATGCTGCTATCCAGCAGATGGCTCAGGCCCTTGTGAACAACCAGCAACAAGGAATGAATGGCAATGGTCGCTCCATGCTATCTAAGTTCATGAGGAATTCACTCCCAACCTTCACTGAGACTGCTGAAGGATTTGATGCTGATGACTGGATCCGTACCATCGAGGACCTCCTTGCATTGGTCAATTGCAATGACGACCGTGAGAAGGTGTTGTATGCCTCTCACTGCCTCGGAGGTACCGCCCGAGCTTGGTGGGATGGATTCAAGGTCATGCAAGGTGAGCGTGTGATCACTTGGAATGACTTCAAGGAAGGATTCCGCACCGCCCACATTCCTTCTGGGATCATGGCTATCAAGAAGAGAGAATTCCGAGCGCAGAAGCAAGGAAGTGGCTCTATCAAGGAGTACCTACAGAAGTTCAACCTGCTGTCAAGGTATGCATGTGAAGACGTCAGCACAGAGGCTGCCAAGAAGGAACGCTTCATGGAAGAACTTCAACAGACCCTGCAGTATCAGCTCATTGTCTATGACTGTCGCACCTTCTTCGACCTGGTAAACAAGGCCCTCATAGTGGAAGACAAGCGTCATGCCATAGATGACACTCGCAAGCGCAAGAAGATCAGCAAGGGTAGCCCCATCAACCAGAAGCCTCACCCTTGGCAGCCTGCCCCAGCCAAGAAAACCTATCAGTCGCAGCAGGCAAGACCTCCTACACCTCGTCCAAGCTACAAGCCTTTGCAATATGCCAATCCCAGGCCAGCTTACAACCACAACCCCAATAACAACAACGGTGGTAGAAACTACAATAATAACCCTGGACAAGTCGCTTGCTTTGGATGTGGTCAGCCAGGACACATCTCTAGACTATGTCCCAACAAGAAGCCAGATGCACCACGCCCCGATGCGCCCGCTCAAGGTCAAGGCCATGGAGCACCCCCAAGGAACCCCTCTCCCTGCAACCAACCCAACGATGGCAAGGGTCATCTGAATCACATCGCTGTAGAGGAAGCCCAGGAAGACCTGGACGTCATACTGGGTACGTTCCTCATCAACTCAACCCAAACAACAATATTGTTTGATTGTGGAGATTCGCATTCTTTTCTAACCCAAAAGTTTGCATTAGAGAGTGGCATGAAACCTAAACCCCTGGGTAGTCGTATGTTGATACAAACCCCGGGTTCAGTTATGAAGTCCGGGATAGGGTGTAAAGGAGTGAAGATTGACATCAACGGGGTAGACTTCCTAGCAGACCTTATAGTTCTGGACTCACCCGGCTTGGATGTCATCCTTCGCATGGATTCGTTGACCAAGCACCAAGGAATGCTACAGTGTGCAAAAAGGATTGTAACCATGACCAATAGCCAAGGACTGGAAGTCAACTATGTTCCCAACCCTGCCTCCACTCAAGCCCCTCAGCCTAAGTGTCTATCGGGAGTTGAGTTGGATCAAGTGCCGGTGGTATGTGAATACCTGGATGTGTTTCCTGATGAGCTGCCCGGAATACCTCCTGACCGCGACATTGAGTTCATCATTGAGCTTATGCCCGGATCAAGGCCCATCTATAAGAAGACTTATAGGATGGGATCCAAAGAGTTGGCTGAGTTGAAGAAGCAACTAGCTGAGTACCTCAGAAAAGGATTTATTTTCCCTAGTGCCTCTCCCTAGGGATCGTTTGTTCTATTTATGTCAAAGAGGGATGGAACTATCAGACTCTGTGTCGATTACCGTTCTCTCAATGAGGTCACGATGAAGAACAAGTACACACTCCCCCAGATTTAAGACCTATTTGATTAGTTGACTGGAGCCAAGGTGTTTTCCAAGATCGACCTCAGGTTTGGGTACTATCAGCTGAAGATCAGACCCCAAGACATTCTGAATACGGCATTTGTAACCCGGTATGGCATGTATGAATACATGGCCATGTCATTTGGGTTAACCAATGCCCCTACCTACTTCATGTACCTCATGAATAAGGTCTTCATGGAGTACTTGGACAAGTTTGTTGTCGTCTCCATGGATGACATACTTGTCTTCTCCAAGTCTAAAGAGGAACATGAGGAACACTTGAGATTGGTCCTAGAGAAGCTTCGAGAGCACCAGCTTTACGCCAAGTTCAGCAAGCGTGAATTCTGGCTGCATGAAGTTGGATTCTTGGGTCATGTGCTGACTGCAGAAGGACTATCAGTGGATCCTGCCAAGATTGAAGCCGTGAGTGAATGGCAAACCCCAACCACCGTGAAGGAAGTCAGGAGCTTCCTCGGACTCACGGGATATTACCGCAAGTTCGTGGAAGGGTTCTCAAGGATTACCCGATCCATGACCCAGCTTTTGAAGAAGGAGAAGAAGTTCGAATGGATAGCTAAGTGCAAGGAAAGTTTCTAGGAGCTCAAGAAGAGATTGACCAAACCCCAGTTTTGGCCACCCTCGACATTCACAAATAGTTTGTGATATATTGTGATGCATCGAGAACCGGGCTTGGAGGCATTCTGATGCAAGAAGCCAGAGTTGTAGCAAATCTATCTAGACAGCTACGTCCTCATGAGGAGAACTACGCAACTCATGATCTATAGTTGGCAGCCGTGGTTCATGCCTTGAAGACATGGAGACATTACCTTTTGGGGAAGCAATGTGAGACATTCACAGACCACAAGAGTTTAAAGTATATCTTCACTCAAAGAGAATTGAACATGAGGCAGCGAAGATGGTTGGAGTTGATCAAGGATTACGACCTTAGTGTTCAATACCACCCCAGAAAGGCCAACGTGGTAGAAGATGCCTTAAGCAAAAAGGCTTGTTCCTTGAATGCTATGATTAAGGAACGATTACCCGACCTATTAGAAGAGCTTGAGAGATTTGGCTTGGAACTGGTTGCACCCGAATTCCTCACCAACCTCGAAGCAAAGCCTACCTTGATGGATGATATCAAAGAAGCTCAGAAGGGTCATGAGAGCATTGAAGACATCAAGAGGAAGATCAAGGCAGGCAAGGCCCCAGGATTCTCGGTGGATGAACAAGGAGTTGTGTGGTTTAGGAATCGCATCTGCGTACCCAACAAGGAGGACCTCAAGAACCTGATCTTGCAAGAAGCTCATGACACTCGATACTCCATCCATCCTGGAGGAACCAAGATGTACCAAGACCTCAAGGAAAGATTCTGGTGGCATGGCATGAAACGGGAAATAGGCACATTTGTCGCTAAGTGTGACATATGCTAGAGAGTCAAGGCTGAGCATTAGCAACCAGCTGGGATAGTGCAGCCTCTCAAAGTGCCTGAATGGAAGTGGGACAAAGTCGGGACGGATTTCATTACTGGTTTACCAAGGTCGAGTAAGGGACATGATTCCATTTTGGTCATCGTCGATCACCTGACCAAGGTAGCCCACTTCATTCCCGTCAGAACCACCTATGATGGAAGCCAGCTCGCGAACCTCTACATAAACCGCATCGTGAGTCTTCATGGAGTTCCAAAGGAAATTGTGTCGGACCGAGGAACCCAGTTCACCTCAAGATTCTGCAAGAAGTTTCAAGAAGCTATGGGAGCCAAGCTCTCCTTCAACACTGCTTTTCATCCCCAGACCGGTGGGCAAACCGAATGAGTAAATCAGATACTTGAAGATATGCTCTGCACTTGTGTCTTGGCTTATGGAGCCAAGTGGGAAGATTGCCTACCATTCGTCGAGTTCTCCTACAACAACAGCTATCAGTCGAGTCTTCAAATGGCACCATTTGAGGTATTGTATGGACGCAAGTGTCGTACTCCCCTCAATTGGTTAGACACAGGAGAAGGATTAGTTTTCGGACAAGACATCCTCCAGGAAGCAAAAGAGCAAGTACAACTCATCCGAGAACGCATGGAAACTACCAAGTCAAGACAAAAGAGTTGCGCTGACTATCACCGCCGAGATCTAAGCTTCAACAACGGAGATCACGTCTATCTTCGAGTTACACCTCTTAAAGGAACCAAGCGTTTTCATGTCAAACAGAAGCTCACACCCAGATACATCGGCCCCTTCGAGATCACCGCAAGACGAGGAGAAGTTTCCTACCAGCTAGAGCTACCTCCCAAGCCGTCGGATGTGCACAACGTCTTTGATGTGTCACAACTCCGAAAGTGTCTGCAATTTCCCAAGTGCCCCGACCTCTACAAGGACATCGACCATCAAGCCATCGACCTTCAACCTAACCTCACTTATCGTGAGAGGCCGGTTCGCATTTTGGATGAAGCTCAACACTGCACCCGAAGCCGCACCATGAAGTACTTCAAGGTCAAGTGGAGCAACCACACTAAAGCTGAAGCAACCTGGGAGCGTGAAGACTATCTTAGAACTGAGTTCCCTTATCTTTTTAGCGCTTAGCCTAGGAATCTCAGGGACGAGATTATTATAAGGCGGAAGGTCTGTCACACCCTGTGTTTGTATCACCTTGATATGTTTGGGTTTATAAAATTTGGAGCCAACTAAAACATTTCAAAGAGCTTGTGCTTCTTTGCAATGATGTTTGCTTGCTTGATGATTGTGGTTGTGGCAGTCCTAGCTTCTATTCCACTTCATATTCATCTTCCTTGACCCAAACCTTTTGCCCAATGATCATGCCATGTGAATAGTGCCTAAAACTATTTTTACCAAATTTTGTTTTAACCAAAAATGATTTATTCAAATTAGGTTTCAAAACCCCCTGAAATGAGGTTTGCACTGCAAGTCCTCAAATTGGGTGGATTCTTCTTCCTCAAAGACTTTATTTCAGACCTAATATATATAAAAATTTCCAAAACCACAAAATATTAATTTTAAAGGTTATTCTTATATTTTATTTAAAGGCTTTTTCCTAAGACCAGAAATGGTCTTTCCTAGGGAAAAATTATTCAAATGCTTTGAAAATATGTGAGAAAAATTTAGGGAAACTCAGTGGACTCATATTTTCCATATATATGAGTTTCAGCACAAGGGCATGTTCAAATCATGGGCAAAACCCCTCAAACCCCTTTCTATTCAAACCAAGCTTTTGAAATATTTCAATAAGAAATATTCTCAATAAATTCCAGGAACATTCTAGAAAGTCAACACTATCATGAGTGATGATCGTGCAAAGTTTCATCTCAATCCAAGTTGATTTGGTTCATCAAACCATCCCAAAACCCTCTCTGTCCAGACTCAAATTTGAGTAACTTTACGTTATGAATTTTCTCCCTTTGACCCCAAACCTTGTGGGCATGCTCTAATAGCCAAATAGTGATTCTACACTAAGTGGTGCATCAAGGGTAAAAGCCTAGGATCACTAGATCTACAGAAACCTGATTCTGTTAGCTTTTAGGGTTTACCAAGTTTCCATTGTCAACTTTCCCCCCTTGAGCTCATACTTGGTGATCCCTCTCATTTTTACCTAAAATTTGACCCTGGTAAATATCTAAGTAAGTTGGTAGATTCTTCTTGCCCAAAACTCCATCAAACACCTTCTGGTCCATTCTTAAAACCATCATTTCCACCCCTTCCTCTTTTACCCTTGCCCCCAACTTTTTACCACAACCTCTTGAAGATGCCATGTACCTCCAGTAATTTCCTCAGATGCCATGTACCCCAACCTATTCCTCCCCTCTCCCTTTTTCTTCTACGTTAAGGCACCCCCATATGCCTCCCTAAGTCCCCTAGGCTTTGTTTACCTCCCCTGGATACCCTAGACACAGGTGGGCGCGTAGAAAATGCCAAGAGCATGCCTTGGCATGCAAGGTTCATGCTGTGGAGCATGCTACAGTGCGCACCCGCACTATAGCCACTGCCCAACGAGCGCTCCCGACAGCCTCGGGCCTCCCCATCTTGTCCCCCTCTCCCCCTTGACGTCTGCAACGCTCCACGCGGTCGGCCCCCTCATCCCTCTCTCTCTTGTGACCCCCACACACATGCCCGGCGCCGCGCAGCTCGGCCAACTAGAGGGATCGCACGCGCGCATGCCCTCACCTCTCTCTTATCTCCCCCTGGCCTAGACCACACCCACAAGCACCCTAGACACGCACATTTCCTCCCTCGCGGCCAGTACCGAGCAGCCCATGCTCACCGGCGCAGCGCGTCCATGGTGAGCCGGCGCCAGCCTATAAAGTGGGCCTCCCCGAGC
The DNA here is from genome assembly GCA_022496015.1 of Hordeum marinum. NCBI lineage: Eukaryota > Viridiplantae > Streptophyta > Magnoliopsida > Poales > Poaceae > Hordeum > Hordeum marinum. The sequence goes on along the minus strand of CM039676.1, from coordinate 128,221,348 downwards.
CCGTGCCCCTCTCTCCTCGCTCTCTCCTCCCCTCTACAACTCCCCATGCTTAGCCCGATCGACCCCGTGGTTGGGAGCTCTCTCCCGAACCAAACCCTCACCGCCCATGGGCACCTCCCCTTGCCAGCAATTCCCTTCAACCCGGCGACCCCCTCGGGCACCCATCAATGCATGGGAGCCCATTGAGCGCATCGGTTCCCTCTGCCTAGACCGTCGTGGCCGGAGACACCGCCGGTGAGATCCCTCCTACCCCTGTTGCGAGGAGAGGGATGACAAGTGGGGCCCACCTGTCATCCCCTCGCCCCCTCCTCTCTCGCTGGCAAAGAGGGCCTGCGGGTAGGTTTAAAATTTGACCTGCCTCGCACGGCGCCTTAGCCTGGGCCGGATCTCCCCATGGGACGACTCGACTCCGGTACTGTGGCCCGAGAGGGCACTGTACCTGTCGTGGATTTGTCACGGCATATGTTTGGGTGAACGGACTTAGGTTCGCGGCGAGACGCAACTACGTGGCGGCTTGAAGGGGTTGATCGGAATCGAGAAGACACGAAGTTTTACCCAGGTTCGGCCCCTCCAATGGAGGTAAAAGCCTACATCCTACTTGTCTTGTATTGATGATGATGAAGATCTCTTGGTTACAAGGGTGCTAATTGCTACCTCTAATCTCTTATGCCTCTAATCTCTTGTGTTGTCTAAACTTGTAGACTTGTGTCTCTTGAGAACTTGTCCCTCTAGGGGTGCTCTACCCCTCCTTATATAAGTGGAGAGGGTAGGTTTACAAATAGAGTCCTACTAGGAGTAGGATTAGGACTAGTCTCTCACGAATCCTACTCCGGATCTTATTTCCTTTAAGGGAATCCTTCTCTCTTGTGGGCCTTCTCCTATGGGCCTTCTCTTGTGAGCCGCCTGGCGCCGGCTCACCCGCCGGGCCTTGGGCTTGGTCATCCTATGACCCGCTTGCCGGGTCATAAATAAGATTTCATGTCTTTGACGGGTCTCTTATGAGTTGCCCAGCCGGGTCATTAATAAGATGTCATGTCTTCGACCGGGTCTCCTATGAGTCGCCAGGCCGGTCATACCATGGGGTATATCCCCGTCATTAGCCCCCAGGTTAGCTTGAATTTATTCATTGTAAGCTCCTGAAATAAGAGTAACAAATATGTTAAGTGGCCGGCTTGCTCCTTTGGCCGGCTTATAAAATGGCTTCTCAAAAATCCGGGTCTTTTCTCCATATGAATGAGTCGTCTTGATAATCATCTTGCTTGTCAATGTATTTTGAAAAATATTGAGAATAGAACACCCATATGCCATTGAGTCGGCTTCCAATACTCTTGGCGGGTCATCTCCGCCGGGTCATAATCATTGATGGTGCCGGGTCATTATCGTTGGTGACTCCGGGTTAAATAACTAGAATCCTGCTGACTTGATAAATATTTGGATGAAAATCCATCTAATGTAGAACCAGACTTCCATTGTTGTGAAGCAGGGCGGCTTCTATAAACTCTGGTGGGTTATGATCTTTTGATAACACCGGGTCATAAGTGTTGGTGACGCCGGGTCTAACAACTGAACTCTATATTTAATATCTTGAAAATTCTCCTCAAAGTTTTTGATATGTCCATATTACTTGTAGCCCCCAAGCTCTGAGATTATCCATGATAACTTGGTGCTTTGCAAATAACATCTTGGACTGTGTAGCCCCCAAGTGCCGGGTTGTCCTGCCTACAGCAACCTGGGACTTATAACTGCCTTATATCTTATAATGCTTCGGCGGGTGTAGCCCCCAAGGGCCGACTCATCATAAAGCATAGGTGGGTGTAGCCCCTAAGGGCCGGCTCATCAGAATGTGATGCACCGGGTCTTCAATTTGAATCTCTTAATCTGTTGGAACAACTGAATACTATAGCCCCCAAGTGTCGGGTTAGTAAGAATTACTGGGCTGGGACTTTAGATAAATATAGAAGGGCCGGGTCATCTCCTTGAGATAATATGGTCTTGCTAACAACGTAATGGTTTGAAAACCGGCTTGCATTAGCCCGCAAGTGTCGTGGTGCATGCTTGCAGCGACATGGGACTTGCAGAATTGATATAAACTTGGACTTGGATAATGTAGCCCCCAAGTGCCGGGTCGTCTGCCTGCGGTGACTCGGGACTATGTGAGAATAATACGTCTCACCATAATTTGTTGAATGAATCTTTGACCGTGGTTGTAATATAACCCGAAATGAATATCCTGGAATAATTCCTTTGTCTTTGACATGAAATTCCTGCTCGTGGTTGCGGTGCAACCCGACAAATATAAGTTTGAGAAATCATGAGTGTTGTAGATTACTACATAGCACAATTAAAGAAATCCGAGAACCGGCCAATTAGATGATACGGCATTATATCTGACAGGGCAGCTCTTTGCAAAATAATAATTTCTCCGAGCTGGTTTGAAAAACCCCAATCATTTATTACTGGTTATGATAAAGCATGAAGATCCAGCCATATTGGCTATTAAAAGTTCCATTTGCTCTTGCAAAACACTTAACGGCGGCTCATCTCTTAAGAGATAGTACCTGCGAAAAATAAAAAAGACAGGATATATTCTGCATTGTTGTAAGGGCGGCTTGAGGAAGCTCAACCCGGAGATGTTTATACCTTTCACAACATTGCTCCTTTTCTCATAATCTTGCTCTGACCCAGCTTGATAAGACGGCATGTTATCTGTAGGTGGGAAGCCCCCTTGATAATCCACGGCTCCACCTTTTAGCTCCCATTTGAGAGCACCTTTGTAATAGCTTTAAGGATAATTCTGCCTTTCTTGAATGGAGCTCCGGATGTAATTTTTCCGTCTCTTCGTGTTTTTGTTTTACCGGCTCTTTATTGATTGATCCCCCCTTTGTATGAATCTATCTTGAACTTTTAGAGCCGACGCTTGTCTTTGAAGATGTCACGCCTTCTCCAGTAATTTAGAGCCTGCCGAGCACTTTGAAACTTGTCAGCCGGAGTAGTATGACTCCGGCTCTTGTAAGATGAACTTTACCGAGAACCGGTTGTCATAGGGTAATGTAAGCTATACCTAAAGGTAAGAAGCCTCCATCGACAACCGCGGCTAATAATGAGCCAGAAGCGGCATAAAGCCGGCTGTTTGCAGGGCAATGTAAGTTGTACCTAAAGGTAAGAAGCCTCCTGTTAACGTTTGAATATTGTATGCGGGACGCCGGCTGTCAATGGGAGATGTAAGCTATACCCTAAGGCAAGAAGCCTCCATCGACAACCGCGGCTAATGATTAGCCTGAAACGACATCAAGCCGGCTGTTTGAAGGGAGATGTAAGCTATACCCGAATGCAAGAAGCCTCCTTAAACAGCTACAGTTGATAAGCAACTGAGTTTTGCCGTAAAACGCCGGTTGTTTGGGTGAGATAAGCGAACCCGTCAGTAAGAAGCCCCCTTCGACAACTGTGGTTAATAAGTAACCGGAAGTGGCATAAAGCCGGCCATTAGGGTGAGATAAGCGATACCCGTCGGTAAGAAGCCCCCTTCGATGGCCGCAGTTGATAAGCAACTGGAATTTGGTGTACACGCTGTTGTCTTAGGGTCATGTAAGCTATACCAAAGGTAAGAAGCCTCCATCAACAACATCGCTTAATGTAACCAAACTAGGCATAAAGCCAACTGTGCAAGGGAGATGTAAGCTATACCCGAAGGCAAGAAGCCTCCTTGCAACAGTTTAATAACAGCTGGCTATGCAAAGGAGATGTGAGCTATACCCGAAGGCAAGAAGCCTCTTTGCAATAGTGCTTAATTGGGCATAACGCCGGCTGTGCAAGGGAGATGTAAGCTATACCCGAAGGCAAGAAGCCTCCTTGCAACAACGTAAAAGCAGACTGTGGAGGGGAGATGTAAGCTATACCCGAAGGCAAGAAGCCTCTCTATAACAGCGCTTGATAGGGCATAAAGCCGGATGATAGATCAGCCGTTTTGACGGCGAACAAACCACTTCAACTCAAATTTCTGCATCGGAAAATTTCATCTTGCAAAGATCCGGGCATCTCATTGAAAAAGACCAAATGTGTCTTGCCATGTCTGTAGCCCCCGAGCCGCAAGTTGACTCGAAGAGGCGGCTTGAGGATCTTCACTTGAAGTTTGAGGTTGACCGTGGCGGGTTATAGATGATCCCGTATGAATTGTTTCAATGATCTGGTCGATGGTTCATTTCGGCTGTTTGTTTGAAGCGAACCAAGCTGTAGTGGCGGCAATTTATGCACTTGTCTGTTGGACGGCTCGTATCGACGAGCCCCCACTGATATGTTGACGTAGATCACAGTGTGGGTGGCGTCTTGCGCGCATCCATTGGGCGGCTCGTATCGTCGAGCACTGCACCTGATATTGATGTAAATTGGACCATAGGATGGTGGAATGTTTGTACTAGTGTACGCAGCCACTGGCGTGTTGATGTAGACGTAGAAATCAGCCGCGATGTTGTAAGCCGATGCTATTTTGACAGACGCCATGACGTTTGTAAACCGGCGCAGGTGACAAGAGACGGCCACAGCGTTGTAAGCTGGTGCTGTCGTGAGAGACGGTCTCTGCATTGTAGACCGGTGCGGTCGCGAGAGACGGCCATGGCACGGTGTTGTAAACCGACACAGATGGAGCATCGCCGGTGGCGCTGTAAGATGGCGTGGACGAAGAGTCACCGGTGGAGTTGTAAGCCGTCACGGACGGAGAGTCGTCAGTGGCATTTATAAACCGGCACGGACGCGCGGGTCATTGGCGGCATGTTGATGCATCCTGCACTAATACGGGCGGCAACTCCATACTCGCAATATGACGCTGCTTTTGTACTGAGTAATTGTCCTGCATACAAAAAATATCATAGGACAAAGTAGTTGTTCTCAACACAATTTAAAGTGTACTGATAAAAAAATAGAATAGATAACACCTGTAGTCTAAGTACCCACGTGGCCTTCCTCCTCCTTTTTTCTAGCTGGGACTTTTTCTCTTTCCCCACAAATAATCAGCATACTGGAGCAAGGCGAGGTGGAATGGGGAGGGGCGGAGCCAACCACTGCGTAGCTGGTGAAGAGAGGTCGTGGCCGCGAGTCGGCTCAGGGCGCGATGGTTCAAGGAGAGGATGCGGTGGTAGCTCGGCCAAGGCATCTTGGAAGTACTGATCCGTGGCAAAAGCAGAGGCGCGGCGGCAGCTCGGAGCTGGCGCACAGGGCGGAGCAGAGACGGAGTCGCAAGGGTGGCCGGCAGCTGAGCAACGCAGCAGCAGCAGTTTCAACTTGTGGTGATAATGATGCACTCGACGCAATCGAACAATGGATTTTTAAGTTTCGCCTAAAGTTGTATCATGCCGGGTGATCCTGTTTGATTGATCCAGGCTCTTCTTCATCCGACTAATCATGAATTTCTTGATCCCTATAGATATCCCTTCAAACCACAGTGCATGGCCCCACGATGGGCGCCAACCATCGTGGATTGGTCACGCAAGTTGTCCGAGTGAACGGACTTAGGTTCGGGGCGAGACGCAACTATGTGGCGGCTTGAAGGGGTTGATCAGAATCGAGAAGATACAAAGTTTTACCTAGGTTCGGCCCCTCCGATGAAGGTAAAAGTGTACGTCCTGCTTGTCTTGTATTGCTGATGATGAAGATCTCTCGGTTAGAAGGGTGCTAATTTCTACCTCTAATCTCTTGTGCCTCTAATCTCTTGTGTTGTCTAAACTTGTACACTTGTGTCTCTTGAGAACTTGTACCTCTAGGGGTGCTCTACCCCTCCTTATATAAGAAAAGGTTAATCACGTCTGCACAACACATGCATGGTTTGTGCGGCAATAGTATTATAGAGTAGCTCCTTCTTCCTTGCGAGGCCTCGGCTAAGCTCATGTGGCAGTAAACGGGCTGATGACCCATTTGAGATAGAGAGCTTTCTACCTTCTATCTCAACGCGTGCGCTCCAACTTGAGATGCAACCACTGCAATTGCAACTCATTGTCACTGTGTTCATATGACAGCAGCCGCTCGTCCAGCTCCATCATTTGCTGACGCATCTACTGCCACACCAGCTTCTGTTCGCGGATGGCAAGCAGCGGCTATAGCAGCCACTGCTTGGCGTATGGCCCTTCTTTCCCAACCATAGCCTCCTGAGAGCGTGCTTGTTCTCATCATCCTCTTTCTATATGTTGCTCTAGTGTGAAAGCTTTTGGTACTCGATGTTGTGTTTTTGGAACATGTCATTGCCTGAGCTGGTGGCACCTGAAATCCCATTGGAGCCGGTGAGGGCTATGGTAGGAGCGCTTCAGACTGCTGCTTGTAGTCGACGATGATAGATCTCATCTAACTCACTATCGTCCGTGTCGAGGATTAGGCGATACTGATTTGCGTGGTCGTTGTGGTGGGAAAATCCGATGGGATGGCAGAGGGTCTTGTCACCGGGAGCAAAGTGCATCGGGGTGGCTGGCCTGACCATCCCCTTCTTGTTCAGGATGTTGCTCTTCTTCTGGGTTTTTTCTTGGAGCTTTGTTGTCCTTTCCTTGATCCGGTGGGCTCTGGAGTATCTTATCCAGAAGATGATGCTTCTCCGACGCGGGTGGTGTTGTTCACTCCTATGGGATCACGAGCGTGCTTCACAGAGTTTAGAGCCGAGGCAACTTTTGGATCACAGAGTTAGGTTACCATCAGTGATGATAACCGTGATCTAGTTCGAATTGAAAGTAAATTCAGGGGCAATGATTTCCGCCTTGTCACATGCATGTACGTATGTAAAATGGAAACCTCATGTTCCTTCTATTCTATTCAATCTCTTTCTATTACATCACATATGTGCACGATGGAACCCCCTTTTCTAGTTGGAGAGAACCCTTTTTTCTAATCTATTCATCTCTTTCTATTTCACCAATCTGTTCGTGTCCCTTGGATATAGATTATTCACACAAAAAACCATTAGCCAAAGTTTGTTTAGCTTAAACTGGGTATAGATGAGTGTCCGGCGGAAACAAATCTAGGTGCTTCCAAGTTTGTACGTGTTTCCTTGCCTAATGTCTTTTTGCGGCAATGTCCTTGCCTAATGTACAACGTTGCAATGTGTGTGCTTGTTTGGCTTGTATACACGTATTGCCATAGGAAACCAATTGTGGAATTACCCCAAGATGCAAGGAAATAGGTTGGCCAAGCTTCAAGCAAGAGGACTCTACATTTCATATTTGTGATAAATCAATTTGAGTCTATAGGAAAGCCAATACTATTAAAAGGGGGTAAAGTTTTGATGGTGAACAATATGCTCAAACATGCACAAGTGACAGTCACCAAGACATCCACATTCTCTCCCACCAAAGTTTGTTCTAAGCCAAATATACCAAATCGGTGCAACCAACTTTACTATTTGGTGCCACTAAGTTCCAAACCCTAGAAAGACTCAGCCAAACCCTAACACTTCGGTGCAGCTGACATTGCACTCGGTGCCACCGGGTTGGGTTGCCAACTTTTTGGTACACAAGTTCTCATTTTCGGTCCGATCGAGAATGGCGGATCGGCATCACCGAGTTTGATAATTCTGACCGTTGGTCACCTTGTCGATGCGACCGAGAGTTATATATCGGTCCATCCGAGAGTCAAAAGTTGCCACTTTTTGTCACTTTGGTACAACCGAGTCTGACTTATTGTGTGTAACAGTTGGATTTTTGGAGATGCCTATATATACCCCTTCGCCACCACCCACTCGAAAGAGAAGCACTCAGAACTATTCCATACCTATCCTACTCAGTTGTCTGAGAGAGAACCACCTACCCTTGTGTTGAGGTCAAGATCTTCCACTCCAACCATATGGATCTTCATTTCTAGCCTCCCCAAGTTGCCTTCCACCAATCCCATCTCTTCTACCAAGCCAAATCTGTGTGAGAGAGATTGTGTGTTGAGGAGTCTATCATCTTGAAGCACAAGAGCAAGGAGTTCATCGTCATTACCGAGCCTATTACCTTTTGGAGGGTGGTGCCTCCTAGATTGGTGGTTAGGTGTCGCTTGGGAGCCTCCTACTTCGTGTTGTGGACTGAACCAAGAAGTTTGTAAGGGCAAGGAGATCGCCTACTTCGTGAAGATCTACCCATAGTGAGGCTAGTCCTTTGTGGACGGAACCCACATGGAATAGTCAAGGTTGCTTCTTCGTGGAACCCTTCGTGGGTAGAGCCCTGCATGGACTCTCGCGACCATTAACCTCCATGGGTTGAAGACTCCATGAACGTGGACGTACGATAGCACCACCTATCGGAACCACGGGAAAAATCATCTTGTCATCACTTGTATTTGATCTTCCTATCCCATCTCATTATTTACATGTGCAATGTCTTTACTTTCCGCTTCCATACTCGTAGACTTGCATGTGTAGGGCTGTTAGACAAGCTAGACTTGTTGAAATCATTAAAATCTACCAACCAAACAACTTTGTAAAAGGTTAGCTTTTAAATTTATGCTAGTAGTCTATTCACCCCCCTCTAGACACGCCTCTCTCGATCCTACAAGTGGTATCAGAGCTTTGGTATCCATTGCTTCGTTTTAATCACCGTTGAGGAAGGTGGATGTGTCTAGAATGGAGAGTTTGAGTTGTAGAGTGCCCATTCTTGATGGAGAGTACTATAGTCAATGGAAGAGTGCCATGATTGATCTATTTAATAGATTCCATTTGATTAAATATATTGAACAACCCTATGTGCTTCCCATTGATGAATTTCATCCCACACACGAAGAGGAAATTAACATGCTTGGTAACCTAAGAGCTGTCAATCTTATTGTTAGAGGTTTACCAAGATTCGTGATTTCTCAAATGAAGAAGTTTGCATGTGCCTATACCTTATGGACTTATTTGGAGAAACGATATACAAATCTTTCCTTGGGAAGTCTTGATGAAATTCTTCGTAAAACTATTGCTTTTCACAAAATGAAGCCTAGTGATCCAAACTTTGATAAATGTCTATTTGATCTTCGTGATCCTATGCGTGCTAAAGGAGATGTCACCACTATCAATAACATTATATTTGAATCCATTCACATTCATAAACTTGAGCATTGTCATAATCATTATTCTAATGAATCTCTTGTTCTTTATGACGAGGATTTCCCACTTGATGATGAAAATGTGGAGCATTGCTATTATGAAGAAGATGAGTTATTCGACATCGAATATGAGAAGATCATGAAGAATCTGAGTCTTATGGAAACCTTTAGAGATTACATGTACGGAGGAAAAGAGTGGATTCTTGTCAGTGGATGTATGGATCATATGACTGGTGATAGAGACATGTTCCAAGAGATCATGCCTAATCAAGGTCCTCGACGGTATGTGACCTTTGGAGACAACTCTAAGGGTAAGGTACTTGGCCTTCGTAAGGTGGCCATATCTTATGATAGCTCTATTCAAAACGTCATGCTTGTTGAATCCCTTGGCTATAATCTTCTTTCCATATCTAGACTTTCCGACTTTGGTTTCAATGTTTTATTTACAGAAATTGATTGCCAAGTGTTTCTTCGAGATAATCATAAAATGGTCTTTACTGGTTTCCGTAGAGGTGATCTATACATTGTTGATTTCACTAAAATATCCAAACCTCTCACTTGTTTAATTGCAAAATCTTCTAAAGGTTGGCTTTGGCATAGAAGACTTGGACATTTAGGCATGTGAAATCTAGATAAGCTAATCAAAGGTGATCATATACTTGGAGTTAAAGATGTTATCTTTGACAAAGATAGACTTTGTAGTGCTTGTCAAGCTGGAAAGCAAGTAGGTGGAAGTCATCCCGTTAAGAATATCATGACTACTAGGAGAGCACTCGAGTTACTTAACATGGATCTTTTTGGTCCCAATGCTTACAAGAGTCTCGATGGAAATTCCTATGGTCTAGTTAGAGTTGATGATTTTTCCAGATTTACGTGGGTATTCTTTCTTGATGATAAGTCATAGGTTCAAAAGATCTTTAAGAACTTCACTCACAAAGCGGAAAATCAGTTCAAAGTGAAGATTCACAGTGATAATGGATCGGGGTTCAAGAACACCCATGTGGATGTCTCACATGAGCTCTCGGCTACGTACAAGACGCTGTCTCACATGAGTTCTCAGCTACGTACACACCTTAACAGTATGGATTGTTTGAGAGGAAGAATCGGATGCTAATTGAGATGGCAAGAACGAAGCTTGATGAATACAAGATGCTAAGACACTTTTGGGCAGAAGACGTTGAAACAGCATGTCATGCCACAAACCGACTTTACATGCACAAGCTTCTCGGCAAAACGGCATACGAGCTACTCACCAGTAATAAACCCCAAGTCGGATACTTTCGGGTATTTGGATCAAAGTGCTACATTCTTGATAAGCATTGTCGTACTAAATTTGCTCCTAAATTTCATGAAGGATTCCTACTTGGTTAAGGATTGAACTCTCACACCTACCATGTCTACAAAAACTTCACTCGAAAAGTTGAAGAGACGGTAGATGTGAAGTTTGATGAATCTAATGGTTCGCAAGTCGAACAATTGCCAAATGATTTAGGTGATAAGGATCCTTCGGAAGCCACACTAGATCTACCCATTGGCAAGATTCGTCCCATGGAGGTGAAAGAAAGTACTTCATAAATTCAAGTGGAAGCCCCTACCTCACGTCAAGGTGAACCTCAACACAACATGGAGGCATCCACAAGCGGTACTCAACAAGATGATGAAGAGGAGGAGGAGCATCATGAATATCAACCACAACCACCTTCACCACCACCTCAAGGGAATGACACCTTCAACAACAACTAGGATGAACGAGATGATACTGAAGAAGAAGAAGCTCCACCATCCAACAATCGGAAGCTGACCCATGTTCGAGCTCAAGTGACCAAGAAGCATCCCCTAAACCAAATCGCTGGTGATATACAAATAGGGAGAATCACTCGCTCCAAAACCCATCTAGCTAACTTCTGTGAGCATTATTCTTTCATCTCTAGCATTGAGCCCTTAAAGGTAGAACAAGCTCTTGAAGACGCGGATTGGGTGGACGCAATGCATGAAGAGCTACACAACATCAAGAGGAACAAAGTGTGGACACTCGTGGAGAAACCCGAAGATCAGAACAACATCATCGGAACCAAAAGGATGTTTTGAAACAAACAAGGCAAAGATGGTCAAGTCGTATGCAACAAGGCTCGTCTCGTAGCCCAAGGATACACACAAGTCAAAGGTATGGACTACGGTGAGACTTACGCCCCCGTTGCTAGACTTGAGGCTATTCGTAGTCTTCTTGCTTATGCTAATCACCATGACATCACACTCTATCAAATGGATATTAAAAGTGCATTTTTGAATGGTGAAATAGAGGAAGAAGTTTATGTTAATCAACCACCTGGTTTTGTGAATCCTAAGAAACCTAATCATGTTTACAAGCTTTGCAAAGCTCTTTATGGTCTTAAGCAACCCCCTCGTGCTTGGTGTAAATGCTTAACGAAATTTCTCATCGAAAAAGGTTTTGAAATTGGTAAGATTAATGCAACCTTGTTCACTAAGAGACTTAATGGATAATTATTTGTGTGCCAAATCTATGTGAATGATATTATATTTGGTTCCACTAACCCTCAATTGAGTGAATGATTTGGAAGGTTGTTGTTCGAGAAGAATGAGATGTCTATGATGTGTGAGATGAAATTCTTTCCTGGATTGCAAATCAAGGAATCAAGAGAAGGAACTTTAATTTCTCAAACTAAGTACACCAAGTACTTAATAAAGAAGTTCGACATGCAGGATTGCAAAGGTATGAAAACCCCTATGCCCACTAGTGGACATGTTGACCTTACCAGGTAGGATGAACCAGTTGATCAAAAAGTTTATCAATCTATGATAGGTTCTTTGTGATATCTATGTGCATCTCGTCCCGATATTATGCTTAGTGTTTGCATGTGTGCTAGATATCAAGCTGCACCTAAAGAGTGTAATCTTTTGGCTGTAAAACATATTGTGAGATACTTCATAGAAACACCTAACTTTCGCATATGGTATCCCAAGGGATCTTATTTTTATCTTGTTGTCTATTCCGATTCGGAATATGCCGGTGACAAGGTTGATAGAACATCCACCTCGGGTACTTGTCAATTTTTAGGTAGATCTCTTGTATCTTGGTCCTCCAAGAAACAAAACTGGGTATCTCTATCTATTGCCGAAGCTGAGTATATTGTTGCTAGATCTTGTTGTGTGCAATTACTATGGATGACACAAACGCTTAAGGATTATGGTATTCATGTTAAAAATGTTCCATTACTTTGTGACAATGAAAGTGCTATAAAAATTGGACATAATCTTGTGCAACATTCTCGAACCAAGCATATCCAAGTTCGACATCATTTCATTCGTCATCATGTTGCCAAAGGAGAGATCAATCTTAAGCATGTTCGTATGAACAAGCAATTGGCAGATATATTTACTAAGTCACTTGATGAGCAGCCATTTTGTCATTTGAGGAGTGAGTTGAACATCATTGATGCTTCAAACTTGATCTATACTCACCTGGTTGCAAGCAAGGAAATGAGCTTAATTATTGTCTCCATGATCCCATAACTCATTATCATATGCCATGTAATTCTATGCTCCCTTGTATTTCATCTAACCTTTTGTAGGTACTTGGAAGAATTTCATTCCACAATATTGCTATCAACTCCAATAATAAGCAATCTTTTCATTACCAAGTATCCACAACCCCTATTGATGATGGAAGGAAGAAGACAACAAAAATATCCTTGACATATACTTGATCTTAGTTGCAAATCTATAAGTGGTATCACGTCAATAGGATGTATGCATTGTTCTTCCTTGCATGACTAACCTTAGTAGGTGACGAGTGTACTATAACGAGAAGGAATGCTTCAAACTCAAGATGATTTTCATCAACCTCAAGCATCCTCTACAAAAGTTCACCTAAGAGAAGCGTCATAAACATCATTCAAAGGTATGTACTCATATCCTTGAAGAGACTTTACTCCAAGTCATCGGCTAAAGCAACTCAAGAGCTATGAAGACATCAAAATGCTTAATCAAAAAATGGTAACCCCATTTTGAGCTTAAACGATTAGTATGCCCTATGATCAAGTATTCTTGCTTAGCTCCTAAGTCGATATACTCTAATATAGGTGACCTAGTCACCGCCCATCATTTAGTTAAGAAACTTATGTGGTTTGATCTCTCATTGCATGATTTATCGTAACCACTCAAATATTGTCTATTTGATGTCCCTTGTAAATCTTTCGCATTTTCCTTTTGAAACAATTACATTTGTCTCTCTAGAATAGAATCTTGGTTTAACTTTTGGCGTCACAGATATAAATAACTCGGTCCAACCAAATTCGCAGATAAGCTGCAACACACAAATCTCGGTACCATCGATTTATTAAACTTGGAGCCACCGATTCTCTTGAAGTTCAAATTTTATGTTTTCTTGATCCAGTTTACTTTGCTTATTGTTCCCGAGACAATCCTTTTCCTTCAATGACCCCTTCTAAAAAAATGATCCTTGATTCAATGATTCCCTTAGTCTTTTATTGGACCCTACTTTCAATGACCCTTGATTTCCAGGATCCCTTCCTTATCAATGATCCCTGTCACTACTCCTGAGTTTAACCTTTTTGGTACTTTATGCCAAAGTGGGAGAATATCAAAGCTTCATGCTAAAGGTGGAGTCACATGCTTATGCAAAAGGGGAGATAGGATTTAGGGGGAGAGGAAAATACATAATATCTTTAAGGCAGAGAATACTACTTTTCAATTTTGATATCTTAATTTTCTCACCCTATCCAATCCCAATATCTACATGCTAAGATTTTGAGGGAGAGGATGAACTACTACTTTCATATCTAAAGGGGAGAAAGTTCTAAATAATTTATGCCTAAGGTGAGACATATTAATCTTAAGGATTATCATACTTTATATGTTCTCCATATCTTGGTATCTTTGAGTTCTATTTGCTACTACTTAGTACAATACTCTTGTGTTTCCTAGCATTGTTTTCTCAACTATGTCAATACTACTAGAATGCTCAAGAGCTCAAGGTAAGTATATGCGTCACATCTTTGATCAACATGATCTCTTGCTTCTTGCACATATTGTTTGCAAGAGTGAAGTCTTGATCAAGGACATTTCATTCACATATATTGATGCATATAGCCAAGATACACATGACTCCTTATATCCCTTCAAACATATGTGTGTCCATGCATACCAAACCAAATATCCTTTAAAGACTTAGGGGGAGCAAATCTACGTCATGTGTTTCTCAAAGACTTCATTGCATCCGTGCATATCGTCATTTGAAGCTTTGATTGTATGTTGTCATAAATTACCAAAAAGGGGGAGATTGAAAGCACAATATGCTCCCTTGGTGGTTTTGATAATTCATGACAACATACATTGTCTCTTGGACTAACACTTCTATCTAGTATATTACAGATGATAGTCCATGAAGATCTGAGTTGGAAAAAAGGTTGAGGAGATTGTGGAATTACCCCAAGATGCTAGGAAATATGTTGGCCAAGCGTCAAGAAAGAGGACTCTACATTTCATATTTGTGAGAAATCACGTTGAGTCTATAGGAAAGCCAATACTATTAAAAGGGGGTAAAGTTTTGATGGTGAACAATATGCTCAAACGTGCACAAGTGTCAGTCACCAAGACATCCACATTCTCTCCCACCAAAGTCTATTCTAAGCCAAATAGACCAAATCGGTGCAACCAACTTTACTATTCCAATGCCACCGAGTTCCAAACCCAAGACAGACTCAGCCAAACCCTAACATTTCGGTGCAGCCGACACTGCACTCGGTGCCATCGAGTTGGGTTGCAAACTTTCTGTTACGCAAGTTCTCATTTTCGATCCGACCGAGAATGGCGAATCGGCGTCATCGAGTTTGGTAATTCTGACCATTGGTCACCTTGTCTGTGAAACCGAGAGTTATATATCGGTCCATCTGAGATTCAAAAGTTGCCACTTTTTGTCACTTCGGTACCACCGATTTTTACACTTCGGCGTCACCGAGTCTGACTTGTTGTGTGTAACGGTTGGATTTATGGAGATGCGTATATATACCCCTTCGCCACCACCCACTCGAAAGAGAAGCAGTCAGAACTATTCCATACCTATCCTACTCAGTTTTCTGAGAGAGAACCACCTACGCTTGTGTTGAGGTCAAGATCATCAACTCCAACCAAAAGGATCTTGATTTCTAGCCTCCCCAAGTTGCTTTCCACCAATCCCATCTTTTCTACCAAGCCAAATCTGTGTGAGAGAGATTGTGTGTTGAGGAGTCTATCATCTTGAAGCACAA
Organism: Hordeum marinum; assembly: GCA_022496015.1. NCBI lineage: Eukaryota > Viridiplantae > Streptophyta > Magnoliopsida > Poales > Poaceae > Hordeum > Hordeum marinum. The sequence continues at coordinate 128,206,025 of CM039676.1, read as the reverse complement.
GAGCAAGGAGTTCATTGTCATTACAGAGCCTATTACCTTTTGGAGGGTGGTGCCTCCTAGAATGGTTAGGTGTCACTTGGGAGCCTCCTACTTCGTGTTGTGGAGGCAACCAAGAAGTTTGTAAGGGCAAGGAGATCTCCTACTTCATGAAGATCTTCCAATAGTGAGGCTAGTCCTTCGTGGACGGAAGCCACATGGAATATTCAAGGTTGCTTCTTCGTGGAACCATTCGTGGGTAGAGCCCTGCATGGACTCTCGCGACTATTAACCTCCATGGGTTGAAGACTCCATGAACGTGGACGTACGATAGCACAACCTATGGGAACCATGGGAAAAATCATCGTGTCATCACTTGTGTTTGATCTTCCTATCCCATCTCTTTACTTACATGTGCAATGTCTTTACTTTCCGCTGCCATACTTGTAGACTTGCATGTGTAGGGCTGTTAGACTATCTAGACTTGTTGAAATCATTAAAATCTGCCAACCAAACAACTTTGTAAAAGGTTATGTTTTAAATTTATGCTAGTAGTCAATTCACTCCCCCTCTAGACACACCTCTCTCGATCCTATATTAATCTTAACCCTTGATACATCGTAGTATTTTTAGTGTCCAATCGTAACCGTTACTTTACTATCATTTTAAGTATATAACACATACTCATGTTAAGGTTTGTGATTCCCTATGCAAACACTAAAGTCAATAGTTATGCAATGAAATTACATCCTACTTGTGGTGCATTATTTGGCGTTAGTTATGCTTGATGCCCGCTTATGAGAATTTTTGTTTCTTGGTTGGTTGCTTCTCAATCTATTTGGTAGCCTCCACTTGTAATAAGTATAAATAATACTTGTGCATCCAAAATCCTTAAACCCAGTTTTGCCATATGATTCCAACATACCTACCTATATGAAGTATTTCCATGCCGTTCCAAGAAAATTTGTATGTGCCATCCCTAATTTTCAAAATGAATTTTGTTTTTGTGTGCTCGTACCGCTCATGAAGCCGCATGGAGTGGCCGATATATTTCCATGCCAAATGTGTTATTATCGAGATGAGTGTTCATTCACTTGTCATTACGCGAGAGTACGATAGTAATAGGGATGCCGAGTACCAAAATGAAAATGATATTTACTTTATGTTGTGAAATAATAAATTCCTTGGAAAGTGTTGTTATGGAAGGTACCCGTGGATACGACTAGCCACTGATTGTGAAAGAGTGGTGGAAAAAGGAATAAACTTTGTTTTCTGTTTGGGAACCGCCTATGATATATCTAGCATGGAAAGTATTGAAAATTTTTGGTCATTTTTGTTAACAAGAAAGGCATGCGACCCAAAATATTTTTCTCTCTCAGTTTAAGCTTTGATCTCTGGCACCTCTACAAATCCCTACTTCCCTTTGGGAAGGGCCTATCTAATTACTTTATGCAATTTTTACTTTTATTTGAGTCTCCATCTTCTCTTATAAAGGACCAACTAGGGGGCACTATGATCATACTTGTGCATTGTGTGTAGCTAATATTCGCGTGTGTTTCATGAATGAATCAATGACTGAGCATGATGGGCTAGGGATAACTTCCTTTAGTGTTGATATATTGAAAGATATGGTTGCTTGTTGGTATGCTTCAGTATTAAAGTATTCATGTCAAAACTATATTATTTCTTTGAACCATATAAATTTCCAAATGTCCATGCTACAAAAGAAAAGAATATGTGATGAACGTGTTAGGCAACATCCCACATTAAAAATTCTGTTTTATCATTTACCTACTCGAGGAACAGCAGGAATTAACATTGGGGATGCTGATACGTCTCCAGCGTATCTATAATTTTTTATTGTTCCATGTTGTTATATTATCATTCTTGGATGTTTTATAAGCATTTTATAGCAACTTTATATTGGTTTTCGAGACTAGCCAATTTACATAGTGCCCAATGTGAGTTGTTGTTTTTTGCTTGTTTTTTACTTCAAGGAATATCAGTACCAAACGGAGTCCAATTGCCATGAAACATTAGGAGATTTGTATTGGACCAGAAGACAACTTGGGTGCAAAGGAAGCACCTGGGGGCAGGCCTGTGGGCCCACCAGACACCAGGGCGCACCAAAGGCCCTCGGCGTGCCCTGATGGGTTGTGGGGCCCACAGAGGTCTCCTCCACCACCTGTCAGCTCTTTAAATCCTTCGAAATTATAGATACCCTAGAGGAGTCGAAGAAACACAATTCAGGCTGCCACAAGTTCCAAAACCATCAGACCCGATCTAACACCATCACCGAGGGGTTCATCATCCTCATCGGTGCCTCTCTGATGATGCGTGAGTAGTTCACCAGAGACCTACGAGTCCGTAGCCAGTAGCTAGATGGATTCCTATCTCTCTTTTGATTCTCAATACAATGGTCTCTTGGAGATCTATTTGATGTAAGACTTTTTGTGGTGTGTTTGTTGGGATCCGGTGAAGTTTGAGTTCAGGATCAGTTCCAATCCATGAATATTATTTGACTCTTCTTTGATCTGTTATATGCATGATTATTTATAGTCTCGTATTTCTTCTTCAAATCTTTGGTTTAGTTAGGCCAACTAGATCGATTTTTCTTTCCATGGGAAGAGGTGCTTTGTGATGGGTTCGATCTTGCGGTGTCCTTTGCCAGTGATAGAAGGGATAGCGAGGCATGCATGTATCGTTTCTATTAATGCTAACAAGATGGGGTCTATTCCTACATGAATACATCTGATCTACATCATGTCATCATTCTTATTGCATTACTACGTTTCTCCATGAACTTAATACACTAGATGCATGCTAGATAGCGGTCGATGTGTGTAGTAATAGTAGTAGATGCACCAGCGTTTCGGTCTACTAATCTTGGAGGTGATGCCTATATATTGATCATTGCCTTGGATATCGTCATGATTATTTAATCTTTTATCAACTACCCAGAAGCAATTTGTTTACCCACCGTGTCCTATTTTCTTGAGAGAATCCACTTGTGAAATCTACGGCCCCGGGGTCCATCCCTTTAATATATTGCTTTCCATCTATCTTTTACCTCATTTTTTCCACATTTATTATTACAAAAAACCAAAAATAGCTTGCTGCACTTTTTATTCCCATCTTTTATTTTGTGTTCTTATGTGATCTATTTATCCAATCTCATACAAACCAGTCTATGTTTTATCGTGGACAGATTGACAACCTCTCTTATGCGCTAGGTTGCAAGTATTTGTTCTTTTTGTGCAGGTACCATTTACATAGTGTTGCTTGGTTCTCCTTCTGGTTTGATAAACTTGGTTTCATAAGTGAGGGAAATACTTACAGTAGTTGTGCTGCATCATCCCTTGCTCTTTTGGGAAATACTGACGTAATCTCAAGCCACGTCAGCGCCCATCGAGGAGACCTCGCCCGGTGGAGTTGAGTTCTCAAACGGATCCCTTCCAGGGTTCGGGGGATATGCGGTTGGTCAGATGAGAGAGAGTCGCCACAATAATCTCTACATCGATGATTCAGGCTGGGGTCCCGAGGCCGACTCAATTGAGTACGGGCACCGGGTCAACTTTGGCAAGTCCACGTATTCATCGGCAAGATCGACGCGCCGAGGCCCGAGCCAGACGTTTGTACCATCATCATCGAGCCATCTCACACAAGGGGTCCGTCTTGGAGATGATGCGCCAATCATCGGAGAAACCTTCATCAACACCGACGGTGACTCCTCGACTGGAGATACCGACTCAACCTGTCCAGTTTTTGGTGGTCTGCTTGGGGGATACCCTGAAGAGGAGGCCACCAGGGAGTCCTGCGAGTCGCCACATCAATTCAAAGTGTTCATAGAAGGCACCATGGTGCCTCACACTCTGGCAACGGCAGCGTGGCTGCCGGAACGGACCCGATTATAGGAACTACGATAACCAGCAAGACGTCATCTCAAGCTATGTTAGACATGATGGCAGAGATGACCAAACTCCTGGACACAACAGTCATCATGGAAAATCATGCGGATCACAATAGTGCGCTAACGACAGTTCGAGGGAAGATGGCCAATAATTAGGAGGAAATTAATGCTGAAAATATTCGCGTGGCAGACCTTCAAGCTAATATCTAGGGTGAAACTGAACATCTGAAGGCAGAAGCCTAGCTGTTGGTGTCAAAACCGGCGGATCTCGGGTAGGGGGTCCCAAATTGTGAGACTAGAATCGACGGTAATAGGAGACAAAGGGGACACAGATTTACCAAGGTTCAGGCCCTCCTCTGGAGGTAATACCCTATGTTCTGCTTGGTTGTATTGATGATGTGGCGGTTACAGAGTTGATCTACCTCGAGATCAAATTGCTAACCCTAGATGAGTTGCTCTGTCCCTATACCCTAAAACCCTCCAGCTTATATAGACGCCGAGGATGCCTAGGGTTAACACATGGTCGGTTACATGGCGAAGAGATAAACATGCCTATTTGACATGTCAAACATGGAGCGCAAGCTTTGCTTCCTGAAGCTTCCATCTTGGAGACTGGGCCTTCAAATCTTCTAGTGTTCGGTAAGTAGCCCATATAGTCTGGCCCATCAAAATAGGTCGGCTCCCCGAGGACCCGTTAATCCAGGACTCCCTCAGTAGCCCCCGAACATTCCTCCAATACCAAGGGTCTTCAACTCCAATTGCTTCACGAACAAAGTCTTCGGCTTGCGAGGTAAGTTCCTTTCGCCGAATAGAATTTGGCATCCGATAACAAATAGCTTCCAAATAGTGGCACATCTGAATACTGTGAAATAAGTTTGCTTTGAAGGACAAATGTCAGGGAAGAAAAGATAACGTTCCCCAACGCGACTGCTAAGCCAGTTACAGGGACTTGATGCACGGCTCATGGCCGTTCCATCAGCATGATCTATCAACGCGCAGATCATGCTCCATTTCACACAGGATATGTTTAATCATGCATGCGCAATTGTGCACATGCCTCGGGAAGTGGAGGGATCCACGGCGCGAAAGAGGGGGCTCAAACGATAAGGCTGATAAAAGGTAAAGAAAACCCCCGTGGCTATTCACGCTCTCCCTCTGCTTCTGCTGCCTCCCATTCCTCTAAGCCTCCGACGCCCAGATCCAAATCTTCCACCTCCCCTTCTGAGCTCACCAATGGCAGGATCCGGCTCCAGCAACAAGTGGCAGGCCTCCTCGGTGACCGACGAGGACATCCAAGACCTCAAGAAAGTAGGATACCTCCCCGCCGACATCTCTCATAGCGCGGCGGAGGAGGGCCATTTGATCCCCATCCCCAAGCTAAGTGAAAGGGTGGTGTGCATCCCCCACTTCATCAGGGGGTTGATCTTTCCCCTCCACCCATTTGTTAGGGGGTTGATGTTCTTCTATGGCCTCGACTTCCACGACCTCCCGCCGAACTCCATTATGCACATCTCAGCGTTCATCTTCATTTGCGAGGCCTTCCTGCGCAGCGAGCTACACTTCGGGCTCTAGCTCCGGGTGTTCAACATCAAGCCCAAGTGCAGCGGCGGCAAGCACGTAGATTGTGGCGGGGCCATCGTTGGCAAGCTCACCCACATCGTGTGGCCGTTGGGAACCCTTATTGACACCATCAAGGGGTGGAAGAAGGAGTGGTTCTACGTCACCGAACCACAAGAAGAAGGTCAACATCCCTCCACCGCATTCAAATCCGGTCCCCCGACTAGACTGGCTCCATGGCTCGAAAAGGACCTCTTTTGGGGACCGAGCAAGGAGGTGTGCGACCAAGGAGGGCACCAAGTTGACCGATGTGGTCCAGGTGATGCTCTGAACACGCATCCTCCCTTGCCAGCGAAGGGACACTCCCTTGTGGGCTCGTGAACTCAACGCTGAGCCCAAAGTCTGGAATATCTTCCGCACTACACGGTAGAAGTTGTGGAATGCGTTCTTCAAATCACAGAAGAGCTGGCCATCCGGGGAAGAGGACAAGGGTTTGCACGCTGCCAAGCCCGAATCTGTGGTACGATACACCCAGCTTGGTCGGCTCTGTTACATAAGTAGATCTCATAACCCCTTATCTCATCTGTCTTTGCAGAGATGGCTGAAAAAAGCCGTCAACATCAACAGTCTGGCGCCTCAGCCCGAAGACGAGAGGACCGGGCTGTTAGCAAAAATGCTTGTGGTAACGCCTTACGAGGATTCCATGAAGAAAGATAAGAAGAAGAAACCAGGTTAGGCTGGCATATGCATCAGGACCATCCTGACACCGTGTCTAAGGATACCCCTGCCTCCTTGAATCTGGAGGAGGCTAAGAGGAGCAAGAGTGTCGGGACCCCGATCCTAAGTCATATGAATCCAGACTGTAACATATCACATCACTTTGCGACCTCACGCACGGTAAGCTCCACGGCTGCAGCCTTACCTTAGCCGGGACCGTTTGCGTCTTTTGGCTCACGCATGTGAACATGTCGCTGGCAATCAAACGACAGAGAACCCGGGATGACATGACTAGTCATAGAACCCAAGCGGCACATCCGTACGGAAACATGCATGCATAACCCAACAATGCAGGTGTCGGCCTCAAGCGTGTGTAGACGAGTCATAGCTAGCTACAAGGACTCCATTACGCCATGAGACATAAATGCCATCACTTCACGTAGACGAGTTGTAGCAGGCTATAGGGACTCCATTACACTGCGAGACATTTCCCAGAAGGGATAGACACAACAACAAAGAAGGATACATGCTTTGAATAATTTCTGGAATTATTTTTAAACTAGAAATTGCTTTTATTGCATCAGCATGACATCATTATGACGTCAGCTGGTCAGCTGACCGGGCCAGAGCCAAACCTGACATGTGGGGGCCACATGCAAGTGACTCAGACAATTAACTAACTAATTAAAACTAAATCCTAATTAATTAACATAAACTGGGCCCACTGTCAGTGACTAATTGGATTAATTAAAATAATTAATTAAATGATTAATTAACTTTGACTTGTTAGGGCCTGGCCCCACCTGCCAGTGACTCAGGGGGTCAAACCCCTTGGTCAACTCCGGCAAGACCCACCGGCGTTCAGCCGCTAGTGGCTCCAGAGACGGCGGAGGGCTTCGTGATCCCTCCTCAGGCGAGCAAAAGGACGGCGGAGGGCACCAAACGACTCAACACACATGCACGCGTCCATTCCGACCCCTCCCAGGAGCTGAGATGGTCGGAATCAACACCGGCGGTGAGCTGGGCGGTGGCCGGAGCTCGGGCGAGCACGGGCTCGCGGAACCAGGGTGCAACATGAGCTCTACTTGGCACCTACAGACTCTACACAGCCTCACGAACATGACGGAGGCCTCAGATGGACCAGCTGGTCACCGGAACATGGCCGGTGTCGAGCTCGAGCGGCGAGGGCATTCAACCCTCAATGGAATCCGATGCTAGAGCACGCAATCGAAGGGGGGAAGAGGGGGAAAAGACTCAGGGGCTCACGGTGGTTGCAGAGACATCGAGAGCGGGCTCGGGGATGGCCTGGAGCAGCGGAGAGCTCCACTTGATTTCCGGCAGCTGGAGGTTGAAGACAACGCTAAGACGGCGATGGGGAGCTCCTGGCGGTGCACGGCTCGGCCAGGAGGAAAAGGAAAGCTAGGCGGATCGATTGGGGGGCTCAGGGGCGAGGGGGTGCGGCTAACGCGATGGCGGCGAGCTCAGGCAGGGCTCGGCCATGGCGAAGCAGAGAGGGGAGAGAAAGAGAGGCGGGCGAGAGAGAGAGGGAGCGATGGGGACGGCTCTGGGGAGCTTATTCCCGTCGCACTGGCGAAGAGGACACAGGCAGGCAGCTGCCAGCGTGGAGGCACGGCAGCGCGCGCGCTCCGGCCACGCCCTCGTCCTCCTGCCCGCGAGGTGGACGATGACCTCCCTGAGCCAGGTGGGCTGGCCTGGCCTGGGCCTTTCTCCCTTTTTTTCTTTTTATTTCTTCTCTATTTTCTTTTACTGACATTTATTTATTTATTTGCAGGTACAAATGACTTTGTAAAATATCCAGGAAATTTTATATATTGAAGTTTGAATATTTCAGACTTATCTGAAAAGTTTCAAAATAATTTGAAATCAGAAATAATGATAATGCTTTATTTATCATTATGAGGGGCTTTATCATTTATTTCTAAATGGCTTTAGGTGTTCAAATAATTAAAATGATCCCTGTTCTAATCATCTCCAAATTTACCATACATAGTGAACATGTTTAGTGGGCATTTTGGATTTGTTTAATTTTCACCAAGTTTGAATTGTTTGGATTCATAGTGAGCTTGGGGTTTCTTTTTGCTCCCCATTTCATGTTGATGCAATAAGATGAAACATGATGCAAACACTTGATATCCTAGGACATCTAGCTAGGGATATGACAACTCACCCCCACTCAAAAGAATCTCGTCCCAATATTTAGAAGTCGTCGGGAGGAGTGCGGGGTACCCTAGTCGAAGACGATCTTCTCTTTCCCATGTCGCCTCCTTTTCAGATTCGTGTGACCACTGAACCTTGAGAAACTTGATGTTCCGACGCCAAGTGGTACGCTGAGCTTGATCAAGAATACGAACAGGGTATTCTCGATATGTAAGGTTATCTTGGAGATCAAGCACTATGTGGTCTACCTCACGGACAGGGTCGGAGAAGCAACGCCTGAGTTGCGAGACGTGGAAGACATCATAAACCTTGGAAAGATGCGGCAAAAGTTCCAATTGGTAGGCAACCTCTCCTCATTTAGCAAGAATGCGAAAAGGTCGAATGTAACGAGGAGCCAACTTGCCCTTGATACTGAATCAATGGTTACCCTTCAGAGGTGTAACCCGAAGGTAAGCCTTCTCGTCAATTTCACATGTCATAGCCTTATGATGGCGATCATATTGGCTCTTTTGACGAGATCGGGCTGTTTTCAACTTTTCACGAATAATGCGAACTTGCTCCTCTGCATGCTGGATCAAATCCGGGCCAAAGAGTTGCCTCTCTTCGGTTTCCGACCAGTTAAGAGGTGTTCGACACCTTCATCCATAGAGAACTTCAAAAGGGGCTTTGCCCAAGCTTGATTGATAACTATTGTTATAAGCAAATTCGGGAAATGGAAGACATTTCTCCCAATTCGTACCAAAACATATAACACAAGCTCGGAGCATGTCTTTGAGGATTTGATTGACTCGCTCAACTTGACCACTTGATTGCGGGTGGAAAGCAGTGCTAAAGGATAGATGAGTCCCCATAGCGGTTTGAAAACTTTCCCAAAAATGGGAAGTAAAGATACTTCCACGGTCTGAGTTAATCTGCAAAGGAACACCATGAAGAGAAACTATTCGAGAAACATACAACTCTACTAGATGGCTAGCAGTTATACTTTCCCGAATAGGAAGTAAATGAGCCACTTTGGAAGGACGGTCAATGACCACAAATATAGCATTATTCCCACTCTTGGTCCTTTGAAATCCGGTAATGAAATCCATATCGACCTTATCCCATTTCCATTCAGGAATAGCTACAGGTTGAAGGGTGCCAGCAGGCCTTTGATATTATGCTTTCACGCGACGGCAAACGTCACAGTTAGCAACATACTGAGCAATTTCTCTCTTCATCCTAGTCCACCAGAACCTCTGGCGTAGGTCCTGATACATTTTGTTACTACCCGGATGAATTGTGAGAGGAGAATCATGAGCCTCCTTAAGGAGCAACTATCTTAAGCATGTGCTCTTGGGAACCACCAACCGGTTTTGGAAGAACACAACACCTTCATCATTCTTGGAGAAATCTTTAACATTTCCACTAGCAATATTCACCTTGATCCGGGATATACCCTTATCATATTTCTGGAAAGCTACTATTTGACTCTTAAGATTAGGTTTCGCCACCAGGTTGGATAGGAATCCTTGAGGAACAAGGTGAAGGTTTAACTTCCAAAATTCTTCATGGAGAAGTGGTTGGCCTTGTTGTAACATCAGGTTGTTACAATAAGACCTACGACTTAGTGCATCAGCCATGACATTGGCTTTCCCCGGGGTGTAAGTTATCCCTATGTCGTAATCTGTAATCAACTCTACCCATCGTCTTTGCCTGAGATTCAAATCTGGCTGGGTGAATATATATTTTAGACTTTGGTGATCAGTATAAATTTCGCAACGATTACCCAAAAGATAATGTCGCCAGGTTTTCAGTGCATGGACTACGGCTACAAGCTCAAGATCATGTGTTGGATAATTATCCTCATGTGGACGCATTGTCAAGATGCGTATGCAATCACATGATGATCTTGCATGAGAATGCAACCTAATCCTTGTCACGAGGCGTCACAATCGATAACAAAGTCCTTAGAGAAATCAGGTGGCACCAGAACGGGAGCAGAGGTCAGTCATCTTTTCAACTCCTGAAAATTGTGCTCGCATTGTGGAGTCCACTCGAACTTTTTATCTTTCTTGAGAAGTTCAGTCAGAGGTTTTGCAACTTTGGAGAAATTCTCGACAAATCAGCGACAATAGCTCACTAAGCCAAGGAAACTCGGAACTTGCTTAAGTGATTCAGGTTGAGTCCAATCAAGGATGACCTGAACTCTCTCGGGGTTAACAGCAATACCTTTACCAGAAATCACGTGGCCCAGATAGGTCACTTCTGGCAACCAAAATTCACACTTGTAGAATTTGGCATACAGGCAGTGCTCTCGAAGTTTCATCAATACCAGCCTTAGATGCTCAGCATGTTCTTGTTCGTTCTTCAAGAAGATGAGTACATCGTCGAGGTAAACCATGACAAATTTATCTAGATACTCCATGAAGATCGAATTCACCAAGCGAGACAAGGTGGCCAGGGCATTGGTTAAACCGAAGGACATGACGGTGTACTCGTATTGGCCGTAACGAGTAACAAAAGCCATTTTTGGAATGTCCCCGTCTTAATTCTGATTTGATGGTATCCCAACCTCAAATCCATTTTGGAGAAGATAGAGGATCCAACAAGTTGATCATACAAATCATTGATCCTGGGGAGCGGATACTTGTTCTTTATGGTGACCATATTCACTGGCCGATAATCCACAAACATCCGATCCGAACCATCCTTCTTCTTGACAAAGAGAACGGGACAAGCCCAGGGAGAAGAACTGGGACGGATGAAACCTTTCTTCAAAGCCTCATCGAGTTGGATCTTAAGTTCGGCTAGTTCTAAGGGTGCCATCCTATAGGGTCTTCTGGCTATTGGGACAGTCCCTGGGATGAGCTCTATCACAAACTCAACATCTCTGACAGGAGGAATTCCTGGCAGTTCTTCGGGAAAGACATCCAGAATGTCAAGGACTACCAGAATATCTTCTAACTCTGGAAGAGGGCTAACATTGAGGGAATAGAGTTGGCGCTTGGTTGTTCGAGTGGAGACATTAACTATCTCACCCGATGTATGTGTAAGTTGAACATTCCTAGAATGAGTATCAATCTTGGCATAGTAGGCTTTCATCCAATCCATACCTAGAATGATATTGATGTCCAAAGACTTGAGGGCTATCAAATATGCTAGGAAGACTAATCTATCCACCAAAATCTCATTATCATGGCTCACTCTAGAAGTTTGCCATTTTGAACCCGGAGTCTGCACTACTAAAGGAATAGGCATATCACAAAAAGACATGTTATGCAACTGTGCATAACTTTCTGAGATAAAAGAATGAGATGCCCCAATATCAAATAGAATAGATGCTGGATGACTATTGACAAGGAGCGTTCCTAGGATTACATAGGGATCCTCAAGAGCTTCCTCACCAAACACATAGTTCACTCGTCCACGAGAAGGAGCTGGCTTCACGAAGAAGGCTTTTCCTGACTTTCCACGTCTAGCGGGCTTAACATTGTTCTGGGGACACTCACGGGAGTAGTGTCCTGGTTCTCCACACTTATAGCAAACCACGGTGGCACGGGGAGCAACATTTGCAAGCGTTCCTCCAAATGGTCTGACTAGAGGGTTGGGCTAAACTGGTCGAGGCGCCTGGAAGGATGGCCTCACATTGTATCTTGGCGGTAGATCTGCGTTGGGCACCCAGATCCGGCGTTTATTGAAGCCCGAGCCAGATGCGGTGTTGAAGTCACGGCTGTGCTTCCTCGTGGCCTCGTCATCAGCCTGTCCATTCTCGGCATTAATAGCCTTGTTGACGAGAGCCTGCAAAGTGGCGCACTCATGCACGCGCAGGTCTCGACGGAGCTCAGGGTTAAGTCCCTTGCGGAACCTGGACTGCCATATCTATGGTGACACCTAATCCATAAGTCAAGTGAAGCGTCTCTGCAGCTCCAGGGTAGGAATAATAAATCTTAACGGTACACAAATACTGACTCTGGTTGAAATCTCGATAATGTTCCTCCACTGTGTACTCCGGGTACCAACAGTATCGAGCCTCCATCATGACTCTAACCAACATGGTCGTGTGACCTGGTACATCGATACACCTGGTCAAATGGACCACCTGACGGGAAGGACGAGGGGCATCTGAAATAGAGAATGATGCAAAGACATAAGAGACTCTAGCAGAAATTGGACAGCATAACGGCTGTAATTGCTCAAAAAGGATTTTGAGACAACTGCAAAAGATTGGAAAAGCATAACCACTCGACTTTCTAGACTCAAATCTCTTGTCCATCTGTTTGTCACACCAACAATACTTGAGAACTACATCCACTTGCAACAAGCTAGCTATTGGTCAATGGTTAGTAACTCGTCATCCTAAGCAATAGATGAGAAGCCTATCTCTTATCCCCGAGGAAAAGATGAGAATGAATCAGCATAGAATAACTTGGGAAGAGGAATAAAAAGAGCCTTATGTTCCCTTCCACAATCAATTCCCCTACTTTTCTATAGTGTTCCTAGACTCAACATCGACCGGTTTGTCTTGGTAGTCCTACAGTCGTTCAGGCTCTGATACCAATGCTATCGGGACCCCGTTCCTAAGTCATATGAATCTAGACTAACATATCACATCACTTTGCGGCCTCACACACGGTAAGCTCCATGGCTGCAGCCTTACCGTAGCTGGGACCGTTTGCGTCTTTTGGCTCACGTATGTGAACATGTCGCTAGCAATCAAACGACAGAGAACCTGGGCCGACATGACTAGTCATAGAACCCAAGCGGCACATCCGTACGGAAATAGGCATTCATAACCCAGCAATGCAGGTGTCGGCCTCAAGCGTGTGTAGACGAGTCATAGCAATCTACAAGGACTCCATTACGCCATGAGACATAAATGCCATCACTACACGTAGACGAGTCGTAGCAGGCTACAGGGACTCCATTACACTGCGAGACATTTCCCCGAAGGGATAGACACAGCAGCAAAGAAGGATACATGCCGGTCAATCAATGTGTCCAGAGCAGTAGCAAGCTACCATGGCTTGATGGAGACACAAATAGGTAGTTTCCCTTAAAGAGTGCTACTAAAGGCACACAACTAGGTGTCGGATCGCATACATACCGTTGCACGTCACACGTATGCACGACATGGCCGATAACCATAGATACAACCATGGCATCACAACATAATCATACAACAAGATGACTTTTATTTAAGAGGCTCACATGAGCCTTGCATAATATGTTCTTACAGATAGGGGTCACATGACCCGACACTCAAGTCATACAAACATGTTCATACAAGCCAAGCGGAAGCATAAAGCTGTCTGAGTATAGACAGATGAAGGGGTAAAAAGGCACATGGCCTGATTATCTATAGCCCGCCACAGGGCATAGGTCGTAGCTGGGACACCAGCTATTCGGCATCATCGACATCTAGAAAGAACCCACCTGAAGGGTCCTGGGTCTCATCTGCAACATTTATTAAGCAAACATGAGTACAAATGTACTTAGCAAGTCTTTAAAGCAGACCTAGGCTAACTATGCTCGTGTGTAAACAAAGGGGGAGGTGGAGTTTATGCGGCAGTGCCAGCTTTGACTCATGGCTAACATACACTACTCCGTTTTTAACCCTTAGTTACAATTTTAGATATCGCACATGAGTCCACTAACTCCACGACACTACACTACCATAGATTCACTTGCCTCTCCTCGGAGAGTGCCATCTACGGTACTCAGACTTGTCTTGATATTTTTATGAGTATCCATTTGATTATCTATGAACAGCATAAGTTCTCCAGGTAGTCCATATCCAAGGACGCGGCTATTCGAATAGTTTCATACCCTGCAGCGGTGTACTTCTTCACACACGCTCTCGCCACTTATCACCGTGTGCTCATAAAACAAGGCACCTCGGCCACCTTCAAGTGGAAGACCAGCGAGGGAGTCGGCCATAACCGTCAATCGCATAAGATCTCTAGTCTAGGCTATCGCCTATTTGAGACTGAACCCGCACGGAAGTTCGGCTGAAGTTTCCGCTACGGCCCCAAACGATGTTCGCACGATTCCCAAGCCCACCATTCGGGTGACCCTTGTTACACCATGCCACTGCCTACCGCGTCATAACCCACCCCTAGGGTCAGCGCTACGCACGGCCTCCAGCATACTATAAACACCAGAAACTACTTGCAACTCCTGGACTAAGGACTAAGCGACTGATAAGTCGAGAGGGTCAATTAAGTATCCCAACGTGTGGTAGTAACTAGTCTTGGATCACAAACACGGAACTCGGTTCCTAAGAACGGTCCCAATGAGACAACACGCTATGTACTCTTACATATCCTCTCATCGCTACCTTTACCAAAATCGAGTTCATCATTATATCACCACATCAGGACAACATCGTTTCACTCAGTTCATCACCAGATGAATCCAACCTGACACAACTCTAAGCATAGCAGGCAATGTAAGCCAAGCACATCATGGCACAAGCATCTACTAGGTATGCTAGGTTGCAAGGTTTAGCTATTTACGGTGACAATGTCAGGATATGCAGCGGAATAGGATCATCTACCGTGTATGACTGACATGTGATCGATTGTCCTAATGCAATAAACAAGAGCAGGAGCGAGAGGGTGAGATATTATCGGAATGATCCAAGGTGTTGCTTGCCTTGCTGGGAAACGGAAAAGTTCTCTCCTTCGTCGGGATACTCGGGGGTATCCTCAGGAGCAGGGCCTATCGCAATGCAGATAAGAAACAATCAACACACGCAAGTGTAACAATATGATGCATGATCATGGCATGATAGCATGTATAGATGAGCTAATGCAACTAGTGTTCATGTTGATTTGAAATGAATTCGAATATAGGTTCAAAATTGTTCTTCATTTTAAATTCCATTTACTAACCTATTAACAAATGTCAATGTTCACCTATTTAGATTGCTCTAACATGCATGACAATAGCACCATTGGATTCATTGGATTTTTCTTATAAATTTTCATATATAAATTATTTTCATCTGACTTACAGACATCATTAGGACGTGAGCTGGTCAGCTGACTGGGCCAGAGTCAAACCTGATATGTGGGGGCCACATGTCAGTGACTCAGACACTTAACTAACTAATTAAAACTAAATCCTAATTAATTAATATAAATTGGGCCAACTGTCAGTGACTAATTAGGTTAATTAAAATAAATAATTAACTTTGACTTGTTAGGGCCTGGCCCCACTTGCGAGTGACTCAGGGGGTCGAACCCCGTGGTCAACTCTGGCAAGACCCACAGGCGTTGAGCCGCCGGTGGCTCCAGAGACAGCGGAGGGCTTTGGGATCCCTCCTCCGGCAACCAAAAGGACGGCGGAGGGCACCAAACGACTCCACCACACACGCGCGCGTCCATTCCGACCCTTCCAAGGAGCTGAGATGGTCGGAATCGACGCCCACAGTGAGCTGGGCGGCGGATGGAGCTCGGGCGAGCATGGGCTCGTCGAACCAGGGCACAACATGAGGTCTATTTGGCACCTACGGACGCTACACAGCCTCACGAACACGACGGAGGCCTCAGACAGACCGGCTGGTCTCTAGAACATGGACGCCATCGAGCTCGAGCGGCGGGGGCATTCGGACCTCGATGGAATCTGATGGTACAACATGCAATCGAAGGGGGAAAGAGGGGGAAAGACTCAGGGGCTCATGGCGGTCGCAGAGACGTCGAGAGCGGGCTCGGGGAGGGCCTGGAGCAGCGGCGAGCTCCACTTGATTTCCGGCGGCTGGAGGTTGAGGACGACACAAAGACATATCACAAGCATTGGCGATGGGCATGACATATCACAAGCACCAAACATAATCAATGTATCATCATAGGCATGGAGCACAAAGCAAATATGGCAATAGCTAGTAATATCGCCAGCAAGCTTGCAAATACACATACAAATACGAGAGTCATGGGTCATGTGTAATGCAAAGCATGGGTCAAAAATGCATGGCGAAGGCATAGAAATGAGCACATCATGCAAACGTGAACATGGCAATATGGGCAAAGTATATATAGTGGACAATAAGCCATAACCATGTGAGGGCCATGTAGAAGAGTTGTGTGTAGTCCTTGCGCAAGGGGAATGGTTGGATACACATTTCGAGGAATCCCAAAGCATCGGTGCTCTCAAGAGCTCTTTTCATCAACTCATGGGATTGTGAGGTTGACGTGTAATCATGAGTACCTACACACCACAAAGGCAAATGGAAAATTGTGTGAGCGTGGAATATGTACACATCATCCGTAAGGATGTGCATGTGTTTGTGTTCGTTAGCACAAAATGTCCAATGCTCAAATAAATGAGATGCATGGTATAGGAATACGTCATCCGTCATGCAATTATAGTTATTGTGCTCAACATGATTGGGACGCAATTAATTGCAAGTATGTGGCACAAGAATTTTATTAATGTCAATGGCAAGCATATTGTGCACACAAATATGGGGATCATGAAAAGTGTAGGATGGAACACAATCTCCTAATATGTATGAGGAAACTAAGGGCGTCACCTCATGTGCAATGGCGGAAGCATAATTCGGAGAATATGGACAACATCCAAAACAATGCATGTCCAAGTCACGGAGATCATGGCATGGCATATGAGAATTATTGTGCAAATGATGCAAAGGAAGCATGGCAATATCATCACAAGAATAGAAAATTCCAATAACCATGGGCTTGTCGTCTATGACATATGCGCAAATTGGATTAATTTTTCTTGTGGATGTATAGTCACTATGGTGAGATTGCAAAGATGCAATATGGGAAATTTCACGCATAGCATATGACAAGTGAAGCGGATTGTCAAACATGATGTAACCAATAGAATTTTCACATGATACCCTATGGAGTATAGCATCACAAGTAGGTAATTCAACATGCTCATCGTCATATTCATCATAAATAGTGGCACATCTAAGCATGAAAATACATAGCATGTGAAGTATCCATAAGGTGATCAACATCATGCAAGCAATCAATGTAAAGATAGTCCACTAGTGTGACAAGAGCATCACCTTCACCTATGGTACCTTTTTCATTCCACTCATGTGGTGTACGTGAGGTGGGAGAAACCAACACGTGGTTGCCTTCATCATGATGGAACCATGTGGGGGTGCATGATATTCCACCATGGCCATCATCATTCCCATTGGAGGGATGGAATCATCGAGGGTCGACACGTCGTCATGCATGAGACCTTGTACCAAAGAAGAAGACACAATCGGAGTAGAGGTTAAGTTGTTAATAATCATGGTGGCCTCACGTGCCCTCTCAACTACCTCGCTCACTAAATGTTGTGGCTCACACTCTCCCTCTAGGTAGTTGCACTCATACTCACAAATGGTGGAGTCACTCATCTCACTCAAGTGGTGGGGGTTGTGTCTCTCCTCACATGGAAAGTGTGGCAACACATCATATATGGGGCTAGTGGGGTTCAGACTCATCCTCTCATAGGAAATGCACTCAATGTCACATATGGTGGAGTCAATCCTCTCACTCATGTGGTGGTGGCTCTCCTCACATGGAAATTGGGGCATCTCGTCCTATGTGGGTGTCATAGATATGTAGGTGAAAACGTCTCCATGCTCAACTCCCTTTGCCGCCATGGTTGAAGGGATAGTCCCATTCTCAACTGTCTCGTCATCGTTGTCATGGATGAAGGCCGAAGATGACACCTCATCATTCGCCTCCATTATCGAAGGTAAAATCCCATGCTCAGCCATCTTCCTTGGGATGCTTCCGAAGATGGAAGGGTCATCCATGCATGTTGTCAATCGCCTTGATCTTGGCGTTGAAGCTTGTCCTTTGTGGTGATCTTGATCTTCGCGCACTTGTTTCTTCAAAGATGTGCGACTTGGGCATCTACGCCATGACGATGACGAAGGGGAACAAGACTTGTAGTTCGCCACCATGTGTCAAAGTTGCTCCATGTGTGCAGCCACCATTTCACTTTTTCGATCTTCCAAGCATTGTATGTCGATGGCGAGTCGCTTGAGTTTTTGGGTGATGTGGTTGCTCATGTCGATGTAGTCATCGAAGACCGAAGATGATATGATTTGCCTAGCCGCCACAAGACTCGAGAAAATGTGAGTGAGAAATGAGATAAACAATACCAAGATAACGTTCCCAAAGTTGAGAATGTATCCCATTTCACTCAATGTGAATTGAGAGAATAGTGGAATTGGAATCAGACTTGTTCACTCACACCTACAACATAAAGCTTATCAAGTGGCTTTGTTAGGACAAGAGGCACAGAATAGCAAAATGAAGTCCACGATATTGTAAATGTTTAAATAAATCTAATCTACTCAAAATTCAAAGCAAGTGATCATAAAAATAGAGTAGGGCAATAGAGAAACACACGCGGTGGGATAATGGGGCTTGTGGAATTATAGGGATGAGCAAAGCTCATGTTGCACAAACACAAGGAGACACAATAGCTTATTACATGTTTGAGCACGATTCACCACTTGGCACCAATCCTATTTATGCATGCAAAACATTTCCTATTCTAAGTATCCTCATGCACAAGTATCTGTTTTCATGCTAGTTTCTTTGCTTATAAGCTTATGATCTTTCTTTCTTGCTTAGAAGCTTTTTATTTATTTATTTTTTTACTATTATTATTGAGCCTCAACCAACTATATTAGACGAGTATCACAAGATATGCATGGGAGCAATCAATTGCACTATATGATATTTCCAATGATGCAACAATATGATATCGTATCACTATGGTGCACAAGTTTTTATGAAGCCCGACAATACTCGGCTAGCTAGTCTCAATAGGTATGAAGGTAATCACAAAGATGGTGTGGCTATCAAGATGTAATGTAAAGGAAGGAAAAGTGTATGAATGTATACCTTCGTAAAACTTAAACTTTCACGAAGTCAGGGTAAACTGGCCTTGCTTCCGGTTGAAGATGGTCTCAAAGGATGGATGGACATCGTCGGTGTCAAATATCAGTGGTCGATGTAGACGATGGATCAGTACAATTCATCAGAGGTTGATGAAGAAGTCACTGTCCCTAAGTATCCCAAACACCTTAGGAGATTCAAATCACAACTCAAGCAACCAGAAATGCAAATGGAACGAAAATGGCTTAGGTTGCGGAAGTCTATGGTGGTATTGCGGATGATATGGTGGAGGGCCTAGGCAAACATACCAAATATTGAAAACTATTATGGTGTCAAAATAAGGTGGAAATAATTTTCTTGGATGGCGGATGTCAATAGCTACAAAACGAGCTAAAGAACGACTAAATCGGAGTCTGGGTGAATTAGTTATGGCTGAAATGGTGAAACCGGAAAGCTGAAACCTACAAGGGCTGGATGTCCGGGGGTTTGGCCGGAAATCAGCGACCTGATGTCCAGAATACGCCCGAATTTGAGCTCCAGGGCCCGGATGTTTGGCCCGACGATTCCAGATCAAGATTTGGGGCTCGGGAACTCAATTTGGGGCGGAAATTGGTGATTCTAGAGCCAAAATTTGATGGGGAAAAGGTGGAATTAGTGCGAGGAAACGCAAAGGTTGGTAGGTCGACTTGCCAAACACCAAATCCATGGATCGAAATCAACAAAAACTCACAAAAACAACAAATCCAAAGAAATTTTTGGGGGCTATTTTTCAATTAGGACAAAAACACACAAAATTAGGCTAGAAAACGAAGGGCAGGACTCCAAATTTGTGAGAAACTTGGATCTAGATACCAATATGATAAGGGGCAAGCCCGAGTGTGTCGATCTTTCATGTATTGGAGGGGAAACCTCAGGAACACGAAGAACATGGGGATGAACATGGAGAAAACACAAGACGAAACACTCAAGAACAAGTCCAATCACACATCCACTAGATTCACCACACACAAGATTCACATGGTACAAGAACAACAAAGGGAAAGTAAGATACATGGTTGAGTTCATCCCAAATCCCGTGGGGAGATGGGGTCTTGAATCCACTAGGGATCTTCCCTCTTGAGGGGCCTTGGCATCTCTTGGATCTATTGCCAAAGGAGGACAAACTCCTCAAGAGAGTCAAGTAATGGACCTATGCTCACAAGTGCAAAACAATAGCTAACACTAGAGAGAGGGGGAGGAGGTCCTTATATATTCCAAGGCGAGATGGGGGTAAGAGAGAGATACATGGGCCTTCGGGCCGTCTCTACGCACAAGTACGCGTCGGATGTTCGGGATGGGGGCCGGATGTCCGAGTCTTTGCGAGGCGCCGAATGTCCAGGCTGGGAGGCTGGATGTCCGAGGCTTGGGCGTCGGCTCCGCTCAGTTCGGGTGTGGAGGCGCCGAATTTCCTAGGGGGGCGCGTCGGATGTCCGGGCTCTGGTTGGATGTCCGTTCGCTGTAGCTCTCGCAGCCCTATCTTGTTGTTGGCCAGGTCTCCAAGCGTCGGATGTCGGGTCCCTTGGCCGGATGTCCGGCCGCTGTAGCATCAGCAGCTCCGTCTTCTTCCGTCGTCTCTTCCACGCTTCCCTCACGGATGGTGTATTCGATCCTTGGCGCTTGTACTCCTCCTCGTCATCCGTGAAGCTCCAACAATACATATGTATGCACACAGGAGGAGTGTCAAGTAGTATACTATCCTCGAAGGGGACAAGTTGATATGTGTAAAGGAGAAGATTCACCTTTGTATGTTTGAAGTAGATGTCGCACGTGTCACTTGGCAAAGGGACTCTTTTCATAGTGATGTCTGTAAGATGCTCCTCGCCACAAGCTTTCCATAATCACCAAGAGGCAATGGTGGGGGACATCCGGGTCAGCTTTTCCCTGGTGGGTCACATGGAGGCTCGTTCGGTGTATTTTTACGATCAGGTTTTCATGGTCAGCGCAGCTCGGGAACTGGATTCTAGCATGAATGAAACAATGGCAATGGATATCGTTCTGGACAAAGAAATCAACAGAATAATAATGAAACTAGGTTTCAGAGCAATCATAAGCAGTTGAACAATGGTCACTATAGTGTGTTCACTATCAATACCTGCAGGCGAGATAGCAAACTCAAACAAAGAACCATCAACATAGTCGAGCCGACAGTTCCCAGGTATCTCAATTGGTCTAACTAACCAATCATTTGGAGCAGGGAAGATCACCCCCCCGCCCCCGGGTTGATAACGCAGGTGTTGCCCCAGGTTGGCGGTTACACCCTCACGGAAGTCCTCATGGATGGGGGTAGAAACATTAATATTTTATATTATGACACCTTCTGGCGGATGAACTTCCCTGAAAGGAGATTACAAACATCGACCACGGTTTTCATGATATCATTCTCGGGAAACCAGCATACCCAATTGGGTTGATTACTGTTGACGTTGCTTTGAGTGACAAGTTGAACTCCAGATGCAAGCCTTTAACTTTTGAAGTTGTTAAAATAAAGAGCCCTTAGCACACCCTCTTTGGACGATTGGCTTATGCTCGTTTCATTGCTCGGTCCTGCTATGTTTACCTCAAGCTTAAGATGTCGAGTCAAAATGGAACTATAAATGTGGGAGGCAGCAGGAAAATAGCTTAGCAGTGCGAGGAAGGGGATGCAACCTATGTCGAGTCAGCCTGCGCACCCGAAGAGTGAAGTACTATATGACCAACGTGGACTGTGGTGATATGAGCCCCCTCAAGAAACCCACCTTTGAGCCTGAGTCTTTGCTGAAGTTCAAGCCGGCTGAAGATAGAAAAAAGATTTACTTCGCACAAGGCGACTTATCCCAGCACTTCACTATTGGGACCGGCTTGGACCCCAAATTGGAAAACGCACTCAGCGAGTTCATCTGTGAGATCGGGATATCTTTGTACGGAAACCTTGTGACATGCCTGGAGTACTAAGGGAACTCCTTGAGCACCACCTTACTATGGATACAAAAATGAAACCAGTACGACAATACCTCCGTCATTTTAACAAGGAGAGACTCAAAGATATTGGAGAAGAGGTAGCCCAGCTCCTAGCTGTTGAGTTTATCATTGAAGTTTCTCACCCCAAGTGGTTAAACAACCCAATGCTCATTCTAAAAAAGAATGGCACCTGGCACATGTGTGTTGATTACATAGATCTCAACAAATCTTGTCCAAAGGATCCTTTTGCTCTCCCACTCATCGACCGGATCAATGACTCTATGACTGGTTGTGAGCGTTTATGCTTCCTGGATGCATACTCTGGTTATCATTAGATTTAAATGGACATTAAGGATCAAGATAATACCACTTATATAACTCCCTTGGGTGCCTTCTACTATATCTATATGCCTTTTGGGCATAAGTGTGCGACGGCTACTTACCAGTGTTGCGTTTGGAACTACCTTCACCCACAGATTGGGTGCAACGTTCATGCCTATGTTGATGATATCATGGTAAAATCTCAGAAGAAGGAGATGCTCTTGGAAGTCCTCAAGGAGATGTTTGATAATATTTGAGTATACCAGATGAAGCTCAACCTAGCAAAATGTCTTTTTGGTATTCCTGCAGTCAAGCTACTGGGATTTCTGGTTTGCGAGCGAGGTATCGAAGCTAATCGAGATAAAATCAAGGTAGTAACTTTGCTTGGTAAACCTACCAACATAGATCAAGTTCAGCGCATGGCTGGACGCAACGCGGTGTTAAGCCCATTTATAAGCTAACTTGGAGGTAAAGCAATTCCTCTTTATCAATTGTTTAGGAAGACATGCAATTTTGTTTGGACTGACGCAACTAATGAAGCTTTCTAAGCACTTACGAAGCACCTATCTGAGCCGCCCGTCCTAGCCACCCCGGTTGACAAAGAGCCCATGCCCCTGTATAGTGATGTCAACTCCAAAGCAGTAAGCATTGTGATACGGGGCAAGACCCGTGGTGTTCAATCTTTCACGAATTGGAGGGGGGAAAATGAAGAACACGAAGAACACCGGGAAGAACGAGGAGAACTCACAAGAGGAAACACTCAAGAACAAGTCCAATCCAACATCCACTAGACTCACCACGCAAAAGATCCACAAGGTACATTAACAAAAAAGGGAAAGAAGGATACATGGTAGAGTTCATGCCAAATCCCATGGGGTGATGGGGCCTTGATATCTCGGAGGATCTTCCCTCGCAAGGGGCTTGGACATCCACTAGGGGATCTTCTCCTATAGAGGCATCTACTCCCGGGGAGAGGTAGTGGAAGGATCTAGGCTCTACTTATTAAGATAAAAACCATAAATAACCCTAGAAAGGAGGTGGGGGAAGAGTATATATAGTCTTCGCCACGAAGGGGTAAGTGGAGAAGGGGTACAAATCCCAAGGCCCGCAACTACACACACATGCGGCAGATGTCTTGAGGGCGTCTGCCGTTTGGAGGTCTCCGAACTTCCGTCATTTTGGAGCAGGAGACAGGGCACCGGATTTCCGGATGCGCTCAAGCGTTCGGGCGCTACAGATCGTCAAACGTCCTGATGGCGTCAGTCGTCCGGACACTAGAGTGTCGGACGTCCGATGGCTTCCGGTCGTCTGTCCGTTGTAGACTTCTGGAGCTCCATCTTCACTTCCAAGCTTCCCTCATGGATGGTCTAGGCATACTATTGAGCTTGGACTCCTCCTCGGCAAGTGTGTAGCTCCGCTCACATCTATGCATTAACATGAGAGAGGCGTCAAGTAGTATACCATCCTCGAAGGGCAGAAGTTGACACATGTAACAGAGAAGATTCACCTTTGTATGTTTGAAGAAGATGTCGCACGTGTCACTTGGCAAAGGGGCTCTTGCCATGGTGATGTCCATAGGATGCTCCGCATCATCCTCTCCCCCTTGGGAAAGATCCGTCCACAGATCAAAATCCAAATCACCAAGGGAAAAAGATGGCGTCACCGTGTAGAAGTGGACAATCACCAAATGCTAATCATTATCGAGCTCGCGATGTGCACTCGCCAATGTCGCACCATCTAGTAATTCCTTCAAAAGGAGCAAACATGACGAACATTTGGGAAAAAATGTGGTTAGCGTTAGTGCAAAACCAAGCATTCAAGTGGTGAATCACCTCACAAGTGTTTTTAGCATGCATAACATATGGTGTGACAAGGGATTGTGTGAAGGCTTGTAAGCATACAAATTGAGCACAAGCAAAGCAATCATGGAAACAAGTATGCCTAGGTGAGGTAGCGATGCAAATATATGTGACACAATAACAAGCATCTACCTCATGGTCATAGCAGATATGCACAAATTGGTCAACAAATGGTCTATGGTAGGCATAGGAATCATTCACCACACCAAGTAATATGAAGTGTCTAAAGACATGGGGCAAGCGCAAGATAATCCAAGAATAATGTGCACATGGTGGAGTGAAGATAGTGAGGCACTCAACACAATAGAAAGATCAAGATTTCAACATGTGTGAGGCAATCAGGTCAAGCATGTAGCAGGTTATGGGGCCTGGAAAATGTGAAGAATGGACGTTTTTGAAACCAAGCATACGATAAGAGAAAATAATGCGCAAGTTGGATGCCACACACAAGGCATATATATCATGAGGCATGGATAGATGGCAAGCAATATTATCCATAATGCCCAATCTCAATAAGGATGTCACCTTCAAAAGATTTCCTTGTGCGTCCTTCACAATGCCGATGCGCAAGCAAGTGTGATGTAGAAACGGAGCGGTGTAGCATGGCTCACTCTCAAGAGCTCGAATCGTCAACTCACATGAAGTGGAAGTTGACATGTAGTCAAAGTATCCTAATCATACACACAACAAAGCAAAGAATGTATGTGCATGGTAGATAAACACATCATCCATCATGATGGTTCTCCTCTCTTGCACATAACCATTAGGAACAAAAGTGCATGGACAATATGATGCAACAATGGCTATATTCATGGCACTAGGCATATGGTGCTAAGAAGGAAGGAAAGTATGCTTCACATGAAAAATGTCAAAATCTCCAATGATATGAGAGAAAGCTATGGGGGCAATCTCAATTGCAAGATTAATAGCAATGTTGCACTCAATACATGGCAAATCATATAGTAAGAAAGAGGCAACACATGGAGACATATGACAACAAGCAATATCAATCATGTGCAAAGCATGGCAATGGTTGTGATCAACCTCATAAAAGGAGCACATCGGTGATGCAACATAAGCAAGCATAGTGATCATGTAGTGCAAACTAGTAGTGCGAAGATTCAACGCACTAGAGGAAAGCATGGAAATCATGTCATATGAGCAAATAGTAGGCATAGACAATGCACATGATAGATCGTTAGCACAGGAACGAAACATGATCAATATATCGTCATAGGCATGGGGCACAAAGCAAACATGGCAATAGCTAGTAATATCTCCACTAAGGTTGCAAATACACATACAAATACGAGAGTCATGGTTCATGTGTAATGCAAAGCATGGGTCACAAATGCATGAAAAAGGCATAGAAATGAGATATCATGCAAAGTGAACATGGAAGTATGGTCAAAGGATAGATAATGCACAATAATCCATAACCATGTGAGGGCCATGTAGAATAGATGCGCGTAGTCCTTGCGCGGGGGGAATGGTTCAAGACACATTCCGATGAATCCCAAAGCTTTGTTGCTCTCAAGAGATCTCTTCGTCAATGCATGGGATTTTGAGGTTTACGAGCGTTCATGCGTACCTACCCACAACAAAGACAAAGGGAAAATTGTGTGCGTGTGGTATATGTACACATCATCCGTTAGGATGTGCATGCGCTTGTGTTCGTTAGCACGAAATTTCCGATGCTCGAATAAATGAGATGCATGATAAAGGAACATGTCATCCATCATGAAAGGTTTGTTATGATGTATAGCATAATGCAAACTAGAAATATGTAGTTCATCACATGAACTAAGAGCATTGTTGTTCATGGCATTCGGATGGTGCACATAAGTGGTGGGGTCATGAAATGTATGTGATGGACCAAAATCTCCTATAATGTATAAGGAAACTATGGAGGTCTCCTCATGTGTAATAGTGGAAGCACAATGCAGAGAATATGGACAACATCCAAAACAATGCATTTCTAAATCATGGAGATCATGGCATGGCATATGAAAACTATTGCGCAAATTATGCAACGGGAGCATGGTAATGTTATCAAAAGAGAAGCAAATGCCAATAACCATGGGTTTGTCGTCTATGCCATATGAGAAAATGGGATTAATGTTTATGGGATATGCATAGGCACTACTCTGAGATTGCCATGATGCAATATGGGTAATCTCACTCATAGACTTCTACAGACTTCTGCAGCTTCCTCTTCTTCCGTCTTTGCTGCCAGGCTTCCCATGCGGATGGTGTAGGCGTACTCTTGAGCTTGTACTCCTCCTCAGTGAGTGTATAGCTCCGCTCACATCTATGCATCAACACGAGAGAGGGGTCAAGTAGTATACCATCCTCGAAGGGCGCAAGTTGACACATGTAAAGGAGAAGATTCACCGTTGTATGTTTGAAGTAGATGTCGCACGTGTCACTTGGCAAAGGGGCTCTTGCCATGGTGATGTCCATAGGATGCTCTGCATCACATTGCATTTGTTGTCAAGAGAAAGGAGGGAGGTAAAGAGTACCCAGTACATCGTCCGATCTATTTTGTCAATGTAGTCTAGACTTTGTCCATACATCGATACCCGCATTGGCAAAAGTTTGTCCTTGGGTTATTTATGGCAAGTCAGAAGTTAAAACAATATTTTCAGGAACTTCCAATTACTATTGCCAATTCAGCACACCTTGGTGATATCATACAAAACCGGGAGGCCACTGGTCGAATCCCTAAGTGGGCAATTGAGCTTGGTCCACACCAGGTGAAATATTTGCCTCGCACAACTATCAAATCCCAGGCATTGGTGGATTTCATCAATGAATGCACTGCATTAAAAATCCCAGAGGGTAGGCTAGACAACACGTATTGGACTATACATTTTGATGGGTCTAGACAATTGGAAGGCTCGGGGGCTGGAGCTATTTTGTGTTCTCCACGAGGAGACAAGTTCTGTTATGTTTTACGGCTCAAGTTCCCTTGTACTAACAATGCAGCTGAATATGAGGCCCTCCTCTGCAGACTCAGAATGGCTAAGGAAATTAATCTTAGCCGGGTCAGGTGTTTGGCCGACTCGGATTTGTGGCTCAGCAAGTCTCGGGGACTTGGGATTTGAAGGACCCTTGATGGTGGCTTATCGATGGGAATTCACCGACGTGGCGAGGCATTTTCAAGGCTATCAAGTTCATCACATTGACCACGGGCTCAACCAGGTGGCAGATGCTCTATCACGACTCGGCTCTCAGTTTAAGCCGGTTCCTCCTAACGTGTTTCCAGACGTACTTCACAACCCTTCAGTTAAATTGCCATATGAGGAAGACATAGCTATTCCTGACATAGAGGCACACCTAGTGGCGGTTCTCCATGCTATTGCTGACTGGACAGTACCATACTTGGCTTATATGACTCTAGGCGACATCCGAGCTGAGGAAATCATCACTCGATAGATAATTCGGCGGTCCAAATCCATGACTATTGTTAATGTCGAGTTACACAGATGGAGCAATACCAGTGTTTTCCAGCGGTGTGTTTCCCCTTAGGAAGGACTTGAGATTCAAAACAAAATTCATGCTCGTGATTGTGGACATCATGCTGGCTCACAGTCTCTGGTGGCGAAAGATTTTTAGCATGGGTTTTATTGGTTGATAGCTCATGTAGACAAAGAGGACATTGTGCACAAGTGTGAGGGATGTCAAAAGTTCGCTCGACAAGCTCACGTGTCAGATCAAGAATTGCGCATGATCCCAATTACCTGGCCGTTTGAAGTCTAGGGGCTCGACATGCTCGGCCCGTTCAAGCCCTCTGTTCACAAGAAAACCTCCTGTTGGTGGCGGTTGATAAATTCACCAGGTGGGTCGAGGTAGAACCTGTAAGCAATTGTGACGCAGAGACATTACTTTGTGACACAGAGACATTAGTCAATTTTTTCAAAACATAGATCTTCCATTTTGGCTGTCCTCATAGCATTATTACAGACAACGGTACTAGTTTATCCAAAGGAGCTATGGAGCAGTTTTGTTACTGTGAGCATATCTGGCATGATTTGGCGGCAGTCAGACATCCGCAATCCAACGGACAGGACAAACGGGCTAAACAAGAGATTCTTAGAGGGATCAAACCCCGACTTATGGTTCCAGTCTAGCGCACTCCACGCTCCTGGGTTGAAGAACTCCCCGCAGTACTCTGGAGTATTCACACAACTCCAAACATATCCACTCGATATACATCGTTCTTCCTGGGTGATGGAGCTGAGGAGAATTACCAAGCGATATTCACCATGATTCTCCTCGACTTACTTCTTACGTTGAGGAAGACAACGAGCAAGCATGTAAAGATTTCTTGGATCCCTTAGAAGAGGAACGTGACCTAGCAGTAGCCAGATCTCTTATATATTAGCAAGACCTACGTTGCTGTCATAGTCGTAGAGTCTGAAGCCGTACTTTTCAAGAAGGTGACTTAGTGCTCCATCTGTTTCAAGATCAAACAAGAATGCATAAACTTTCGCCACCCTGGGAAGGTCCTTTCATCATCAGCAGGAACCTCCATAAATGTTCATATTACTTGATAGATTTATGAGAAGGATCATTGCTCATCTTCGGCCTTGTAATACTTAGAGCCACTGCCTCCTTCCCCTTGGCACTCCCAATTTCTGTACATACTTCTTTATGTTCAAATATAATAAAGGCGGTACACCCAAAACTCGGGGTCTCTGTCATTTCAGCTTAGCAAATTAAGCATGATTCTTTATTTCTTTGAACATAAGTCACTTGGGGTCTTCCAACTCAACGAGTCAGCCTTTGGTATCCCTCTTGACTAGGCTATAAGCAAATAAAATACAGTTAAACCTGCCTGTTTGCATGGTGCGACTCCGAACAGGTGAACCCCGGTACTCTTGACAAGTCAATCCATCTGGACCCTGAACTTATCAATGTTAAAACACCGACTTGAGACATGTGAGAGACGTCTTATAGAGAGCTAGGATAAACCATGGGTTATCACACCCGCTTCATTGAAGTAGGAACTTGAGCCTCGAAAGCCAGTCTCCTTGTCGAGTCTCATTGGCCCGACTTATTAACAGTTTTATTATTGCAATATTTTTTATTAGTTCATGATTTTTTAGGTGCAATATCCTACTCCTCATGTGTTGAAAAAACACGCCAGGAAGATTGACACTTTTTCTTGAGAGAAGCTTGATTTTGAATTCCCCGTGTTAGAGAAAACGACTAAAGATGACTTGCATGCTGGTTACTTGAATCGCCTTTCTACCAACCGCAACATGGAATCAAAGTTTTTTGGATTAATGATGAAAAAATATGAGGTACCCTTCTTCTCTTGGTTTTTTCCTTATACCCTTATGTAGCCTGCAAGAGCCTGTTTAATATTGGAAGTAGTAGATCGGGTCTTTCACATTTTGTCATATTGAAAATTAGATCCAATTGTAGCCCCCAAATCCGGGTCATTATGAGAATTATGAGCCGGAATTTCCATGCTGAGAAGCTCGCCGAGTGTAGCCCCCAAGTTCGGGTTATTATGAGAATGATAAGCCGGAACTTCATTGTAGACTTGCATAAAAAAACAAACATTAGCCCCCAAGTGCCAAGTATATTGCTTGTAATCTGATTGGGACTTGTATCAGAATAGCTTCATTATTGCTTCCTCCAGGCGAGTTAACCTTTATGAACTTTTACTTGTATAACTCTCACAAAGCTTTAGATGCAGCCGAGTCTGACCTGGCCAGCTTAAAGGAAGCTCTTTCCACTCAATAGACCACCCGAGCTACAGCAGAGGAGAAGTTACCGGTGGCTGTTGAAAAACCTGAGAAGGTTCAAGTCGACTTTGTCACTTTTAAGAAGACTGTTGAATCTGAACATGCCGCCTTGACAAAATGCGCAAATGACACAGATGAGCAGATCAAGCTTGCATCAGAAGATTTGAAAACTCTCGAGGGCCATATATGCAAGATGACTGCTGCCATCTTTGGTAAATATGCATGACTTAAATTGTATTCCTGCCGTGTCGAAAAAATCATTCAGGCGTCTTATCACTTGTAACTTTTCCTTGCAGGCGAGAGAAACTGCCAGCCATCTTTTGATAGTTTGATGAAATTCAAGGCAATATACACTTTGATAGAATAGCTATATAGTGGAGCCCTTTGTACCATCAAAGCCAGGATGACTGCAAAATATGTTCCTGAAATTCATGAAGGGGTCATAGAGGTCTTATCCACTCTGCCCAAGCAGATTGAAGGGCTGAGGCGATCATTCACCAAGAAGGGGGCAATAGCTTCTCTAAGCCGGTCCCTGGCTTTTGTTCGCGAGTTGACTGCCAAGGAGATGATGAACGGTTTCCCATCCAAGAAGGATGACGACTCAGAATTTACTGAAGTTGACTACGCCAAATGCATAAAGGCTTCCACAGTACTTACCTCTACCCTTGTCAACTAGATGGATCTGACCTCCTACCAAGGGGCTTATGACGCAAATAATCAATGGCTACGCAATCCAACTTTTGAAGCCAGGGACTTGATCCCCACATGTCGTAAGCCACTCTTTGCCCCTGAAGTTGACCCGTCTCCTCTATTGGACGAAGCTCAGTTTGAAGCCTTATTAAACTGGGATGTGGACAACCTTCAGATCAAAGAGATCGAAGACCCGGCGCGGGATGACCCACGAGCGACTTGAAACCTATTGCTCTTGATTGAAGGTAACCCGTCCTGTTGAGCCACCAGGGTTGGAAGTGTACAAAAAGCTTTAAGTCTTTTGTATTTTGAGCTCGTGGAGAGTTTTGTAATAGGCATAGAAGAACTTGATTGCTCCAGCCGTGCCATCATGCACACATGAATTTAGAATCATTTCATGCACCGTTGATCAGCCTTTGCTTCTTCTTACAATGTCTTTCATCATAGTTAACAGAATCTCATCTCAGGAGATAAAAACTTGCAACAACAAATAAGACAGAAACATGTTCTGCATCATTGTGAGGCTGGATTGTAAAAGCATAACCCGGAGATGTCTAAATATTTTAAGACCTTGATCTTTCTTCCTTTTCGGTTTTCAAAAACTCATATGATGGTTCATCTGTGTGGACTCGATGCTTGAAGTCAAACCAGTGCACGGTCTCTAACGAGAGTGGCCATCAACTTCTTTGAACGACTCAGGGTCTCTAGGCGAGATTAACTGATAAGAGTGCAATGAACTTGAAAGAGACAGATAAGCTGGTTCTTCTGGGTGGACTCAATGCTTCAACTCATAACAATATAGGGTCTTGAGATTGACTATTAAGAGCGCAAGGAAACAGAGAGAGACACAGCCACTGGTTCTTCTGGGTGGACGCGCTTCTTGAACTCATAACAGTACAGGGTCTCTAGTGAGATTGATTGTTAAGAGCGCAACAAACTAGAAAGAGACACAACAGGGCATGAGGATCCCTAGGGCCCATAACTACCTCTCACGTGACATAAATCCATCATCTAATCCTTAAACAACGCAAGGTCTTTAAAAGAGTAACTTCTCAAGAATACGAAGTGACCACATATTGGAGAGTTGGCAGTGCAGGGTCCTTACTTTCTATAAGCCGACCCTCACATGACAAGACCCACCGGTTTAACCTTGACCAGTATAGGGTCTCTAGCAAGAGTGACTGATAAGTACTTTGAACAGCTCAGGGTCTCTAGTCGAGATTAACTAGCAAGAGTTCGGCGGTTCACCTGGCGGAGCATCAGCAGCTTATAGGCAGGTTAAACCCCAAACTTGCGGTGGCTTAAAAGCCGATCAAGAGGGTGAGCGAGCTAAACCCAAGCTGAAGCCCCCAAAATAACATTGTTGACAAAGTCAACTTTTTGGTATACAACCCGCCTTATGGTGCGCCATAATATTTTAAGCCGCCATCCTTGTAACAGCCCGGGACCGACGTTCCAGAAGATTCCAAACGATTCCCCTTTTATTTTCGTTCTCATCATGTGTTCGTCTGGTTGTCGCATTCATCATCGCTTCATTCACATCATCTCCATAGCATCGTCACCTGTCTTCGAAAACTTGCGTTCGTTCATAGTCGCCGGCTCTCTCCGTTTCGCCGTTCCCCATTTCGAGGCCAACCACACACGCACGTGCCCGCGACACCATTTAAATAAAACCGTTTTTAAGCGCGCGCAAAAATATTCTCGGATTAAGTTGAAACATGACGTGCGGTCTTGTTGTATTGTAGGTAGACCATCCGTCGAATTCGTCGCGTTCTGAGTTCGCTTGATGCCCCGTCGGTCAGTCGTAGGAGTGTGGTTATCGGTTATCGTCGGACGTTTTTCGGTATTTTAAATCCTCTGTGCCACGGGTCACCATTCTCTCTCTCTTCCCCCCATAGCCCCTCTGCACAGGCACCGTAGCCCCGCTCCGTTTCCAGACATCGAATCAACAACCGACATTCCGATAACGGACAACGAACGTAAACCCTAGACCCGAAACCTATATATAGCCCCTAGTCCCCTCGTTCCCCGTGCAAACCCTAGCCTTCCCCTTTCTCTAACCGCCAGCCCGCCCGAGCCCAGATCTGAGCCCGGGAAGCTCATCTGAGCCCGTTCCCGAGCTCCTGCCCGAGCACCCATGGCAGCCCCGATCCCGAGCTCCTCCCGAGCCACAGCCCCTCCAGCCAGCCTCACCGGAGCAGCCCTTCGCCGCCACCGGTCACCGGAGTGCCGCCACCGGAGTGCGCCAGGGCCTCGCCGGCCGCCGCCTCTCCCTTCCCTCCTTCTCCCCTCTCCTTATCTAACCTCCCTCTCTTTCTCCTCGTGCTACAGGTCCCTGCAGATCAACGCCGCCGCCATGGAGTTGCCGCTCGGACCTCCCTCCGGCCGGATCCAGGCCGGCGCCGCTCGCCCAGCCGCCGCCAGCTGCTTGGCAGGATCGGGCAGGGGACGTCCCGCTCGCCCGTTACCCGTTGACCCCGAGCCCCGCTCGTGTGCTGCCCGCTCATGGGCCTCGCCCAGGCCTAGCAGCGCCAGCCACCAGTCTTCCCAGCGCCATCGAGTCGGCCCAAGAGGGCCCAAAGTGAGCAGTCCCCCCCTTTTATTTATTTATTTATTTTGCGTCTTTAAAACGTTATAGGAATTAAACCATGCGTCGGATTTAAATAATTTACACATGTTAATTGCTTAGAAAAATATGTAGATTAATAAAATGTCATTTTCACCCATGCCTAAAATACTTAACATGTCATTTCCTGTCATTTTGCATATATGTCATATTATTGCATTTTCATAATTATATAAACACGCATCGGAATTAATCCAACCATCTAATAAAAATATTCATGTCATCGGCATTGCATTTTCATGCATGATAAAATTGTTAGCATGATGTTTGCATTTAATTTTGCATTAATGAATTGCTATAAGGTGGTTAGGCCTAATACTTGCATAATTAATTGAGATTAAATTTTCTACATGAACCCATGCTTATTATATTTGTTTTCGAGGTAGAAAAATCCATATGATTTATCTGTGCATTTAGTTTTGTCATTAGAGCATTTTTGTGTGCATGTCATTTATGTCGTGATGCCCTTTTGTCATTTTCGTGGGATTTAATCCATGCATGTTTTGAATTAATTTTCAGCATGAGAAATGCTCTTTGATATGTGTCCTAGCCCATGGACATTTTGCTTGTCATAGAAAAGCATGTTTAGGTGTTCTCAACTTGCTATAAAATTCTGCTGTTTTGAGATGCTAAAATATTTCTATGTCTGGAATCTGTAATGTTTTGTTGTTGTCTTGCCTTCTGATTTGCTAGTGATCTAGAACTCTTTTGTGGTAGGTGTAATAGAGTTATTTATAGTTGATATTGTCCTTTAGTATGCTGTTAAGTGTCATGCCATAATATGCCCTGTAGCATGTAGTTTCACTGCTGTCAATATGCCTGCATGATAAAAAACTGTAAAAACTGCTATTTTCACTGTTTTTAAGTAGCTACCTTGTGAGCTTCCTACCATGTGATCCATGCATGTTTTGAATATGATATATGAAAATGAAATGAAGTGTGTGTTATATGATACTGCACCACGCTTAGTTTGTGCATTTTGGAATCTTGTAGCTTGTTGTTTTCATGTGTGCAAAATGCTAAGTTGTTGTTTTGGTCAGATTTAAACTAAAACTTGTTTTGTTGAATATGGTTGAACCGTAGCTCCGTTTTGGACATTCCATATATGGAACTTGCTTAGAATCTCATTTAGTTTCATAATAACTTGCTGCATTCATGATTTGAGATGTTTGTGATTGCATTTCCCATGCATTTGCATTCATGCCATGTGCAGCTTGTGTTGCTCATATCTTTTAGACCGTAGCTCCATTTGGGATGTTCTATATATGTAAATCGACTAGAACAACACATAGAATAAAATGGTATTCTTTATTCTGCTGTTTAACAAATATAAAATATGATTAGTTCAGATCTGGACCAATTTCGAAATTATCATGTGAGGTCGTTTTGGAAATGCTATAAGTTGTTTCCAGCCTCATTCAAGATGCCTAGATAGTTAGTTTACTTATGCTTCACCTCTTGCCATGTTTAACAACATTTAATATTGTCGTGTACCTAACGGGAGTGAACTAAATAATTCGAATGTGGAGTTTTGTCAATATGCAACTCGTTGCATATTGAGCTTCACTTTAATGTGTTGAATTTGATTGTTGTTAATTGTCATGCATTGCATATCAAGCGGACATGCATCATATTTGGTGTGCATCATGTCATGCATATGTTGTGGTGTATCTTGTTTTGATTGTTTGTTTCGGATTGCTTCTTCTCGATAGAGTTCCCAAAGCGTTCGGAGTGTGAGGATTCGTTCGACTACGTTGGTTTGTCTTCTTCATGGTTTCGTTCTTCTTCCGAGCGGGATCTCACGCAAGATGACTCATTTCCGTGGATACCATTACTATCATTGCCATGCTAGTTGTCTCATCTTTTATCGTTATGTCTCGCTACCTACCACTTGTTTGACAAGCCTCCCAACATTGCCATGAAAAGCCTCTAACCCCTCCACATCCCAGCAAACCTTTGTTTCACTATGCTACCGCTTGCTCAGCCCTTCTTATAGCGTTGCTAATTGCAGGTACATTTGCTTCCATGTGTCAACATGGACATTCTTTTGTTATATCACAATATTTCTACAATTTAATTTAATGCACATATATACTTGGTAAAGGTGGAAGGCTTGGCCTTTTGCTTGGTGTTTTGTTCCACTCTTGTCGCCCCTAGTTACTTGTGAACCGGTGTTATGTTCCATAATTGAGCGCTCCTAACATGCTCGGGGTTGTTATGTGGACCCATTGATTTTCGGGTGAGAATAAAGCTTGTCTGGCAAGGCCCAACATTGGTACTACATTTGCCTAATAATTAATGAACTTGGATAGGGGATTTTTTGGACCCCGTGGATAACTAATTAACAACCCGGGCCAGTGCTCCTCACGAGTGTTGGTCCAAACTGGGCTGCCCGCGGGGCCGCCTCGAGGCAACTTGAGGATTGGTTTTCCCTGTAACTAGTCCCATCTGTCGTGTCCTGAGAACGAGATACGCGGCTCCTATCGGGTTCGTCGACACGTCGGGCGGCCTTGCTGGATTTGTTTTACCTTTCTCGACCATCTTGAGTGAGGAATTCCGATTATTCTTCGGGCTATCTCGAGGTGTTGGATTTCCTTTGGAATTGCCTAGGAAGATCACGAGATCCATGGTTAAGGTTATTCCCGTTGTGTGTGGTTAATTTATGATGGGTGAGTTGGAGCACCCCTGCAGGGTTAAATCTTTTTGAGAAGTCGTGCCCGCGATTATGTGGCAAACTTGGATATTTTGTTTAACACCTGGTCATAGAAAACTTGAAGTAAACACTAATAAAATACACCAACTGTGTGCGTAATTTTGACTGTCTCTTCTCGTGAGTCCTTATCCGGAAGAGAACACGGTGGGGTTATGTTTGACGTAAGTAGCTGATGATAGAGGCGAAGTTGTCCCTGTCTTTCGATGAGATGGTGGCTATCGTTTTTGGTGGAGTAGACTTTGACGATCCGACTACGAACGTGTGATGATGCCGCGCCTTAGCAATCGCTAGATCAACTCCGAGAGCACAATCAACCTGACCACGAGGGTCTGTTTCCTGCACGCAAACGAAGAACAAGCAAGAAACTCATATTGCAATCTGGATATTGCGAATATAACAGGAAAGCTTTATTGATGATGTTGGGTTTTGTGACGCCTTTGTCTGGTCGTGGAACACAAACGAAGAACGCGAAGTTGCAGCTATGGCGAACTTGTAATCTAAACAAAACCCAACCCTAAAACGAGGCCCTAAGGGCTGTATGTATGGGGGAATAGAGGGGAATTTCGTGGCCCCTTGGAGGAGTGGTCCGAAATAGACCTTATCTCAGTTTCCCCATACATACGGACTCTAGAATCAGCCTATAATATGGTATTTCGAAATTACATGGGCCTGGCCTAACAATAAGGTGGCGCAGCACCTATATTAGCCTAGGGACAAATTTTATAAGTAGCATCATGCATATTTTGTCCAAGGCATCTTGCTCCCATTATGGTGGCTTCAAAGTGCGAAAATCATCACTTGAAGCTCCATTGTTCTTTCCCGCGCACGCACCTTCTTCTCCATGCTTGACCCCGCTCCCATGGTCATCCTTCTTATCCATGCTAGGTCCTTCATTCATAAGTAAAACAAAAGTATCTAATTTAGGCAGCATCATATGTTCATGAACATTAGAAGGATTTGCAAGAAACGAAAGTACCTGGTAATTCAATTGACGTACGCGAGCTCTAGTAATTGGTCCTGTATGTATAGCAGTCGGAGTTCTGGGTGCAGCATTAGCAGGGATGTCCTCATCATCCTCCCCTTCTTGAACTGAAGTCGTCCTAGACGGAAGCTCATCTTCCTCACCCAAATAAGGCTTCAAATCTACAATGTTAAAAGTGGGGCTAACCCCAAACTGTATAGGCAGCTCAAGTTTATATGCATTATCATTTATTTTCTCTAACACCTTAAAAGTACCATCAGGACGTGGCATTAGCTTTGACTTGCGCAAATCAGGAAATCTATCCTTACGCAAATGTAACCAAACAAGATCTCCAGGTGCAAACACAACATGTTTTCTACCCTTATCTCCAGCAATTTTGTATTTAGCATTCGTACGCTCAATGTTTTCCTTCGTTAACTCATGCATCTTTAGTATCAAGTCAGCACGTTCTTTAGCATCAAAATTAACCTTCTCCGAAGATGGAAGAGGCAACAAATCAATAGGTGCATGAGGTAAGAAACCATACACAACTTCAAAAGGGCACATCTTAGTGGTAGAATGTAGCGAACGATTATAACCAAATTCAACATGAGGCAAGCATTCTTCCCACATTTTCAGGTTATTCTTCAAAACAGCCCTAAGCATAGTAGACAATGATCTATTGACTACTTCAGTTTGGCCATCAGTTTGGGGATGACATGTAGTACTAAAAAGTAGTTTAGTCCCCAACTTAGCCCATAAACATCTCCAAAAGTGGCTAAGAAATTTAGCATCATGATCTGAAACAATTGTATTTGACACACCATGCAACCGAATAATTTCACGAAAGAACAAATCAGCAACATGAGCAGCAGCATCACTTTTATGACATGGTATAAAGTGTGCCATTTTGGAAAATCTATCCACGACAACAAATATGCTATCCCTACCCTTCTTAGTTCGAGGTAAACCTAAAACAAAGTCCATAGATATATCCTCCCAAGGAACACTAGGTACAGGCAAAGGCATATATAAACCATGAGGATTGAGTCGTGACTTAGCTTTTTGACATGTAGTGCAGCGAGCAACAAAATGCTCAACATCCCATCTCATGTTTGGCCAAAATAAATGTGTACAAAGTACATCCTCCATTTTCTTCACGCCAAAGTGTCCCATTAATCCTCCTCCATGTGCCTCCTGTAACAACAAAAGACAAACGGAGCTAGCTGGAATGCATAGCTTATTAGCACGGAACACAAATCCATCATTAATAACGAACTTGTTCCATGTTTTCCGTTCTTTACAATGCTACAACACATCTCTAAGTTCAGCATCATGCACATATTGATCTTTGATGGTCTCCAAACCAAATATATTAAAGTCAAGTTGTGAAAGCATAGTATATTGACGAGACAAAGCATCAGGAATAACATTTTCTCTACCCTTCTTGTGTTTAATGACATAAGGGAAAGTCTCAATGAATTCAACCCATTTAGCATGTCTATGGTTCAGTTTTGCTTGACTTTTAATATGTTTCAAAGATTCATGATCAGAATGTATAACAAATTCTTTGGGCCATAAATAATGTTGCCATGTTTCCAAAGTCCGAACAAGAGCATATAATTCCTTATCATAAGTAGAATAATTCAGACTAGGCCCACTCAGTTTTTCAGAAAAATACGCAACAGGTTTACCATCTTGTAATAACACACCTCCTAACCCAATTCCACTAGCATCACATTCAAGCTCGGAAGTCTTATTAAAATCAAGAAGTTGGAGTAAAGGAGCATGTGTTAACTTATCTTTCAAAACCTTGAAGGCTTCTTCCTGTTCGGTACCCCAAGAAAAAGGCGCGTCCTTCTTTGTAAGCTCATTGAGAGGCGCAGCAATGCTGCTGAAATCTCTCACAAAACGCCTATAGAAATCAGCGAGGCCAAGAAAACTCCTCACTTGTGTGACCATTTTGGGATGTGGCCAACTCTCAATGGCTTCAATCTTGGCTTTATCAACTTCAATTCCCTGTGGAGTAACAACATAGCCAAGAAAAGATACTCGGTCGGTGCAAAAGGTGCACTTCCCAAGGTTACCAAACAAACGTGCATCACGTAGAGCAATAAAAACAGCACGTAGATGTTCCAAATGTTCCTCCAAGGATCTACTAAAAATCAATATATCATCAAAATAGACTACCACAAATCGTCCAACGAAAGCATGTAAAACCTCGTTCATTAATCTCATGAAAGTGTTAGGTGCATTAGTTAACCCAAAAGGCATGACTAACCACTCATATAGTCCAAACTTAGCTTAAATGTTATTTTCCATTCATCTCCCAATTTCATACGAATTTGATGGTATCCACTACGCAAATCATCTTTGGAGAAAATTGTAGAACCACTTAATTCGTCAAGCATATCATCTAGTCTAGGAATAGGATGACGATAACGAATAGTAATATTATTAATTCCTCTACAATCCACACACATGTGCAATGTACCATCCTTTTTAGGCACTAGAATAATAGGAACAGCACAAGGACTAAGGGATTCGCGTATATAACCTTTGTCAAGCAGCTCCTGTACTTGATGCATAGTCTCCTTTGTCTCCTCTAGATTGGTACGGTATGGCGCACGGTTGGGTAGGGATGCACCGGGAATTAAGTCAATCTGATGCTCAATCCCGCGAATAGGTGGTAATCCCGGTGGCACGTCTTGTGGGAAGACGTCAGCGAACTCCTGCAAAATGTTAATGACCGCAGGAGGCAAAGAGGGAGGCATGTCCTCGAATGAAAATAATACCTCTTTGCATACAAAAGCATAGCAAACAGATGTAGCAACATCCAAATCATTAATATCAGATTTAGTAGCAAGTAAACATCCACTCTTCAATTTTATTTTGGATGCAAAATTAGATGATGGTTTATTATGCTTATGGTGTTGCTCAAATTCCTGTGCTACAATCTGATTTTCACTCTTATTTTTTTTCCTGTTTTGCTTTACTAGCTCTAGCAATGTCATCTTTCATAGTATGTTCCGGAGACATAGGAAGCAAAGTGATATTTTGATCCTTATGAACAAGAGTATACTGATTTGTCCTACCATGGTGTATAGAATTTTTATCAAACTGCCATGGCCTACCAAGTAAAACAGAACATGCTTGCATGGGTACCACATCACAATCCACATAATCAGAATATGTAGCAATGCTAAAATGCACACGAACAGTACGTGTTACCTTAACCTTGCCACTATTGTTGAACCATTGGATGTAATAAGGATGAGGATGTGGTCTGGTCGTTAGAGACAGCTTCTCCACCATCTCCATGCTAGCCAAGTTATTGCAACTCCCTCCATCGATGATGACACGAACAGAACACTCCTTCACAACTCCCTTCGTGTGGAACAAGTTGTGCCTCTGATTTTGCTCAGCCTATGTAACCTGCACACTGAGAACACGTTGAGCAACTAAACTTTCATACCTATCAGCGTAATCAGCAGCCATGTAGTGTGTCTCTGGTTCTGCATCCTCGCCACCCTGTTCTTCACTTGCAATGAGATCCAAAGTCTCCTCATCATAATCACTAGCGGACGCATATCCACCATCCTCAGTAACAATCATTACACGTTTGGAAGGGCATTCTCTCGCAAAGTGAGCTCCACCCTTGCAACGGCGGCATATAACCTCACGTGTTTGCCCTGTGGATGCAATAGATGAAGAAGAGCTCTGTGCAGGCCCAGAAAGTGTGCTCTTCGCAGAGGGTGGATTAGGAGCCTGTTTCCTGGTATCGCGGTTGGAGTTGGAAGTGGGAGTAGGTGGTGTTGCAGCAGGACGTGCGGAAGTAGAGGAGGTACGTGGCGTCCATGATGAAGTGCGACCTGTAGAAAAAGGAGTTCTCGTCATTGCCTGTCGATCCTGCACTTCACGTTCAGCTTTGCAAGCAAGATGAATAAACGAGTGATTGTGTTATACTCCTTATACTCTAGAATAGTTTGAATCTCTCTATTTAAACCACCCATAAAACGTGCAAGCATAGCTTCATTCTCCTCAACAATACCACATCTAATCATGCCAGTTTGTAATTCCTGATAATATTCTTCTATAGAATTTTTTCATTGTCTTAAACGCTGCAAATTTTGAAGCAATTCACGTTGATAATAAGGTGGCACCCAACGATTACGCATAGCAGTTTTCAAAGCATCCCAAGTAGTTGGAATATTCACATGGTGTATTCTAGAATGTCCTAACCACCAAACACAAGCAAAGCTAGTGAATGAACGAACAGCAGCAGCAACACGTCTATCCTCAGGAAATTGTAAGCATGTAAAACGTTGTTCTGTTTCTAAATCCCATGTAAGATATATATTAGGAACATATCTACCCTCAAACGTCGGAATATTCAATTTAAGTTTAGGGAGATGGTCATGATCCCGTACCTGAGGGGGTGGTGCAGCCCTACCGTTACGGTTGTAGCCATGTGGTCGACCGAGTGCGTATCGTGGTGGTTGCCCCTGAGGCTGATCTGGACCAACCTCTCCCTCATCATCATAATCACCATCATAATCGTCAACCTGCTCAATGACAGTAGCAGCAGGAGCCACAGAAGTAGCAACAGTATCAATAGTACCAGTATGCTGGCCTTGGCCGAGAGGCACACGTCGTGCTCGTCGTTCAAAAGGGATAGGAGCTGCAGCTGGTGGTGGTAGATGGGCAAGTACCTCATTGAACTTGGCGTCCATCTTGGTGTCGAATGTCTTCTACAAACCATCGAGTTTCTCCATGGCCTCTTCAAAGTTGGTCACGAAATCTTCTACCTGGTCAGCCATCATTTGCTGAAATTTATCATCGAGCGCTTTGTTGGTCATGCTCTCCCAGTCACTCCTGTCGTCGTGTGATCCTAACATGGTTAGCAGAAATAGGAAACACACAAGAATATGAAACCTACAGACTACTGGGACGTGGTGGTGATGGTGGTGGTGTGTCACAAATCCTTTAAGCAAATCTCAAATTCTTACCAGTTCTTACCCAGCAGCAGGCGGTGATCGGCAACTGTTGTAGTCAAACTGTCAAATCTTGGATAGAGCGATTGCCAGGTGGTGTCAAACACACGACGTAGATGTATGTGGAGCTGGGATGGCTTATAGTATGGTAGCAAAAAGGGTTAGCAATAATCAATTCACAGATGCAAGGTTGAATAAACGCTCAACAACGGTACTGTGCTGGTCCTAGGCTAGACTGTACTAGAGAAGCAAGCCTAAAACACCAACAAAATCACGACGCTACACGTAATCAAGGGAAAAGCACACTCTGAATTTTTTTTTGTTTTTTTTTGCGCTCTTCTTTTTCGTGGACTAAAGGTATGAAGAACAGATGCGATCTAAACTACGAAAACTGGTAAAATCTCACCGAGCAACCTTGAAATCCGATACCACTTGATAAAGGCGAAGTTGTCCCTGTCTTTCGATGAGATGGTGGCTATCGTTTTTGGTGGAGTAGACTTTGACGATCCGACTACGAACGTGTGATGATGCCGTGCCTTAGCAATCGCTAAACCAACTCCGAGAGGTTATTGTCCATGCCGGAGCATGATCAACCTGACCACGAGGGTCTATTTCCTACACGCAAACTAAGAACAAGCAAGAAAGTAAGATTGCAATCTGGATATTGCGAATATAAGAGGAAAGCTTTATTGATGAAGTGGGGTTCTGTGACGCCTTTGTCTGGTCGTGGAACACAAATGAAGAACGCGAAGTTGCAGCTATGGGGAACTTATAATCTAAACAAAACCCAACCCTAAAACGACGCCCCAAGGGTTGTATATATGGGGGAACAGAGGGGAATTTCGTGGCCCCTTGGAGGAGGGGTCCAAAACAGACCTTATCTCAGTTTCCCCATACATACGGACTCTAGAAAAGGTCTATAATATGGTATTTCGAAATTACATGGGCCTGGCCCAACAATAAGGTGGCGCAGCACCTAGATTAGCCTAGGGACGAATATTGTAAGTAGCATCATGCATATTTCGTCCAAGGCTTCTTGCTCCCATTATGGTGGCTGCAAAGTGCGAAAATCATCACTGGAAGCTCCATTGTTCTTTCCCGCGCGCGCACCTTCTTCTCCATGCTTGATCCCGCTCCCATGGTCATCCTTCTTATCCATGCCAGGTCCTTCATTCATAAGTAAAACAAAAGTATCTAATTTAGGCAGCATCATATGTTCATGAACATTAGAAGGATTTGCAAGAAAC
This sequence comes from Hordeum marinum, assembly GCA_022496015.1. NCBI lineage: Eukaryota > Viridiplantae > Streptophyta > Magnoliopsida > Poales > Poaceae > Hordeum > Hordeum marinum. The sequence goes on along the minus strand of CM039676.1, from coordinate 128,162,679 downwards.
GAAAGTACCCGGTAATTCAATTGACATGCGCAAGCTCTAGTAATTGGTCCTGGATGTATAGCACTCGGAGTTGTGGGTGTAGTATTAGCAGGGATGTCCTCATCAGCTGTTCAGGATCAATTAGTGATCATTACTAGTTCACGTCCGATATGCGTAGACCACCATACTTTAATTTATGTACTCTTAAGTTAGCCACTCAAATAAATGCTTAGTCGCTTGTTGTAGCTTCACAACTTAACCATACCTCACCTATTAAGCTGTAGTAGTCTTGATACCCTTGGAGATGAGATAGCTGAGTCCCTGTGGCTCACAGATTACTACAACAACAGTTGCAGGTACAGGTAATGTGATGATTTGACGTGAGCGCGTTTCTTGATTTGATTTGGAGTTCTTCTTCTTCTTCTTCATCAATCTTGGATGGGTTCCAGGCGGCATCCTGGGATAGCAAGGGTGGATGTCATTTTGTTGTTTGATTTTTTCCGTAGTCGGACCCTGGTCTTCTGTATGATGTTTGAGTAAGTATTGTGTTGATGTGATTCTGATGTAGCTTGTGGCGAGTGTAAGCCAATTCCATATACTCATCTCTTTTGTACATGTACTTGTAATGATAACCATTCTTGCGAACGCATTGAGATGCGCTTCTATCCCTGTCGAGGCCCTCGTGCCAAAATAAGGAGAGGACCGCATCTTGGGCGTGACAAGTTGGTATCAGAGCCTTTACCGACCTAGGAGCCCCTTGATTGATCAAACTTGGTCGAGTCGAGTCTAGTAAAAAAACTGTTTTGAGTCTAGTTATATCGCAGAGTAGGTTTCTTTTTACTCCTCTTCAATGATCTGGTGAGGTATTCGACTTAGGAATTTTGTTTCTACTCCTCTTCTCGCTCAAAAATTTTTTAGGATCACACGGGTATTTTGGAAACTATATGATGCCGATGTGACGGAGTTCTGTCTTGGTGCCTCCTGTCTGACTTGATTTCTTCCCGGGAGTTGAGCTCCGAGGAATTCTTGACACATCGTTATCATTCAGTTTTCTTAGTATCTCAGGATGGAGGGTTTTCGGAATTGCTGCAATACTTGTCGTGGTGAGATAAGATCGGAGTCACCCAGTATTGGGGAGGCATCTGGGGTACCACCATGGTTTAGTATCGTTGTGAGTTGGAGGATTCGAGATTAGACGAGTTTGCGGAGTTTCTTGAATTATGGTGTCGAAGGTTGCAGATGCAGTTGCAGCTGATTACCTAGGGTATGTTCCTGGTTCCGCAACCCGAATCGCATAAACAAGAAAGTTTTCGAAAGTTCTTTGGTGGGAATTCAAGTAGTTACCTAGTATTATCTTTCCAACGAGTGCATAGCGGGTATGTATTTGTTCTGGCTTGTTTCAGAAGCCTCATCCTTTGTTTTGTTTTGAATAGGGTAATTCGAGTTGCTTCGATGTCAAAGGGTGATCTCAAATCTTTCCGAAGTAGTGTTCTCATATTTTTGTGGGATTGCTAATTCTTTGCTCAATCTAGTTATCATATCAATCCTTCCTACTGGTGTACTTCTCTTCAAGATAATTCTATCCTATTCAATATTGCAAGATCAATCCTCTATTCTTTCCCGGAGTTGTCTCATCTGTTCCAAGTTTTCTTTGTTTTTTCGCCCTCCCGCCCTTTTTTTGATTTGGTGATTAAATTCTCATCCAAGTGTCTTTTCTATTCATGTGATGCTTCCGCTATCTTTTCTTCTATCTTGTTTCCGATGATTTCTTGTGGAGATTCTCAAGAGTTTCATTTCAAGATCGATCCTCATATTCCTTGTTCTCATTGTTATTCTTCTCCGGTGATTCTTATGAAGATGCTTAGTGCTCAAGTTATCATTATTAGTATTCATCTTTGTTTTCTTTTCCGGTGGATTCAATTCAACTTCTTGGTGTTCATCATATCATTTTCATTCTCTATCAGTTCTCCCATGTTGGAATTCTTTATCAAGACTCTCTTGTTTATTCTTCCCTCTCTATTCTATCCGGAGTGTTGAAAAATATCTAAGAAGACATTCCTTTTCATTCGTGTCCTTTAAATTATTTAAGGATCTCTTATCATCAAGTTCTTAATTTGTACCGGTGCAATCTCTCTCTTTAATCAATTGTTCAACGGTGGTTTCTTTTCAGTGGGCCCATAACCCACAGGTCTTTTCCTAGGATCCTACCTGACTCTTCTATTCTTTCCGAAGATGTTCTCAAGTTCTTTTAATATGACGTAAGAATGAATTTCATCAGTCATATGCCTTCTTAAAGATTGCTTCTAAATCATTTTCATTCTTGAGTGGGCTCAACCTTTTCTTTATTCATTATTCCGGAGTTTCTCAGTAATTCATGGTGTTGTTTCTCGTCATCATTCTCTGCATTGAAGACCGAAGGAGTGTTTCTCTTAATCTTTGCACATTCTCTTTAAGATTCCTGGTTTCAGGATGTTGTTATCATCTCAAATTTTTTTGATCATGAGTTATTTCTCCCATATCTATCTGGTACATTCAGAATTGTTTTCATTTCTTGGTCCTCCCGAAGGCCATCATTTCAGAAGATTTCTTCGGTCTCAGCTTTCAGCTTTCGTTCTCAAATTCTTCTTAATGGTTGTCCCTTCGTTCGTATCTCAATTATTCCGGTGCCTTGTTCAGTTTCTATTAGGCATATCTTGATCTCTTCATTCTCATGTGTCCTCTTTAGTTTCTAATTCTTTCTGGTGCCTTGTGAATTTTTTTGTTAGGTGGATCATGCTCTCTTCATTCTCATGTTATATCATCCATTTGCATTATTCTCTTTTGTTTCGAATTCTTACCAGTGTTCTCGTGCAAGACCTCTTCAGGTTTGTGCTCTATCTATCTTTCCTATCTTCTCCAAAAGAATAAGTAGTGAGCGAAATCCGTTGTTTGTCATCAGTTTAACTTGAGGAAGGATAGTCATATCATAATTCTTATTCTTGTTCATTCAAGTATCTCAATCTTTCTTCCAGAGTTGTTCATGATATCAAATTCCTTATCCCAAGTGGTCATCTTTTCTTTTCCGGAGTTCCAGTTTTCTCAAGTATCTCTTCGTGAAGCTTGTTCTTAATCATTGGAAGGCCTCAATCTTGTACTTTGTGAATCCTTCAATTCTTTCTATCATTCTTTCGTTTCAGAGTTCATCCGGAGGTTCTACATGGTGGTTCATCAAGATTTCTTTCATTTACAAGTGTTCATCAAGATTCTTGTTGGAGGTGCTCAATTGTTCTTTACCTTGGGTTTTTAAGTTCAATTCCTTCTCCATTGTCTTTTGAGATGGTGTTATTAAATTTTTGATTATGAGGAGTCTCGAAGGAAATTGTCAAGAATGAGATAAGTAAACCAATCATTCATTTCTCAGAGTTCTCTTGGGTTGGATATCACCTAAAGCATTTCCTAAGGATTGTTGCTATCATGGTGTCATAGATGATTCAAGTTTTCTCCTCCTCTTCTTGGTGAAAGAAGTTTTTGCATATCTTGTTGCTCTCAATCAATCAATTCTTCTTGTTGTGGTAGGTTCTCACCTCATAATTTTGAGATGTTTTCCATAAGTCCACAATGAGCTTGTTCTTTTCGTTGTTGATTCTCCATCAACTCCGTTCAATCTATGCTTCTCAAATCCATTAGTGCTGGAAGTTGTCATTTTCTTCTCGGTTCTCTTCTCCTCAAAGATCAAGCTTCTATTTCTTTGTTCCGGAGGACTTGTGATGTTGCTCCCTTCAATCCATCGTCTTGGTTATCTACATCGTCTTGTCATGTTCTTTCTTTAACCAAAGTGTTGTGCAATGTTTCCATGGTCCTTCCATCTTATGAAGTTTGATTCTATTCCAACCAAAGTTTGGTGCCTCTCTTTCAATTTGTTTCCATCATATCAGATTTTTTACTCTCTTTCCTACCGAAGTGCTGCCGAAATTTCTTGTGAATTCTTGCTTGTTATTCATTCTTCATCCCTTTGCTTCCGTGTAGGTTCTTTGCTTTCAATCATTTGTCAAGAAGCATCTAAGTTTACTTTTTGCTCTTTCTCTTCCCCTTTTTCATTCTAGATCTCGGGACGAGATCCTCGTGTAGTGGATGAGAGTTGTAACAGCCTGGGACTGACGTTCCAGAAGATTCCAGAAGATTCCCCTTTTATGTCTGCTCTCGTCATGTGTTCGTCTAGTTGTTGCATTCATCATCGCATCATCTGCATAGCATCGTCACCAGTTTTTCAAAACTTGCATTCGTTCGTAGTCGCCGGTTCTCTCCGTTTCGCCATTGCCTCATTTCAAGACCAACCACACACGCACGTGCCTGCGACACCATTTAAATAAAACCGTTTTTAAGCGCGGGCAAAAATGTTCTCGGATTGAGTTGAAACTTGACGTGCGGTCTTGTTGTATTGTAGGTAGACCGTATGTCGAATTTCGTCGCGTTCTAAGTTCGTTTCATGCCCCGTCAGTCAATCGTAGCAGTGATGTTATTGGTTATCGTCGGACGTTTTTTGGTATTTTAAAACCTCTGTGCCACGGGTCACCATTCTCTCTCTCTTCCCCCCTTAGCCCCTCTACACAGCCGCCGTAGCCCCTCTCCGTTTCCAGACGTCAAATCGATAGCCGACATTCCGAGAACGAACAGGGACCGTAATCCCTAGACCCGAAACCTATTTATATCCCCTAGTCCCCACGTTCCCCGTGCAAACCCTAGCCTTCCCCCTTCTCCAGCCGCCAGCCCGCCCGAGCCCAGATCTGAGCCAGGGAAGCCCATCTGGGCCCGTTCCCGAGCTCCTGCCCGAGCTCCCATGGCAGCCCCGATCCCGAGCTCGTCATGAGCCGCAGCCCCTCCAGCCGGCCTGGCCGGTGCCGCCCCTCGCCGCCGCCGGTCGCCGGAGCGCCGCCTCTGGAGTGCGTCAGGGCCTCGCCGGCCGCAGCCTCGCCCTTCCATCCTTCTCCCTCTCCTCCTCTATCCTCCCTCTCTTTCTCCTCGTGTCGCAGGTCCCTGCAGATCAACGCTGCCGCCATGGAGTCGGCACCGGGACCTCCCTCCGGCCGAATCCAGGCCGGCGCCGCTCGCCCAACCGCCGCCCAGCCATCGCGCCGCCGCCGGCTGCCTAGCGGGATCGGGCAGGGGACGTCCCGCTCGCCCGTTGCCCGTTGACCCCGAGCCCTGCTCGTGCGCTGCCCGCTCGCGGGCCTCACCTAGGCCCAGCAACGCTAGCTGCCAGTCTTCCCAGCGCCACCGAGCGGCCCAAGAGGGCCCAAATTGAGCAGTCCCCCCTTTTGTTTTTTTATTTATTCTACGTCTTTAAAACATTATAGGAATTAAACCGTGTGTCAGATTTAAATAATTTAAACATGTTAATTGCTTAGAAAAATATGTAGATTAATAAAATGTCATTTTCACCCATGCCTAAAATACTTAACATGTCATTTCCTGCCATTTTGCATATATGTCATATTATTGCATTTTCATAATTATATAAACGCGCATCGGAATTAATCCAACCATCTAATAAAAATGTTCATATCATCGGCATTGCGTTTTCATGCATGACAAAATTGTTAGCATGATGTTTGCATTTAATTTTGCATTAATGAATTGCTATAAGGTGGTTAGGCCTAATACTTGCATAATTAATTGAGATTAAATTTTCTACATGAACCCATGCATATTATATATGTTTCCGGGTAGAAAAATCCATGTGATTTATCTGTGCATTTAGTATTGTCATTAGAGCATTTTTGTGTGCATGTCATTTATATCGTGATGCCCTTTTGTCATTTTCGTGGGATTTAATCCATGCATGTTTTGAATTAATTTTTAACATGAGAAATGCTCTTTGATATGTGTCCTAGCCCATGGACATTTTGCTTGTCATAGAAATGCATGTTTAGGTGTTGTTCTGTTGTTGTCAACTTGCTATCAAATTCTGTTGTTTTGAGATGCTAAAATATTTCTAAGTCTGGAATCTGTAATATTTTGTTGTTGTCTTGCCATGTGATTGGATAGTGATCTAGACCTCTTTTGTGGTAGGTGTAATGGAGTTATTTGTAGTTGATATTGTCCTTTAGTATGCTGTTAAGTTTCATGCCATAATATGCCCTGTAGAATGTAGTTTCACTGCTGTCAATATGCCTTCGTGATAAAAACTGCACTGTCAAAAACTGCTATTTTCACCAAGTCTGAAACTGTTTTTAAGTAGCTACCTTGTGAGCTTCCTACCATGTGATCCATGCATGTTTTGAATATCATATGTGAAGCTGAAATGAAGTGTGTGTTATATGCTACTGTACCATGCCTAGTTTGTGCATTTTGGTATCTTGTAGCTTGTTGTTTTCATGTGTGCAAAATGCTAAGTTGCTGTTTTGGTAAGATTTCAACTAAAACTTGTTTTGTTGAATGTGGTTGAACCATAGCTCCGTTTTGGACATTCCATATATGAAACTTGCTTAGAATCTCATGTTGTTTCATAATAACTTGCTGCATTCATGATTTGAGAGGTTTGTGATTGCATTTTCCATGCATTTGCATTCATACCATGTGCATTTTGTGTTGCTCATATCTTTTAGACCGTAGCTCCGTTTGGGATGTTCTATATATGTAAATCGACTAGAACGACATATAAAATAATATGGTATGCTTTATTCTGCTGTTTAACAAATATAAAATATGATTAGTTAAGATCTGGACCAATTTCAAAATTATCATGTGAGGTTTTTTTGGAAATGCTATAAGTTGTTTCCGGCCTCATTTAAGATGCCTAGATAGTTAGTTTACTTATGCTTCATCTCTTGCCATGTTTAACAACATTTAATATTGTCGTGTACCTAACGTGAGTGAACTAAATAATTCGAATGTGGAGTTTCATCAATATGCAACTCATTGCATATTGAGCTTCACTTTAATGTGTAGAATTCAATTGTTCTGAATTGTCATGCATTGCATATCAACCGGACATGCATCATATTTGTTGTGCATCATGTCATGCATATGTTGTGGTGTATCTTGTTTTGATTGTTTGTTTCGGATTGCTTCTTCTCGATAGAGTTCCGAAAGCGTTCGGAGTGTGAGGATTCATTTGACTATGTTGGTTCGTCTTCTTCATGGATTCGTTCTTCTTCCGAGCGGGATCTCAGGCAAGATGAGTCATTTCCCTGGATACCATTACTATCATTGCCATGCTAGTTGTCTTGTCTTTTATCGTTATGTCTCGCTACCTACCACTTGTTTGACAAGCCTCCCAATATTGCCATGAAAAGCCTCTAACCCCTCCACATCCCAGAAAACCTTTGTTTGGCTATGTTAACGCTTGCTCAGCCCTTCTTATAGCGTTGCTAGTTGTAGGTGCATTTGCTTCCATGTGTCAACATGGACATTCTTTTGTCATATCACAATATTGCTGCAATTTAATTTAATGCACATATATACTTGGTAAAGGTGGAAGGCTTGGCCTTTTGCTCGATGTTTTGTTCCACTCTTGCCGCCCCTAGTTACTTGTGAACAGGTGTTATGTTCCATAATTGAGTGCTCCTAACATGCTCGGGGTTGTTATGGGGACCCCCTTGATTTTCGGGTGAGAATAAAGCTTGTCTGGCAAGGCCCAACATTGGTACTACATTTGCCTAATAATTAGTGAACTTGCATAGGGGATTTTTCGAACCCCATGGATAATTAATTAACAACCCGGGCTAGTGATCCTCATGAGTGTTGGTCCAAACTGGGCTGCCTGCGGGGCCGCCTCGACACAACTTGAGGATTGGTTTTCCCTGTAGCTAGTCCCATCTGTCATGTCGTGAGAATGAGATACGGGGCTCCTATCGGGTTCGTCGACACGTCGGGCGGCCTTGCTGGATTTCTTTTACCTTTCTCGAACGTCTTGAGTGAGGAATTCCAATTATTCTTCAGGCTATCTCGAGGTGTTGGATTTCCTTTGAAATTGCCTAGGAAGATCACTAGATCCGTGGTTGAGGTTATTCCCACTGTGTGTGGTTAATTTATGATGGATGAGTTGGAGCACCCCTGCTGGGTTAAATCTTTTCGAGAAGCCGTGCCCACGGTTATGTGGCAAACTTGGATATTTTGTTTAACACTTGGTCATAGCAAACTTGAAGTAAACTCTAATAAAATACACCAACTGTGTGCGTAACTGTGATTGTCTCTTATCGTGAGTCCTTATCCGGAAGAGAACACGGTGGGGTTATGTTTGCCGTAAATAGCTGTTCAGGATCAATTAGTGATCATTACTAGTTCACGTCCGATATGTCTAGACCACCATACTTTACTTTCTGTACTCGTAAATTAGCCACTCAAATAAATGCTTAGTCGCTTGCTGGAGCCTCACCACTTAACCATACCTCACCTATTAAGCTTTAGTAGTCTTCATACCCTTGGAGATGAGATTGCTGAGTCCTTGTGGCTCACAAATTACTACAACAATAGTTGAAGGTACATGTAATGTGATGATTTGACGTGAGCGCATTGCTTGATTTGATTTGGAGTTCTTCTTCTTCTTCTTCTTCAATCTTGGATGGGTTCCAGGCGGCAGCCTAGGATAGCAAGGGTGGATGTCATTTGTCGTTTGATTTCATTCGTAGTCGGACCCTGCTCTTCTGTATGATGTTTGAGTATGTATTGTGTTGACGTGACTCTGATGTAGCTTGTGGCGAGTGTAAGCCAAATCCATATACTCATCTCTTTTGTACATGTACTTGTAATGATATCCATTCTTGCGAACGCATCGAGATGCGCTTCTATCCCTGTCGAGGCCCTCATGCCAAAATAAGGATAGGACCGCATCTTGGGCATGACAATCCCGTGGACCGCCAACTTGTAAGCCACCGTCTTGTGGATCGCCAACTTCTAAGCCACCTTCCTATGGATCGCCAACTTGTAAGCCGTCCTAAATGTTTTCTTATTTCGGGTGAAGAGACTATCAAGAGGCTGAGCAAGCTAGACCCAGTGGGTTGGAAGACCCCAAGTGATCATGTGAAAGTGTCCACCTTTGCACAAATAATGATGGGAGTCGATGACTCAAGTATAGTAAGGCTGCAGATGAGTGATATTTCACGGCCGGTGGGTCTCGTGCCTAGAAGTACATGACTCATCTCGTACGTCAATGAGATAATATGACCCATTGTTCAGATTTTTGCTAACCACAAAAGGTCCTTCCCAGGGGGGTGGCTTGTGTGCATCCGTCTGATCTTGAATTAAACGTAACACAAAGTCGCCTTCCTGCAACGTCCGGGTCTTAACCCAGTGGCTGTGATAGCGACGTCGGTCTTGTTGATAAATCGCTGATAGAGCTGCTGCAATATCACGCTCTTCATCCAAAGCATCTTACACGTCCTGATGCGTTGTCTTGTTATCTGCTTCAATGTAAGCCTCCACACGTGGCGAGTCATGACGTATATCACTTGGTAACACGGCCTCTGCACCGTAAACTACGAAGAAAGGCATATAGCCTGTTGACCTGTTGGGGGTAGTATTGATCCTCGAGAGGACAGAGGATAATTCCTCAACCCAACAAGCCGGCGTTCGTTGTAAAGGAACCATCAGGAGGGGCTTGATACCTCGTCAGATTTCCTGGTTAGCATGCTCTTCCTGACCATTGGATTGCGGATGAACAACAATAGAGACATCACGACAGATGTGCTCACCTTCACAGAATGCTTTCATAGCCCCCTTGGAAAGATTTGTTCCATTGTCTGTGATGATACTATGAGGATAACCAAAACGGTAGATCAATTTTTGACACTAAACCGCGGTGGGCGCATCACATTTACTAACCGGCTCAGCCTCCACCCACTTGGTAAACTTATCCACCGCCACCAAAAGGTGGGTCTTCTTATCTTTAGATATCTTAAAAGGTCCAACCATGTCGAGCCCCCAGACAGCGAATGGCCAAATGATTGGAATCATTCACAATTGTCGAGCCAGCATGTGAGAATGTCTGCCGAACTTCTGACACCCATCACACTTGGCAGAAAGCCGTCAGCCAAAAGAAACCATGTTGGAAAGCCTTGGCCAACAAGGATTTTGAGCCGGCGTGATTACCGCAATTGCCGACGTGTATTTCATTGAAAATCTCCCTGCCCTCTTCAGGAGAAACAGATTGCTGAAAGACGCCGATGATGCTGCACTTATGTAGATCAACCCTGATGATGGTCATGGATTTAGATCGCCTCAAAATCTTGCATGCCAGAATCTCGTCCTCATGGAGCTCGCCACGAGTCAGGTACACCAGTTAGGGCAACATCCAATCCGGAATAGCATGTAGAGCCTCCACCAGCTGCCCTTCCGGGTCAGGTATAGCCAAATCCTCCTTTGAAGGTAACTTAACAGACGGGTGATATAACACATCCAAGAAAACATTAGGCGGCACCGGCTTATGCTGAGAGCCTAGTTTTGACAATGCGTCAATCCCCTTGTTCCAACGACGGTCAATATGGTCCACCTGATAACCCTTGAAGTGACCAGCAATGATGTCCACTGCCTGACGATAAGCTAACATCCATGGGTCTTGGGAGTCCCACGTGCCTCAAACTTGCTGAGCCGCGAGGTCTCAGTCGCCAAGGCATCTAACCCAGCTCAGGTTAGTTTCCTTAGCCACACGGAGGCCATGATGTAAGGCTTCATGCTCAGTTGCATTGTTAGTACAAGGAAACATCAGCCTTAGCACGTAACAAAATTTGTCACCTTTGGGGGAAGTCAAGACAACTCCAGCCCCGGATCCCTCCAACTGTTTGGACCCATCAAAGTGAATTATCCAATATGTGTTGTATGGCTTTTCTTCGGGTGATTGACAATCTGTCGAGTCATTTATGAAGTCTACCAATGCCTAAGACTTAACAGTTGTACGAGGCATATACTTCAGATTAAGGGGTCCAATGTCCAGCGCCCACTTAGCAATCCTTCCTGTGGCTTACCTTTTTTGAATTATATCACCCAACAGGGTAGAGCTAACCAGAGTAATCTGGTGCCCAAGGAAATAATGCTTCAACTTATGATTTGCCATGAACACCCCATATATCAGCTTCTGCCAATGTGGGCACCTTTGCTTGGATTCTATGAGAAATTCACTGACATAATAGACCGGCCTCTAAACCGGGTACTCTTTCCCAGCTTCTTTATGCTCCACCACAATCGCGGCACTAACCACCTTGTTGTTAGCCATCACGTAGAGCAGCAAAGGCTCTTTCTCTGTCGGAGTAGCCAAGATTGGTGGCTCAACAAACTAGTTTTTGAGTGCCTCAAGGGCCTCATCCACAGCCTTACTCCAGGCAAAGTCAACCGTCTTTTACGTCCTTTGGTCCAGAGGAATAGCCTTCTCACGCAGGCGGCTGATGAAGCGGCTTAAAGCGGCAATACTACCCGCCAAGCGATGTACATCATTGACGCTTGCCAGTTTAGCGAGTGATGTGATGGACTTTATCTTATCCCGGTTAGCCTCGATCCCACACTCCGAAACGAAGAAACCCAGGAGCTTGCCTGCGGGAAGTCCGAAAACACACTTAGTCGGGTTAAGCATCATCTTATAGACCCGTAAGTTTTCGAACGTCTCCTTCGGGTCGTCAAGCAACGTTTCCTTCTTTCTTGACTTAACCACAATATCATCCACGTAGGCGTGAACATTGCGCCCAATCTGACCGTGAAGGCAATCCTGCAAACAACACTGGTAAGTCGCCTGTGCACTCTTGAACCTCAAAGGCATATATACATAGCAGAAAGCCCCAAAAGGTGTTATAAATAACGTCTTTACCTCATCTTCAACTGCCATTTTGGTCTGATGATAACATGAATAGGTGTACAGGAAGCATAAACTCTCACAAACCCGTCATTGCATCAATAATCTAGTCGATACGGGGAGAGAAAATGATTCAACTGGACAGGCCTTATTAAGATCTATGTAATCCACACACATACGCCACGTGTCGTTCTTCTGAAGCACCAGCATGGGATTCGCTAACCACTCCAGGTGAAATACTTCTATGACAAACCCTGCTGCGAAGATTCGGGACACCTCTTCGCCAATTTCTTTATGCCACTCTTCATTAAAACAGCGGAGGAACTGCTTGATCGGCTTAAACTTGGGATCCACATTAAGGTGGTGCTCAGCGAATTCTCTCGGCACACCAGGCATGTCAGATGGCTTCCATGCAAAGATGTCCCGATTCTCACGGATGAATTCGATGAGCGCGCTTTCCTATGCGGGGTCCATGTTGGCCCCGATAGTGAACTATTTTGATGAGTCACCCAGATTAAAATCCACCAGCTTGGTGTCATCCGCCGCAAACTTCAAGGGCGGCTCAGACTCCACACTGGGCTTTTTCAATGGAGTCCTGTCTGTCGAGTGAACATTATCTTTATAGAACTTGAGCTCTGCCTCTGTGCAACTTGATTCTGCATAAGCCGCTTTCTCCTTCCTCACACTCAATGGACACATTCGATCAACATACTTTGTCATTGTTTCGTTGAGAGCCGACATCTTGAGCTGCACATAAACATAACAAGGCGTGGCCATAACTTTCCGAAAGCCGGCCAAACAGAGCATGATATGGGCTCTTAATTGTCACCACCTCGAACCACCAGGTCTCCACCCTGTAGTTATACTGATATCCAAATGCCACCTCTAGGGCAATCTTTCCTATCGGGTAAGCCAACTTACCTGGCACCACACCATGAAAACTATTGATGACGGCTTAAGAGCCTTGTCAGTTAACTCCATCCGCTTGAAAGTGTCGTAGTACAAGATATTGATGCGACTGCCACCGTCCATCAGTACTTTTGTAAACTTAAAACCCCCAACCTGAAGCGCCACCACCAGAGCCAGGTGACCCGTATTATCAAACCACGGCGGGTGATCCTCCCGACTCTACATGATAGGATATTCCGACCACCTCAAGTATCGCGGGAGAGACGGCGTGGCCGCATTAACTGCCCTCTTGTGCAACTTTTGATCCCACTTGTCGAGGCTCATAGTGAAAACATGATACTGACCTCCGCTGAGTTGCTTCGGGTTGCTTTGGTAGCCTGACTTATTATTCCGCTATTGTCCAGCATTGCCAGGTTGTTGGTGATGACCCTCTTGATTGCCTGGGCCTTGGTAGCCCGATCCAGAGCCGCCGGAACCAAACCCAGCTCCTAAGCCGCCCGTCCCAGAGCCGCCCGACGGATCATTGCGATTATTACAGTGTTGGTCAAGGCAGCATTCCCAGAACTGTTCCATAATGCTGCAATCCTTCCACGTATGGGTTGTCGGCTTATCAGGCCAGCTGTGCTCCGGGCAAGGCTTGCTAAGCATCTATTCCATGTTGAAAGGCTGAGGTGCCTTACCCTTGTTAAACGGTGGCCTAAATTTTCCATTACCCCTGGCACGATTGTTCGCAGCACTTGTGTTCTCCACGTTCTTCCGTTTGCCTTGGTTGCTGTTTCTAGCGCCGTTTTGCTTTTGATCCTTTAAATTGTCGCTCTTCTTACCCTGAGATGATTTCTAATCATCGGAGCCCGTGTCCTTGGTGGTATCCATGTCTACATATTTGGTGAGAGCCGTCATGATCTCATGCATATCCTGACAAGAACGCTTCAGTCGCCCGAGCTTCTGTTGAAAGGGCGAAAAGTGATAGTTCCTTTCCAAAATCAAAACCGCTTGAGACACCAAAATATTCTCGGGCGAGTGGATCACTGTCGAGACCCGCCGGACCCGATGATGGGCTGACTCAGCTTCCTGCTGCACATTGTGATTAGGATCTACGATCATCATGGGTTGCTTGCATGTTCCCCTACAATTCTTGATAAAATGTGCCTTCAACTCAGCCCAAGACACGATGATGTTAGGTAGCAAACTCTTCAACCAAGTGCGGTCCGGTCCTTCTAGCATCATGATGAAGTATTTCGCACAAACCGCCTCACTGACGTCCAGCATCTCCATGACAAGCTCATAGCTTTCGATCCAGGCCTCCGGGCATAGATCAGACAATGTAGTTAGGCACCTTCCATGGCCCTTTAAAATCCTTCAGCAAACGCTCATTCCATAAATCCACCATGAGACAAGGCACACCGACACCCCTAGATGAGGTGCTAATGGGGGGATTGGCTGGCGCTGGCTCAGGCACCTCCGGGTAATCCGTTACCGGTGTTAACTCTTGCAGCCTGACCCCTATCCATGATCCCCTGACCATCCCATCCATGCACATCATCATTGGGCAGGTTACGCCTCTCCTCGCTGCTGGAAACCACCGATGACTATGCACCGGCTATAGCTACTGATGTGGACCGGCGTGGAGTGCACTCGGCCCCGGCTGTAAGTATACTTCTCTTGTTGAGCCACCGCCATCTGTAACAGATAAATCGCGCTCCACACCTCCTCGGCGAGTGGCGTTCCTTCCACAAAGGGGAGGGTGTCAAGCCTGGCAGCCACCGCTATCATGTTTTCCACCGGGTTAGAGTAATGGTCGGGCAGCGTCACGATGTGTCGCGGTAGGGTCCGGTTCCTCTGCGGCATCTCTGGATGTCGTGGCGCCTCCGCGGCCGCGGTTACCATCGGCGACGTACTCGGTCCATCTCCGGGAGTGTTGAAGAGATTTCGAGGTTAAATAGGGAGACCGACTTGGGTCCTCCTCCGCGGAATCGCCTCTAAAGCTCGCTGGTCCAAGCTACAACGGAGAGCCTCCGCCCTCAAGCGTTCCGACTCCACATTCATCTGGACCTGCAATGCATTGATATCCTCTTGGGCCTAAGCCATTTTTCCCTTCATCCGTATGATCTCGGCATTGCGCTCTGTTTGATTTCAGATTGTCACTTCTCTTGCCATCAGGGCCGTTAGCTCATCCATAAGTTCCAATGAGACTTGAGCCAGCGGCTTAGGAGGCTCAGCGTAGCGTGTGGCTGCTCCTGCCGCCACTCCGGATGTCGTGCCATTGAAATCTGGTGTCGGGCCTGCCATGAACTCAACAGCTCGTCTCAGCGGGTTGTAGGGCTCTGGAATACTATCACCATCGGCATGGCCCCCAAACCCACCATCATGAAGCTGGTAGATTGACTCCGCATCTCCGCTAGAGGATCCTTCATCCGAGAAAGCCAAGGTTTCCCCTCCTGACACGGAATCTTCCCTGTCCTACGTAAAGTGGACAAAGAGACTCTTCCGCCCGGGTTGAATACGGGCGAGTTTCGTGCGTTAGGCCGGCTCGATGAGGTCGGTGCTGACGTCCAGCACGGGTGTGGATCCTTCGATCTTGCCGATGAACATGTGCATCCTGCCAATGGGAACTCGGTACCCGAACTCGATTGAGTCGGCCTTCCGTGCCCATCCTGCATCGTCGATGTGGAGCTTGCCACAACGACTCTTCATCATCAAGCCGACGGCTTATCCTTCGATCCCTGGGAGAGATCCCTTTGAGAAATCTACACCACCGCGTGCTAGCTGCACGGTGGGCGCCAACTGTCATGATTTTATCACGACAGATTTCCGAGGACTTAGGTTCTAGGTAATCTCTAAGGCGGTGGTCTCAACAGGGTTGATTGCGAAGAAAGACACGAGTTTACCCAGGTTTGGCCCCTTGAGAAGAGGTAAAATCGTACGTCTTGCTGTGTGTGTATTGATTGGAGTATCGATTACAAGGGAGCGTATTTGCTTGACCTAGCTCTCTATTGATTGGTTCCTATCTAAGATGTCCCCGGGTCTTGCCTTTATATAGGAGATCAAGGCCCCTGGTTACTCGAGTCTCAAACCGACTCTTACACCGTGTTTGGTCATATATCTAAGCCGCCTTGCCTCCTTTGGCAAGCCGTCTCTGCCGACTCACCCGCCTGGGTCTTACACCATCTTCTATCACTAGGCCTCTGTCTCAGCCCATCTAGCAAGACGCCACGCGGCCTAGCCTTCCTCTTCCAGCCCACTTGATAGCGAGCCGCCAGGCATGACCCGACCCCTCCTGGGCAGGTTTACCACGGGGTTATATCCCCAACAGTTAGTAAGATGATATCATGAAGGCATTGGTTGAAAAATACTAAGTCCTAATGAGAGGAAGGTGACCTGGCGCAATATTGACCCGGATAAAGTTTTCAACATGTAAAGTGCAAAAAATTGCCGGCTCATAAATAAATCTTTGATTTGAATTCCCAACTTTCTCAATATGGAGTTTAGCATGAATGAATCCAAATTAAACTGGGGGCTAATGTTGGGGATATACCCCACGGGTATGACTCTCCTAAGGTATAACCATGATTCTACTAAGGAGGCCGATAAGGAAGATGTCAGTAAGAAGCACAACGCCCAGCGGGCAGCTCACCTAAAAGGACGGCTCGATAACATGACCTAGGTAACTAGCTTAAGAATGAAGACGTAAGGAGTTCTCTTTCCCTTACAGAGCCAGGGAAGGAGGGATTAGATTAGTCCATGAGTTGTATTATGACCTAGACTCTATTGTAAACTCCAGGACTCTGCCTATACATAAAAGGGAGCCTTTGAGTTAGTGAGATCAAGTAAGAAAGAAACAAACCCTCGAGAGCTAGGTTGGCAATTACGCACCCTTTTAATCGACATCATCATAAATATACACACAAAGCATAACGTAGGCTATTAACTCCATCAGAGGGGCTGATCCTGGGTAAACTCGTCTCCCAATCCCGATCAACCCCTTCTAGACGCCACCTAGAAGAGATGCCTCACACTTAAGTTCTCTACCAAGGACATCTAACATGAAAAAAGCACGACACCTGGCGAGACCGAGACAGTAACGAGCCGGAGCAGGCAATGAGGCGGCATGCCGCATTGTCACATACGAAAGCGAGTATGTCACATCCGTGAGCGCACAATCTATCTAAGCGGTGTGGCTCTGGGTGCGTGCGTCGGAGGTGGAAATAGAATAACCGCATTGCGCTTATCAACCCAGCACACTACTGCGTTAGCCCAGGGTCGAGCCGGGGGGAGGGTGGTTGGGACCCCCTCCCCTGCCCCGTCGAGGCTGAGACAGGAACAAACTGGAGGAGGAGCATGTTGAGGCGAGTCTGTCACATCCGTGAACCCACTATCTATCTTAGGCGTGTGGCTCTGGGTATGTGTGTGGGAAGTGGAAACAGAATAACCGCATTCCACTTGTCAACCAACGGCATTGCCACGTTAGTAGGGGGCCGATCCAGTGGGAGGAGGGTCGAGAACCCCCTTCTCTCCCTTGGTGAGGCTGATACAGGAACAAGCCAGAGCAGTCGACCATGCACCGTGCCGCATCATCGCATGTGATGGAGATTTTGTCACATCCGTGACCCCACTGTCTATCTTAGGGGTGTGGCTTTGGAGTGTGTGCATGGGGGGTGGAAACAGAATAACCGCATTCCGCATATCAAGCAAGGGCACTGTCGAGTTAGTAAGAGACGATAAAAGGGGAGGGGGTCGCATCCCCTCCTCCCCTCTCCTAGCGAGGTCGAGACAAGAACGAGTCGAAGCACGCAACAATGCGGCATGCTGCATCGTCGCATGAGGAGGCGATTCCGTCACATCCGTGACCCCCACTATATATCTATCCTGGGGGTGTGTCTCTAGTGTGCATGCGTGGCGGTCGGTGGAAACTAAATGACTGCACTATGCATGTCAACTAAGTGACCTGGGGGAGGGCAGGGAGAGACCCCCTCCACACCCCCGACGAGGCCGAGATAGGAAGGAGCAGTAGCATGCGACAACGTGGCGTGGCGCATTGTTGCATGCGGAGGCGAGTCCGTCACATCCGTGACCCCACTATCTATCTTAGGGTGTGGCTCTAGGGTGCGTGCATGGGGGTGGAAACATAATAATGTCATTGCGTCTATCAACCAAGCATGATGCCACGTTAGCGCGATGCTGAGCCGGGTGAGGGGGGTCGGGACCTCCCCCACCTTCACCGGCGAGGCCGAGAAAGGAAGGAGCCGAAGCAGGCGACGACACGGCGTGCCGCATTGTTGCATGCGGAGGCGAGTCCACCACATTCATGACCCCACTATCTATATAAAGGCTGTGGCACTAGGGTGCGTGCAATGGGCCGTGGAAACAGAATAACTATATTGCGCGTGTCTACCAAGCGCAGTGCCACGTTAGCGCGAGGCCGAGTAAGGGGTAGGGGGAGGGTTGGTTGTGGCATGTGGAGGCGAGTACTTTATTTCAATTGCTTTCTACAATAAGTTGGACTTAGGTGTTGGTGAATTCGAACTTCTATTTTTGTTATATGTGGACTCCCTTTGTTTGTGTATTGGAAACTTATTTTGTTTCCAAATTGTTTTTTCTTTCGTTCTTTGTTTCTAAGTTTTGTATTTAGTTATATGTGGACGCCCTTTGTTCGTTTATTTGAACTTCCTTTGTTTCTAATTTTTTTTTCTTGGTATGTAAGGGTTGCCACCAGTTGAGTTTTGACTATGAGTCATTGCGATGCTGAGTAAATAACGTGTTGGAGCAGATTATTTTTATGCAATGCATGTGGATGTAAGTGTAAGGTTTTTGGTATTTGTTTTTGCTATCTTTTAGTATTACATAGATCATATTTTTATATTTATTAATATGGTCCTTTTTATCCGTGACGTTTGTGTCATCACATACTTGTATATTTATTAATGCTTTTTATTAATTTTGTCGGTGTTCTATGTGAACTTCTCTAGTAATGCAAATACAAATTCATAATCACATGGATGACCCCCAGCTTACTAACTTAGCTAACACGGGAGTACCTTTTTGTCAAGCATATTTTTTTCTACATCGACTGTTATACTAGAATTTCTCCAGCATGCTTATTTGAACTTCATTGTTTTTTATTTCTTCTGGTTTAATCTTTTTATGTAATATAGCTCCTCCTAGTATACCAGAGCTTCTCCAGTAAGCTAATTTTGAACTCCTACAATATGACTATTTCAACTTCTCCACACATACTAATCTATAGTGGAATAACATAATATGTGCTGACATGACATAAGATTATTTGTCTAATTGACCTAGTCTAATTGTTCACGAGCCTTGTGCTCCTCCTAGGCATTCCTACTTACGGTTTATGTTTGTCATGTACATCTTCCTATTCCTCTTGCTCTTGCTCTTCATCTTCGTCTAAATCTTATTCTTCGTCTTCTTTTTCTTCATCGATGAGGCCTTCGCTTTCCTATTCGTCGTCTTAAACTTCGTCTTGAATGTCTTACTCATCTTAATCTTCCACAACTTTCTTTGTGTTATCTCTATGTTTTGTATTCCCTTTTATTTTCTCGCTTGACTCCTCTTTTCAGCTTCTTCTTTGTGCTTAGGGTATGTTCGTGCATTGTGTGGAGCATATTCCTTGCATATGCTACAAATCCTACTGCTAGCTTTCTCTGGGTGTGATTGTCACGCCCAAGATGCGCGCCTATCTGTTTTGAGGCACGAGGTCCTCACAAAGGATAGAAGCGCATCTTGCCGTTAGCAAGATAAGCATCATCACATCATACCTGTACTGAAGGGAAGAGTATATAAAGTTTGCTTACACTCGCCACATGCTAATTTACAATATCACTCAGTTCATACATCAAGAAGAACACAAGGTCCGGCTACGGACGAAAACAAACGATAAAAGCAAATGCGATGATACTATCAAGCTGCCCAAGATCACGACCAGGTCCTCTACTCGTCGGGGTATGTCACATACATGCGTCCTCTCTCTTCACCATACTACCATGGCAGTTGTGTAAGATCATCCTGAACATAATCATCTGAACCTGCACCTGAATTGTTGTAGTAAACTGTGAGCCACAACGGACTCAGCAACCAAGTAACCCGGGTGCCAACACTATATAAGCTTTAGGATGGAATGGTGATGTTTAAGTCTACAGCAGCTCTAAGCATTTATGGTGGCTAGCTAATGCAACATGAAATAAATATGAGTGGCCTACGAAGAACGCTCGAATCTGGTATGAGCTCTAAGAGATCCTGAACACTTACCGACGTCAATCATCACCCCACCGTGTTCTCTCTCGGTTCATGTTCACGAGCAGAGATGATCACGGTTACTCACACAGTTGGTGTATTTTATTAGAGTTTACTTCAAGTTTTCTATAACAGGGTGTTAAACAAATATCCAAGTTGCCACATAACTGCGGGCACGGCTTTCCGAAAGATATAACCCTGCAGGGGTGCTCCAACTAGTCCATCACAAATAACCACACTCCGTGGGAATAGCCTCGAACGCGGATCTCGTGATCATCATAGGCAACTCCAACTGAATTCCAACACCTCGAGAAAACCTGAAGAAAGTCAGAATCCACACGCAAGACATTCGATAAAGGTAAAACAAATCTAGCAAGACCACCCGACGTGTCGACGATCCCGATAAGAGCCGCGTATTTCAGTCCCAAGACACGACGGATGAGCGACGCGTACGGAGGCCTGATAGAAATCTCCCAAGTTGCCTTGGGTTGGCCCCGCACAGTGCTCTAGTTTGGACCAACACTCATGAGGAGCACTGGCCCGAGGGTTGATTAAATTATCCACGGGGTTGCAAAGCCCTATGCAAGTTCATTAAGTTATAGCAAATGTAGAACCAATGTTGGGTCTTGCCAGACAAGTTTTAATCTCAACCGAATAAACAAGGGGGTCCCCATAACAACCCCAAGCGTGTTAGGAGCGCAAAATATGGAAAACATAACACCGGTAACAAGGAACTAATGGCGGTACGAGCGGAACAAATTACTTAGCAAAAGGCCAAGCCTTCCACCAATACAAGATATATATGTGCATTGATTTAAATAACAGAATTTATAGTCATATCCAAAACATGTTATCACATGGAATAACCTGCACCTGCAACTAAGAACGCTATAAGAGGGGGCTGAGCAGCGGTAACTTAGCCAATCAACGGTTTGCTGGGATGTGGAGGTTAGAGGCTGTCATGGTATGTAGGGCAATTTTCACAATAAGAACGAGAAACTAGCAAGCAAAGATAGTATTGGGATCCGGGTACGATCATCTTGCCTGATGGTTCTTCAGCGGAACAAGTAGCGGGATCCTCGTAGTGGTACTCTCCAGGTTCCTCGAACTCAGATTCGACACTCATGTCTATCCAATAGAAACAGAAAATAAATAACCAAACAAGGTGCAATGCACAATCAAGATGATGCATGATCATTTTAGTGAAGAATTTAACATGGCAATCCAATTCTAGTCAAGTTCCACATGCAATGGTGGTGGACTAATGAATCTGGACAGAATCACATGTTAAGTTATTTATACATGCATGAACATGGAAAATATGGATGCATCATGAAAAATCGATGGAAACGCATATAAAGATCGCGAGAAACGGAGCTACGGTTCTCGAGATACGCTCACAACAAGGAACGAAGACAAAACTCAAGACCATCAAATACCTAGGCTAATTCTTGGCATTCCAAGGTATCCCCTGGAAAGGTGATTAAACACCAATCACAATAGACTCAAGAATCACTCAATTCCATGGAGTATAGCTCCCCCAACACCCAAAACAAAATAGCACTCAATCTGCCAAAAAACAGCCACATAGCAATTTGAAAAACTCACAACTATTGCTACAGGAACTCTACAGACACAAACAAGACATGAACAGGTTCTACTCAACACCCTCCTCAGTTCATCCAACTATACAATCAGCAAAAGATCAACACACCACTATGCATGGAGCTAGCAAGTAGGCATGATGAAACAGATTTTCAGGGACTTAGTGAAAATTCCAGTTTTCTGGAATCTGGGTTAATAAAGTAGCAAGTACACAGTACTGGTTAAATATGCTAGGAAGCTCAAAATGACATGAAAATTAACAGGATGGTAGATTACAATATCTACTACAAATACCTAACACAGAGCATGGTCAAAAACCCAGCAGAACACTAGCTACACCCTGATCTTCAAGGCAAAACAATAACAGCAGATTCCCTAGACTTAGTCATTACTAGAGCTGATTGTAGAAACAGAAAGTAGCTAGATAAACTGATCTGGAGACTTAGCTCCAATAACAAAAATACATGGATGTTCACAGCAACTTTGACTAGCAATCTCATGTTGACAAGAACTCGAAAGCATGTATGGATTAATTCATATGAAAAAGACAAAAGGGCATCACAGCATAAAAATGCAGTTTTCTCAAGTTGCCACAAAGTCAAATCTGACTTCACAAGTGCATAGAGGGGTTGAGAATACCCCAAAATCATTACTCGTACCTATATGCTTGCATGGAACACCAAGGAGAAAAGCTAGGTCAAAATTCTACCCTCACTAGGCATGGGTGACTTCTGTCACTTATGAAACTTGTTGAAAATGCCCCAAATGGACATGTGCTCCATAGATACATGTTAGAAGATATTAATTAACACGTTAGGGACATGAAAACATACTCTAGCATCAAAACAAGAATGAAACTAACTAGAGAGGAATCCATGCTCATATGATCATATAGGGAGAAACCTACACATGGAGCTACTCAAGCACATGGATGGGTGTATGTGGATCATACACACACCACTCTCACTCATAAGCATTCCTATCATAAGAACACATACACACAAGCATCCCTACCTACACACAAGCATACATACACATACACATCTATGTGTATGTGAAACACACACAAACACCCACATAGCACCACACTATGTTGGACTCACCCACTAACACTCACCCAAGGGTATGTGCATGGCACATAACACATATGCATTCACATGCCCACATGCCAACACAACACTACACAAAACATACACACACTCACATAGGTGGGTGCATATGCACTTAGTTCATACACACACACCACACACACACACTCAAGTGCATGCCCAAGGCACACACACACACAACCTATAGGTGTGTTCATGCACATAGTGCAACACACACATACACTGTTTTCAAAAGAAAGAAAGCAAAAAAAAGAAAAACAAGGAAAAGAAAAAAAACGGGGGAGAAGGGGATCGATCCCCAGACCTCCCAGTCTCACACTGCACGCGCTCACCACTTGGCTATCGACTCGGCTCTTAACAGAGGGGGAAGATCACTAAACATATACACACGCTACCACTATCTGACGAAACTGAAAAATAACAAGGGAGTGGCGGCATGGGAATTCCGACGAGTAACGGCGGCGACAGACGGCGGCGACAGCGACACAACTGCACACACACGCGCGGGATCAATCCAGGAATCCATTCTCGCGCTCACCTTGCGGCGAGAGGGACGGAATTCGAGCGGCCGGTGCTCAACATACACACGGCAGCGACAGAGGACGGCGGCGACTCACTACGGTCAAGCGCGGAGGAGAAAGCTGCGGGGCACCGGCGGCTCACCTCAGGGAAGGCAAGCATCGATGAGCCGGTGTTGGAAAAGGGTCGGGACGAGGCGACGATGAAGGGGAAGCAGGGGCGACGGCGGCGCAGAGGGTGCCAAAGAAGACGACGACGGGGTCGACGAATCCGGTGCTCTCCTTGCTATCAACGACGGGGATCGAACGTGGGGACCTTCCCCGAGCTCCTGGACACCATGGCTGGAGCGGGGCTCGACGGAGCGGACGACGAGGCCACCGACGATCTTCTTTGAACCCCCTGAACCTGCTCTGGCGCCGCTCGGAAGAGGAAGGGAGGGAGAGAGATGGAGGAGGAGAGGGGAGCTACGACGGCGGCTAGAGAGAGAGGAAACCCTAGCACAGAGGGGCACGCACGCCGAGGCCCTATAACCCCCCAGGCAGATGGCGACGGCGACGGAAAGGAGCAGCGGGCGCAGGCTCGACTAAACCTGACTGACAGAGGAGGGAGACGGGGGCAGGTTGCCGTTACTGTGGCAACGGGCTGGGCCTTGGCCCACCTGCCCTCTCTCTCTCTCTCACTCGCTCACACACACACAGAGTTTTATTTAAACATTTAAAATAAGCAGAAGCAAAAACTAAAAACCAGAGAAAAAGAAAAGGGTTTGGGAGAGAACAAAAATATTTTTCTGTCAGAAATAATGAGGCCTGTTTTATAAAAATATTAAGTTGACCTATAGAGCATGTTATTTTATTAGCAAATTAATAAAACAGCCCCTATTTTTAAAAGAATGTAAACCAAAATATTTCAAACATCCAAAACACCAAGCCCTTCATTCATAGCAATAATTGGGCCACCACATGAACATTTTTAAAAGGGGCTTACCACAACTTGAATCTGCTAATAAAAATTAAATAGGAAGAAGGGGGGGTTTTGGGAGGAAACTTGTAAGGGAGAGAGAGGGGAAAGGAGAGGGTTTTCCACACATACTCAAGCAAGCATGTCACACCAAACACCACATACACTCTCAACCATATCTCAAGCAAGCATTAGAACCAATCATGGCAACATGGAATGAAATGAGAATGAAGCATGATGATGATGGATGATATGATGCATGGATGCCACCAACACATGAATGACAAGGTCCAACTCCCAACATATCTCATGTCACAAGGTCATACAATGGGTACAAGGCAAATAAAGGTAGGGACATCACTTGGGATGTCACAGTGATCCCTTCTTATGTTTTTGAGCTTTGGGTTGCTTGACTTCGTCGTCATCTTTTATTTTTATAAGTGTTGTACAAGTTAGTTTGCTATGTCCTGCAACCAGTTTGCATACACTGCATTTCCTTTGTGCAAATGGACTCCATTCTCATCCAGCTTGACCACTCTATCGGTGGTGTCTGTCGGAGACTGGGATCTGCGTCCAAGAACTTCTCCAAGAACCGGGTTCGAACACGGGGGGGCTTGGCTTGGAACCTACAATGCGATGACGAACACAGCAAGATCGACAGACGAGCTCACTCTTCCTCACCGAAAACGATGGGAACACGCGAGTTACCTAGGTTTGGGACGCCAGGGGTGTAAAACCCTACTCCTGCTTGTGATTTGTTTCTTGGAAAGGATGGACGATGAAGCTCTGGTAAAAAAGTGTTTTTGGGCGAGAGAATGACTCGATCCCTTACACGGACGTGGCCCTTTCCCCTTTGTAGTGCCTCGATCCTCCTCCCCAAAAATATCAATGGCAAAGGGTTGCCATAGGGCGGCAATTCAAAGGGGGTTGGTCTTCGCTAGGTAAAGTGGTCTTTGTGACGCCTTCGTCGGCTTTGTGGGCTCTGTGTTTGTCGTGTTTGCTCCTTTTGAAGGAATTCCTAGATGGTGAGATGTTGGAGAGTACCCCTCCAGAGCTTGAAGATGATGAGCACTTGGTGATCATCCACCTCTACATGGTGTCGCCATCTCCTTCCCATGGTGATTTGGATCTTGATCCGAGGATGGATATTTCCTAAGGGGTAGGGGATGATGCGGAGCATCCTATGAGCATCACCATCACAAGAGTCCATTTGGCAAGTGACACATGCCACGACTACGTCACATTCATAAAGGTGAATCATCTCCTTTACATATGTTCACTTGACCCCTTCGAGGATGGTATACTACTTGACACTCCTCCCGTGTGCATGCATAGGTATTGCTGGAGCTTCATGGATAATGAGGAGGAGTGCCAGCACCTACGTACAACTACACCATCCGCGAGGGAAGCTTGGAAGAGAAGAAGGAAGAAGAGGTGTTGAAGGACGTCCAAGACCCCGGTACAACCAGCCAACAACTTGTCAATAGTACAACTAGGCCACCACCAGACCACCCCCTCCCAAGATACTGATGTGGTATGATGCAAGGCCAGTACAACCGGCCACCCGGGCGGTACAACCGCTCGACTGCTTTTGCACAGGACGAGCTTTGGCCCATGTATCCCCCTCTCACTTACCCCTTCGTTCCTAGGACTATATATACTCCTCTCCCACCTCCATTCTAAGGTTAGCTATGGTTTTGCTCTTAGTAAGTTGAGCGTTGCTCCTTCCACTACCTATCACATGGAGTAGATGCCTCTATGAGAGAAGATCCCCTAGTGGATGTCAAAGGCCCCTCATGAGGAAAGATCTTCCGGGATATCAAGGCCCCATCTCCCCATGGGATTTGGTATGAACTCTACCATGTATCCTATTTCCCTTTGTTGTTCATGTACCTTTGTGGATCTTGTGTGCGGTGAGTCTAGTGCATGTGGAATAGAGTCACCATAGTATATATCCTAGATTAGTTGTACCATGGAAGATCTGCCTTATTATAGAACTAATCCAAGAATTTCCAAAGGAGGGCTTGATTCTGAACTTTAATATTGATGACCCCAAGACCTCCATGCTTCTTAGGGCAACACACTCTATTCCATGCAACCATGGAATTCCAGGATTCCCCTTGCTCAGTTTTCTTGGTCTAGATGCATCTTCTTCTTACTTTGCCAAAGTACTCTAGAAATTTGGGAGGGAGTTTCAGAGTACTCATGGCATGATTGATCATAGAAGTGACGAGAGAATTGACCAGGGTGATTCTTGATGCATAGCAGAGAAGGTAGCACGCGCTGGAGAGCCGTCTTTCAACTCTGTCCACTAATGGCATTAACTCAATCATGGTTGGTTTGGTTGTGCCTAGAGTTAAGCCAAAATAGGTGAATGGAAGCTTCCCAATTGTACATCCAAAAATGTTGGCAAGAGATTCAGATTTTGCAGTCTCAATGTTCAAAGGGATCATGCAGGACTTATGGAAGTTTATGTTTAGGCCTGTTGAAGCTGCAAACTGCTGAAGTAAATTCTTGAGGTGTGCAATTTGATGTTCACAGGCAGGCATGATCAACAAAGTGTCATCCGCATACTGAATGACTGGAAAATCACCTTGCCTTGGGATGGGAAGAGAGAATCTCCCTTCAGAAAATTCTCTATTAATGATACACTGCAACAGTTCTGCTGCCAAAATAAAAATTAATGGGGAGAATGGATGTCCTTGGCGAACACCCCGTTTGCAATGGAAGGATTCCGAGGGATGCCATTTAGCAGGACAGACGAGTGACCAGAGGAGAGAATAAGCTTTACCCAAACCTTTTAGCTGGACAGACGAGTGACCAGAGGAGAGAATAAGCTTTACCCAAGTTATCCAACGATCATCAAGACCCAAATGCTGCAGCATTAAAATAATTAAGTCGTGCTCAACCATATCGAACGCTTTCTCAAAGTTAAGTTTGATGATCACTATCTTTCTTTTAGATTGAACACACTGATGAATATATTAAAATGACCATGCTAGGCAATCCTGAATCGATTGACCTTTAATGAAACAATATTGATTTTTATGAATAAGCTAGAGAATCACCTTCTGAAGACGATCATCTAATAACTTTGTCAACAACTTAAAGCAGCAATTGAGTAGAGAAATCGGCCGATAATCATTAACTGTAGTGGGGGCCGGTTTGTTTGGAATGAGTGTGATCAGTGAAGCATTAAGACTGTCTAAAGAGATATTACCTGATCAGAACTGATTACAAAGCTCGAAGAAATCATGTTTGATAATATCCCATCAATTCTTGAGAAAGCAGCCATTAAATCCATCCGGTCCACGGGCCATGTCCGTAGGCAATTTTTGGACCACATCATCTATTTCTTTTTGACTGAAGGGGGCAAAGAGACTCCCCAGATCTAGGTTTGCTGGCACTAGTTGATCCATGTTAAATCGAACATCAATGGTGACTAAGGTTCCTAACCTGTCTCTGAAGACATGATAAATTGCGTCGGCCTTGCTGGTGTGGTCTTCCAACACCACTCCACTTGGGAGTGTGATCGCTGCGATTGTATTCACCCGGTGTCGTTCTGTTGCCATCCAATGGAAAAACTTGGTGGGTTCGTCACCAAATTTG
Source organism: Hordeum marinum (assembly GCA_022496015.1). Lineage (NCBI taxonomy): Eukaryota > Viridiplantae > Streptophyta > Magnoliopsida > Poales > Poaceae > Hordeum > Hordeum marinum. The sequence goes on along the minus strand of CM039676.1, from coordinate 128,134,983 downwards.
ATATATCGTATCATGCATCTCATGTGCCAGTATTGTTGCTTATATGTTAAGAGGCGGATAATGTGAACTTTAAGAATTTTCCTGAAGTTCCATTCATGGATAGCAAGCTGACGCTCATTCTCAATACTATCAAAAAAGAGCAAGGTTTGGTTTGATTTTTCAATGAGCTGAGAGAGGTTGGAGATGGATTTACTCCAACGTTTCAAAGCGCCTCTAAGAGATTTAAGTTTCTCACTAATCTTTCTCGCAGGGTCACAATATTTGCTAGTAGCACTCCAAGATAATTTGACCTCGTCCATGAATCCTGGATGCCTGATCCAATTGTTTTCAACCCTAAATAAGAGGGATCGAGGTATGCTTGTTTGAACTGAAATGAGAAAAGGTATATGATCCGAAACTGGCCTCGCCAAGGGTTTAGCAGTTGTAATTGGGAATTTAGATGTCCAATGATTTGAAGTGAAAACCCAGTCTAACTACTCAAGTAATGGTTGCTCTTGCATATCACTCCAAGTAAACGATATACCTTGAAATGTGATTTCCACAAGTGATAGCACACGAATAATATCGTTGAATAAAATCATATCCGAAACATCACCTCCCGAATGATTCCTGTTATCCGGTGATCTCAAGAAATTGAAATCACCTAGCAAAAGCCAATCCTCTTGTGAATCAATGTCTAGATTGTATAGCCAGGAGACAAAATCAGATCTAGGCACGCCCGAGCAAGAGCCATACATGTTTACAAGAATCCAAGTATCCGCGGATAGAACCGATTTAAAGGAGATTACGATTGCCCATTGGTGCATAGCGACCACAGTTCCACTGAAAACAACACTATTCCAAATGACGATGAGCCCACCTGAATTACCCAGGTAGGGGACGAAAGCGAACTGATCAAAACAACAAGGGCAAAATTTCCGCAGAAGGAGTGATCAAAGTGTTCATGCTTAGTTTCCTGAAGACAAATAACCGAACAACCACTATTGTCAATATGCGATCGGAGGGTAGATTGCTTATCATTTGAACTGATGCCATGGATATTCCAACATAATATGTTCCATGCCCTAAATTGATTGTTCATTAACAAACAAAGATTAAGAACAACTAAGCAGAGCAATGTTCAGAAAAGTTCAGAGCAGATAAACCACAAACTGACGCTGACACCAAAAGAGGCAATGCGAGGAAGGGATTTCAGTTTAAGCACAATCATCTTCCACCACCAGAGAGAGCAGCCTCTCCCTAGAGATCTCCGCCGCTGGGATGCCACATTCCTCCACACCCATGCGCTGAAGAGACTCGATGGAGACGATTGCAGGTGGGTTGAAGGTGTTAGCATTTTGCACTGGTACGGGATTAGCCACCTGCATATTCACTTTTGGAGCGATGAGTGACTTGCGAGGACGAGCGTCAGGGGTTATTGGCACTTTGAATCCCTTATACATGTTTGAATGGGGGCCACGACGAACCTCAGAGGAGATGAGAGGTGTTGTCGCTCTCCCTGTCCTCTTTTTGGGGCCAGCAGATCCAATGGGGGGATCAGAGAGAGCAGCCCATGTAGAACTATCATTCGCAGTGTTAGTAGAGCAATCTTTAGCAGGAGGAAAGTTTTATACCAACTCAATGCCCAACTCAGATGATGTAGTGATAGAACGAGAGGTAGCAGATGCCTCATCAATCATGAGGAGAGAAGGGGAGTCATCAAAGCAAAGCTTACGGGCAACTTTCTTGTTCTCCACCTTGGATTGAGTATCTAACCATGGACTGAGCTTTCCTCCAAACTTGATGAGCGAGTAAGGAATAACAGGGAGCTTGGGGTTTTTGAATACAAAGATACTGGATAACCCTTGAAACGAGTTGAACACCGACGAAGCAATCTGAAACTGAACTGTTTTGTTTTCGGCTGAAACAGTTGATCCGGGATCAAGCAGTAGTTAACTTATAGCAAAGAGGTCTCTGCAGAAGCCACTAAGTCAATACTGCCAGCAGAAGCAGAGGAATCAACATCTGAATCCATAGTCTCATGATATGCAAAGAGGGGGCTATCTAGGACATTGTTCTTAGGAGCAACTCCATCAGATAATCGGACACCCTGGTCACGAAGAACATCTTAGAAGTTGATCTGACCTCCAGCTGGTAAGAGGAGCGGAGGCCCCTGAGCATTCAGAACATGATGGACTGCTGGAATACCTCCAGCAGCACCTCCTTGGGGCACCACCCCGTTACGCTGCATCCACGCTTGCAATCTGATCTGATCAAAACAGAATGTTGCGGCAACGGAACCAGGAGTCTAGGGTTATTTCTGATGGTTTCTGTATTTATATGACTTTTGACAGTCGGTTTCACGCGAAGATGGGCCACGAGGAGAGCACAACCCACTAGGGCGCGTCGGAGGCGCCTGGCATGTGGTGGTGGTTGCTCCCATGTCGTGGCTCTTTTGGCCCTCCCATGGAGCTTCTAGTGCCTCTTTTGTTCAGAAAAAATCGTCAAAAAGTTTCATTGCATTTGGAGAACTTTTATTTCTGCAGGAAAAACAACACCATGGTAGTTCTTCTGAAAACATCATTCGTCCGGGTTAGTTCTAAATAAATCATGTAAAGTGCATCAAAACCATCTAAAGTATTGTAAACATAGGTGAATATGGCATTAATACTTCATAAATTATAGATACGTTGGAGACGTATCAGCCCCCACCAGCAGCAATGCCCTTGGGCGGGTGCACACATTTACCGCCCATACAACCTGCATAGCGGTATAGAGGAGGAGGAGTGACCATGCACCCCGATCGCCGAGCACATGTCGACAAGGTGGACGCAGAGCCGGGGGTAATGATGAGCCGAACAGTGTGCTCGGACCGTACACCACAGACGTGATCGGTTGGGCAATGATGCGCTAGCCCCTGGTCCTAAAGCAAGGCGGCACGCGGAGCGAGGAAGCTACATCTCGCGAGCGACATAGAGGAGCCTGAGTGTCCGACTGCCTGCTCCTGAAGGGGCATGTGCGTAGCACGAGAGCGTCGCCTCTGTGCGCGGGGGGGGGGGCGTTGAGGCTACCCAAGCCGGACCCGAGGTTGAAGGCATGAAGACGGCAAGGCCACCTACCTGGAACGCCAACTGTAAGAGACTGGGATTTGCTTCGAAGAACCATATTCGAACACTCGTGGCTTGGCCTGCAACCTGCAAGACAACGACAAACACGTCAAGATAGACGTGCGAGGTCACTCTTCCTCGTCAGAAAGTAAGGGAACACGTGAGTTACCCAGGTTTGGGCCGCCGGGGGTGTAATTCAACGGGAGGGTTGCCACAGGGCGAAATTCGAAGGGGAAAGGAGTCAGGCCTATCTTGACTAAAGGTGGTCTTCCCTAGGTAAACTGGTATTTGTGACACCTTCGTGGGCTTGGCGATGATCTTCGTCCTGTGGCGCCGATCTGTCCTGATATTCTATTACCGAAACGGTAAGCCTTGGGAACCTGCTTTATAACGGACAATGGACAGTGCCAGCTAATCACTAGCGAGGAAACTGTGCCTCGCCATACATGCTGACGACCTCTCTCATCTTCCTCCAAATGGACCCGTCTGCTTGGTAATGGTCTCGAGACCCCGCGTCTCGCACAGTGTGCTAGGCCTCTTGAAGCGGCTCCCCGAGGGAACCCGTGCGAGGCGTTCTGCCGCCTGGTGCCCTCCTTCAGGGTCCAACCCTCAAGGGGTAGCTCCGCCGAGTGGCCAAGGCCCGACCGCCTCACCCGAGCCACCTCAGCGTCTCCCTCAGGACCATCGACGGAAGCGTTGTGGTACCCTGGTTCCAACTGGGCCGACGACGTCACCCATTTGCGGCGTGGAGCAGATTGGGAATGCTGATGGTGTGTTTCAGGGGTCACCCATTCAGGTGGCGGCGCAACGCGTACATGCTAAGGGTTGTATACTTTATGATGGGAATTTCTACCCCTTTTTTGCATCTCTCGTCCTGGAAATATCACATTGCATGAAATAATTTCGTTAGCACAAGTAGCATCTATCTACATTGTTGTAGCTGAACTGAGAATTCTCCATAGTCTGAACTTCCCAACAATATCCATCTATATTTGATGTAGCACAAGTAACCTCGTGTATGTATATACTTTTTTTGTAGTTGAACTGAGCATTATTCTTAGTCTGAACTTCTAGTAAGCAAAAGGGGAGGTGAAAATAATAGTTGAGTGGGATACCCTTGTTGAACTTCTAGATATAAATGAGTAACATCATCTCTCATGTATATAGTTAAACATGAACTTTGAGTGAATGCATGGTTGAACTTATAGCTACAATCACAACCTTATGTATTAAATTACACTTGCCAACCTCATTAGTGTAGTTCAAGTTCTGGTGTGTTCATAGGTTTGTTTTATTTCCCTTTTTGCACACACTTATATATATATACATACATACATACATACATATATATATATATATATATATATATACCAACTGGAATTGAGTCTCATTTACTGGTTGAACTTCACATGGTGGTTTGTTGCTCACAATTATTATAAAAAGTAAACAAGCAGACTAGGCATTTTTTTGCAGCCTGAACTGAGCCTTAGTCATTAGTAGAACTTCATAGTCACTAGTTAGAATATGCATGGTGTAGAGAAACAAAATACACGATCATTCGGGAGAACCAAGGAGAGTAAAAAAGGAAGTCCAACCATACCTTGGCTAGAAGGTCAGCTAGTCCCTTTCCAGCACTTGACAGGCCACCTTAAGAGCAAAGCATCGACATGTTGGAAGACAAATCACAAGACATTGCATGGCTGGTAGAAGGCACCAAGTTCATCTGGTTGTGGTTTTGGATCGAAGGGATCAAGAAGAAGTTCAAGTTCAGATGTCGGCATGCTAGGACGAAATTGAGCAAGAAATTCAACAATACCTTCGGTGTTGCCTTCCTTGCTTGATCTGTCAAATTGGTGGCTTAGCCGCCATCCTGTCGTCACATCCACAATCTCTTCGGCCTTGGCCATCATATGCTTGGCCGCGTCATCGGTACGAGGCGAGGAAGGAAGGGGGAAGGCGCCTGTTGTCCATGGCGTGAACAAGAACTCCGACGACTTCGTCGTGTCCAGTCGTCGCGGGCTGTCTTGCTCCGGCATCCGCCATCGCTCTCTCCGGCATCTGCCGTTGCTCCCTTCGGTATCCGTCGTCGGTATGAGGTGGCGTGTGGTAAATGATATTTTTTCCACGAAACTAGTATTGTGGTATCTTAGAATTTTAATGAAGTATATTTGGAATGATATAGAGGTATAATCAATGTGTGTATACGAGGTATATTGAAGATAGAAGTACATACTTCCAGGAGTACAGAAAAGTAGTCGTGTACAACGGGGTATATACGAGGTATATTTGCTCAACGGTTCATGGTTTAAAAAATAAGCATTTTGCAAACACAGAAAAAAAATACGGTTCTTATAATCCGAGTATCCCTAGTGGAAGGCAGACACACGAACCCAGGAAAAAAAAATCAAGAGACCAAAATCACCTCATCCACATGCGGAGGAGGAGCCTCTCGCCAGTCGCAACCTCACAATGTCCCCAAAACCTCTTCCCAGTTATCCTATGGCCGAGGAAACAAAATCCTATCCTCCTCCATCACACACTACACCATTCACATCTTTTTCCCTCTCTTCTCTCCGGCATACTAGCACAGGAACCAGCTTCTTTTTTCTCTTTGTTTCTCCCTCTGTCTCCGTGACCAGCAATGGCCTTGGAAACATGCCTCAGAGGCTGGGCCCTGCACATGCCCCAGGCCGGCATCAGGGAAAGGCTTAGCAGCGGCAGCTACGCGCCATCCAGGCCAAGGACCGCTGCCCCCGCCGTCGTCTCGCCGTCCCCGTACCCGTTCACTCTGGTGTCCGCACGGCGGCCGTCTCGCTTCGTCTGCAAGTGCAAGAACGTAGTCGACGAAGGTACATCGCTACCCTTATCCCTCCCTCTAGGCTCGATGAAAAATAAAGGAGCGCATGCTCTTAATAATGGCGCATGCAGTGATTGTGGCGGACGAGAAGAATTGGGACAACATGGTGATCGCGTGCGAGTCGCCGGTGCTGGTGGAGTTCTGGGCGCCGTGGTGCGGGCCGTGCCGGATGATTGCGCCGGTAATCGACGAACTGGCAAAGGACTACGTGGGGAAGATAAAGTGCTGCAAGGTGAACACGGACGACTGCCCAAATATAGCATCCACCTACGGCATCCGGAGCATCCCCACCGTGCTGATGTTCAAGGACGGCGAGAAGAAGGAGAGCGTCATCGGCGCCGTTCCGAAGACCACCCTCTGCACCATCATCGACAAGTACATCGGCAGCTAATTAATCATTATTAATTAGCGATTAAGCGAGGACGCAAACGCCATTTCTGTTCTGTTCGTCAGACAGCATATATGTATATGTATATGATGCACGTATACGATCCACTGATCAGTTGTGAGTTACTACTCTTAATTCAGATTCAAATCAAAACTGATTTATTTGGGCGCACGTTAGTATACATGCATGTTCGTAAATCTGTCTTGACATCCTTTGTGTAGCAAAGGAAAAAAGATTGCGATGTAATATATTAGCCGATAATTCTTTTTTCGACGGTAATTTTCATGAAAAGAAAACAATAGTATGATACAAGGGGAAAGAGAAAAATGAAAAAAAGGCCTAAAAAAGGAGTTGGTTATTGCACCCTGGTTTTCACCACTTTTCTTTTCAAAAACATGTTTGAATTTTGTTTCAAATTGGCATTGGATTTTCAATTGAATTACTCCATGGACTTAAAACTTTGGAAATATTTTCTGTTTCCTTTCCCAAATGACTCAAAGCTTTAAAAACTTTCCCAAGTTATGGAATTTCCATTCTAGCCAACCCCAATTTTTATTCCAACTAATATTCCTTTTTCTATTAAGGAATAATCCTTTTTGCCGTGGGTTGTAAAGCAACATATATTTCTGCCTTGGAATAAATTCCAAGAAAATTTTCATGAATTATTTGACCTATATAAATCTTGAATATGTAAAAGTATTTAAAATTCCATGCTCAAGGTGAGCACATCATCCAACTCTTGCTTCTGGTCATATTGTTTGGTTTGTGAGCAACCATATTTTATATTGCTTCATAATTACTGAAATTTTCTCAGATCATTCTCACATCTATATGACATTCATCCACGAAATTTGACATCAATTCATCAAGCAAATATTTCTCAATAATTTTCGGTAGATTCTGTCCAATAGGGATCACTGTGAAAGAAGTACCACTTATACTGACCCAAATGGTAGGAAATTTTTACAGTGTCTCCCTATGTCTAATTTTTCCCTCTCCGCCAAATTTAAGCCAAATACATCAAGCCATGTGAGCCCAGATTCTAAAACTTGTTTGTCGACCAGCTCGACAGTTGTAAAGGAACTACATTCAAATTGTCTCCAAATGGGCTGTAATTTTTCAGGCAGATGCGCCTTCCTAGTTCTTTCACACAAACTAAATTTCATCACCAAACGCAAAGCCATTTACCCTAGGCACTTGCAAAAGTTTATGCCCCAAAACTATTTTTGATGAGATTGGTAATCTCGGGCTACCCCTAGCCATGCTAGTGACCCGGAGAGGCTACCAGGGAGCAGCTCGGCACTAAGCACAAGGCTTGATAGGCCAGGTCGCACCGGCTGTGCCAGTGCACGCGGACACCATGCGACCGACATGGCCAAAATCACGCTCTGGCCATCTAACCTTCTCGGGTGTCGTCGGAGCAGGCCGCCCGCGTGGTTGTACCATGTCCGGTTGTGCCAACGGCCTCCCCACCGAACGTGTGGTCCCTCCAGACCCTTCTTCCCCTCCGCCAGCTAGCTCCGCTGCTCCCGGCCACTATGCGCCACAGGCCTAACAGTCAGACACTATCACCGCCATTGTCTGCACCACCATCAATGCACAGGTCCCGCCCTGTCACTCATGCTCTCTCCCGTCACCTCCTGACGCGCTTTGGTTGCCAGCGCAGCGCCCAACTCACACCCTCGAGCTCGTCCGCATCTTCATGGCGGTTTCCGGCCATGGCTCTTCTTCTTCATCTCCGGCTGAGAGCTCCGCCGCTCGGCCACCAACACCTTGAGCTCTCCCTAGTCCAACCCTGCTCAAAAGAATCCCACCCCTGAGCTCCTAGAAGTACACTGATCGTCCCCAACCTGTTCCCTGATCGGATTCTTGCCGGAATCGGCGGCTCTGGTGACGCCCAAAGATCACCTCCGTCGGAGACGGAGGGCTTCGTGCCGTCCCTTCATCGTCTGAGGAGTTGCGGGTACCTATGAGTCCGCCGTGGAGCACCTGTTTCATTCCCGTTGACGCCCAGCTCCTCCAAATCCTCTAAGCCGTACCGTTGCCGGTGAGTTCATTTGTCACTGTTTCCCCTTCTCTCTTCAAACGTGCCAGGCCGGCCCACCCGTCAGCAAGACAGAGTCCTCTCAAACAGTTTTAAGTTGGGGAAACACTTGGTATCTGATACATAGCATCCACCAGAACACTCGTGGGCCATCGATATTTGCTTGATCCCACGGATCGGAAATAAAAACTTAACCTCAAGTTTAATTAGTTGCTTTTTTACATGGCGTTAATTAGTTGCTGACCACCCACTTTTAATGCGTGCTCTCATGACCATCCCCTCTAATGACTCACCTGTTTCATCTCTCTCCAATCCTCCTTTATCTCTCGTGCATGGCTGACCAACGACGCAGCCAACAGCTCCGAGCTTGCCTTCCACTGCGCCGCTCCAGTTTCTACATCGCCGTCCGAAATCGAAACCCATACATGACCTGCTCCACGATGCGGCCCCGGCGACCTCGTCGGTGCGGCATCCATGCAGCTACAGGAGTTGGTTGTGCCCACCATCTCCACCGCTGGACTATCGGGTTGCATGGAGGCTGTTAACAAGCAGTTGGTGAACAGGCAGTTGTCTCTGATATGTTCTTCCTTCTTTGTTCTTTGATTTGAATACAATTTCACTTGATTGAACGTAATTTATTTTAACTGATTCCAAGTTTTAATCATGCTTTGCCTCATTTCTTTTTGACAGAAAAATAGAACCAATCAATTTGGATAGAATTGGTTTGCAGATTACAATGATGCACCTGAATGTTGGCAATAATTATTGTCAATTTCTACTTTCTGTTTTTATGCTTTTATTGGTCATGCCTTATGTTGAGATAGCATGAAATTGACGCTTCTAGATATCCATGCTTCTTAATGTGGTGTATGTTTCTTCAGTTTTGTTAATTTATCGCAATATAATCATGCTTCGAAATAATTACTCTTAAGCATCCAGCATTTCGGTACATGTATTTTAAACCTTGTTTCTTGTACTAGGTGTTGCCTCCCACATTCTATTGTTATGCATCATGCCTAAAGCTTTATGCTTCAAAGGTGCTTAAAGGTTGCCGACGCCAGCCGAGTGACAAGCTAGCCAACGGGCCCAAGGAGCTCAAGGATAAGCGGCAACAGTGACATGGCAATTGGCAAGCATGAAAATCGGTAATGAAAACTGATGTCAATGGAGACTTCTGGCACCCTAAAAACCTAGCTCAAGAAGATGCGACTGCTTGCTTCCCAACACAAGGAAATCACAAGAGACACATGGAAAGGTATTCTACTGTGTGAATCGCCCGCCGCTCCATCATCATCTGTCTCTATGCATTGATTATTCATAATTTGATGTTTCCATTATCCATGATTTGCTTTGACATTCCAGTTTATTTGCCTGGATGAAAGAAATTTATCTCTATTAGGTCACAAAATGATTGATTCACATTTGTACACACATGTTACCATTGCTAGTTTCTAGTCGCAGTACATATGTTTCTTCTAGGTATGAGTTATGTTGAGATGACAAATAATGGGTGCTTCCTAACTTTAGTGTATGTTTTCTTCAGCCGACATAGTTTACCGCAATAGAAACATATTGCTGCTTTTTATATTCTTTTTCTTACAATGTGAAGAGCATTTTTTCCATTTAAAAACTATCATCACCCTTCACATATTTCATATATTTGTTGTATGCTTTAAGCAGTTGGGCGCCACCGAAAACATATATGGAAGCAACGGATGCATGCACGTAGAAGTGTGAGACACCTGGATCTTCACTACAATGAAGACACCACACACGAAGAGAAGCAAGTCTACAATATATAAGAAACATATGATATTAACCTAGAAACAATATATGTACTATTGGGGACTTGGAAGAAAATAACTTTGTATCATGCCTTGAACTTAGTACATGAATGAATGAAGCAGGAAAAAATACTTCTGTTCCATTGGAGAAAAATTGTTTTTACTGTAGAAACACATGCGTTTGATGGAGACAAAAAAAGCATTCAGAAGCAAAGTTTTTGCTGTGTTGGAAACAAATACTTACACGATTTTTTTTCATGGAAGCAAAGTGCTTGAACACAATTTTTTGTTACCTCAAAACAATATTAGATTGCAACAGCAACAAATTTATCTCATCGTTCGAAGCAAAACTATGTCTCATTGAAAACAAGCTAAATGTTACACGTGATGCATTTTTAATTACAATTTTTTTTGAATAAATCTCCCCTAAATTAGCTGGTATATGAAGCATCACCCATCTATGTATGAAGCACAAAAAATGTGTACATAACACCGAGTTTTGCTGCGTTGAAAACAACCAATTTATTTTTTTAATAAATTTCTATCTCAAAAAACGGAAGCAAATTATTCTAGCCACGGAAACATTTTTTGAAATTGTTTGGAATGTTTACCACACGTGTCACGTGGTTCTAGCCACGGAAACATAGTTCATTGCCATGGAAGCAAAACCATTATTACATTTCACATAAATTCTCCTTCCCAGTTTTTTTACAGCAAGTCTCCTTCCCAGTTACCCTTGTTGCAAAGGAAAAACAAAACAAAATAGGAAGCATGGACGTGCAAGGAGGACGAAGTTTATGGCGGATCACACGTAATTGACAGAAACAGATATAGGAAGCAGCAATTAGGGAGATGCATGCATCATGCATGTAAGGTGACAACCCCGGACGGCCGCCCCAAAGACAATCATGCATGCACGTATAGGAAGCGGCAATTAGTGAGCAATCAATTAACAAATCGTCGAAGTAATCCATGCATCATGCATATTAACTACTACATTAGACGTTCAGCATGCATTTGATCGGACGGCCAACCACTAGTGTGATAAAAGCTAAACATCTGTAGTCTGATGCCTAGTGATGCCCTTTAAGAGTAGGTGTATTCACAGTTTATGCCTTCGACGTGGCCCTTAGTGGGAACTTCTGAAATTCTTTTTTAAATTCATTTTCATTATCAGTTTGACCCCAACTTTGACCAGTGATATGTGTCCAACTTATCTATAAGTTTTTATTGTTCGATGCTATAATATTATCATTCTAGGATACTATTTGGGCATTTATTTGTTGATTCGTACTATTTTTAGGGCGGACCTATTAAACTAGTGCCAAGTGTGAATTGTTGTTTTCTGTATGTCTTTGGCTTTACAGGTTTACAATACCAAACGAAGTTCAATTGCCACAAATTTTTTTGGTGATTTTTCTGGACCAAAAGAAGACCTAGAAGCTTCCGGAAGAGGCCAAGGGCCGTACGAGGGCCCCACAAGTCAACAGGACGCACCCAGGGGGGTGGCCGTGCCCTATTAGCTTGTGGCCGCCCCCTCTTCTCCCGATGCCCCTATAACATCCCGTGACCGACGCTCCAGAAGATTCTCCTTTATTTTGAGTTTCACCGTGTGTTTCATTTGATTGTCGCATTTTTCATCGCAATATTTGCATCATCTACATAGCATTGGCACTCCGTCACCATCATTTTTCAAAACTTGCATTCATTCGTAGTTGTCGGGTTCCCTCTATTCTCATCGTGGACATTTCTAAGGCCAACCACACGCACATGTCTACGACATCGTCAAAATATTGTTTTTAAAAGTACATATAAAAATTTCTCGAAATGGGTTGAAAGTTGGCGTGCGGTCAAAATTTATTATAGGTACACTGCCTACCAATTTTCATCGTATTTCGAGTCCGTTTAATACCCGAATCGTTAAACCTATAGCGGCACTATAGCCGGTTTATATGTCGGACATTTAGACATTTAAAAACTGTCACGGGGCGCAAAACCTCCCTCGCTTCTCAGACCACACCCCCCTACACAGCCCACTATCCCAGCTAGCTCCCCCTCCACTTCCGGTCCATCCGATCGAGATCGAACGGTCCGAAAACGGACTAAAACCTAAACCCTACATGCCGTGCTATATAAAGACATGCCCCCCTGCAAAATTTGGCTTTCCCCTACCTCCCACCTCCTTTTCCACTTGGCAAATAGCCGGCCGGCTAGGGCTACCACAACCCGCCTCTCAAGCAACGACACCATGCCACGTTGCCTCCTAGGAGTCTCTCTTGCGCCAGGCCCGCCGCGGACCATGTGTAGACCGCCTAGGCTCGAGCCGCTGCCTCCACGGCCCACAGCACGCCCGAGCGCCCGCTCCGTGCCGCCCGAGCACAGCCTCGCCTCTGCCCCACCGTTGCGCATCCTCCTGCGCCACTCACATCGCTCCCAGCTCGCCGCAGCGCTCCGCCATCGGAACTTGCCGCCGCCGTCTCAACACATGCCCCGGTTGAACTCACGGCCATCGCTCGCTGCCCCACCGCCTCGTAGCTCCATGCCTCCGCTCGCCATGACCGGCCGAAGCCATGGTTAAAAAAATGACTATAAACAGTAGGGTAAAACCCCACTACAATTTTTATAATAAATAAAGGAAGGAACAATGTTTGCAAGGCTTGTGGTAAGCCTCAAAGCATAAAAAAGAACTAATCCGAAGAGTAAAATAAAATAACGAAAGAAAAAAAGGAGAAGAACTAAGCTAAGAGGAGAACAATACAATCTAAACCTATATTTACAGAATTGAATTCAACCAAGTATTATACTATTGTAGATGTTTTCTCTTCAATCTGAAGATGAGTAGTTTTAGTTCCTGCAAGAAGATCAATTTCCAGCCTTGAAAAGAAGGTGTGATGTTCTCAAAAATCTTGTTGTTCCTGGAGATCTAGATAGCCCAAGCTCCCAGGATGATAATCTCTGTGAAGCAATGCTAATTAAGCTTGTCTTTTAGATCTTGATATGCTTCTAAGACTAACAAGTTGTGGGTTCTTGATGGACAGACGAAGTCCCAACATTGTATGGCAAAAGTGCATCCCTAAAATACATGATGAAGTGTCTCTTACCGTTGACAATCTCTCACTACAAAGTTGTATTCTTCCAACACAAAGTTCTTCCTTCTTAAAATATTTCTTGTGTTCACTCTATCATGCAGCAACATCCAGAAAAGCACTTTGTGCTTAGGCTGACAAGAGCTCTTCCAAATCCAACTGAAATGAGGTGGTGTTTGCTTGTATCCTATCAGAATCTTGTATGCTTTGATGGAGCCGTAGAATTCATTTCCCCAAATGCTGGAGCATGTGCCCACTAAATTCAGGTATTCAGACTGTGGCAAAGTGATACAAATATTTTCCATTTCAAAGAACTCCTGATATGCTTGGGTAGTCAATGGGAGGTGATATAAGTCCTGGAGGTATTCAATGCTTATCACTTGCTGGACATTTAGATTTGTGTTCTTGGCAAATGTATACAAGTGGTGAAACTTATGCTTTAGGACAAATTGGTGCCACATGTCATCCCAGAACAAGGCACTTTTTCCATCTCCTATATTTCATCTGGCAATTGCTTTGAAGCAATCAATGAGATCCAAGTTTGATCTCCAGCAGAATGATCCCACCTTATTTTCTCCTCGTAGCTGTCCATTGTTGTAGTAGGTCTCCCATATTAAATTGACCCATGGTATGTCTTGCCTATTGAAGAATTTATGCAGGTTTTTCATGAGTAGGGTCTTGTTTTGTGTGTGAATATCCATAACTCCCAAATCTCCTTGATTCTTTGGTCTCCAAACAGTGTGCCATGCCACTAATGCTGGTTTGTGATCTTGCAAGTCAGGGCTGCTCGAAAGATAATGCCTCTAGTATTTATTAATCTATTTTTTGATGGTAATGGGTATGTCCAAGCAGCACATGAAGAATATTGAGAGAGATGCAAGTACATATTTGACTTGTAATAATATCCCTGAATGTGTCATGAAAGTAGAGATACCAGCCAACCTTTTAGCAATTCTTTGGACTAGGGGCAAGCATTGTTCCATAGTTGGTTTATAGATACCCAAAGGTAAGCCCAAATAAGTGAAAGGGAATTGTCCTCCTGCACACTGTAAGGTATTGGTGAATATGTCCACTCTTTCTTCATCAATGTTTATGGGTACCATGATTGATTTTCCATAATTGACTTTTAATCCAGTGGCCGAGGCAAAAGTGTTCAGTAGTTCTTTGAGACAAATCAGTTGTCTAGCATTTGCTTCCATCAGAACCAGGGTGTCATCTACATATTGCACTATTGGAAAATCAGGGCATGAATTGACTTGCAGTTGTGGGGTAATTATATCCATTCTTATGGCCCTATTGAGTATTGATTGGAGAAGGTCAGCAGCCAAAACAATGATTAAAGGAGACAATGTATCACCCTGTCTAACACCTCTTCTGAGTAGAATTTTTTCCTAGGAACACCATTTAGCATTAATGCGGATGATGCAGATGTAAAGATTAATTGCATCCATGAAATCTAGTTTTCACTAAACCCCTTTGCTCTGAGGATGCCAATGATAGCCTGATGTTCAATAGTGTCAAAAGGTTTTTCAAAATCCAGTTTAATCACTAGCATCTCTTTTTTTGATCTATGGCATTGGTGGATATATTCATAAGCCCATCCAAGGCAGTCCTGAATTACTATGCCTTTGAGAAAAACCATATTGATTGATATGTACCAGTTGAAGATTTTTTTTTGCAGTCTATTGGCTAACACTTTGGTGATGATCTTAAGAACTCCATTCAGCAAAGAAATTTGCCTAAAATCATTGGGTGAAACTAGCACTTCTTTTTGGGGATTAAAGTGATGAAAGAAATATTAACGCTTTCAAGGTTTATATTGCCAGCATGAAAATCCATGACAAGTTCAGTAATTTCCAGTTTGAAATGTTATATGATCTATTGTTACTCATTATAAACTAGATGTATCTTTATTTGGGATACCAAGTACCACCCCTTGGTATGTGTCTTGAGATATGTGTCAGATTTTCCCTTATTCAGCCCCAAATAGCAAATGCAGAAGACATACAACCCATATAGAAAATACAACTCACTGACAACATTATAAGGCTATAAAGAGTTTTTTCATGCATCAGCAAGAGTGTATGATTTTCCTTATAGGAATCCTGAATGCAGGTTCCTTTAATAAGTAGCAAGAGGTCAACTATCAAAAGGTGCCACCGTAATCCAAATACCCATTGTTTACATAAACAAACATCCTTCACACCAACATACACATACACATTCATGGTATAAAAGTGAAGTATCTCCCTCCTATGTTGAGTGTTGTGTTGTAGCATCATCATTACACAAACTTGGTGTGGGGACCCCGACTCATAAGTCATGATCACCGAATGCACGTGTATAGTCTTACATCCACATTTAGCGTCTTACACAAATAAAGACCATGAAGGTCTAGTCTTACATAGGTAGGGCCACAAGGGTCAAATACTTAAATTTAACAAGCAGCGGAAATCTTGATCGAAAGCGTGAACCCATTGCCATCTGCCTTATACCTACAAGCATTCTCTCTCGGAAGCGTCCTAGTTCGCATGTTTGTCACCAACGAACTCTTCAACGTACTCCCGTTCTTCCATGCTTGGCCAATTAAATAACCAGTGGCAAGCCAATCAGTACTTTGAATGTACTCGCGAGCAACCCAAGTTGTGGAACAAGGTAATAATGAAGCATGATGTAGCACTAAGTAGGTATTTTGGGAAAGCTAATTTTAAATGGAATGCCATGTTCAAGTAACTATGTGTAAGCATGCATCAAGAGTAGGCAGACATCCATATGAACAAGTTATAGATATCATCATAAGCAGGGGTTGAACATCTCATGTTCATTCATCACATCAAGTGTTCTGACTTGTTTCAAGTATCATCCTCCAGTCTCGTGCACATACACACACAACAAGTTTGCGAAAACATCTGGACATAGTATAAGCAGCACCACCCAACTGTCCTTGACCGTGGATACGGCTATTCGAATAATTTTACACTATGCAAAGGTTGCACACTTTACCCACAAGACTCGGGGAACTTCTGTGTCATCCACGACTCATGGTATTTAACATACCCGAGGTAAGCACATGAACATTGCCTTTCCCCTGGCGATACAAAACAAAGAGTCCACTCTTTGGTGCCATCCCTCATGATATACATCACACATATCATCCATGAGAGAACGCAACGGTGTGCCCGGTGCCTGTGAAGACAGCGCATGATCGTCCATACCGGCATGACCATGTATCTAGAGTGACCACGCCACTCCCGCCACTAGTAATGCAGGCTCCTTGCCAGTACCCACCAAGGTAATCAACAAAGCCCCATCCCATAAGGGGTATTGTGGTTGCGCATGTAAGATTGGGACGATCGACAAATCTTAAATCTAATCCGTTTTCGAAAACACACCCTCAACTTGTTCCAGCACACCACTTCTTTCTCAAGTGGTCACCCAACTCGCCATCCTCTCCCTTGGGCATTAGTGGCACCCAACGGGGTTTTCGAAAGGTCTTTGAAATCACCTCTTTATTTCCATCACCATGCATAATCCCGAACCCACTTGCGTGGCATCTACTAGCATCCTATCTACACACACCCACATAACCCTCATGAGGTGGAAGGGTCGTGTACTATGCAAGTGTCAACAACAAAAGTATTGGAAGCAACCTACCGAAGTGGTCACCACTCCAATGGTCAAATATGACGAAAGTAAAGTGCTATATGCCATGCAAATAAGAATTGTTTCTTAACATGGTCAAAGGGCTGATTTCCTGGCTCAACAAGGTCTTCGGGGTCTTCGAAGTCTTCCGGTCCAACTCCCTCATCAATAGCGCAATCTATCGTCGTGATAAATATCGATAATAATAATCATCACACAAAAACAAAGCACACAAAGCAACTATTAAAATGTAACCCTATTCTGATAAATACTAAAAACTATAATGAAAATATTTGTTCAAGGTTTTGCTGTGAAAAACATTTTTGAAAATTATTAAACAGAGGCAAAAAGATGCCTAAAATAGGTTTTAAAATAAAACAATGCATAAAAGTTTGTCAAAAAATTATACAAAAGACACTATTAAATACTGTGCATTCATCTAAGAATTTAGGTGGAAGAATATTTGGAATTGGATTTTTCTTTAACCCTATGGTTTTTTTGGAAAACCCATAGAGAAGGAAAAAGGGAAAGGCCTCAGTGCCTGTGGCCGAATGCCCAGCCATACCGGGCCCAACCGGCCAAGCCGGCCCAGCTGAGCAGCGGGCGCGCGTACAGCCAGGTTCAAACCTGACGCGCGGGCCCTAGCACCAGCGAGAGCAAGGGCGAGGGAGAGGGTTGTGGGGATGACAGGGGGGTCCCACCTGTCATCTCCCACCTTTGGACAGGGGATGGCGATGCTCACCAGCGGAGGTGCGGGGCACGGTGATGGCAGGAGAATGCTTCTGATGGTTTTCTTTATGGCAGGAGCATCTAACAATACCCTTCTTAATGGTTTTCTTTATCAGAGATATCCCGGCATCATGCTTCTGGGATTCTATGATTTGATCCGTAAGAGTAGGTTTTTCGACCAGGTTGGAAAGGAATCCTTGAGGAACAATGTGGAGGTTCAACTTCCGAAATTCCTCATAGAGAAGTGGTTGACCTTGTTGTAACATCAAATTGTTACAATAAGACTTATGACTTAGTGCATCAACCGTGACATTGGCTTTACCCGGGGTGTAAGTTATTCCTAAATCGTAATCTGTAATCAACTCAACCCACCATCTTTGCCTCAGATTCAAATCCGCCTAGGTGAAAATATATTTCAGACTTTGGTGATCAGTGTAAATTTCGCAACGATTACCCAGAAGGTAACGTTGCCAAGTTTTCAGTGCATGGACCATAGCCGCAAGCTCAAGATCATGTGTTGGATAATTATCCTCATGTGGACGCAACTATCCAGATACATATGCAATCACATGACGATCTTGCATGATAATGCAACCTAATCCTTGTCGCGAGGCATCACAATAGATAACAAAGTCCTTAGAGAAGCCTGGTGGCACCAGAACGGGAGCAGAGGTCAGGCGTCTTTTCAACTCCTGAAAACTGTGCTCGCATAGTGGGGTCCACTTGAACTTTTTTATCTTTCTTGAGGAGTTTAGTCAGAGGTTTCGCAGCCTTGGAGAAATTCTCAACAAAGCAGCAACAATAGCTCGGTAAGCCAAGGAAACTACGAACTTGCTTAACCGATTCAGGTTGAGTCCAATCAAGGACGGCCTGGACTCTCCTGGGATTGACAGCAATACCTTTACCAGAGATTACGTGTCCTAGGTAGGTCACTTCTGGCAACCAACATTCACACTTGGAGAATTTGGCGTACAGACGATGCTCTCGAAGTTTCATCAATACCAGCCTTAGGTGCTCAACATGTCCCTGTTCGTTCTTTGAGTAGATGAGTATATCGTCGAGGTAAACCACGACGAATTTATCCAAAATACTCCATGAAGATCGAATTCATCAAGCGAGAGAAGGCGTCCGGGGCATTGGTTAAACCGAAGACATGACGGTGTACTTTTATTGGCCATAACGAGTAACAAAAGCCATTTTTGGATTGTCCCCGTTTCTAATTCTGATTTGATGGTATCCCAACCTCAAATCCATTTTGGAAAAGACAGAGGATCCAACGATTTGATCATACAAATCGTTGATCCTAGGGAGCGGATACTTGTTCTTTATGGTGACCAGATTTACCAGTCGATAATCCACAACCATCCGATCCAATCCATCTTTCTTGACAAAGAGGATGGGGCAAGCCCAAGGAGAAGAAATAGGATGGATGAAACCTTTCTTCAAAGCCTCATCAAGTTGTTCCTTAAGTTCGACTAGTTCTAAGGGTGCCGTCTTATAGGGTCTTCTGGCTATTGGGACAGTCCCTGGGATGAGCTCTATCACAAACTCTACATCTCTGACAGAAGAATTCCTGGTAGTTCTTCTGGAAAGACATCTGGAAAGTCACGGACTACCGGAATATCTTCTAATTCTGGAAGAAGGCTAGCATTGAGAGAATAGAGTTGGTGCTTGGTTGCTCGAGTGGAGACATTAACTATCTCACCCGAGGGATGTGTAAGTTGAACTTTCCTAGTATGAGTATCAATCTTAGCATAGTGGGCTTTCATCCAGTCCATGCCTAAGATGTTATTGATGTTTGAAGACTTGAGGGATATCAAGGATGCTAGGAAGACTAGCCTATCCACAAGAATCTCATTGTCATGGCTCACTCTAGAAGTTTGCCATTTTGAACCAGGAGTCTGAACTACTAAAGGAGTAGGCATGTCACAAAAAGACATGTTATGCAACTGTGCATAAGTTTTCGAGATGAATGAATGAGATGCTCCAGTATCAAATAGAACAGATGTTGGATGACTATTGACAGGGAGCGTACCTAGGATAACATCAGGGTCCTCAAGGGCTTCTTTAGCAAAAACATAGTTCACTCGACCACTAGCAGGAGTTGGCTTCACATAGAAGGCTTTTCCCGGCTTCCCACATCCAGCCGGCTTAGCATTGTTCTAGGGATACTCACGGGAGTAGTGTCCTGGTTGCCCACATTTGTAACAGACAACGGTGGCACGGGGGGCAGCATTGGCAGGAGGACCTCCGAATGTCCTGGCTGGAGGGTTGGGTTGATCAGGGCGAGGCGCCTAGAAGGATGGCCTCGTGGTGTACCTTGGGAGTAGAGCTCCGTTGGGCACCCACACCCGACGTTTGTTGGAGCCGAAGCCAGATGCGGGGTGAAGTCACGAGTGTGCTTCTTAGTTGCCTCGTAACCAGTCTATCCACTTTCGGCATTGATAGCCTTGTTGACGAGAGCCTCGAAGGTTGTGCACTCATACACGCGCAGATCTTGACAAAGCTCAGGACTAAGTCCCTTGCGGAACCTAGCCTATTTCTTGGCATCAGTTGACACTTCCTTCGGAGCATAACGAACAAGATTGCTGAACTCACGACTATAGGCATCCACTACCATTCTGCCTTGGGTGAAAGCATAGAAGTCCTCTCTCTTGCGATCCATCAGCCCTTCCGGGATGTGATGGGTACGGAATGCCTCACTTAAATCTGCCCAAGTTGGTGCGGGGCCCGTGGGACGCATAGCTTCATAATTTTCCTACCACAGGTTGGCGGGTCCTTCCAGAAAGTAAGCAGCAAAGGTCACCTTGTTGGCCTCAGATACATTGGCAGCTCGGATTTTACGGGACATGCTAGTCAGCCAGTCATCCGCGTCGAGCGGGTCAACCAAATGATGAAACTTAGGTGGGCACAGCTGGACGAAGTCATTGAGAGACACATCATCATTGCGATCATTGCGGGGAGGACGCGCTGTGTTATGCTCAATACGTTCCAATAGCCTGTTGGTCTCTCTTTTATTCCTTTCAGCTTCGAGCATCACTTCTGCCAGGGAGGGCGCCTGTGGCAGATTCTCTTGCCTTGGCTGGCTTCCCTCGCCCTGCTCAGGGGCAGGCACGGGGTTATTCCTAGTTGCCACCATCCTTGGAAAACAAACCCACATCTTAGACAAGGAAGACACCAACTCTAATGAATGACATAAGGAATGTACTAGACAACATGGCATGTAGAGGTAAACACCCGATCAACATGGTAATAATAACTGCCATATGAACAACATGATTCATACACACCATGACATAGTTCAGTACAATCCCAAGCTGAAATACAAACTACAGAGAGATGACACAACTCATCGGAGGCATTACAAACTTCCTATACATTATCTATCTACACCTCCGGAACTCAGCTCTCAACCTCAGTCATATCCCACAAGACACACAGAACTGTGGCAATACGACTACTACCATACCAGTACTAACATCCATGCACTCAAGCATCACCATAGAATGCCTCATATAGGTTACCTCCGTGACCCGGGAGCTGAACCTGAGGATCTGGAAACACTCTAGTCTGTGATCCTTGGAAACCGTCAAGACACAGATGTAGCCTCGGTCCCCATGTTGGTGGCAACAACGGTCCTGGAACAGGAGTGATGCCTCCACCTCGAGCCAGTCTACGTGTGCTGGCAGATGAGTCCGCTATGGGTTCAGCATCTCCAAATCTCCATAGCCTGTTTGCACAACAGGTGCTAGCTACGTTAGGGCTGTCCAAAGACGTGCATGAGTAGCATATAGGTCCATGCGAAGGGCACATGCATCACGATCCCTGTTCTCCAACATCTGAGCGGTCACCTGCAGCCTAGGGTCCTCATGAGAATGATCATAGTAGGCTGCGCTAAGATAACTATCCTCTCCTCCCAGAGAAGCAGGAACATAGCAGAACTCTGTGTTCTAAAGCAGACCATGGTGAAACCTCATGATAGTTAGCATGGTGTAGGCAGCCTCCTGAACTGCCATGTCTATGGTGACACCTAACCCATAAGTCCAAGGGAGCGGCTCTGCAGCTCCAGGAGATGATGGATATATCTTAACAGTACACAGATACTGGCTCTGGTTGAAATCTCGATACTGCTCCTCCACTGTGTACTCTCGGTACCAACGGTAACCAGCCTCCATCATAACTCTAACCAACATGGCCGTGTGACCCGGTACATCGATGCACCTGGTCAAACAGACCACCTGACGGGAAGGATGAGGGGGCATCTGAAATAGAGAATGATGCAAAGACATTAGAGACTCTAGCAGAATTGGACAGCATAACGGTTGTAATTGCTCAAAAAGGATTTTGAGACAACTGCAAAAGATTGGAAAAGCATAACCACTCGACTATGTAGACTCAAATCTCTTCTCCAACTGTTTGTGATACCAACAATACTCGAGTACCAGAATTCACTTGCAAACAAGCGAGCTAATAGTCCATGGTTAGTAACTCGTCATCCTAAGCAATAGGTGAGAAGCCTAGTTCTTAACCCCGTAGAAACGATTAGAATGACTCGAAATAGAATAACTTGGGAAGAGGAGTAAAAAAAGAGCCTTACATTCCCTTCCACAATCAATTCCCCTACTTTTCTATAGTGTTTCTAGACTCAACTTCGATCGGTTTGCCTTGGTAGTCCTACAGTCAGTTAGGCTCTCATACCAACACCGTCGGGACCCCAATCCTAAGTCATACGAATCCAGACTGTAACATATCACATCACTTTGCAGCCTCACGCACAGTAAACTCCATGGCTGCAGCCTTACCTTAGCCGGGACCGTTTGCGTCTTTATGCTCACGTATGTGAACATGTCGCTGGCAATCAAACGATAGAGAACCCGGACCGACATGACTAGTCATAGAACCCAAGTGGCACATCCGTACGGAAATAGGCGTACGTAACCCAACAATGCAGGTGTCGGCCTCAAGCGTGTGTAGACGAGTCATAGCAAGCTACAAGGACTCCATTACACCATGGGACCTAAATGTCATCACTGCATGTAGACGAGTCGTAGCAGGCTATAGGGACTCCATTACACTGCAA
This sequence comes from Hordeum marinum, assembly GCA_022496015.1. NCBI lineage: Eukaryota > Viridiplantae > Streptophyta > Magnoliopsida > Poales > Poaceae > Hordeum > Hordeum marinum. The sequence continues at coordinate 128,112,287 of CM039676.1, read as the reverse complement.
GACATTTCCCCGAAGGGACAGGCACAACAACAAAGAAGGATACATGCTGGTAAATCAATGTGTCCAGGGCATTAGCAAGCTACGAAGGCTCGGTGGAAGCACAAAGAGGCAGTTTCCCATAAAGAGTACTAGTAAAGGCGCATGACTGGGTCTCGGATCCCATACATACCGTTGCACGTCACACGTACGCTTGACATGCCTGATATGCATAGATACAACCATGGCATCACAACATAACCATACATCAACACAACTTTTATTTAAGAGGCCCAGAAGAGCCTTGCATAATATGTTCTTACAGGTAGGCGTCAGATGACCCGACACTCAAGTCATACAAGCAAGTTCATACAAACCAAGCGGAAGCATAAAGCTGTCTAAGTACAGACAGTTGAAAGGGGAAAAAGGCACATGGTCGGACTATCTACAGCCCGCCACAGGGCATAAGGTCGTAGCTGGGACACCAACTATTCAGCATCATTGACATCTAGATAGAACCCACCTGATGGGTCCTGAGTCTCATCTGCAACATTTATTAAGCAAACGTGAGTACAAACGTACTTAGCAAGTCTTTAAAGCAGACCTATACTAATCACTCAAGTATCAACAAAGGGAGTGGTGGAGTTTATGAAACACTGCCAGCTTTGACTCATGGCTAACCTATACTACACCATTTTAACTCTTTGTTTAGTTTTTAGATATTGCACACGACTCCACTAACTCCACGTCAATACACCACCATGGATTCACTTCCGCATCCTACGAGAGTGCCATCCACAGTACTCACACTTGTCTTGATATTTTTATGGGTATCCATCAAATTATCTATGAACAACATAAGTTATCCAAGTAGTCCATAACCGAGGACGCGGCTATTCGAACAGTTTCATACCCTGCAGGGGTGTACTTCTTCACACACGCTCTCACCACTTATCACTGTGTGCTCATAAAACCATGCACCTCGGTAACCTTCAAGCGGAAGCCCAGCAAGGGAGTCGGCCACGGCCGTCAATCACATAAGACCTCTAGTCCAGGCTATCGCCTATTTGAGACTGAACCCGCTCGGAAGTCCGGCCGAAGTTTCTGCTACAGCCCCAAACGATGTGCGCAGGGTTCCCAAGCCCACCATTCAGGTGACCCTTGGTACACCGTGCCACTACCTACTGCGTCATAACCCACCCCTAGGGTCAGCGCTACGCACGGCCTCCAGCATGCTATAAACACCAGAAACTACTTGCAACTCCTGGACCAAGGACTAAGCGGTTGATAAGTCAAGAGGGTTTGAGTTACCGGAACCCAATGTGTGGTAGTAACTAATCTTGGATCACAAACACGGAACTCAGTTCCTAAGAACGGTCTCAATGAGACAACCCGCTATGTACTTCTACATAGCCTCTCATCGCTACCTTTACTAAATCGGGTTCATCATAAGCTTATCACTTCAGAACAACATTGTTTCACTCCATTTCATCACCCAGATGAATTATACCTGACACAACTTTAAGCATAGCAAGCATAGAAGGCAAAGTAAGCAAAGCACATCATGGCACAAGCATCTACCAGGTATGCTAGGTTGCAAGGTTTAGCTATTTACTGTGACAATGACAGGTCATGCAAAGGAATGGGTTCATCCACCGTGTATGACCGATAAGTGAACGTTTGTCCTAATGCAATAAACAAGAGTAGGAGGAAGAGAACGGGGTGTTATCGGAATGATCAAAGGGGTTGCTTGCCTTGCTGGGAAGCAAGAAGGTTTTCTCCTTCGTTGGAATACTCGGGGGTATCTTCCGAAGCAGGGCCTACCATAATGCAGATGAATAGTAATCAATCCACGGCAAGTGCCACAATATGATGCATGATCATGACATGGCAGCATCTATGGGTGAGCTAATGCGACTACTGTCCAAGTTAAATGAAGTGAGTTTGAATATAGGTTCCAAATTGTTCTCCATTTCATATTTCATATGTTAACCTATTAGTAATTGTCAATGTTCACCTACAAAGGTTTCTCTAACATGCATGATAACAACACCATCGGATTCATTGGATTTTTCTGATAAATTTTCATATATAAATTATTTCAATCTTAGTTATAGATTAATTTCTATGAATTTTCTAAGTTTTAGATAATTTCTGGAATTAATTTAATTCAGTAAATTCATTATTGCATCAGCATGACATCATCATGACGTCAGCTGGTCAATAGACCGTTGACAGGTCAAACCTGACAACTGGGGTCCACTGGTCAGTGACCAAACTACTAACAGAGTTAACTAATTAACTAATTACTAATTATATTAGGATAGGACCCACTATTAGTGGGTCATTAACTTAATTAAATTAAATAATTAAATAATTAAGCTAATCTTAATTAGCAGGGCCTGTCCCCACTTGCCAGTGACCCTGGGTACAAACCCCTAGTGGTCAAACTGGTTGACTTGCCGGCGTTGAGCCGCACGTCGAGTCTGACACCTCCCAGGGGCTGGAATGGCCGGAAACGGCACCAACGATGAGCACGGCGGCTGCTTGAGCTCGGGCGAGCACGGGCTCGTCGAGCTGGGGCACAAATGACCCAACTAAGGGCTCCTAGGGCTGTTTAGGTTCCTCCTAAGCACGACTACGTGCTCAGGTGCGAGCTTGGTTCGCTCCAACGACAGCCACATCCTCGCCAGTGGTGAGGAGCTCTCGGACCTGAGGGGATTCGGCACTAGCACGCGCTATCAAAGGGGGAAAGAGGGGGAAAGGGAGAAGGAGGTCACGGCGGACGCAACGGCGACGAGAGCGGGCTCGGGGAGGCCTTGCTTGCGACGTACGGGCGGTGGAGATCTCCGCTGACCGAGGAAGAAGAAGGCATCAAGGTCGACGCTAGGGCCTCCCGGCTCAATTCTTTCGGCAAAGAGGACCGGCACGTCACGGTGAAGCTATAGAGGGGCTCGGGAGCGAAGGGGAGTGGCTGAAGCGGCGGCTATGGCGGACACAAGGCGGCAGCCATGGCGGGCAGAGGAGAGGGAAGAGGAAGGGGGCGAATAGAGAGAGAGAGATGGGGACGGCAGTGGCGTCCTCATCTTCTCGCCAGCGCGGCGGGGGATGCAAGCACGCAGGAAGCTGCATGGCATCACCGGCGCGGGCGCACGGCGAGCACACGCTCGTCCTCCTTGCTGCTAGGAGGACGACGAAGGTGCTGGGCGAGATGGGCCAGCCCAGGTGCTTCCTCCTTTGTTTTTTTAATTCCAGTTTCTTTTCTATTTTTCTGACATTTGTTTTATTTATTTTAGGCACAAATGCTAGGTATAAAATATCCCAAATATTTAATAGAACTTAGTTTGAATACAAACTTCTATAAAAAGTTTTAGAATATTTTGAAAACTAAAATATTTATAATGCTTTATTTGGCATTTTCAATAGCTTCAATATTTATTTTTGAAATCCTAGAAATATTCAAATATTTAGAAATGACCCCTTGTATAATCATGTCCACATTTCTCAGACATAGGGAACATTTTAGATGGGCATTTTGGATTTGTTGGTTTTTCACAATCATTAAGTTGGTTTGATTCAAAGGAAGTTTTTGGGGTTTCTTTTAATCCCCATTTCAAGTTTATGCAAAAAGTGAAACATGATGCACACACATGTTGTCTCAAGTAAGGTAGCTAGGGATGTGACAATACGTGCATGCTACGGGAATCACACACTTTAACACAAGTATATCTTCCAATTCACAACTACTCACTAGCATGACTCTCATATTACCATCGCTAGATAATATAAGTGAGGAACGAGAGTTTAATAATTTCTATAAAAGATAACACCACCATGCTCTATAAAGATATAAGTGAAGCACTAGAGCAACATTGCATAGCTCAAAAGATATAAGTAAAGAACATAGAGTATTCTAATAAATTAGCGATTCATTGTTTCTCTCTCAAAAGATGAGTGCAGCAAGGATGATTGTGGCAAACTAAAAAGCAAAGACTCATATCATACAAGACGCTCCGAGCAAAACACATATCATGTGGTGAATAAAAATATAGCCTCAAGTGAATTTACCGATGGATTGAATCTGAAATACAGGATGCCTTCTGAGGCATCACCAAGCTTAGGCTTTTTGGTATCCTTGAATATTACCTGGGGTGCCTTGGGCATCGCCAAGCTTAGGCTCTTGCCACTCTTTATTCCATAGTCCATCAAATCTTCACCCAAAACTTGAAAATTTGACAACACAAAACTCAACAGAAAACTCATGAGATCTGTCAGTATAAAAAAAATTACCACTTTATGTACTGTTATGAACTCATTAATTATTTATATTTGTGTAATAACTACTTTATTCTAACTTCTCCATGGTTCATAACCACTGATATGACCCATAGATACATCAAAATAAGCAAACAACACAAAGAAAACAGAATGTGTCAAAAACAGAACAGTTTGTAGCAATCTGTAAACTTCAAATACTTATGGAACTAGAAAACTTCTTAACAATTAGAAAACTCAGGGAAATTTGTATATCAATATTTTGTAAAAATTTCAGATCAAATCGACTATCTGAAAAAATTAGAAAATTCCTGGACTGAGCGCAAAAATTTCTGTTTTTCAACAAGATCAAATCAACAACTACCATAGATCACCCCAAAGGTTTTACTTGGCTCAAACACTAATTAAAACAAAAAACACAATTATTACAAAATTAATAATGTGCAAAACACACCAAAACAGAACCAAAAAATAGAAACCAAAATAAAATTGGGTTGCCTCCCAACAAGCGTTATTGTTTAACGCCCCTAGCTAGGCTTAACGATTTCAATGATGCTCACATAAAAAGTAGTAGTTGAGATATGCAAAAGAGCATCATGAATAGCATTAAAAACACGTTTAAGTCTAACCCACTTCCTATGCATAGGGATTTTGTGAGCAAACAATTTATTTGAACAATAATTAACTAGCCTAGGAAGGCAAAACAAGCATAACTTCAAAACTTTGAACACATAGAGAGGAAACTTGATATTATTGAAATTCCTACAAGAATATGTTCCTCCCTTATAATAAATTTTAGTAAAATCATGAAGGAATTCAACAATATAACTATGATAGAAATATTTCTCTTCATGATCAACATGCATGCAAAGTTGATACTATTCCAAAATAGTGGGATCAATAATGCCTAAAGTTGACACTAAAGTTGACACTCTTCCAAACCCACTTTCAATATCATATTCATCATGAGTATTAAATAAATTATCAAGATCATAAGAAGCATTATCACCCCAATCATGATCATTGCAATAAGTAGCGGTCTTGGCAAACTCATCAAATATAGCATCCCCAAGCTTGTAGTTTCGCATATCATTAGCATAATTGACATTAATAAAATTTATAACAATATCATTGCAATCAGGCTTTTCATTAAAGGAAACATCATGAATCACTTCATCACAATTTTTAGATTCAAGAATATCAAGCAAAACTTCGTAGAGATAATCAAGTACACTCAAATCACTAGCATTTGGTTCATCATAATTTTGTCTTTTGAAAAGATTAGCAAGTGGATGAGTATCCATAACAATAGATTTTTAGCAAGCGAATATGCAAGTAAATAGGAAGCACATGGCAACACAAGCAAACAAAAGAGATCTGGCGAGAAAAAGGAAAACAACAAAGATGGCGAATAAAATGACAAATTGGTGAAGTGGGGGAGAGGAAAACGAGAGGCAAAAGGCAAATAATGTAAATGCAAGAGATGAGTTTGTGATGGGTACTTGGTAGGCTTGATGTAGATCTCCCCGGCAATGGTGCCAGAAATCCTTCTTGCTACTTCTCGAGCATTCCTTGTTTTCCGTCAAGAGGAACGGGTGATGCAAAAAAGTACATATGTATTTCCCTTAGTTGTCGAGAAACAAGGTATCAATCCAGTAGGAGATACAAGCAAGTCCCCAAATAGGTGTACCAACACAAAGAATCAAATTCTTGCACCCAATGCTATAAAGGGATTGTCAATCCCTTTAATGTTACTTGCAAGGATGAGATACGATAGAGATAGATTGCTTGAATGGAAAGTAAAACAATAGGTAAAAATAATGCAGCAAAGTATTTTTGGTATTTTTGGTTTTATATCTAAAAATATAAGATGGAAAATAGACCCGGGGGCCATAGGTTTCACTAGAGGCTTCTCTCATGATGGCAAGTATTACGGTGGGTGAAACAATTACTGTCGAGCAATTGATAGAAAAGCTAATAATTATGAATATATCAAAGGAAATGATTATGCATATAGGCATCACGTCCGTGTCAAGTAGACCGAAATGATTCTACATCTACTACTATTACTCCACACATCAACCGTCTCCTGCTTGCATTTAGAGTATTAAGTTCATGAAGAACAGAGTAATGCATTAGGTAAGATGACATGATGTAGAGGGATAAACTCAAGAAATACGATGAAAACCCCATATTGTTATCCTTGATGGCAACAATACAATACGTGCCTCGCTACCTCTACTTTGTCACTAGGTGAGGACACCGCAAGGTTGAACCCAAAACTATGCACTTCTCCCATTGCAAGAATTACCAATCTAGTTGGCCAAACCAAACCAAAAACTCAAAGAGACTTGCGAAGATATGAAATCATGCATATAAGAATTTACGAAAGACTCAAATAATATTCATGGATAATCTGAACATAAACCCACAATTCATCGGATCTCGACAAACACACCGCAAAAGAGTATTACATCAGATAGATCTCCATGAAGATCATGAAGAACATGGTATTGAAGAGCAAAGAGAGAGAAGAATCCATCTAGATACTAGCTATGGACCTAAAGTTCTATGGTGAACTACTCACGCATCATCGGAGGGGCAATGGAGTTGATGTAGATGCCCTCCGTGATCGAATCCCCCTACAGCAGATTATCGGAAAAGGCTCCAAGATTGGATCTCTGAGGAACGGAGGCTTCTCGCAGTGGAAAAGTGTTTTCATGGCTTGTTCGGATAATAATGGAATATTTGGGAATTTATATGCTGAAGATTAGGGTTGGAAGAGCTGTCGTGGGCCCACAAGCTTGTGGGGCGTGCCCTACCCCCTGGGCACGCCCCTAGGGCTTGTGGCCCCGCGGTGGCTTTTTTGCCTTGGTTCTCAAGTCTCCCGGTTTCCTTCCGTACCCAAAAAAATCATTTCGAAGGTTTTATTCTCTTTGGACTCTGTTTTAAATTCCTTATCTGCAATTCTCAAAAACAAGGAAAAAACAGAAACTCGCACTAGGTTCTAGATTAATAGGTTAGTCCCAAAAATAATATAAAATAGCAAATTAATGCATATAAAACATCCAAAACAGATAATATGATAGCATGGAACAGTCAAAAATTATAGATATGTTGGAGGCATATCACTTAATGCTTCATATTATTATCCAATGACGTGTTGTCATCCTATAATGTCTAATTATATTTTTGTTATCCCATGGGTTGATTGATGATCATGATTGGTTTGAGTTGCATGTTTTATTATTGGTGCTTTCCTATGGTGCTCTCCGTGTCACGCAAGCGCGAGGGATCCTCGTTGTAGGGTGTTGCAATTTGTTCATGATTTGCCAATGGTGGGTTGCTTGAGTGACAAAATGATAAACCCGAGTAGGTGGGTTGTTGCATATGGGATTAAAGAGGAATTGATACCTTATAATGCTATGGTTGGGTTTTACCTTCATGATCTTTAGTAGTTGGGATGCTTGCTAGAGTTCCAATCATAAGTGCATATGATCCAAGTAGATAAAGTATGTTAGCTTATGCCTCTCGCTCATATAAAATTGCAATAATGATGACCGGTCTAGTTATCAATTGCCTAGGGACAATTCCGCAACTCCCACCACAACTTTTCCGCAAGCCCCTAGTTTTTATTTACGTGTTCTTTATTATCTTGCGAACCTATCCCATTACACCTACAAAGTACTTATAGTTTCATAATTGTTCTAGGTAAAGCAAACGTTAAGCGTGCGTAGAGTTATATCGTTGGTCGATAGAACTTGAGGGAATATTTGTTCTACCTTCAGAATTTTCTATGTTTATATATGGGTAGGAAACGCAAAATACCAAAAAAAATTAGATGTACTTACTGCTTCAAAAATTGAGGAACCACAAGTGTTCCGTACCACCGAAGAATATTACTTGGGTCATCTTCGATCCACTTGTGCTCATGCTGGAAACCCAACTTGCTTAGTTGAGGGAAAAATACTTAAATGAGCATGTTCGTTATGTGCGACACCTCATATCTCAGAAAGGGAAACTCTTGTGGCATCAAATTAATACTTTGTGTTGCTATGCTTGGAATCGATGTGAAATTTATGGTTTTACTTGTTGTTCTAAAGAAGCTAAAAACACCTTCCCTACCAATGTGTGTTTAATGATTATGAAATATTATGCTGTCATGACATGGAGGCCTATTTCTATAATGATGTTGAGCAAATTGAAGAATTTGTTGCTTTTAAGGGTGCCTATGAAATTGCTTCTTTCATTGACAAGTATGATGCTACTCTTTACAATTCTGAATTTTTTTCCATACTTAAGAATTGCTATTAAAACTATGCTTATAATTCTTATGTTAAAGAGTTTATTGAAAGAATGATTGCTGCCTTGGAAGAGACTAATATTTTCCAGGAATCTATGGAAGAAGAATTTCTGACACTGTGAGCTCATTAGACGAAAAAGATGAGGAGGAGAGCGAAGAACAAAAGTAGGAAGAGTGGATTAGCTACCCGTGCCCACCTTCTAATGAGAGTAACTCTTCAACTCATACATTGTTTAATTTCCCTTTGTGCTTACCGAAGGATGAATGCTATGATAATTGCTATGATCCCTTGGATTCGTTTGAAATATCCCTTTTGATGAACTTGACGCTTGCTGTTCTTGTGACCATGATGCCAATATGAATTATGCTTATGAATATGAACTTGCTATAGTTCCTTATGTTAATCTTGAAATTTTTGCTATTCAACCCACACATGATAGTCCTATTGTCTTTGTGAATTCTCCCAACTACACTATATCGGAGAAGTTTGAAATTATTTAGGATTATATTGATGGGTTGTGTTTTCCTATTGCACATGATGATTTTAATGAATATAATATGCATCTGCTTGCTGCTCCCACTCGCAATTATTATGAGATAAGAACTACATCTTCACCTCTCTATGTTCCCGATACAATAAAATTGCAAGAAACTACGTATGCTATGCATTTGCCTTTACTTGGTGTGAATGAATTGTACTTGTATGACATCCAATGCATAGGAAGAGAGTTAGACTTCGTTTTTCATGATATATGTTAATTTGTTCTCACTACTAAATTACAAATCATTTTAAGTAAAATTTCCTTTGATATACCTTGGGATCCTGGTGGATCCATTACTTGAGCACTATATGCCTAGCTTAATGGCTTTAAAGAAAGCACTGCGAGGGAGACAAGACATAAGTTTTAGAGAGTCATTTTATTCTCTTGTGTGATTTTATATAGTTTAAAAAAATAAAAAATAAAGAGGGGAACCTAAAACTTTTTCAAAAATAGAAGTGAAAGTAAGAAGGACGAGCACCGTTGAAGTGGGGGAGCTCCTTGAACTTTGTTCATGCCCATGGAAACTTTGAAAATCTTAATTCCAGACAACTTTCAACAAAAATAATTATCCCCTTGTATAAATCCATTGTATTACAAAAATGATGTGCTAAGATTTTCCTTTAGGATGATTAGATTGCTTGTTTGGTGTGTGCAGTGCAAAAACACAAACTTTGGTTGTAGTGCGTGAATTTACATTCTTTTCGGTAATGTCAAAAGCTTTTGAAATTTTTACACAGTACTGCTATGCGATTATTTTATTTTGTCCTAATGTTTCAGAATGTGTAGACTTACAGAAGTATGGTGAATGTTCAAATTACTACAGGCTGTCCTATTTTTGACAAATTCTGTTTTTATGCATTGTTTTGCTCGTTTTGATGAAACTATCGATTGTATCAGTGGTATAAGCCATGGAAAAGTTAAATTATATTAGCTATAATGCAAAAACCAAATATGAATTGGTTGGCAACAATACTTAAAGTGGTGATTTATTTTATTATACTACCGTATTTCACGAGGGTTTTGTTAAGTTTTGTGTGACTGAAGTTTTGATGTTTCGGGTGAGATCACGATGGATGAAGGAATAAGGAGTGGAAAGACATTAAGCTTGGGGATGTCCGAGGAACCCCAAGGTAATATTCAAGGACTACCAAGAAACTAAGCTTGGGGATGCCCCGGAAGGCATCCCCTCTTTCTTCTAACAACTAGCGGTAATTTTACTTGGAGCTATATTTTTATTCGTCACATGATATGCGTAAATCTTGGAGCGTCATGTGTTTTTTGAATAGTGCACCATGCTGGTATGAGATAGTCCTTGGTCTATTTATGGAATGCTTCATGCACTTCACTTATATCTTTCGAGTATGGCTTTATAGAATGCCTCATGTGCTTCACTTATATCATTTGAAGTTTGGATTGCTTGTTTCTCTACACATAGAAAACCGCCATTTATAGAATGCTCTTTTGCTTCACTTATATTTATTAGAGAGTGGGAATATCTGTTATAGAAAGAAATAAACTGTCGTGCTTCACTTATATCTACTTAGAGAGTTAACAGGAGTTGGTCGTTCACATGTTTAGTCATAAAATCTTACATAAAACTTGTAGACCACTGAATATGATGTGTTTGATTTCTTGCAATAGTTTTGCATTATCAAGATGGTGATATTAGAGTCATGCTAGTGAGTAATCGTGGATTGGTAGAAATAATTGTGTAAAGGTTTGTGATTCCCGTAGCATGCACGTATGGTGAACCGTTATGTAAGGAAGTTGGAGCATGATTTGTTTATTTATTGTCAACCTTTGTGTGAGGGTAGGGAGCACGCGATGGTTAACTCCTACCAACCTCTCCCCTAGGAGCAAGCGTCTAATACTTTTCTGCGATGACTAATAGACTTTTGGAATAAGTATGTGAGTTTCTTTATGACTAATGTGAGTCCGTGCATTATATGCACTCTAATCCTACCACCTTTGCTAGCCTTTCTAGTACTAGTTAAGTTTTGTCGGTGCATTAAACCCACCATATATCCTCCCTCAAAACTACCACCATTATGGCATTTCCATAGCCATTCCGAGATATATTGCCATGCAACTTCCACCGTTCCATTTATTATGACATGCACCATCATTTTCATATTGCTTTGCATGAACGTAAGATAGCTAGCATGATGTTTTCATGGCTTGTCCATTTTTTGATGTCATTTACTATGCTAGATCATTGCATATCCCGGTACACCACCAGAGGCATTCATATAGAGTCAGATTTTGTAATTCTTGAGTTGTGAGTAAATAAAAGTGTGATGACCATCATTATTAGAGCATTGTCCCATTTTAGGAAAGGATGATGCAAGCTATGATTTCCTCACAAGTTGGGATGATACTACAGACTTTATGAAAAATAAAAGACACAATGAAGCCCAAATAAAAAAAGAGGCGAAAGATGCCCACCAAAAACATAAAAAATAATGTAAAGTAAAAAAAAGAGAGAAAACTGAGAAGGGACAATGCTACTATCCTCTTTCCACACTTGTGCTTCAAAGTAGCACCATGATCTTCATGATAGGGAGCCTCCTATTTTTTCACTTTCATATAGTAGTGGGAATTTTTTGTTATAAAACTCATCTTGTCTATTCCAATGATGGGCTTCCTCAAATCTCCCTAGGTCTTCATGAGCAAGCAAGTTGGATGCACACCCACTTAGTTTCTATTTCAACTTTCATAAACTTATAGATCTTTTGCATCCGTTTCATGGCAATCCCTACTCACTCACATTAATATCTGTTAATGGGCATATCCGTAGCCCATTGATATGCCTAGTTGATGTGATACTATCTTCTCCTTTTTCTTCACAACCTCCACCATATTCTATTCCACCTATAATGCTATATCCATGGCTCACGCTCATGTATTGCGTGAGAGTTAAAAAAGTTTGAGAACATAAAAGGTATGAAAAAATTGCTTGACTTGTCATCGGGGTTGTGCATGATATAAATACTTTGTGTGGGGAAGATGGAGCATAGCCAGACTATATGATATTGTAGTGATAACTTTCTTTTGCCATTATATTTTGAAAAGATACAATTACTTTATTAGTATGCTTAAAGTATTATTGTCTTAATGTCAAATGATAGACTATTGCTTTGAATCACTCATGTCTTAATATTCATGCCATCATTAGATTATATGAACAAGATTATGGTAGGTAGCATTCCACGTCAAAAATTATCTTTTTTTATCATTTACCTACTCGAGGACGAGCAGGAATTAAGCTTGGGGATGCTGATGCATCTCCATCGTATCTATAATTTTTGATTGTTTCATGCCAATATTCTACAACTTTCATATGCTTTTGGCAACTTTTTATACTATTTTTGGGATGAACATAATGATCCAGTGCCCAGTGCAAGTTCCTGTTTGTTGCATGTTTTTTGTTTCGTAGAATATCCATACCAAACGAACTCAAAACATGATAAAAACTTATAGGTTTTTTTTGGAATATATGTGATTTTTGGGAAAAATAATCGACGAGAGACAATTCCCAAGGAGGTGGCAAGCATGCTATGCGCGTCCCACCCCCTAGCCACGTCTGGCAGGCTTGTGGCCACCCATTAAGTTGGTCGGAACTCGCCTTTTCCTGCAAGGAGTATATTTTTATAATAAAAATCCCCACAAAACTTTAGCCCGATCGGAGTTACGGATCTCCGGATATTTAAGAAACAGTGAAAGTCCAGAATCTGGGAGCGCAGAAACAGAAGGAAACAGAGAGAGATCCAATCTTGGAGGGGCTCTCGCCCCTCCACCACCATGAAGGCCATGGACCAGAGGGGAAACCCTTCTCCCATCTACGTAGAAGGTCAAGGAAGAAGAATAATGAGGGGGGCTCTCTCCCCCTCTCTCCCGATGGCACTGGAATGCCATCGGGGCCATCATCGTGACGACGATCTACTGCAACAACTCCGTCATCTTCACCAACACCTCCATCACCTTCCCCCATCTATCTACAACGGTCCACTCTCCCGCAACCCGTTGTACCCTCTACTTGAACATGGTGCTTTATGCTTGAGATTATTATCCAATGATGTGTTTCCATCCTATGATGTCTGAGCAGATTTTTGTTGTCCTATGGGTTGATTGATGATCATGATTGGTTTGATTTGCATCTTTTATTATTGGTGTTTTCCTATGGTGCTCTCCGTGTCGCGCAAGCATGAGAGATCCTCACTGTAGGGTGTGGCAATGTGTTCATGATTTGCCTATGGTGGGTTGCTTGAGTGCCAGAAGCATAAACCCAAGTAGGTGGATTGCTGCATATGGGAGTAAAGAGGATTTGATACCTTATAATGCTATGGTTGGGTTTTAGCTTAATGATCTTTAGTGGTTGCGGATGCTTTCTAGAGTTCCAATCATAAGTGGATATGATCCCAGTTGAGAAAGTATGTTAGCTTATGCCTCTGCATCATATAAAATTGCAATAATGTTGACCGGTCTAGTTATCGATTGCCTAGGGACAATTCCGCAACTCCTACCACCACTTTTCCACACTCCATAACCTAAATTAATTGTTACTTTATCTTATCAGCCCCTAGTTTTATTTACGTGTTCTTTATTATCTTACAAACCTATCCCGTTACACCTACAAAGTACTTCTACTTTCATACTTGTTCTAGTTAAAGCAAATGTTAAGCGTGCGTAGAGTTGTCTTGGTGGTTGATAGAACTTGAGGGAATATTTATTCTAGATTTAGCTCCTCGTTGGGTTTGACACTCTTAATTATCTAAAGAGGCTACAATTGATCCCCTGCACTTGTGGGTTATCAGGTCCACTCTAGGAGGTGGGATGGGGCCATCATCAGCAGGACCACCTCCCAACATTTCTTGTAGCAGAACTTCGACAAAGGAAGTCCAAGATTCCTCTTCATAGCTTTGACCCTTAGACCGTCTGATACTTTTGGGTATGTCAACTAGATCTGTGAGTCTTGCATTGACCAGAATTTTCCCTCTCAAAGCATCCTGCTTCTCCCAGCTAATAATCCTGCCCCTCTTTGCAATGGCTGCAGCTATGTCCTGTGTATTGCAGTAGTCGAATGGGACACCTATGAACAGTAACCAACAAGTTCTATTGAAATGAACTCTGCACCAGTTTCTACCCTTATTGTGTTTTGTGAAAGCAATGAAAACATCCCCAAAAGGATGCAAGCTGTGCTAGATCAATCTATCCCTATCTCTGACGTGTCTGAACTGGACATAAGCCTCGCCAAATGGGCATGGTTGGATTTCACAAAACCCCACTTCAGTAACTCCATGCAAAAACTCCTCAAGGACCTCTCGAACATTAGAAAAAAAAATACCTGATCGGGGTGAAGGAAGATAGAGGCATTTGCCCAATCTTCATGGTGACGAGGGCGATGAGGCAAAATAGCTTTGGGGACCCCTGTCCTTCCTTTGACACCTTGGATCTGAAAGCCATGGGGGATGAAGGGGTGGATTCCATGAGAATGTTGGCCATCTGCGAAGCTTGACTTGAATGATGCACCACCTCCCTGGCCTGAGACGATGAAGAGGAAGGCAAGCTCGTTGGTCCGGAAGTAGAGTTGGAAGGAGGAAGAGAATGTGAGGAGACCGGCAGAGGTTTCGGTTGGACATTAGGAAAAAAAATCTCCGACTAGCTCCGTGAATTTCGATGCTTGCCATAACAACGAAGATGGGCCTACACAACGAAACCAAGAGCCTACAACACCCTCCGCCCAAGCTTGTTCTGGTGGGCTGGGAAAGGAGTCAAAGCGAATAAATGGCCATAGCCCAGGGAGATTTGGACTTGGGCAGTTTCGCGTGTAATTACCAGTGACTCCACATGCAAAGCAAATCACATACCCACTCCCCTGAGTACGTTGCAAAGTGAGAGGCTCTATTTGTGGGCGAAAACGGCAGAATTAAGATCAGAGTAACTGACCACAGCCCCTTGATAATTGTCTCCTTGAATAGGGTCCGATAATCTCGCGAACACCAACGTACTAGCTTGAGCCACCGTGGCTAAACTCCGGTGGTCACCGGAGCGAGTAGCAACCGCTTTGCCATGTCTGCCAATCAAAGTCCACTCTTTGTATACTTCATCATAATAAGCAACTTCTTCTCGACGCCAATTAGGACCTCCAAAATTCCAGAGACTAAACACTAGCTCGAACTCCTTCTCAACTATTCTGCCCGCATTGTAAATCTCAAAACCCACTGATTTGGAAACAACAGAGAATTTGAAGGATCTGTCTTTCAGAAGGCGCACCCGAAAACCTTGAGCATAACCACCTAACATAGCATGAAGAGAGGCACTACCCGTGTGTGCATCAAGGTAGAATGATGATCTACAGAACGATACCACCAGGGTGAATTCACATTGCCGAAAGCCTTGGGAGAAAACCACCGGATTCCCCAACTTGGTTCTCATCTTCACATGAAACTTCTTGCCCCGATCAAAGTTGAGGTCGAAAGGTGCCATCTTGGTGATGGGAGGTGGCTGCCGGAGCCAGAGTGGCTACCGGTAGGGTGGAAGAGGTGGCCGCCAGGGCTGGAGCGGCCACCGGCAGGAGGATGAGGTGGCCGCCGTGGCCGGAGTGGACACTGGCACAAAATCGCCTAGGAATCGCCTAGGAGTCGCTTGGGTGTCTATTCCATGCTCGCACATGTTGTGAAGCCAAGGTTCAAGCTCACCATGACTGGCCGAAGCCAAGGTTCAAGCTCGCCGGACGCCCGGTCATCCTCTGGCCCGGATCCGGCGAGATCCTGGTCGAATCTATCCTGGCCCCGCGCCACGGCACTAGAGCTAGCGCCCTGCGTTGACAACTGCTGCCCCACCACCATGCCTTGGTCACCCCTTCTCCTCCACCCGTGCGGGACGACGCCGACCCGGGACCACTGACTCCCATCATCCGAGAAGCCACCACATCCGCCTGCACCGCACCGTCCTAGATCCGCCCCGTCCAGATTCCCTCAAGGTCAAAGTTTCTCTAAGTCATTTTCATGTTTGTAAAAACCATCATGTTGACATATTGATCTGATTCCAACTTTTAAACCATGCATCCAATCTACATGTGCAATATATGAAAATTGACCTATTCTTCATGTTGTACATGATTGGGGCATTTGGATGCATATAGGTATTCATATACTTGCTGTAAATTGTGTTGCAAAAGTGCATCAAGGCTTAGATGCAAAAATTGATATTTATTCAAACTCGCGTGGATGATTGCATCTAAACTGTAGACCTTTTGCATATGGCTTCTTCATGAGAATTTCTCTACGCAATGTGTACTTTAATGCCATGCCTCTGGTTTCTATGTCAAACATCACTAACATGTCAAATTCTTGTTCTCATGTGGCCTTCTTGTTAAAACTATAAGATGATGACGATAAGTTCCACTTTTCGAGCATCATATTAAGCAATCCATGCCTCCTTTGAAAAAACGTGCCTATGGAGTAATTTTAAGGGTGACATGTCTAGTTGCGGTTAGTATGCTTGACATGCCGTGATATTCATATTTAGCTAAATTTTTCATCATGTGAAAATTCTTACTCAATGTTGTTGTTTTGACAAGCTATAATAATGCCATGTCTGAAAACTGTTATATTTTCTTGCCATGTTGCCATGTGATTTGCCATTGATCTAGGGCTCTTTTGTGCTTTCCCCAATGGAATATTCTTCTAAGAATATTATGTTCTACCATGTTTTGCATTCGGTTCTGCTTCCGACCCTTTCTTTTGGAGGTACACGCGTCTTCATCGTCGTCAGAGTCTACTTCTGCGCCAGCATTCTCTCCAGGGAGTCTTCTCCCCTCTTCAGCGTGCGCACGCTTGTCAGCTAGGGCGTAAACTCGGCCACATCCTGCACCTTTATGATGCTCATTTCTTTGTGCATCCTCCAATTGGATACATTTGTGTGGAATGCAACAATTACTTCGGCAGGGTGGATGACGGGATGTTGTGTTGCATGCGACTGAGCCTCTGGATATACTTGAGGAGGCACTGGCCTTCTCTCTGGGGAAGTACATGCAGATTGTTGGGCTGCCTTGGGAGTTTGTGGCCTCCATGGTATGCACCAATGACCTGGTTGCACTGATCCGCCAAAGAGGAAATGGACCCTTCCGACAAATTTATCAGCCAACTCCTCACATTGGGCTTGTGCGCCAATGGAAAGTAGTTGGTGAACACTTTCTCATTGCGTCCCCGGGCGGCCTGCATGGAGATAGTATAGATGCCGAGAAAATCAGATGGGTTGATATTGTCGTCGTATTTGTTGGGCAGCTCAGTCTTGAAGGCTCTGCTGGAGGGCCAGGGGACTTGAGGCAGCTCATGGGAGAACGTCAGGAAACATATCTCATAAGGTAGGATGTCTGGTATCCCTGGTACAGGCTTGTCAACGACTGGATCAGCACGCTCGTTCGATCGGTGACGCATCTCTCGGCACCTCTCCATAGTGGTGTGGGCATCCTCCTTGTGCATGTCCTTCAAGAAATGGCGCTGGTCTTGCTTTTGCCGCAGGTCCGTCGATGCGTCAGATGCTTTGTCTTGTATGTAGGTCCGGTGGGAAGGTTTATCTTGGGGGGGGGGGTGACTACACCGTGGGTGACTCGCCAGCATCATGTCCGACGATGGGCTTCGCAGGGGCGGCATGGCGCGCGCAAGGTACGCGCCATGTCCAGCTTGTCACCGTTCGCGAAGCTCAACATACTATGTATGGTGTCCCTCTAGTCTTCCATCTTCTCTGCTACATGCGGGAAGTTCGGCAACAACTAGGATTGTGACTAAGCTTCCTTCATGGTCTTGGGAATGGAGTGGTGCGAGGCCTGATTGGCGTCTTTACTTCTGACAGTGTCAGGGAGAGCGCTTCCCCGTCCTGTCGCGCACATGTTGTCTTCTCTAGCAAGTTGACGATGAGCTTGGCCCTGCGCATCATGGGAGTGATGCATAGGGGACTTTTCCATGCCCCACCCCAGTTAATCTCCTTGGGTGCACTGGTCGCTTTTGTTTTGCGAGGGGTGTGGCGGAGGTCCTGCCGTTGCCATCCACTAGTGTACAAAAGCCTAGTTATAGTGTGGCAAAAAAGGATGTGCTGGTGTGGTAAGCCAAAGCAACTAATCTGGTGCCATTGTTGAAAAATAATGGTGGCGTCAGGTCCAACATCAGAGGTATTCTACGCGTTGATGTTGTGCCACGTAAGCTACTTGAAAGCACAATATGCTCCCTTGGTGGTTTTGATAATTCATGACAACATGCATTGTCTCTTTGACTAATACTTTCATCTAGTGTATTTTAGATAAAGTCCATAGAGAGATGGGCTGGCAAAAAGGAGTGTGGAGAGTGTCCCCATGAACTCTACATTTTACTTTGTGAGAAATCACTTTGTCCATAGGACAACCAATACTATCAAAAGGCGGTAAGGTATTATTGGTGAACAAAATGCTCATATTTCATGGACAAGTGATAGTCACCACTTACACCCACAAGCTCTTCCACAAAACTCTGTCCGAAACCAAATTCACAAAATCTGTGCAACCAACACTTTCCACTCGGTGCCCCCGATTCTCAACCACGGACAGACTAAACCAAACCCTAGCCATTTGGTGCAACCGATTCTACTTCAGTGCCACCGAGTTTGGGTTGCCAACTTTCTGTTACGCAAATTCACAAAATCGGTCGCACCGAGTTTGTTGAATCGGCGTCACCGAATTTGCCAATCTGACCGTCGGTCACCTTGTCGGTGCAACCAAGTTTTATGTATCGGTCTCACTGAGATTCAAAAGTTGCTACCTTTGAGGCAACTCGGTACCACCGAGATTAACACATCGGTGTCACCGAGTCTGACTTATTAGGTGTAATGGTTGGATTTTTGGAGATGCCTATATATACCCCTGCACCACCACTCACTCGCAAGAGAAGTACTCATAACATTTCCCCACTCATACCTACTGATTTTCTATGAGAGTGCCACCTACTCATGTGTTGAGATCATCCGATTCCATTACAACCATAGGAATCTTGATCTCTAGCCAACCCAACTTGCTTTCCACCAAATCAACGTCTTGCACGAAAGCCAAATCTGTGAGAGAGTGATTGTGTGTTGTGGAGTCTATCATTTTGAAGCACGAGAGCAAGGAGTTCATCGACATTATCGAGCCTATTACCTTTTGGAGGGTGGTGCCTCCTAGATTGATTAGGTGTCTCTTGGGAGCCTCTTAAGTTGTTTCGTGGAGTGAACCAAGAAGTTTGTAAGGGCAAGGATATCGCCTACTTCGTGAAGATCTATCCATAGTGAGGCTAGTCCTTCGTGGACGGAAGCCGTTATGGAATAGTCAAGGTTGCAACTTCGTGGACCCTTATGAGTGAAGGCCTCCGTGGACTCTCCCGAATGTTACCCCCTGTGGGTTGATGAATCCATAAATGTGGATGTACGATAGCACCACCAATCGGATCCGCGGGAAAAATCTTCGTGTCCTTCATGCGTTTGATCTCCTCGTCTCTACCCCTTACTTCCATGTGCAATGTCTTTCCTTTCCGTTGCTATACTTGATGACTTGCATGTGTAGGGTGTGCTGGACTTGCTATATATGCTAAAATCTGCCAATACTTAACTTTGCACCTTGTGTAGATTTTAAATTCCCACTAGTAGTCTATTCACCCCCCTCTAGACATACTCTTCTATTGATCCTAGAATTGGTATCAAATCCAGGTTTCCATTTCTTCGGTTTCATCACCGTGGAGGAAGATGGATGTGTCTAGAGTGGAGAGTTTGTATTGTAGAGTGCCCATTCTGGATGGAGAGTACTATAGTCGATGGAAGAATGCCAGGTTTGATCTATTGGACAAATTCCATTTGAGAAAACATATTAAAAATCCCTATGTGTTCCCCATTGATGAATTTCATCCCATACACGAAGAGGAAATTAACATGCTTGGTAACCTTAGAACTGTCAATCTTATTGTTAGAGGCTTACCAAGATTCATGCTTTCTAAATTAAAGAACATTGCATGTCCTTATACTTTGTGGACTTATTTGGAGATAAGATATCCAAATCTTTCATTAAGTAATCTTGATGAACTTCTTCATAAAATAGTTACTTTTCACAAAATGGATCCTAGTGATCCAAACTTTGAAAAATGCCTATTTGAGCTTCGTGATCTTATGCATGAAAAAGGAAATGTCACCACTATCAACAACATTATTATTGAAGCCATTCACACTCATAAACTTGTACATTTTCGTGGTTATGATTCTAACGAGTCTCTTGGTTTCCATGACAAGGAGATTCCACCAAATTATGACAATGAATAAAATTGCTACTATGATGAAGTTGAGTTGTTCGACATCGAGCTTGAAAAGATCATGAAGAATCTAAGTCTAATGGAAAACTTCAAGGATTACATGTCCGGTGGAAAAGAGTGGATTCTCGACAGTGGATGCACAAATCACATGACTGTTGATAAAGACATGTTCCAAGAGATCAGGCCTAATCAAGGTCCTCGGAGGTATGTGACCTTTGGAGAGAACTCTAAGGATAAGGTACTTGGCCTGGGTAAGGTGGCCATATCTCATGATAGCTCCATTCAAAACGTGATGCTTGTTGAATCCCTTGTCTACAATCTTCTTTCCATATCTAGACTAACAGACTTTGGTTTCAATGTGCTATTTACTAAAGTAGATTGCCAAGTGTTTCTGATAATCATAAAATTGTCTTTACAATTATTTGTAGAAGTGACCTATACATTGTCAATTTCACTAAAAAGGCCCAACCTCGTACTTGTATCATTGCAAAATAATCTAAAGGTTGTCTATGGCATAGAAGGCTAGGACATGTAAGCATACGCAATCTAAGATTATAATGGGCTATCACATTCTTGGTGTTAATGATGTTATCTTTAACAAAGATAGGCTTTGTTGTCAAGAAGGAAAACAAGTAGGTGGAAGTCATCCAGTCAAGAACATCATGACCATTAGGAGACCACTCGAGTTACTTCAGATGGATCTTTTTGGTTCCTATGCTTACAAGAGTCTGGGAGGAAACACTTATGGTCTAGTTATAGTTGATGATTTTTCTGGATTTACATGGGTATTCTTTCTTGATGATAAGTCATAGGTACAAAAGATCTTCAAGAACTTTGCACACAAAGCGCAAAATCAGTTTGAAGTGAAGATCAGGAAGGTTCGAAGCGAAAACCGATCGGAGTTCAAGAACACCCACGTGTATACCTCTCTTGACGAAGAGGGTATTTCACATGAGTTATTGGCTATGTACACACCGCAACAAAATGGAGTTGTTGAGAGAAAGAACCGATCCCTCATTGAGATGGCAAGAACGATGCTTGATGAATACAAGATGCCAAGACACTTTTGGGCAAAAGCCGTGGAAATAGCATGTCATGCCACAAACCTACTCTACTTGCACAAGGTTATCGGTAAAATGGTATACGAGCTTGTCACCGGTAACAAACCCCAAGTTGGATACTTTCGGGTATTCGGGTCTAAGTGTTATATTCTTCATAAGCATTGTCGTGCTAAATTTGCTCCCAAATCTCATGAAGGTTTCCTACGTGGTTATGGATTGAACTCTCGCACCTACCGTATCTACAACAACTTCACTCGAAAAGTTGAACATACGGTAGATGTGAAGTTTGATAAGTCTAATGGTTCGCAAGTCGAAAAATTGCCAAATGATGTAGGTGATAAAGATCCTTCGGAAGCTATCCAAGACTTGCCCTCAGCAAGATTCATCCCATGGAGGTGAAGGAATGTACTTCATCAACCCAAATGGAAGCTCCTACATCGGATCAAGGCTACTAACAAAACGACACGGAAGCGTCCACAAGTGGTACACAACAAGATGAAGAGGAGGACAAACTACATCATGAAGATCCACCACAACCTCCTTCACCACCACCTAGAGGAGATGACCAGTTTGACAACAACGGAGATGAAGGACATGATGATGAAGAAGAATCTCCTCCAACTAACAATCCAAAGCTACCCTGAGTTCGCGCATGAGTGACCTGGAATGATCCCCTAAACCAAATCTTTGGTGACATACAAATAGGGAGGATCACTCACTCAAAAACTCGCGCTAGCTAACTTTTTTGAGATTTATTATTTTATATCCAGCATTGAACTCTTTAAGGTCGAACAAGCTCTTGAAGATTCGGATTGGGTGAACGCTATGCATGCAGAACTTCACAACTTTGGGAGGAACGAAGTGTGGACACTCGTGGAGAAGCCCAAGGACGAGCAACCTATCATCGGCATGAAATGAGTATTTAGGAACAAGCAAGATGAAGACAGTCAAGTCGTTCGCAACAAGGCTCGCCTCATAGCCCAAGGATATACGCAAGTCGAAGGTATGGACTACGATGAGATCTACGACCCCATTGCTAGACTAGAATCCATTCGAATTCTTCTTGCTTATGCTAATCACCATGACATCACTCTTACCAAATAGATATTAAAAGTGTATGTTTAAATATTGAGATTGAAGAAGAGGACTTTGTTAAACAACCACCTAGTTTGTAAATCCTAAGAAACCTGACCATGTTTTCAAACTTCGCAAATCTTTATATTGTCTTAAGAAAGCTCCTCACGCTTGGTATAAATGCCTAACGGAGTTTCTTATTGAAAAAGGATTTGAAATTGGAAAAATTGACGTAACCTTATTCCCAAAGGGAGTTAATGGTGAATTATTTGTGTGCCAAATTTCTGTGGGTGCTATTATATTTGGATCTACTAACCCACAATTTAGTGAGAAATTTGGAAGGTTGATGTCACGGAAGTATGAGATGTCTATGATGTGTGAGCTGAAATTCTTCCTTGGTCTACAAATCAAGCAAATGAGAGACGGTATATTCATCTCTCAAACCGAGTGCACCGAGGACTTGATCAAGAAGTTCAACATGCATCAGTGTAAAGGTATGAAAACTCCCATGCCCACTAGCAGACCTGATGATCTCACTAAGGAGGGTGAACCGGTTGATCATAAGTTTTATCAATCAATGATTGGTTCATTGCTATATCTATGTGCTTCCCGTCCTGATATTATGCTTAGTGTTTGCGTGTGTGTTAGATATCAAGATGCACCCAAAGAATGTCATCTTAAGGCTGTGAAACAAATTGTGAGATACTTGATACATACACCAAACTTTGGCATTTGGTATCCCAAGGGATCTTCTTATAATCTTGTTAGCTACTATGACTCGGACTATGCCAGTGACAAGTTTGATAGAAAATCCACCTTGGTTACATGTCAATTTCTTGGTAGATCTCTAGTGTCTTGGTCCTCTAAGAAACAAACTCAGTATCACTATCTACTGCCGAAGCTGAATATATTGCTGCTGGATCATGTTGTGCGCAAATATTAGGGATGACACAAAGACTTGAAGATTATGGAATCTATGCTGAAATTGTGCCATTATAGTGTGACAATGAAAGTGCTATTAAGATTGGTCATTATACTGTGCAACATTCTCGAACCAAGCATATACAAGTTCGTCACCATTTCAATCGTGATCATGTCGCCGAAGGAGATATTAGTCTTAAGCATGTTCGTACTAACAAGAAATTGGCCGACATATTTACTAACCCACTTGAATAAAAGGTGTTTTGTCACTTGAGAAGTGAGTTGAACATCATTTATTCTTCAAACTTGAGCTAAGCTCACTTGGATGCACGCAAGGGGATGAGCTTCACTATCTATTCCATGCTATTACTATGAATATCATATCTTGGAATTCTATGCTCCCTTGTCTTGCATCTAACCCTTTTGTAGGTACTTGGAAAAACAACACTCTAAATACTGCCATCAACTCATATCCTAAGCAATCTTGTCGTGACCAAGTATCCACAACCTCGCTTTGACGATGAAAGGAAAAAAGGCAACAAAACTTATACTTGACATATATTTGTCAATTGATATAAACTCAAAATTGGTATCATGTAATTTGGATATATCATGTTTTTCCTTCCGTGACTAACCCATGTAGGTGAAAATTGTACGAAAACAAAAAGGATTTCTCCCCACTCAAGATGAACTTCATCAAATTCAAGCATCCTCGTCAAGTTCACCTACAAGCTACGTCAACAACATCACTCAAAGGTATGTACACATATCATTTATATAGCTTTACTCCAAGTCATGCAATAGAGCAACTCAAGTGATATGAAGCCATTAAAATGCTTAATAGAAAAACGGTAAACCCATTGTGAGCTTAACGATGAGTATGACCTATGATCAAGTATTCCTGCTTGGCTCCCAAGTCAGTATACTCTAATATAGGTGACCTAGTCACCGCTCATCATCGAGGTAAGTATCTTGGTTCAGTCATTCTCTGTTGCATAATTCCTTGGAACCAATCAAATCTTATCTAGTTGATAACTCTTGTACAAATAATTTTCACAAATTTGCAAGTTCTGCAAACTTTGCCAAGTTTTAGTTTTATGCCTCGGAGCCTCCGATACAAAGGACTCGGTTCAACCAATTCAGCAGACGAGCTGAAGAACATCATATCGGTATCACTGACAAATTTGTCTCGGATCCGCCGACTTTCTATCGTAATTCAGTCTGAGTTTGTATCTGTAAATCCTTGAATTTTGTTTTGTGTTTTCTCAATTCTTCAATGATCCCTTTTATTAAAAACACTTGGAAAGGGGGAGAAATAGATTCAAGAATCCCTAACTCAAAGGACGAGAATTCTACAATTTTTTTGTTTAGCCAAAGGGAAAGAAATTATTTTCACTGATTCCCTCATTTGTTTCTCATGATTTTCATATTCTATGAGTCCTACATCCTATGACCCTTGTTCTCAAGGATACCTTCTTAATCAATGATCCCTGTATCTAACCCTATATATGACCTTTTTGGAAATTAATGCCAAAGGGGGGGAAATATACAAAGCTTCATATCTAAATAGGGAGATACATGCGCAAAGGGGGAGTTATAATTTAGGGGGAGAGGAGAATGTCAAAGTTTATACCTACATGGACAAGGGGATAATACCAAAGTCGAGGGAGAAATATGTTTTGGAGAAAGATGTGTTTATTTCATTTGACTACTCATGTTAGAATTTTCTCACCCTATCCAATCCCAATATCTACATGCTAAGATTCAGGGGGAGAGGATGTCCTACCATTTTCATATCTAAAGGGGAGAACTTCTAAATGATCTTGGAGACATATCAATCTTAAGGAATACTACCTTCTATATGTTCTCCATATCTTGGTACTTTTGAGTTCTATTGCTTTTGATTGGTAAAATACTCTTGTGTTTCCTAACATTGTTTGCTCAAGTGTAGCTCTACTAGTAGAATGCTCAAGAACTCAACGTAAGTATATGCATCATATATTTGATCAAGACGATCTCTTACTTCTTGCACACATTGTTTGCAAGAGTGAAATCTTGAACAAGGATACACCTCATTCATATACATTTGATGCATATTGCCAAGATAGACATGGCTTATTATATCCCTTCTACTATATGGGTGTCCATGCATTCCAAAGCAATTATCCTTTAAAGGGATTGCACACATTTAGGGGGAGCAAGTATAAGTCATGTGTCTCTCAAAGTATTCATTATATACATGCATATATTTATTTGAAGCTTTAATTGTATATTTTCATCAATTACCAAAAAGGGGGAGATTGAACGCACAATATGCTCCCATGGTGGTTTGATATTTCATAACATACATTGTCTCTTGGAATAATACTTTCATATAGTGTATTTCAGGTAAAGCCATAGAGAGAGATGGGTTGGCAAAAAGGAGTGTGGAGATTATCCCATCAAGAAGAAGGAGAAGGAATAGTATTGCAAAGGTTCAACCAAGAGGACTCTACATTTTACTTTGTGATAAATCACTTTGAGTCCATAGGAAAGCCAATACTATCAAAAGGGGGTTGTTAGGAAATATGCAACTTGTATTTCCAGGAGGCCAAAGGCTAGTATATATACATGTACAGGTGTGGAATACATGCAGGAAACCCCTTATACAATGGGGTAAATACAAAAGGTCACATGACTATATACAATACTCTAACACCCCCCCTCAAACTCATGGTGGGTGAACAACACTTAGTTTGGAGAGATAGAAGCCACGCTGCGCTCTAGTCTGGGCCTTCGTCAGAAAATCCACCAACTGTAACTCGGAAGGCACATACTAAATAGCAATAACCTGATCCTGCACACCAGCGCGCACATAGAAAGCATCAACACCAATATGCTTGGTGAGCTCATGCTTCACTGGATCGCGCGCAATGCTAATAGTACCTATACTGTCGGATAAAAGCAGGGTAGGTGTAGTGATAGAAACACCAAAATCCTGAAGTACCCGAGTAGAGGGTGGAAGGACCCGAGCTGGAGCGATGGGTTACGATCCGCGAGTGGGGGCGGCGGGATCCTATCAGCAAGTGGGGGCGATGGGCTCCAGTGCGCGATCGGGGGTGACAGAACCTGAGTAGCTTTTGGTGTCGGCTCGCGGGGGCGACAGGCTCTGGTGTGCGAGCGGAACATGGGCGGCGACGGAACGAGAGGAGCATAGGTAGAGGTTATAGCGGGAGGTAGGAGTAGGATCCAGTAGGACTCGAAAGCAGCCGAATTGCCTTCAACAAGGAGATCGGATTGAGAGAAGCCTACGGCAGGGAAGGAAGGAGCATGGCGGCGGCTGTGCAAGAGATCGGATCGGGAGGAGCATGAGTTGCCCGTGCGAAAAAACAACCTAGGCTCTAATGCCATGTTAGGAAATATGCAACTTGTATTTCTAGGAGGCCAAAGGCTAGTACATATACATGTACAGGTGTGGAATATATGCAGGAGACCCCTTATACAATGGGGTAAATACAAAAGGTCACATAACTATATATAATACTCTAACAGCGGTAAGGTACTGTTGGTGAACAAAATGCACATACGTGCACAAGTGATAGTCACCACTTACACCCACAAGATCTTCCACAAAAGTGTGTCCAAAGCCAAATTCAGAAAATCGGTGCAACATACACTTTCCACTCGGTGCCACCGATTCTCAGCCTCAGACAGACTCAACCAAACCCTAGCCATTTAGTCCAACCAATTCTGCTTTGGTGCCACCGAGTTTGGGTTCCAAATTTTCTGTTAGGCAAATTCACAAAATCGGTCCCACCGAGTTCGTTGAATCGGCGTCATCGAGTTTGGCAACATGACCATTGGTCACCTTATCGGTGCAACCAAGTTTTATGTATCGGTCTCACCGAGATTCAAAAGTTGCTACCTTTGAGGCAACTCGTTACCACCGAGATTAACACATCGGTTTCACCGAGTCTGACTTACTAGGTGTAACAGTTGGATTTTTGGAGATGCTTATATATACCCCTCCACCACCACTCACTCGCAAGAGAAGCACTCAGAACAGTTCCCCAATCATACCTACTGATTTTTTGGGAGAGAGCCACCTACTCATGTGTTGAGATCATACCATTCCATTCCAACCATATGAATCTTGATCTCTAGCCTACCCAAGTTGCTTTCCACCCAATCAATCTCTTCCACCGAAGCCAAATCTGTCAGAGAGTGATTGTGTGTTGTGGAGTCTATCATTTGGAAGCACAAGAACAAGGAGTTCATCGCCATTATCGAGCTTATTACCTTTTGGAGGGTGGTGCGTACTATATTGGTTAGGTGTCGCTTGGGAGCCTCCTACCTTGTTTTTTGGAGTGAACAAACAAGTTTGTAAGGGCAAGGAAATCGCCTACTTCGTGAAGATCTACCCATAGTGAGGCTAGTCCTTTGTGGAAGGAAGCCGTTATGTAATAATCAAGGTTTCTACTTCATGGAAACTTATGGGTGGATCCCTTCATGAACTCTCGCGACCGTTACCCTCTGTGGGTTGAAGACTCAATAAACGTGGACGTATGTGAGAGCCTGGCTTAATAGGAATGATAGACTACTCATATCAACAAGGGATTCCTTCTTTTCTGGAAGCCCACTTGAAAAGAACTCCAAATTTAAGCGTGCTTGGCTTGGAGCAATTCTAGGATGGGTGACCGACCGGGAAGTTGGTCCTGGGTGCGCACGAGTGAGGACAAAGTGCGTAGGAAAGACTAGTGTTGATCTATGGGTCTAGTCTAGATTCCGCCAAGCGTAACAGGGTGTTACAATTGGTATCAGAGCCGACCCTTCTGGTTACATGGGCATGCGCGGGCCAGGTGCACGGGCATGTGGCGCATGGTGTGTGTGACCTGTCATGGCACACAGCATGGCACATGTGCTAGACTGGACGCACATACGTGTGCCAAAAGGGAACATTCCTGATGGGCCGATGAGGACGTCTGTTCCTTTGAGTGGGGGTGTATGTGAGAGCCTGTCTTAATACGAATGATAGACTACTCATATTATCAAGGAGTTCCTTCTTTTTCGGAAGCCCACTCGAAAAGAACTCCAAAGTTAAGAGTGGTTGGCTTGGAGCGATTCTAGGATGGGTGACCAACCAGGAAGTTGGTCCCGGGTGCGCACGAGTGACGACAAAGTGCGCA
Source organism: Hordeum marinum (assembly GCA_022496015.1). NCBI lineage: Eukaryota > Viridiplantae > Streptophyta > Magnoliopsida > Poales > Poaceae > Hordeum > Hordeum marinum. Next base: position 128,083,664 of record CM039676.1, on the reverse strand, counting down.
GGAAAGACTAGTGTTGGTCTGTGGGGCCAGTCTAGATCCCGCCAGGCGTAACGGAGTGTTACAACATAGGATAGCACCACCTATCAAAACCACGGGAAAAATCTTTGCGTCCTTCATGCATTTGATCTCCCTATCTGTACTCCTTACTTCCATGTGCAATGTCTTTACTTTCCGCTGCTATTATTGATGACTGGCATGTGTAGGTTATGCTAACTTGCTATATATGCTAAAATCTGCCAACACTTAACATTGCACCTTGTGTAGATTTTAAATTTCTGCTAGTAGTCTATTCACCCCCTCTAGACATACTCTTCTAGTGATCCAACATTACTATGTATACACACTAAGCATATCATCACATTAATATACTAAGCATAACATTCCATTACTATACTATAAGCATAGATCACATTACTATATATACTAACCATATCGCATTAGTATACACTGAGCATATCATAACATTAATATACTAGGCATATCATTGCATTACTATACTATAAGCATAGATTACATTACTATATGTGCTAAGCATATTACATTACTAGTTACAACAATAAGAACTTACCATGATATAGCGCTTAACCATCGTCCATGTCAGGCGGGTCACGAATGGCACCCCAACGTAGGCATCACGTGGTGGAAGCTTTCGCCAGAGCGTGTCCGTTTCATCCTCGCTCAGCCTTGTCATTCTTTGGGAAAAGAGTGTTTTATCAAGTAGGTCGTCATCTTGTTCGTCATAGTTGAGATAGATAACAGCTAGCCTTGGAGTTTATCTTCCGAATGAGAAGATGAAGGAAGGAGATGTAGAGGACGGAGAGGAGTGAACCTTGCTGGTATGTAGAGGAGAGGACGGGCGGTGATGGGGCGGCGACGGGAGGCAACGGGTGGCAGCTAGTCAAGGGGGAGTTGAAATGAGAGAGCGGGGGTGACTAGGTCTTTTACTATGGGACGATAGTTGTAACACCCCAAAAATTTAATCATGTTTTACTAATTAAATCTGTTGCTAGGAAATTAAATTTTTATTTTCTGGAGCATCTATTGATTTCAGAATCACTTCTTTCTTCTGGAAATACCCCCCAAGAATAATTACTCTCATTTTGTATGACTAATGGAAATATTTTTATAATTATTATTCTAATCTTTATTCATTTTTAAATGCTTTCGCATAAATTTTGGAGCCCCATTTGCACTACAACCATTTGATAACTTCATTTAAAAATTCCACAAAACTTTGGGAATGACATGTGATGTCTCTAGATCACTTTTATGCAGAAACCTCTCTTAGTCCTTTGAAGATTTTGAGCCCTACCTCAAGTTTTCCACTCTGGTTCAGTTTGTAGTTTGCACTACAACCTATTTAAATATTAATTTAAAAATTCCATGAAAATTTGGAGATGTCAGTAGATGTATTTAATTCATTTTTATAGAAAAACCCATTTGTGTTCTTTGGAAAATGTGAGCAAACCATCCTCTTTTGCATTCTGGTCCAGTTTGAGCTTTTGTACTGCAACCCCATTCTATCTTCCTCTAATGCCCATGGGATTTTGCCTAATCTTAGTCCTCCCTACTAAACCCTTATGTCCAGGAGTTGAAGTCTAGTGGAATAAGTTTTGACCATGCTATAGCCCCATTTAGTTTCTGACCAGACACTAACTTTTATAAAACTTGCATTAGCAACTTTCTTGTATTCATAAACCTACCATGCCATCATCACCAGCATCTAGAGAGACCCCAACCTAGAGATTTTTACCAACAGAAGAGTTGTCTTAATGACCATAGCATTTTGTCGAGCACCTGGTGTGCCTGAACAGAACTGGCATGCTTATGAACTTGCATTGTGGACTTTTCCCCATGGCCAAACCAGCATGTCCCATGGCTTCCCTATTCCCACTAGAATAGGCATGTTATTTTGCATGGGCATTAGTAGGTTTTTGCTCGCTTTGGCATTTCGTCGAACACCTTCGGTGCATGCCCAAAGCGCGAGCAGAGCGCGCAATTTGCAACCGCGCGCTCGAATCGCCGCACCCCACCTACCCCATCCCTGGCCTTTCCCTGCCCATAGGGACATGCCCCCGACCCCCCAGCACCGCAGAGTCACTCAGCCGACCCTTGTTGTCTCGCAGTGCCACTGTCAGAGCTCACTGGCGGCAAGCTCGTCGGTTAGCGCCGACCAGCGCCACGTCGCCCCTAGCAACAGAATGGCGTTTCACTAGTGTTCTAATCCTCAGAGCTGTGGGAACCGACCCTCCCCGGCTATAAATAGCCCCAGGACCTCGTGAGCTTGTCAACACCATGACAGAAGTAGAGCAAAGCCTCCCCTAGCTTAATTTTAGCTGGGCGCCTCCGTCTTCCCCAACCCCAGTGACTTCAGCCGCCGACGTCCCTTAGCTAGATTAGCCATAGATAGAGCGCCCTAGCTTGCCCTATAGCCAGCGTCCAATCCCCCTCGACCCTATGGAGCCACCCATCCACTCAGCCTCAATCGAGAGCCATCGTAGCCCAAACCCCCATTTACTCTCGAAGCCGCCGTCCGCCCCAAAGCTCGCCGCCGGCAACCCTGCCCTCCCCTCGCGCCCTGGCAACAACCGGGAGAACCGCAAGGATCTCGTGGACTCGTTCCCATGCCTAGGACCCCGCGTGGAGCCTTCGTTCATCGGCGACGGTCGCCGGAGACCTCTCCTCCCCTCGGCTGGAGGAGGGAGACGACCGGTTTGACCATAGTCAAACCTGTCCAAGGGGCCCCGCTCGTCAACGACAGAACGAGCCGAAACAGTCTTAAGTGAAGGCGTAAAACCTGAAGTACGTCTCCTTTTTCCCGACATCGTATTCCGTCCAAATCGTTTTCTTTTGAATGTTTTATTAAAAACAGAACTTTGACTATTCTTTGACTGGCTATAACTTTTGAAATATAACTCCAATGGACCTAATTCTTTGTCTGTTATTTCCCAAATTCCATCTAGTTTGTTTTCATATTTATTTGAAAATTTTCCAAAACAATTTTTTTGTGCTGTTTTTGAATTGTGTGTTAATTAGAATAATTTCAAATAGGAATTTGGAGTGAAGATCAAGTTTGGAGTGCACCTCAAATATATACACATTGAAGGCAAGCATTCTAAACCCTGGTATAATATTTGTCGTGTGTTGCTTGATGTGACTATAACATTGAATTGACCTGAAGTATGCATTATTTCATATGACGGTGTGATAATGTTTACAAATGCATGATGAAAATCCCTTGCTATTGGAATTAATATGCTCGTGAAAGTATTCACCCTCGTATGCCGTTCATGCCTACCCAAAGGAATCGAGAGAAGTCTCTGTCTCCGGTAGACACGAGCTTAGTGCTGACATCTCGTTGGAGCGAGAATGGTAAGTAAGGCATGAAGGGGTATGATGAGTGGGGATTATGTCTAATGTTGTGAAATTTATTTGTTGTGCTAACAATGCAGAGAATACACACCCTCCTGAGTCGACCATAGATCGAGTCTTGTCCTCATTCTCCATCTTTTCATACTGCCACATGTTTTCTAGAAAGAATACAGTTTAGTAAGTTGCAAACCTCTTTCCATGTACTCAAAGGACGAGCAAGAATTAACACTACTAGGGAAAATGCTAGCAGTAGCACGGGAAATAGGGCTAGCAGTAGCACGGGATCCAACGCTACTAGTACGGCGCTAGAGCTAACCTGTAGGAGTAGTGTTGGTTTACCCGCACTACTGCTATACCTACTTAGCGATGCTGCTTTCTGCTAAAGAGCACTACTTCTATATTTATGCATATTTTATTTTTCTTCTATGTATTTGCGTTGTATTTGTACAAGTTTTATAGAGTTTTATAATCATATCAGAAACATGCAATATGCTCATCATATCATACACATAATAGTCTCATCATATCATCACATCATCGAACACAAATCATCTCATCTCATCATAACCACGATATATCGATACAAGTTAAGTGACATGTCTCGAAAAAAGCACCTTCAGGGTCATCACATACACATAGTGACTAAACAAAGATATAGAATAGAAGAGCGGTCACTATGAGCAAGAGCGTAGTAATGTAGTAGTTTTGAGGCGTCGGTTCCAATCCCTCTCTCGCGCTAGCATGAATCTCAATTACCTATCTTCCGCTTTGTCTCTACTATCGAAACCTCTCTTGCTACCGCTAGGAAACTGATTCACCTGGCCTAACACTGAGGCCATGATCGTACACTCCTGGAACCTTCCCTACGTACACGCCGTATCACTTCTTCGCCATCGATGATCTATGTACCTGCATCGTCACATGAGTCGATAACATGCAACATAATATATAGTTGAGCGACAAAATGAGATAGAGTTAGCAAAAACAGAAGCAACATATCATAAACATAAATAACAAAGTTCACCATACCCAAACTACCCTAACTAGAGTGATCTTATCTAGTTGAGGAGGACGGTCTGACTAAATCACAAAGTTTCGTCGTGCATAACTCAAAATTTCTTCATAGAGAAAGTAGTGACTAAACGAACACATTGTTATATATCATCCATCACTCCAACATGTCGTGCCATCCATCCATATCAGGGAGGAAGGACTCAGGCAAGGTGAAAGGCTTCATGCCGAGACGATGAGCAGCTACGCGTGTTGGGATGTCTTCCCGTGACTTTTTCCCTTGTTCGTAGAACATCCCTGTTTTTTTGAGGATCTCCTTGATGATAAATTGGGCAAGTTCATGCAGGATGTCATAGAACTCAGCTTAGAGTCAATGATCTAGTACATTTCCTAGTTTCTTTGCCCATTGCAGAATTTTGGTACTACCGGATTTAGATGACATGTGAAGGTTCTAGCAATCCCGTATGTACTCAAGCATGTGGTGGAGGACATAGAACCCATCACTAAGAGTACCTCTCGGTTGTTGGATGCAGGAGAAGTCGGTCCTATGGCTGAAGGACGGCACACGGTTCCTTGTGTTATTGACCGTGATATCTCCACCCTGTTGATCGTAGCTTAAGATAGAACTGTCGAGAATAGCCTAGATGTGGGTATAATCCTTTTCCCTCATGTTCCTCGATGATTCCAAGTAAAGAGCATGGGAGAATCACCGGAAAAGAACGATGACGACGGCATGCCCCTCGCTATGCAAAATAAGAACACCTCAAATTAACCTCCATGCGTGCAAATGAATGATTGAAATAGAAGGAAAGATATTCGCAGATGATTTACATGCGATGATAATGCAGGAGAATCATATTCTTGTCCTTCTTGGTGACCCTGAAATCGGTTATGTAGTCCCACACATATTCATGGTGCTTTGAGGAGGCCGCCAAGAAGCCCTCGTGCATAAAGTATGGGTCAGCGACACAGATATAAGATATTTGCTCGTGCCTGATGATGTAGTTCATGTAAAAGGCATACAGGCGGACGAACACAAAATCCATCTTTTTCATGTGAAACATGTCAAACATGTAATCGAATCGAAGAAAGAACTTATCCATGGGGAATGTCTGGACATACAACCTTTGTTGCGGCACGTTAACCACGTAGAGCGGGTATCCTGGATTTGTCGAGGCGATGAGGCTTTTCTATGTCAATAACACAACGTCATGAAGTCTCCTTATATCACCGTTTGTAGCATCTACCACTGCCTTAGGTAGGATCGGATCACAGGGGATATGGTATTTTGCTGCACCTGTGATAGGTATCCGTTCTTCAACCTGAGGCTACGGCGGCGGCTGGCTCATAGAAGCAACTTTGCCGCCATTAGGGCCTTTCTTCGTCCTCTTCCTATGCTTCTTTGGTACCGAAAGTGAGTCATACATACCGTCCCTGACCAATGCCCCTAGTGTTGTCCGGCTCATCAATCATGCATGATCCCCACGTTGTTTTCGCTGGGTCGAGGTGGCATGTCGAGACTCTTAGGAAACAACAGGACCCAAATATTGCAATTGCCAAGCCGTGCCAAAATTCATGGAATACTTCCGTATGACCTTTGCTAATAAGTGGTCATATCGAGCGCCCAAAATTCGCCGGAAAGGAAATGAATCAACATTCTGTCATAACATAGGCCACTCAGAATCGTTCTGTGCAAACAATGCTCAAATATCCATCTTCAACACTTCAACACATGTCCAAATATACACGAGGAACCACATGTCCAAAAATATACATGTCCAAAATTCACAAGATAATTAAAAACCTAAGTGTAGAAGAATATTTAGTTAACTACTAAAAAAACAAAAATCAGTTTACTATAGAGCTCTATAATCACCTAATTAACATCTACTATTACTACTACCACTAGTAGCACTAATACAAATGCCCTCGTTAAACCCTGTTGTCCTAACTAAAAACGTATAATTATAATTTTATTTATTTGTTCACAACAAGTTTATATTTCTATATTGATTTTTTCTCTAAACTAAATTTTTATTCTAAACTGATTTTTTCTTCTGTCCACAACAAGCTTATTGTGTGTTAAAACCCTAATTGAACTAGTTAACCTAGCTAACCTAGTTAACCTATCTAACCTATCTAGCCTAGTTAACATAATTAAACCAGTTAACCTAGCTAGTTCTAAAAGAGATGAGGGTGGCGAGATTACAGAGAGGGTGATCGGTGACAGCAAGGGCAGCAGGGGTGGTGTCGCGCCCAAGATGCGATCCTATCCTTATTTTGGCACGAGGGCCTCGACAGGGATACAAGCGCATCTTGTCGTGTTGCAAGAATGGATATCATTGCAAGTACATGTACAGAATAGATGAGTATATGGAATTGGCTTACACTCGCCACAAGCTACATCAATATCACATCAATACGACAACATAGTGAAACATCACACAGAAGAGCAGGGTCCGACTACGGACGAAAACAAATGAAAAAATGACATCCATCCTTGCTATCCCAGGCTGCCGCCTGGAACCCATCCTAGATCAATGAAGAAGAAGAAGAACTCCAAATCAAACAAGCATCAAGCTCACGTCAAATCATCACATTACCTATACCTGCAACTGTTGTTATAGTAATTTATGAGCCACATGGACTCAGCAATCTCATTTCCAAGGGTATCAAGACTATTAAAGCTTAATGGGTGAGGTATGGTTAAGTGGTGAGACTACAACAAGTGACTAAGCATTTGTTTGAGTGGCTAACTTACGAATCTAGAAAGTAAAGTATGGTGGTCTACGCATATAAGACGTGAACTAGTAATGATGACTAACTGATCCTGAACACCTACTTACGTCAAACATAACCCCACCATGTTCTCTCTGGGATAAGGACTCACGAGAAAAGATAGTGACGGTTATGCACACAGTTGGTGTATTTTATTAGGGTTTACTTCAAGTTTTCTATGACCGGGTGTTAAACAAAGTATCCAAGTTTTCCACATAACTGCGGGCACGCCTTTCCGAAAGATTTAACCATGTAGGGGTGCTCCAACTCATCCATCAAAAATTAACCACACGCCGCGAGAATAACCTCGACCATGGATCTCGTGATCTTCCTAGGCAATTCCATAGGAAAACCGACACCTTGAGATAGCCCGACGAAGATCGGAGTTCCTCACGCAAGACATTCGAGAAAGGTAAAACAGATCTAGCAAGGCCGCCTGACATGCCGACAATCCCGATAGGAGTCACGTACCTCGTTCTCAGGGCACGACAGATGAGCAATACATACAGTGGCCTGATCGAAATCTCCTAAGTTGCGCCGGGTTGGCACCGCACAGTGCTCTAGTTTGGACCAACACTCATGAGGAGCACTAGCCCGGGGGTTGATTAAATTATCCGCGGGTGCCGGCGGGTCCCTATGCAATTTTATTAGTTATTAGGCAAATGTAGTACCAATGTTGGGCCTTGCCAGATAAGTTTTATCCCAAAATGAAAATCAAAGGGTCCCCATAACAACCCCGAGCATGTTAGGAGTGCTCAATTATGGAACATAACACCGGTTCACAAGTAACTAGGGGCAGCAAGATTGGAAGAAAACACCGAGCAAAAGGCCAAGCCTTCCACCTTTTACCAAGTATAGATGTACATTAACTTAAATAGCAATAATATTGTGATAACAAAAGAATTTCCATGTTGTCACATGGAAGCAATTGCACCTATGACTAGAAACACTATAAGATGGGCTGAGCAAGCGGTAACATAGCCAAACAAAGGTTTGCTGGGAAGGTAGAGGGTTAGAGGCTTTGATGACAATTTTGGGAGGCTTGTCAAACAAGTGGTAGGTAGCGAGACATAGCGATAGAAAACGAGAAATCTAGCATGGCAATGATAGTAATGGTATCCAGGGAAATGTGTCATCTTGCCTGAGATCTCGCTTCAAAGAAGAATGAGTCCATGAAGAAGACGAGCCAACGTAGTCGAATGAATTCTCACACTCCGAACGATTTCGGAACTCTATCAAGAAGGAACAATCCGAAACAACAATCAACACATGGTACACCACAACATATGCATGCCATGATGCGCAAACAAATATGATGTATGTCCAGTTCAAATATGCAAGGCTTGGTAATTCACATCAAACAACTACTACACATTAAAGTGAAGCTCAATATGCAACGAGTTGCATATTGATGGAACACCACATTTGGATTACTTAGTTCATTCTCGTTTAGGTACACGACAATGTTAAATGTTGATAAACATGGCAAGAGGTGAAGCATAAGGCCACTATCTACCTAGGCATCTTAAATGAGGTTGGAAACAACTTATAGCATTTCCGAAATAACACCATATGTTAATTGTGAAATTGATCCAGATCTGAACTAACCATATTTTATAATTTCTAAACAACAGAATAAATTATTCCAAGCAATTGTACACATCATTCTAGTCGATTTACATATATAAAACATCTCAAACGGAGCTACGGTCTAAAAGATATGACAATCACAAGATTATATGCCATGAATGCAAAATGCATCCAAATGACAACCACAAACTTTTCAAATAATGAATGCATCAACATATTATGATGCTACATGAAATTCTAAGCAGCTTTAATATATGGCATGTCCAAAACGGAGCTACAGTTCAACCATAACAACCAAGACAAGTTTTATTTCAAATCTGCCCAAAACTGCAAGATGGCATATTGCACACATGAAAACAACGAGCTACAAGATTCTAAAAGGGAGAAAATAAGCATGGAGCAGTAGAATATTACACATAATTTATTTCATATTCATATATCATACTCAAAAGAGGCATGGATAACATGGTAGTAAGCTCACAACATAGCTAATAGAAAACAGTTTCAGGCTTAGTGAAAATAGCAGTTTTGACAGTGCAGTTTTTTATCACGAAGGTATATTGACATCAGTAAAACTATAAGATACAGTGCATATTATGGCATGAAAAATAATAGCGTGGTAGTAGACATTATCAACTACAATTAACTCCATTACACCTACCCCAAAGGGCAAGACAACAACAAAATATTATAGACACTCAAAACAGCAGTATTATATAGCATGTTGGGAACAAGAAAATAACACCTAAACATGCATTATCATGGCAACCAAAATGACCAGGGGCTAGTGCACATATCAAAGAGCACATCTCACGTTCAAAATTATTTCATATCATGCGTGTATTAAATCATACGAAAATAAAAAAGGGCATCATAGCTAAAAGGGAATGCACACAACTTACTCAAATGACAAAACTAAATGCACAGATAAATGGCACCATTAATTATGCAAGTTGACATAAACCGATTTAACAAGTTATTTATGCAAATTGAATACAAACATCACATTAAACATATTTATCATGCATGAAAGTGCGACATTATGAATCTAAACAAAATTCTACAGTTTTCACACAAAAAACGTGTCGATGTGATGCATGGTTATTTCATTACTATCAATGCAAAATAATGGCATTTACTAAAATTATGCAATGCAATAGATAATTACTAAATCCGCATAGAAAAAACACAACGAATCCGAGCGCTAGTAATCAAAATGGGCCTAGGGTGGGGCTAAGGGGGCGCTCACCATGGGCTACTAGGCCGGTCCGGGAGGCAGGCTGGACCTTGCGCGGCTGCGCCTTGCACGAGACGGGGGAGGCGAGCCCACGCGCTTGTGGTGGCCCACCTGGGCGACAAGGGCGAGCGACCACTCCCTGCTCAATCTCGAGCGGGACGAGCGAGCGGCAGCGGTGGCACCTATAGGCGAGCGACGACGGGGCACTCCGACGACGTGGATCGGATGAGGATGGCCGGATCTAGTCGCCGGTGTCCTAATCCCCTTGATCCCGGGCGGATCCAGGCAGCGGGGAGATCCAAGGTCGTCCATGGCCGTCGGGAGACAAAACGGCGAGGCGGGCGGCAAGACGAGGCCATGGCGGGGCTCGTGCTCCAGCGAGGGAGCTGCTGGCGACGGGGAGGAGGTGGCTCCCTGGAAGCGCATGGCGAGGGTGATGGCAAGGCGGCTCGGGAAGGCCTCGGCCTAGAACGGGCCCGGGGCAGGCCGTGTTCAGGTCCGCAGGCCTGAGAGGTGGGAAGCGGCTGTGCGGGAGACGTGACGGCGCCCATGTGGCCACGGGCAGCGGTTGGCGGCGGCGCACGGGGCGAGGCGACCAGGTGGCGGGGTTGGGGGTTGGTGGGCATGAAAAATGATGCGAGAGGAGGGAGGAGCCTATTTTTGGATGTGGGGGGTGTCCATATATAGCAGTTTTGCCTCGGGTTTGGGTCAAGGTTGGTTTTTCGACCCTCCGATCGCGATCGGACGGTCTGGTCGGAGGGGTACGTGTTTGGTGGGCTAGTGGGATGCTGAGAGGGGTCATGGGCTGAGGAGAGAGGGAGATTTGCGGCCTGTGACACGAGTTTTTGAAACACTAAAACGACTGATAAATAAACCGATTACCGCACTGCTACGGTCGACCGTTCGGATATCAAACAAACTCAGAATGCGACAAAATTTGGCAGGCGGTCTACCGACAATAAAACAAGACCGCACGCCAACTTTCGACCCAATCCGAGACAGTTTTATACGCACTTAAAAACAATATTTTAATCGATGCCGCGGTTGCGTGCATGTGTTGTTGGTCTCGAAACGGTAGACAACACGAACGGAGAGAACCGACAGCTATGAACGGATGCAAGTTTTCGAAAACGAGAGACGATGCCATGCAGATCATGCAAATGATGCGATGATGAATGCCATAACCAAACGAAACACAGACGAGAATGGGAATAAAAGGGGAATCTTCTGAAGCGTTGGTCCCGGGCTGTTATAGGCGGCAAGCGAGGCAGGTCGGCGAGGGAGGTAGGTCATCGAGGGAGGCAGGGGCGGCGAAGGCGCACGGCTCCGGTGGCGTCGAGGGAGGCTTGGGCGGCAAGGGACCATGGCTCCTGTGGCATCGAGGGAGGAAGGTGAGGCGAGGGGCGCACAGCTCTAGTGGCGTCGAAGGCGCGCAGCTCCATTGGCTCTGGAGGCATCGAGGGCGCGCGACTTCGATGGCTCTGGTGGCATCGAGGGCGGTAGGAGGAGGCAAGGACAACATGGGCGGCAAGGGAGGCATGATACGGCGATGGCATCGAGGGAGGCGAGAAAAAATAGTGGCAGTAAGGGAGAAGAGAAATTTGGAATTGGGGAAAGGAGAGAAGCCCGTGCGGGGCTATATCTAAAGTAAAAGTAGCGCGGGTTGGGAACCAGCTCTATTGCTACTTACTAATAGCTATAGTGCTGGTTCCCATCCCCTGCCACTGCCACTTTAGCTATAGCGCTGATATAGAAACCATGCTACTACTTTTCCTTTCCTTTTTTTCTTTTATTTTTCTTTACATTTTCTTTTTTCCTTTCTCTTTTTTATATTTTTTCATTTTCATTTACTTTTCTATTTGTTTTTAATTTTGTATAGTTTCCTTTTTGGTTTACCTTTTCTTTTTCTCCTCCAAAAGATGACCATTCGATATGCATGATGATGGGATGGGGATGAAATACAACATATAAGTAAGGATATATATATATATATATAATCATTTGACTGATAATGGTTAAGTACGTATACTAAATAGGAACATATACATAAATGATGGTTTCTCAGCGTCGACGGTTTCCTTTCTGAGTGAGATTCTTTCCTTTCTTCTTCGATGCCGAGTAATTGATCCCGTCATTTTGACTTTTCATTTTCCATGGAGTGCGGTTTTTCTTAGGTAATTCAGTCTTACTTCTTCTTTTGACATATGCTTCATCATCATTGTCATCTTCCCTCACCGGGTCGCTGAACTGGTCGTAGTCTTCCTTGTTAGCGACCCGGTCCATTCTAACGATCCTCCTTTTGCCTCTCCTCACGACATAAAGTCTCTGATAATCAGGGCGGTTATGAGGAAGCAATTTGTCACGTTCTTAGCGTGTACCCATGCATGGCTCGGTTTTGGCGATGATGTTCAATGTAGATACTCTATTCGCGTGGGGTATTGACATGGTAGTGAAGTATCGATTCTCTTTTTTGACTGCCTTATCGCATATGACATGGAACATCGTCACGCTATGTAGTCCCACATAGTCAAGCTCCCTGATCTCTTCAACACTTCCGTAGATTCTTTCAGTTGCCTCGTTATCATTGGTCATGCATTCCATCATCACCCATCAGTTCTGGCAATCACTGTTTATGCCTTTTGCCTCCATATATAATGTCTATCTATTGACGTCATATGCCTGATAGGTCATGAGGTTGGTCATGGGGCCATGAGCTAAGGCGTGTATGAGCAATCCGTCCGCACTGCCCTCTTCAGGGGGATTAGCAAGAACATGCTCTTTAAACAAATGCAAGAAAATGGAGTTGTGCTCTCTAGTAACTTCGGCGTCCATCTTGTGTAGCCCCTAGTCACGAAACTTCTTTACGATGGTTTCTTTGTGTAGTTCCATGAAAGGATCTACCACATCTAGGTGTTGTATCACTACTAAGTTGATATGTCCGAGTCATTGCGTCGACCCGAGTAGTCCACATGCAATTTCCTCTAGCCTCCTAAGGTGCTTGTTAATGGGCAAACCAACAATAGGGTTTTCGTCGCTTAGATAATTCTCGTAGAAGGAGATGCACTCTTCTTGGATGCTTCCATCCGGATGGGACGAGTTACGAATGAATACTTTGTTGACCCCATACATCCTCTCGAACGACATCATGCTATGAAGGAATGTCCTCCCAAGGTCGATGATGTCGTCCATAATGTGGACACACATATGCAACATGATGCCAAAGAACATGGGAGAGAAGTAAATCTAAATCTCATTTAGTATGACAACGATCTCTTCTTGTAGCCATTGAACCCACTTCACACTGATCGATTTCCTAGAGATAACATCAAAAGAGTTGTAGAGACCAGTAATCGTTTCACGGACATGCTCGTCCATTATACCTCTAAGGGCAACCGGAAGAATCTAGATCATACTCACGTGATAGTCATGAGACTTCATCCCACTGAACCTTTTATTTTGGTGTCTAGAGTTCTGCTTATCTTCCCGTAGTAACCGGAAGTAACTTTGATTCCGGTAAGGCACTTGAAGAATTTATCGATATCCTTTGGACTTCAGGTGAAGCAAGAAGGGGGGCCATAGTTCTCTTCCTTCTTGTTGACTTTTCTGCCCATGTCCCTTGCCTCTGTCTACGTCTTTGTCTCGTCAGACTATTTACGGGATGGCATGTGTAGATCTACCATGGTCTTCAAATCTTCGATGTCTCTTCTAGTCTTCAACCCATCCTTGGTCTTATCCGGCATGTTCATCACTGTTGCGAGCAAGCTCCTCAAAATAGGCTTTTGCCTCGCCTTATAGATAAAGCAAATATCCATACAACCACATCCAAAGTCTATCATCACAATAGCCAGGGCCATGGACCAAGCTCGGCCAAAATAAAAGAAAGAAGAATGAGAAAAAGCCCATCTAGTAAATGGCTAGAACATCTAAGGCACGGCAAGGCGACGCGCAGTAGCCTTAAGCACATCCAGCATGGCCTCCAGCCGCTCCTTGTCTCTTTGTCAATGCTGCATAAAAGCAAGGAATTTGAAGAGGGAGTCAGACGCTTACCTCTGGAAAATCCTCTCTATCACCATCTTATTACGAGTCATCCAAAGTGTCTAGGCCATAGAGGAAAACACGAACCAAAATAAATGGTGGCGGCAGCCAGTTTGGTTGGCCTTGAGGTGAAGGAATTTCAAGAGGTCCTCGGCCTCCCTTTCGGGCCCGAGGGCGTCCTGTATGAAGTCTCACTTGTTTCGTCCCGCTGTGCAAGAGAACATGATGTGTGTAATCATCTGTGCAACAAATCATAACGGGCCTAAGCCATTGCCTGGTCCATGCCGCTTGCGCACCTCCGTCCCAAAGGGGAGCCGGTTGTGAAGTAGGTGCCATATGAAGATCTTTATTTTATGCGGTATCGACACCTTTCACAATGGAGACAACCAGGGAGTTGGAGGCACACACCATAACGCGTGGTATGTTGTTTTTACCAAGAATTCTTGCGAAAGGGATAGACACCAGGCCACTGAGTCATGGTATTCCTCGAGCCCTTGCGGCAAGGCGTCTAGTAGGCATTGCCACGCGGTCGCGGCTATCATGTTGAATGTTCGCATGAAGCTAAGGTCCCAACGGGCCTGGTGGTAGGCGTTCGAGACGAGGAGGGAAGGGTTCGTGTATATGGAGAATACGGTGGGGAATGTCATCCTGAGTGGATGATCCCTGAGCCATGGGTCAAGCCAAACCTGAGTCCCCTGACCATTCCCAATACTAAATGGGACACCGAGGTGAATCTCATTGTTTTTCTTCTGGATAGCACGCCAGAATTGAGATCCTCCAACGCGAGATCAAGCAAGGAGAGGCTCACCTCTTAGGTATTTCCCGTGGAGGAGTTGGAGCCACAATCCACCCTCGCAATGAAGGATCTTCCAGACCAGCGTAGCATGAGGTCATTATTCATAATGCGAGAGGATGTGATACCTAAACCCCCTTGATCCTTTGGCAAGAAGATGTCAGCCCATTTGACCATTTGGTACTTCTAACGGACAAAAGCGACCTACCAGAAGAACCTGGCTAGTTCCTTGTCGAAAGAGCTATGTATGCTCTCTGGCAGGATATAGAGGCCCGTCATGAATATCGGCAAGCTAGCCAGATTCGCACCAGTGAGGATCATTTTTCTTCCCATGGAAGTGAAACATCCTCGCGAAGGTTCGGCTTCAAGGCCACGTGCCCAACTAGTGGGTCGAATCCCGAAGCCGGTATTCTCGACTCGGTGAGGGTCATCCCTAGGTAAGTTGTGGGGAAGGCCGAGAGCCCGAAGTTCGGGTTGTCAAGGACAAAGACTTTGATTTTATCGAAGTTAATCTTAAGCCCCGACATCAATTCAAAGCAGAGCAGAAGGAATTTCAGGTTTATGATGTCCGAGCTGGATCCCTGCACCATAATCATGGTGTCATCCGCATACTGGAGTTGGGTGACTCCACCGGGAATGAGGTGACCGACGACCCCTTTAAGGTGGCCCACCATCTATGCTTTGTCCAGAATCCCGGCTAGGACATCACGACAAGGTTAAAGAGAAGGGGAGAGATAGGGTCCCCCTGCTTCACCCTAGCCGAGGAGGAGAAACAGGGTCCCACCTTGCATACAATCTGTCATCAAAACCTTAGCAGTTCAGCTCTAGCCTCAAGAAGGAACAATCTAGGTGGTCATGCGCCTTCTGAAAGTCCAACATGAGGAAGACATCTTTGGTCCCCGGTGAGTGGACCTCGTGGGCAATTTCATGGAGGGCTAAGATCCCGTCATGAATCTGATGGCCCTTCAAAAACGTCGTGTGAAGGGGACGATCTAGCTGCTCAGCAAGGGGGCCTAACCGATTTGCACAAACTTTAGCGAAAATGCGTTCTAGTACATTGATCACTGTAATAGGTCTAAAATGCCTAATATCCGTTGCCCCAACTATATTGGGAATCAAGGTAATCACATGGCATGGCTCGAGACTACACTGGTAGTTCCCCAAAGATTAATGGATGATGTAGCACCATGACGGTAAGTATTTCCCTCAGTTATGAAACCAAGGTATCAAACCGTAGAGGAAGATCACGCACCCACGTAAATAGCACCTTGTCATAGCCCTAGCTTAGTCATTGCATAATCATTATGTCATCATGTTTATTTACCCTGAAAGTGAATCGTGTGAATTTTCAAATCCTCAGTATTCTCGTTAAACTCTTAAATTATTGGCAAGGGTTAAATTTCAAACCAATAATTTTGGAATAACAGAAGCATTTTATTTGTGGCCTTTGATTGATATCATAGCTATTTGAATTGGATTTATATTTACTATTAAAAATATAAGTCCAATAATTCCAAATATTTTCTGGGACTTTGGAATAGTTCATATTGCATCCACAATTGTTTTGAGATGCAGCAAAAATGATATGGTTTGAAAACTTTCAGATGCAACAAAAATGATTTGGTTTTTTAAAAGAGGTGAAACCTCACCTGGGCGTCTTATCTGAGCAACTGGTGGCTCAACCCACCACTATCGCTCCCCTGTCGTCTTCCTCCTCGTGCCAATAGGCAGGGAAGAAGTGTGGAGAGCGCGTCGAGCTCCTGGCCATCTCCTGCTTCCCTCCTGTTGTGATGGCGGGCTGGAAAGACCCCCAGGGCCATCTGGTTCGGTTCCTCCTCCCCATTTTGTCCCCTCTCGCCTCTACTCTCTTCCCCTCGCTCTAGCTAACCACCGCTGCAGCTCTCCGCCGATGTTTGCACAACCTCTGCCTCCCCCTCGACCACTCGACTTGCCCAAGAGCTCCGCCAAGTTGTCTCCGTCCTCTCCATGGAGCCACGCTTCTCCAGAAGCCCAGCAATGCTGATTTGTCCGTCATCTTCAAGCTCCGGTCGTCGGAAGACTTGCCTTCGATTGGCTCCGTCCAGTTCGTCCCTGAGCCTTCGAGACCCTCGCCAGACTCCATGTGAGCCACTGATCTTTTCCCCTAACTCCGTGTGCTCCTTTGTGTGCCCTAGCTAGTTGCTTGTCCATGACCCTCGCACGCTGCTGCCTGAGCTCAATACGGGCACACCTATGGTGATCATTTGGTCCCTTTGATATGTCCATCGTGCTCACATCAAGCTGCAGAGCGTACCTGGCGCATTAGCTGACCCTCTAATGCATCGCAAGGCCGAACCTGATGGCAACCGAGCTCTGTTTGCCGCCGGTGTGGTTGATGTTGACGCTATGGTCCATCTCCGGTAACGCCGTCCACAATACTATATGCGCGTGAGGCCCCAGAACACGTCGAGCTGCTCCGCTGCCCAAATGGTCATCGGAGGAGGAATTCTAATGACCTCCGCTGTCTCTGGCTACGCTGGCATCGAGCCGCGAGTCAACTCCAGTGGGTTTGACTAGGGTTGACCATGATTTGACCCCTAAGGGTCCATGACAGGTGGGGCCAGCCCCTGGCTTAATTAGATTGAGCGCCTAATTAAGTTAATTAACCTATATTAGTTAGTTGTGTAACTCACAGTGGGCCCCAGGCCTGCTAATTGGTTTAGTTAGGATTAGGTTAATGTTATTTAACCCTGTTATTAGCTAAGACACTAATTAGTGGGTCCCACTGGTCAGGTTTGATCTTGCCAGCCCAGTTGAACTAGTGACGTCATCCTTAGGTAATGCTGACGCAATATACACTGTTTGGAATTAAAATAAATCATTTATGATTTATTTATTTCAAAAACAATTTAAAATTTCTAAAAATCATAGAAAATAATGTGTAACTCAAATGAAAATAATTTATACATGAAAAATGATCAGAAAAATCCAATGAATCTGTTTATGTCATGATAATTTATGTTTGAACAAGTTAACATAAACAAGAAGGACATTTTATGATTAGGGTAATATATGAAATATCATTTGGAGTTGGAATTTAAACTTGTTTGAATTCCACTTCAATTAACCTTGTTAACTATTTCTCTAGGTCAATTCAGTACCTTCACATGCCATGTCATACATCATGTTTGTTGCATTGCATATAATGTGTCCCTTTCTTGTTTGTCAGTGTTGTTCCTACTGGGTAAACGATGGTTCCGACATTGTGATTGTTGTTGTCGATGAATTCTCATTGTTATCTTCAGAAGTGCTAGGCAAGCAAACCCACTTGAGCATACTGATATAAACCAATTCTCTCGCTCCTGCTCTATTTTACTGCATTAGGACAATAATGATTCAATTGTTATATGTTCTCGGTAGTTGAACCCATTCCTTTGCATGACCTGTCTTTGTCATAGTAAATAAGCTGAAAAAACTTAGCATGAGTACCAACTGTTTGAGCCTTGATGTGCCTACTCATCCATGCTTGCATACTTACCGTGCCTGCTATGCTTAGAGTCGTGTCGTGTCAGGTCTGATCCATCTGGGCGATGAATCGTAATGGTAGTGTTCATGTCCTACTAGGTGAGAGCTAAGTTTGTCAACACGATTTGGTAAAGGTAGCGATGAGAGGCCATGTACGAGTACATGGCAGGTTGTCTCATTGGGACCATCCTTAAGAACTGAGTTCTATGTATGTTATCCAAGACACGATACTACCACACATTGGGCTCCTGGTACTCCAAGCTCTCTCGGCTTATTAATCACCTAGATCTTTGTCAAGGAGTTGCAACTAGTTTCTGGTGTTTGTAGGAAAGGTGTTGGCGGCCATGTATAGCCCTGCCCGACGAGGTGGGCTGTGATGCGATATATACACAATGGCATGGTGTACCAAGTGTCACCCGAATGGTGGACTTGTGGAACCCTATGCACATCGTTTGGGGCCTTAGAGGAAACTTCGGTCGGGATTCCTTTTGTGTTCAATCTCAAATAGGCGATAAACCTGGACTAGGGGCTTGTGTTATTGACTGTCGTGGGCAACTCCCTTGCTCGGCTTCCACTTGAAGGTTGCCTAGGTGCCTTTTTACGTGCACATGGCGATAAGTGGCGGGAGCGTGTGTGAAGAAGTATACCCCTGCAGGGTAAATGATGTGTTTGAATAGTCGCGTCCTTGGATATGGACTATTTGGAAAACTTATGAGCTTCATAGACAACCTGAAAAGGATACACTAAAATGCGCAAGATAATTGTGAGTGATATGGATGGCCTTCTCATAGGGAGATGCGAGTGGATCCATAGTGGTGTTATTTGGTTAATATGTGGACTAGTTTGCGCTGTTCCACCTCAAAGAAAGTACTTGTAGTCGTAGTACAGGTTAGCCAAGATTCAAAGCTGGCTTGCTGCAATAAACTCCACAACCCCCTTCATTGATATTGATGCACATGTAGATAGTTCTGATGTAAGTCTTGCTGAGTACCTTTGTACTCACGGTTTCTTAATTTCCATTTTTGTTAAGGAGACGTCAGTCTCATTAGTGATTCTTATGGCGTGAAGTTTGATGTTGACCAGATTAGCTTGGGAATCCCAGACAGAGGTTTGGTTCCTTCCGTAGGGTCGCTGTAGATTTTTAGGATCCTACAACCACTTTTAGTAGATGTCTATACCTAGACATGTGTTCTTCCGCTTGTTTCTTGTATGACTTGAGTGTTGGGTCATGTGACCCCTGTTTGTAATACCACGCTCTGTTCGCTCTTATGAGTCTTTAATAAATACTTGAGTCATAGAGTTATGTTGTGATGCCATGTTGTATCTACGCATATCGTGCATATTGTGTGTATGTTTGAAATGCATTGGTATGCGTGGGATTCGACAACTAGTCGTATGCCTATGGTATCCTCCTTTACAGGGAAATGCCTCTTTGTGCTTTAGTTGATCCTTGATAGCTTGCTACTGCTCCGGACACATTGATTGACTGACATGTACCGTTCTTTAATATTATGTCTGTCACTTCGGGGACATGTCATGCAGTGTAATGGAGTCCGTGTAGCTTGCTACGACTTCTCTACACACGTTGATGACCGACACCTGCACTGTTGGGTTATGTATGTCTGTCTTTGTATGGTTGTGCCACTTGGGTATATAACTAGTCATGTAGACCTGGGTTCTTTGACATATGATTGCTAGTGACATATTCATATAGGTGAGCTAAAAGGCGCAAACGGTTCTAGCGAAGGTAAGGTGGCAACCGTGGGGATTACCGTGCGTGAGGCCGCAAAGTGATATGATGTGTTACATGCTATACTTGTATGACTTAGGATCGGGGTCCCGACACACCTGCACACAAACAAAAATTACATGCAACCCGACACGAAAGAGAGGTTGTCACGCTCTCTACAGTAATAAGATAGGTTAATTAATGATAGTTTTGGCAAATAGATCTCACATGAACACAAAATAAAATAAGTAAACAAAAAGTGCAGCAAGGTATTTTTTGTTTTTTGTATTAATAGATCTGAAAACAAAAGTGCAATTACTAAATGGAAAAGCAATATGATGCAAAAGTAGACCCAGGGGTCGTAGGCTTCACTAGTGGCTTCTCTCATGAGTATAGCACACGGTGGGTGAACAAATTACTGTTGGGAAATTGATAGAAGATCAAATAATCATGATGATATCCAGGTAACAATCACTATATAGGCATCATGTCCAAGGCAAGTAGACTGAAATGATTTTGCATCTACTTCGATTACTCCACACATCGACCGCTATCCAGCATGCATCTAGTGTATTAAGTTCATGGGAAAATAGAGTTATGCAATAAGAATGGTGACATGATGTAGACAAGATCTATTCATGCAGCAATAGACCCCATCTTGTTCTCCTTAACGGCAACGATACAAGCGTGTCTTGCTGCCTCCTCTGTCACTAGAAAAGAACACCACAAGATCGAACCCATCACAAAGCACCTCTTCCCATGGCAAGAAAAATCGATCTAGTTGGATTAACTAAACTTATAATTCGAACAATAAATACGACGCTATAGGTAATCATGCAAATAAGAGATCAAAGAAGACTCAAATCATATTCATTGATAGATACTGATCATGAACTCAAAATTCATCAGATCCCAACAAACACACCGCAAAAGTCATTACATCAAATAGATCTCCAAGAGACAATTGTATTGAGAAACATAGAGAGAGAGGAAGACATCTAGCTACTGCCTACGGACTCGTAGGTCTATGGTGGACTACTCAAACATCATCGGAGAAGCACCTATGAAGAAGATGAACCCCTCCATGATGGTGTTAGATTGGATCTCGAGGTCCAGTAACTTGCGTCGGCTAGAATTGTGTTTCGTCGACACCCTTGGGGCTTTCTGAGTATTTGCAAATTTATAGGCTCGAAAGTCGGTTGAGGGGGTGCCCGAGGATCCCACCCTCTACCAGACCGTGCTAGGGGCCTGTGGTGCATCCTAGTGGAGGGTGCCCACCCTGGCCCCCCTCTTCTGGTAATATTTGTCCCATCTGCTTCCTTCGCGTCCATAAAAATTCCACAAAAATCTCCACATCGTTTGGGCTCCCTTTGGTACTGATTTTCTACAAAGTATAAAACAAGCAAAACAACAACTCACACGTTGACACTATGTCAATAGGTTAGTCCCAATAAATGATATAAAGTTGCTATAAAATGATTGGAAAACATGACAGATTGATAATATAACAACATGGAACAAGTAAAAATTAAAGGCGTTGGAGACGTACCAGCATCCCCAAGCTTAATTCCTACTCATCCTAGAGTAGGTAAATGATAAAAACAGAATTTTTGATGTGAAATGTTGCCAATCATGTTCATCACATATTCCTTTCTTTATAGTATGGACATTTGGAATTTTCATATGCTTCAAAGCAATAGTCTTGCATTGACTTTAATACTCAAGCATATCAACAAGCAAGCATGTCTTTCAAAATATCAACACTAAAGCAAGCTATGCCTAGCCCATCATGCTCAATCATTGATCCCATAATAATACATACTGAAATATTAGCTACAACTAATTCTCAAGTACGACCATAGTGCCCCTTAGTTGGTTCTTTATATGAGAAGATGGAGACTCAAATTGAAAAATAAAAATTGCATAAAGTAAACAGATAGGCCCTTCGTAGAAGGAAGTAAGGATTTGTAGAGGTACCAGAGCTCAAGTGTTTAAATTGATAGAGAAAACTATTTTGAGTGGCATGCCTTTCCTATCAACAAAAACGACCAAGAGATTTCAATATATTTCTACACTAGATGCATCATAGGAGGTTCCCAAACAGAAAATAAAGTGTATTCCTTTTTTCCACCATACTTTCACTTTCCATGGCTAGTTGAATCCATGGTTGCATTCCATACCAAAACTTTCCAAGGAATTTATTATTTGACAACATAAAGTGCATTTCTTCTCTTTTCCATTTTGTGATTGGGCATCCCTATTACCGCCATACTCTCATGCAATGAAAAGTGAATAAACACTCGTCTTGAGAATAACACATCTAGGATGAAAAAATATCGGTCACCACCTACCTTTTCATGAGCGGTATGAGAACACAAAAATGAAAATTTATTTTGAAAGTCTAGATATGGCACATACAAATTTGCTTGGAACGACATGGAAATAGCATATATAGGTAGTTATAGTGGACTCATATGGCAAAACTTGGTTTAAGGATTTTGGATGCACAAGTAGTATTTCTACTTAGTACAAGTGAAGGATAGCAACCAAGAAAAAAAATCACATAAGCAAGCATTAAGCATAACTAACACTGAATGATGCACCATAAGTAGGATGTAATTTCGTAGCACAACTATTCACTTTCGTGCTTGCATAGGGAAACACAAACCTTAACACCAATATTCTTACGAAGCATAATTACTCACTAACATAACTCACATATCTCCATTGTCATGTCTCAAAACTAGTACAAAGAATCAAGTTTAATTTGTCCAATGATCTTCATGAAAGATTTTATTATATCCCTCTTGAATATCTATCACTTTGGGACTAGTTTAATATGTTGCAATTGCTTTTGACAAGCTCACATGGATATAAGTGAAGAACATGAGCATATAAGTTTCATCTCTCGAAATAATATAAGTGAAGCATGAGAGGATTTATTCGAAATTAATAACTCAAATTAATATAAGTGAAGCATGAGAGCATTTGTTTGGAGATGTGAAAGCACGCCATGCGTAAAGAGAAATTCTAATAAATTAGCATAATTTTGGTTCTCTCAAATAGGTGCGTGCAGCAAGGATAAAAGAAAATAAAGCAAAGATACAGGACGCTCCAAGCAAAACTCATATGAGTCAAAATATGAGAATTTGGCTCCCCGGTACTACAAGGGGAGATGAAGACGAGACCCCATCATGGCTTGGCAATTGCAAGAGTTTGGTCATATTGTGGCCTAAGAGTCTCCTTTGTTTGGAGACGGCCGGGAGCACACCCATGACAAAGCAGCCTCCTCAAGGTATGGAGACCATCATAGCGGATGGCATGAGGAAGAGGCCCCTTTAGAAGCAATGCATGATGCCATGGACGAGGGTGATGATGTTCTAGAATATCTCAATACCGGCGCCGACAACTATGACAATGAAGGATAGATGGCTCAGCAGCAGTATGACGCAGGGTTTGAGCATGATGAGTTGATGCCTGAATTGTCGGAGGAGGAACATCTTATGACTGATGGCAAGAAGTCTCTCTTCATGCAATCCTCGCAGGACACACCTCTATATGTCCCCTCAACCCAGCAACAACAACGTGAGGGTCGGTCATTTTTGCTAAGCCGGACAACACTAGGGACGGTGGTCAAGGACGGTATGTATGGCTCACTTATAGAACCAAAGAGATCGAAGAAAGTCCCTAATGGCAGCAAAGCTGTTTCTATGGGCCAGCCTCCTCCACAACCTCGGGTTGAAGACCGCATACCTATCAAAGGTGCGGCGAAATACCATATCACTGGTGATCTGATCCTAACTAAGAAAGCGGAAGAGGCCATAGAGGGCAATCTAAAGACACTTCATGACGATGTGCTGTTGAGAGAGAAAGGCCTTATCGCCTCGACAAATCCAGGATACCCTCTCTACATGGTTAACATGCTGCAACAATGGTTGTATGTCCAGGCACTCCCCGTAGAGAAGTTCTTTCTTTGATTCGATTACATCTTCGACATGTTTCACATGACAAGAATGGATTTTATGTTCGTCTGCCTATATGCCATGTACACGAACTACATCATAAGGTGAGAGCAAACATCTTATATATGTGTCGCTGACACGAACTTCATGCACGAGGGCTTCTTGGCAGTCGGCACGAAGCATCGTATATGTGAGGAACTACATCACCGGTTTCATGGTCGCCAATAAAAAGAAGGAGTTGATTCTTCTGCCTTATCATCCCATGTATGTCATCTGTGCCTATACTTCCTTCGATTTCAATCATTCATTTGCACGCGTGTAGGCTAATTTGAGGTGTTATTATTTTGTGCAGCGAGGGGAATGCCATCCTCATCATTCTCCCCCCCCCCCCGATTTATCCCACGCTGTTTACTTGGACTCATTGAAGAACAATAAGAAAAAGGATTACAACCACATCAAGTCTATTGTCGACAATGCTATCAAAAGTCACGGCGAACGGGGTGGAGAGTTCTTGGTCAAGAAGAGAAGGAAGAGCCCGCCCGGCTTTAGACATAAGATCGACTTCTACTGCATCCAGCAACTAGGAGGTACTCTTAGTGATGGATTCTATGTCCTCCACCACATGCTGGAGTACAGATGGCATTACTAGAACCTTGGCATCTCCCTTAAATCTAGCGATGCTGATATTCTGTAATGGTCAATGAAACTAGGAAATGTACCGGATCATCGACTACGAGCTGAGTTCTATGGCATCCAGCGTGAACTTGCCCAAGTCATCATGAAGGAGGTCCTCAAAAAAACAGGGATGTTCTACAAAAAAGGTGCAAATGTCGCGAGAAGACGTCCGAACACATGTAGCCGCTCAGTGTCTCGACCTGAAGTCATTCACCTCGCTCGAGTCTTTCCTCCCTGATTTGGAAGGATGGGAGGACATGTTTGAGTGATTGACGACATATAACAATGTGTCCGTTTAGTCACTACTTTTTATATGATGAAACTTTGAGTTATGCATGACGCAACTTTGTGATGTAATTAAATCGTCCTCCTCAACTAGCAAAGAACACTCTAGTTAGGGTAGTTTCGCTATGATGAACTTTGTTATTTATGCTTATGATATGTTTCTTCTATTTTAGATAACTCTATCTCTTTCTATTTCTCAACTATATATTATGTTGCATATTATCGATTCATGTGACGATGTAGGTACATAGATCATCGATGGTTGAGAAGTGCTACACCGTTTAGGTAGGCAAGGTTCCAGTAGTGTACGAAGAGTGGCCTAAGTGTCAGGCCCATGTGCACTAGTTTCCGGGCGGTAGCCAGAGAGGGTTTGATAGCAGAGCCGAAGCGGAAGATTGTTACTAGAGGTGGTGCATGATCTTACTCATAGTGATCGATCTTCTTTTCTATATCTTGGTTTAGATATCGATGATGAGACATGTGTATGTGATGACCATGTAGTTGCTTGTATTAGAGACATGTCAACAATTAACTTCTATTGCTATATCGTGACTATTATGTGTATGATATGATGAGCATATTTCATGTCTCTGATATGATTATAATACTGCATAAAACCTCTACAAATAAAGCACAAATACATAGCAGTAAAAAAAATACGCATAAATATAGAAGTAGCGCTCTTTAGCAAGAAGCTATAGCGTGTGGTGCCGACGCTACAACTATATAGCAGTAGTTATGTAGCAGTAGCGCCCACAGGACACACGCTACAACTAAGTGGCAGTAGCGCGTTTTGAACCTATAGTACTACTAAGAAGCTACAACAGTAGCGCCAACGAAGCAACGCTACTGCTATAGGTTAGCGCAGGCGTCGGTGCTACTGTTATCGATGTATGCAGCACTACTATTAGCCTTTCTCATAGTAGTAGCCAACCAACCCTATGGTGTGAACGAGAAGAAGAAGCCGCTCACCAAGAGGAGCACCAATAAAGTAGGAACCGAGTGCAGGAACCTCACCAACAACCTCAAGCACATCATGTCGAGCCCAATGATGACGAAGCCCCAAGTCATAGAGCTGAGGGTCCCGATATTTCGATGAGATGATAACTATCGATTTGGTGGATACAACTTTAACAATTCGACTACGAACATGCAGGACGTTGCGCCTTAGTATTCACTAAACCAATCTCCAAGATCTTATTAACCACGCCGGAGCACGGTCAACCTGATCACAAAGGTCTATTCCTATAATCAATCGAAGAACAAGAAAGAATATGATAATGCAATCTGAATATTGCGAATATATATGAAGTACTAACAAGGGCGGGCTTCGGAAAGCAGTCTTGGTCTGGTTGTTGGACATGAACCAAAAACACGAATTGGCAATGGCTAACTTTTAACTAAACAAAACCCAAGGAAAAAGCTACTAGATTGATATACTTATATTGGAGCAAAGAGTGGCGGCCAAGACGGTGGGAGTACGTCTGAAGGTATCCCCAAACTATTCCTTGATTGTACAAGGCCCATGGGCCCAAGTGGAGGTGATGCAACACCTTTGGACTTCTAGTTTGACTCGGATTCTACTACAATGTCATATTGTTTCATAAATATCATCACTCTCCTGATTTTTTGGATTCTACTACAAGTGGAGGTGCAGTCCGAATCTGAGTCCATAACATGAGTATTTTGGGTTGTATCTTCGATTGGTCCAAAAAATGCATGGGAAACTTTTTGAACAACACCTAATCATTTTCTTTGAAGTGATAGGACCTCTTGAACAACATTTAATCATTTTCTCTTCCTTTGTCTTCACACCTGGTTCGTAAAAATGTTCAACAATTCTACATTTAGGCATAAAACAAAAATAGGTGAAGTATTTTTTGTTCTGGATAGCATAAATAAATTATTTCATAATTATTATAAGAAATCACCTCACAAATATGCATGTATGCAATGTTTTGGGTTGTATTCAACATAGACGTGTCCTCATCATTGTCCCCTTCTTGAAAATAAATCCAACCTCAGCTTTGCTTAATCTGAAATGTGGCTAACAAAAGAGAAAAGGTGTAAAAATTGTATATGTACATGTCATCCCTTTTTATTGATCTAAGTTGTGACACATGTTACACATATATACAAGGGCACTCATCAAATGTCATGATATATAAAGCCAAAAGATTATCATAACAAGTAGAAGGCATGAAACTATTGCAAATCAATTTGCACATACTAGTGAACTCCTTATTCATATCAAAAGATTTATAATGTTCATCATTCAACCATCCCAACATTGGTAAATAAACTTGATTTTTCAATTTTAGATGTGACAACATACTTAAATAAGCAAACATGCAACATGTCATTTGACACAAAATCATCACCAAGATTGCAGGTCATATCAAAATGATTAAACAATGGCAGAATTATTTCCAAACATATTTTATCCAAATTAGATTTATTTCCTAATTCACATGGTTCTTTCTCATCAAGAGTTATTTCAATGGGTACCCCCAAAATTGTTGATATTGTAGTTATTTAATCGCATGGCAAAGTCAAATGATGAACATAGTCCGCTAAAATAGATGGTGTGATCAAAGTAATGGGTAGCTCATCACATGGTACACTGGAATTGACAATGCATTCATCATACTCATGTGGAGATGGAAGATCAGTCCCTTGGCATTACCTCTTCTGATCAACTCAGATAATGTAGGCACTCTCGATGGTGACGTGACACATGGTGAAGTTGTTGTAGCCCGCA
Organism: Hordeum marinum; assembly: GCA_022496015.1. Taxonomy (NCBI): domain Eukaryota; kingdom Viridiplantae; phylum Streptophyta; class Magnoliopsida; order Poales; family Poaceae; genus Hordeum; species Hordeum marinum. The sequence goes on along the minus strand of CM039676.1, from coordinate 128,055,932 downwards.
CAACAATTGACGTGGTTTTCATGTTACGCCTAGTAGTGTAAGGAACAACTGTATCAGCTCTTGCAATGTGCACCGTGCGGTCTATCTCTTTGTGGGCGACATGTTGTATTATTTCCTGTTTGGCTTTGAAAGCAAGATGAAACAAACGATACAGAGGATAACACTTTTCATGAATTAGTATCTCCTGAATACCAAGGTTCAATCTTCCCCAAAATCTATCCATAAAGTCTCCTTCACTCTCTTTTAATGAGGAATGCAACAAGGTCATTCGTAAATCATCATCATATTTAATTATGGTGTCACTGCCTTGTTTTAAATGTCATAACTTTTTAATCATCTCACGAGTATTATAAGCAGGAACGAATGTGTGTCTCATGGAAAATTTTAAATCATCCCAAGTAGTAGGAATATAAGTAGGGTGTACCCGACAATATTAACTCCACCAAACTGGAGTATAACTAGTGATAGAACCAACTGTGACCTTCTTATGTTCATCATAATTATTGGAAGGAAATAGATCATTTATATCAAACTCCCATTCAATATATAAAGCAGGTCTAAAACAGCCATTAAATGGTGGTATAGAAATATTAACCTGATCATCTGCATTTGGATCTCTTTGCACCTCTCGTAATGATTGTTGTGGTGGCAAGTCTCCCATGATCGAAGAAGCCCATGAAATGATAACTCTCGATCCTGTCATGACTAGTAGAAGAAGAAACAAAGATACAAGAATATTGGGCCTATAAACTAGTGGGATGTGGTGATAAAACGCTCACAATAAAGCAAATATTGATGTCTTACAAATTCACTATGCAACATGTGGCGATCGACAACCGATGGTGTCAATATGTTCAAACATTGACTAAAGCTGCTATCAGGTGAGCGTATGTATGCATGGTGTAGAAATATGTGGATATTCGAAGGCTTAATATATGATAGCCAAATATTAGCAATAATCAATTCAGAGATGCAATGTTGAATAAACTCTCAACGATTGTGCTATGTTGGTCCTTGGCTAGACCATGCTAGAGACACGAGCCTAGAACACTAATGGACTCACGAAAAAGCACAAATAGAAGCAACAGATGATACAAAGTACCTCTAGATAGCAAGATATAAGTGAAGATCACAATGTGAGTAAAGATAATGATGAGAAATCACTACCAAGCAGGATATACCAAAATTCTCTCTACAACTTTTCACCAAAAAATATTATGTCAAAGTTTTACTTTTTTTCAAGAATGCTACTGACTCAATATTTCCAATGCAAAAAGAATCACTCAATTCTGAGTTCATATGAGGAATCAAACTATTCAGGAACGGACGTGAAAAAGTTTGACAAAGTGTGTTCTTGACCTTCGGAAGGCAAAAAGTCCTATTTACAGGTCGATTTGGAGGTGACAATAGTGAACATGCTTAATGAACTATTCAGATGCTGCTCATCGATAGATCGAACTTGAGTACTCATGGAACCAAAACGGACTTTGTTCGAGGAAGATATCCTTGTTTTTTAGTAAACTTTGCACAACTCAGTTTCTAATCTGAATGCAGACACGGGATTGAGTTAGATAGATCCCAAAATTCTTTTTTTCTTCTCTAGTTTTTCTCTATCACTTTTCCTATTTTTTCTATTTTTTCTTCTATTTTTTCTGTATTTTTTTCTTCTCTCCAACAAATCAAATAAGATGCATACTGGATCAAGAGTGGATGCGAATTACCTCAACTATCATAATAACAATGACCGACGAGAATATTTGGTGGAAATTGATGGATGGTGGTGGGTGACAACATAATTGGATGACGACAGCATGGTGGTCGTATATAGAAGCAACTATAAAGATGGTGCGGCACCGGTTTAACAATTTGTGAGTAGAACTCGAAACTCTAAAAGACTAGACGGTAAGACTAGCAACTCGACACAATGATGCAACCACAAATTGAACAAATCAAGACACAGAACAAAAAATTGCAAAAAGGCTCAGATTGGTTCGGATATGAGGATCTAACCCTAATAATTTTTTGTGGCTTTTTCATGGATTGTAGGTATAAATAACAAATGTGATCTAAACTATGGAAAACTGGTAAAATATCACCGAGCAACCTGAAAACTGATATGTAGCAACCCGACTGACATCGAGTCAATCCTCTGTGTGTCTGTGTCATCCCTTGATTACTATGCTAGCATAGACAGTACATTAATGTTTATATCAATGTGCAATCACATGTAAATAATAGAAAACTGATATATACCTCAAATCTTAGTGGAAACACTCAACAGGAGTGGAGTCCCAGTAAATACCAATGGCAGGTTGAGTGTAGACCGTAACCCTATGTCGTACTCTTACTCGTCGTCAGAAATATACCTACAACATGATACGTTGCATCCGTGTAGGTCAGTATATTGAATGTACCGGCAAGATCACAATAAGAGAAAACGGATGATGAAACTATACTATATGCAATAAAGCTTTATAGCTCCAGGTCTAAATTTTTGCATAAAAGCTGGTTTTATTTATTTTTCCTACAACAACGGATATATCAGGAGTTTACAGTATGGAGGTATCTATCATGACATGGTTCTTCCAACCGATGTCTCATAGCCCAAAATCATCAATCATCATAAGTTACCCACAAATTATTTATCAATCCAGTTTTGAGAGTTCAGAGATAGATCCAATTCCAAAGGCTCAAATTGTCCGTAACCGGGGACACGGCTAATCGATTAGGTTTAACTCTGTACAGTGTTGTGTACTTTAGCCACAAGATCCGTTCCTTCCTTGTAAGTCCTCGCACTGCCAGTTGTTTGAGAACAGGACAAATGAAACGTGGTCTTCCAAAGAGTTACTTTGACCGCTGTCCGGGCCCATCCATCCCTACCATAGTTCTACATCTTCTAGCACCGTCCTAGCGAGAGTCACAACTAAGGTTAACCAAGACAGAGCCCATAATGACTGCTGTCTACACAGGTAAACTTTCGGGCATGTTCCGTCTCTTTGAGTCTGGGTGAGGCTTTCCTCAAGATGTCATGGCGCTTCTCCATGCATCCAAACCATCCACTGGTTTCTATAGGGTGCCCAATCAACCATTCCTCACCTAGTAGTGTGTATTGAAAAATCTTTTCTTGAGTCTTGATGTCTTGAGGTCTTGAAGATGCCATCATGTGGTTGTCGTGAGTGACGTAGAGTCCTTCTCACAAAACTCCTGAACACTCATAATAACCCGTCTACTTTAGCGTAGCACTAAATCAAATAACGTTCTAACAAGGAGTGGGATCCTACCACGTGCATTCTACCCATCTACTAGAATTCAATAACCCTACTAGATGAAGTTCTACGCTGATGTCACTAAATTCAATACAACATATGTATGAAATAAATGCTCAAAGTGAACTTGGCTATACTTCTTGATGAAGATAATATCGCTCTGAGAATGCTGATAACTCTACTCGTCACACTCCGAGCAATCTATGATAAGCAAATAACATTCAATAAACATCCATGGCAAAAGAAGAACCAAAATAGCTAAGAACAAAACATGTCTTAGTGCAAAAATAACAACATATTAAAGTTTAATGAGAAAAGAATAAGTTCTTATGGTGTTGTAAGTGAAGGTGAAGTAATCAACTCAAAAGAGCTAATGGACGATGCACTATTTATGTATAAGGTTATATTTGACATATATCATATAACATAAGAATGTATATGTAAAAAGAATCAATTGAAACGGAACACTATAATGCAAATTATAGAAAATTGAAGCCTGAATATAACTGGAATTCATAAACGTCAAAAGTATTTGAACTGGAGCATGGTGGTTATGAACAGAAAGTACATAACACAAGTGTCTAATTGTAGAGGTAATCAATTGTAAAGGTGCTACTGTTTGCCAGATATGATCAAATGAAGGTTCGAATTCAAATTTGAATCGACCAAATTTGAATGGTTTAAAGGTTGAAAATAACAATATTACTGGATTAGGGAGGTCAATATGAACATGTGGGAAAAATAATTACTAGATTCGGCACAACGGATCACAAGCTAATAGTAATTCAATATGAAATTGAATCAACTTAAAACAGGGTCTGAACACTTTTGGGGACTAATAGAGAAATCTTAGTATGATCAAAATTATATGTTGAAATGATAACATTAATGGTACGATTGGAAAGATTACTTCGACATGAATCCGATGCAATTGGATTCATTAGAAAGGGAGGTACGGATAAAAAGATATGATCAAAAGAAGTTTGAATGCGAATGGGAACAAATGTCAAATTTGAAAATTTTAATAAAATTGATGTGATGGGGTCGCTTGATAGGTGGGATCAAGACAAAACTCTTGTCAATGGTTTCATCTAATTCGGATAAATGAGTAAAAAGTTATGACTATTTTACATCTCAAGGCCAAGCTGTTTTATAGAAGAAAAGGTGCTATGTCTAAAATATTTCTAGGACTAATGTGTAAATACGGATTCAAATTGATAATCTAATTACTATACCATACACTACTCTAGGTATATTAGACTATAGGAGTAAAAAAGAAAATCCAAAGAGAATACCTTTAGAATGCAGAGAAGAGATAATTCCAAAGAGGAGACGACTTCAAGAAATCCTGCCAGAGAGAAGACAAATATTTTAATTTAATAAACCTAGTCAAACAAAAATATTGATTTAAGTCGAAATGGATGATTTTTTGGGTGCACCTATGGGTCTATATTTCTAGGTGGATGTGAGATCTAAATGTATAAGGTTAGGCGGGATGAGACTAAACGTATACAAAATAGGAGAAAGGAAAGACCAAGGCTACGCATGGGCCAATTCTGGTTCGACCGGCTGCGGTGAGGTCCGAGCTGCACTTTGTTTTTTCTGATGAATAGTGTTCCAACATGATCTATGTTTCGTGTTTCTCTGAAATAGCGAAGATAAAAAAATAAACAAAATTGGAAAAAAAATTAGATAGACATATTATATATAAAAAAATTAAGTAAAATAAACTCTACAACATGAACATATCTTCAGGAATTTTTGAAATACTTTTTTAAAACAAGTTTTTTTTGCAATAACTCCAAAATGAAAAGGAATTTGTATTTCAAATAAATTAGAAATAGTTTGTATTTTAAAATTTGATTCAAAACAATGTCTCTCATTTTGGAGTGTCATTTTCCTTCTCTCGTTTTATTTTTTTATTAGTGGGTTTGGAATGCATTCGAACTCAAAACTGAATAGGTATTCAAAATGGAAATTTTGAGTTATTCCCTCTCATTTAATTTTCAAAAAGTTTCAAATTTCAGTCAAAATGCAAACAATCAATCACACAACAATCAGGAAAATATTCCTAATTATTTATTAATATAACATTTCAAAATTTAGAATTTTGGGATGTAAATAACGTAAAACTGATATATACCTCAAAATCTCAGCGGAAACACTCCACAAGAGTGGAGTCCCAATAAACACCAATGACAGGTCGAGTGTAGACTATAACCCAATGTTATACCCTTAATCGTCGTAAGAAATATACCTACACCATGATACGTTGCCGCCGTGTAGGTCAGTACATTGAATGTACTTGCAAGATCACAATAAGAGAAAACAGATGATCAAACTACTCTATATGCAATAAAGCTTTATGGCTCTGGGTCTGAGTTTTTGCATAAAAGATGGTTTTATTTTTTTCTACAACAACTGATATATTTGGAGTTTACACTATGGAGTTATCTATCATGACATGGTTCCGCCAACCGATGTCTCATAGCCGAAAATCATCAAACATTATAAGTTGCCCACACATTATTTATCGATCCAATGTTGAGAGTTCAGAGATATGTCCAATTCTAGAGGCTCAAATTGTCTGTAACCAGGGACATGACTAATCAATTAGGTTTAACTATGCAGAGTGTTGTGTACTCTACCCACATGATTCGATCCCTCCTAGTAAGTCCTCGCACTTCTAGTTGTTTGAGAACAGGAAAAATGAAACATGGTCTTCCAAAGAGTCCCTCTGACAATTGTCCAGGCCCATCCATCCCTACTGTAGTTATACATCTACTAGCATTATCCTGGCCAGAGCCACAACTAAGGTTAACCAAGCCATAGCCCATAATGACTTGTGGCTACATAGGTAAGCTTTCGGGCATGTTCCGTCTCTTCGAGTCTGGGTGAGGCTTTCCGCAAGATGTCATGGCGCTTCTCCATGCATCCCGGCCATACACTGGTTTCTCTAGGGTGCCCAATCAACCATCCCTCACCCAATAGTGTGTATGGAAAAATCTTGTCTCGAGTCTCGAAGTCTAGAGGTCTTGAAGACGCAGGCCTTGAAGATTCCATCATGTGGTTGTCATCACTAACGTAGAGTTCTTCTTCTCACACCACTCCCGAAAACTCATACCAACCCGTCTACTTTAGCATAGCACTAAAACAAATAATGTTTGCGAGGGTTGAGTAACAAGGAGTGGGTTCCTACTTAATGCATTCTACCCATCTATAAGAATTAATTAACACTGTTGTAGGGAGTTATAGGTTGATGTCACTAAATGCAATAAAACATAGGTATGAAATAAATGATCAATGTGAACTTGCGTGTACTTGTTGATGAAGATAATATCGCTCTGAGAATCCTGATAACTCTACTCGTCACCCTCCGAGCAATCTATCATAAGAAAATAACATTCAATAAACATACATGCCAAAACAAGAACCAAAAGAACGTAAGAACAAAACATGTCTTAGTGCAAAAATAACAACATACTAAGGTTTAATGAGGAAAGGATAGGTTGTCATGCTATTGTAAAAGTGAAGGTGAAGTAATCAACTCAAAAGAGTTAATGGACGATGAACTATTGATGTATAAGCTTAGATTTGACATATAGCATATAACATAAGAATGTATATGCGAAAAGAATCAATTGAAACGGAGCACTATAACGCAAGTTATAGCGAATTGAAGCATGAATATAATTGGACTTTAGAAATGTCAAAAGTATTTGAATTGGAGCATGGTGGTTATGAACAGAAAGTGTTTAATTGTAACAAGAATCAATAGAAAAGGTGCTACGGTTTGCAAGATATGATCAAATGAAAGTTTGAATTCACATATTAATCGCTCAAATTTGAAAGGTTCCAAGGTTGAAACTAATGATATTACTAGATATCTGAGGTCATGAACATGTCGGAGAAAGAATTACTGGATTCAGAACAATGGATCACAAGATACAAGTAATTGAATATGACATTAAATCAACTTAGAACGGAGTATGGACACTTTTGCGGACTAATAGAGAAATCTGAGTATGATCAAATTATATGTTGAAATTATGACACTAATGGTACAAATGGAAATATTACTTTGATATGTATCCGACGCAATTGGATTCATCGAAAGCAGAGGTATGGATAAAAAGGTATGATCAAAAGAAGTTTGAATACGAATGAGAACAAATATCGACATTTAAAAAAATAAAAAAATTGATGTGATAGGGTCACTGGATAGGTGGGCTCAAGAAAAAACTCTAGGCTTGGTTTCATCAAATTCTGATACATGACAAAAAAGTTATGGCTATTTTAAAAAATAGGGCCAAGCTGTTTTACTCAAGAAGAAGTGCTATGCTTAGAAGATTTCTAGGACTAATATGTAAATAGAGAGACTAATTGTTAATCTAATTACTTTACCATGTACTACTCTAGGAATACTAATCTAGGAAGAATAAACTATAGGAATATAAAATAAAGTAGGAATAGAATACCTTTAGAATGTAGAGAAGAGATAATTCCAATGAGGACATGACTTCGAGAAATCCTGCCGGAGAGAAGAAAAAATTTTTTATTTAATAAACCTAGTCAAACTAAAATATTGCCGAAGGGGGTGATTTTTTTGGTGCACCTACGGGTCTATATTTATGGGTGGATGTGTGATCTAAATGTCTAAGGTTACACATGGGCCAATTTTGGTTCGGTCGGCCGCGATGAGGCCCGAGTTGCACTTTGTTTCCTTCGGACGAATAATGTTCTGACATGAACGATGTTTCGGTGTATTTAAAAAAAGCAGCGAAGTAAAACAAATAAAAAAATTAGGAAAATATTTTATACAGACATATTATATATCAAAAGTTTCAGAAAAATAAATTCTACAACATGAACATATTTTCTGGAATTTTTGAAATACTTTCAAAAATTGTTCAATAACCCCAAAATGAAAAGGAATTTGTATGTCACATAAATTACAAATAGTTTCTATTTTTAAATTTGATACAAAACATCTTCTCTAATTTTGGAGTGTCATTATCCTCCTCTCATTTTATTTGTTTATCAGTGGGTTTGGAAGAGATTCAAACACAAATTGAATAGGGACTATAAATGGATTTTTTGGGGAAGTCCTTTTATTCGCTCTTATTAAATTTTCAAAAAGTTTCAAATTTTACTCAAAATTCAAACAATCAATCACACAACAATTAGGAAAACAATCCTAATTATTTATTTCATATACCATTTCAAAAATTAGAATTTTGAGATGTTACATGATACCACTTGATAGAGGCAAGGATCCTGATCTTTCGATGAGATGATAAGAATGGATTTGGTGGAGACGACTTTGACGATCGTACTACGAACTTGCACGACGTTGCGCCTTACCAATCGCTAAACCAATCTCTAGGAGGGTATTGACCACGCCGGAGAACGGTCAACCTTACTAAGAAGGTCTATTCCTGCAAGCACTCAAAGAACAAGCAAGAATATCATAATGCAATCTGAATATTGCGAATATAGATGAAGAATTGAGAAGGGCGGGGTTCTGAAAGCGGTCTTGGTCTTGTCATTGGACACAAACGAAGTATCCAATGTTATAATGGCTAACTTTTAATAAACAAAACAAAAGGAAAAAGCTACTAGATTGATCTACTTATATAGGAGCAAGGGGTGGCAGCCAAGGAGGTAGGAGGATGTCCCAAGGCAGACTAAAACTAATCCTAGCTCGTACAAGGCCCATGGGACCAAGTGGAGGTGATGCAACGCCTTTGGACTTGTAGTTTGACTCAGATTCTACTGCAATGTCATATTGTTTCATCAATTTGTGAACTTCCCTGATGAATTTGAACGTGAATCGAATTGTTGGGTAAAGCATATGAAAACTACTTTTCGATAAAAAAGTAATCATCCAATTTGTAGTCCCGATCAAAATGTTCTTGGTGTTTTGAGACAAGTATGTCCGTGCTGTCCAAATCTGAGACCAGAACGTGAGAGGCTTGGACTCTATCTTCTCTTGCGCCAAAAGTGATATGGGAAACTTCTTGAACAACACATAATCATTTTATGTTATGTGATACCTCTTGAACAACAAATATTATTTTTTTCTTCTCTCGTCTTCACACATGGTTTGTAAAGATGTTCAACAATTCTGCATTTGTTCATGAAATAAAAATAGGTGAACTATTTTTTGTTCTGGATAGCATAGATAAATTATTTCATAATTATCATAATAAATCACCTCACAAATATACTTGTATGTAATTTTTCTGGTTGTATTCAAGGTAGACGTGTCGTCATCACCAAGGCAACCACACTATCAACTCGACAATAACAATGATGCAGAGTCACAATGAAGAACAACGCTTCGGCAAGCTCAACTTCACCATGCCTAAGTTTTCTGGAAGCAATGATACCGAAGGCTACCTCTCATGGACCCTGCAAGTCACCAAGATCTTACATCTCCACAACTATTATGAAGAAAATAAGATCGACATGCTTTCACTTGAGTTCCAAGATTATGTTCTCATTTGGTGGGAGCAAGTCATTGCGCGAAGAAGTGAAAAGGGTGAACCTCCTATTACCACTTGGGGCCAAATAAAGGACCTCATGAGAGCTCGCTTTGTGCTGAGCCACTACAATCGCAATCTCTTCAAGAAGGTACAACTACTCAAGAAAGGCACCAAGTCGGTAGAAGAATACTATCAAGAGATGGAAATAGCAATGATCTGAGACAATGTCAAGGAGAAAGATGAGAAAACAATGGAACATTTCTTGAATGGTGTCAACTACCAAGTCAAGAAAATTGCGGACTTCCAACCCTACTCCAACTTACTTGAGATAGCACATGAAGCAACCAAGGAAGAACACCAAGTGCAAGATGACTACAAGTATACCATGTTCTCTTCCAAGACCTACGGGTCAAGTGCACAAGCTTCTCTGACCATGATGCCTTCATATACAAAAACTCCAAACAACTACCGCTCACAAGTGAAGTTACATGGACAAGACGACTTCATCAACCGCCCTCCTACTACCAGCACCTACATGCCAAGAGCTTCATCCTATACACCCACACCAGATGCTACCGCTAAATCAAGCTCCATCAAGTGTTTCACGTGCCGAGGCCAGGGCCACAAGACCTTTCAGAGTCCAACAAGGTGCATGATGATTCTTCAAGACGATGGAAACCATGACTCCATGAGCGATGATGATATGGAAGCATTGGACCACATGTCCATGCTTCGAGCCCCGCTCTCGTTGTTTCACTTGGTTTTGACTCTTAAACAACAAAAGGATGAGGACCAATGTTGCAGCATCTTCCACACGAACACGGGCATCCTAGGGTAATCCATCAAGGTCATCATAGATGATGGAAGTAACCACAATTTCGCAAGTGAAGACCTTTGTTCGAAGCTACAATTGGTTAAGAAGAAATATCCACACCCTTACAAGTTTGAATGGTTAAGTGACCCCCGCACTCTTCAAGTCGACCACACCATGGAAGTATCTTTCAAGATTGGCACATATGAAGACACTTTGGAGTGTGATGTTGTCCCCATGTCCGTGTGCCACATCCTTTTTGGTCGAACTTGGCAATTTGAACGCGGCGTCATTCACAATGGTCGGACCAATCACTATAGCTTCAAGATGAAAAGCAAGGAATATGTGCTTCGACCAATGTCTCCAAGTCAAGTGACCATCAACAAACAAGCTTCACCCCATTGTGGAGATAAAAGTGTGCTAGTGATCCGCCTAAAACAGAGTGAGCTCCACAAGCCAAATTTGAGTGACTACATGATGAGGAACAATAAAGAACTAGTTCTTTTTGCTACCAAAAGAGACTTGAGGGATCTAAGTGAGAGCCCATCAAGTGTACTTCACATTGTACTTGTGTGCAAAGCTAAGGTTGTAAGGAATAATGCTTCACAACATCTACCTCTTGTTTTGTCTTGATTGTTGCAAGAATTCGAAGATGTGTTTCCCAATGAGCTACCTCCGAGAATACCACAAGAAGGAGGGATCGAACACCACATCGACTCATACCCGGCGCACCACTTCCTAACAAGGCACCATACTGCTCCAACCCCAACGAAACTAAGGATATACAAAGGCAAGTGCAAAAACTCCCAGATAAAGCGCATAGACGAGAAAGCTTAAGTATGGTGTTGTTCCGGTGATATTAGTGCCTAAGAAAGATGGAAGTACGCGCATGTGTTTTGATTGTTGCTTATAAATGTTATATCATTAGATATAGTCACCCTATATCTCGACTTGATGATATGCTTGATGAACTTATTGGTGCCACTATATTTTCCAAAATTTATTTAAAAAGTGGTTACTATTAAATACGGATGCAAGAGGGTGATGAGTGGAAAACAACTTTCAAAACTAAGTTTGTCCTATACGAATGGTTAGTAATGTCAATGGGTTTATCTCAAGCACCGGGTACATTTATGTGTGTCATGCATTATGTCTTACGTGATCTAATTAGATAATGCGTTGTGGTATACTAGGATGACTTTTATTGTCTTTAGAGAAACTCTAGAGGAGCGTGCTAAACATCTTAGGAAAGTATTGCAAGTTCTTAGGAATACCAAACTTTATGCAAACATGAAAAAAATCACTTTTTCGTATTGACAAGGTTGTTTTCCTAGGATTTGTGGTATCTTCTAAGGTTTTGCAAGTTGATCAAACTAAAATTGCCACTATCTGTACTTGGCCCACACCCAGCAACTTGCAACAAGTGCATAGTTTCCTTGTCCTAGTCGGCTTTTACCGTCACTTTTTAAGGACTTTAGCACGCTTGCATCTTCTCAACATGTTTGAGCAAGAACAGTGCACCCTTTGTGTTGGGACCATCGCAAGACACTGTATTCCAGGAGATTAAGAACTTGCTTACTCATGCACCATTGTTATCATTACCCAATTTTGACAAATATTTTGATGTGCATTGTGACATTAGTGGTAATGGCATACATAGTGTGCTAATGCAAGAAATACGCCCAATTGCGTAATTCAGTGAGAAACATTCCAGAGCTCAACTTAATTATCCCATATATGATAAGATATGTATGATTTGGTGAGATTATTACATGTTTGGGAGCATTATCTCCGTCCACATGATTTTGTCATCCATGCTGATCATGAAACTCTCAACTATCTTAAGGGTCAAACCAAGTTCAAAAAGCAGCATGCTAAATGAAGTGAAATCATAAAGTATTTTACCTATTTCATCAAATACATGAAAGATAATGAAAAAGTTGTGTCGGATGCTCTCTCCTAAAAATGCATCCTAGTTACTCAATTTAAATTGACTGTCATTGGTTTTGAGCATATAAAATATTCTGATGACAATGATGATTCATTTTCTACACAATATGCGAAGCGCCATGCAAATTCTTGTTGGGAGAACTATTACATGAAAGATGGCTATCTTATGCATGCTAATAACTTTGTATACCAAAGTCTTCTCTTCATTTGTTGCTTGTGAAAGAGGCTCACTATAGAGGACTCATGGGTCAGTTCGGACATGACAAGATATATGCCACTCTATCCAACAAGTTCTTTTGGCCAAAGATATTTCGTGATGTGGCACGCTTCACCAACCTATGCTCTATATGTTGAAAAGCTAGGTCAAAAGCTCAATCCCATGGTCTTTACATGCCTCTTTAAATAACTTTTCAATCTTGAGAAGAGATTAGCATGGACTTTGTGCTTGGTTTGCCACGAAATAAAAATGGTCATGACTTCGTTTTTGTTCTGGTGGACCGCTTTTCCAAAATGGATCATTCCATTCCATGTCACAAGATAGACGATGCTTCGCATGTTACAAATCTCTTTTGTAGGGACATCTTGCAACTACGTGGAGTCTGAAAGACCATTGTGTCAGACCGTGATGTTAAGTTCCTTAGCTAATTTTGGAGGACACTATGTGCCAAGCTCGAGATCAAGCTACTTCTCTTCGGCCTACCGTCCACAATCTGATGGCCAAACGGAGGTGATAAACTGGACGCTCTCCATCCTACTACGCGTGTTGATCAGGAGGAACATCAAGGTATTGGAAGAATGTCTCCCCATCACTGAGCACGCCTACAACTGCGCATGCCACTTCACCACCAGCAAGTCTCCATTAGAAGTAGTATATGGCTTCAACCCTTTGTCCCCATTGGACATACTTCCTCTACCACTCTGTGGGGACCCCGACTCATAAGTCATGATCACTGAATGCACGTGTATAGTGATCCTGGAGATCAATGCTCACTGAACAGACGGAAGCTGAATAACGAGGGTCTTACATCCACATTTAGCATCTTAGACAAATAAAGACCATGGGGTCTAGTCTTACATAGATAGGGCCACAAGGGCCAAACACTTAAACATAACAAACAGCTGAATCTTGATCTAACGCGTGAACCCATTGCCATCCACCTTAAATCTAGAGGCATTCTGACAGGGAAGCGTCCTAGTTCGCATGATCGTCACCAATGAACTCTTCACCGTACTCCTGTTCTTCCATGCGTGGCCAATTAAATAACAAGTGGCAAGGCAATGAGTACTATGAATGTACTCGCAAGCAACGCATATTGTCGAACAAGATATTAGTAATGCATGATATAACACTAATTAGGTATTTTGTAGAAGGCTAATTTTTGAATGCAATGACATAATCCAGTAACTAGATAAGCATGCATCAACAGTTGGTAGAAATCCATATGAACAAGTTATAGATATTATCAAAAACAGGGGGTTGAGCATTCCATGCTCAATCATCCAGCCAAGTCATCTGACTTAACTTAAGTGTCATCTCTGTGTCATCCACATAGCCACACACGCCAAGTTTAGTAAACATTTGGATGTAGCAGAAGAGCGGTCATCCGACTGTCCTTGACCATGGACATGGCTATTCGAATAGTTCTGTACTCTATAGAGGTTGCACACTTTACCCACAAGACTCGGGGAACTTCCGTGTCATCCACGACTCGCGGTATATAACATACCCGAGGTGAGCACCCGAACAATGGCTTTCCCATGGTGATAATAAAAAAAGAGACCACTCATCGGTTCCATCCCTCATGATAGACATCACACGTATCATCCATGAGGGCACACAACGGTGTGCCCGGTGCCTGTAAAGACAGGGCATGGCCTTCCACTTCCGGGACGACCCCGTCTCAAGAGTGACCACTTTACTCTCGCCACTCATAATGCGGGCTCCCTGCTAGCACCAACCATGTTAATCAACAAAGCCCCATCCGATAAGGGGTATCGTGGTCGTACATGTAAGGTTGGAATAATGGTCACAACTTACACCAATCCTTTTTCGAAAACCACCCACAGTCACTTGCTCCAGTACACCACTTCTTTATCAAGTGGCTACCTAGCTCATCAACATCTCCCTCGGGCATTAGTGGCACCCGACGGGGTTTTCTAAAAGTCTTTGAAATCACCTCTTTATTTCCATCACCATGCATAATCCCGAACTCACTTGCGTAGCATCTACTACCATCCTATCTAAACCCACCCGGATAACCCTCATAAGGTGGGAGGGTCATGCATGATGCAAGTGTCAACAGCAAAAGTATCATAAGAAACCCACCGAAGTGGTCACTACTCCACATGATCAGATATAACGGAAGTAAAGTGTTATATGTCATGCAAATAAAAATGGTTTCTTAACATGGTCAAAGGGCTGCTTGCATGGCTCAACAAAGTCTTTGGGGTCTTCGAAGTCTTCTTGTCCAACTTCGTCGTCAACAGCGCAATCTATCGTCGTGAGAAATAGTGATAAAAATAAGCATCACCAAAAAACAGAGCACACAAAGCTACTATTAAAATGCTACCCTATTCTGATAAATACTAAAAACTATAATAAAAATATCTGTTTAAGGTTTTGCTGTGAAAAATATTTTTGAAAACTAATAAACAGAGGCAAAAAGATGCCAAAAATAGTTTTTTAAAATAAAACAGTGTATAAAAAATTTTCAACATTTTTCACAAATGTCACTATTAAATTCTATGGAGTATCCTAGGATTTTAGGTGGATAAATAATTGTCATTGGATTTTTATTTAATCCTGTGGAGTTTTTGGAATTCAAACAGAAAAAGAAAATGGGGGTCGTGTGCCCTGGGCCAAATGCCCAGCCGCACTGGGCAACCGGCTAGGCCGACCTAGCTAAGCTACGGGTGCGCACGTGCGGTCAGGTTTGAACCTGACGCGCAGGCCCAGCGTCAGCGAGAGAGAGGGAGAGGGAGAGGGGTGTGGAGATCATAGGATGTTCCCACCTATCATCTCCCACCTATGGACAGGGCGCGGCGATGCTCACCAACGATGAAGGAGGGCATGGTGAGGGGAGCTAAGGGCGGGGATGGACTCAAGAGGCTGCCGCCGTTCGGGAGGCGTCGGAGATGGACGATGGGGAGGCACAGGTCGCCAGCGACGATGTCCAGCGGCGAAGGGGCTTCCGGAGGAGGTTGTCAGGGTCGTCCCATGCTTCAAAATGGACGAGGAGAAGAGGGGAATGCATCAGAGGGGTGAGGGAGGAGCATCCGAAGAAGAGGGAGGGCTGGAGGGGCTCTGCACCCGGCGATCAACGGCGGCGATGCTGCGGATAGTATCGGCTTGATCCCGAGTGCTCGAGCACGGGGAGGTCGAGAGGGGCTCCCAGAGGGCGAGTGGAAGGGAGAGGAGGCATTCGGAGGGGAGAATGGGATGCGGGGAAGCCCTTTTATAGGCGCCCGGTGGACCACCAAGCTCGGGTGCGCCGGCAATCTCGGGGCCAAGACCAGGGTTGGGTAGAGGGGGCGAGGGCGTGTCTGTGGTGTTCCTGGGGCTGGTCTACGTCCAGGGGAGGGGAGAGGGAGGGAGAGAAGCACGTGCGTGTGAGGCAGCACACTGGCCGAGCCAGGCGGCGCTCAGTATGCTCAAGAGGAGGAAGAAAAAGGGGGAGAGAGGAGGGGGTGGTATGGTGGCGTTGTGCGCACGCCAAGCGGGGCCATGTGGCGAGAGGTGTAGGCCCGAGGCCACCGGAACCATGAAGTGGGCAACGGCTACAATGCCTATTGGCACTATAGCATGCTCTAGAGCGCGCCTATGGCATGCCATGGCATGCCAACGGTGTTTTGGGCACGGCCAAAGGTGTCTAGGGGGATCTAGGGGCATCTAGGCTAGGGCCAATGGCATTGGATGCCCCGGGAGAAAGATAGAATAAGAGGGGAAGGGAGAGAGAGGTGTTTTGCTCCTGTCTAGAGGGTAAAAACCGGGTTTTACCCCACTTACCCATAGGTATGAGGCTTGATATTTTTACTGTGGGTGAAGAGGGAGCCCTAGAGACATTGCTAAAAGTTTTAGGCCAAGGGAAATAGTAAAAGGTGGTCAAATCATGCTTTTACCACACATGTAGAAGGTGTTTGATAGAGGTTAGGGCAAGCAAATGGGCTTTGCTTGCCATGAGATTTAACATGAGCAAATGGTGGTTGGAATTAGGCTTGATCATCGAGTTTGAGATGGATTTATGAAAGTTCACAATGTAACTTTGTGGAACCGTAGGAATAAAAGGAATCTGGTTTCTGTAGATCTAGTCATGCTAAGCTAATCCCCTTGATGCACCACTTAGTGTAGCATCATTATTTGGTGATTAGAACATGCCCACAAAGTTTGGGGTCAAGAGAAGAAACTTCACAATATAAAGTTCTTCAAATTTGAATCTGGATAGGGAGGGGTTCGGAATTGTTTGATGAATCAAATCAACTGGGATTGAGTTGAAACTTTTCAAGCTCATAACCTATGGATGAGTTGAGTTGCTAGAATTTTCTTGGAATTTATTGAGAATATTTCTTACAAAAATATTCCAAAAGCTTGATTTGGATAGAAAGGGTTTTGAGGGGTTTTTCCCATTATTTTGAACATGACCATGTGTTGAAACTCATATCTATGGAAAATATATGTCCACTGAGTTTCCATAACTTTTCTCAAATATTTTGAAAGAATTTAAAAAAAAATTCCCTATGAAAAACCATTTCTGGCCTTAAGAGAAAGCTTTCCAATAAAATATAAAAATTATCTTTAAAATTAATATTTGGTTGGTTTGGAAAGTCTTATATGTAGTAGGTTTGAAGTAAATCCTTTGGGGAAAAGGATCCACCCATTTTGAGGAATTGCAATGCAAACCTCAAATCAGGGGGTTTTGAAAACCTAGTTTGAATAAATCCTTTTTGGTCAAAATAAAATTTGATAAAAATAGTTTTCTGCACTATTCACATGACATGATCATTGGGAAAGAAGTTTGTGTAAAGTAAGTTGAATATGGAGAGGAGTAGAACCTAAGAGTGCCATACGCAAACAACCAAACAAGCAAACAAGCAAGAATTCAAGCAAGCACAAACACTGAAAAAAGTTTTAATTGGCTCCACATTTTGTAAATCCAAGCATAACAAGGTGATACAAACATAGGGTGTGATAGACCTACACCCCTTACAAGAATCTCGTCCCCGAGATTCCTAGGCTAAGCGCTAAAAAGATAAGGGAACTCAGATCTAAGATAGTCTTCATGCTCCCAGGTTACTTCAGCTTCGGAGTGGTTGCTCCATTGGACCTTGAAGTACTTGATGGTGCGGCTTCGGGTGCAGCGCTCGGCTTCATCCAAAATGCGAACCGGCCTCTCACGATAAGTGAGGTCTGGCTGAATGTAGATGTCTTGATGGTCGATGTCCTTGTAGAGGTCGGTGCAGTTGCGAACTTGTACACACTTCCGGAGTTGTGACACATGAAAGACGTTGTGCACATCCGATAGCTCGCAAGGTAGTTCTAGATGATAGGCAACTTCTCCTCGCCTGTCAGTAATCTTGAAGGGGCCGATAAACCTTGCTGCAAGTTTTCCCTTGACGTGGAATCTCTTGGTTCCTTTGAGAGGCGTGACACGAAGGTAAACATGGTCTCCAACACAGAAACTCATTTCCCGATGGTGCGAGTCAACGTAGCTCTTCTGCCTAGTCTTGGCGGTCTCGAGTCGCTCTCGGACGAGTTGAACTTGCTCTTCTGCTTCGCGGAGGATATCTAGGCCAAAGACTAGCCCTTCTATGGTTTCCGACCAGTTGAGGGGAGTACGGCACTTGCATCCATACAACACCTCAAATGGTGCCATCTGAAGACTTGACCGATAGCTATTATTGTAGGAGAACTCAGCAAACAATAGACAATCTTCCCACTTGGCTCCATAAATAAAGACTCAAGCGCGGAGCATATCCTTGAGTATCTGATTTACTCGTTCCGTCTGTCCACCGATCTAAGGGTGAAAAGCAATGCTGAAAGAGAGCTTGGTTCCCAAGGCTTCTTGGAACCTATTCCAGAACCTTGAGGTGAACTGGGTGCCTCGGTCCAATAAAATCTCCTTAGGAACTCTGTGGAGTCTTACAATACGGTTGATGTAGAGGTTGTGCAATTGGTTCCCATTGTAGGTTGTCTTAACGGGAATGAAGTGGGCTACTTTGGTCAGGTGATCAACAATGACCCAAATGGAATCATGTCCTTTACTTGACCTTGGTAAGCCGGTGATGAAGTCCATTCCGACTTTGTCCCACTTCCATTCAGGTACTTTGAGAGGCTGCAATAGTCCAGTGGGTCGTTGATGCTCTCCTTGGACTCTCTAGCATATGTCACACTTTGCAACGAATGTGCCTATCTCCAGTTTCATGCCATGCCACCAGAATCTTGCCTTGAAGTTTTGATACATCTTGGTTCCTCTAGGATGGATGGAGTATGGAGTGTCATGAGCTTCTTGCAAGATCAAGTTCTTGCGCTCCCCTTTGTTGGGTATGTAGATGCGATTCCCCAACCATACAATTGTTCATCCACTAAGAATCCTGGGGACTTGCCTGCCTTGATCTTCCTCTTGATGCCTTCAATGCTCTCGTACCCCTTCTAAGCTTCTTTGATATCATCCATCAAGGTAGGCCTTTCTTCGAGGTTGACGAGGAATCCGGGTGCAACTAGTTCCAAGATGAAGCTTTCAAGCTCTTCATATAGGGTGGGTAGACTTTCCTTAATCATGGCATTCAAGGAACAAGCCTTTCTTCTTAAGGCATCTCATACCATGTTGGCCTTTCCGGGGTGGTATTGAACACTGGGGTCATAATCCTTGATCAACTCCAACCATCTTTGCCGCCTCATGTTCAGTTCCCTTTGGATGAAACTATACTTCAAACTCTTGTGGTCTGTGTATATCTCACATCGCTTCACCCGAAGGTAAGGTCGCCATGTCGTCAAGGGATGAACCATGGCTGGCAACTCAAGATCATGAGTGGCGTAGTTCTCTTCATGAGGATGTAGTTGTCTGGATAGATATGGTACAACTCTGACTTCTTGTATCAGAACACCTCCAAGCACGGTTCTCGATGCATCACAATATATCACAATCTCCTAATGAATATCGGGGGTGGCCAAGACTAGTGCTGTGGTCAATCTCTTCTTGAGCTCCTGGAAGCTTTCCTCGCACTTAGTTGTCCATTCAAACTTCTTGTCCTTCTTCAAAAGCTAGGTATTGGGCCGGGCAATGCTCGAGAACCCTTCTAGGAACTTGCGGTAATATCCTGCAAGTCTGAGGAAGCTCATGACTTCCATCACGGTGGTTGGGGATTGCCACTCAGTCACGACTTCAATCTTGGCAGGATCCACTCACAACCCTTCTGCAGTCAACACATGACCCAAGAATCCAACTTCATGCAGTCAGAATTCACACTTGCTGAATTTGACATAAAGCTGGTGCTCTCGAAGCTTGCCTAGGACCACTCTCAAGTGTTGCTCATGCTCTTCTTTAGACTTGGAGAAGACGAGAATGTCATCAATGAAGACGACAACGAATTTGTCCAAGTACTCCATGAAGACTTTATTCATGAGGTACATGAAGTAGGCAGGGGCATTGGTTAACCTAAATGTCATGACCGCGTATTCATATAGGCCATACCGGGTTCCAAATGCCATCTTCGGAATGTCTTGGGGTCTGACCTTCAGCTGATAGTACCCTAACCTGAGGTCAATCTTGGAAAACACCTTGGTTCCGTTCAGCTGATCGAACAAATCCACGATCTTGGGGAGTGGGTACTTGTTCTTTATTGTGACCACATTGAGATAACGGTAATCGACACAAAGTCTGATAGTCTCATCCCTCTTTGACACAAATAGAATAGGCGATCCCCAAGGAGACGCACTCGGGCGAATGAATCCTTTTCTAAGCTGCTCCACCAGTTGCTTCTTCAATTCAGCGAACTCTTCGGATCCCATCCTATAGGGCTTCTTATAGATGGGCCTTGATCTAGGCATAATCTCAACGATGAACTCAATGTCTTGGTCAGGTGGCATCCCAGGCAGCTCATCAAGAAATACATCCGGGTATTCACATACCACTGGCACTTGATCCAACTCAATTCCCGATAGACAGTTAGCCTGAGGGGCTTGAGTGGAGGTAGGGTTGGGACATACTTGACTTCCACTCCTTGGATATTGGCCATGGTAACAATCCTCTTGCCACACTCTAGCAAGCCTTAGTGCTTGGTCAACTAATTCATGCCAAGGATGACGTCGAAGCCTGGTGAATCGAGAACTATAAGGTCTGCTAGGAAGTCTACCCCGTTAATGTTAATCTCAACTCCTTTACAACCTATCCCATACATCATAACTGAACCCGGGTTTTGTATCAACACACGACTACCCAGGGGTGTAGGTTTCATGCCACTCTCTAGTGCAAACTTTTGGGTGACAAAAGAATGTGAAGCCCCACAATCAAACAGTACTGTTGCTAGGGTTGAGTTGACGAGGAATGTACCCAGTATGACATCCGGGTCTTCTTGGGCTTCCTCTGCAGTGACATGATTCACACGACCCTTGCCATTGTTGGGCTGGTTGTGGGGAGCTTCGTTCCTTCGGGGTGCTCCTTAGCCCTGACCTTGAGCTGGCGCATTGGGGCACGGGGCATCTAGCTTCTTGTTGGGGCAAAGCTTAGAGATGTGTCCAGACTGACCACATCGAAAACAAGTGACTTGCCCAGGGTTGTTGTTGTAGTTTCTACCGCCGTTGTTGTTATTGGGGTTGTTGTAAGCTGGCCTGGTATTGGCATATTGCTGAGGGTGGTAGCTCGGACGAGGCGTAGGAGGTCTTGCCTACTGTGGCTGATAGGTCGGCTTGGTTGGGGCTAGCTGCCACGGGCGAGGCTTCTATTGCTGAAGCTACCCTTGCTGACCATCTTGCACTTGCGAGTGTCGTCTATGGCAGGACGCTTGTCTTCCAGCATGAGGGCCTTGTTCACCAGGTCAAAGAAGGTACGACAGTCGCACACAATGAGTTGATACTACAAGGTCTGTTGAAGTCCTTCCATGAAGCGTTCCTTCTTGGCAGCCTCCGTGTTGACATCTTCAGGTACTCCTTGATAGAGCCACTTCCATGCTTTAGCGCTCGGCATTCTCTCTTTTTGATAGCCATGATCCCAGAAGGAATGTGGGCGGTGTGGAATCCTTCCTTGAAGTCATCCCAAGTGATCACACGTTCACCTTGCATGACCTTGAATCCATCCCAACAAGCTTGGGTGGTACCTCCGAGGCAGTGAGAGGCCTAAAGCACCTTCACACGGTCCTCATTGCAATTGACCAGTGCAAGGAGGTCCTTGATGGTGCGGATCCAGTTGGCAGCTTCCAAGGGTTCAGCAGTCTCGGTGAAAGTTGGGGGTGAATTCCTCATGAACTCACACAGAGTGGAGAGGCCATTGCCATTCCTGTCTTGCTGTTGGTTGTTCACAAAGGCCTGAGCCATCTGCTGAATAGTACCATTGTTGGCTTGGCATTCCTCCCGGAGAACTTGGAGAAACTGAGCTATGGTCATGGTCTCTAGTGGAGGTGGTGGCGGGGGAATGTCGCCTTGTGGCTACTCCTGGTCTCCTCCAGCATGAGCAGTCCTACCAGCTCCCTATTGCTGGCTTGAGTTGTCGGCTTCAGGGTTGGCGAAGGAGCTGTTGTGGGTAGCAGTCACATTCCTGTTTGGAGCAGCCAAGTCAAACAACTAGGATAGACGACAGGAAAAGCATCAACGGAAAAGCGCGCCTAAGGGGGTTGGTCGAGTGCAAGTGTGTTTACAACAAAGGTCGAAAGACCAACATATATTAAGAAAGATGATAGAGTCGCTTACATGTTCCCTAAGGAAAAACGCGACTACATCGGAACACAAACACCAAAACAATCAACAAGCACACATGGTTTCATATGAACCATTACACGGACTCGACTTTTCATGAGGGGTACATGAATGATCCTACCCTAGGGGTTCTCGGACTCTGGTGGTGGATTGCTCGGTCTCGTAGTAACGCTCCTCTAGGTCTTCCTCCTGCTCATCATCTGAGTGGGTATCATTCCTGATCGAAGGGGTCGAGGAGCGAGGAGGTCCATCCCGACGACGCTTTGTTGGCGGGTCGGTGAAGAGCTGACGGTACTCCTTCGCACTCGTCCGATGATGACGTGTGGGTGCATCTCTAGCTAGGGGTACTCCTCCTCGATAAGCGACGGCTGGTCGTCCCTCGTGGGCTCCATACTTCTTGATCTTATCTAGCTTCATCTTGGCTTGCCGAAGTAGCTCTCGGGTGTGGTGAAGTTCCTCGCAGACTATCGATGGAGAGGCTGAAGTAGGTCTCGAACCAGAGTGGTGTGCCATCCTCCTAGGACGGAACCGACATAAAACTCTCGCCTAGATCATCCTTCTTGAAAGGAAGGTAGCGAGTAGCTGGCTCGTCAGCCATCTCTGGAATGATGTCTCATAGGTGCAGAAGTGCCTTGCGTGCAGCTGTCTCGACTGCGAGTGCCACGGTCTACATCTGTGGCCCTTCAAAGAACCAAATAGTCAGGGAGTCGTTTGCCTTCACGACCACATCCACATGGTACTCCTTCATGATGGCATTGACCCAGTGCTCATGGTAGAGGAAAATAGGTGGTTGGCGAAACTGGCACTTCTCCAGGCTATCCACAAGGAGTAAGGGAAAGCCGGATGTCAAGAAGGCTTCAGGTATGATGGCCATCTACAAAGGTTTGAAGGGAGGAGAGTCCGCAGAGTGTTATGTGAAGAATAGAAGAGGTAAATAGTACATAATTCCTAAGTATAGGTGCTAGGTGTGGTTTTGATAGCGGTTTTATCCTAACTAACGTCCATGCTAACTAAGGGCTTCCTATAGTCAGGATGGCTCTGATACCAGCTCTGTGGGACCCCGACTCATAAGTCATGATCACCGAATGCACGTGTACAGTGATCCCAGAG
This sequence comes from Hordeum marinum, assembly GCA_022496015.1. Lineage (NCBI taxonomy): Eukaryota > Viridiplantae > Streptophyta > Magnoliopsida > Poales > Poaceae > Hordeum > Hordeum marinum. The sequence goes on along the minus strand of CM039676.1, from coordinate 128,032,403 downwards.
ATCAATGCTCACTGAACACATAGAAGCTGAATAACAAGGGTCTTATATCCACATTTAGCATCTTACACAAATAAAGACCATGAGGGTCTAGTCTTACATAGATAGGGCCACAAGGGCCAAACACATAAACATAAGAGACAGCAGAACCTTGATAGGAAGGGTGAACCCATTGGCACCTCCCTTAATTCTATAGGCATTCTGACTTGGAAGCGTTCTAGTTCGCATGATCGTCACCAACGAACTCTTCACCGTACTCCTATTCTTCCAAGCCTGGCCAATTAATTAACCAGTGGCAAGCTAATGAGTACTTTGAATGTACTCGCAAGAAACCCAGGTTATCGAACAAGGTAATATTAATGCATGATATAGCTCTAACTACGTATTTGGCGGAAAGCTAATTTTTGAATACGATGACATGATCAAGTAACTAGATAAGCATGCATCAATAGTTGGTAGATATCCATATGAACAAGTTATATATATCGTCATAAATAGGGGTTTGAGCATTCCATGCTCAATCATCCAGTCAAGTCATCTAACTTAACTCAAGTGTCATCTCTGTGTCATCCACACACCCACACACACCAAGTTTAGTAAACATTTGGACATAGCACAAGAGCGGTCATCCAACTGTCCTTGACCGTGGACATGACTATTCGAATAGTTGTACACTCTGTAGAGGTTGCACACTTTACCCACAAGACTCGGGGAACTTCTGTGTCATCCACGACTCGCGGTATATAACATAACTGAGGTAAGCACCCGAACCATGCCTTTCCCATGGTGATACTAAATAAAGAGTCCACTCGTTGGTGCCATCCCTCATGATATACATCACACATATCATCCATGAGGGCACGCAATGGTGTGCCCGATTCTTGTAAAGACACCGCATGGCCTTCCACTTTCGGGACGACCCCGTCTCAAGAGTGACCACTTCACTCTCACCACTGGTAATGCGGGCTCCCAGCTAGCACCAACCATGATAATCAACAAAGCCCCATTCCATAAGGGGTATCGTGGTCGTACATGTAAGGTTGGAATAACGATCACAACTTACACCAATCCATTTTCGAAAACCATCCACACTCACTTGCTCCGGTACAACACTTCTTTATTAAGTGGTAACCTAGCTCATCAACATCTCCCTCGGGAATTAGTGGCACCGTACGGGGTTTTCAAAAAGTCTTTGAAATCACCTCTTCATTTCCATCACCATGCATAATCCCAAACTCACTTGCGTAGCATCTACTAGAATCCTATCTACACCCACCCGCATAACCCTCATAAGTTTGTAGGGTCATGCATGATGCAAGTGTCAACGGCAATAGTATCGGAAGCAACCCACCGAAGTGGTCACTACTCCACATGATGAAATATAACGGAAGTAAAGTGCTATATGTCATGCAAATAAAAATGGTTTTTTAACATGGTTAAATGGCTGCTTGCCTGTCTCAACAAAGTCTTCGGGGTCTTCGAAGTCTTCGGGTCCAACTTCCTCGTCAACAGCGCAATTTATCATTGCGATAAATAGCAATAAAAATAAGCAACACCCAAAAACAGAGCACACAAAGCTACTATTAAAATGCTACCCTATTCTTATAAATACTAAAAACTATAATAAAAATATCTATTTAAGGTTTTGCTGTGAAAAACATTTTTGAAAACTAGTAAAGAGATGCAAAAAGATGCCAAAAATAGATTTTTAAAATAAAACAGTGTATGAAAAGTTTTCAACATTTTTCACAAATGGCACTATTAAATTCTATGGAATATCCTAGGATTTTAGGTGGAAAAATAATTGTCATTGGATTTTTATTTAATCTTGTGGAATTTTTGGAATTCAAATAGAAAAAGAAAAGGGGGGTCTTGTGCCCTAGGCCAAATGCCCAGCAGCACTGGGCCAACCGGCCAGGCCGGTCCAGCTGAGCTGCAGGGCCGTGCGTGTGGTCAGGTTTGAACCTGACGCGCGGGCCCCAGCGTCAGCGAGAGAGAGGGAGAGGGAGAGGGTAGGGATGACAATGGGTACCCATTACGCATGTACCCTGTGGGTAAAAAACCTATTAGGGTAATGGTATGGGACAAAAATTTACCCATGGGTATATAAATAGGAAAATCTGAAACCCATCGGGTAGAGTGGGTACGGGTATGGGATCATATAGCCCATGCCCACATACCCATGTACCCGTATAAAATCTATGTAAACTAAAAATTATCTCTACAATCTACACTATGTGAAGAATTTGTGAACTGGAAATGTATGTCTATGTGTTGTTGTTTATGACTATATGATGTTGTTTATATGTATGTGTTGTTGATATAATCTATTTTTTGTAAACTATATTATATGACGAAGTTTATGACTATAAGTTGTCCAAATTGATGTTGTGCAAATATGGGTAATTTTACCCACGGGTACCCATCTACCCTATCGGGTAATGGCTATGGGCAAAAATTGTACCCGTTGACGGATATGGGTACGGGGATGGGTAATCTCATGCGGGACGGGTAAGGGTATGGGAAGGCTCCACCCGTACCCATACCCTGCGGGTGCCATCCCTAGGAGAGGGGTGTGGGGATGACAGGGGGGTCCCACCTATCATATCCCACCTCTTGACAGGGGGCGACAAAGCTTACCGGCGGTGAAGGAGGGCACGGCGAGGGGAGCTGAGGGCCGGGATGGACTCAGGAGGTTGTCGTCGTTCAGGAGGTGTCGGAGTTGGCCGATGGGGAGGCGCAGGTCGCCGGCGACGAGGTCTTGCGGTGGAGGACCTTTGGGAGGAGGTCGTTGGGGCCATCTTGTGTTGCAAAATGGACGGGGATAAGGGGGAATGCATCAGAGGGGTGAGGGAGGAGAAGCCGAAGAAGAGGGAGGGCCGGAGGAGCTCTATACCAGGAGATCAACGGCGGCGATGCCACGCAAAGGTTCGGCTCGATCGCGAGTGCTCGAGCATGGGGAGGTCGAGCTGGGCTCCCAGAGGGCTAGTGGAAGGGAGAGGAGGGATTCGGAGGGGAGAAAGGGACGCGAGGAGGCCCTTTTATAGGCGCCCGGTGTGCCGGCGAGACCGGGTGTGCCGGCGAGCTCGGGGCCGAGGCTAGGGTCGGGTGGTGGGGGCAAGGGCGTGTCTACGGTGTTCCTTGGGTTGGTGTAGGTCCAGGGAAGGGAGAGAGAGGGAGAGGAGCGCACGTGTGTGAGGCAGCTCACTGGCCGAATCGAGCGGCGATCGACACGCGCGGGAGGAGGGAGAAAGAGGGGAGAGAGGAGGGGGCCGACACGGTGGCATGGCGCGGACGTCGAGGGTGCCAAGTGGCAAGAGGGGAGGCCCGAGACCGCCGGAGCCATGCAGTGGGCAACGGCTTCAGTGCCTCTCGGCACTCTAGCGTGCTCCAGAGCGCGTGTATGGCATGCCATGGCATGCCAATGGTGTTTTGTGCTCGGCCAAAGGTGTCTAGGGGGATCTAGGGGCATCAAGGGAAGGGCCAATGGCATTGGATGCCCCGGGAGGAAGATAGAATAGTAGGGGAAGGGAGAGAGTGGTGTTTTTCTGCTGTCCAGAGGGTAAAATGGGGTTCTACCCACTTACCCGTAGGTATGAGGCTTGAGATTTTTACTAGGGGTGAAGGGGAGCCCTAGAGACATTGTTAAAAGTTTTAGGCCAAGGGAAATAGTAAAAGGTGGTCAAAACATGCTTTTACCATAGATGCAGAAGGTGTTTGATAGAGGTTAGGGCAACCAAATGGGCTTTCTTGCCATGAGATTTGACAGGATCAAATGGTGGTTGGGATTAGGCCTTATCACTGAGTTTGAGATGGACTGATGAAAGTTCACAATGTAACTTTGTGGAACCCTAGAAATCAACATAATCTAGTTTCTGTAGATCTAGTCAGGCTAAGCAAATCCCCTTGATGCACCACTTAGTGTAGCATCATTATTTGGTGATTAGAACATGCCCACAAAGTTTGGGGTAAGGGGAAGAAACTTCACAATGTAAAGTTGTTAAAATTTGAATCTGGACAAGGAGGGGTTTGGAATAGTTTGATGAATCAAATCAACATGGATTGAATTGAAAATTTGCAAGATCATCACCTATGGCTGAGTTGACTTGATGGGATTTTCTTGGATTTTGTTGAGAATATTTCTTATAGAAATATTCCAAAAGCTTCATTTGGACAGAAAGATTTTTGAGGGGTTTTGACCATTATTTTGAACATGACCATGTGTTGAAACTCATATATATGGAAAATATGTCCACTGAGTTTCCCTAAATTTTCTCAAATATTTGGTCAATATAAAAATTGACAAAAATAATTTTGGGCATATTCACATGGCATGATCATTGGGAAAGAAGTTTGAGTCAAGTATGATGAATATGGAGAGGAGTAGAACCTAAGGGCGCCATACGCAAACAACCAAACAAGCAAACAAGCACCAATTCAAGCAAGCACAAGCACTAAAAAAGTTTTAATTGGCTCCAAATTATATAAATCCAAGCATAAGAAGGTGATACAAACACATGGTGTGACACACTCCAAGAGTGGGTAAACATGGATGCAAGTTCAAGGGCAAGTTATGTCAAGAAGATGCATGAATATACAAGGTGCACGATTGAACGTCAAGTGGAATGAGTCACCGCCAAGCGCAACATCAATAAGCACCCCATGGTGTTTAAGACCGGCGAGCTTGTGTGGACATAGCTCCACAAGTGATGAGAACAACCCTAGTAATGTTACACCCACATCCCCATGACCTACACATATTGGACCAGTTACTAGAGCCGGTACACACCAACTAAATTATGAGGTACTTCCGTTTCTTGGAAATCCTTCTCATGTTCATGAACATATGATGCTGTCTAAATTAGATACTTTTGTTTTACTTATGAATGAAGGACCTAGCATCGACAATAAGGATGGTCATTGGCGTGGGATCAAGCATGGAGAAGAAGGTGCACGCAGGAAGGAACAATGGAGTTTCGAGTGGTGATTTTCAAACTATGAAGCCACCACAAGGAGAGCATGAAGGCTTGGACGAAATATACAAGATGTCACTTCAAAATTTCGTCCATAGGCTATTATAGGTGTCGCATGACCTTATTTTTGGGTCAGTCCCATGTTATTTTGAAATACTATATTATAGGCTGATTTTAGAGTCCGTATGTGTGGGGAAACTGAGTTAGGGTTGGTTTCGGACCCTCCTCCATGGTGCCACGAAGTTCCCCTCTCTTCCCACATATATACAGCCCTTAGGGCACCGTTTTAGACTTGGGTTTGTTTAGATTATATGTTCGCCATGGATGCAACTTCGCGTCCTTCGTTTGTGTTCCATGACCAGACCAAAACATCACAGAACCCCACTTTCATCAATAAAGCTTTCCTCCAATATTTGCAGTATCCATATTCAATTTCAGTTTCTTGCTTCGTTTGCATGAATTAAATAGAAATTCGTGGTTAGATTGATCGTGCTCTGGCGTGGTCAATAACCTCTTGGAGTTGGTTTAGCGATTTCTAAGGCGCGACGTCCTTGCATGTTTGTAGTCGGATCGTCAAAGTCTACTCCACCAAAAACGATAGCCACCATCTCATCGATAGATCGGGACTCTACCCTCTTTCAATTATTGGATAATTACTATAAGGAATCACCTCATAAATATTAATGTATGCAATATTTTTGGTTGTATTCAAGGTAGACATGTCCTCATCAATTGCTTATAAGCTCTTATGTATCTCCTATTTTGATTAAGATATTTTTCTCTTTTTGTAAGCTATGCTTGATGTTCGAACCAAAATATGAGTCAAGTATATTGTATATGCCCGGGAGAGACTTATGACACAATGTAGATAGAAACATATTTACATGCTAAAAGTAGTTATGCAACACACGAGTATCACTACGGTGCACAAGTAATGTGGCCCAACAGTTCTCAACTCGCTAGTTTCAATGGCTAAGGTACACAACAGGCTCAAGGTGATCAAAAAATTGCAAGGAAATGGACAATGATGTCTTCTAGATTCCCATCCTTTCTTACGGTTGGGGTGCCAAAAGTTGAGGTGGCCGATGTCGATGTCGAAGCCGAGACGATGATGACTGGCTGCATTGTCGATGTAGAATCATCCCTAATTAGGTGAAAACCCTTAGGAAACAAAAACACGACTAAAAATCTCAAATATAATTGGATTAAGGTGGCGGAAGTTTATAATGGGAAGTATTTGCGGAAGTTACGGTGGAGGCCTAGGAAAAAATACTAAAATGTGAAAACATTGATGGTACCAAATGATGTACGTAGGATTTTCGTAGTATGGGTAATATCAGAAGATACAAAAACGAGTTAAATAATGTGGAATCAGAGGTGAGATGAATTAGTTTTGGATGAAACTAGAATTATCCGAAGTCAGTTTCTACAGGTACCACGCGTCCGGAAATGGATGGATGTCCAGTGGGTGTGATAGAGGCGAAGTTGTCCTGGTCTTTCGATGAGATGTGGCTATTGTTTTTGGTAGAATTGACTTTGAAAATATGACTATGAAGGTGTGAGGATGTTGCGTCTTATCAATCACTAAACCAAATCAGAGAGGTTATTGACCAAGCCAGAGCACGATCAACCCTGACCACGGGGATGTGTTTCCTGCATGCAAATGAAGAACACACAAGAAACTGAGATTGCAATCTGGATATTGTGAATATGAAAGGAAAGCTTTATTGATGAAACTAGGGTTCTGTGACGCCTTGGTCTGGTTGTGGAACACAAACGAAGAAAGTGAAGTTGCAGCTATGGAGAAGTTTTAATCTAAACATAATCCAAGTCTAAATAGCTCCCTAAGGGCTGTATATATGGGGGGTACAAGGGGAATTTTGTGACCCCTTGGAGGAGGGGTTCGAAACCGACCCTAACCCAATTTCCTCAAACAAACGGGCTCTAGATACAACCTATAAAGTGGTATTTCAAAATTACATGGGCCTGGCCCGGAAATAAGGTGATACAAGACCTATAATAGCCTATGGAAGAAATTTATTAAGTGGCATCTTGTATATTTCGTCCGAGCCTTCATGCTCTCCTTATGGTGGCTTCAAAGTTCAAAAATCACCACTCGAAACTCCATTGTTATTTCCCACGTGTGCACCTTCACCTCTAGGCTTGATCCCGCCCCAATGGACATCCTTCTTGTCCATTCCAGGTCCTTCATTCATAACTAAAAAAGTATCTAATTTAGGCAGCATCATATGTTCATGAACATTAGAATGATTTCCATGAAACGAGAGTACCTGGTAATTCAACTAGCGTGCGCAAGCTATACTAATTAGTCCAATATTTATAGAAACAAGGGTTGTGGGTGTAAAAATGGTATAATTTCCTCATCGTCCTCCCCTTCTTGAAATGAAGTCGTCCTCAACGAAAGTTCATCTTCCTCACCCAAATAAGGCTTCAAATCTGCAATGTTAAAAGTGGGACTAACCCCAAACTTTGCAGGTAACTCAATTTTATATCCATAATCATTTACCTTATCTAACACCTTAAAAGGAGCATCATCATGTTGCATTTACTTTGACTTCTGCAAACCAAGAAATCAGTCCTTACACAAATGTAACAAAACAAGATCTCTTGGTGCAAACACAACATGTTTTCTACCCTTGTCTCTAGCAATTTTGCGGTGAGCATTCATACGCTTAATGTTTTCCTTACTTACCTCATGCATTTTCAATTCAGCATGTTGTTTACCATCAAAACTAACCTTCTCCGAAGATGGAAGCGGCAACAAATCAATAGGTGCATGAGGTAGAAAACCATACACAATTTCAAAATGGCACATCTTAGCAGTAGAATGTGATGAATGATTATACGCAAATTCAATATCAAGCAAGCTTTCTTCCCGCATTTTCAAGTTATTGTTCAAAACACACATAAACATAGTAGACAATGATCCATTGACCTCTTCATTTTGTCCATCAGTTTAGGGGTGACATGTAGTAGTAAAAAGAAGTTTATTCCTCAACTTAGACCATAAAAGTCACCAAATGTGGCTAAGAAATTTTGCATCACGATCTAAAACCATTCTATATGGCACAACATGCAAGCAAATAATTTCACGAAAGAACAAATCAACAACATTAGTAGCAATATAACTTTTATGACATGGTATAAAGTGTACCATTTTTAAAAATCTATGCACGACAACAAATATGCTATCCCTCTCCTTCTTTGTTCAAGATAAATCTAAAGGAAAGTCCGTAAATATATCCTCCCATGGAACAATGGGTACTGGCAAAGGCATATATAAACAATGATGATTGTGTTGTGACTTAGCTTTTGTACATGTAGTGCAACATGCAACCAAATGCTCAACATCTCGTGGTGAAAATAAATATGTAGCAAGTACATCCTCCATTTTGTTTACGCCAAAGTGTCCCATTAATCATCATCCATGCGCCTCCTACAACAAAAAATGACGAACAAATCTAGCTCAAATGCATAGCTTTTTAGCACGAAACACAAATCCATCATTAATGACAAACTTGTTCCATGTTCTCCCTTCTTTAAATTCAACATCATGCAAATATGGATATTTCATGGTCTCCAAATAGAATATTTTAACGTCAAGTTGTGAAAGCACAGTATAAAGGCGAGAGAATGCATCCACAATAACATTTTCTTTTCCCTTTTTGTGTGTTTAATGACATAAGGAGAAGATTCAATGAATTAAACCCATTTAACATGTTTACGGTTCAATTATTATTGACATTCAATATGTTTCAAAGATTCATGATCAGAATGTATAACCAATTCTTTGGAGCATAAATAATATTGTCATGTTTCCGAAGTCCGAACAAGAGCATGTAATTCCTTATCATAAGTACAATAATTCAGACTAGGCCCACTCATTTTTTTATAATAGTATGCAACATGTTTACGATCTTGTAATAACACACCTCCTAATCCAATTCCACCAACATCACATTCAAGCTTGAAAGTCTTTTTAAAATCGGGAAGTTAGAGTAAGGGAGCATGTGTTAACTTATCTTTCAATACATGAAGGCTTGTTCTTATGCGGTACCCCAAGGAGAAGTGATAGATGCAAAGGTGTCCCATCTTTCAATGAGATGGTGGCTACGTTTTGGTGGAGTAGACTTTGATGATCCAACTACGAACGTGTGAGGCTGTCGCGCCTTAGCAATCGGTAAACCAATTCCGAGGGGTTATTGCCCACACCGGAGCAAGATCAACCTGACCACGAGGGTCGATTTCCTGCATGCAAACAAAGAACAAGCAAGAAACTAAGATTGCAATATAAGAGGAAAGCTTTATTGATGAAAGTTGGGTTTTGTGACGCCTTTGTCTAGACATGGAACACAAACAAACAATGCGAAGTTGCAGCTATGGCGGACTTGTAATCTAAAGAAAACCCAAGTGTAAACGACGCCCTAAGGGTTATATATATGGGGTAATAGAGGAGGGATTTTGTGACCCCTTGGAGGAGGGGTCCGAAACAGACCCTAACTCCGTTTCCCGACACATACGGACTCTAAAAATAGCCTATAAAGTGGTATTTTGAAATTACACGGGCCTGGCCCAGAATTAAGGTGACGTAGCACCTAGAATAGCCTATGGAAAAAATTAATGAAGTGGCATCTTGTATGTTTCGTCCAAGCCTTCAAGCTCTCGTTATGGTGGCTTCAAAGTGCAGAAATCACCATTGGAAGCTCCATTATTCCTTTCCGCGCACACACCTTCTTCTCCATGCTTGTTCCCTCTCTAATGGCCATCCTGCTTGTCATGCTAGATTCTTCATTCATAAGTAAAAGAAAAGTTTCTAACTTCGCGACACCATATGTTCATGAACATTAGAAGGATTTCCAAGAAACAAAAGTACGTGGTAATTCAATTGGTGTTCGCGAGCTCTAGTAACTCGTTGAGTATGTATAGCAGCAAGGGATGTGGGTGTAACAATGGTATTGATGTCCTCATCATTCTCCCCTTCTTGAACTGAAGTTGTCCTCGAGGGAAGCTCATCTTCCTCACCCAAATAAGGCTTCAAATCTGCAATGTTAAAAGTGGGACTAACTCCAAACTTTGCAGGCAGCTCAAGTTTATATGCATTATCATTTATTTTCTCTAACACCTTAAAAGGACCGTCAACACGTGGCATTAGCTTTGACTTGCGCAAATCAGGAAATCTATCCTTACGCAAATGTAAGCAAACAAGATCTCCAGGTGCAAACACAACATGTTTTATACCCTTATCTCCAACAAGTTTGCATTTAGCACCCATACGATCAATGTTTTCCTTAGTTACCTCATGCATTTTTAAGATCAATTAAGCACATTATTTAGCATCAAAATTAACCTTCTCCGAAGATGGAAGAGGCAACAAATCTATAGACGCACGAGGTATGAAACCATACGCAATTTCAAAGGGGCACATCTTAGTAGTAGAATGCAATGAACGATTCTAAGGAAATTCAATATGAGGCAAGTATGCCCACATTTTCACGTTATTCTTCAAAACAGCCCTCAGCATAGTAGAAAATGATCTATTGACTACTTTAGTTTGTCCATCAGTTTTGGGGTGACATGTAGTACTAACAAGAAGTTTAGTCCCCAACTTAGCCCATAAACATATCCAAAAGTGGCTAATAAATTTAGCATCACGATCTGAAATAATTGTATTTGGCACACCATGCAAGTGAATAATTTCACGAAAGAAAAAATCAACAACATTAGCAGCAGCATCACTTATATGACATGGTATAAAGTATGTCGTTCTTGAAAATCTATCCACAACAACAAATATGCTATCCCTCCCCTTCTTTGTTCGAGGTAAACCTAAAAAAAAGTTCATAGATATATCCTCCCTAGGAACACTAGGTACACGCAAAGGCATATATAAACCATGAGGATTGAGTCGTGACTTAGCTTTTTGACATGTAGTGCACCTCGAATGCATAGCTCGTTAATGCAGAACAGAAATCCATCATTAATGATGAACTTGTTCCCTGTTTTCCCTTCTTTACAATTATGTAACACAACTTTGAATTCAACATCATGTACATATTGATCTTTTATGGTCTCTAAACCAAATATTTTAAAGTCAAGTTGTGAAAGCATAGTATAGCGACGAGACAATGCATACAACAACAACAACAAAGCCTTTACTCCCAAACAAGTTGGGGTAGGCTAGAGGTGAAACCCATAAGATCTCGCCACCAACTCATGGTTTTGGCACATGGATAGCAAGCTTCCACGCACCCCTGTCCATGGCTAGTTCCTTGGTGATACTCTAGTCCTTCAGATCTCTCTTTACGGACTCTTCCCATGTCAAGTTCGGTCTAGCCCAGCCTCTTTTGATATTATCAGCATGCTTAAGTCGTCCGCTGTGCACTGGGGCTTCTGGAGGCCTACGCTGAATATGCCCAAACCATCTCAGACGATGTTGGACAAGCTTCTCTTCAATTGGCGCTACCCCAACTCTATCTTGTATATCATCATTCCGGAGGCGGTCCTTCCTTGTGTGGCCACACATCCATCTCAACATGTGAATCTCCGCCACATCTAAATGTTGCACATTTCGCCTTTTAGTCGGCCAAAACTCAGCGCCATACAACATTGCAGGTCGAACTGCCATCCTATAGAACTTTCCTCTTAGCTTTTGTGGCACCCGCTTTCCACTTCATCCATCTGGATTTAATTCGATGGTTCACATCTTCATCGATATACCCATCCTTCTACAACATTGACCCCAAATATAGAAAGGTGTCCTTCTGAGTCACCACTTGCCCATCAAGGCTAACATCTACCTCCTCCTCGTTACTAGTAGTACTGAAAGCACACCTCATATACTCGGTTTTAGTCCTACTAAGTCTAAAACCTTTCGATTCCAAGGTTCGCCTCCATAACCCCAACTTCCTATTAACCCCCGTCTGGCTCTCATCGACTAGCACCACATCGTCCGCAAAGCGCACACACCATGGGATATATCCTTGTATGTCCCTTGTGACCTCATCCATCACCAAGGCAAAAAGATAAGGGCTCAAAGCTGACCATTGATGTAGTCTTATCTTAATTGGGAAGTCATCAGTGTTGCCATCACTTGTTCGAACACTTGTCACAACATTATCGTACATGTCCTTGATGAGGGTAACGTACTTTGTTGGGACTTTGTGTTTCTCCAAGGCCCACCACCTAACATTCTGCGGTATCTTATCATAGGCCTTCTCCAAGTCAATGCACACCATATGCAGGTCCTTCTTTTGCTCCCTATATCTCTCCATAAGTTTTCGTACCAAGAAAATGGCTTCCATGGTCGATATTCCAGGGATGAAACCAAACAGATTTTTGGTCACACTTGTCATTCTTCTTATATGTTGCTCAATGACTCTCTCCCATAGCTTCATTGTATGGCTCATTAGCTTGTTCTTGAAGATTGGTACTAATATACTCTGTCTCCATTCTTCTGGTATCCTGTTTTCCCAAAAATGAGCTTGAAAAGTTTGGTTAGCCACACTATCGCTATGTCCCCGAGGCCTCTCCACACCTCAATGGGGATACAATCGGGGCCCATTGCCTTGCCCCCTTTCATCCTCCTTAAATCCCCCTTGACCTCTGAATCCTGGATTCGCCTCACAAAACGCCTGCTAGTATCATCAAAGGAGTCATCCAGATCAATGGCAGAGCTCTCACTCTCCCCATTGAACAACTTGTCAAAGTACTCCCTCCATCTATGCTTAATCTCCTCGTTCTTCACCAGGAGTTGATATGCTTCGTCCTTGATGCACTTGATGTGGTCAACATCCCTCGTCTTCCTCTCTCGGCTCTTGGCCATCTTATAGATGTCCTTTTTGCCTTCCTTTGTGTCTAACATTTGATAGAGATCCTCATACACCCGACCCCTTGCTTGACGAGGCAATGCATCACCAATAATATTTTATTTTCCCTTATTGTGTTTAATTACATAAGGGAAAGTTTCAATGAATTCAACATATTTAGCATGTCTATGATACTGTTTTGCTTGACTTTTAATATGTTTCAAGGTTCATGATCGGAATGTATGACAAATTCTTTGGGCCATAAATAATGTTTCCATGTTTCAAAAGTCCAAACTAGAGCATATAATTCCTAATCATAAGTAGAATAATTTAGACTAGGCCCACTTAATTTTTCAGAAAAGTATGCAACAGGTTTACCATCATCTAATAACACACCTCCTAATCTAGTTCCACTAGCATCAGATTCAAGCTACAAAGTATAAATAAAATGAGGAAGTTGGAGTAAAGGAGCATGTGTTGACTTATCTTTCAGTACCATGAAGGCTTCTTCCTATGTTCTAGCCCAAGCAAAAGGCATATCCTTCTTTGTAAGCTCATTGAGAGGAGCAGCAATGGTGCTGAAATCTCTGACAAAACTCATATAGAAACCAGCGAGGCCAAGAAAACTCCTTGCTTGTGTGACCATTTTGGGCTGCGACCAACTCTCAATAGCTTCAATCTTGGCTTTATCAACTTCAATTCCCTGTGGAGTAACTACATAGCTAAGAAAAGATACTCGGTCGGTGCAAAAGGTGCACTTCCCAAGGTTACCAAACAAACGTGCATCCCGTAGAGCTATAAAAACAACACATAAATGTTCCTCCAAAGATCTTCTATAAATCAAGATATCATCAAAATAGACTACCACAAATTGTCCAATGAAAGCACGTAAAACCTCGTTCATTAATCTCATGGAAGTGCTAGGTGCATTAGCTAACCCAAAAGGCATGACTAACTACTCATATAATCCAAACATAGTTTTAAATGTTGTTTTCCATACATCTCCCAATTCATACGAATTTGATGGTATCCACTACATAAATCCACTTTGGAGGAAATTGTAGAGCCACTTAATTCATCAAGCATATCGTCTAGCCTAGGAATAGGATGACGATAATGAATAGTAATATTATTAATGCCTCTATAGTTAACACACATACACGATGTACCATCCTTTTTTGGCACTAGAATAATAGGAACAACACAAGGACTAAGATATTAACGTATATAATCTTTGTCGAGGAGCTGCTATACTTGACACATAATCTCCTTCGTCTCCTCTGGATTGGTACGGTATGGTGCACTATTGGGTAGCGATGCACTGGAAATTAAGTCAATCTGAGGCTCAATCCCTCTAATAGGTGGTAATCCGGGTGGCACGTCTTGTGGAAAGATGTTAGTGAACACCTGCAAAATTTTATGTCTGCTCGAATGAAAATAATACCTCTTTGGATACGAAGCCATAGCAAACTCATGTAGTAACATCCAAAGTAATAATGTCAGATTTAGTAGCAAGTAAACATCCACTCTTCAATTTTATTTCAGATGCAACATTAGATGATGGTTTATTAGGCTTATGGTGTTCCCTTGCTACAATCTGATTTTCACTCTTATTTAGCTCCTGTTTTGCTTTACTAGCTCTAGCAATGTGATCTTTCATAATATGTTCAGGAGACATAGGAAGCAAATTTATATTTTTAACCTTATAAACAAGAGTATACTGATTTGTCCTACCATGGTGTACATAATTGTTATCTAATATCCATGTCTACCCAATAAAACAGAACATAGTTGCATCGGTACCACATCACAATCAACATAATAAGAATATGCAGCAACGCTAAAATGCACATGAACATTACATGTTACCTTAACCTTTCCACCGTTGTTGAACCACTGGATGCAATAAGGATGAGGATGTGGTATGGTGGTTCTTGACAGCTTCTCCACCATCTCCATGCTAGCCAGGTCATTGTGACTCCGCCATCTATGATGACATGAACAGAACGCTCCTTCACAACTCCCATTGTATGGAACAAGTTGTGCCTCTGATTTTGCTCAGCCTATGTAACCTGCACACTCAGTACATGTTGAGGAACCAAACTATCATACATGTCCACGTAGTTAGCAGCCATGTAGTGTGTCTCTTGTTCAGTATCCTTGACACCCTTTTCTTCACTCGCAATTAGACCCAAAGTCTCCTCATCATAATGACTGGCAGAGGCATATCCACCATCCTTAGTAACAATCATCACACGCTTGGAAGGGCATTCTCTCGCATACTGACCTCCACCCTTGTAATGAAGACAAATAACCTCATGAGTTTGCCCTGTAGATGTCATGGATGAAGAAGAGCTATATGCAGGCCCCGAAGGTGTGCACTTGTTGGAGGATGGTGGTGGTGCCTGTTTTCTTGTATCTCTGTTGGAGTTGACGGGTGAAGGAATTGGTGTTGTAGTAGGACGTGTGGAAGTAGATGGTGTACGTGGTGTCCATGATGAAGATCGCCCTGCACAAAAATTAGTTCTTGCCATTGCCTCTCGATCATGTACTTCACATTCAGCTTTGCAAGAAAGATGGAGTAAATGAGTGTTAGTATTATACTCATTATACTCGAGAATAGTCTGAATCTCTCTATTTAATACACACATAAAACGTGCAAGAGTAGCTTCATTCTAGTCAACAATACAACATCTAATCATGGCAGATTGTAATTCCTGATAATTTTCCTCTACAAAATTGTTTCCTTTTCTTAAACGCTACAAATTTGAAGTAATTTATGTTGATAATATGGTGGAACCTAATGATTACACATAGCAGTTTTCAAACCAGACCAAGTAGTAGGCACATTATCATGATATATTCTACAATGTTTAGACCACCAAACACAAGCAAAACTAGTGAATCCACAGTCAAGGAAATGCCCATTGACAAAGCACCAGGTCCTAATGGGTTCAATGGGTTGTTTTTTAAGAAATGCTCGCATATCATCTGTGAAGACTTCTATACACTTTCCAATGACTTTCATGTTGGGACTGCTAGGCTGGAAAATATGAACTCTTCATATATCACACTTGTACCCAAAAAGTCCTCCCGTGAGTAGGTTGGGGATTTCAGTCCAATTTTATTTAACAAGGATGGGGTTAAAATTCCTTTCCAAGATGGTTGCCAATAGGTTTTAGTTGCACATTATGAAGTGCATCCACAAAAACCAGTATGGATTCATTAAATCCAGAACAATTCAGGACTGTGTTGGTTGGACTTTGGAGTACTTACACGAGTGTCACTAGTCGTAAAGACCCATTGTTATCCTTAAGTTTGATTTAAAAAATCTTTTGACTCCATTGATTATGAATTCATCTTTCGAGTATTAAGGCACAAGGGTTTCAATGGTAAATGGATCCTTTGGGTCAAACAATTGCTCTCCTCTACATCATCCTGAGTGCTGCTCAATGGAGTCCCTGGCAGAAAGTTCCTATGCAAAAAGGGTGTAAGACAGGGAGACCCTATGTCTCCTCTCCTCTTTGCCATTGCTGCAGATTTTCTTCATACTCTAGTAAATGATTTGTTGTTGAGTGGAAAAATTGAGCTGCCAATCCCCTGTCATGATAAGGACTTCCCAATAGTTCAATATGCAGATGACACCCTTATTATCATGCCTGCTGCGGAATCACAATTGATGGAATTAAAAGGAATGTTGCTAATGTTCTCTCAGACTACTAGGCTTCATATTAATTGCCATAAGTCTGCTATGCTGGGAATCACAATTGCAGAGGCTGGCTGACTCTGTTGGGTGGAAAGTTGGCTCTTTACCCTTTACATATCTTGGTCTGCCTGTTGGAACCACACGGACAAGGATTGTGGATATAATTCCCCTAGTGGATAATATGGAAAGGAGACTGTCTACCAGCTCTTCCTTTCTGTCCCAGGGGTTAGTTTGCAATACTTGAACTCTACTCTCTCTTCAGTTCCCATCTTTTTTCTATGCAGTTTGGACATCCCCCAGGTATCCTAAAACAATTGGAAAGAATACAAAGGCACTGTCCTTGGAGAAGAAATGGTCAAGACCAAGATCCTGCACTTGCCACCTGGGACTTGGTATGCAGACCTAAGAAAAAAGGTGGTCTTGGAATTATGAACCTGGCTATTCAGAATGATGCTTTGCTACTGAAGCATGATGATAAATTCTTCAACAAGGCTGATGTGCCTTGGGTTAACCTGGTCTGGAACATATATTATCATGACAGAGTGCCACAAGGCACCACTTTGTGTGGATCTTTTTGGTGGAAGGATATCTACAAGAGGATGGATAGTTTTAGAGCTGTGACTTACATACAACCAAATAAAGGGGATACTTTCCTCTTTTGGTCAGTTTCTTGGATGATAGGATATTCAAACATGCCTCTAGTGCACAGATTTCAAAGGTTGTTTTCTTTTGCTGTTGATACCTTCTCCACAGGTGAAGAGGTTATCCATGCTTTTGATGCCAATGACATGGCCAGGTTGTTCCACCTACCACTTTCTGAAACAGATTTTTCAGGAATTACAAGCTGTATAGAACCTACTACAGAATTTGCAAAGGGAGCAGTCCATGAATGATGTCTGGCTGTGGGTTGCGGATGGAAAGGGCTACTTAGCTAAGAAATTCCATATGCATGTTCATCAGCCAATGATTTCCAACCCTCTACTCAATTGTATTTGGAAGGGCTATTGTACCTTGAAAATTAAAGTATTTGCATGGATGCTAATTATGGACAGACTAAACACCCAGGATATTCTTGAGAGACAACATTGGAAGTCTCGGACTCCAATTTGTGTGTTCTATGCCATGCAAGGATTAAAGAGGACAGGGACAATCTACTGTTCACTTGCATGTTTAGCACCAGGGTTTGGAGTTACCTGCAAATCCCATGGTAGGATGAAAGCAGCTTCTACTAGGTCCTTCATTGAAAACCTCTTGTTCAAATATTCCTTCATGCTTTCCAACAATTCCATATTGTTTCATATCAGCAATATGTCATCCACATATAATATTAGAAATGCAATAGATCTCCCACTCACTTTATTGTAAATACAAGCTTCTTCGTAAACTTGTATAAACCCGAACGCTTTGATCAACTCATTGAAGCAAAGATTCCAACTCCGAGATGCTTGCACCAACCCATAAATGGATCGCTGGAGATTGCAAACTTTGTCAACATTCTTTGGATCGACAAAACCTTCTGGCTGCATCATATACAACTCTTCCTGAAAGAAACTGTTACGGAACTCTATTTTGACATCCATGTGCAAAATTTCATAATAAAAAAATGTAGCTATTGCTAACATGGTTCTAATGGACTTAAGCATTGCTACGGGTGAGAAGGTCTCATCGTAGTCAACTCCTTGAACTTGTGAAAAGCATTTTGAGACATGTCGAGCTTTATAGATGGTGACATTACCGTCCGCGTCCGTCTTCTTCTTAAAGATCAATTTACACAAAATGGCCTTTCTCCCTTCAGGTAATACTTCAGAAGTCCATACTTTGTTTTCATACATGGATCCCATCTCGGATTTCATGGCCTCTAACCATTTGTCAGAATCTGGGCCCATCATCGCTTCTCCATAGCTCATAGGTTTGGTAGAGGCGAGGATCCCGATATTTCGATGAGATCATAAGTATCGATTTTGTCTAGACAACTTTGATGATCCGACTACAAGCATGCATAACATTAAGCCTTAGCAATCGCTAAACCAATCTCCAAGAGGTTATTGACCATACCGGAGCACGATCAACCTGACCACGAAGGTCTATTCCTGCAAGAAATCAAAGAATAAGCAAGAATATGATAATGCAATCTCACTATTGAGATTATAGATGAAGTATTGATAAGGGTGGGGTTCTGAAAGCGCTCTTGGTCTGGTCGTTGGACACAAACGAAGTACACGAAGTTGCAATGGCTAACTTTTAACTAAACAAAATTCAAAGAAAAAGCTACTAGATTGATCTTTTTATATAGGAGCAGGGGGTGGCATCCAGGGAGGTGGGAGGATGTCCCAAGGCACCCTAAAACCAACCCTAGGTCGTACAAGGCCCATGGGCCCAAGTGGAGGTGATGCAACACCTTTGCACTTGTAGTTTGTCTCGGATTTTGCTGTAATGTCAGATTGTTTCATCGATATCTCCATGCTCCGGCTGAATTTTAGGGTTATTTAAATTGGGGAGGAACCCATATGAAATCTACTTTCCAACACAAAATGAATTACCCAATTCCATTTCTGTATGAAAACATTCTTGGAGTTTTGAGACAGGTGTGTCTTTGTAGTCCAAATCTGAGTCGAGAACGTGGGAGACTTGAACTCTATCTTCTCTTGGGGTAAAAGTTATGTGACATAACTTCTTGAACATCACCTAATTGTTTCCTTTGACGTGAGAGTACCTCTTGAATAGCATCCAACCATTTCCTCTTCCTTTGTCACCACACATGGTTCATACAAGTGTTCCGCCATTCTGCATTTAGGCATGAAATAAAAATAGGTGAAGTATTTTTGTTCCGGTTAACATAAATAAATTATTTAATAATTCTTTTAAGAAATTGCCTCACAAATAGGCACATATGCAATATTTTTGGTCATATCCAAGGTAGTCATGATACGGGGCAAGCACGTGTGTGTCGATCTTTCATGAATTGGAGGGGGAAACCTCAAGAACATGAAGAACACGGGGATGAAGAGGGAGAAATCAAAAGAGCAAACACTCAAGAAGAAGTCAAATCACACATCCGCTAGACTAACCACCCACAAGATCCACAAAGGTACATGAACAACAAAGGGAAATAGAATACATGGTACAGTTCATCCAAAATCCCATGGGGAGATGGGGCCTTAATATACTGGAGGATCTTCCCTCGAGAGGGGCCTTGACATCCATTAGGGGATCTTCTCTCATAGAGGCATCTAATCCATGGGAGAGGTAGTCAAAGGATCTAGGCTCAACTTACTAAGAGCAAACCATAGCTAACCCTAGAAAGGACATGAGGGAGGAGTATATATAGTCTTGGACATGAAGGCGTAAGTGGAGAGGGGGACACATGGGCCAAAGCCCGTCTTGTGCATAGGCAGACCAGTTGTACCGATGGTTGGACCAGTCGTATCGTTATTAAGGCGTCAACCGGTACAACCTGGGCAGTACCGGTCATGAACCGCTCCATAAAAAAATCTTGGCCGCGGCTGGAGCGGTTGTTGGCGGTGGTGGACCGGTTGTACCGGGGCAGCGGTGGTGGACCGGGTGTACCCCTAATTCCTGGGCTGTTGCAAGTCCTATTCTTCCTTCTCCGCTTCCACGCTTCCCTTGCAGATGGTGTAGTTGTACACCGGTGCTGGCACTCCACCTCATCATCCGTGGAACTCAGACAATACCTATGCATGCACACGAGGGGAGTGTGAGGTAGTATACCATCCTCGAAGGGATCAAGAAAACATGTGTAAAGGAGAATATTCACCTTTATGTACGTGGATTGGATGTGGCACGTGTCACTTGGCAAAGGGACTCTTGCCATGGTGATGTCCATAGGATGTTGTGCGTCATCCCCTCCCCCTTGGGAAAGATCCGTCCTCGGATCAAAATCCAAACCACCATGGGAAGGAGATGGTATAGCCAAGTATAACTGGACGATCACCAAATGTTCATCATCATCAAGCTCACAAAGGGCACTATCCAATGTCACACCAACTAGCAATTCCTTCAAAAAGAGCAAACACGGCAAACACATGGAAAAATAAATGTGGTTAACGTTAGTGCAAAACCAAGCATTCAAGCGGTTATGTACCGAACAAGTTTAGTCATCATGCATAACATATGGTGTGACAAGGGATTGTTTCATGGCTTCTAAGCATACAAATTGAGCACAAGCAATGCAATCATGGACAGAAGGATGCATAGGTGAGGTAGGGATGCCAATATGTGAGTCAACAGAACCAACATCTACCTCAAGGTTGTAGCACTCATGCACATAGTAATCAACGAAAGGTCTATGGTAGGCGAAGGAATCATTCACAACACCAAAGAAAATGACATGTCTAGACACATGGTGCAAGTGCAAGACAAGCAAAGCATAATGTGCACATGGTGTAGTGAATATAGTGAGGCACTCAACACGATAGAAAGTGTAAGTGTTCAACATGTGTGAGGCAATCAAGTGATGCAAGTAGCAATCAATGTGCAAAGCATGGCAATGGTTGTCATCAACCACATAAAAGGATCACATCAGGGATGCAACATAAGCAAGCATAGTGATCATGTCGTGCAAGCTAGTAGTGCGAAGATGCAACATACTAGAGAAAATCATGGAAATCATGTCATGTGAGCAAATAGTGAGCATACGCTATGCACATGACATATCGCAAGCACATAAAGAAAACATGATCAATGTATCATCATAGACATGGGGCACATAGCAAACATGGCAATAGCAAATGATATCTCCACCAAGCTTGCGAATACACATAGAAATCATACAATGAAATTTCATGTGAGATGCAAAGCATGGGAAAGGTCTAGAAATGATTATATCATGCAAATTGAACATGGCAATATGGGCAAAGGATATATAATAGAGAATAAGCCATAACCATGGGAGAGACATGTAGAAGAGGTGCTCATAGTCCTTGCGCGAGGGGAATGGTAGGAGACACATTCCAGTGAATCCCAAAGCATCGGTGATCTCAAGAGATCTTTTCATCAACTCATGGTATTGTGAGATAGACGAGTGTTCATGAGTACCTACACACAACAAAGAAAGAGAAAAATGCTATGCACATGGTATACGTACACATCACCTGTTAGGATGTGCATGTGCTTGTGTTCGTTAGCACAAAATTTCCAATGCTCAAATAAATGAGATGCATGATATAGGAATATGTCATCCATCATGCAATTATAGTTATTATGATCAACATGATTGGGACGTAATTTATAGCAAGGATGTGGCACAAGCATTTGATGCATATAAATGGAAAGCGTATTGTGCACACAAATATGGGAAACATGCAAAGTGTAAGATGGAACACAATCTCCTAATAAGTATGAGGAGACTATCGGTGTCTCCTCATGTGCAATAGTGGGAGCATAATATGGAGAATATGGACAACATCCAAAACAATGCATATCCGAAGCAAGGTGGTCATGGCATGTCATATAAGAATTATTGCGCAAATGATGCAAAGGAAGCATGGCAATATCATCACAAGAAATACAAATGCCAATAACCATGGCTTTGTCATCTATGCCATATGGGCAAATGGGATTTACTTTGATGGGATATGCATAGTCACTATGGTGAGATAGCGAAGATGCAATATGGGAAATTTCACGCATAGCATATGACAAGTCAAGCGGACTGTCAAACACGATGTCACCAGTAGAGTTTTCACATGATATCCTATGGAGTATAGCTAAGTCAACATGCGCATCAGCATATGCATCATAAATTGGTGGCAAATCTAAGCATGAAGAAGAGATCGCATGTGAAGTATCCATAAGGTAGATGTTAAGTTGTTAGAAATTTTAGTGGCCTCACATGCCATCTCAACTACCTCACACTCTCTATGTGGTGGTGGCTCACACCCTCCCTCGAAGTAGGTGCACTCAAACTCACATATGGTGGAGTCACTCGTCTCACTCAAGTGGTGGGGGTTGTGTCTCTCCTAAGATGGGAATTGTGGCAACTCAACATGTTTGGGGCTAGAGGTGAAGGCACTCTCACTCTCAATATGGTGGCCAAAGTCTCTAAACTCATCTCCAAACTCTACCATGGTCGAAGGGAAACTCCCATGCTTAACCATCTCGTCACCGTCACCGTGGATGAAGGCCGAAGATGGCACATCATCACTCTCCTCATCGAAGGGAAAATCCCATGCTCGATCATCTCAGTCTCGCCTACAAATATGGAAGCATCCTCTTTGCTTGCCACCTCGCTCGCCTCCAAAGCATGTTTCTTGAGTGGCTCTGTAGTCGTGGTCGCCACCATGCCATCGTCATAAAGAGTCTTGGTAGACTCGGCATAGTCAACGCCACAAAGAGGGATGGCGGTGAAGTCACACTTGGGAGCGTTGTCTCGGAGCTCGTCGGTCTTGGACATTTTGGTGGTTCCATCCTCATGCTTGTCGTCGTGGATCTTGGTCAACACGAAGTGTGCTCGGGGTCGAGTAGACTTTGCCTTGAGTTCATGTTCTGCCTTGAGAACACCAAAGTAGAGTTCTTCGAGAGACCCATAGTTGTTGTCGAAGATAGGATTGGCAATGTCGTTGTTCAATCCCATCATGTAGTAGAACATCATCCATATGGGGTCGGTCATGTTGGCTCATCGCAAGGCTTTCATCATCATCATGAAGTACTCGTCAATGACCTTGGATCCTTGTATGCTGTTCTCCAATTGGCATTGAAGATGTGTCGTGTAGGTGGAAGGCACAAACTCTTGCCACATCGTTTTCCTTGTCTTGGACCAACTCATGTTGAAGCTCTTCGAAGATGTGTGAAGCCACCATGTCGATGCGTCGTCGTGGAAGTTTCTTGTGGCGCACTTCACTTGATCATCGGAAGGGACTTGAAGTAACTTGAGGTAGTGGTCCATCTTGCACTCCCAATCGAGATACTCCTCAGGATCTTGACTCCCATAGAATGGAATGTCATGGTCAAAGTCGAGGTCGTAGTAGCTCATGAAGGTCGCGGATTTGAGTTTCGGGAGCTTCTCTTGAAGTGCTTGTTGGCTAAGATGCCTCATGTCCAAAGGCGAAGATGCCTTGAACTCGCTATGAGAAAATGCCAAGGTAGGTGGTGAAGTCATTGAGCAGTGGTTGGTGTCGATCTCGTAACCTTCCCACTTGTTCTTTGTTGGATGCCTTGATGTTGGCGTTGTTATTTCTTCATGTTGTTGATGGTGTCGATGCCGGTGCGATCTGTTTAGACATGGTTGCTCGCGAGCATGTACACTTCAGAGTCTTCTTGAATATGACGAAGACCTCTTGCAGTTCTTGATGAGGACCTTGAGATCCTCCATTTGAGCGTGCATCTTGGCATCGACGATGTTCTTCATGGCATCAAACTCGTCGTTGTTGTTGTAGATCAAAGATGGTGTGCTTTTCCTAGAAATCACAAGACTCGAGCAAAGGTGAGTTGGAAATGAGATAAATACCAAGATACCATTGCTAAAGTTAAGGATGTATCCCCCTTCACTCAATGTGAGTTGAGAGAATAGTGGAATTGGTACTGGACTTGTTCACTCACACCTACAACATAAAGCTTATCGAGTGGCTTGTTTAGGACAAGTTGCACAAAATTGAAGCAAAATGAAGTCCCAGATATAGTTAATATTGAGATAAATCCAATGGACTCAAAATGCAAAGCAACTGATCACAAATATAGAGTAGGGCAATAGAGAAACACACGCGGTGGGATAATGGGGCTTGTGCAACTATAGCGGTGAGCAAAGCTCGTGTTGTACAAACACAACAAGAGACGCTAGCCTATTGCATGTTTGGGCACGATTCAACACTTGACACCAATCCTATTCATGCAAGCATACGTTTCCTATTCATCTATCCTCATGCATAAGTATCTCTTTTCATGCTCAACTCTTTGCTTATAAGCTTATGATCTTTCTTTCTTTCTTAGAAGCTTTTTTTACTCTTCTCTTCCTTTCCACTATTCTTATTGAGCCTCAACCAACTATATGATACAAGTATCACAAGATATGCATGGGAACAAGCAATTGCACTATAAGATATTTTCGATGATGGAGCAATACTATATCGTATCACTATGGTGCACAAGTTTTCGCAAAGCCCGGCAATACTCGAATAGCTAGTCCCAATAGGTATGAAGGTAATCGCAAAGATGGCGAGGCTATCAAGATGTAATCGCAAGGAAGGAAAAGTTTATGATGGAATGTATACCTCCGTCACACTTAACCTTTCGTGAAGTCGGGAGTAACCGGCTTTGCTTCCGGTTGAAGATGGTCTCAAAGGATGGATGGTCGTCGACGATGTCGAACGTCGGTGGTCGATGTAGATGATTGACCAATACAAGTCACCAGTGGTTGATGAATATGTAATCGTGCCTAAGTAGCCGAAACACCTTATGAGACTCAAATCACAACTCAAGCAACGGCAAATGCAAAGGTGAGCCAAATGAGTTAGGTTGCGGAAGACTATGGTGGTAATGGGGATGATATGGTGGAGGACCTAGGAAAAAATTTCAAAAATTAAAAATATGGAGTCAAATGGTGGTGAAACCAATATGAGCATCTCCGGCACGTCGATAGCTTGCAAATGAGCCAAAGAACACTCAAATCAGAGTTTGGGAGTGGAAGTTATGGTCGAACGGTGAATCAGTATTAGCTAAAACTGGGAGGGGCGGTTGTATCGCTTATGGAGTGTCCTGGAGGTGTTGGAAGTTAATTAGCGGTTGTACTGCTTTGGGGGAGGGGGCGGTTGTACCGCTCCTGGAGCGGTTGTACCACTTTGTGGGGTGGTTGTACTGCAAATATCGAGCGACTTTTCCAGATCTGAGCACGGGGTGGACTTGGGGCGGACCAAAATCAAAATTTTGAACCAAATTGAAGGGGAAAAGAAAAATTAATGGGGACGCAAAGGGGAGTGGATCTACTTTCTAAACACCCGATCCACTGATCAAAATCAACAAAAACTCACAAGAACAACAAATCACAAGAAAATTTTTGGGGCTATTTTTGTGGGGATTTTCGAATTGGGACAAAAACACACAAAACTAAGGCTAGAAAACAAAGGGGAGGACTTCAAATTCTTGAGAAACGTGGCTCTAGATACCAATATGATATGGGGCAAACCCGTGTGTGTTGATCTTTCACGAATTAGATGGGATACCTCCAGAAAACGAAGAACACGAGGATGAAAGGGGAGAAATCAAAAGAGGAAACACTCAAGAACAAGTCCAATCACACATCCACTAGACTCACCACACACGATATCCACAAAGGTACATGAAGAACAAAGGGAAATAGGATACATGGTAGAGTTCATCCCAAATCCTATGGGGAGATAGGGCCTTGATATCCCGGAGGATCTTCCCTCACGAGGGGCCTTGACATACACTATGGGATATTCTCTCATAGAGGCACCTACTCCATGGGATATGTAGTGGAAGGATCTAGGCTCAACTTACTAGGAGCAAACCATAGCTAACCCTAGAAAGGAGGTGGGGGAGGAGTATATATAGTCTTGGACACGAAGGCATAAGTGGAGAGGGGGATACATGGGCCAAAGCCCGTCCTGCTCATAGGAAGACCGGTTACACCGGTGGTTGGACTAGTTGTACCGGTATTAAGGCATCAACCGGTACAACCGGGGTAGTACCTGTCATGAACTGCGCCATAACAGAATCTTGGCCGCGGCTGGAGCAGTTGTTAGCGGTGGTGGACCGGTTGTATTGGCGCAGCGGTGAACCGATAGTACCCCTAATTCTTGGGATGTTGCAATTCCTCTTCTTCCTTCTCTGCTTCCATGCTTCCCTTGTGGATGGTGTAGTTGTATGCTGGTTCTGGCACTTCTCCTCATCATCCGTGGAACTCCCGCAATACTTATGCATGCACACGATGGGAGTGTCAAGTAGTATACCATCCTCGAAGGGGTCAAGCGAGCACATGTAAAGGAGAAGATTCACATTTCTGTATGTGGAGTAGATGTGGCATTGTCACTTTGCAAAGGGACTCTTGCCATGGTGATGTCCATAGTATGCTCCGTATCAAGTCATGTCCTCATCATCATCCCTGTCTTCAAAACAAAGCCGTCCTCGGCGTTGCTTAGTCTGAAATGTGGCTCACAAAAGAGACAAAGAGTACATGTTGTATATGTATATTTCATCTACTTTTATTGGTCTCAGTTGTGCCACATGTGACTCATTTATACAAGAGCACACTTGAAATGTCATGCAATATAAAGCCAAAATATTATCACAAGAAGTAGCGGGCATGAAAATATTGCAACTAGGTTTGCACATATAAGTGAAGTCCTTATTCATATCAAAATATTGACAATGTTCATCATTAAACTATCCCAACATTGGTGAATAAAGTTTAATGGTTTCATAATTACATGCTACAACATGCTTAAACTAGCAAAAATGCAACAAGACATTTGACACAAAATCATCACCAAGTTTAGAGGTCATATCAAAATGATTAAAAATTGAAACATTTATTTTCAAATGTGTTTGATCAAAATATGATTTATTCACCAATTCACATGGTTCTTTCTGATCAACAATTAATTCAATGGGAGAAATCAATTTTTTTAATATTGCAATTGTTTGATCAGCAAAGTCAAATAACCAACACAGTCCTCAAAAATAGGTAGTGCGATTAAAGTAGTGGGTAGCTCATTACATGGTGCATTTAAATTGAGAAGACATTCATCATACTCAGGTTGAAGTGGAAGGTCAGTACCTTTGTCATTACCTCTTATGATCAACTCACATGATGGAGGCACTTTCGGTGGTGACGTGTCACATGGTGAAGGTGATGTAACCCTTTAAATAATTGATGTGGTTGTCATGGTATGCCTAGTAGTTGAACGAAGAACCATATCAACTCTTCGAACGTGCACCTTGCGCTTGTTCTCCTTGTTGGCAACACGTTTTTTAGTTCCTGTTCAGCTTTGCAAGCAAGACGAAACAAACGATCCATATGATAACACTTGTCATGAATTAGTATCTCCTGAATATCATGATTTAATCCTCCCAAAAATCTATTCAAAAAATCTTATTCACTTTCTTCTAATGAGGAATGCAACAAGGTCGTTTGTAAATCATCATAATATTTCATTACGGTGTCACTAGCTTGTTTGAATGCTGTAACTTTTTAATCATGTCACGAGTATAATAAGAAGGAACGAATGTGTGTCTCATGGCAAGTTTCAAATAATCCAAAGTAGTAGGTATAATATCATGGTGTAACCAACAATATTCGCTCCACCAAACTGAAGCATAACTAGTGAATGAACCAACCGCGACCTTAACTTTCTTATGTTCAACAAAATTATGGGAAGGAAATATATGATTTATTTAAACTCCCATTCAATATACAAAGCAGGTCTAAAACATCCATTAAAGGATGGTGTATAAACATTAACCTAATCGTATTTGTTAGGATGTCTTTGAAATTCTCATGACAGATGTGGCATTTGCTTAGGTGGTGGCACGTCTCCCACAATTGATGAAGGCCACAAACTGACAAGTCTGGATCCTGTCATGATTAGTAGAAACTGGAAAAAACATCCAAGAATATTTTTCCTATTAACTACTGGGATGGAGTGGTAAAACGCTCGCAGTAAAGAACATATCAATATCTTACAAATTCTAACCATGGAGCAAGTGGTGACCAACAACCGACAGTGTCAATATCTCCGAAGATTGAGTAAAGCAATTACCAGGTGAACCTATGTATACATGATGTGGAAATATGTAGATCTTGGATGACTTAACCTATGGTAGCAAAAGATTAGCAACAATCAATTCAGAGATGCAATGTTGAATATACGCTCAACGACAGTGCTATGCTTGTCCTAGGCTAGACCGTACTAGAGATGCGAGCCTATAATACTGATGGAGTCACGGCATAGGACAAATAGCAGCAACGGATAATATGAATTAGCTCCCAATAGGAATATATAAGTGAAGATCACAATGGCGGTAATGACAATGAAGATAAATGACCGCCAAGCAGGATATACCAAAATTCTCTCTACAACTTTCCTATGGAAAATAATATGTCAAATTTCTGATATTGTTTTTCAAGCATGCTAATGACTCAAGCTCTCCAATGCAAAAAGAATCACTCAATCACTAAATTTTTTTCTGTCTTTTATTCTCTCTCACTTTTTTCCTCTCTCAACAAATAAGATGCAGATTGGATCATGCGTAGATTCGAACGACCTGAAGTATGATAAGTACAATGAACAATGGTAGCACGTGATGAAAATTAATGGATGGTGGTGGGCGACAACAGAAGGGATGATGATGCAGCGGTGGCGTGACTAATGTGAACAGAACTCAAAACTCTAAGGGACTAGACACTAAGACCAGCAACTCGACACATCGATGCAACCGATAATTCAACTAGGCATGTACTGAAAAGAAAATAGCAAAGTCTCAGACTGGCATGGACAATGGATGAAAAATTGTAACTTTTGTTTTTTCTTGGGTAATAGGTATGAAAAAATCTAATATAGGGATAAATGGAAATTCTGACCGAGCAACCTGGCTCTGATACCACATGGTGGAGGCGAGGGTCCTGATCTTTTGATGAGATGCTAACTATCAATTTGGTGGAGACGACTTTGACGATCCGACTACAAGCATGCGCGATGTTGCGCCTTAGCAATCGTTAAACCAATCTCCCAGAGATTATTAACCACACCGGAGAACGATCAACCTGTCCACAAAGGTCTATTCCTACAAGAAATCGACCAGCAAGAATATGATAATGCAATCTGACTATTGCGAATATAGATGAAGTATTGATAAGGGTGGGGTTCCAAAAGCGGTCTTGGTCTGGTGATTGGACACAAACGAAGTACACGAAGTTGCAATGGATAACTTTTAACTAAACAAAACCGAAAGAATACTCTCCTAGATTGATATACTTATATAGGAGCACGGGGTGGTGGACAAGGAGGTGGGAAGACGTCCCAAGACACCCTAAAACCAACCCTAGTTCGTACAAAGACAATGGGCCCAAGTGGGGGTGATGCAACACCTTTGGACTTGTAGTTTGACTCGGATTCAGCTTTAACATCAAAGTGTTTCGTCAATATCTCCATGCTCCTGACAACGTTTAAGGTGATTCCAATAGGGCTGGAACCCATATGAAATCTACTTTGCAACAAAAAAGAATCACCCAATTCGGAGTCCTGAGGAAAAATTTCTTGGCGTTTTGAGACAAGTATGTCTCTACAGTCCGAATCCGAGTCCAGAACATGAGACTTGAACTCTATTTTCTATTCGTCTAAAAGTGACTTGAGAGAACATCTTGAACATCACATAATTATTTCCTTTGACGGGAGAGGATCTCTTGAATAACACCCAACCTTTTCCTCCTGCTTTGTCCTCACACGTGGTTCATACAAGTGTTCGCCCATTCTACATTTAGACATAAAATAAAAGTAGATGAAGTATTTTTGTTCTGGATAACATAAATAAATAATTGCATAATTCTTATAATAAGTCACCTCACAAATATGCACATATACAATATTTTTTGTTGTATCCAAGGTAGTCATGTCATCATCAACGTTCATCGTTGTCCAACAACATGACCTCTAAGACAGGGTTACCGTACCACTAAAGGGCAGTGTGTGTCCTTGTTGACCTATGAGGTTCAATAGTAACTTGATCTGAAGCTTCATCATCACCATCATTAACTTCCTCTTCAACTGATTTAGGCTCCACGAGAACATCTTTCTGCGATGCGTTACTCTCTAGTTGAATTAAAGGTTCAACAACCTCATCAAGTTCTATCTTCCTCCCACTCAATTCTTTCGAGAGAAACTCTTTTTCGAGATTTCACCCGTTCTTATCGAAAAACACTTTGCCTTCGGACCTGAGATAGAAGGTATACCCAACCATCTCTTTTGGGTATCCTATGAAGACACATTTCTCCGTTTTGGGTTCCAGCTTATTAGGCTGAAGCTTTTTGACATAAGCATCACATCCCCAAACTTTAAGAAACGAAAACTTTGGTTTCTTGCCAAATCTCAGTTCATCCGCCGTCGTCTCAACGGCTTTTGATGGTTCCCTATTTAAAGTGAATGCAAGTGTCTCTAACACATAACCCCAAAACGCTAGTGGCAGATCGACAAGAGACATCATAGAAGGTAGCATATCCAATAAGGTTCGATTACTACGTCCAGACACACCATTATTCTATGGTGTTCCAGGCGGTGTCAATTGTGAAAAAATTACACATTGTCTTAGGTGATTGCCAAACTCATAACTCAGATATTCTCCTCCTCGATCAGATCATAGGATCTTAATCTTCTTGATATGTTGATTCTCAACTTCGCTCTGAAATTGCTTGAACTTTTCAAACGTTTCAGAATTGTGTTTCATTAAGTAAATATACCCATATCTACTTAAGTCATCGGTGAAGGTGAGAAAGTAATGATATCCACCGCGCGCCTCAGTGGTCATCGGACTGCACACATCAGTATGTATGATTTCCAACAAGTCACTTGCCCATTCCATTGTTTCGCAGAACGGGGTTTTAGTCATCTTGCCCATGAGGCATGGTTCACATGTGTCAAGCTATTCAAAATCAAGTGACTCCAAAAGTCCATCACCATGGAGCTTCTTCATGCATTTTTCACCAATTTGACCCAAGTGACAGTGCCACAAGAAAGTGGTACTATTATATCTTCAAGCATCAATTTTATAAACATATGTATCATCACTATCGAGATTCAACAAGAATAAACCCCTCATATTGAGTGCATGACCATAAAAGATATTAGCCATATAAACAGAACAACCATTATTCTCTAATTTAAATAAGTAACTGTATCACATTAAATAAGATCTGGATATAATGTTCATGCTCAACGTAGGAACTATGTAACAGTTATTCAGGTTCATCACTAATCACGATGGTAATCAAAGAGCGAGCATGCTGACAGCGATCACATCATACTTGGAACCATTTCCCACGCGCATCATCACTTTGTCCTTTGCCATCCTTCGTCTATTCCATAGTCCCTGGTTTGAGTTGCAAATGTGAGCAACGGAATCGTTATCAAATACCCAAGCACTACAACAAGAGTTGGTAATGTACACATAAATAACATGTATATCATGTATACCTTGTTTGGTGTTGTCCACCTTCTTGTCAGCATGATACTTGGGGCAGTTCCGCTTCCAGTGACCAGTTCCCTTGCAATAAGGGCACTTAGTTTATGGCTTGAGTCCAACCTTCGGTTTCTTCACAGGAGGGGCAACTGCTTTGCCACTCGTCTTGGAGTTACCCTTCTTTCCCTTTCCATTCTTCTTGAAACTAGTGGTTTTATTGATGATCAACACTTGATGCTCCTTCTGGATTTCTGACTCGGCGAATTTCAGCATGGCAAACAGCTTGCCGACTGACTTGTTCATCCCTTGCATGTTATAGTTCAACATGATGCTTTTATAGCTAGGTGGTAATGATTGAAGAACTCTGTCAGTGATAGCCTCTGGCAGGAGGGCATCCCTAATTCAGCTAGACGGTTAGAATACCCAGACATTCTGAGTATGTGTTCATTGACATACCTGTTCTCCTCCATCTTGCAAGAATATAACTTATCGGAGGTGTCATACCTCTTGATCTGGGCATTCTTCTTAAAGATAAACTTCAACTCCTGTAACATCACATATGAGATGACGTGGTTTCAATGGTGAACATCTCTATGTTGACCATATCTACTATGCTTGACCTTCCAGTATCTTGTGTTCTAAGGTCAGGTCCTTACATGCTAGGCCCGTCAAGTTCAACCCGAGTGTTCTGCATGTGCAACACTGGCTTGCATCCATTGTATCTGAACATAGATTCTATCACACCTGCTCATCACGTGGTGCTTCGAAACGACAAACTTTCGCAATGGCGCACGCTCAGGGAGAACACAATATTATCTTGAAATTTTAGCGAGCAATCAACTTATAATGCTATCGTTGTCCTAAGAAAAATAATATGCATAAAAGGATTAACATCACATGTAAATCACAACTGACATGATATGGGCATGAACTTGTGATTTTGATCTCCATCTCCAAATGATAGGCATGATCTCCATCGTCAACGGCATAACACCATGATCTCAATCATTGTGTTGCCATCGGGGTTTTCACACCAACCATGCTTCTACTACTATTGGTACGGCTTAGAGATAAAGTAAAGCATTACAGAGTGCTTAATAATAGACAGGTAGGTCATATAATAATTAAAGACAATGCTATGGCTCCTTCCAGTTGCCGCATGCATCGACATGCAAGTCAATATGAACTATTACCAAACATGATCATCTCATACATCAAATATATCTCATCATGTCTTTGGCCATATCATATCACAAAATACGCTGCAAAAACAAGTTAGATGTCCTCTAATTGTTGTTGCATGTTTTACGTGGCTGCCATGGATATCTAGCAAGAACGATTCTTACCTATGCAAAACCACAACGGTGATACACGTATTGCTATTCAACCTTCTACAAGGATCGCCTTTGTCGAATCCGATCCAACTAACGTGGGAGAGATAGAAACTCGCGAGCCATCTTTATGCAACAAAGTCACATGTCAGTCGATGGAACTGGTCTCTCGTATGTGGAAGAGTAAGGATAGTCCGGGCTGCTTCATCCCACAATACCACTAAATAAAGAAAAGACCAAGGCAAGAATAAATCTGAATGTCAACGACCACAAAATCCTTTGTGTTCTACTCGTAGTCTCATCTGCACATAGACCTAGCTCATGATGCCAGTGTTGGGGAATATTGCATGGGAAAAAAATTATCCTACGCTTCACCAAGATCAATCTACGAGATGAGCATCTACGAGAGGAGAGATCGGATCCATGTACCCTTGTACATTGCTAAGCAGCAAGCGTTGATAAACATGGTTGATGTAGTCAAACATCTCTGCGATCCAAATCGCAAGACGTCCCGCAATCCAATCACGATCTAGAACCAAAAAGGATGATGCCTGCGCGTTCAGCTCACGTATAGCTCGATGACTATCTCTGCCTTCTTGATCCAGCAAGCGAGGGCATAGAGGTAGATGAGTTCTCCGGCAGCACAACGGTGTCTTGGCGGTGGTGGTGAACTAATCCGACAGGGCTTTGCCGAGCTCTTCCAAACTAATATAGAGGAGAGGGATGATCTAGAGCGAAGAGGGCAAAAGCTGGATTTTCAGGTGGTGGCTGTCATCAAAACCTCCACTATATATAGTAGGGAGGGAGGAGGGGTGGCAGCCCTAGGGAAAACCCTAGGGCTGGCCGATCGGCCTAGGCTGGAGGAATCCACCTCCAACAAGGGAGGTGGAGGTGCAAGGGAGGAGTCCTTCCCCCTTAGCCCACCTCACACCTACCCCCCATGCACATGGGCCTCTAGGGGCTAGTCGTCCAGCCCACCAGGGGTTAGTGCGCTACCTCTTAAGCCCATGTGGCCCCTTGGTGTCGGTGGACCCCTTCCGATGGACCCGCGGAACCTTCTCGACATCGCGGTACGTTACCGGTGATGGTCAAACTTTTTTCGATGACCAACACGGAATTTCCTATATATAAATCTTTACCTCCGGACCATTTCGGAGCCCCTCGTGAACGGTAGGGATCTCAACTGGAACTCCAAAAAATCTTCGGTCACCAACATAAAGAACTCAATAATACCGAAACTTCACTAAATGTTAAGTCGGCAGACCCTACGGGTTCGAGAACTATGCAGACATGACCGAGACACCTCTACGGCAAATAACCAATAGCAAGACCTGGATGCCCATATTGGTTCCTACATATTCTACGAAGATATTTATTGGTTGAACCTCTATGTAAAGGATCTAGTTAATCCCAGATGCAGTTCCCTTTGTTCATCGATATGTCACTTGCCCGAGATTCGATCCGGTATCTCTATACCTAGCTCAATCTCATTACCAACAAGTCTCCTTACTCGTTCCATAATACAAGATCCCATGGCTAACACTTTAGTCACTTTGCTTAAAAGTTCATTATGATGTTGTATTATTGAGTGGGCCCTCAGATACGTTTCCGTCACGTGGAGTATCAAATCCCAGTCTGAATCCATGCCAACTCAACACACACCATGGGAGATGCTGTACAGCAACTTTATAGTCACCCTATTATGTTGCGACATTTGATACACACAAGGTACTCTTCCAGTTTCAGTGAGTTGCCTGATCTCATGGTCATGGGAACAAATACTTGACATGCACAAAACTATAGCAATAAACTGACACGATCAAATGCTATGTTCATAGTTTGGGTCTTGTCCATGAGATCATTCTCCTAATGATGTGATCCCGTTATCAAATGACATCTCATGTCTATGGCTAGGAAACCTCGACCATGTTTGATCAACGAGCTAGTCTATTAGAGGCATACTAGGGACACAATGTTGTCTATGTACCCACACATGTATTTAAGTTTCCAATCAATAAAATTATAGCATGGATAATAAATGATTATCAGGAACAATGAAATATAATAATAACCGTTTTATTGTTGCCTCTAGGGCATATTTCCATTAATCTGTAGCAACCTCTCCCTCATCTTCGTAATCACCATCATAATCCTCATTCTACTCAAGGATAGTAGCAGCAGCAGCCACAAAAGCTGGAACATTATTAGCAGTAGTAGAATTTTGGCATTGGTTAAGAGGCACACGTCATGCTCGTCGCTGGAGAGGGACAGTAGCTTCAGCTAGTGGTCTTAGATGGGCAACCACCTCATTGAACTTGGCATCCATCTTGGGGTCGAATGTCTTCTCCAAACCATCTAGCATCTCCATGGATCTCCAAGGATGGTCACGAAGTCTTCTACCTGGTCAGCCATCATTTTTGCTGAAATTTATCATGGAGTGCCTTGTTGGGCATGCTCTCCTAGTCATTATCGTTAGCTGGTGATCGTGCCATGGTTAGCAGTAATGGGAACACACAAGAATATGAACCTACAGACTACTAGGAAGTGGTGGTGGTCATGGTGTGTTAGAAATCCGTCAAGCAAATCTCAAATTCTTAACAATTCTTACCCAATAGTAGGTGGTGAGGGACAACCGGTGTATTCAAAACTCTCAGAGCTTGGATAGAGCGATTGCCACGTGGTGGCATACACACGACCTAGATGTATGTGGAGCTAGGTGGCTTATACTATGGTAGCAAAAGGGGTCAGCAATAATCAATTCACAGATGCAAAGTTGAATAAACGGTGAACAACGGTACTGTGTTGGTCCTAGGATAGACGTGCTAAAGACGTGAGCCTAAAACACCAAGAAAATCATGATTTTACACGTAATCAATGGAAGAGTGCACTCTGATTTTTGTTTTGCGTTTTTTGGCGCCTCCTTTTTGTGGACTTTTTTTGCTCAGAAAATATCTATAATGACGAGTGTCTCAAAACACTACCCGAGTCATATAAACAAGATAGGCACAATTTTTTTGACTACTTTCTTTTTTCTGGGAGCGATCCGGGGCTGTGACAACCAAAAATGCAATAAAAAATCACTATGATGGCGAGTGTCTAAAAACGTTCTAGAAAGCCTAAAAACATAATAGGGAAAAAATATTTTCACCTGCTAAAATTTTGGCGTAAAAACTGTTCTCAAAAAGCATGCCAGACTCATTTTTTCTTACACCTACTCAAGCAAGGAAACACGAATCTGAAAACAAAGGGATCATGAAATCAAACCCAACTGTGAATGGACTCGGATTGGTGGCGGATATGTGGTGGTATATAAGGATACAGATTGATGGCAGATATATTGTGGTGGTATATGGACTTGGATTGGAGGTGGATATGTGGTGGTATATGGACTCGGATTGGTGGTGGATATGTGGTGGTATATAGGGCAACGGCGATGGTGGTAGCATGGTGGTGGTATATGGTAGCAGCGATGAAGATGGCGTTATGGTGGTATATGGCAGTGACGATGAAGATGGTGTGGCGGTGGCGTGACAACTTGTGAATAAAACTTGAAACTCTGAAAGACTAGACTCTAAGACCAGCAACATGACATGACAATGACACTACAAATTCAACAAAGCAAACACCAAACAGAAAATTGCAAAGGCTCAGATTGGTTCGGATATGATGATCTAACCCTAATTTTTTGTTGGCTTTTTCATAGACTATAGGTATGAAGAACAAATACGACCTAACTATGAAAATCCGGTAAAACCTCACCGAGCAACCTGGAAATCTGATACCACTTGATAGAGGCAAAGGTGTACCGTCTTTCATGAGATGGTGCCTATAGTTTTTGGTGGAGTACAGTTTGACGATCGGACTATGAACGTGCGAGGACGCCGCGCATTAGGAATCGCTAAACCGATTTCGAGAGGTTATATACCATCTAGAAGCATGATCAACCTGACCACGAGGGTCTGTTTCTTGCACTCAAATGAAGAACAATCACTAAACTAAGATTGCAATCTAGATATTGCGAATATAAGAGGAAACGTTTATTGATGAAAGTGGGGTTCTGTGACGCCTTTATCTTGTCGCGGAACACAAACGAAGAATGCGAAGTTGCAGCTATGGCAAACTTGTGATCTAAACAAAACCCAAGTCTAAACGGCGCCCTAAGGACTGTATATATTGGGGAACAGAGGAGGAATTTTGTAACCCCTTTGAGGAGGGTCCGAAACCGACCCTAACTCCGTTTCCCAATACATACAGACTCTAGAAATGGCTATAAAGTGGTATTTCGAAATTACATGGGGCTAGCCCAAAATTAAGGTGACATAGCACCTATAATAGCCCATGGACGAAATTAATGATGTGGCATCTTGTATGTTCGTCCAAGCCTTCAAGGTCTCCTTAGTGGCTTCAAAGTGCGAAAATCACCATTAGATTCTCCATTGTTCCTTTTCGAGCGCACCTTCTTCTCCACGCTTGTTCCCGCTCCAATGGCCATCCTTCTTGTCTATCCTGGTTCCTTCATTCATAAGTAAAACAAAAGTATATAACTTAGGCATCATCACATGTTCATGAACATTAGAAGGATTTCCAAAAAACTAATGTACCTAGTAATTCAATTGGTGTGCGTGAGCTCTAGTAACTGGTCCAATATGTGTAGCAGCAGGGGCTGTGGGTGTAACAATGGTATTGATGTCCTCATCAAAATGGCACATCCTTATTTGTAAGATGATTGAGAGGTGCGGCATTGGTGCTGAATTCTCTCACAACACCCCTATAGAATCCAGCGAGGCCAAGAAAACACCTCACTTGTGTGACCGTTTTGGGTTGTGTCCAACTCTGAATAGCTTCAATCTTTCCTTTATCAACTTCAATTCCACGTGGAGTACAAACATTGCCAAGAAAAGATACTCGGCCGATGAAAAAGGTGCACTTCGCAAGTTCCTTCTTCTCCATGCTTGTTCCCGCTCCAATGGTCATCCTTCTTGTCCATGTTAGGTCCTTCATTCATATGCAAAACAAAAGTATCTAACTTACATATGTTCATGAACATTAGAAGGATTTATAAGAAATGAAAGTACCTAGTAATTAATTGGTGTGCACGAGCTCTAGTAACCGGTCCAATATGTATAGGAGCAGGGTTGTGGGTGTGACAATGGTATTGATGTCCTCATCAAAATGGCACATCCTTATTTCTAAGCTCATTGAGAGGTGCAGCAATAGTGCTGAATTCTCTCACAAAACCCCTATTGAAACAAGCGAGCCCAAGAAAACTCCTCACTTGTGTGACCATTTTAGGTTGAGGCCAACTCTCAATAGTTTCAATCTTGGCCTTATCAACTTCAATTCCTCGTGGAGTAAAAACATAGCCAAGAAAAGATACTCAGTCGATGCAAAAGGTGCACTTCCCAAGTTTACCAAACAAACGTGTATCACGTCAAGCAATAAAAACATTACATAAATGTTGCAAATGTTTCTCCAAAGATCTACCATAAATCAATATATCATCAAAGTAGACTACCACAAATCGTCCAATGAAAGCATGTAAAACCTCCTTCATTAATCTCATGAAAATGCTAGGTGCATTAATTAACCCAAAAGGCATGACTAACCACTCGTATAATCCAAAATTAGATTTAAATGTTGTTTTTAATTCATTTCCCAATTTCATACGAATTTGATTGTATTCACTACGCAAAGCAACTTTGGACAAAATTGTAGAGCCAGTTAATTCATCAAGCATATCATCTAGCCTAGGAATAGGATGAAGATAACGAATAGTAATATTATTAATGCCTCTACATTCAATACACATACGCTATGTACCATCCTTTCTCAGCATGAGAAGAATAGGAATGACACAAGGACTAAGGGATTCGCGTATATAACCTTTGTCGAGCAACTCCTGTTCTTGACGCATAACCGCCTTCGTGTCCTCTAGATTGGTAGGGTATGGCGCATGGTTGGGTAGCGATGCAATGATAATTCTATCAATCTGATGCTCAATCCCTCCAATAGTTGGTAAACATGGTGGCACGTCATGTTGAAAAACATTAACGAACTCCTGCAAGATGTTAGTGACAGCAGTACACGAAGAGGGAGACATGTCCTCAGAAGAACAAAAATAACTCTTTGCATACAAAAGCATAAAAAAAGGTTGCTCAAACTTATTGGAAAGTAAACAACCACTCTTTAGTTTTATTTCGGATGCAACACTAGATGATGGTTTATTAGGCTTATTATGTTGCTCAAATTCCTTTGCCACAATCTGATTTTCGTTCTTACTTTGTTTCTGTTTTGCTTTATTATCTCTAGCAATGTCATCTTTCATAATATGTCAAGGAGGCATAGGAAGCGAAGTTATATTTTTATCCTAACGAACAAGAGTATACTGATTTGTCCTACCATGGTGTACAATTTTTTATTATCAAATTGCCATGGTCTACCACGTAAAATGGAGCATTCTTGCATGGGTACAACATCACAACCAATATAATCCGAATATGTAGCAACGCCAAAGTGCAGACGAACAGTGTTACCTTAACCTTGCCACTGTTGTTGAACCATTGGTTGTTAGAGACATCTTGTCCACCATATCCATGCTAGCAAAGTTGTTGCAACGCCCTCCATTGATGATGACACGGACATAACGCTTATTCACAACTAGGGATGGCAATTTTATCCATGGATCCATATATCCACGGATACCCGACCCGATTGGGCAAGGGTATGGAACGTATTTCTATCCATGGATCACTGGATCTGCATACCCACGAACAGACGGGTCGGCACGGTTATGATTCATGCTCCCTGTATATCCAGTGGATATCCGTATGATAGGTGGGGTCATATGACAATAACATATGAGTAAGAAAACGTCTAACCCAAGTCGCTTATGGACTCATGGTTACAACCCGGCCCATGTTCCCTAATCCCCCACGACCCCACTAACCTAGGTATATTAAACCTAATCTAATATGGCATCGCGAGACAACCCGAGTCATCCTGAGATGACGAGAACTGAGTCCTCCCTCCCTCCCCAACGCGGCGGCGCTCTATGCCTAGCAATGGTCGGCCACTCGTCCCAACGGCCCAACCTGTCCTTGGCCGTCCACCCCATGTTGGCGACCGACAGGCCCCGTCCCACTCCTTCTCTCCTTCCCCAACCGGCGACTGGTACGCCCTGTCCAACTCTCTCTCTCTCTCTCTCTCTCTCCTTCCCCAATTTGTGAACGACATCCAACCAACTGCCTCTCTCTCCTTCCCCGTTGGCCACCGGAAGTCGACCAACTCCCTCTCTCCTTCCCCAATCAACGACTGATCTCTTCCTAACCAAGTTGTGTGGTCTCATTGTCTGAGCAGGATTCAACCTTGAATGGAAGGGGGCAAGGGAAGCAATGGTGGTAACCAAGCGAAAGCCAGGGGAGGGACTGTTAGCATCCAGCGGAGGAGTCTGCTTGGTCGGCAACCAGCTATGGATTTGTCATGCACCAGCGAGCAACAGGGCGTCGATGGCAGCACGATCATCACTGAAAAAAGTTATTTTCTATAGTTTTTGTAACTCAGTGCTCCCCTTGCTTGTGATCTATCAGAGATCTATAATATACCCAAAACGATAGAAAACAAACGTCTAAGATTCATCTCTACAAAGTTAAGATATTTAACGGTTGAGATTTGTCAAATAGAAACTCATGACACGGCCAGGTCCCGCGTACAATCAGATTATACTATTGTGTTGGACACGATCAAGTGTACAACAAGGAAACTCACATGTGGAAATAGCCCATCACGTATCTACCCGGTAGCAAATTAACATGTCCTGTCCTACCAAGACACGTTCAAAAAGCCATGCGACTGGAATATACAGAGTATGAGTAGGCCGACAGATAATATTATCTAATGGGTGAGATTTAGTTCTCAACGCAAGTAATATATAGTATCATCTTGGGGCATCTCCTGTTCAGATCGCAAGCAGCTGCCGCCCATCTCTAGAGCCAGATCACGTCAATGGCCGATGGATACAATACCTGCATACAAATGGAGGAGAAAGGGAAGCCTTGATACACGTACACGTCCAAGAGACTGGAGCTAGACGTTCGGATCCCAAGCCGCGGCAGCCGTCGGCCACCTCGAGCGGCAGCTGATGTTTAGTGACCGATGGGATCTAATCCCTTCTTGCAAATTTGGGAAGAAGTTGATGCACGTACACATCAAAGAGGCTGTAGCTACACGTTCACAAGCCCACCGCCGACGACCTCTAGCGGCAAGGCACGTCAGTTGCTAATGGGATCCAATTCATTCATGCAAATTTGGAAAGAATGGATGAATTGATGCATGTACACACCCAAGACGCTGGAGATAGACGGTATGTATGTTTCTTTCTCTTGATTTATTGGTTCGTTGATTTCCTTGATAGATCTAGCGAACACATCGTCCTATATCTCCATATTTTGTTTTGCTCATCTTTTGTCTTGTTATGATTTTAATATATATATCCGTCATATTTAGCCTTTCTCTAAGGGTAAGAAAATGCGGCAAAAGACGTATTGCTATGCTGCCTATGCATAGAGGAGAAAATTATTTTAGGAACACAAGTAGAGCATAGAAAATCTCCAGCCCGAAAGACTCACAAATAAAAACGCAACTGGCAACTATATGGTGAACCAATAGGTTTAATTAGAAGACTATACCTGTTTCGGGTACCTACTAAAGCACAAGCACATAAGGAAAAGCTAAAAAATGGAGTAGCAGTTCATGCCGAATCAGCAAAGCAGTCTGATCTGTACAGTAGGAAGCGACAATATTACAATTAATGAGGTCATACATGGTGTCAACCAGAAAATTATTTTGTCCAGAACTACATCAGTCTGATGGGATTGACCGTCCTCAACAATTTTTTATGAACTTACAGTATCACTAATTCTCTATATTATTCTGAGAGCTGTTTGTAAAATTTTAGTAAAATATGCAATATACCAATACATTTAGTAGACGCTCAAATTTACTATGCCACTGGCACGTGCCACTAGCTCACCTGATATGTTTATCTATAATTCATGTAACAAAGATATTTACTTTTGTTGGGGGTACATTCTTGATAGCTCGATACATAATACAGTTTGATTTAGCCGATGAAGTGAGCATCAAATAGAAATTCACAACAATATCAGATACAATTTCATATGAAATAAAAAGGACAATAAAAATGAAGTTATCTTACCACAAAAAATATCACAGATATTAGGACAGATAAATTGATTGATACCAATTTTTATGAATAATAAATGGCACTATTTATATAGCATCGGATGTCAGGGCATATATAGAGTAACTTTTGATGCCATTCGGAAGCATACATGGAACATTGAGATCCCTTCTATTGTATGATCATAAAATGTGTATGAAACACAAAGTCCAGACCTATGATTTATAATGCCTTGATCATGCCAACAATTCAATATTTAAATTACCACTTTATGAGAGCAACAATTAAACATGTAATCATCACTTGACCACAACAACAATATATGAGGCTAACAAACGGTAATGTTCTTGCACATAGCTAAATTATTTAAATGGTTACCTCTTTGTCAAACATAAAAAATTAATGGATAGGATATAAAAGTTTATACATATGTCTAAATATTTCTTGCCATAATCCATCATATGCACATAAATTAATTCTGAAAGCAATATGAATCATAACTAAATATAGCAATGTGCAATACTTTATGGGTATTTGTGTTGTAAGTTGTGGGCAATTATTATTTTAGTTTGCATTATAATGTTGAAAGATATTTTTATCAACATATATTATTATGCCCATTGGAAGCGACAAAAGGAGGTTGATTCCAAAGAATCATATCTAATTATTCCAAATATATTATTAGAAGCAGTAGCTACTGGAGCACCAAATGAGGAACTATGTTTGCTTCATTGGAATTCTATAGGTAGCATTTTTTTGACAACTTCTCAAAGAAACAGAAGTAACCATCAGCTCAGATCTTATGCAAAAATATTGCATTGTCTTAGTAATTCATGTGTTTTACCCATGTCCATGTGAATTTACATCCATGTTTTCATGGATGTTCTATGTCAAGCATAATAAGTTTATTCGAATAGGATAACAAATTTGATATGATACAAAAAACTATGTCAAGAGTGAGTGAGAAAGAATATTATATAAATTTTGTCTCAGTATATGTATGTTACATTGCTTTACATGACCAAACTATAGTGGAAATTTAAAATTTCGTATTCTTGAAAATATTTTGAGGCGTGACAATGCACGGACCAAGAACACAACTACATATTGCCAATATGTAGTTAGAAGCTGGACATTAATGTTTACATGTAGTTTCTGATGGAAATATATACGCCAAAAAATTATAGGAAATGTGCAAGTGAAATCTAAAATGTACAAAGCTTTATATTTTAGATGTTTACCATATGGACTAACATGGTAATACACAAATCTAGCCGCACAAATGCGCGGGTCACACCGCTAGTTTTATATAAACTAGCATAAATTGTGTTCTGTTGCACATCTAGAATTTACTTTCTTATTATTTTTTTGTCATGAACTAGCTTTATTATTAATATTTCTTCTATATAGAAACATTTCACTAATATCACTTTTTACTTATTAATTTTTTTATAGACTAGCTTTATTGTCAGAATCTTTTCTATAATTGGATATGTGGGTATCCAATGGGTTTGGGCATGGGCACAAGTTGTGTGCATGGATATTTGGTGGATGGGAGTAACTTAGGCACATGGGTCATGGGTTAGATTTGGTCCGGCACCAGCCGCCCCAAACCCGACGCATTGGCATCCATACTACAGATTACTAGGAAGTCGTGGTGGTGGTGTTGGTGTGTCGCGGATATATCAAGTAAATCTCAAATGCTTACCAATTCTTACCCTGTAGCAGGTTGTGATTGACAAGCGTTGTAGTCAAAACTCTCAAAGCTTGGATAGAGCGATTGTCAGGTGTTGCCAAACACACGACATAGATGTATGTGGAGCTGGGATGGCTTATAATATGGTAGGAAAAGGGGTCAGCAATAATCAATTTAGAGATGCAAAGTTTAATAAACGCTCAACGACGGTACCGTGCTGGTCCTAGGCTAGACCGTACTAGAGAAGCAAACCTAGAACATCAATAAAAGCACGACGCTACACGTAATCAAGGAAAGAGCCACTCTGGAAAAAAATGTCTCCTTTTTTTCGTGCCTCTTTTTTTGTTTTGTTTTTTGCGCTCTTTTTTCCATAAAATCACTAAAATGGCAAGTGTCTGAAAACTCTTCTAAATGTCTTAAAACAGGATAGGCATGAAATTTTGTGATCTTTTTTGGGAGCGATTCGGGGCTGCGTCGACCAAAAATTGCGACAAAATCGCTATGATGGTGAGTGTCTCAAATCTCTATGTAAAGCCTAAAAATAGGATAGGGAAAAATTCACCCATTAAAATTTTGGCCTAAAACTGCTCTGGAAATTGTGCCAAACATTTTTTTTCCGACAGATACTCAGGCGAGGAAACACGAAACCAAAAAGAAATAGAACTCGAAAACAAACCTAATAAGTGAACAATTCAGATTAGTGGTGGATATGAGATGGTGATATATGGCAGTGGAAGTGATGAAGGTGGGTGGTGATATATGGCAGATGCGAAGATGGTGATTTGGTGGTATAAAGCTGACGCGATGAAGATGGAGCGGTGGTGGTATATGGCAAATGCGATGAAGATTGTGCGGTGGTGGTATATTGCAGATGCGATGAAGATGGTGTGGTGGTGGTATATGGCAGAACACAAAACTTTA
The DNA here is from genome assembly GCA_022496015.1 of Hordeum marinum. Taxonomy (NCBI): domain Eukaryota; kingdom Viridiplantae; phylum Streptophyta; class Magnoliopsida; order Poales; family Poaceae; genus Hordeum; species Hordeum marinum. The sequence continues at coordinate 127,987,610 of CM039676.1, read as the reverse complement.
AAAGACTAGACGCTAAGACCAGTAACTCGACATGACGATGCAATCGCAAATTCAACAAAGCAATATACCGAACAAAAAAATGCAAAGGCTCGGATTGGTTTTGATATGAAGATCTAACCCTAATTATTGGTGTGTGGATTTTTCGTGGACTGTAGGCAAGGTTGTTACAATCACCACATTGAATCGGATCGGAGCTCCGTTGGTAGGATCGCAAATCGGAGAATCTTTAGAACTAGTATCGTAGAAATGTAGATTCTATAAACTAAAATCGTAGAATCAAAGGGGTTAGTTTGGATTATAAAGTCATAGCATCGTATGACATAATCATGATTCTAACAACCTTAATTATAGATATGAAGAACAAATGCGATCTAACCACGAAAAACTGATAAAATCTCACCAAACAACCTGGAAATCTAATACCATTTGATAGGCAAATTTGTCCCCGTCTTTTGATGAGATATGGCTATCATTTATGATAGAGTAATCTTTGATGATCCGACTATGAACATGCAAGGACGTCGTGCCTTAGCAATCACTAAACTAACTCTCAGAGGTTAGTGACCATGCCGGGGCACGATCAACCTGACCACGATGGTCTGTTTCGTGCACGCAAACGAAGAACAAGCAAGAAACTGAAATTGCAATCTGGATATTTTGAATATAAGAGGAAAGCTTTATCGATCTAAGTGCGGTTTTGTTACGTCTTAGTCTCGTGATAGAACACAAACGAAGGACGCAAAGTTGCAGCGGTGGCGATCTTGTAATCTAAACAAAACCCAAGTCTAAACGGCACACTAAGGGTTGTATATATGCGGGAATAGAGTAGGATTTTCTTGAACCCTTGGAGGAGGGGTCCGAAGTCGACCCTAACTCTATTTCCCCACACACACGAACCCTAAAAATAGCATATAAAATGGTATTTGGAAATTACATGGGCCTGGCCCAAAAATAAGGTGACGCAGCACCTATAATAGCCTATCGATGACATTTTTTAAGTGTCATCTTGTATATTTTGTCCAAGCCTTCATCCTCTCTTTATAGTGGCTTCAAAGTGCGAAAATCAGCACTGAAAACTCAATTGTTCTTTCTTGTGTGTGCACCTTCTCCTCCATCCTTGATCCCACTCCAATGGCCATCCTTCTTATCCATGCTAGGTCCTTCATTCTCAAATGAAACAAGAGTATCGAATTTAGGGAACATCATATGTTCATGAACATTAGAAGGATTTCCAAGAAACGAAAGTATCTAATAATTTATTTGGCTTGCACGGGCTCTAGTAGTTGTTCCAATATGTGTAGCAGGTTGGGATGTGGGTGTAACATTAGTAGAGATGTAGTCATCACTCTACCACTCCAATTGCGCGCAACATGGATGCAAGTGCAAGGGCAAGATACACCAAGAAGATGCTTGAAGATACAATGCACATGATATAACGTCAAGTGGAACGAGTCGCCGCCAAGCGCACATCAACAAGCACCCCACGGTGTTCAAGCCTGGTGATATTGTGTGGCTACACCTCCGCAAGGACTGTTTCCTTGCCGAGCGCAAGTCTAAGCTACTTCCTCGAGCCGAAGGAACCTTCAAGGTGTTGGCACGCTACAACGATAATGCCAACAAGATCGACATTCCACGCGAAAACTACAATGTGAGCGACACCTTCAACGTAAAGGACCTTCACCCTTTCCATGGTGATGAAGTTCTTGATCCGTTGACGGATCTTCCCCAAGGGGGGTGGGGATGATGCGGATCATCCCATTTCCATCCCCATGGAGCCATTACCAACACCTCAATCTCCAAAGGGTCCCATGACAAGATCTCGTGCACGTGCCAGGGAAACCGAGGTGACATCTCTCCTATGTGACTCTCCCTTTGATGCTCATGGAACTTGTATGTTACCACAAGCAGAGACACTATGCATTCTCAGGTACGTCGACCATAACTGGAGATCGAGGGCACACGGAGGAGAATCACATGAAGAAAAGGAGGCAAGCTCCATGTTGAAGAGCTCGGAACTTCCGGCCAGCCCGGAACCTTTAGCCATCGAGCAACCCAGGATCAAGTCAGGGTGTTTAGTCTTTTGGTTTAAACCGGACCCTGGCTTGGAACTTCTGCTCGGACCGCAACTTCCGTCTCTCCTTATCCCAGTCACCGAGGACGACGACAACTCTCAGGAAATCATGGAACCGGCCCGGAACCTGCCCAGAAATTCCCGTGCTCGGAACTTCTGGCCTGGCCTGTCACTTCCAACCTACCTACGCGTAGACACTCGGGCCTGAGGCCCGTGTATGCTTTCGCCCTTCTATTTTCACCTAGACTACAAATACTCTTTTTCTACCTTCATTTTTTGACTAGCTTATGTTTAGCTTTTAACTTTGTTGAGCATAGCTCCATCTACTTCCTTCTCACACAGAGTTGACTACATCTTTGATAGAAGATCCGACGTGCATGCCAAGGTACCTATCAAGGGAAGAACCCACGGGATATCAAGGCCCCTCCTCTAGAGCGGGAGACTATCGGTTACTTGTATCCTCTTGTTGATTGTGGATCTATGTATCTCATGTATTTGTGTAGGTCTGGAGGATGTGTGATTGGAGATCTTTCTTGGATTCGTATTTTCTCTCGTGATTTCTTCATTTCCCCCCTCCAAGTGTCTAACGATCGACACCCATTGGCTTGCCGTGTATCATGATATATACACATGATCATTGCCATGAACATCGCGTAACTATCCACTTTTCTATCAATTGCCCAACAGTAATGTGTTTACCCACCACACGCTTACTTTCGTGAGAGATGCCGCTAGGGAAAACTATGGCCCCTGGGTCTATCCCCACATATATTTAGAAACTTATCCTTACCTTGTTGTTCTTATTTAACTTTTATGTTATTGGAAAATTACAATTATCTACAATTAGCTGCACACTTCAATTGCTTGCTGATAATGAGATCAAGGGGATCGACACACTCTTGCCCGCATTGGGTGCAAGTTGTTTGCTCTTTTGTGTGCAGCCACTTAAGATGGTTGTGGATTTATATTCATATTGGTTTGATAAACGTTGGTTTCATAACTAAGGGAAATACTTTCCCGTATTGTGCTGAAATGAATAGTTCCTCTCCATTTAAAACCCAACGCAGATCACAAGTATCAGGAAGGATTTCTCGCGCCGTTGTCGGGGAATATCATTACCAACTATCAAGTAACATCACACAAATTATCATTCAATTACTCTTCTTTTTATATGTTGTTATATAAAGTTTTTCTCATAAAAAAATACAAAAATACTTCTATTTGCTTGATTTCCTAATTATATTACATTTTTCTTTGTCACACCAAAATAGAAAGTAAATGTAAAAATTAAACATAAATGGTTCCTCGTACACTAGCTAATCATTTCAAAATACCCGATTATTTTGAAACAATTTCTAGTGAGAGTGCACTTGATTATCTTTATGAGGACTTGCTTGAAAATTATGAATCTAAATTATGAAATTTCTAAAGTGATTAATGATACCTCCTTGAATAAAAAACATGATTGCCATGTTATTAGTATAAATTCTATCAATATCAATTGTGCTAATGATCTTGATTGGCGTGATAAGCATGATGTTTTTTGTGATATGATAATTCTATGCTTCATGATGAATCTATTATTGATTACCTTGGAAGATTATAAGACTTTTATGCATATGGATCATAAAGAGAATGTTTTACATGATTGCTATATTGTAGAGTTTGGTTATAATCCTACATGTACTTATAATGAGAGAGGAAAATATGGTTATAGGAATTTTCATGTTACTCAATTATCTCTCTATGTGTTGAAATTATTAATGCTTCACTCTTTGTTGGGGATATAAACCCATGGTGAGACCCGCCAAGGAGGGGCCGGGTTAGGAAGTTGGCGGCCTGGACAATAAGGCCTTAGGCAGGCCAGACAACTAAGACGAGCCCATTGGCTGTTACCAGACAGGTCGGGTGGAGGCGTAGATCCAAAAGACAACGTGTGACCCGGAGGCGTAAACTGCCGGAGATGACTTGCGAGATAAGACAAGGCGATTTAGAGATAAGGTCGGTTACTAGATGTAACCCAATCCGAACTCTTGGAAGCCTAGGGCCTCGACCTATGTATATAAAGGCGGTTTCCCTAGGCAGCTGGTGCTCCGAGGCTGACTCGATCGATACCCAAACTATCAAGAGCTAGGGTAAGCGAATCCGCTGCCTTGTAATCGATACCCAATCAATACTACACAAAGCAAGGAATAGGCTTTTACCTCTTTCTGAGGGCCCGAACCTGGGTAAACTCGTGTCTCGATTCCTGATCAACCCCTTTGAGTTAACCACTGTAGCGATGGCCTCAAACCTAAGTCCTTTCACTAGGGCATCTGCCGTGACAAAACCAAGACAGTTGGCGCACACCATGGGGCATATGCGTGGTGGTGTGGAGATCTCGAAGGGCTCTCTCCCAGGGATCAAGGGATACATCGTCGGAAGGATGACTAAGAGTCGCTGAGGCAAGCTTTACATCAACGACGCTGGCTGGTGCACCGAGGCTGACTCGATCGTGTACGGGTACCGAGTCCCCTTGGAATTCATGTTTTCATCGGAAAGATCGGGGAATATGAGCCCGGGCCGAACATCATCACCAACCTCGTCTAGTCGGCCCGGTATACGCAACCCGCCCATGTTCAATCCGGTCAGACTAACGTTTTCATTGGCTACACGGAGGACATGGAAGATTCCGTGTCGGGAGGATAAACCCTTATCCTGTCAAATGATGGGTCCTCAAGCGGAGAGATGGAATCGATCCATCAGCTTCATGATGTTGGTCTTGGGGGCTATGCCAATGGTGATAGCATTCAGGAGCCCTATGATCCGCCAATCCGAGCCACCATCTTCATGGCGCGCACAACGTCGGCTCCCAACAACACGATGACTTGAGCGGTGGTGGGAGCGACCCCGTCAGGTCCCGGGTAAGCCAGGCCACTGACTAAAGTTTTCCTGGATCTGATGGATGAGTTGACAACTTTGACGGGAATCGAGGTCACGGCTAGAAATCAGGCAGAGCATAATGCAGACATTACCAGGCTAATGAACGAGGCCCAACAGGATATCAACAAGTTGCAAGTTCAGATGGACGCTGAGTCAGAGCGTTCGGGGGCGGAAGCTTTCCGTTTTAATCTGGATCAATACGCTTCTGAAGCACTCCTTCGGAGGAGGTCTCAGACCCGCCTCCCACCGCAGTATGAGCTCCGGAACCTTTTTAACACCTGGGCGGCAGGACCAAATGCGCCTCTGGCCCTAACCCGGGCCACAGAAGCACCGCAGCAGCTAGTCCCGCCCCGTAGGGATCAGACCCTGCCGCGATACTTTTTGATAGCACCTGGGCATTATTCTAACCTGATGGATAACATGATAGCTGCGGCTACCAAGCTCAATGCACTCCCTCTCACTAAGGGGACGCCTTTTGCTGAGGAGGCATGAAACGCCATTGAGTTGTTACAAACGAAGGTGGCTCAGCAGGAGAATTAAAACGTACAACCAGAGTTCTATGCACTCAACCCCCATCCCAGGCCGTAGATATAGCCGACGCGTGGAGTCACCGACGGTCTTCAACAGCGAGCGATGATGCAACCTGCCCATTGATGGCCCGCACCGCACCCAAACTCAGGAGATTGTGTACAGGAGCAGATCCATTTGGGGAGTGAAGCCAGCGATAGATTACCCGAAGGTTCATGAGCTGCCTCCGGTGACCCCTTCAACCTCGGTGGGAGAGGGAGTCTCCTCCAGGGCTGTCGGTGTGCCTTGTTTAACAGCGACACTATGCAATGAGCGCTTGCCTAAGGATTTTAATGGACCATGCAAAGTACCTAACTATATAGCTGATTTACCCTCAGAGGCCTGGATCGAGAGTTATGAGCTTGCCATGGAGATATTGGATGTCGATGATGCGGTATGTGCAAAATACTTCATCATGATGTTGGAAGGGCCAGTTCGTACATGGTTAAAGGGTCTGCCTCCCAATACCATTACTTCCTAGGCCAAGTTAAAAGCACGATTTATCATGAATTTCCAAGGTACATGCAAGTAGCCTATGATGATTGTTGACCTCGATCATTGTGTGCAGCATGAGGATGAATCGGCTGATACATCTCCATCGTATTTACTTTTCCAAACTTTTTTGCCCTTGTTTTGGACTCTAATTTGCATGATTTGAATGGAACTAACGCGGACTGACGTTGTTTTTAGGAGAATTTGCTTGGTGTTATTTTTGTGCAGAAATAAAAGTTCTCGGATTAACCTAAAAAATTGCAGAGAATAGTTTTGGAATTAATAAAAAATACTGGCGAAAGAATCAAACAAAGGGGCCCACCCATTAGCCACAAGCCAAGGGTCCCACCCATTGGCCACAAGCTAGGGGGCGCCCCCTAGGGTGCGCCTAGGTGGCTTGTGGGCCCGCTGCAGCTCCGCCGACCTCAATTCCAACTCTATATATTCACATCCGTGGAGAAAAAACAAAAGAGAAGAGTTCATCGTGTTTCACGATACGGAGCCACTGGCACCTCCTGTTCTTCCTCGGAAGACCAGATCTGCAGTCCGTTTTGGGCTCTAGAGAGGGCAAATCGACGCCATCGTCATCACCAACCATCCTTCATCACCAATTCCACGAAGCTCTCCATCATTCGTGAGTAATTCCATCGTAGGCTTGCTGGACGGTGATGTGTTGGATGAGATTTACCATGTAGTTGAGTTAGTTTTGTTAGGGTTTGATCCCTAGTATCCACTATGTTCTGAAATTGATGTTGCTATGACTTTGCTATGCTTAATGCTTGTCACTAGGGCCCGAGTGAGGGTGTCCCTTATTAAGGGTTCCTCTGGAAGCCGACCTATTCTTATGGGACGGACTGTTTAGGCTACTTACCGAACACGGGAATATTTGAAGTCCCGGTCTACAAGATGGAAGCTTCGACAAGCTCGTCTTGCACTCCATGTATGATGTAGCAAATAGACATGTTTATCTCGTCGGCATGTAATTGACCATGTGTAAACCCTAGGCATCCTCGGCATCTATATAAGTCGGAGGTGTTTAGGGTATAGGGAAAGGATAACTCATCTAGGGTTAGATATTCGATCTCGAGGTAGATCAACTCTGTAACCCCCCGTACCATCAATACAGCCAAGCAAGAGGTCGGGTATTACCTTCATAGGAGGGCCTGAACCTGGGTAAATCTGTGTTCCCTTTGTTTGCTCTTACCGTCGATTCTAGTCCCTACCCGAGATCCGCCGGTTTTGACACCGACATTGGTGATTTCATTAAGATTTCCTCTATGAGCCACACGAAATCGACGTCTCACCTTGTCATCAACGAAGATGTCCACAACATGGACACTTTTGTCCCTGGATAGATCTTCGCCTTCGACAGCGTTGTGCTGCACGGTGATCCCATTGTCCATCTAGGCTGTGTTTACAGCTTTGCCCCTGATCAAGAGGTCAGATTCGGAAACTTAGAGTTCTTCATAGACTATCGGGGCGACTTTTTGTTAACTAGGCTCGCAGCTTCGCCCATAACACCCAAGGACTCTGAGGCTTGAACCTCGAGCCCTTTCTTCGGACATGCCAAAGGGGTCACCCATGGCGATGAGCCGATCTCCTATACTGGTCCAGCCATTAAGCCAGATAACCGGACATGTGTTCTTGCCAAAAAATCCCCATGTCCGGACGCCTTGGAGGTTAACTCAGCAAGTTCTGAACAGCCAGATCCGATCGGGCCCTCAGCAGTTGACGAAGCCCTAGCTCGGATCTCGTCGATGAAGATCACCAACAATCCAACCCCGACCTATGCTCCGTTCAGTTACGGTGTGGGTCAGGACGATTTTTTCGACCCACCCATCACCCACTTGATAGCCAGTGTTGAAGATTTAACCAACATGCCGGACTATGCCTCCGAGGAGGCATAATACATGGATGAAGAGGACCGTGCTCCCACTCCCATTAACACCGGGAGGTGGGCCGCCACTTCCACATATGATGTCTACATGGTAGACACTCCTTCCACTAACGACGACAATACGCCTAATAACGATTGCAACAAGTCCGTCAAGGTGCCGGAAATCGCATAAGCAGTCCAAAGGCAAAAGGGAAGGAAATCTATTAACAGCAATGGGGACGGTAATACCCCCGCTGACCATGGAAATCCCAATATCCCCGAACACCCGTTAGAGGGTCCGGAAGGGCCTGAGGACCAGAGTAACGCCGATAACACCAACGACTCCGAAGACAATAATTACCTACCCTCCATCGAGGAGGAAGACATACTGGACGCCGAAGACTTGTACATCCCGGATAATCTCGAAGATCAGGAAGAAATCAAGCAGCGACTCATAGCAACGGCTCGTAGCTTGAAAGCCAAAGAACGACAACTCAAAACCGAACAAGATGACCTCAATGATCGATGGACGAAGGTCCTCTCAGCTGAGGAGATATATGCCACCAGTCTGTCGGACCATCCCAAAAGCTACCCACGGAGAAGGCTGCTGCCGCAATTCGATGACAAATTCACTGATACTCTGTCCCCGAATCGTACTCCATACTACAAGCCGGATAGCCCCTTCGCGGGCTGGACAGGATGACTGATGACACTGGTTATATACCGGCAATGCCCCGAAGATGGGGTAAGGAGCCAATAGAGCCCAATGACAGGTTCGACTTGCGAGATGACCTTGATCACAGAGCAGGCAGTACAAGATCCATCTACGGATCTAGAGAGTACTCACCCGATAGACTGGGCGGGTACAAACCATGGTTCGACCAAAACAACAGAGTCTAGGAATGCAACCGAGCCCACATAGATGGTGAATATAGGCGCGACATAGCACGGGTCAGAGGCACCGCTCACCCGCTGTGCTTCACAGATGAGGTAATGTGGCATCAATTCCCGAAGGGGTTTAAACCTGTAAATATAGAATAGTATGATCGGACTACTGACCCAACTTATGGATGAAGGACTTCCTCCTCCATATCCACTTGGTGCAGGGAGACAATCTCCATGCCATCAAATATCTACCTCTTAAGCTTAAGGGACCAGCTCGACACTGGTTAAACAGGCTCCTCGAAAACTCCATTGGATGCTGGGTGGACCTAGAAGTTGTGTTCCGCTCTAACTTCCAGGGAACCTATGTCTGCCCGCCGGACTCTTCCGATCTCAGCAACATCGCCCACAAGCCCTGCCAGTCTGCTCGACAATTCTGGAATCGGTTCTTGACTAAGAAGAACCAAATTGTCGACTGTCCGGATGTTGATGCCATAGCCTCCTTCCGGCACAATAGTTGGGACGAATGGCTGGCCCGCCATCTTGGCTAGGATAAACCTTAGACTATGTCCATGTCATAGCCCTAGTTTCACTTTGTTTGCTTCACAATTCAAAATTTGGTCAAATAAGCATTATAAAAATTGTGTCAAATAGTTCCAGGAAAATGTTCCTTGTTCTCTAATAAAATATTGGACTGAGATAAAATTTTCAACCAATATTTTGGGATCACAGAAATATTTTAGATTGGGCTTTTGAATTAGTTAAACCCTATTTGCATTGTGTCGTGGGAACGAGCCTGACAGTAGATGGTAGGGGTCCGAAAGGAGAGGGTAGAGTCCTAGGTACGGCGAGGATGTACACAAGGATGTATGAGTTTAGGCCCCTCTCGTGGAGGTAACAAGCCTACGTCTCAGTGCTCGGGAGCTTATATCGTGTGGAATATACAGATTACAATGGCTGCGAACCCTTGTGCAGGAGGGGAGAGGCAGCTTATATAGAGTTCATTGGCCCTCATAATTACCCAACATCTAAAGGTCCGATCGTGGGGTTAAAGTCTGCCGTTACTGGGAACATACGCAATAAAAGCTACTAATGACAATTGATCCAACGTTTGCCCGTTGGGCTGTTGATGATGGCTCCTATTCTTCTGGCGTCGAGTGAAAGCGAGGTCTTTCGAGTGACACACAACTGCCGAGTGATAGGAGTCTCCGAGTGGATATCTGTCGAGTGGCTTTGAACGTCTCCAGGAATCCACTTGGAACTTCATGCTTGATCTTCAAGTCCTCCCATGTAGTGTCCTTAGGTTGGGCATGTAGGACTTTCCTAGGACCCTACCCTAGGTATGTATCCTCGTCATTAGCCCCCGAATGGATCGGGGTTCGAGTGGTGAAATGAGGTATCAATGTCAACCTTGAGTTAGGGCATCAAATCCTCCGAATGATATTTGGGGTTTCAATGGAACTTGCATCGACTGAACTCTGAGTATTAACGTCCATTCAGGATCGGCACGCAAAGTCTTCTGAATGATATTCGGGACTTCAACAAAACATGCGTCGATTGAATTCTTCTCCGCCCAGCCGGATCCATTCAGCCTTAAAAGTTCCCGAGTGGATGTTCAACATCTATTTTGCTCCGAGTGAACTGAAAGTATCTTGGGAGGCGACGGGTCGGTCCGAGAGACCCACATTTTGCGGGATACGAAAATTTGGGAAGTGCGCACGTGTTGATGACACCACAATCAGGGCAAGTGGAGGCACGACGCCTCGATTCTCGTGTCAGTCATATCACCATGTACTAGGCACTGTCAGCAGTTGGCGTGTACGGTGATCTTGCGGGCCCACTGATTAGTGGGACACTCGACGGAGTATAAAGCCTCACGCGCCATGTTCACCGAGTACTTCCACCGATTCTTCATCTCTTCCTCCGCCTCCCCTGCCTCCAACACCCCATCGAGTTCTTCTCCGGCGAGAGCCGCCGCTAAAATGACGAAAGGTACCACGGAGAAGCTGGAGCGAGCTAAGAAGGGGGGACGAAACTCAAGGGCAAGAAGCCCTCGACTGCTCGGTTTACCGCGCCGGCGGGATGGATGTAGGGGGACTTTGTCCCCTCTGTAGTCACTCGCACGGACATGGAGGGCTTTGTCGCCGACGGGCTAGTGGCGGATGGTGCCTGGAGGCTGTCAGGGGAAGAGTGCGAGCTGGAGCCGCGCGACGGGGAGCGGATCCTCCTTCTCTCCCACGTTTAAAGAGGTTTCTCCATGCCACCCCACCCGTTCTTTAGGGGATTCCTGAATTTCTTCGGTGCCCAACTGCATCACCTCTCATCGAATACCGTTGCATATTTGGCTGCCTTCGTAACTTTGTGCGAGTGTTTTCTGGGCTGCTCTCCCCATTGGGGGCTGTTCAAGCACCTCTTTACAGTCAGATCCCAGACCATGAAGAAAGCTCTCCCTGCTGATGGGAAGACTCATGTGCTTTGGCTATGTGGAGGGTTAGGAGTTCAGAAAAGAACCCGTAGTTCCTTCCCTGCCATGACTTTTCCTGAGTCTGTCAGAGGCTGGTAGTCGACCTGGTGCAACATCACCCAGTATGTTGACTGGCCTTCCGCCCTATACACCTGACCGGCCAGCTGTCCCCAAGTCTTTGAGGGTGACCCAAGAGGAGCATGTCCATGTGGGTATCTTAGTTGAAGCAGTGGTGCAGCTGATCGGGGGTGGAGTGACTGGTACGGATCTGTTGCAGACATTTCTCGGTCGACGTATTCAGCTGCTCCAAGCCAAAGACCACACCATGTGGCACTACGCGGGCCGTGAGGACTCAACCAGGACAAATCCATAAGAGGTTCCACAGAAAACTGTCGAGCAGTGGCTTCATAGCATCACTGGAGCTTCCGACAATCCTTTGGGAGCCAAGAGGATCCGACCTTACTCGTCCAAAACCCCGCTAAAGAATCTTGTGAGTTGTGTGGTGTCGACTGATGTGTTTGTACTGTCGAGTGGTACATTGACTTATAAACTGACTTCCTCACTTGAATCATGCAGGAGTGGACGAATATGCACTCGCCTATTCCCAACGAGAACCACGCTGAGGATGGCATGGTGACCGAGGGCAGCAGCATGGACGATGACAGTTCCTCTGACTCCGAAGATGAATACGCGGACTCTGACGAAGCGGAAGAAGTCGAGTCACCTCCCCGGCGCGAAGGCCGCACCAAGTCCCATCAGTATCCGGCAACTGTTGAGGATAGGGCTCCATGCCCTAGCAAGAAAAACCTGAAGCGGGATCGCCCTTCAATTGTTGAGTCGAGTGAGAGGCTCGCCAAGCATCCCAAGCAAGTCAAAATGAAATATTGCAAGGCTTTGCCTCGCATGAGGATGGTCATACCTGTCGTCTCCACATAAGTATTTATTATCAAATTCTTTCTGTCGACTATGGCCTTGAGTTGTAGCTGACCAAGTGCTGTTCAATCCGTCAGAGCTGCTACGTCCGTAACCTCGCCTCATCGAGACAAAGGGGAGGCGATGGACATTGACACTGCTGATGCTTCCACTTCTCATAGAGGTTAGGAAGTAGCTGATTCGTCCGAATGGGACTCGACACATGCAAATGTTAACATTGTCGGTTATTGTTGCAAAGGTCATTCAGGTGGAGGACGACGAGGAGCACCTGAACACTTTGCGCACTCGTATCCGAAGAGCTTCATGAGTGCAGGTGCCTCAACGCTCGACTGTAGAGTCCTCCCAGGGGATAGGCGACTCGACACAACTCAGAGACGAACCCGCAACACCTCTATCGCATGCTCCTCTAGCTTTCTTGACCATTGTGACGTCAACTCCAACCAGACCCACTCAGACTGCCTCAGCTACCCCACCAACCACGCCAATCCCGCCTGTGACGCTCTTCTCTCTGCATCGCGTTCCGGAAGATCAGACCAGAGCTGTGAAGGAGGCCATGATCCAGGCGGAGCAGATCATGCTGAGAACCAAGGAGGCGTACGAGGCTAGCAAGCTGGCTTATGACGTCAGCGCAGCCCTTCGCACCAATGTCCGTGTAAGTTCAATTGTAAGTAAAATTCCTATTGAAATCCTGTCTTTTCTTGGCTGTTGTACACCCAGTGGGTGATTATTGTAGAAGTTTGAAACTTCTCCACTCGAACAGATAGGATCGTAGTCGAGTAGGATTGGGATTGATAGTACGCAAGGTACTAGAGTAACTTGACATGTCAAGTGTTTTTTTTCTGACTAGTTACTCGACGGATTGAGGGTTAACCGTCTCAGTAGGGGCACTCTTAGAGCACCAACTGGGTGTACTCCCTGAGACCGTTGTCGAGTGCTTGCATTGGCAGGGGTCTTAGAGCTTGTCATACCGACCACTCCACAGTTACTCTATAGGTTTCATGGATATTATTGACAAACCATGATATGACGCTATATAAGGATAGACTGCACTTCTCAGAGTGATGGATATTCCAATGATGGATGTTTCTGCCACTCGACTAATCGAGAATTGGCAGATCCAGTGGGGGCACGCTAAGTGCACCCACTGGTTGTAGACCACGAGACCGCTGTCGAGTGCTTGCACCGGCGGGGGTCTTAGAGTTTTATTGTATATAGGATACATTTCTCCTTGGATCACGCCACTCCATTGCTACCTTCCAGTTTTCATGGATATTATTGACAAACCATGATATGACGCTGCATAAGGACAGATTGAACTTCACAGAGTAGGGAGGCGTGTCACTCGACGGGTCGAGTGTTCTGACGGGGCTAGCCTTGTCGAATCTTTTAATAACCAGTGGGGGCACGCTAAGTGCAATGACTAGGTGTAGTCCCCGAGGCTACTATTAATCGCAGACGATAAGCAGTAGGCTTGAAAATTTGTCGTACGCGTGGTACTAGAGTCACTCGACATGTCAAGTGTTTTTTTTCTAACGAGTTAATCGACGGATCAAGAGTTAATCGTCACAGTGGGGGCACTCTTAGTTCATCCACTGGGTGTAGTCCTCGAGACCGTTGTCGAGTACCTACACTGGCAGGGGTCTTAATAGAGACAACTTTGAATTTGTTTACGGTGTGCGGAGCGCTAGGGCCACTCGACATGTCGAGTGGACTTTTTGCTTGAATTCTTCTTAGATTGTTCCAAGGTTGTAAGATAGTCATTCGTCGGTGTTCATAACTCGGTCGACTATCCCAGGCACCACTTGCCGATTGAATTCCTGTCTTTTGTTTATTACAAAGGGCTTGCGAACTTGGGACGCAGTACAAGGACGTGGAGGATGATAGGAACTGGCTGTGAGTGGATCTGGCGGTCTCCAACAACGCTCTGGAGCGAGCGCGTGCCGAGATGAAGTCTTTGGGAGGTAATTACTGCTGACTCTCTGCATTCCCCTCTTCATTCTTCATGTTTGAACCGAGTGCTCTCACTCGAACAGATGTACGCCATGAAAACCGTCGACTCAACAATGTTGTTTCTTTAAATTCCATGAAGAAGGCGCTGGAGGAGAAGGACAAGGCACTTGCTGACGCCCAACGAGTGGCCAGGGACAAGACTGAAGCTGCAGATCGGAAGCTGGCGGCCGCCAAGAAGCTAGAGGAGGAGAACACCAAGCCGAAGTAGGAGCGTGCAGACCTCATCAAAAGGAGCAATGGCCTGGAGAAGCATTTGGGCGAATTCTCGAGGAAGATGTATATTCTGCTCGACTGTGAGTGTTTCTTGTCGACTGAAGTTTGTAAAATTTTGGAGGGTCATAGGTCACCGATTCTCCTCCCATTCTCCATTCTTCAACAGAATTCTGCCAAGACTTTGAGAAGGAGATAGAAGAGGTTGAGCCGAATCTGGATCCCACCAAGTCACCAGTTGTCGATGTAGGGCCCATGAACATGCTGAGACTCAACTTCTGGCTCCAAGGCGTCCAAGCATATATTGCCCGACTGAAATCTGCAATGGAGAGAATCGACAAGGAGCTATGGCCTGAGGACACTCTTCAGCTCGACCTCAACTCTATAATGGTTCGCCTGAATGAACTTCCCGGTCGAGTGCAAGCCTGGAAGAAATCTGCTGCTCGTTGCGGGGACGACGTGGCGTTATCACTTGTCAGGGTCCATTGCAGGGACGTGAGGGAGGAGAAGCTGAAGGAGCTCCAGGTGGTAAACACGAAGAAACTCTAGTTTGAGGACTTCATGGAAACCTTCATTGAGGCAGCCACTAGAATCGCCGACGGCATCAACTTGGACACTTTTGTCAAGCCTGCCAGCCCATCACCGGTTTAAAAAACTTGGTCTTTGGAAGAAACACATATATTTGCCTCCGTATACCTAGTGGAATTGTATCGCTTAAAACTTCATTCAGGCCTTATGCCTGAGCACATTTGCTTCTGTACAAAACATTTATCTGCGGTTTACCCTTTGGATTTTTTTTGTATTTGGCTTTCAATCGTCTGTTCGACTGAGTTTGTTTTTAACTTAGGCGAAGCGTGTTCGCAGCTAAGCCCCCGAGTGTGAGGGTTGTACATCACTTGGAATAGTTATCAACTTAGGCGAATGTCGATTCGCAGCTAAGTCCCCGAGTGTGAGGGGTGCTCACCACTTGGAGTTATGTTTTTGTTTGAAGCTAAGCGAAGATGGATTCGCAAATAGGCCATCGAGTGAATGGACTACTATCCACCCAACAGGGTTTTTAACTTAGGCGGAAGCATGTTCACAACTGAGCCCCCGAGGGTGAGGATTGCTCATCACTCGGAGTATTTTCAAACTTAGGAGAATGTCGATTCGCAGCTAAGTTATCGAGTGGATGGATTACTATCCATCCGACGAGGTTTTCAACTTAGACGAAACGTGTTTCGCAGCTAAGCCCCCGAGTGTGAGGATTTCTCATCACTCGGAGTATTTCGAACTTAGGCGAATGTCAATTAGCATCTAAGTTGTCGGGTGAATGGATTACTATCGACCTGACGAGGTCTTTAACTTAGGCTAAACATGTTTCGCAGCTAAGCCCCCTAGTGTGAGGATTGCTCATCACTTGGAATATTTTTTAACCTAAGCGAAGACGGATTCGCAAATAGGCCGTCGAGTGAATGGACAGCTATCCACCCGACATGGTTTTTAACTGAGGCGAAACATGTTCACAGCTAAGACCCCGAGTGTGAGGATTACTTATCACTCAGAGTATCCCCAAGAATGTGACTGTACAATTGGAACCGGCGATATATATTGCAAAAATGTGAACTGCATTGATGAAGTATTCTTATTACATTAGAAGATCCCTATCTCAAGTATAAGAACGTTAGAGCAAATCTGCATTCCAGGCTCGTGGCTCGTCTATCCGCTTCATGAGATTGTACAGGTGATAGGCTCCATTGTTTAGCACCTTAGTGATGACAAAAGGACCTTGCCAAGCAGGAGCTAGCTTGTGAGGTCGGTGTTGATTCACTCGAAGTACCATATCTCCCTCATGAAACGACCAACTGTTAACATTCTTCTCATGGAAGCGCCGGAGGTCCTATTGATAGGCAGTAGTCCAGATCAAAGCCATCTGTCCTTCCTCCTCAGGAAGATCTACACCGTCCTGTTTGGCCTGTTGAGCTCCGGCCTCAGAATAGAGCTCCACTCGAGGAGAATTATGAGCCAAGTCACTCGGCAATATGGCTTCAGCACCATAGACAAGGAAGAAAGGAGTTCGTCCAGTCGACCTATTAAGTGTTGTCCTCAGACCCCACAAAACAGATGGCAGCTCAGTTACCCAGGCTCCGGTTGCATGATCCTAATCGCAGGATGAGACCTTGCAGGATGAGACCATTAGCCCACTCGACTTTCCCATTGGTTTGAGGATGCGCAATAGATGCATAATCCAATCAGGTGTGTTGGGAGTTACAAAAGTTCCTGAATTCTTCCGAGTCAAAATTAGTGTCGTTGTCCATGATGATGCTGTGCACAATGCCGTATCGATAAGTTATCTCTCTCATGAACGTGACCGCCGTACGGGAGTTCAGCTTCTTGATTTGCTTGGCCTCTATCCACTTGGTGAATTTGTCGACTGCTACCAACAAGTGAGTGAATCCTCCTTTTCCGGGTCGGAAGGGGCCAACCATGTGGAGTCCCCAAACTGCAAACGGCCAGGCAAGAGGAATTGTCTTCAGAGCAGACGCTGGCTTGTGTGATAGGTTCGCATAGAACTGGCAACCATCACAATAATCAACGGTGTCTTTAGCCATCTCATTAGCTCGTGGCCAGTAAAAACCAGCTCGGTATGCTTTAGCGACAATCGTCCTTCAAGACGCATGGTGGCCGCAAGTTCCCAAGTGAATCTCTTCTAGAATCATTCGATCTTCCTTAGGGGAAATGCAGCGTTGGGTGACACCAGTCCAACTCTCTGTGAACAGTTGATCTCCCATCACAGTGAAAGCCTTGGACCTGTGCACAATATGGTGAGCCTCTATTTCATCTTTAGGGAGCTCTTGTCTGAGGATATAGGCAATGTAAGGCACAGTCCAATCGGGAATGATAACCAGAATTTTGATGACCAGGTCAATCATTGCAGGGACATCGGCTTCTGTCGAGTCAGTGGAACTCAAAGCCTGTGGGGGCTCTTCGGTTAAAGGATCTTCTTGAACCGAAGGAGTGTGTAAGTGCTCGTAGAACACATCGCTGGGGACAGGCCGTCGAGTGGAACTAATCTTGGATAGTTCATCGGCCGCCTGATTTTTTAGTCGGGGAACTTGATAAAGTTCCAGGCCTTCAAACTTCTTCTCCAACTTTCGAACTACATTGGAGTATCCAGTCATAGCGGGGTTTCGAACATCCCACTCTTTCATCACTTGATTCACCACCAGATTTGAGTCGCCATAAACCATCAGGCGCTTGACGCCGAGTGAGATAGCCATGCGCAAGCCAACAATAGTGCTTCATACTCTGCCTCATTGTTGCAGGAATCAAAGTGAATTTGCAAGACATAGCTGAGCTTGTCGCCCCTAGGAGATATAAGGACAACCCCAGCACCAGACCCATTAACCATTTTGGAGCCATCAAAGAACATCATCCAATGCGCCAAGTGAACTTGGATAGGCTGTTGTTGTTCGCTCCACTCGGCCATGAAATCCGCCAATGCTTGGGACTTGATTCCTTTTTTGGCTTCGAATCTGATGTCGAAATGTCCAAGCTCGATTGCCCATTTAGCCACTCAACCTGATGTGTCTCGATTATTGAAAATTTCAGACAAGGGAGCATCACTAATGACTGAAATCGAGTGGTCCTGGAAATAATGTGCCACCTTCTTCGCTGATAGGTAAATACCATAAACCATCTTTCGATAGGGTGGATATCTTTGTTTTGAGGGGGACAAAACATCTGAGACATAATAAACTGCCCGCTAGACTTTATAGGCTTTACCCTCCTCTTCTCGCTCGACAATCAGTACTGTACTGACGACCTGATTTGTGGCCGCGATGTACAAGAGCAAGGACTCTTTCCTAGCAGGAGCGGTAAGCACCGGCTGGATGGAGAGGAGGGCTTTGAGCTCACAAACGCTGCTTCGGCTTCGGGAGTCCAGTCAAACGAGTCGGACTTCTTCATCAATTGATATAAAGGCAAAGCCTTCTCACCAAGACGAGAAATGAATCGACTAAATGCTGCAAAGCACCTGTGAGCTTCTGAACATCGTGCACTCGCACGGGAGTCCTCATACGGATATTTGCGCTGATTTTCTTGAGGTTGACATCAATTCCTCCCTCAAAAACGAGAGAACAGAGTAACTTGCCACGAGGGACGCTGAAAGTACACTTGGCCGGATTCAGCTTTATGTCGAATCGCCTCAAATTGGCGAATGTCTTGGCCAAGTCAGCCAGTAGGTCGGAACCTTTGCGGGACTTGACCACTATATCGTCCATGTATGCCTCGACATTCCGAGGGATCTAGTCGAGCAAACATTTCTGAATCATGCGCATAAAAGTAGCGCCGGCATTCCTGAGACCAAAAGGCATGGTGATGTAACAAAAACACCCGAATGGGGTGATGAAGGCTGTCTTTATTTCATCCGAGCCATACAGACGGATCTGATGGTACCCAGAATAAGCATCCAAAAACGATAAAAGCTCACACCCCGCTGTCAAGTCAACAATTTGAGCTATGCGGGGGGACGGAAAATGATCTTTTTGGCACACCTTGTTGAAATGTTTGAAGTCAATGTACATGACCAACGACTTATCTTTCTTTCGCACCATGACAACATTCGAGATCCACTCAGAGTGGTAAATCTCCCGAATGAACTTGCCTTTCAAGAGACGGGCCCCTTCTTCTCCGATTGCCTTGCACTTCTCCGCCGCTGAGCGACGCAAATGCTCCCTGACGGGTTTGGCTTTCGGATCCACTTGCAGACAGTACTCAGCCAGCTCCCTGGGAATCCCCGGCATGTCAGCAGGCTTCCATGCAAAGATATCATAGTTCTCAGGAAGAACTTGATGAGCTCAGGTTCCTATTTGCTGTCGAGTGTTGATGAGATATTCGTCGGGTCTGCATTAGGATCTGTCGGCTTCTTTGCACAGAGCAAGTCGGCAGGGTCGGCGGTTTTCTTGTACTCCTCCAACTCAACCATGGCCATCTGGTGATCGGTGATCTTGGAGCCTTGTTGGAGGTACTCTTTAGCCCGCTGTCGATTGCCAGTAACTGTGATCACACCCTTAGGGCCTGGCATTTTCAACTTGAGATACACATAACATGGTCGGGCCATGAAACATGCATACATGGGCCAACCCAGAATGACGTGGTAAGCACTCTTGAAATCCACAACTTCAAATGTCATCTTTTCTTTTCAAAATTTTTTGTCATTCTCGAATGCCACATCCAATGCTATCTGACTGAGTGACTTGGCCTTCTTTCCTGGGATGACCCCGTGAAACTGCATGTTGCTCTCACTCAGACGGGACATCGGAATGCCTATCCCTTTCAGGGTATCCGCATAGAGAATGTTCAGGTCACTGCTGCCGTCCATGAGGACCTTTCTAAGTCGAGTCCCCCCAGATCAACTACCAGAGCCTATCGACCGGGAGTGGCCACATGCGCAGGATGGTCTGTCTGGTCGAATGTGATAGCATATTGGGACCATTTGAGGTAGGTGGGGGTGTTTGGTACAACCATGTTGATTTCTCTGTTGATGACTTTTAGACGGCTCTTGCTCTCGACATCAGCAAAGATCACCAGTGTAGCAGTGTTATCTGGGAATGTTTCCTTTTACTCATCTTCATCTCCCTTCTCAGGAGATTTATCACTCGGCTCGTCTCCCTTGAATTGCTGAATAAGGGTCCAACACTATCGAGTGTGTGCTTGGGCAAAATCAGATTCCCTTCCGCATCTTTCCTCGTGTGTATTACACACGGCTGATCCATGATATCAGTTCCTAACTGAACGGTTTCTGCCCTTCATGGAAATCGCCACCCCGACGGTGCACGGGCGATCCAAGGCTATGTGCCGACTGAACGGTTTCTGCCCTGGGTGAATTGATGCGTATCCTATTGTGGGACTGAGAAACTACTGAATTCTGACGCTGCGCTCATCTAACAATGCTCTGATCTGCATCAACCCTCTTCCAACCTCTGACCAGGACGGTTGAATGGAATCTGCTATCCTAGTAGCAGCAACAACATTTAACACAAGAGTTCGATATACCTCAACGTCGCCGCGAGATCCAGTCGGAAACAGTTGATGCTGACGTTGACTGGGGCGTGGCGAGCATTGGCGAGCGTGCTCATCAAGCTTTGCCTGGAGTTCTTGCATATGAATGCGCACGGCCTCCAATGTTTGGGCCTCGGCAGTCGCGCCGATGATGGGAGTATGAAGAACCTCCTCCTCGCGACGCGTCTGCTCTTTCGACGGACCTCTAGCCTCGCGCCTGCCACGGCCAAAGCCAGGCGATGAACTATGATGGGAGCCCGCCATCAAGAATTCCGCTACAGGATCGCAGGTTTCGCACTCGGAAGGCAGGTCGGATGGATCGGAATCCGACCTAAACACGCCGTGAAGGGACTCGACGGGATCAAGTGCTGCAATCTGCACAGAAGTTTGACGCGCCACTACATATTTGACCCAGCACTGAAGTCGTGAGTGGCTGGACCGCTTGCGACCGCGAACAGCGAGGCGAGCCGATGAATAAGGAGTCGAAGGCTGACGCAACAACACACCACAGGAACTCGCACAGAAGTGTGTGGCCCCGCGGACCGGGAGCGCCTCGACATTGAGAGGCGCTTCTTGGAGCCATGTCGAATCGTCGACGATGAAGGTGAGCGCTCCAAAATGACTCATGGCCTAGGACAAAAACACTGCCGGAAGACATGTCGAAGGATGAAAAATGCAACCTCGCTCGAAGTCGCTTAGACGCCTGCCCCATGATGGGCGCCAACTGTTGTTGGAACGAGCCTGGCACTAGATGGTAGGGGTACGAAAGAGAGGGCAGAGTCCTAGCTATGGCGAGGATGTACACACGGATGTATGAGTTCAGGCCTCTCTCGTGGAGGTAACAACCCTACATCTTAGTGCTCGGGAGCTTATGTCGTGTGGAATATAGAGATTACAATGGTTGCGAACCCTTGTGCAGGAGGGGAGGGGCGACTTATATAGAGTTCGCTGCCCCTCATAGTTACCCAACATCTAAGGGTGCGATCGTGGGGTTAAAGTCTGCCGTTACTGGTATGTACGCAATAAAAGCTACTAATGACAATTGAACCCACGTTTTCCCATTGGGCTCTTGATGATGGCTCCTGGTCTTCTGGCGTCGAGTGAAAGCGAGGTCTTCCGAGTGACACGCGACTGCCAAATGATAGAAGGAGTCTCCGAGTGGATATCTGTCGAGTGGCTTTGAACGTCTCCAGGAATCCACTCAGAACTTCATGCTTGATCTTCCTGTCCTCCGATGTGGTGTCCTTAGGTAGGGTATGTAGGCCTTGCCGAGGATCCTACCCTAGGTATGTATACTCGTCACATTGGATATATATTTTCTATATATAAAAATATATGTCCAATAATTATGGATATTATTGTGTGGTACAGATTAAATTCAGGATTTTATAAATGTTTTAAAAATAAAAAATAGAACAAAATGTCAGAAAAATAGAAAGCAAAAAACTAAAAGAAATGAACAGGGGCATGTGGCAACGCCGCGCCAGCACGTGCGCACGCCACCTCCTGCTTGCCGCTAAGCCGGGCGGATATGGACATAGAGCCCTCCGCCCGTGCACGTCTCTTCCCCCTCGAGCTCTCCCCTCTCTCTTCGCAACTCTCTCCCTCCCCCTGGCTCTCTCTCTCCCGAACGGACCGTCGCCGCCGCTCGATGAACCCTGCGGCCACCGGCTCGGCCCTGCCCCGCCTTGCTGCTCTCAAGCTCCGCCGCATCGCCCTGCTCGTCCTCTCCGAAGAAATCAAGCCGGGTGCTCCTCACCATCATCATAGTCTCTGCTTTCCCCTCCGGTCACCGCCACTCCCGATGCTAATTCGCTATCGTCATCGCTCCCCCAAGCCCTCCAGCCCCACAAGCACAACCTTAGTGAGCTGCTGATGCTCCTTCCCCTCTCCCCGTTGTTCTCCCCATGCTCTATAGCACCGTGCCATCGAGGCCGTATGGGAGCCACCGTGGATGTGCTTGCCGGCGAGCACTCCAGTGGCCCCGAGCCCTCCTCGTGCCCCTATTGGATGCGCGCGTGTGCGTGCGACCGTCAGGAGCCCTCAGCCGCCACTCCCGTGGCCCTCCGGTGGCCCTCTGCCGTGACCAGGGATCGCCGACTGACGTGGCATCGCCATTAGGGCCTAATTCCCCCTTAATTAGTCCCCTAGCCACTTACGTGTGGGCCCCTGAGATGGGTCAAACCCCAGTCACCGCGGGGATTAACCCCGTGTCACTGACTGGTGGGTCCCGGCCATCAGGTTTGACCCAGACCTGGTGCTGTTGACCTGCTGACGTCGTGATGACGTCAAGCTGATGGATTAATTAAATTTCTATAATAAAAATATTCCAGAAAATGATATAAACTTCAAAAATTCATATAAAATAATCTGTAAGTCAGATTAAAATAATTTGTAAATGAAAATTTATCTAACAAATCCAATGAATCTGATGGTGGCATTTTCATCCATGTTAGAGCAAGCTAAACAGGCAAACTTGGACATTTCATTCAAAACACAACAAGCCATTTCGTTCAAACTTGGACATCCTTGCTTAATTTGTACTTTGTTTGATCTTGTCGATAGACTTGCGAGATGTAGTTATCAACGACATCGAAGAACAGTTGAGTTCTTCTGATGAAGAGGCAAGCAACCCTCCTTGAGCATATTCGATACAATGCCACTCTCTCGCTCTTGATCTCATTTCAATGCATTAGGACAACACGATTCAACTTCTACTTATGTTGAAGTAGATGAACCCATTGCTTTGCATGACCTGTCATTGTCATAGTAAATAGCTAAACCAAGCAAGCTAGCATACCTGGTAGATGCTTGAGCCGTGTGGTGCTATAACTTTGTTGTGCTTGCTATGCTTAGAATTGTGTTAGGTCTGATTCATCTGGGTGATGAACAGGAGTGAAATGGATGTGTTTTGATGATGAGGGTTAAGTGTTGAACCAGTTTTGGTAAAGGTAGCGATGAGAGGCCATGTAGGAGTACATGGTGGGTTGTCTCATTGAAGCCGCTCACAAGAGCTTAGTTCCGTGTTTGTATTCCAAGATTAGCTACTACCTACCTTGTTCTATGCCCAGGAGTCGCACTAGTTCAGAGTGTTGATAGGATGTGGCCGGGCCTACAAAGTGATTGAACGTCCCAACCGAGACCGACTTGGGGCCTTGTACACAACTTTTGAGTCTGAATTGTCAAACACGGCTGGATTGTCGATTGTGGTGTTAGGCGACTGCCTTGGGCTAGAGTCATTGAAGGTTAACTTGTGTGGCCGACTCCCTCGTTGGGCCTCTGCGTGAAGGTGGACGAGGTGCCTTTTTACGTGCACGCGATAAGTGGCGGGAGCATGTGTGACGAAGTATACCCCTTCAGGGTAATCTATCTATTCGAATAGCCGCGTCCACAGATACGGACTACTTGGATACTTGCATAGTTCATAGAAAAATTTAAGTAGATACTCTAAAATGCACCAAACAAGTGTTATTGCAATGGATGGCTTCTTGTAGGAAGACGAGAGAGGATCCATAGTGGTGTATTGATATGGTGAACATGTGGAGTCATGTGTGCTCTCTCGTAGGGAGATGAGAGAGTAGTGATATGTTGGTTACTTTGTCATAGTCTAGGATAGCCAAAGGTCAAAGCTGGCATTCTACAGTAAGCCCTACAACACCCTTCTTTGATACATGATGCATATGTAGATAGTTATGATGTAAGACTTGTTGAGTACCTTCGTACTCACTGTTGCTTATTTACATTTTTTTAGAGATAGATGTTGTTCAGTTATGTTTCTTCTCACGTTGACATCAATGAATTAGCTTGGTAACCCAGACAGCGGTCTGGCTCCTATGGTAGGGTCATTGTAGCTTTTCAGCTCTTACAACCGGTTTTGTAGATGTCTAAACCCAGACATGTAACTTCCGCTTGTTGTTTGTATGCTCTGAATGTTGGGTCATGTGACCCCTCCTGCTTGTAACCTTATACTATGTTGGCTCATCGGAGCCTCCTAAATAAATGTTATGTTGTAGAGTTTTTTTGTGATGCCATGTTGTATTTATGCATATCATGCATAGTGTGTGTATGATTGAAATGCATTGGTATCCATGGTATTCGACACCTAGTTGTGTGCCTTTAGTAGCCTTCTTTACAGGGAAATTCCTCTTTGTGCTTCCACCGAGCCTTGGTAGCTTACTACTGCTCCGGACACATTGATTTACCAGCATGTATCCTTCTTGGCTGCTGTGTATGTCCCTTCGAGGAAATGTATCGCGGTGTAATGGAGTCCATGTAGCCTGCTACGACTTGTCTACATGCAGCGATGACATTTATGTCCCAAAGCGTAATGGAGTCCGTGTAGCTTGGCATGACTCGTCTACACACGTTGATGACCGACACCTGCATTGCTGTCCATGTACGGTTGTGCCACTTGGGTCTTTAACTACTCATGTTGACCTAGGTTCTTTGATGTGGGAATGCTAGCGACATGTTTATATTCATGGGCCAAAAGGCGCAAACGGTCCCGGCCAAGGTAAGGCGGCAGCCGTGGGTTACCCTACATGAGGCCGCAAAGTGGTGTAACGTGTTACAGGCTGGATTCATATGTCTATGCATCGGGGTCCTGACAGTCCGCCCTTACTTCCCTCGTGACCCACTTTGGCATAGGCAAAGACAACTGGGTGGCAAGACACAACAACAATTCCAAAGATCCCATACCCTCTAAAGCCCGGGATGGCAACAGAAAACGAAAGCGCAATAAGAATAAGCACGGGCACAATAATAGCGATGTTGATGACACGGTTGTAAATGCTGGACAACTCCCGACCTGGGCAGAGGAAGAAGCCTCCTAAAGGCAATCACGACGGACCCACCCAGCTGGAGAAGATCATGGAAAGGCCTTTCAAAATCCATGGGACTTCGGAGAAGCCCGCCAACCACACACACCGCAATTGCTGGGTGTTTAAACAGGCCAACAAAATACCACCCCAGGATCAAGGCAAAAGCTCCCACAGCGAGGATGAGGATGAGCCTCGGGGTCCAATTGTTGGCGGACAGAAGAAATTTCCTCCCGAAGTCAGAACTGTGAATATGACATATGCCACCCGTATACTTAAGAAGGAGAGGAAGTGTGCCCTTTGGGAGGTCTACGGTGTGGAACGTGTAGCCTTGAAGTACAACCCATGGTCGGCATACCGGATCACCTTTGATCGGCACGATCACCCAACCAGTGTCTGTCAGGGGGGTGGGCGGACCTCGTACTAGACCCCATTATATATGCATATCACCCCACAAAATTCCTCATGGAAGAAGGATGTAGCCTTAACCTGATTTACTCAGATACAATGAGAAAGATGGGGATAGATCCGTCAAGGATCAAACCCAGTAGCACTACCTTCAAAGGAGTGATCCCAGGCATTGAGGCCCGATGTACGGGTTCTCTAACCCTAGAAGTTGTGTTGGGCTCGCCGGATAACTTTCGCAACGAAGACTTGATCTTTGACATTGTGCCCTTCCGATGTGGCTATCACGCACTTTTTGGTTGGACATCGTTCACTCATTTCAACGCAGTCCCACATTACGCATACCTCAAACTCAACATGTCGGGCCCCAAGGGGTTCAGTATTATTAACGACAATACAGAGTGCTCCCTTAGAACAGAGGAACATGCACTGGCCCTAGCGGCCGAATTTAGCTACAACGAAGATTGGCAAGTTCCACCATCCGCCATAAAGGCACACAAGGCTGGGAAGCGAGTTCGGCTTCAGACCAAAAACTCAGATCCTTCCTCCTCCCTTCAATAGGGACTCTCCCCCCACCGCACAACCCTAAGACCAGCAAAGTATGTGCCAAGGAGGCACAACTTCGCACTTAAAATTCCATGGGTAGCGGTGGGGAAATAAAGACGGGTGTTCGGCTGGCCCGAACCTCTACCATCAACACGTCTTTGGACAAAATGCAGGTGCTCCTAAAAGAGCCTGCCTATGGCATAAAGCTCACCTACAATTCGGCGGCCTCTCAAGACCTTGTTTGCAAGATCCGTTCACCGAACAATAACACCCATCAAGGTGCATCTAAGAGCAAAAGTTAACTAGCAACAGGGCATATCGAGGACGTCAGGTTATCAATCGAAGACCCGTGGTACAACAAACTCTTGTATATTTTTATTTCTTTCACATACCTGTCAACAGTTCCTTCGGAAATCCGAGCTATAAGAGTTGTTGACAAAAATGTAAATTGCGTGGCACAAGTTTGCCTCATCTGTTATTTTTCGGCGCATATTTTTTCCTCTCTCCCTCTTCTCGTGGACCTGTTAGGTATGATGCAAGGCAACCGGCTAATAAACTGGGGGCTCGCATTTAAAAACATATCGCCTTGTGTACTTTCTATCATGCATTCGTCGTCTTGGTGTTCACTTTATATGCATCGGTTCGGAACTATGTGTTGGGTTGATAGTTGGGTTGCCCGGCTCCTGTGCTTTCCCCTTTATGTTTCGCTTGATCAGCTAATAGGGCAAAGGGAGCACCCCTGCAATTGTGCTTCCGGATAGTCTGGTCAAGCACCTCAGGGGAGAAAGCTGAAAACGGACTGTCATAGTTTGTGAGAACCGGTCTGTGAACCCGAGCTGGAAGTAATATACTTCAATCCCCGTAAGCGGTTATTCCATGTTATACGAGGTATTTCCTCTTTATGCAAACATTGTGATACCATCTTTGGCCATGGTTTGTCCAAGAATCACAACACTCTGGTGGCTAATCGTACGCTTCCTGTAGCCGTTTTTGCGCCCCCCTATGGCTAAGTGAAAGAAATAAAGCACTATAGTCAGATTGCCTAGTCTGCCACACTGTACCACCTTCAGGTTCCGATAAATGGGCTAAGGGACATAGTGCATTGGCATAGATACCCCATGTAGTATCTACATGGGAGTGAAGCCGACGACTCGTATCTTTTAGTATTAAACAACCACATAGAAGTTATAAAGGAATGCAAAACCATACAAGAACAAATACTAATATCATCCAAAGATTGGACCAGTCTTTGGACGTGTTATAGTTCATTCAAATAAATGTTCACCGGACACTGGGATGCTATCACCCGAGCACTCTCCAACACTCCATCAAAGCATATCTCAGGGCGTCTATGCTCCTTCCCAGGAGGCGGCGGTGCGGTGGCTACCTTCATCTTATCTAGCCCCGGCCAGTGCACCTACGCTCTTGCAAGGACCATCCGGACTCCCTCGATGGAGGAGGAGCGTTTGACAATTATTGAGGCAGGATGAAGCAACAATCAACCTTTGCACCAAGCCAAAGTAGCTGCCTGGTAGAAGCTCGCTGGGCCATAAGCAGATGAAGAGGTCCTTCATGGTCGGCTCCACCATCTAGTGCAGCTCCATCAGTTGTTTCAACTGCTCAACCAGAAGAGGAGGACGCTCGGGGTCTCCGAACTGTGCCTACAACAACCGAGATTCATCTCCTTCTCCCCGTGAGGCGAACAACTGATTGGCGTCGGATATGCTCTTCTGGAGATCGGAGGAGGCTCCTGAGGAACGCCATACCAGGGTAAGCAATTAAAACTTGCTATCCCTGAATACGCACTTTAGTGGGCACTGCTTACCATCTGGTATGTCCTTTGCTTGGCGCATTTGCTCCTTGTAGAACCGTCGGTCCACCCGCTCCTTCGGGAGTCCGGTTGTTACAGTGGAAAGTTTGGCCGAGCTCTCCATATTCTTCTACTCCAAGGCCTCGGATTTAGCAATGGCATCCTTGACCTCCTGCTGGACCTTTGCCATGCGAGCCTCATGCATCCCACTGGTGGCTCGCATGGCGGAGAGGGCGACAACCATTTCTTTTGCAGCCGCCCTCTCGGCAGCCGCTTCGTACTTTGAGCATTGGAGCTCGTCCTTCAGCCTCTCCATCTATTTCGCCGAGGCTGCGTGTACATTATACAATGTGAAAAAGCTGCATTGACAGTATTTGGGTAATGGAATTCAGACAGAGGTATTCGGATTCTGTTTTGACATACCTTGGGCCTCGTCGAATCTTCGGTTAAGGGCCTCAACCTCGTCTTCGGAACGCTTAAGCTTCCGATTATCTCGTCCATCTTGGCGCCATTTATTGTCGCCGTCGATGACGAACCTGCATTACACATACAGTTGATATATTACATGGGTTCTCAATTCCCGAATTATAGTCAATCTGATCATATGTTGGACCTTATCAAGCGTTATCCCAACATGTCGGACACTTAAAGTATATCTACTCCAATAACAGAAACAAGAGTGACCCCTAGGTGAGTTTTTTCACCTCACCTATGGCTCAGGGGCTGCCATGTATATAATAGAAATTAACAAAAACTTTGCTAATAAGTGACTTACTTGAAAAGCCATTAGGAGACCTTTGAAGGCCTCCTTCAGTCCCCTGTCAATGGACTGAATGCTCTATAATACCGCACACATGAGGGTGCGGTGATTCTCGGGGAATGAAGCGCTTGATAGAGCCTCCTCCATGACCAACCAGCTATTGGTCGATGGTACCGGTGATGATCGGATACCCCGATCACCTACCGGGGATTGAACCGGTGCCTCCGGAGGCATAGTGCGCTCTAGACATGTTCTCGGAGGGGACTGAGCACCCGCTCGTCCGCCCTCCTTGGTGTCCGGGAGGGGTGCTGCCCCGCGGTCTTCAGTGGCCGAGGCGTTAGCCTCGGCCATGGTACGGTCTGCCTTGCCACCGGTGTCCGCCTCCATAGGAGTGTGTTGAGGACACCTCCACAGCGTCCCTCATGGCGCCTTGAGTGGTGGGATGCAAGGCATCCCTGCTCTCCGCCAATTCGGTGGGCAGGGTTTCCCTGTCCGATATCACCTCGGTGGGGATGACGCGCGGGGGGCTGCAAAGCCAATAACATGCACTCATGTAAACTCCAAATCAGTTTATGATGAAGAGGAGGGTTTTCGGATCCTAACAGTTTGGAGGGAGTTTGACCCATAGACTCCTCCTTAGAACCTTTTCAAGGTCTTCGGATGCAATGTCTGACTTCGAACTATCGTTGGTTAGAATCACCTGCGCCCGATGCGCCCTCTTATGTACAAGAGGAGGGACCTGCACTAGAGCGTCTGAAGACACCGCTCTCTTCCTGACATGGTGGGAATTTCCTCCCCCCTCGCTGTCAACCGTGGAATCCTCCTATTCCTCATCCTCAGCCTCCTCCTGATTTGAGGAGGCAGGGATATCCTCGTATGCAGCATCAGACGCTCCAGAGCAGGTCCCTGATGCGGATACCAGCCGAGGCTGGTTTCTTCTTTTTCTCCTTTTTTGTGGGAGCCACATAACGCTTTACCAAGAGTATCTCCTTATGTACAGGAGGAGGGACCTGCTTTGGAGCGTCTAAAGACACCGCTCTCTTCTTGGCACTAGGGGAATTACCTCCCCCCTCGCCGTCGACCTTGGACTCCTCCTCTTCCTCATCCTCAGCCTCCTCCTGATTTGAGGAGGCGGGGATAACCTCGTATGCGGCATCACGCTGGTCCCAGATGCGGATACCAGCCTGGGATGGTTTCTTCTTCTTCTCTTTTTTTGTGGGAGCCACATAAGGCTTTACCAAGAGAATTTTTGCTAACAGCCCGGTCCTCTCGTCTTCAGGGTGAGGTGTCGGACTGTTAATTTGGATGGCTTTCTTCGGCCATCTCTGCAAAGGCAGATAGGAAAAGGGGTTATGAAATCTGCTTATGTAATGTAGCCGACCAAGCTAGGATGTATCGTACCTCGGATTCAGGCTTAGCGGCGTGCAGACCCTTGTCCTCCTTCTCGGATGGCCAACTCTTCTGTGATTTGAAGTGCGCCTTCCATGGCTTCTCTCGCATAGTGCGGAAGAGATTCCGGACTGTGGGCTCATCGTCGAGCTAATGAACCCACAAGGGAGTATCCAGTGCTGGTAAGGGAGGATGCATCTTTGGAGCATAACCTGGACCACACTGGTCAACTTGGTGCCCTTATTGACCATAGAGGGGATGCGCTTCTGCAGGTCGCTCACCTCCTTGCCCGGTCCCTAGACGAGGCCCTTTTCGAGCCATGAAGCCAGTCTGGTGGGTGACCAGATCTAAATGCGACAGAGGGATGCTGACTTTCTTCTTGTGGTTCAGTGATGTAGAACCACTCCTTCCACCCCTTGATGGTGTCAATAAGGGTGTCCGACGGCCACCCGACGCGGGTGAGCTTGTCGATGATGGCCCCACCACAATCTCCATGCTTGCCACCGATGCACTTGGGATTGATGTTGAACACCTAGAGCCAACGCCTGAAGTGTGGCTCGATGCGCAGGAAGGCCTCACAAACGAGGATGAACACTGAGATGTGAATGATGGAGTTCGGCGGGAGGTTGTGGAAGTCGAGGCCGTAGAAGAACATCAAGCCCCTGAATCAGGGGTGGAGGGGAAAGCTCAACCCCCTGGTGAAGTGGGGGATGAACACTACCCTTTCGCGTGGCTTGGGGGTGGGGATCACTTGGCCCTCCTCCCCTGCGCAGTGAGGGATGTTGGCTTTCTTGAGGTCCTGGATGTCCTCATCAGTCACCGTAGAGGCCTCCCCTTGCCGTTGGATCCGGAGCTCACCATTGGTGAGCTCAGAAGGGGGAGGCGGAAGATTTGGAACTGGGCATCGGAGGCTCAGTGGAATGAGAGGCAACGGAAGGAGAGGGAGAGCATGAATAGCCACGAGGCTTATTGTTTGAGCCCCCTCTACTGTGTCGCGAATCCCTCCACTTCTCGAGACGTGTGCATAGTTACGCATGCATGACTAAACATATCCCGTGTGAAACAGAGCACGATCTTCATGTTGATAGATCATGCTGATGGAACGACCTCGAACCACGAATCGAGTTCCCGTAACTGGCTTAGCGGTCGTGGTGGGCCGTGACCTTTCGTCAGAGAGGTCGTCAGGGAACGTTATCTTTTCCTCGTTCACGTTTGGCGTTCAAAGACAACTTATTTCGCAGTATTCAGACATGCTGTTATTCGGAAGCTGTTTGTCATCGGAGGCCGAACTCAGTTCGGTGAAAGGAACTTACCTCGCAAGCCGAAGACTTTGTTCGTGAAGAAATTGAAGCTAAAGACCCTTGGAATTGGAGGCAAGTTCAGGCCCTAATGAGGGAGTCCTGGATTAAGGGGTCCTCGGGAAGCTGGCCTACTCTTATGGGCCGGACTGTTTAGGCTACTTACCGAACACGGGAATATTGGAAGGCCCAGTCTACAAGATGGAAGCTTCGAGAAGCACGGCTTGCACTCCATGTTTGATGTAGCAAATAGGCGTGTTTATCTCTTCGGCATGTAACTGACCACGTGTAAACCCTAGGCATCCTCGGTGTCTATATAAGCCAGAGGGTTTTAGGGTATAGGGACAGCACAACTCATCTAGGGTTAGCTATTCGATCTCGAGGTAGATCAACTCTGTAAACCCCATATCATCAATACAACCAAGCAGGATGTAGGGTATTACCTCCATAGGAGGGCCCGAACCTGGGTAAATTTGTGTCCCCTTTTGTCTCCTGTTATCGTCGTGTGATAGCCCAAGTGCTATCCTTCACTTTTATGGCATGTATCTTCTATGTACCTTGTTGTCATGATATTAATGATATGAGTTGAGCCTTGTCATCCCATGTCTTGTTCTTGCATTCATGCATCATGCACCATATCATCCATCATGCGATGCCTGGTTTGTGATGGTGACCTTGTTGTGGTTGGGTGTGTTCTTGTGTTGTGTTTGGGGTTGGAGTGTATGTGGTGCATCATCTTATTCCCCCTCTCTTATTCTTTTTCAAACAACCCAAACTTCTCTCTTTATTCCATTGGCATTTATTCAATAAAATTGTTCTAAAATGTTCAGGAGTTAGCTAATAATATTTTAAGCCTGTGTGTGTTCGTCTTTTATTGTTTTGAGCTTTATGATTTTTGAGTTTAAATTAACCAGGGCTGTTGATTCATAAGGGTATTTAAATTACTTGCTCTAAATATCATCTTGATATTTTTAGTAAATAGTGCATTTTATTTTCAATGTCAAAGTATTTTTGTTCTTGCAAAAATCCTTTTATTTTTCTCTGGAGGGTTTTTCTTGTGTTGTTGTTATTTGAAAGAGAAAGCTCCCTCTGTTTTATTTCTTTAAAAGTGAGTGGGTTGGCCTCGTCCCAACTGCGCGGCCCAACCCAGCCTTAGCGACAACCTGCCCCGTCGCCCTCCTTTCCGTTAGTTCAGAGCAAGAGCAGAGAGAGAGCGGTTGCTGCCGTGATCTTCACACGTCGAGACGCCGTCAACCCACACATATTTAGTCCCCTCGACGTCCATGCCGCCCCCTAGGGTTCCCTCTCCCTCCTTGCGCCTCCGCTCTGCACCTTTCCACCCCCCTTCGTCTCAGGTATGGCGGGATTCAGATAGGGGCTGAGAGGTTTAGAGCAGGAGCTCGTCGCCCCGGAGGCGTCTCTGACCAGCCCCTGATCAGGCGAGCATCGGGATCGTGCCGCGTCATTCCCCTTGTTCCCCATCGTCCTCTACTGCCTCGTAGGACGCCAAGGCCGGCCTTTGCTACATCTTCTTCCTCTCCGGTCGAGCTCCTCTGCTGCAGCAGTTCGATGCCATGGTTCCTCCCCGAGCCGTTCGACGACATCGAGCCGCTATAAGACCTGCGCGTCTTCCTCCCCTCTCCGCTTACCCCCACGTAGTCGCAATCGTCATTGCGCTCGGCCCGCTGCTACATTCGCGTGGCATGGCACTAACGAGCTCATGCCACTTGTTCCCCTCGCTGCAGCACCTCCCTAGACCCGGGAATGGATCCTCCAAGG
The DNA here is from genome assembly GCA_022496015.1 of Hordeum marinum. Taxonomy (NCBI): domain Eukaryota; kingdom Viridiplantae; phylum Streptophyta; class Magnoliopsida; order Poales; family Poaceae; genus Hordeum; species Hordeum marinum. The sequence continues at coordinate 127,954,337 of CM039676.1, read as the reverse complement.
TTCCCTCTTCCTCGCCGAGCTTCCTCCTTGTCGGAGAGGCCCCGTAGTCGCCGGATTTTGGCCGCTGTCGTTCTCTGCCGCCGAGTGTGCGAGTTTTCAGTTTCATCAGATAGCGCCATCGGTTAATACTAGGGGGCTCATTTCCCTCCTCTATTAAGCTCAGACGCAGTAGCGTAGTGGTGTGCACTCGGGGGTAAGACAAATAGGTCTGGGGTTCGATCCCCACACCCCCTTTTTGTGTTTTTTCTTTTTATTTCATTTTTTTCTTTTTCTTTCTTTCATGATATGTATGTATGTATGTGTAAGTGTATGCATACATGAATAGATGTTTGTTATTCTTTCCTTTTGTGGTTTAGATATATGTGTGGAAGAGTGCATTCGTGTATGTGTGCATGTGTGTGTGTGTGATGAACACCCACACACATGAATGTGTGTGTTTCATGAGTCTGGGAGTGCCATCTGCACTTGTGCATTTGTGTATGTGTGGTTTGTGCATGTCATGTATATGTGTGTGTGACAAGTGGGCCATGCCCCACTTGTCATACACTATTCATTTTGATACATGTCATGTTTTGTAGTGTAATATAGATCTTTCCTAATTTAGCTATATTACCAAATCTGGCCATGTTCATATTTGCTCATGTGCATTTTAAGTAAGTTTTCACTTATAAGAGAGGTGGTTGTTTCACTAGTATAGTTTGTGCCATGTTGCTTCACATGGATATATGAGTATGACACATGATTTCGGGGTATAAAGATCCAAGGAATCCATTGGTGATATTAGATTTCACTTTTTAGCAAGTTTATAAAACTGTCATTTTCTGCTGTGATGCTACCTTGTCATTTTTGCATGATTTAATCCATGCTTGCTTTGGGGCATGTGCCAACATGGAAGTGTTAGTGTTTTATGTCTAGTATGCCATGGTATTTTTGTTTGACATGAGAATCACCCATATAAGTGGGAAACTTGCTGTAAAGTAGACAACTTAATGTTATTGTTTTCACCATGCTATTTATTTCCAAGTCTGAGAATCTGCTGTTATTTTTATGCCATGAAGAGTGGTTGCTATCTTGTGATATGTTGAGAATTAGCTCAAGCTCAGTGCTAGTGTTTTGAAGTAGATGTTGTCTAATACCATCCGATCAGTTTTCATGCCATGAGGTGGTCTCTATCACCATTAGTTGCTGCTATCAACATGCTACCAGATTAACTCAGATTCTAGAAAACTGTTATTTTCACCAAGTCCTAGAAATATGATTCATCATGCCAACTCGTGAGCTTCATGCTTATTGATGTGTGCCTCCTTTCCAGATTGTGTAGTTGGATAAGTTGATAAGCATGTTATGTAGTTTCTGTCAATGCCTGGTTTGTGGTTGTAGGATTCCAGTAGATCAAGTGGTGGGCTTTGCAAGTTGCTATGTTACTGTTTTGTGGCAGATTGTTGTTTTATTGTTTTGTGATTTGTGGGAGCTATACTCCATGCAATTGCTTGATCTTGGGATCTATTGTGGTTTGTTTTTCATTGCTTAACCAGTGGCTACCTTGGAATGCCAAGGAATAGCCTAGGTCTTGTCTTGCGTTTTGCCTTCGTATCTTGTCGTGAGCTTATCGTGAGAACCGTAACTCCGTTTCTTGCTATCTTCATATGCATTTTTATCGTTTTTTCATGATGCAAACATATTTGCCATGTTCATGCATTTCTAAATAACTTAACATAAGGTGATGTCCAGATTCATTAATGACCAATCCTTTGTAGGTGAAACATGACTAGTTAGGATTGGCATGTTAAAAACTCTTCAAATAAGCATCCATCATTCTTGCTTGTGCATTGCACCATGGTTGTTTGTTTATTATTGATGTTTATTTGGGTAGACGCGAACGTTGAACCTGAGTACGAGGAGCCACGCGAGTACAACTACGAGGATCCCGCTACTTGTTCCACTGAATAACCAACAGGCAAGATGATCGTACCCGGATCCCGATACTATTTTTGCTTGATAGATTCTCGCTCTTATCGTTATAATTGCTCTACGTACCACTTGAATATCAGCCTCCTAAATTGCCATGATAGCCTCTAACCTCCACATCCTAGCAAACCTTTGATTGGCTAAGTTACCGCTGCTCAGCCCCTCTTATAGCATTCATAGTTGCAGGTACAGGTTGTTCCATGTGATAACATGGATTTGGCATATCACAATATTATCTGTTATTTAATTTAATGCACATATATATCGAATATTGGTGGAAGACTTCGAATTTTTCTAGGTGTTTTGTTCCGCTGTTACCATCATAGTTTCTTGTTACCGGTGTTATGTTTCCATACTTTGCGCTCCTATCATACTCGGGGTTGTTATGGGGACCGCCTTGTTTATTCGGTTAAGATTAAAAATTGTTTGTCAAGACCCAACTTTGGTACTACATTTGATAAAGAACTTAAATAAAATTTGCATAGGGACTAGCTACCCCGTGGATTAATTGAACAACCCGGGCCACTGCTCCAGATGAGTGTTGGTCCAAAATGGCAGTAGCCGGGGCCACCAACGGGTGTGCCAGCTGGAAACTTAGCCCATCCGTCGTGTCTTGAGAACAAGATACGTGGTTCTTATCGGGTTCGTCGACACGTCGGGAGGTCTTGCTGGACTTGTATTACCTTTATCGAGTGTCTGGCGTGAGGGCTCTAACTTTCTTCGGGTTATCTCGAGGTGTTGGAATTCCTTTGGAGTCACCTAGGATGATCACGAGATCCGTGGTCGAGGCTATTCCCGCAGAGTGTGGTTAATTTGTGATGGACTAGTTGGAGCACCCCTATAGGGTCAAATCTTTCGGAAAGCCATGCCCGCGGTTATGAGGCAACTTGGATATTTGTTTGACACCCGGTTATAGTAAACTTGAAGTAAACTCTACTGAAATACACCAACAGTGTGTGTAACCATGTTTGTCCCAGCTCGTGAACAACATCCAAGAGAGAACATGGTGGGGTTATGATTGACGTAAGTAACTGTTCAGGATCTCATAGAGGTCATTCTAGATTCGACCATTCATCATAGGCCACTCATATTTATCTTCATGTTACGTAAGTTTAGCCACCATATATGCTTAGTGTTGCTCCAAACTAAACACTTACCCCATCCCATCCTTAAGCTTGAATAGTCTCGGGACCCGGGCACATGATTGCTGAGTCCTTGTGGCTCACAGATTACTACAACACTCCAGGTACAGGTACAGATGAGTTCGCGCAGGATGATCTGACGCAGCTCCAGTGGGAATATGACGAGGAAAGGGGCAGGATTTACGTGACTTATCCGGATGAGTAGAGGACCATGGTCGTGGTCTTTGGGATATCGAGATAGTATGATTTGCATCCGTTTTATCCTTTGATTTCGTCCGTAGGCGGACCCTGTCTTCATCTTGGTGTTTGAACTCTTGTGTGGAATTGTAATTTAGTATGTGGCGAGTGTAAGCCAACTTGTATACTCATCTCTTCTATAATGTATGATGTAATGATGCTACAATTGCGAACGGCAAGATGCGCCTCTATCCTTTGGGAGGCCCCCGTGCCTTAATATGGATAGGCGTGCATCTTGGGCGTGACAAGTTGGCATTCACAGCCATACGACCGTAGGACCCTTTGCTTGATTGAACTTGGCCAAGTCGAGTCTAGTAAAACTATTTTGAGTCTAGTTATATCAGAGAGTAGGATTCTTTTTACTCCTCTTTTATGCTCTGGTGAGGTATTCGACTCAGGAATTTTGATTCTACTCCTCATCTCGCTCAAAAAATTTTAGGATCACGTGGGTATTTTGGAGTCTATATGATACCGATTCGATAGGGTTCTTTCTTGGTGCCTCCTGTCTGACTTGATTTCTTCCGGGGAGTCGAGCTCCCTGGAATGTCGGCACATCGTTATCATTTAGCTTCCTTGATATCTCAGGACGGAGAGTGTTCGGCATTACTTCAATAGTTGTCATGGTGAGATAAGTTCGGAGTCACCCAGTACTGGGGAGGCGTCCAGGGTACCACCATGATTTAGTATCATTGTGAGTTTGAGGATTCAAGTTAGATGAATTTGCAAAAATTCTGGTTATGTGCTGAAGGATGGATACAGTTGGGGTGTAGGATTGCTAGTTGTGTGAGATATTTCCTCCTTGTATCCCCCACAACGGATTGCATAACCAGAAAGTTTTCGGAAGTTCTTAGGTGGGAAATCTTGTAGTCATCTATGATCTTCTTCTTCAGATGTATGAGGGCATATACATTTGTTCCGAGAAGTTAGCTCAATACTTTTGTGATATTGCAAGTGGCTTCTAACATCTGATGATGTTATCATAAACCGAAGAAAGCATTCTTACTATTTTTTTAGTAGGAAGGCTGTGATGTTATTTGTTCAATTCCTTTCAAACATTTGATTCAGCTATTGAATTCATCTTATCAATGAGGTGCTGATGTTCTTGTCCATCTTTAGGATGGCTCCACCAACTCGTAACAATCCAGGTCATGGTGAGGAGCTGGCTGATGTTCCACCAACCCCGCTGCCACCTCCTCCTCCAGAAGCTTGGCAAGCTGTGATGGTTGCAACCAATGTGAACGCTCAGATGTTGCTCAGGATGTTGCAAGAAAGAGATCAGGGTCAGCAAGGCTTTCAAGGGAATTTTGAGAATCAACCTCAGTTTGTGACGCTCAATCAGTTCCTTGCCAACCAACCCAAGTCTTTCACCTGTTGTGAGCAGCGTTTTGATGCTGATGATTGGCTCCATGATATGAGTAAGCATTTTGAGTGCAAAAATGTCAGGCTAGAGGACTTTGTCGGATTTGCATTGTTCCAGCTCAAGGGTCAGGCAGCTGATTGGTGGCAGCAGTACAAGGATTCCAGGGGCGATCGCGTTGTTACTTGAGACGATTTCCGTCGTGACTTCAGGGCCCATTACATTCCAACAAGCTTTGTCGAGGAGATGCGTGAGAAGTTCAGGCACCTGAAGCCGGGAAGCAAGTCTATCTATCAGTACAACATCGAGTTCTATAATCTAGCCCGCTATGCTAAGCAAGATGTTACAGATGACAAGGCGATGATCTATCAGTTCAGAGGTGGTCTCAAGGATGAGCTTCTGCCAGGCCTAGTTCTTCAAGAGCCTCGTGAGTTTGATTAGTTCTACAACATGGCTTTGAAGGTTGAGGCAACTCAGCTCAAGTTGGAGAACTCAAGGAAGCGTTCAAGGGATTCATATTCGTCTTCTTCCAGCTCTCAGATGGTTCCTAAGCAGCAGAAGTATTGGGTGCCAAATCCTCCTTAGTTTCGTCCTCCTCAGCACCAGAAGCAGTTCGGTGGCCATGGTTCTTCCCACCCACCCAACCCAGGATTTTAGCAGAGACCCCAGGCGTCCAAGGCAGTTCTTCTTCCTCCTCTAGGCAATGTTCGTCCCCTTTCTGAGGTGAATTGTCACAAGTGTGGCCAGAAGGGTCACTATGCAAACAAGTGCAACCAGCGGCGTCTTCCGCCTCCTCCTCCAGTCAGACCTCCAGGCAATGCAATGGTGAAGCATAATCCCAAGAGCACACGAGTGATTTTGGTGAATGCAGCAAAGGCAGAGGATTCTTATCAAGTGATCATGGGTAATCTCAAAGTCAATTATATTCCTGCAAAAGTGTTATTTGATACTGGTGCATCGCATTCATTCATATCTAGACCTTTTGTTGCTAAGCATGAATTCTTCTTGAATGAGTTGCCTAAGCCTATGACTATAGCTTCTCCCTGGAAGATGATGAATTCTCGTCTGGTTGTTCTGGATGTTTCTATCAAGATGGGCAATTATTCTTTTCTAGCCTCTCCAATTGTTCTCGGTAATTCCAACATTGATCTCATTTTGGGCATGGACTTCCTCGCTATGAATAAGGCATATGTTGATTGTAAAGCAAAAGAAGTCAAGCTGACTCATCCTTCAGAAGATGTGATTATTTTTGCGGCTCGCGATGACACAATCCATCTCTTTGCTCTTAATGAGAAGGGTGAAATCTCAGCGATTTCTGAAATTCCGGTGGTTTGTGAGTATGAAGATGTATTTCCAGAAGAATTGCCATGAATTCCTCTGGACCGGCCAGTCGAGTTCGTGATTGATCTCGAGCCCGGAACTGAACCGGTTTGCAAGCGCCCTTATAAACTTGGCCCCGAAGATATGAAAGAGTTGAAGAAGCAGCTAGATGAGCAAGAACTTTTGGGTCTGATCAGACCAAGTTCTTCTCCATGGGATTGTGGTGTTTTGTTTCTCAAGAAGAAGGATGGCACAGACCGGCTTTGTGTCGACTACCGTCCATTGAACAAGAAGACAATCAGAAACAAGTACCCACTCCCCAACATGAATGAGTTTTTTGAACAACTGAAAGGTGCCAAGGTTTTCTCGAAGCTTGATCTTCGCATGGGCTACCATCAGATTCACATTCGGGAAGAAGACATTCCTAAGCCCGCTTTCATGATGAATTTTGGCTCTTATGAGTACACCGCCATGTCATTTGGTCTTGCTAATGCTCCTCCAACCTTCTCAAGGATGATGAACTTCATTTTCTCTCCTTTCAAGAATGAGTTTGTCTTGGTCTATTTGGATGATATCCTTGTGTTCTCGAACACAGAAGAAGAGCATGCAGAGCATCTCCGCCTTGTGCTTGACAAGTTAAGAGAGCATAGATTCTATGCCAAGTTTTCCAAGTGTGAGTTTTTTCTCAATGAAGTGGTGTACCTTGGGCATGTGATCTCTGCCGAGGGAATTAAAGTGCACCCTGACAAAGTTGAGGCAATCTTGAAGTGGGAACCTCCTCAGAATGTGAAGCAGCTTCGGAGTTTCCTTGGGCTTGATAGTTATTGCAGAAGATTCGTGGAGAACTTATCTCAAATTGCTAAGACTCTGTCCAATCTCCTCCATAAGAGTGTCAAGTATGTTTGGTATCATGAGTGTGATGTGGCGTTCAATACGCTCAAGCAGAGACTGACTTTAGCTCCATTTCTTGTTCCTCCTGAGCAGTCAAGGCCATTCCAAGTATTCTGTGATGCTTCTCTCCAAGGTCTTGGAGGTGTTCTCATGCAAGATAATAAGATTGTTGCTTATACCTCATGTCAGTTGAAGCATGCTGAGAAGAACTACCTCACTCATGATCTCGAGTTGGCGGCAGTTGTGCATGCTCTAATGACTTGGAGGCGTTTCTTGTTGGGTAGACCAGTTGAGGTGTACACCGATCACAAGAGCTTGAAGTACATTTTCACTCAACCCAATCTCAATCTTGGGCAGTCTCGTTGGGTGGAAATGCTTGAGGACATCAATGCAAGCATTGAGTATACTCCTGGGAAAGCAAATGTCATTGCAGATGCGCTCAGCCGTAAGGCGTACTGCAACAGTCTCATCCTGAAGCCTCTTCAACCTGAGCTTTGTGAAGCATTCCGCAAGCTCAACCTTCAAATGATTCCACAAGGATTTCTTGCCAATCTTCAAGTCTCTTCGACTCTGGAAGATCAGGTTCGCTAAGCGCAGCTTCTTGACGCTATGGTGAAGAAAGTGAAGAAAGGTGTGGCCAAGGGCATTCCAAAGTATAAGTGCTTTCACATTGATGACAAAGACACCTTGTTCTTTGAGGACCGTCTTGTGGTTCCAAAAGGTGATATCAGAAAGGTTATCATGGACAAAGCACACAATTCTCTTCTATCCATTCATCGAGGCAGTTCCAAGAAGTATCAAGATCTCAAGCAAACCTTCTGGTGGACTCGCATGAAATGTGAAATTGCTCAGTTCGTGAATGAGTGTGATGTTTGTCGCAGAGTGAAGGCGGAGCATTAACGTCCAGCAGGTCTTCTTCATCCTTTGCCTATCGCAGAGTGGAAATTCGATCATGTGGAGATGGATTTCGTCACTGGGTTTCCCAAGTCCAAGAGAGGCAACGATGCCATCTTTGTGGTTATCGACAAGCTGACAAAAGTTGCTCATTTCCTACCAGTCAAAGAATCAATCTCGACAGCTCAGCTTGCAGAGTTGTATATGTGAAGGATAGTATCTTTGCATGGTATTCCTCAGCTCATCTCATATGACCATGGAAGCCTCTTTACTTCCAAGTTTTGGGAGTCCTTCCAGACTGCTATGGGTACCAAGATCCGTTTCAGCACTACGTTCCATCTGCAGACAAGTGGTCAAGTTGAGAGAGTCAATCATATCCTTGAAGATATGCCCAGAGTCTGTGTGATTTCGTTCGGCATGAAGTGGGAAAACCACCTTCCATATGCTGAATTCTCATACAATAATAGCTTTCAAGCTAGCTCAGGCAAGGCCCCTTTCGAGATTCTCTATGGCAGGAAGTGTCGTACCCTACTTAACTGGTCTGAAACCAGCGAGCGTCAGATATTGGGCAATGCCATGATCACTAAAGCAGAAGAAATGTGTCGTGTCATTCGCGAGAACCTCAATGCAGCTCAGTACCGACAGAAGAGTTATTACGATAACAAACATCGGGATGTTTCCTTTCAAGTGGATGATCTAGTCTATATTAGAGTCTCTCCCATGAAGGACACTCAGCGGTTTGGAATTAAAGGGAAGCTAGCTCCTCGCTTTGTTGGTCCTTTCAAAGTTGTTGGCAAGAGGGGTCGACTTGCATATCAACTAGAGCTTCCTCGGAATTTTTCAAATGTGCACGATGTCTTTCATGTTTCTCAGCTCCGGAGATGCTTCAAGACTCCAGAGCGTACCATTGACCTCCAAGACATTGATAGCCAAGAAGACCTCTCTTATTGTGAGCATCCAGTGGCAATTCTCGAAGAAACTGAGCGTAAGACTCGCAACAAATCTATAAAGTTCCTCAAGGTGAAGTGGTCTCATCATTCTGACAAAGAAGCTACTTGGGAACGCGAGGACCTTCTCCATTCTGAACTTCTAGAGTTCTTTTGTTCCTTGATCTCGGGTCGAGACCCTCTTGTAGTGTGGGAGAGTTGTGACAGCCCAAGTGTAGTACCTACCTTTTATGGCATGTATCTTCTATGTACCTTCTTGTCATGAGATTAATGATATGAGTTGAGCCTTTTTGTGCCATGTCTTGTTCTTGCATTCATGCATCATGCATCATATCATCCATCATGACATGCCTTGTTTGTGTTGTGATCTTGTTGTGGTTGGGTGTGTTCTTGTGTTGTGTTTGTGGTTGGAGTGTATGCGGTGTATCATCTCCTTCCCCCTCTCTTATTCTTTTTCAAACAACCCAAACTTATCTCTTTATTCCATTGGCATTTATTTAATAAAATTAACTGCTGTTAAAAATTGTTCTAAAATCTTCAGGAGTTAGCTAATAATATTTTAAGCCTGTGTGTGTTGGTCTTTTGTTGTTTTGAGCTTTATGATTTTGCAGTTTAAATTAATCAGGGGTTGTTGATTCATAAGGGTATTTATATTACTTGCTTTAAAAATCATTTTGATATTTTTAGTAAATAGTGCATTTTATTTTCAATGTCAATGTATTTTTGTTCTTGCAAAAATCCTTTTATTTTCTCTGGAGGGTTTTTATTGTGTTGTTGTTATTTGAAAGAGAAAGCTCCCTCTGTTTTATTTTTGTGAGAGAGAGTTGGCTGGCCTCGGCCCAACTGCGCGGCCCGACCCAGCCTTAGTGGCAACCTGCCCCGTCGCCCTCCTTTCCGTCAGTTCAGAGCATGAGCAGAGAGAGAGCGGTCACCACCGTGATCTTCAGACGTCGAGACGCCGTCAACCTGCGCCTATTTAGTCCCCTCGGCGTCCGAGCCGCCCCCTAGGGTTCCCTTTCCCTCCACGCGCCGCCGCTCTCCACCTTTCCTCCCCCCTTCATCTCAGGTAAGGCGAGATTCAGAGAGGGGCTGAGAGGTTCAGAGCAGGAGCTCGTCACCGCGGAGGTGTCTCCGGCCAGCCCCTGATTAGGCGAGCATCAGGATCGTGCAGCGTCGTTCCCCTTCTTCCCCGTCGTCCTCTACTGCCTTGTGGGACGCCAAGGCCGGCCTTTGCTTCGTCTTCTTCCTCTCCGGTCGAGCTCCTCCACCGCAGCAGTTCGACGCCGTGGTTCCTCCTCGAGCCGTTTGACGACATCGAGCCACTGTAGGACCTACGCGTCTTCCTCCCCTCTCTGCTTCCCCCCGTGTAGTTGCAATCGTCATTGCGCTCGACCCGCTGCTACGTTCGTGTGGCACAGCGCCAGCGAGCTCGTGCCGCTTGTTCCCCTCGCTGCCGCACCTCCCTAGCCCTTGGAATGGATCCTCCAAGGTTCCCTCTTCCCCGCCGAGCTTCCTCCTCGTCGGACAGGCCCCGTAGTCGCCGGATTTTGGCTGCCATCGTGCTCTATCACAGGGTGCGTGAGTTTTCAATTTCGTTAGATAACGCCATCGGTTAATACTAGTGGGCTCGTTGCCCTCCTCTGTTAAGCTCAGACGCAGTAGCACAGTGGTGTGCGCTCTGGGGTAAGACCAACAAGTTTGGGGTTCGATCCCCATACCCCCCTTATTTTGTTTTTCTTTTTTTTCTTTTTTTTCTTTTTTCATGATATGTATGTATGTGTGTGTATGTGTATGCATACGTGAATAGATGTTTGTTTTTCTTTCTTTTCTGGTCTAGATATATGTGTGGAAGACTGCATTTGTGTATGTGTGAATGTGTGTGTGTGATCAACACCCACACACATGAGTGTATGTGTTTCATGAGTGTGAGAGTGCCATGTGCACTTGTGCATTTGTGTATGTGTGGTTTGTGCATGTCATGTATGGTGTGTGTGACAACTGGGACATGCACCACTTGTCATACTCTATTCATTTTGATACGTGTCATGTTTTGTAGTGTAATATAGATCTTTTCCAATTTAGCTATATTACCAAATCTGGCCATGTTCATATATGCTCATGTGCATTTTATGTAAGTTTTCACTTATAAGAGAGGTGGTTGTTTCACTAGTATAGTTTGTGCCATGTTGCTTCACATGGATATATGAGTATGACACATGATTTTGGGGTAGAAAGATCCAAGGAATCCACTAGTGCTATTAGATTTCACTTTTGAGCAAGTTTATAAAACTGTCATTTTCTGCCGTGATGCTACCTTGTCATTTTTTTCATGATTTAATTCATACTTGCTTTGGGGCATGTGCCAACATGGAAGTGTTAGTGTTTTATGTCTAGTATGCCATGGTATTTTTGTTTGACATGAGAATCATCCATATAAGTGGGAAATTTGTTGTAAAGTAGCCAACTTAATGTTATTGTTTTGACCATGCTAAATATTTCTATGTTTGAGAATCTGTTGTTATTTTTATGCCATGAAGAGTGGTTGCCATCTTGTGATAGGTTGAGAATTAGCTAGTGTTTTGAAGTAGATGTTTTCTAATACCATCCTATTAATTTTCATGCCATGAGGTGGTGTCTAACACCATTAGTTGCTGCTGTCAACATGCTACCAGATTAACTCAGATTCCAGAAAACTGTTATTTTAACAAAGTCCCAGAAATATGTTTCATCATGCCAACTTGTGAGGTTCATGCTTATTGATGTGTGCCTCCTTTCCAGATTGTATAGTTGGATAAGTTGATAAGCATGTTATGTAGTTTCTGTCAATGCCTGGTTTGTGGTTGTAGGATTCCTGTAGCTCAAGTTGTGGGTTGTGCAAATTGCTATGTTGCTATTTTGTGGCAGATTGTTGTTTTATTGTTTTGTGATTTGTGGGAGCTATACTCCATGAATTGCTTGATCTTGGGATCTATTGTGGTTGGGCTTTCATTGCCTAACCAGTGGCTACCTTGGAATGCCAAGGAATATCCTAGGTCCTTCTTGTCTTGCGTTTTGCCTTCGTATCCTGTCGTGAGCATATCATGAGAACCGTCACTGCGTTTCTTACGATCTTCATATGCATTTTTATCGTTTCGCATAATGCATCCATATTTTATGTTTTCATGCATGTCTAAATAACTTAACATAAGGTTCTATCCAGATTCATTAATGACAAATCCTTTGAAGGTGAAACATGACTAGTTAGGATTGGCATGTTAAAAACTCTTCAAATAAGCATGCATCATTCTCGCTTGTGCATTGCATCGTGGTTGTTTGTTTATTCTTGTTGTTTCTTTGGGTAGACGCAAACGTTGAACCTGAGTACGAGGAGCCAGGCGAGTACAACTACGAGGATCCCGCTACTTGTTCCACTAAATAACCAACAGGCAATATGATCGTCCCCGGATCTCGATACTATTTTTGCTTGCTAGTTTCTCGCTATTATAGTTATAATTGCGCTACCTACCACTTGAATATCAGCCTCCTAAATTGCCATGATAGCCTCTAACCTCCACATCCTAGCAAATCTTTGATTGGCTAAGCTACCGCTGCTCAGCCCCTCTTATAGTGTTCATAGTTGCAGGTACAGGTTGTTCCATGTGATAACATGGATTTGGCATATCACAATATTATCTATTATTTAATTTAATGCACATATATATCTGGTATTGGTGGAAGGCTTGGACTTTTGCTAGGTGTTTTGTTCCGCTGTTACTGCCATAGTTTCTTCTTACCGGTGTTATGTTTCCATACTTTGTGCTCCTAACATGCTCAGGGTTATTATGGGGACCCCCTTGCTTATTTAGTTAAGATTAAAACTTGTCTAGCAGGCCTGAAAACTTTGGTACTACATTTGCTAAGGAACTTAAATAAAATTTGCATGGGGACTAGCTACCCCGTGGATTAGTTCAACAACCCGGGCCAGTGCTCCACATGAGTGTTAGTCCAAAATGGCAGTAGCCGGGGCCACCAATGGGTGTGCCAGCCGAAAACTTAGCCCATCTTTGTGTCCTAAGAACGAGATATGCAGCTCTTATCGGGTTCATCACACGTCGGGAGGTCTTCCTGGACTTGTTTTACGTTTATCGAGTGTCTTCTGAGGGCTCTAACTTTCTTCGGGTTATCTCGAGGTGTTGGAATTCCTTTGGAGTCGCCTAGGATGATCACGAGGTCCGTGGTCGAGGCTATTCCCGTGGAGTGTGGTTAATTTTTTATGGACTAGTTGGAGCACCCGTACAGGGTCAAATCTTTCGGAAAGCCATGCGCGCGGTTATGTGGCAACTTGGATATTTATTTAACACCCAGTTATAGTAAACTTGAAGTAAGCTCTAATAAAATACACCAACGGTGTGAGTAACCGTGATTGTCTCTACTTGTGAACATGATCCGAGAGAGAACATGGTGGGGTTATGATTGACGTAAGTAACTGTTCAGGATCTCACAGAGGTCATTCTAGATTCGACCGTTCATCGTAGGCCACTCATTTTTATCTTCATGTTACGTAAGTTTAGCCACCATATATGCTTAGTGCTGCTGCAAACTAAACACGTACCCCATCTCAACCTTAAGCTTGAATAGTCTCGGTACCCTGGCGCATGATTGCTGAGTCCTTGTGGCTCACTGATTACTACAACACTTCAGGTACAGGTATAGATGAGTTCGTGTAGGATGATCTGACGCAGCTCCAGTGGGAATATGACGAGGAAAGGGGCAGGATGTACGTGACTTATCCGGATGAGTAGAGGACCATGGTCGAGATCTTTGGGATAGCGAGATAGTATCATTTGCATCTGTTTTACCGTTTGATTTCGTCCGTAGGCGGACCCTGTCTTCATCTTGATGTTTGAACTCTTGTGTGGAATTGTAATTTAGTATGTGGCGAGTGTAAGCCAACTTGTATACTCATCTCTTCTGTAATGTATGATGTAATGATGCTATACTTGTGAATGGCAATATGCGCCTCTATCCCTTGAGAGACCCCATGCGTTAATATGGATAGGCGCGCATCTTGGGCATGACACGTCGATTCTAGTCTCATAGTTCGGGCCCCCCTATCCGAGATAAGTCGGTTTTGACACCAACACTGAGTGCCATGATTTCAGATCTGAACCTATTATGTTTTCATTAATATACATGTGTTCTTGATCCTATCTTGCAAGTTGTAGACACCTATTACGAGTTATGATGCGCATCCCCAGGGTGACAATAACTGGGATTCTTTTCGGTGATTACCGTAGTGTGAGGATTTTATGTATTTACTAAGTGCTAATGCTTTGGTCCCATTCTCTATTAAAAGGAGGCCTTAATATCCCTTATTTTGCATTAGGACCCCACTGTCATGGGAGGGTAGGACAAAAGATGTGATGCAAGTTCTTTTTCATAAGCACGTATGACTATATATGGAATACATGCCTATATTAAATTGATGAATTGGAGCTAGTTCTGTGTCACCCTATGTTATAACCGTTGCATGAGAATTCCATCCGACATAATTATCCATCACTAATCCATTTCCTACAAGCCTTTCACAAATTGATCTGTGCTAAGTTACTTTTCCGTTGCGACTGTTACAATCACTACAAAACTGTTATTGTCCCTTTTGTCACCGTTACAGTTACTTCCATACTACTTTGTTGCAAATATTAAGTCTTTCAGGTGTGATTGAATTGACAACTCAGCTGCGAATACTCAAGAATATTCTTTGGCTCCCCTTGTGTTGAATATATAAATTCAGGTTGAATACTCTACCCTCGAGAACTGTTGCGATCCCCTATACTCGTGGGTTATCAAGACCTTTTTCTAACGCCTTTGCCAGGGAGCACACCTCTATTCTCTGAGTCACATGGGATTTATATCTGTTAATCACTATGAAGAATCTGAAAGACCCAAAAACCAAGATCTATCCCTCTACTATGAGGGGAGGTAAGGAACTGTCATCAAGCTCTACACTTGATTCACCTTCTGTTATGAGTAAGTTTTGCGACACCACCACCTCCTATTGGTTCTGATATGTCGCAAGTAATAGATTAAGCCACTTGTGTTATGCATGATGCTTATGATGATACTTTGCTTGACAATACGGTGCCACTTGGTGAATTTCTTGATGAAAAAATTGCTAGAGCCAATGCTGAAACTGATGATATTTCTGAAACTGATGAAATTATTGAAACTGAACACTATGAGACACCTATTAGACCTAGCTCTCCTAGATATGAATTGCTAATATACCTAAGGGTTATGTTATGTTGGGAGATGTAGCTAGGGATGTTCTTGCTTGTAAGGATATAGATGATCTTAAGAAATTGCTATACAAGTGGAAGGAAAAATCTTTGAATGCTGGAATGCAATATCATCCTAAGTTAGCTAATTCACCTATCTTTGTTACCAATAAGGACAATGAATTCTCTGTCGATCCTGAGTTCATTACTTTGGTTGAATATGATCCTTTCCATGGTTATGAATCTGAAATTGTTATGGCACATCTTACTAAATTGAATTATATAGGCACCCTATTTACTCATGAGGAAAAAAATCGTTATTACTATATTCTTAAGTTGTTACCTTTCTTATTAAAGGGTGATGCTAAGATATGGTTTAATTCTCTTCCTCTTGGTTGTGTGCATAGTCCCCATGATATGATACATTACTTCTTTGAAAAATATTTCCCTACCCATAAGAAACAAGCTGCCTTGCAGGAAATATTTCACTTCATGGAAATTAAATAAGAGAGTCTCCCACAAGCCTGGGGGAGGCTTCTCCAATTACTTAATGCTTTGCCTAATCATCCTCTCAAGAAAAACAAAATACTTGATATTTTTTATAATGGACTAACGGATGCTTCTAGGGACCACATAGATAGTTGTGCTGGTTGTGTTTTCATGGAACAAATTGTCGAACAAGCTCAACTACTATTGAATAATATATTGAGCAATGATAATGATTCGACTATTCCCGAACCACCTCCAAAGACCACTCCAAAGAAAAGAGGTATTATATTTCTCAGTCCTGAAGATATGCAAGAGGCAAAGAAATCTATGAATGAAAAACGTATTAACGCTGAAGATGTTAAGAATCTACCACCTATTGAGGAAATACATGGTTCTGATAACCTGACATAGGTAGTAGAGGTAAATTCTCTCTGTAGATTTGATGAAAGTGATATTCCTTATAATAAGTCTGCTAGCCAATGCTTGGATGAGTTTGATAACTTTGTTGTTAAGCAAGAAAATTTCAATGCTTATGTTAGTAGACAATTGAAACATAATGCTTACATGCTTGATCTCTTAGGTGATTATATGAGTATAACTATTAATGATCTTAATATTATTAGCAAACATGCTTCCTTGGTAACTACGCAAGTAGAACAAGTACTTAAGGCACAAAATGATTTGCTTAATGAGATGAACGGTAAGAACAATGAGCATTCTGTTAGAGTTTTGACATAGAGGTGGTGAAATGACTCAAGAATCTTAGTATCCTAAGGGCCATCCTAGGAGAATTGAGCAACATTATCAGAGAATTAATACTGATACACCTAGTCGTCCCATTACTAAAAGGAAAAAGAATGAAGATAGGACTTTGCATGCTATTAGTGAACCTGTTATAGATACACCTGAAAACCCAAATGATATTTCTATTTATGATGCTTAGACACAATATGGTAAGGAACACGAGACTAGTGATAATATTAATGAGTATGTTCATGTTGATGTTCAACCTAGTAATGATAATGATGTGGAGATTGAAACTGCTGTTGATCTTGATAACCCACAACCTAAGAATAAAAGATATGACAAAAAAGACTTTGTTGCTAGGAAGCATGGTAAAGAAGGAGAACCATGGGTTTAGAAACCTATGCCCTTTCCTCCTAAACAATCCAAGAAAAGGGAGGATGGGGACTTTGAGCATTTTGTTGAGAAGCTTAGATCTGTCTTTTTGCTTATGCGCTTGACTAATATACTAAAAATGTCTCCTTATGCTAAGTGTATGAAAGATATTGTGACAAATAAAAGAAAGATACCAAAAGCTGAGATTTCCACCATGCTTGCTAATTATACCTTTAAGGGTGGAATACCAAACAAAGTAGGAGACCTCGGAGTACCTACTATACCATGCTCTATTAAGAGAAATTATGTTAAAACTGCTCTATGTGACCTTGGAGCTGGTGTTAGTCTTATGCCTTTCTCTTTGTATCATATACTTGATTTGAATAAGTTGGCAGCTACTTCAATCTCTTTGGAAATGGATCATAAATAAACTTCTTTACCCATCAATATTTGTGAGGATGTGTCTGTCGTAGTTGCAAATGTTACTATCCTAACAAACTTTGTTATTCTTGATATTCCCAAGGACAACAGTATGTCGATCATCCTTGGTAGGCCTTTTTTGAATAATACAGTGTCTGTTATTGATTGCAACAAGGGCAATGTCAAGTTTCATGTTTATGGTAATGAGCATACGGTACACTTTCCGAAGAAACAACCTCAAGTTCATAGTATCAACTCCATTGAAAAAAATTCAACTATTATTATTGGAGATTTTCAATTCCCTTTCCCTACTGCCAAAAAGAAATATGATATACTTATTGTTGGGGACATGCATATTACCGTTGAGGTAACCTAGTGCTATTCCAAAATTCACTGGTTCCATGTCATTTGAAAAAAGTTTGTCAATAAGACTTGATCAACCTTGTTGATGGATTCTTTTTGATGAGCATGACATGGATGAATTTAGTAGGCACAACCTTCTGTACCAAACTTTTACTTTCTGTTATCTAGATTAAACATAGTAAAAACGCTATTATTATTATGTTTTCTGTTTTATCCATGCAATAAAAAATGACCTGAAAATAAAAGTTCTCCAAATGCCCTAAAAATGAAGTATGATATTTTCAAGAATATTTAAGAATTTGTGGCATTGAGAACATATCAGGGGGCTACACGAGTGGACCACAAACCCACAGGGTGCGTCCACTCACCCTGGGTGCACCCCTGGCTTGTAGGTCCCCCATAGGCCCCCTCACTTATTCCAGGACCCATCCACTTCGTCTTCCTCCAGAAAAAATCCTACCATTGCTCTAGCCCGTGTTCTAGCCCATTTTACTTAAATTTTCGATCTCCTTGTGCAAAGCTTCATTTGCAAAACTTTTTTGGGGGACTAATCTTCGGTATGTGACTCCTCCAATGGTTCAATTAGTTTTTCTTTTTGTGCTTTGTATATTGCAAACTTTCGTTGCCGTGGTGACCTTGTTCTTGAGCTTGCATGTCAAATTTGTATGGTCCCAAGTAGTTTTGATGTTTGATATAGCCTCTAGGTAATTGTGGGACTAGTTGCTATAAGTTTTGTTGAGTTATGTTCACCTTTACTTTGAGTCACTAAAAATTTCAAAATATTTTAGAGAATAAATTTCAGATTGTTAGGTGGATCTTCAAGCAGGGGCTCTTAAGAAGATGAAAATGAGGTGCAGAATAAGTCCTAATATTATCTTCCTCGCGTCGCAGAGATTCGGCCGTGTGAATGGACAAGTGATGCATTCTTGAGGGCGGACAGAATTTATGAAGATTTCTATTATTTGGGAGAGAATGCAGGCATCACTGACTTCCTCAATGATAAGTGTGACTAGTACCTCCTACTCACTAATATCTTCATGCAAAACTTTCACTTTTATTCTGGGAAGGATACTCCCATGGTAGAGTTTTAGTTGTATCATGTTCCTAAGAAAAATACACTTTATGATTTTTGCAATGTTTGCAAAATACCTTTTGAGGGCAGCATCAATGAACCACGTCCCAGAGACACGGAGGAGTTTATTGCCGCAACCACCGTGGGGGAAGAGAGAGGGGTGTCAAAGGCAAGAGCAGCTAGTTTACATTTTTTACTTTTCTATGCTATTATTCATTATTTCTGGGGAGATGTTTAGTTGGTCGTGGGGAGAGTGGATGCCTTAGTTCTCCCGACCTCACCATTCTACGCTACACTTTACTTGATGATAGAACTTTTAGTTTGGGCGCTATGGTGGCCCAATGGTTGAACTTAAACTGTTCGAGGGGCCCCATATTCGGAGGTATCTATGCATCTCGTCTAGCCAAACACTTTAAGATACCCACTGGCTTGATGAAGATGAGGAAATGTCGCTACCTACAAGATATTTAGACTATGATAGTATGGTAACACATGATTTTATTAGTAAGGATAATGATAGGAGGCTGCTTTACAACTTAGTATTTAGTCAAAGTACTTGTGAGATTATTACTCTTCCTACTTCTTCTTTGTTTGATATTCATTTAGGCAGGTACACTATTATGCCCGAGGACATCTACAGATATTGGGGTCTGTTGCAACCCCCAGCACCTGAGCCGACACCAGCCCTTGATCCGTATCAGGATCCAGTTTTTCAATGGGAGCCACAAGAGCTTGCCAACCAGTGGAACCCTTGGGACCCTCAGTAGTATCCAGGAGATGGCTATTTTCAGCCATGGCCCGAGACCAACTCAGGCCAAAAGCCTAAGCTTGGGTGGGTATGTATGTCTCACCAACATTACATTCATGTTCCCACACACATCTTAGTAGTCGGTGCTCATACTTTTTCATTGTACCATCCATGGTAGTTTATTTGTTCTTTACGTTTTCTTCTTGTGTTCTTAATTAACCTTGAGAAAAAATTAGTTCTATATTTACCTTCTAGTCTATTTATTTGTAGCATTAAAAGAAAATCCAAAGAGATTTCTTGTTCTTCTTTTGCTTGTTGTGAGTTTTCCCGTGTAAATAGTTTTTCTCGTTATTCTTTTGATTTTTTTCTTTGGGTCGTAAGGAGAAGACCACAATGAAAATGATGAGTGGCCCTCATATGCATTATTGTTTATTTGTCACAGAGCCCATATTACCTTGCCTTCTCCCTTGAGTTATTGTTTGCAGATTCCAGCTTAGCCTAATGCATGTGCACTCTTATTATTATTCACACCGTTCGGTCGTGCAAGTGAAAGGCAATAATGACGATATATGATGAAGTAATTGAGACCGAGAAAATCTGGTATGAGCTCGACCTATTTTTTTGTAAATATGATTAGCTCATCATTCTTGATTCATCTCATAATCACTACGGGAAACAGGTACTTTTCCGTCCGCCATCCTGGATGGCAAAGGCATGAACCACGGACAGCAAAGGCTTTGCCGTCCGCCAGTGGACGGCAAACCGTCCGGCTGAATAATCCACGATAAAGGCCGCTTTGCCGTCCGTTGGCGGACGACAAAGACCTTAGGTTCTTTGTCGTCTTCCAGTGGACGGCAAAGAGCCTGGATGGCAAACGTGGACACTTAGCTCCGTTAGGGGGCTTAACGGCGTGCTTTGTCGTCCGCTGGCAGACGGCAAAGACCTTAGGTTCTTTGCCGTCCACTCGCAGATGACAAAGCACCCTTTTTTATAGCTGGGGCTGGCCTAGTTTGGTTCTTTGCCGTCTGCTAGCAGACGGCAAAGAACCCACCTAGGCCAGCCCCAGTTTGCGCAGGTAGCTGCCACGTGGCCACTTTGCCATCTGCTGGCTGACGGCAAAGCTCTTTGTCGTCTGCTAGCAGACGGCAGACGGCAAAGTGTCCATATAGCCCCTGTTTCTTTTGTTTTTTATTAAAATCATTCAATTTGACAAAAAATGCATATATATCCTACATATACATATCCAGAACATAGATATCATTCAACAAGTTCCAACAAGCATACCAAATAAGTTGAAACAAGCATAGGTGGACCAATAATTAAGTTCTAACATACAAGTCCAACATATATACAAGTTTCCAACAACACACAATATGGGTTCCAACAACATATCCATACATATGTATCCAAAACAAGTGTTCCATAAACATGAAGGTAGCAGAAGTAGAAGAGTATAGTCCATCAATGCACTCTTCCTCATCTATAGCAAATCTGCAAAGTAGGAAAGATATAGTTAGAAGAAGAAGAAGACTAGCTAGAAGAAGAAGAAGAAAATGAAGAAAAAAATAAGAAGAATTTATAGGATATTTAGGAGTTAAACCAAGGTTATTATGCCATTTTGTACCTAAGTGAGCTAATTATGTCGTAAATGAACTAGCTATAGATCATTATTGAGCTATACTAGGTAATAATGCCATTTTATAGCTAACTAAGCATATCAAGTCATCTTGGAGGAAAAAATGCTAAGTATAGGTCATTTTATAGCTATCCTAGGTGAATATACCATTTTGTAGCTAACTAAGCATATCAAGTCATTTTTGATGGAAATAAGCTAAGTATAGGTCATTTTATAGCTATCCTAGGTACAATATATCATTTTGGAGGTAAGTAAGGTTATTATGTATTTTTGAGGAAAATAAGCTAAGTATAGGTCATTTTGGAGGTAAACCAAGGTTATTATGCAAATTTTTTACCTAAGTGAGCATATTATGTCATAAATGAACTAACTAAGCTAATTATAGATCATTATTAAGCTATCGTAGGTAGTTATGCCATTTTGTACCTAAGTGAGCTAATTATGTCATAAATGAACTAGATATAGATCATTATTGAGCTATACTAGCTACTAATGCCATTTTCTAGCTAACTAAGCATATCAAGTCATTTTGGAGTAAAAAATGCTAAGTATACGTCATTTTATAGCTATCCTAGGTAGAATATACCATTTTCTAGCTAACTAAGCATATCAAGTCATTTTTGATGGAAATAAGCTAAGTATAGGTCATTTTATAGCTATCCTAGGTACAATATATCATTTTGGAGGTAAGTAAGGTTATTATGTATTTTTGAGGAAAATAAGCTAAGTATAGGTCATTTTGGAGGTAAACCAAGGTTATTATGCCATTTTTTACCTAAGTGAGCATATTATGTCATAAATGAACTAACTAAGCTAATTATAGACCATTATTAAGCTATCGTAGGTAGTTATGCCATTTTGTACCTAAGTGAGCTAATTATGTCATAAATGAACTAGATATAGATCATTATTGAGCTATACTAGCTACTAATGCCATTTTCTAGCTAACTAAGCATATTAAGTCATTTTGGAGGAAAAAAAATGCTAAGTATAGGTCATTTTATAGCTATCCTAGGTGAATATACCATTTTCTAGCTAACTAAGTATATCAAGTCATTTTTGATGAAAATAAGCTAAGTATAGGTCATTTTATAGCTATCCTAGGTAGAATATATCATTTTGGAGGTAAGTAAGGTTATTATGTATTTTGGAGGAAAATAAGCTAAGTATAGGTCATTTTGGAGGTAAACCAAGGTTATTATGCCATTTTTTACCTAAGTGAGCATATTATGTCATAAATGAACTAACTAGGCTAATTATAGATCATTATTAAGCTATCGTAGGTAGTTATTCCATTTTGTACCTAACTGAGCTAATAATGTCATAAATGAACTAGCTATAGATCATTATTGAGCTATACTAGCTACTAATGCCATTTTGTAGCTAACCAAGCATATCAAGTCATTTTGGAGGAAAAAATGCTAAGTATACGTCATTTTATAGCTATCCTAGGTAGAATATACCATTTTCTAGCTAACTAAGCATATCAAGTCATTTTTGATGAAAATAAGCTAAGTATAGGTCATTTGGGAGCTTAGTAGTTCATTTCTTAAGCTAAGTATGCATTTGTTAATGAAAACACTTGGGAAAACTTACCATCAACATGGAGGTGAAGGACCGATATGGTTTGGGCCAAGGTGAGACGTAGAAGGACCGGTCGGGGTTGCGACAATCGCAGAAGGATCGGTCGATGCTTGTCGGGAGGCATGCTGCACCAAAGATCATTTGCAATGTCTCCTTAGCATGATGCAACTCAAATGTGAAAACTAGTCACTAATGACCATTTGAATGAAACTCACCGTGGGTGCTATAGCAATATGGGGCGTTGACGGAGGGGTCTAACCAGTGGTCTGGCACATGGTCTGCACATTTTGTTTTCACGAGTCATTCATATTAGTTAGTGATGAAACAAACATTACGTGCATGATTTGGCCAATATGCAGGAGAAACTTACCACGAGGAGCTCGTATAGGGCCCGGTGAGACGCGTCGTTCCGGTTCCTCTCCTCCTCCAACTGCCTAGTCGTCTTGTCCTCCATCTCCCTCTCCCTCTGCGCCGCCTACCTATTTGCCTCCGCCAAAAGCTCCTGGGCCCTAGCCTCAATTGCGAGCTCCATTGGCCATGGACGAGGCCTTTTCTCAGGATCAGAGCTCGTCTGGCGCTTCTTGATCTCTGGGAGAGTTCTAGGACAACGTATCAGTACATCCCCAATGGCTATTGAGCCATGGGGCCTCCCACCACCAGATATCATCACGAGCTCTGGATCAAAAGGATTCTGGCTTGGCTTCAAGTCCTCCCCTTTCCTCGCCTTCCCCTCATCTCTGTACCTCACGAGCTTGTTGTGGGAGGAGATGTTGCTGAAGCTCTCTAGATGATCGAGGTCATCCTCAGAGAATGCCTTGGCCTTCTTGTACGAGGCAGTATGGGCCATGGCATAGAGGTCGAACAGAGGTGGCACCTCGTTCTTGTTTTCTCGCGCCTAAAAGAGGTGAACAAAATATTAGTTAAGGGCTCAAGCTAGCATGAAGAATGAAATTCCATGAATCATGAAGCAAACCACATACCCAGTTATCCCCATACTCAAACAGGTTGGAGCTCCCTTGATGGTGTGGCACGCCTCTCATTTGGGCATGCTTCTTCTTGGTCTTGTTGTGTTCGACTAGCCATTCGGGAGAGCACCACTCATCCACCAATGCCTCCCAACAGTCCATCCTATCCGCACACCATCTCGGGGGCACCTAAGTTAGACAAGAGAAATTTCAGCGCTACGCCTACGAATCAAATCAAAGAAACTAAGTACAAGGCCTTAAGAATAGATAATTACCTTCAAAAACTTCTTCTTACTCAGATAATTTCCGCGACACTTCTTCTTGGCCCTCTTAATGTTACTCGAGGCGTACTAGTCTCGAATAGCCTGCACCCGAGCCTCGTGCCGTAAGTTCTGAAGTACGCGCTTGCACTCGGCTTCGAGAACAACAGCCGCTCTCGCCTTGTCTTCCTCAAGACACATATAGAAGGTCTACAATCAAAGAAGACAACACATTAGACACTGATTAGTACAATCACTAGGTGTTGTTGCTTTTTAATTCTGTAAAGGAGAAATTACCCAAAAGCGACGGATCACAATGTCACCCACCATCTCGCACAAGACACCGTCGACCATCTCCTCCGGCGGGGCCGGGGCAGCCTTGTACAGCTCCCAAGTCAGTGCTACCTGTGGAGACTCACCCTCATTGGGCAACTGGACCTTCCTTGGGAAGTGGTGTCGGAGAAGCACACCAAGGACTTGGTTGGGCCTACGGACACCACCACGCTCGTATTTCCAACCCCTGAAGTAGCACAAGGCCAACACATTTGATATTAATTTGACGAAACATGAAGGCAAAAGGTTAAAAAAGAGTAAATGCACTTACATCTCTGCATTAGGCGCAATCAACCACCTCTACTTGCGGGTCATCGGCACGGGAGGCAGCTTTGTACAACCATGCTGGTAGACCTTCTTGCCCTCCTCAACCAGCTCGCTCTCACTATAGGTGTCCTTAGACAAGTAATTTTCCTCGCCACCATCAACATGGCCACTAGCCTCCAGAGTCACGTGGGACGAAGACTCTGGGACCCGAGTCTCCTGGGACGAAGACTCTGGGACCCGAGTCTCCTGGGACGAAGGCTCGGTGACTCGAGGCTCGTGGATCGGAGTCCGAGACGGGTCCAAGTCAGACGGGTCCACCCGAGACAGAGCACTCCTGTGGTCGGGAGAATCAGTTGGGGGTGGCGGCAAGGAAGGCGCAGCAGCCTTCCTACCTCTAGCACCTCTCTTCGTCTTCCCCCGACCTCTCCCGGTGGAAGAAGAAGTGCCCGCCGGTGTCTGCATGCTGTGTACCAGCGCTCTCGGTAGTTGCTGGGGTGGAATAATAGCACCCTCCCAGCACGCACCGAGGAATGAGGCTTAGAGCGTTCTCGACCCCCGCCCACTATCTGTCAACACCTGCAATGGCAAAGAGTGAACGAAACTAGTTCAACATAAAAAAACTGAATACCTAATAACATGAACTAATTAATAATATATATGTAGACAATAATAATTGAATACCTCACATTACTTATATTAATCGTCATCGTCTATATATGCTCCGGGATCAATAATGCATAATCATCATCACTATCAGTAATGACGTGCTCATCAACATCATCAATAAATGCATCAACATGTGGAAGGCCTCTATGTAATCGGTCAAGCATTGTCAGGTCATCTGCAGCAGTAACCTCGTCTTCTTCTGTCTCTTCTTGTTCCTGCTCAGGGGTGAAGTCGAGTTCACAGTCGCCGTCGACCTCAATGTTCTGGGGTGAAGTAAAGCGGTTCTTGAAGCGTTTTTTGGAAACACGTGTTTCTTGGAAGAATTCTCCTTCATATGTGTCTGGGTTAATGTGAGGTTCATAATCATCTTCATTGAGGGGAGGTGGTCTAAAATGTGGCGACACATCATAAACGACATCCCAACCTTTCAAATTTGTGTCTGTTTGGCAGGCCCATGGTAGATAGAAAACTCGGGTCGCCTATTGAGCCGTAATATAGACATCGGGAACATCCAAATGGGTGCTTTGTTTAATTTCGACTAGCCCTATATGTTCATGATTCCTTCTAGTCTCCTTCGGCTGGAACCAATAACATTTGAAGACTACGACATTTGGTGGGTTTTCACCAAAGAATGTAAGTTCATAAATGGCTTCAACTCTTCCATAATACTCGACCCCTCCTTCGCCGACAGTAGAGACAAAACAATTTGTAGTCTTTCGATCGGCCATAGATAGCTCTTTGCCAAAAGTACGAAAGCGATACCCATTGATGTCGTATTTGCCAAATGAACGGACCTTAAATTCAAAACCATTAGCGACTTGTCTCAATTCGGAGTCCATAGACTCTGCATTAGCCTACAAGTTTAATACCAAAGGATTGTTGCATTAGCCGCAAACTAGGCAAAGAAATGAAATCGTCTAATTAATGGAAATTACCGTTTGCTTGAACCAAGAGATCAAACCGGGATAGCCGCCTCCATGCTTTGCCAGAAGCTCATACTCTTCCATGGAATCCTTTTGGATCACCGCTCTAGCCGAGAATTTGGCGGCGTATCGACTGTATCATATATCCGGGAATAAGACCATTTAAAAGGAATAAGAAGTTGCGAAACAATGTACCGAGAACTTACTCGATGTACGGCCGCACTTATGTTAGGTTGTTGAGGATATACAACGAAATGGTCCGCCATTCTTCGACATCCAACCCTAATGATTTCGAAGCACTGGCTGGTGTGAGCTTCCCTTTGAATAGGCTGAGGTTGGATCGACCTTTTTCACGGTGGCCATCACTGTACCGAGGCTTCGGATTATGCAAATGACGATTCTGGGTTGTGTAGTGTGTTGTCACAAAGTTTGTCGCATCCTCAGTAATGAATGCCTCGGCCATCGATGCTTCAACTCTACATTTATTTTTACATTTTGTTCAAGGCATCGTCTGTATCCTCTCAGTTGTGAAGCACCAACGATTTTGCACAGTCCCCCCAATCTTGTCTCGGTCAGGAGATCCAAAATCAAATGCTGCATTGGATTAAAGAAGCCCACTGGAAAGATCTTTTCTAACTTGCAGATCAACTCCGGCGCCAACTCTTCTAGTTCGTCTAGCACGTCAGGCGATAGTTGTTTTGCACAAAGAGCACGGAAGAAATAGCTCAGCTCTGCCAGTACTAGCCATTCATCCTCAGGGATAAAGCCATGCAACATCACCGGCATTACCCGCTCAAGCCATATGTGCCAATCATGACTCTTGAGACCAAATATTTTCAATTTTTCAAGACTCGCTCCCCTCTTTAGATTCGCTGCATACCCATCGAGGAACATCAATTGCATTTGCACCCACAGAATCATTTCCCTCATAGCTGGCCTTCCAAGATTGAACCATGCCTTTGGTTTTCTCCAGTTCTTCTTTCCTTTCGGTTGTCGAATGTTTTGTAACCATCTATCACACAGAGCCTCCTGGTCGACTCTAGCCTGAGGATTATCCTTCGACTTGCCCTCTATGCCGAACAATGTACCAAAAAGGGCCTCCGCGACATTCTTTTCAGTGTGCATCACGTTGATGTTGTGTGGGCAAAGGAGGTCTTTGAAGTAAGGAAGATCCCACAAACATATCTTGCGAGTCCAGGCGTGTTCCATATTATACCCTTTGAAATACCCTGGACGATTTGGATCCGACTCGAGAGTGTTTATCTGATCCAGGATCTGTTAGCCTGTCAACGCAGGTGGTGCAATATTTTTGAAAACTCTACCTTTGATGAAATTCTTCTTGTCTTTTCTAAACTTATGGTCAGGATCCAGGAACTGTCTATGCATGTCGAAGCAAGAAAACTTGCAACCCGCCTCCAGCCAATGGAACTGAAGAGCTTCCTTGCATGTGGGGCACGGAAACCTTCCATGCACACACCAGCCAACAAATAGCGCATACGCCGGCAAGTCATGCATCGAGTACATGTACCACACATGCATTTTGATGTTCTTTTTTGTAGTGGCTTCGTATGTCTTGATCCCATTATCCCAAGCTTCTTGTAATTCATCCTTAAGCGGTTGCATGTACACATTCACATTCTTCCCCGGATATTTGGGCCCTGGGAGATTGAGTGGAATGACAAATACAGGCCAACAACTGTATTGTGCTGCTGTCATACCATACACATTGAACCCATCCGTGCTGATGGCAACTCGAGGATGCCTTGGTTCTACCGCTTTATCCTTATGTAATGCATCGAAATGCTTCCACGCAAAAGCGTCCGAAGTGTGGCCCAACATCGGATTCCCATCTACATCCAGTTCTATTCTTTTGCCCAATTTATGCCACGTCATTTGTCTAGCCGTCTCTTTGACCATGAAAAGCCGTTGAAGTCTTGGTATGATTGGCAGATACCTAAGAACATTAATGGGGATTTTGGTCTGACTCTTCTCACCCATACCGTTGTCTACCAGAACATATCTGGAAGCATAGCAAATGGGGCAATAGTTCAAGCCTGCATACTGAAGCCTAAATAAGGCACATCCATTCTCACAAGCATCTATCTTCTCATAGGGTGTCTTAAGCGCATGCAGGATTTTGACCGACTGGTACAGGTTTGGTGGCAGTACATGGCCTTTGGGTAGAAAGCGTCCAAATATCGTCATAATCGCGTCGTAGCATTCTCTGCCTAGGTTGAACTGAGCCTTTAGAGCCATTACTTGCGCGATGGCATCCAGCTGACAAAGCTCAGTGTGCTCGTGGAGAGGACGTTTTGAAGACTCCAATATTTCATAAAAGGCCTTTGCAGATTCCTCCATCTCATCGTCCGAATCCTGAGCATCATCAAAGTCTTGCACCATGTCTTCGATCCCGGTACCATACTCGTCGGGGCAACGACGAAGCACCTCAACTCTGGCACGTTGGGAAGACTAACCATGAAATGTCTAGACCGTATAATTAGGCGTAAAACCCCACTTCTGTAGGTGTTTGATCATTTCAAACTCTGACTTCTTCTTATAGTTGTCGCAATCGACACAAGGGCACCAGGTTGTTTTCTATCCATTTGCAAATGCGACTCTCACAAACTCCTTGGTTTTTGTTAACCATTCACGAGTCATGTCTTTCTGACTAGTGTGACCGGTGTACATCCACCCACGATCACTCATCCTGCCTTGCTACTGGACACACACAAAATATATACATAATTCAACAAACCATATTAATCAGTTAGTAGAGATTGTTAGTTTCATTACGTCGATGAAACCTAGACGCTAGTAGGTAAAGATAGGTCCTAATCCCCCCTGAGTATGTGTAGATTGGGTTCGTTTTCCCATGCTCTATTCCGGATCCGATGCAAAATTTCGGCAGCACCTCCCCGCTGTTCTCCTTATACAAGTCTTGGCAATAAGCAAAGAGGATGTGTACCCGGAGAACAACAGGGAGGCACTGACGAAATTCTGCATCAGATCCAGAGCAGAGCATATGGGAAAACGAACCCAATCTACACATACTCGGGCTGTCCATGGATAACATTGGGCAATTCGAAAGAATCACGGTTATAAATATGCAAATGTATGCATATTTATAGATGTAATCCTTTCGAACGGGAGACGCACAGTGTTCGCGCATATTAATGATTCAATCTACCTACAGCTAGCAAGTTTCATCGGCACGAAGACTGGAACAAAGCAAATGAAGGGGGAGGAGGAGATGTCATTTGTGCTCACCCACGAACGCAGGGGCGGAGCTCGTCGAACACACGGGGAGGTCGTCGAACAGCAAACCCTCGGAGCACCGAAAAAGCTGCACATTTAAATCCACTCGATGAACACAAATATATATATGATGTTTTTCATAACAAAATCAGAAATTATATACCTAACTCGTAATTCACACATATATGACCCGTCGGCCTCTAGAAGGCCGAAGAGCACCGTTTCGGTCAACAGGAGGCTGAAGAGGTGTCGGGGGTTGGGGGTGTCGTGTCGTGGTGTCGGGTTAGGGGGTTCCTCGACGGCGATGAAACCCTAAATAGCAAGTATCATCGGTGCGAGATACATGTGGCGCTCGGTGTTGAACACTAGATCCACATCCCACAAGTGACGCCGGCGCCCGGTGTCCCGCGCGCAGCAATAGTTCCGGGTCAGTGTACATTGGTATAATGCGTGTGTGACTTTTGGTTCGTCGAGGCTTTCCTTAAGTAACTCTCATATCTCACGGTGTGGTGGTGCGCTCTCTCTCACACTGATATGGTGGTGTATATATGTTGGTGGGCACTCTCTCACAGTAATAGTTCGACCGCCGGTGATGGACGCCTCACTTCTTCTCTTCTTGTGCAATATATCGACTAGTATATCACAAAGAAGAGAAGAATGATGAGGCGCCCCCACCACAACAGTCGGGATTCCTCCATCACAAACACACATGAAAGTTATTTAAGGAAAGCCTCGACGGACCGAAAGTCACACACACATTATACGATGTACATCGACCCACGATAACTCATCTTGCCTAGCTACTGGACATGTGTCGGGGTCGGGGTGTCAGGGTGTCATGTCGGGGTCTGGGTGTCGGGGATGTCGTGTCGGGGTAGGGGTGTTGTGTCTGGGTTAGGGGGTTCCTCGACGTCGATGAAACATCATGTCGGGGTCGGGGTGTCGGGGGTGTCGTGTCATGGTCGGGGTGTGGGGGGTGTCGTGTCGGGGCCGGGATGTCATGTCCGGGTCGGGGTGTCGTGTCATGGTGTCGGGGTCGAGATGTCTTGTTGGGGTCAGGGGTCAGGGGTGTCGGGTTAGGGGGTTCCTCGACGTCGATGAAACCCTAAATAGCAAGTATCATTGGTGCGAGATACATGTGGCGCTCAGCGTTCAACACTAGATCCACATCCCACAAGTGACGTCGGCAGCTGGTGTCCCGCGCGCAGCAATAGTTCTGGGGGCCAATGACGGTCGAACACCTATGCGAAATTGTCTGGCAGCCTCTGTGATGAGGATCAAAGCCAAGTTTTGAAACTTCAAACAACCAAACCGACTTGAGTCAGTTTGGGTATTCCAAGTTTCAACACTTGGCTTTTAATTGTCATCGCAGAGGCTGCAAGACAAATTTGCATAGGTGTTCAATCGCCATCGACCCCGAGAACTGTTGCTGCGGGACGACGGACGCCGGCGTAACTTGTGGGACCTGGATGCAGTGTTCGACACCGAGGGCCACATGTATCTCGCACCAACGATACTTGCTATTTAGGGTTCCATCGACGTCGGGGGTGTCATGTCGGGGTCGGGGTGTCGGGGGTGTCATGTTAGGGTGTGGGGGGTGTCGTGTCGGGGTCGGGGTGTGGGGGGTGTCTTGTCGGGGTCGGGGTGGGGGGGGTGTCGTGTCGTGGTCCGGGTGTGGGGGGTGTCGTGTCGGGGTTGGGGTGCCGTGTCAGGGTGTCGTGTCGGGTTGTCGGGGTGTCATGGTGTCAGGGTGTCATGGTGTCGTGTCGGGGGTTGGGGTCGGTGACCTCGGGGGTTGAGGATTGGTGGCGTCGGAGGTTGGGGGTTAGTGGCGTCGGGGGTGCCGTGTCAGGGTGTCGGGTGTCGTGTCGGGGTTGACGTGTCGGGGGTGTCGTGTCGGGGTCAGGGTGTCGGGGGTGTCGTGTCGGGATCGGGGTGCTATGTCGTGGTCGGGGGTGCCGTGTCAGGGTGTCGGGTGTCATGTCGGGGTCGGCGTGTCGGGGGTGTCGTGTCGGGGTCGGGGAGTCGGGGGTGTCGTGTCGTGGTCGGGGTGCTGTGTCGTGGTCGGGGGTGCCATGTCGGGGTGTCGGGGTGTCGTGTCGGGGTCGGGGTGTTGTGTCATGGTCGGGGGTGCCGTGTCGGGGTGTCGGGGTCAGGGTGTTGTGTCGGGGTGTCGGGGTGTCGGGGTCGGTGTGCCGTGTCGCGGTGTCGATGTGTCGTGTCGGGGTGTCGGGGTCAGGGTCGGGGTCGGGGTCGGGGTGTCTGGGTCGGGGTCGGGGTCGGGGTCGGGGTGTCATGTCGTGGTCTCGGGGTGTCGGGGTCGGTGTGCCGTGTCGGGGTGTCGGGGTGTCGGGGTCGGGGTCGGGGTCGGAGTGTCATGTCGGGGTTGGGGTCGGGGTCGGGGTCTTCCTGTTCTTCCTCCTTTCCTTTTTCCTCTTCTTCTTCTCCTCCTCTCCTCTTTTTTCTTCTTCATCTTCCTCTTCTTGTTTTTTCTTCTCCTCCTCCTCTTCTTCTTCCTTTCCTTTTTTCCTCTTCTTCTCCTCCTCCTCTCCTCTTTTCTTCTTCTTCGTCTTCTTCTTTTTTCTTCTGTTGCTCCTCCTCTCCTCTTTCTTCTTCTTCTTCTTCCTCTTCTTCTTTCTTCTTCTCCTCCTCATCCTCTTCTTCCTCTTCCTTTCCTTTTTTACTCTTCTTCTTCTCCTCCTCTCCTATTTTCTTCTTCTTCTTCTTCTTCTTTTCTTCTCCTCCCCCTTTTCTTCTTCTTCTCCTCCTCCTCCTCCTCTTCTTCTTCTTCTTCTTCTCCTTCTTCTTTTCTTCTCCTCCCCCTTTTCTTCTTCTCCTCATCCTCCTCTTCTTCATCTTATTCTTCTTATTCTTCTTCTTTTCTTCTCGTAATAATTTTTTTTCAAGAACTAACCTAACTAACGTAGAAACTAACCTACCTAACCTAGAACTAACCTAACAAACCTAGAACTAATCTACCTAACCTAACTAGTAGTAGCAACTAACCTAACTAACAGCAAAAAAAGAGGGGCCGGGAGAGCTCACCGGAGTGGGGCGGCAGGGCACCGGGGCGGCGGGGCAGCGAGGGCGTCGGGGCGGCTGGGCAGCAGGGGCAGCTAGTGGTCGGGGGGGGCGTCAGTGGCGGCACGTGGCGGGAGGCGGGCCGAGGCTGCGTGGGGAAGGGGCGCGCGGCGGCAGGCTCCAAGGGGTTAGGGGTGGTGCAGGGCGGCCGGCGATGGGGCGGGCGCCGGAGGGCGGTGCGGGACGGGGGAGGGGGGCGGCGTGGGGCGGCGGAGGGGGAGGAGCGGGGGAGCGGAGTGCAGCGGCGGCGGTAGGAGAGAGAGAGAGGGAAAGAGAGAAGAGAGAGAGGAGGGGGGTTAACGGCCCGTTATAGGAGTTATCCTCTTTGCCGTCTGCCAACGGACGACAAAGTTTCTTTGCCGTCTGCCAGCAGACAACAAAGTTTCTTTGCTGTCCGCTAGGAGACGACAAAGAGGTGGGGTGGGCCCTTGCAGTTAGCCCGCCCAGTTTGTGGGCCCTCCTCACTTCTTTGCCGTCCGTCGGCGGACGGGAAAGAATTCTTTGCCGTCCTCCAGCAGACGGCAAAGAAGTGAGGAGGTTGACCTAGCCAGTGCCGTGCCCCGTGGGGCTCACTCTGGTCTTTGCCGTCCGCTGGCGGACGGCAAAGAATTCTTTGTCGTCCGCCAGAAGACGGCAAAGAAGTGAGGAGGTTGACCTAGCCAGTGCCATGCCCCGTGGGGCCCACTCTGGTCTTTGCCGTCTTGCAGAAGGCAAATAGACTCTTTGCCGTCAGCTGGTTTTGTGTCGTCTCCTTTGGGAAGATAGATGGCAAACAGACTCTTTGCCGTCTGCTAGCAGACGGCAAAGCGCTGTCAGACGGCAAAATACCTTTTGAGGGCAGCATCAATGAACCACGTCCCAGAGACACGGAGGAGTTTATTCCCGCAACCACCGTGGTGGAAGAGAGAGGGGTGTCAAAGGCAAGAGCAGCTAGTTTACATTTTTACTTTTCTACGCTATTATTCATTATTTGTGGGGACATGTTTAGTTGGTCGTGGGGAGAGTAGAGGCCTTAGTTCTCCCGACCTCGCCATTCTGCGCCACACTTTACTTGATGATAGAACTTTTAGTCTGGGTGCTATGGTGGCCCAATGGTTGAACTTAAACTGTTCGAGGGGCCCCATATTCGGAGGTATCTATGCATCTCGTCTAGCCAAACACTTTAAGATACCTGTTAGGCTTGACGAAGATGAGGAAATGTCGCTACCTACAAGATATTGAGACTATGATAGTATGGTAACACATGATTTTATTAGTAAGGATAATGATAGGAGGCTGCTTTACAGCTTAGTATTTGGTCAAAGTACTTGTGAGATTATTACTCTTCCTACTTCTTCTTTGTTTGATATTCATTCAGGCTGGTACACTATTATGCCCGAGGACATCTACAGATATTGGGGTCTGTTGCAACCCCCAGCACCTGAGCCGACACCAGCCCTTGATCCGTATGAGGATCCAGTTTTTCAATGGGAGCCACAGGAGCCTGCCAACCAGTGGAACCCTCGGGACCCTCCGTAGTATCTAGGAGATGGCTATTTTCAGCCATGGCCCTAGACCAACTCAGGACAAAAGCCTAAGCTTGGGTGGGTATGTATGTCTCACCAACATTACATTGATGTTCACACACACATCTTAGTAGTAGGTGCTCATACTTTTTCATTGTACCATCCATGGTAGTTTATTTCTTCTTTCCGCTTTCTTCTTCTGTTCTTAATTAACCTTCAGAAAAAATTAGTTCTATCTTTACCTTCTAGTCTATTTAGTTGTAGCGTTAAAAGAAAACCCAAGGAGATTTCTCGTTCTTCTTTTGCTTGTTGTGAGGTTTCCTGTGTAAATAGTTTTTCTCGTTATTCTTTTGATTTTTTTCTTTGGGTTGGAAGGAGAAGACCATAATGAAAATGATGAGTGGCCCTCATATACATTATTGTTTATCTATCACAGAGCCCATATTATCTTGCCTTCTCCCTTGAGTTATTGTTTGCCGATTCCATCTTAGTCCAATGCACGTGCACTCTTATTATTATTCACATCATTCGGTCGTGCAAGTGAAAGGCAATAATGACGATATATGATGAAGTAATTGAGACAGAGAAAATCTGGTATGAGCTCGACCTATTTTTTTGTAAATATGATTAGCTCATCATTCTGGATTCATCTCATAATGGATGAAACATGTTTTCAACAATAATTAGAGATTATAGTTACTCATGCTATGCTTAATAGATAAGAGTGTATAATGCTTTGTCTTGAGTGCCAACATGCATTTTAAAATGGTTGTGGTGTAGTATGATAGGATGGTATCCTCCTTTAAATGATTCAAGTGGCTTGACTTGGCACATGTTCATGTATGTTATTGAAACAAAATCAACATAGCCTCCACGATATTTATGTTCATGGTGATTTATATCCTACTCATGCTTGCATTCAATGTTGGTTAATCTCAATGCATGCTTATGACTGTTGTCGCTGTCTAGGTGGTCGCTTTCTAGTATCTTGTTAGCCTTCACTTTTACTAAGCGGGAATACTGCTTGTGCATTCACTTCCTTAAACCCAAAGTTGTTCCATCTGAGTTCACCATACCTACCTATATGCGGTATTTACCTGCCGTTCCAAGTAAATTTGCATGTTCCCAACTCTAAACCTTCAAATAATATTCTATTTTGTATGCCTGAATCGCTGATGTAGCGACTGGGGGAGGTTAGTATATTCCATGCTAGGTGGTTATTCCCACGATATGTGTTGATTCACTGTCATTCACAAAAAATTGGCTGGTATTCGGTATGCCTAGTTCCATGCTCAAAAATCAAATCAAAATATAATGAAACAAAACTCCCCCGGGATTGTTGCTTGTATGGACGGTACCCATAGATTCGGCTAGCTATGGAGTGTGTTCGATTGGTGGAGGGGGAGTAAAAACTATAACATTCATTTTGGGAACCGCCTATAATGTATCTAGCATGGAAGATGGTGAAATCTCTTGGTTGTTATGTTGAGAATGAAAGCATACCTCTCAAATTATTATTCATCCCTATTTTAAAATCTCGAGCTTTGGCACCTCTGCAAATCAATGCTTCCCTTTGCGAAGGGCTTACGTATTTTACTTTACTGTTGAGTCATCCTCCTCTCATAAAAAGCACCAGTTAAAGAGCACCACCGTCATTTGTATGCTTTATTATTAACTGATATTTACTATGATTGTGACTGGATCTATTTTACCATGAATTACAATTTCCAGCCAGTCCTTGTTCTTCAGGGGTTCTGTGCATTTATGTTTTGCGGTCTCAAAATTGGCTAGCGAGATACCATTTTATCATATTGTATCATGATTGTTTTGATAAAATTGTTGTCATTCGAGATTTATTATTATCGATCGCTAGTTGATTACGCCATTGGTATGTGTAAATGTGAGACCTAAATGTTATTGTGAACGTCATTAGTCTATAATCTTTGCTGAAAATCTGAACATCAGTTAGACATATTTACAACAAAAAGATCAAATAGAATTTGTAAATGTTTTTCTTTGTCACTTTCAGTTTGTCAACTGAATTGCTTGAGGACATGCATTCGGTTAAGCTTGGGGGATTTGATACGTCTCCATCGTATATACTTTTCCAAACTCTTTTGCCCTTGTTTTGGCCTCTAATTTGCATGAGTTGAATACAACTAACCCGGACTAACGCTATTTACAGCAAAATTGCCTTGGTATTATTATTGTGTGGGAATAAAAGTTTTTGGATTGACCTGCAAAATTATGGAGAATATTTTTGGAATTAATAAAAAATACTGGCAAAAGAATGAACCAAATGGGGTCCACCCATTGGCCACAAGCCAGGGGACACGGCCCCTAGTATGGCGTGCCTAGGTGGCTTGTGGGCCCCCTGGAGCTCCACCAACCTCAATTCAAAATCTATATATTCACGTCCGTGCAGAAAAAAATCAGAGAAAAGAGTCCATCGCATTTCACGATATGGAGTGACCGCCAACTCATGTTCTTCCTCGTGAGGCCAGATCTGGAGTCCGTTTTGGGCTCTGGAGAGAGGAAATCGACGCCATCATAATCACCAAGCATCCTTAATCACCAATTCCATGATGCTTTCCGTCGTTCGTGAGTAATTCTATTGTAGGCTTGCTGGATAGTGATGGGTTGGATGAGATTTACCATGTAATCGAGTTAGTTTTGTTAGGGTTTGATCCCTAGTATCCACTATGTTCTGAGTTTGATGTTGCTATGACTCTGATATGCTTAATGCTTGTCACTAGGGCCCGAGTGTCATGATTTCAGATCTGAGGCTATTATGTTTTCATGAATATGTATGTGTTCTTGATCCTATCTTGCAAGTTGTAGGGACTTATTATGAGTTATGATCCGCATCCCCCAGGGTGACAATAACTAGGATTATTTCGGGTGATTACCATAGTTTGAGGACTTCACGTATTCAGTAAGTGCTAATGCTTTGGTCCCAATCCCTATTAAAAGGAGGCCTTCATATCCCTTAGTTTCAATTACGACCCTGCTGCCACGGGAGCATAGGACAAAAGATGCCATGCAAGTTCTTTTCCATAAGCATGTATGACTATATATGGAATACATGCCTATATTAAATTGATGAACTTGAGCTAGTTTTGTGTCACCCGATGTCATAACCGTTGCATGATGTATGTCATCCCACAAAATTATCCATCACTGATTCATCGCCTACGAGCTTTTCAGATATTGATCTTTGCTAAGTTACTTTTCCGTTGCTACTGTTACAATCACTACAATAAAGCTACTGTCACTTTTGCCATCGTTACCGTTACTTCCATACTACTTTG
Source organism: Hordeum marinum (assembly GCA_022496015.1). Lineage (NCBI taxonomy): Eukaryota > Viridiplantae > Streptophyta > Magnoliopsida > Poales > Poaceae > Hordeum > Hordeum marinum. The sequence continues at coordinate 127,917,327 of CM039676.1, read as the reverse complement.
CTACTAAATACTTTGTTGTAGATATTAAGTCTTCCAGGTGTGGTTGAATTGACAACTCAACTGCTAATACTCGAGAATATTCTTTGGCTCCCCTTGTGTCGAATCCACAAATTTGGGTCGAATACTCTATACTAGAAAACTATTGTGATCCCCTATACTTACGGGTTATCATTGTCCCATAATTGGGTCTGGCGGGTTTCGACCGTCATTCATTCATCTGATAATATCTCAATGGCTCGAGCGGTCATAATTCTGGATTAGAATTGTCAATTCTTATTCCTCAAGCAGAAGCTTGGACGGCTCATGCATTCCTGTCAGGACATGGGGGAGCTCATGTCGGCTATTACCAAATATGCAGATTCTGATACCACAAAGGATCCTGGTTCCGATGAGGACAAGTTGGCCAAGAGTAAAAGGAACGACAACGATGTAGCGACCCGACCTAAAAAGGTCAAGCCTTTGTGTGTTCTTTGCCATCCCTGGATTAGTATGCTAGCACACACAATACATCAATGTATATATCAGAGTGCAATCACATGTAATTAACATAAAACTGACATATACCTCAAAATCTCAGCGGAAACAGTCAATGGGAGTGGAGTCCCAATAAACACCAATGGCAGGTTGAGTGTAGACCGTAACCCGAAATCGTACTCTTACTCGTCGAAGAAGAGTATCTACAACATGAGACGTTGCAGCTGTGTAGGTCAATACATTGAATGTACTAGCAAGATCACCATAGTAGAACAGAAGATAAAATATTATTCTATATGCAGTAAGGCTTTGTGGCTCTATGTCTGAGTTTTTGCATAAAAGCTGATTTTAGTTTCTTTTCCTACAACAAAGGAATATCAGAAGTTTTCCATTACAGAGTTACCTAACATGACATGGTTCCGCCAACCAATATCTTAATGCGTACAAGTATCATAAGTTGCCCACAATTAATTATCAGTCCAGTGTTGAGAGTTCAGAGATAGATCCAAGTCTAGAAGCTCAATTTGTCCGTAACGGGGGACATGGCTAATCGATTAGGTTTAACTCTGCAGAGTGTTGTGTACTTTACCCACAAGATTCGTTCCGTCCTGGTAAGTCCTTGCACTGCCGGGTGTTTGAGAACAGGATGAACGAAAAATGGTCTTTCAGAGTCTTTCCCTGACTACTGTCAGTGCCCATCCATTCCTAACATCGACAACATCTCGTAGCACTGCCCAGCCAGAGTCACAACAAAGATCAACCAAGCCAGAGCCCATAATGACTTGTAGCTACACAGGGAAGCTTCCGGGCAGGAATTATTCATCCGTCTCTTTGAGTCTGGGTGAAGCTTTCTGCAAGATGTCATGGCGCTTCTCCATGCATCCCGGCCATCCACTAGTTACTCTAGGGATGCCCAATCAACCATCCTTCACCCAGTAGTGTGTATTGAAAACTTGTTTCTCGAGTCTTGAATCTTGAGGTCTTGAAGATGCAGGACTTGAAGATGCCTTCATGAAGTTGTCGTCTTGACGTAGAGTCCTCCTTCTCACACCACTCACGAACACTCATACCAAACGCCGTCTACTTTAGCATAGCATAAAAATAGCTAACGTTCTCGGGGCTTTAGTAACAAGTGGTGGGTTCCTACCTCATGCATTCTACTGAACTACAAGAATTTCAATAACACTACGGGAGGGATTTGTTGAAAGATATCACTACATGCAATAAAACATAGGTATGAACAAAATGGTCAAAGTGAACTTGCATGTATTGTTGATGAAGAATATATCGCTCTTAGAAATAACTTGATAGACTATTCGTCACTCTGCGATGAAAATCTATAATAATCAAACATTGCATTCATATAAGCACTCATACTAGCAATCAATTCTAACAATTCAAAAAGTAGCACCAAACCAGAAGCAACAATGTTGTGAGGAAGGAAATACTTAAGACAAAAACTCAAAGCAACAAAGTTTCATCAACACAACCAAGGGTTGGTTTTCTCTACAGATAATCTTATTTTCAAAAGTAAAAACAGAAAAAAACAAAGAAAATATAACAAAAATTATTTTCGTAAATATTTTACTAGCAAAAAGAATTACTTTTGAAGAACAACTAAGAACTAAGAAAGTAATACTATAATCAACAAAGGTTTTTGCCTAATAAACTTAACAACAAGAGAACAAATGGAATATTAAAATAACAGGAAACAAATTATGTAACAACTAAGTTAACAGAAAGTAAAACTTATAACACAATTTATAAAAATAATTTTAAATAAGAAGTCAAACTAGCGAATGGAAATCAATTACAAGTTATAAAGAAACTAGTATTGATTTCATGCTATAAAAATAATAAATGACATAAAAATAAACTTGGTTGAATTACTACGGCTAACTACTAGAAAACAAAGTAAAACTTGTCAACTAATATAATAGAAAATAAATTGAAACAATTTAAAAAGACCAAGAATTAAACCTAACAAGAACGAAAACAGAATTTGTTTTGTTAAAAATACTAATTTAAATTATTCGAAAAATTCCCAAATTCTTTCTACTGATAAATAACGTCACTAGTGACAAGTAGCAAAAAGAATCAACTCAAAATAAATTCTTCAACTCAAGATATTCAGAAAATAAGATTTGAAACAAATCTGTTTGAATTAAACTTTAAATTATTCAAATATGGTCAAACTTGATACCTACAGAAACTACATAAAATTTGTGACACAATTGAAAAGGAATCAAATTAAAAAAATTAAAAACATAAAAGATATGAATAAAACAAAAACAAAACTATATCTAGAATTGAAAAAAACAGAACTAAAAAGAAAAAGAAACTATCGATCGGACAGGCTACACGTGGCGCGTCTGGATTGGCCGAGACCTATGCGTGCAAGGTTGAAACGAGCAGACGACCTACCCTTAATAGAAAACGGTTCGGTGTTATATAACTTCTAATCTTGCGCGTTGGATCTAAATCTAACGGTCTAAGGAGGGGGTGGGGTGCTCATAGAGGAAGATCGCCAGTGATGGAACATTCCGGCAAGGCAGGGGCGATGAGGTCGATGTGGGCGGCGCTCCGGGGGTCCTCCGGTGATGGAGAAGTCTCCAATCGACAGCGGGGATCCTACGCGGATTGTTGGTCACGACGGAGAGATGAGGGGGCGATGGTGGTGAGCTATACGAGCTCGGGGGGGGGGCTCCGGTTGAGATTTGAGCTCCGGCAAGGGTGGTGGTTACGGCATGGCAGGGGGTTCATAGCGAGGGCGAGGGCACTGGGAGGTGCACGCGAGTGAGGGGGAGCGGTTGGTGGTGGTGATGGTGGTCGAAAGCGTCGGGAGTGAGCGGGGTGGAGCAATGGCGAGCCGGCGGCGCTCGGGCTCCGGTGAGCAATGGCAGCGACGAGAGGCGTCGGGCAGAGGGGCAATGAGGTGGAATGGGTGCGGCAGGGGTCGAGGTTTTATATAGGGGCCTCAAGGTGCACGGGGAAGGAAAGGATAGGGAGGTCGCGACGGCTTCGGCGAGATCTGGTCGGGAGTGTATGGAGGGAGCGGGAGGAGGAAGGTGACCGCGGGGATTTCACTAGCGGTCGGTGGGGTCCACTGTCAGCGAGAGAGGGAGAGAGGGTGGCGTCGGTGGCCGGTTCGAAGGAGGTGGGCCGCCGTGGGCTTGCCAAATATAAAAGATTTACCATTTATAGAATAACAGAGAATGGAAACTATCTTTATGGCCATCAATACATTTCAAAAAATGAAGATTTATATACCAAAATGATCAGGGAATTAAATGCAATTAAATGAATATTTTTCCAAGGCCAAAATAAATACTTTTTAAAAATTATTTTCAGAAAATGCCTAAATTGATTTTTAATCTTTTGTAATAAATTTTCAAATAACTCCCTGGTTTTATTGTTCAAATATTTCACAAAGATGCCCCTTGTGTGGAGTGTCATATTACTCCTCTCAAGTTTTGTTAAGGGTTTTGAATTCTTTCAAACTTCAAATAGGAAATTCAAACATGAAATTGAACTCCATATCAGGAAATTTCAAATAGTTTTCAAATTCACTTTTCACATCTTTTTATATTGAGGAAGTCATGTCATCTTCTCTCACTGATTTGAAATGTAGGAATTTGAATTGGAAATCCAACACAAAAGGGAAAGTCATTTTAGTCCCTCTCATTCAAAAGTTTTCAAAAGTTTCAAATTTTCACTCAATTTCAATCACTCAATCAAACAAAGAATCATTCTAATATTCATTATGACATTCCAAAATTTGGGATGTTACAAACCTACCACACTTAAAATGAATCTCGTCCTCGAGATTCGAAAGGGCTAGAAAGAAAAGGTTAGGGTTTGGGGTCTTCTAGCAAATCCATTGACCAAGAAGGTGTGGGGTCTACCACACTTAAAATGAGAGTTACTGGCCCTTCAAAATCATGACAGTCCTTTGGGTGCATATGTCTCTCCATATACTTCACGATAGCTCCTTCGGTGATGCTCTTCCGTTTAAATCAAAATCTTGTGTTCTTATAACAAAATGCACTTCCCTCCGATACTGGGTCTTCTTAACTGACAGGTCTCGCGTTCATTCTACGTAACCTATCGATGATTTCATGGTGGTATACCATTTGTGGGTATCCTGCAGTGAAATGGGTCTTGGCTTCATTCCTCACCATAAAATTCCTACGTGTGGCGGCAAATGCCATGTACAAGGGGTTTTCATCATACCATTCTAAGGCTTAAACAAAAGCTTCAAAGAACGTTGTCTCTTTACTATGGGTGAGTCACTCAGATTTACCATTCCGAATAGCAAGAGAATGATAAGAGTAAGTCATCATGGTGATCAATCCATGCCACAGTGAAATCATTTCCTTGTATAAGGTTCAGTGAATCTCATATTCTAACACTTGGGCTTCCTCACAAGCATTGCAGAAATTTCTCTTGTCAACGAACGAAGTTCGGATAAATCCATTGATTCTGCAAGCTGAGCAAAAACATATATCGTTTCTTCACATCTCTCAGGCTTTCGGATACTCCTAAGGAAACGTTTGCTGATCCAATCACAACTTCTTGCTTCATGATCTTTGGGCAACCTTCATGAAACTGTGATATTCATCCTTGATACACATTCTATCCTTTGAATATGTTTTCCTTTCCATCTGTCGATTTACCAATAGTAGTTTTGGTTCATCATATTCAAAATCCAAGGTATACTTAGTTGGATATGGTTCCACATTCTTTTCACTTGTAATCAGTTATCCAAACTCCTTAACCGGAATGGTACCTGTGGTTACTACCACACTGAAAATGAAATGCACTTATGCCTGCATAGACCATGTTTTCTCATATCCTCAAAAATGGCCAGATATCTTTGTTCATAGAGTAACAGTTCAACATTCGAGAATCACGACACCATAATTCCATTGACTCATGAATTTATTACAAACTCTGCGACTTCCGTTACATAACTAATCTCATGAAAACAAGAGTGCTTCATGATACAGTTATTGCCATCTTAACTACTCCATTCTAGCTTTCTTGTCGTATTCAGTCCTTTGTGACATCCTCAATCACTTATTAAAACTCCTAAAAGTACTTTATTAAAAACATGTTGCCATCCACATATTTTGGCATGGTCCAGCATCACTCCTAACTTTATTCATTTATCCCTCCTTGGAGATATTTTAGTACTACTGGAACTTTGCGATGTGCTCCTTGAAATCATCCATATTTTGCTTGATCAGGGTGGACATGAGCTTCATCTCCATCATCTCCGTATGCACCTCATGCAGGTATTCCCGAGTATGACGGAGTCTTGCTTCAAGTATTTCTCCAATCCGACTTATGGCTTCCATGGAAGCATCACAAATAGCGTCAAAGAAAGTTGCTCGTGGTACATGACATATGTAAAAGTATTGTCCCATAGTCTTTGGGCAAACTCCTTTCACATGGTGGAGGTGTACCTCCACATACCAGAGTTCCACACCATTTTCCATGAATGGGTAGCCCTTGTATACTGCATCTCCTTCAAGATGGATGTGCTTCATCATATCCTTCAGGATCCTTGGGTAATCATGATCACTAGTCAGGGTCATGGTCGTCTCCGGGCCCTTGAGAAAAGACTCATAAAGGGTGGTCATCTGCAGGTGTCAGAAAAGGGTCTCAAAATTAACATATGTTCCTTCTTGGGTAAGCATTCCTTATCATCCAAACCAAGCTTCTATTCCATTTACCATATTCTATTATACCCTTGTACTTTAGCTCCTAGTTTATGCATCCACCACTCATTTTCATCCATGTTTTGAATCCATACTTCTACCTCTAGATGGGTCATTGGTCCAGAGAATTCATGTCCAGCTTCATTCACCGTCGATTGGGTTCAAGGGGTTTTGGGCATGGGATGGGTAAGAGAGAGAGACAGAGAGATACACACAATACAAACAATATAGTTTTGAAAATGGGATTTGTTTCTGGCTGTCAAACAAAATTACACACAAATGACAGCTCACAAATCATCGTATCTGACGTAAGTATACAACAGGGGTTTGGTCTTCTAGGGGGCATAAAATCTTTGAAACTCTTCATGGTCTTCAATTTCTTCACGTCCTTATAGTCTTCAATCTTTTGTAGCTCTTTCCATAGTGGTCAAAGGGATAAGGGTATTTTCTAACTATTTGAGGTAAGAGAGATCATTTGATAAAGCGCAAATAAGATGAGAAGTAAAGGGTCTTTTGAAAACAAAGTTTTCTGAGAACTCGTTTCCTAAGGGCTTTCCAGTTTCTAGGGTCACGTCCTAAAGTCAACATGTGCTCTGATACCATTTCTGTAGCGACCCGACCTGGAAAGGTCAAGCCTCTGTGTGTTCTGTGCCATCCCTGGATCAGTATGCAGGCACACACAATACATCAATGTATATATCAAAGTGCAATCACATGTAATTAACGTAAAACTGATATATACCTCAAAATCTCAGCAGAAACAGCCAACGGGAGTGGAGTCCGAATAAACACCAATGGCATGTTGAGTGTAGACCGTAACCCTAAATCGTACTCTTACTCGTCGAAGAAGAGTATCTTCAACATGAGACGCTGCAGCCGTGTAGGTTAGTACATTGAACGTACGGGCAAGATAACCATAGTAGAAAAAAAGATAAAAACATATTCTATATGCAGTAAGGCTTTGTGGCTTTGTGTCTGAGTTTTTGCATAAAAGCTGATTTTAGTTTCTTTTCCTACAACAAAGGAATATCAAAAGTTTTCCACTACAGAGTTACCTAAGATGACATGGTTCCGCCAACCGAGGTCTTAATGCCCACAAGTATCATAAGTTGCCCACAATTAATTATCAGTCCAGTGTTCGGAGTTCAGAGATAGATCCAAGTCTAGAAGCTCAATTAGTCCGTAATCGGGGACACGGCTAATCGATTAGGTTTAACTCTGCAGAGTGTTGTGTACTTTACTCACAAGATTCGTTCCCCCTGGTAAGTCCTCGCACTGCCAGGTGTTTGAGAACAGGACGAACGAAACATGGTCTTTCAAAGTGTTTCCCTGACTACTGTCAGTGCCCATCAATTCCTAACATCGACTACATCTCGTCGCACTGCCTAGCCAAAGTCACAACAAAGATCAACTAAGCCAGAGCCCATAATGACTTGTGGCTACACAGGTAAGCTTCTGGGTATGAAGTATTCGTCCGTCTCTTTGAGTCTGGGTGAAGCTTTCCGCAAGATGTCATGGCGCTTCTCCATGCATCCCGGCCATCCACTGGTTACTCTAGCGATGCCCAATCAACCATCCTTCACCCAGTAGTGTGTATTGAAAACTTGTTTCTCGAGTCTTGAAGTCTTGAGGTCTTGAAGATGCAGGACTTGAAGATGCCTTCATGAAGTTGTCATCTTGACGTAGAGTCCTCCTTCTCACAGCACTCACGAACACTCATACCAAACCCCGTCTACTTTAGCATAGCATAAAAATAACTAACGTTCCTAGGGCTTTAGTAACAAATGGTGGGTTCCTACCTCATGCATTCTTCTCACATACAAGAATTTCAATAACACTACGGGAGGGATTTGTTGAAAGATATCACTACCTGCAATAAAACATAGGTATGAACAAAATCGTCAAAGTGAACTTGCCTGTATTGTTGATGAAGAATATATCGCTCTCAGAAATAACTTGATAGACTATTCGTCACTCTCCGATGAAAATCTATAATAATCAAACATTGCATTCATATAAGAAATCATACTAGCTATCAATTCTAACAATCCAAAAAGTAACACCAAACAAAAAGCAACAATGTTGTGATGAAGGAAATACTTAAGACAAAAACTCAAAACAACAAAGTTTCATCAACACAACCAAGGGTTGGTTTTCTCTACAAATAAATCTATTTTCACAAGTAAAAACGCAAAATAAAAACAAAGAAAATATAAAAAAATTTATTTTAGTAAATATTTTACTAGCAAAAAGAATAACTTTTGAAGAACAACTAAGAACTAACAAAGTAATAATATAATCAACATAGGTTTTTGCCTAATAAACTTAACAACAAGAGAACAATTGGAATATTAAAATAATACCAAACAAATTATTTTAAATATATTTAAACAAATTATTTTAAAATATTAAAATAACAATTTATAAAAATATTTTTAAATAAGAAGTCAAACTAGCAAATGAAAATCAATTACAAGTTATAATGAAACTAGAATTGATTTCATGCTATAAAAATAATAACTGACATAAAAATAAACTTGGTTGAATTACTACTGCTAACTAGCAGAAAACAAAGTAAAACTTGTCAACTAATATAAAAGAAAATAAATTGAAACAATTTAAAAAGACCTAGAATTACACCTAACAAGAACTAAAACAGAATCTGTTTTGTTAAAAATACTAATTTACATTATTCTAAAAATTCCCAAATTCTTTCTACTGATACATAAGGTCACTAGTGAAAAGTAGCAAAAAGAATCAACTCAAAATAAATTTTTAAACTCAAGATATTCAGAAAATAAGGTTTGAATCAAATGTGTTTGAATTAAATTTTATATTATTCAAATATGGTCAAACTTGATACCTACAGAAACTACATAAAATTTGTGACACAATGAAAAAGAATCAAATTAAAAAATTAAAAACATAAAAGATATCAATAAAACAAAAATAGAACTAAATCTAGAATTGAAAAAAAACAGAACTAAAAAGAAAATGAAACTATCGATCGGACAAGCTACACGTGGCGCGTCTGGATTGGCCGAGACCTATGCGTGCGAGGTTGAAACGAGCGAACGACCTACCCTTAATAGAAAACGGTTTGGTGTTATATAACTTCTAATCTGGTGCGTTGGATCTAAATCTAACGGTCTAAGGAGGGGGTGGGGTGCTCACAGAGGAAGATCGCCGGCGATGGAAGATTCCGGCGAGGTAGGGGCGACGAGGTCGATGTGGGCGGCGCTCTAGGGGTCCTCCAGCGATGGCAAGGTCTCCAATCGACGGCGGGGATCCTCCGAGGATGGTTGATCGTGACGGAGAGATGAGGGGGCGACGGTAGTGAGCTATACGAGCTCGGGGGGGGGGGGCGACGGTTGAGATTTGAGCTCCAGCGAGGGTGGTGGTTACGGCATGGCAGGGGGGTCCTAGCGAGGGCGAGGGCACTGGGAGGTGCACGCAAGCGAGGGGGAGCGGTTGGTGGTTGTGATGGTCGTCGAAAGCGTCGGGAGTCAGCGGGGTGCAGCAATGGCGAGGCGGCGGCGCTCGGGCTCCGGTGAGCAATGACGGCGAGGAGAGGTGTCGGGCAGAGGGGCAAAGGGGTGAAATGGGTGCGGGAGGGGTCAGGGTCTTATATAGGGGCCTCGAGGTGCACAGGGAAGGAAAGGAGAGGGAGGTCGCGAAGGCTCCAGCGAGATCTGTTCGAGAGTGAATGGAGGGAGCGGGAGGAGGAAGGTGACCGCGGGGATTTCGCTAGCGGTCAGTGGGGTCCACTGTCAGCGAGAGAGAGGGAGAGAGGGTGGCGTCGGTGGCCGGTTCGAAGGAGGTGGGCCGTGGTGGGCTTTCCAAATATAAAAGATTTTCCTTTTATAGAATAATAGAGAATGGAAAGTATATTTATGGCCATCAATACATTTCCAAAAATGAAGATTTATATACCAAAGTGATCAGGGAATTAAATGCAATTAAATGAACGTTTTTCCACGGCCAAACTAAATACTTTTTAAAAATTATTTTCAAAAAATGCCTAATTGATTTTTATTCTTTTGCAATAAATTTTCAAATAACTCCCTGGTTTTATTGTTCAAATATTTCACAAAAATGCCCCTGGTGTGGAGTGTCATATTACTCCTCCCAAGTTTTGTCAAGGGTTTTGAATTCTTTCAAACTTCAAATATGAAATTCAACCATGAAAGTGAACTCCATATGAGAAAATTTCAAATAGTTTTCAAATTCACTTTCAAATCTTTTTATATTGAAGAAGTCATGTCATCTTCTCGCACTGATTTGAAATGTAGGAATTTGAATTGGAAATCAAACACAAAAGGGAAAGTCATTTTATTCCCTCTCATTCAAAAGTTTTCAAATTTTTCAAATTTTCACTCAATTTCAATCACTCAATCAAACAAACAATCATTCTAATATTTATTATAACATTCCAAAATTTGGGATGTTACAAACGACAATGGTCAAGAGTAGAACGGGACAGGCAATAACAACCCATGGAATCGCGGAAAGCGGAAGCACTCGGATGGAGGATCAGATCTGGTAGCCAACACTAGAAATAATCATGCTAAGGGCAATGGTATACTATGTTTCGACAAGGCCAAAACCCCCTTCAGCATAGAAGCAATGCTCAACAAACCCTACCTCCAGCACAAGCAACCCAGCAAGCCGTCCACTCGTGCTTGGAGGGATTGTTATATCATGCGAGAATTCCAAAATTTTAACCTTAATCAGCATCATGGTAACGACAATGGACCACCTGGTGGATCTGAATCCGGCTCTCACGGGTCAGCCTTTGGAGGAGGCAACTCAAATTCGGGTTATCAGGTTCAAGGTGATCAAGCTAGCCACCATGAGCAGCTTGGCAATGGTGGTCAATAGAAAAACAACTAGCCTGGGTATCAGAGTAACCCGAAGCACTTAATGGAGGCCAGTATCACGTCTTCACCACAATTTTGGACAAACGAGATTAGAAGTTGTGTAAGAGGCCAGTTCACACCGCAACATCTTCTCTTCCGCAATATTTGAAGTGGTCTGAGTACAATATATCATGAGCAGGGAGGATCATCGACGCGGGTTGATAACCCATGACACTTGGCGCTTGTGGTGGCCCCACAGGTAGGAGGATATAAATTCACGAAGGTGTCGATGGACGGCGGCAGCAGCATAACCATCTTGTACTATCACATGTTTCGCCAGATGGGGCTAACTGACAAGGATCTTAAGCCATCGTCTACGGTATTTTAGGGCGTCGTGCTAGGAAGGTCCGCTTATCCAGTGGGCAAAATTGCCCTTGAGGTGGCATTTGGAGATGATCACAATTATAGGGTGGAAACTTTGTGGTTCGAAGTAGTCAAAATCAAGAGCCGTATCATGCCCTGTTTGGCCGACCGGCTTTGGCTAAATTCATGGCCCAACCCTGTTATGTCTACTTGTAGCTCAAGATGTTGGGTCTGAAAGGGACGATCATGGTGCACGGTGATCAGAAAATTGCTCTTGAGTGTGAGGAAAGTGATGCTACATATGCGGAGACATGTTGTTCTAAGGCAGAGCTCAAGTTTTATATAGATAATGTTGACCCGACTGATATGACTATTGAAAAAGACCATCACAGAGTCCGAACCACCCCTGAAGTTTGTGGCAGAAGATACCAAGTTGGTGGATTTTGCTCGTAGCGACCCATCGAAGAAGTTCACTATCGGGGATAACATGGACCCTGCATAGGAAAGCCCGTTCATCGAATTCATCCGTGAGAATCAGGACATCTTCGCATGGAAACCTTCTGACATGTTGCTGTACCGAGAGAATTCGCTGATCACCACCTTAATGTGGATCATAAGTTTAAGCCAGTTAAGCAATTCCTCCATCCTTTCAATGAGGATCAGCGTAAAGCTATTCGGGAGGAGGTAGCCCGGCTCATAGCAACAGGGTTCATCGTGGAGGTTTTTCACCCCGAGGGGTTGACTAATCCCGTGCGTGTACTTAAAAAGAACAACATGTGGCGCATGTGTGTGTGGATTACATAGATCTTAACAAGGCTTTTTCGGTTGATCCATTTTCTCTCCCTCGCATTGACCAAACAATTGACGCAACGACAGATTGTGAGAGTTCAAGATTCCTAGATGATTATTTGGGTTGCCATCAGATCAAGATGGCAGTCAAAAAACCAAGAGAAGACATCCTTCATCACAACTTTTGGAGCTTTCTGCTATCTGTCCATGCCCTTTGGACTTAAAATTGCATGGTGACTTATCAACTCTATGTGCAGAACTGTTCATGCTTATGTGGATGATATTGTGGTCAAGTGAAGGAAGAAGGAGACTCTGCTTGACGATTTCAAGGAGATTTTCGATAATCTGCGGATTTACAAGATGATGCTTAATCCGGCTAAGTGTGTCTTTGATGTCCCTGCAGGCAAGCTCCTGGGATTTTTAGTCTTAGTAAGGGGGATCAAAGCTAACCTATTTAAAATAAAGGCCATCACCTCATTATCTAAGACAGCGTGTACTAACGACGGCCAGTGCTTGACGGGTCGTATCGCCGCCTTTAGACGGTTGATAAGACGCATGGGCGAGAAGGCTATCCCTTTATATCAAATGATGAAAAAACAGATGATTTTGTTTGGAGTGATGCTACAAATGATGCATTTGAAGTGCTCAAAAAATAGTTGGTTAAGCCGCCAGTTTTGGCCACTCCTGCAGAGAAAGAACCACTACTCCTATATGTGGCGGCTAATAACATGGCCGTCAGCACGGTAGTTGTTGTGGAGCGCAAGGAGGGAGGGAAAGAATACCCAATCGAGAGTCCAGTTTACTATTTCAGCGAGGTTTTAATAGAGTCCAAGCAAAGATACCCGCAATGGCAAAAGCTGTTATATGGAGTGTTCATGGCAAATGGCAAACTGAAGCATTATTTCCTTGGACATCCGATCACGGTGGTTAACTTCGCTCATTTGGGAGATATCACTTAAAATAGAGAAGCCACCGGCAGGATTGCAAAGTGGGCACTAGATCTTGGGCCTCTTGATTTGATGTATTTACCTCGAACAACTTTCAAGTCGCAGGCTTTTGTGGGTTTCATAAATGACTGGACGGAGTGTCAAGCGCCCGAGGAGAAGCCGGATAATACATATTGGACGATTCACTTAAATGGATCCATATAGTTGGAAGGCTCGGGGGCTGAAGTTGTTTTAACTTCCCGTAGAGGTGACAAGTTTTGTTATGTGTTAAGGTTAATGTTTCCTTGTACTAACAATGCAGCTGAGTATGAAGCTTTACTTCATGTACTTCGTGTGGGCAAGGAGATGGATCTCATCCGGGTCAGATGCATGAGCGCCTCAGACCTTGTAGCTCAACAAGTTTTAGGCACGTGTGATTCAAAGGAATCTCCTATGATGGCTTAGCGCCAAGCGGTTGACACCGTTGCCGGTCACTTCAAAGGTTATCAGGTGAATCATATTGATCGTCGAAAGAACAAGGAAGCACCTAACCCAGAGGAATAGTTGGTGGCAACTCTCCGTGCTATTCTTGATTGGACGTTGCCTCATTTAACGTATCATACTCATGGCGAGTTACCCGAGGACAAGACCTTGGTGTGGAGAATCATGAGGCAATCGAAGTCTATTTGTCAATGGCGAGTTGCATAGATGTAGTGTTGCGTTCCCCTGAAGAGGGCCAGGAAATTGTACATGAGATATACGCCGGTGACTGCGGTCATCATGCCGGATTAAAATCCTTTTTGGCCAAGACTTTCCGACATGGTTTTTTGTGGTTAACTGCTCATAAATACGCAGACGACATAGTTAGCAAGTGCAGTGGATGTTAGAAGTTCGGACGACGAGCTGATGTGTCGGCTCAGGAATTGTGAATGATTCCGTCACCTGGCCATTTGCGGTCTGGAGGCTTGATATGGTTCGGACGTTTAAGAGGTTTAAAGATAAGAACACCCACCTCTTGGTGGTGGTTGATAAATTTACCAAGTGGGTTGAGGTAGAGCCGGTCAGCAAGTGCGATGCTACAACGGCTTTTCAGTTTGTCAAGAAGTTGATCTGTCTTTTTGGTTACCCTCACAATATCATTATAGACAATGGTACAAATCTGTCCAAGGGGGCTATGAAAGCATTCTGTGAAAGTGAACATATCCGCCTTGATGTCTCCTCCGTGGCTCATCCTCAATCCAATGGTCACGCAGAACATGCTAACCAAGAAATTTTGAGAGGGATAAAATCAAGGATCATCCTTCCTTGGAGGAATTACCTTCAGTTCTTTGGAGTATCATAACAACCCCCAACAGATCAACGGACTATACACCTTTCTTCATGGTTTATGGTGCATAAGTTGTTCTCCCAAATGATATCTGCCATGACTCGCCCAGGGTGGCGACTTAGGTTGAAACTGATAATGAGACGACACGTCACAATGCACTTGATGCTTTGGATGAGGAGCGTGATCTTGCAGTAGCAAGATCAGCGATTTATCAGCAAGATCTGTGTCGCTATCATAGCCTTATAGTCAAGGAGCAAACGTTCGAAGAAGGCGACTTAGTGCTACGTCTGATTCAAGATCCGAAAAATATGCATAAGTTATCTTCCCCTTGGGAAGGACCTTTGATGGTCAGCAGGAATCTCAAGAATGGGTCATATTAATTATTGATACACGGGACAATGACAAGTCACGAACTTCTGGACACGAGACTAGTAGGCCGTGGAATATTGCTCATCTTCGGCCTTACTATACATGAGTCACTAACTCTCGTCAATGTACATACCTCTTTCATTGTATATACCTATTTAATATAATAAAGTTGGCATCCCCACAATTTGGGGCCTGTGTCGTTTTTGTACAACATGTTTTTGTGCAAAAGAGTTGATCATTCAACAGGTCACTTGGGGGCTTCCAACCCACTGTGTTTAGCTTTCATACCCTCTTGACCGGCTTCCACACCATATATGGGTTAAACCTGCCTGTTTGCAACTTGCTACTCCAGCATGTGACCCGCCGAACTCTTACCAGTCAATCTGAACTTGTCAAGACTCTTGACATGCAATAAGACCCTGAACTGGTTAAGGTTAAAACGATGGCTTATTTCATGAGAGAGCCGGATAACAGAGAGCTATGATAAACTCACCCGTCTGCTATAGTCTCTTCACTATGTGGCCGATTCGTACTCTTAATAGTCAATGTTTTTCAAGACCCTAAACTGGTTAAGGTTAAAACGACGGGTTTATGTCACGTCAGAGCCCGCTTATGGGATTTTGGGCTACTCATGCCCTGCTGTAGTCTCTCCGCTATGTGGTTCGTTCTTACTCTTAACAGTCAATCCTATTAAGACCCTGAACTGGTTAAGATTAAAACGATGGATTCATGTCATGTTAGATCCGGCTTATGAGATTTTTTGCAGTCATGCCTAGCTTCTTTTGAAGCAACAAACTTGAGTTTTTCTCAAAAATATAAAACAAGAGTTTACCTCTTTTGGGTTGTGCCTTCAAACCCGCCTGAACAATGATGGAGAATATACATATATTTTTTCCTTGTTATTTTGCAGGTATTCTTTCATGATAAGATTCTAAAGTCTTGGGATGATAGTTTATACCGACTAGGTGTTGTTCATTGCTCAAAGGACTTTTCCTACTATAACTTGCGAACAGGCATCAGGAAGTATGGTCACAACACAATATAAAAGATGGATAGCACCAAAGCAGTTGTAATATGAGTCGTTCAAATTGCAAACTTGCACGAAGGCACAATTCAGGTAATCAGTCTTTTCTACAGCTATTTAAAGGCTATGTAAAGCCCAAAATGATTGGACTAGAGTTTTTCACAAAATATTATAACCCTGCAGGGTAGCACCCTAGGTTAACTTCATCTGAGGCCCGCTCCGCATTTAGCTAATTGATGGGTCATCCCGCGACAGGTCTTCCTGGATCTAAAGGTTTTCCACATCCCAGTTGCAATTTATTAAGGCTTCAAATTTTGCTTTTTCATGCAAGATTGGAGAGGGGTCAATATCAAGGGCAGAGAGGTGCTTACGATGTTGAGGAGTTAGGTCCTTTGTTTCAAAAGTCTATGACCGAATTTGCATGTTGTTGTCATCATAAGTTGCCTGATATTTGTCAGATCTGCTCCGGTGGCAAGCCGGCTAGCCAATGCTCATGATGCCCTCATGCAACGGGCATAATCTTCTTGAGTGAACTCTGAGACGTCCTCCTTCAGCTGTGG
The DNA here is from genome assembly GCA_022496015.1 of Hordeum marinum. Taxonomy (NCBI): domain Eukaryota; kingdom Viridiplantae; phylum Streptophyta; class Magnoliopsida; order Poales; family Poaceae; genus Hordeum; species Hordeum marinum. The sequence continues at coordinate 127,900,913 of CM039676.1, read as the reverse complement.
AAAGTCGTCCTTCTTCTCTTCTGGCATAGTTTTCTTGCAATGTGACTGGTGTATTTCAGCGTTGCATTTCCGATGAGGACGGCCAGGAAATTTGACATGAGATACACGCCGGTGACTATGGTCATCACGCTGGCTCAAAATCCTTGGTGGCCCAGGCTTTTTGACATGGTTTTTTCTGGTAAACAGCTCATAAAAATGCACAGGTCATAGTTACCAAGTGCGCGAGATGTGAGATGTTTGGACGACGAGTTCATGTGCCTACTCAGGAATTATGAATGATTCCAATCGCCTGGCCGTCTGTGGTTTGGGGGCTTTGTATGGTTGCGACATTTAAGAGTTCTAAGGATAAGCAGACCCACCTCTTGGTGGCGGTTGATAAATCTACCAAGTGGGTTGAGGCAGAGCCGGTCAACAAGTGCGATGCAGCAATGACCGTTCAGTTTGTCAAGAAGCCGATCTATCATTTTGGTTAGCCTCACGATATCATTATGGACAATGGTAAAAATCTGTCCAAGGGGGCTATAAAAGTATTCTATGAAAGTGAACATATCTACCTTGATGTCTCCTCCATGGCTCATCTTGAATCCAATTGTCAGGAAGAACATGCTAACCAAGAAATTTTGAGAGGGATAAAAACCCATCTCATGGTTCCTTTGGAACGAACGTTGGGTTGTTGGGTGGAGGAATTACCTTCATTTCTTTGGAGTATCAAAACCACCCCCAATAGATCGACAGACTACATGCCTTTCTTCATGGTTTATGGCGCAGAAGCTATTCTGCCAAGAGATATCTGCCATGACTCGCCCTGGGTGGTGGCTTATGTTGAAACTGATAATGAGACGGAGCGTCACAATGCACTAGATGCTTTGGATGAGGAGTGGGATCCTGCAGCAACACGATCGGCGATTTATCACCAAGATCTGCGTCACTATCATAGCCTCAGAGTGAAGAAGCGGATGTTCCAAGAAGGCAACTTAGTGCTACATCAGATTCAAGATCAGACAAATATGCATAAGTTATCTCCCCCTCAGGAAGGACCTTTCATAGTCAGCAGGAATCCCAAGAATGGGTCATAATACCTATTGATATATGGGACAGCAACAATTCACGCACTTCTGGACAAGAGACCAGCATGCTGTCGAATATTGCTCATCTCTAGCCTTACTATACATGATTCACTGACTCTTAGCAATGTACATACATCTGTCATTGTATATACCTTTTTAATAAAATAAAGTTGGCATCCCCACAATTCGGGACCTCTCCCGTTTTTGTACAACAAGTTTTATGGACAAGAGTTGATCATTCAAGAGATCACTTGGGGGCTTCCAACCCGCTGAGTTTAGCTTTCATACCATCTTGACCGGCTTCTATGCCATATATGGGTTAAACCTTCCTGTTTGCTACTTGCTACTCCACCATGTGACCCACTGAACTCTTACTAGTCAATCAGTACTTGTCAAGACTCTTGACATTCAATCTTGCAATAAGAGCATAACTGGTTAAGGTTAAAACGACAGCTTATTTCACGAGAGAGCCGGATTACAGAGAGCTAGGATAAACTCACCCGTCTGATGTAGTCTCTCCGGTATGTGGCTGTTCTGTACTCTTAACTGACAATCTTTTTCAAGACCCCGAACTGGTTGAGGTTAAAATGACGGATGAATGTCATGTGAGAGCCGACTTATGGTATTTTGGGGTACGGATGCCCTTCTGCCGTCTCTCTGCTATATGGCTTGTTCTTACTCCTAACAGTCAATCTTGTTAAGACCCTGAACTAGCTAAGGTTAAATCGATAGATTTATGTCATGTGAGAGACGAGTTATGAGATTTTGGACAGTCATGCCTAGCTTCTTTTGAAGCAACAAACTTGAGTTTTTCTCAAAAATATAAAACAAGAGTTTACCTGTTTTGGGTTGTGCCTTCAAACCCGCCTGAACAATGATAGAGAATATACATATATTTTCTGGCTTGTTATTTTGTCGGGATTCTTTCATGATAAGATTCTAAAGTCTTGGGATGATAGTTTATCCCGACTAGGTGTTGTTCATTGTTCATAGGATTTTTCCTGCTATAACCCGCCAACATGCATCAAGAAGTATGGTCACAACACAATATAACAGATGGATAACACCACAACAGTTGGAATATGAGTCGTTCAAACTCCAAACATGCACAAAGGCATGGTTCAGGAAATCATTCTTTTCTATAGCTATTACAAGGCTATGTAAAGCCCAAAATGATTGGACTCAATTTTTTCACAAAATATTATAACCTAGCAGGGTAGCACCCTTGTTCACTTCATCTGAGTCCCGCTCCTCCTTTAGCTCTTTGACTGGTCATCCTACGCCGGGTCTTCCTTGATCTGAAGGTTTTCCACATCCCAGTTGATATTAATTAAGGCTTCAAATTGGACTTTGTCATGAAAGATTGGACAGGGGTCAACATCAGGGGCAGAGAGGTGCTTACGATGTTGAGGAGATAGGTCCTTTGTTTCAAAAGTCAACGACCGAAGTCGCACATTGTCGTCATCATAAGCCACGTTATATTTTGTCAGATCAGCTTCAGTGGCAAGCCGGCTAGCCAATGCTCTCAATGCCCTCATGCTACGGGCGTAGTCTTCTTGAGTGAACTCTAAGCTGTCGTCCTTGAGCTTTGGAAAGTCGTCCTTCATCTCTTCTGGCGTAGTCTTCTTGTAGTGGGACTGATGTTTTTCACCGTTGCGATTCCCTTGAGGAGGGCCAAGAAATTTTACATGAGATACAGGCCTGTAACTGTGGTCATCACGCCGGCAAAAAATCCTTGGTGGCCAAGGCTTTCTGGCATGCTTTTTTCTGGTTAACGGCTCACAAGGACGCAGAGGACATAGTTACCAAGTGCGGCGAGTGTCAAAAGTTCGCACGACGAGCTAATGCACCGGCTCAGGAATTGCGAATAATTCCAATCTCCTGGCCGTTTGCAGTCTGTGGGCTCGATACGGTTGGTCCATTTAAGAGGTCTAAAGATAAGAAGACCCACCTCACGGTGGCAGTTGATAAATTTACTAAGTGGGTTGAGGCAGAGCCAGTCAGCAAGCGCGATGCAGCAATAGCAGTTCAGTTAGTGAAGAATGTGATCTATCGTTATGGTTACCCTCACAATATCATTACGGACAATGGTACAAATCTATCCAAGGGGGATATGAAAGCATTATGTGTAAGTGAACATATCCGCCTTGATGTCTCCTTCGTGGCTCATCCTTAATGCAATGGTCAGGCAAAACATGCTAACCAATAAATTTTGAGAGGGATAAAACCCCGGCTCATAGTTACTTTTGAACGAATGTCAGGTTGTTGGGTAGAGGAATTACCTTTAGTTCTTTGGAGTATCAGAACCACCCCCATAGATCAATAGACTACACACCTTTCTTCATCGTTTATGGCGCAGAAGCTGTTCTCCCTAGTGATATCCACCATGACTCGCCCAGGGTGGCGGCTTATGTTGAAACTGATAATGAGAAGGCGGTTCACAACACACTAGATGCTTTGGATGAGGAGTGGGATCTTGCAGCAGCACGATCGGCGATTTCTGAGCAAGATGTACGTCGCTATCATGCCTACAGAGTCAAGACATTGACATTCCAAGGAGACTTAGTGCTATGTTCTATTCAAGATCAGATAGATATGCATCAGTTATCTCCCCCTTGGGAAGGACCTTTCATGGTCAGGTGGAATCTCAAGAATGGGTCATATTACCTATTGATATATGGGACAGCGACAAGTCACTCACTTCTGGACAAGAGACCAGCTGGCCATGGAATATTGCTCATCTCCAGTCTTACTATACACGAGTCACTAACTCTCATGAATGTAGATACATCTATCATTGCATATACCTTTTTAATGTAATAAATTTAACATCCCCATAATTCGGTGTTGGGGAACGTTGCATGGGAAACAGAAATTTTCCTACGCACATGCAAGATCTATCCATGGTCATGAGCATCTACGAGAGGGAGAGTGGATCTACATACCCTTGTAGATCGCTAAGCGGGAAGCGTTAAGAAACGCTGGCGTAGTCGAATGTCTTCACGATCCAAATCGTCGAGCGTCCCGCGATCTCATCACGATCCATCCTGCGATCCAATCACGATCCGTCCCGCGAACTCATCATGATCTATCTCGCAAACTCATCAAGATCTGTCCCGCGATCTCATTACGATCCGCCTCGCGATCTTCATCACGGTCCTTCCGATCTAGCGCCGAACGGACGGCACCTCTGCATTCAGCACACGTACAGCTTGATGACGATATCTGCCTTCTTGATCCAGCAAGAGGGAGCGGAGAGGTAGACCAGTTCTCCGGTAGTGTGATGGCACTGCGGTGATGGTGGTGGAGCAATTCCAGCAGGGCTTCGCCTAAGCACTGCAGAAAACCGATCTAGAGGAGAAACTATGCACTAGAGGAACGGGTACCACGTGGCTGAAAATCTTGTGCCAAAACCGTAAAACCCTCTAGTATATATAGGATGAGAGGAGGAGGAGGCTTGGCTCCCAAGGAGACAGCCCTTGGGTTGGCCAAACCAGGAGGGAGGAGTCCTCCTCCTCCACTCCTAATAGGATTAGGACTCCTTCCTAATTTAGCCCTTTTTCCTTTTTCCACCTTTTTTCTTTTGGGATTTTTCTTCCCAGACGCAAGGTACCTTTGTGGGACTTACTCAAGCCCACTAAGGGTTGTTATTCATCCTCCCATAGCCCATGTAGCCTCTTGGGTCGAAATACCCCTCCCAATGGTCTCCCGGTACACTACCGGCAGTCCTGATACAGTACCGATGAGCCCGAAATTTTTCGGCGACCAAAATAGGACTCCCTATATATCAATCTTTACCTCCGGACCATTCTGTAGCTCCTCGTGACGTCCGGGATCTCATTTGGGACTCCGAATAACCTTCGGTAACCACCATACATAACTCTATACTACCAAAACGTCACCGAACCTTAAGTGTGCACACCCTGCGGGTTCGAGAACTATGTAGACATGACCAAGACACCTTTACGGTTAATAACAAATAGCGGAACCTGGATGCCCATATTGGTTCCTAAATATTCTATGAAGATCTTTATCGGTCGAACATCTATGTCAAGGATTCACTTAATCTCTTATGATGTTCCATTTGTTCTTCGGTATGTTACTTGCCCGATATTCGATCGTCGGTATCTCCATACCTTGTTCAACCTCGTTACCGGCAAGTCTCTTTACTCGTTTCGTAGTACAAGATCCTGTGACTAACACTTAGACACATTGCTTGCAAGGCTTGTTGTGATGTTGTATTACCGAGTGGGCCCTGAGATACCTCTGCCTCACACGAAGTAACAAATACCAGTCTTGATGCATGCCAACCCAACAAACACCCTTGGAGATACCTATAGAGCACCTTTATAGTCACCCAATTACATTGCAATGTTTGATACACACAAGGCACTCCTCCGGTGTAAGTGCGTTGCATGATCTCATGGTCATAGGAACAGATACTTGACATGCAGAAAACAGTAGCAATAAACTGACAAGATCATATGCTACGTTTGTAGTTTGGGTCTTGTCCATCCCATCATTCTCCTAATGATGTGATCCCATTATCAAATGACATCTCATGTCAATGTCTAGGAAACCTTAACTATCTTTGATCACCGAGCTAGTCTATTAGAGGCATACTAGGGACATGGTTTTGTCTATGTATCCACACATGCATCTAAGTCTCCGATCAATACAATTATAGCATGGATAACAAATGATTATCATGAAAAAGGAAATTTGATAATAACTAATTTATTATTGCCGCTAGGGCATATTTCCGACAGCCTCCCACTTGAAGTAGAGTCAATAATCTAGTTCACATCACCATGTGATTTGCATTGTTATGATTCTAACACCCAATGAGTTCTGGGGCTCGATCATGCTTTGCATGTGAGAGAGGTCTTATAGTCAACGGGTCTACGACATTCAGATCTGTGTGTACTTTGCAAATCTCTATTTCAAACTGTAAACATTGCTACCACACTCCACTTGGTACTATTCCAAATGGCTGCTCCACTATACGTATCTAGATTGCTACTATGAGTCATCTGGATTGGTATTAAATCTTGCATCGACGTAATTCTTTACGACGAACTCTTTATCACCTCCATAACCGACAACCATCTCCTTAGTCTTTTAGTTACTAAGGATAATCTTGACTGCTGTCCAGTGATACACTACTGGATCACTTTTGTACCCCTTGACAAACTCATGTCAAGGCACACACCAGATGCGGTACACAACATGGCATAATATAGAGCATATAGCTAAGGCATAGGGGACGATGTTCGTCCTTTCTCTTTCTTCTGCTGTTGTCGAGCTTTTAGTCTCACTCAACTTCACACCTTACAAATCAGGCGAGAAATTTTTCTCTGACTGATCCATTTTGAACTCTTTCAAAATCTTGTCAAGGTATGTACTCATTGAAAGTCTCATCAAGCATCTTGATCTATCTCTATAGATCTTGATGCTCAACAATTAGGTAGCTTCATCTAGGTCTTCCTTTGAAAATCACTTTTCAAACAACCATTTATGCTTTCTAGAAATTCTACATCAGTTCCGATCAACAATATGTCAACCACATATGCTTATCAGAAACTCTATAGTGCTCCCACTCACTTTATTGTAAATACAAGTTTCTCATAAACTTTGTATAGACTCAAAAACTTGGATCACCTCATCAAAGTCTATATTCCAACTCCGAGATGCTTACTTCAGTTCATAGAAGGATCACTGAAGCTTGCACACCATTTAGCATCCTTAGGTCTGACAAAACCTTCTGGTTGTATCTCATACAACCTTTCCTTAAGGAAGGAAACGATGTTTTGGCATCCATCTGCCAGATTTCATAATTGAAAAATGCAGCAATTGCTAACATAATTCCAACAGACTTTGGCATCACTACGAGTGAGAAAATCTCATCACAGTCAACGAATTAAACTTGGCGGAAACTTCTTTGCGACAACTCGAGCTATATAAATGGTGACATTCACCATCAGCGTCTATTTTCATTTTAAAGATCCATTTGTACTCAACGACCTGCCGTCCAACGAGCAGGTCCACCAAAGTCTATAGTTGGTTTTCAAGGATCCTTTCTCAAATTTCATGGCCTCTAACCATTTGTCGGATTCCGGGTCCATCATCGTTTCTCCACAGCTCGTAGGTTCATCGTTGTCCAACAACATGACCTCCAAGACAGGGTTGTCATACCGCTCAAGAGCAGTACACATCCTTGTCAACCTACGAGGTTTGATAGTAACTTGATCCGAAGCTTCATGATCATCATAATTAACTTCCTCTTCAACTAACGTAGGCTTCACAGAAACATCTTCCTGCGTCGTGCTACTCTCTTGTTGAACAAAGGTTCAACAACCTCATCGAGTTCTATCTTCCTCCCACTCAATTCTTTCGAGAGAAACTCTTTCTCTAGAAAGGATCCGTTTTAGCAACAAACACTTTATGCTCGGATCTGAGATAGAAGGTTTACCCAGCTGTGCATAGCATATTCTATGAAGATGCATTTGTCCGCTTTGGGTTCGAGCTCATTAGGTGAAAACATTTTTCCACACAAGCGTCGCAGCCCCAAACATTAAGAAATGACAGTTTGGGTTTCTATCAAACCCTAATTCACACGGTGTCATCTCAACGGATTTAGATGGTGCCCCATTTAAAGTGAACGTAGTTGTCTCTAATGCATAACCCCAAAATTATAATAGAAAAGCGATAACAGACATCATAGCACGCACCATATCCAATATACCACAACTATGATATTCCGACACACCATGACACTATGGTGTTCGAAGTGGCGTGAGTTGTGAAACAACTTTCACATTGTCTAAAGTTGTATGCCAAACTCATAACACAGATATTCACCTCCACGATCATATTGCAGACATCTTCTTATCACGATGATCTTTAAACTTCACTCTAAATTTGCTTGAACCTTTCAAACGATTCAGACTTGTGTTTCATTAAGGAAATATACACTATATGTACTCAAATCATCAGTGAAGGTAAGAAAATAACGATATCCATCGCACACTACAAGACTCATTGGATTGCATACATCAACATGTATCATTTCCAATAAATCACTTGCCCGCTCCATCAAACCAGAAAACGGGGTCCTTAGTCATCTTGACCAAGAGGCATGGTTCGCATGTCTCAACCGATTCGAAATTGAATGAGTCCAAAGATCCATCAGCATGGAGTTTCCTCATGCATTTTATACCAATATGACATTTAGCGGCAGTGCCACAAGTATTTGGTACTATCATTATTAACTTTGTATCTTTTGGCATCAACGTTATGAACATGTGTATTACTACGATCAAGATGCAACACACCATTCTCACTGGGCGCATGACCATTGAAGGTATTATTCCTGTAAACAGAATAACCATTATTCTTGAACTTAAATGAATAACCGTGTTGCAATAAACACGATCTAATCACGTTCATGATCAACGCAAGACACCAAATAACATTTATTTAGGTTCGTCACTAATCCCAAAGGTAGAGAGAGCATGTGTTGTTGATCACATCAACCTAGGAAACATTTCCAACACACATCGTCACCTCACCCTTAGCTAGTTCTCCATTCATTCCGTAGCTTTTATTTCGAGTTACTAACATTTAGCAACCGAACCGGTATCCAATACCCAGGTGCTACTAGGAGTACTAGCAAGGTACACATCAATAACATGTATATCAAATATACTTCCGTCGACGTTGCCAGCCTTCTTATCTACCAAGTATCTAGGGTTGTTCCGCTTCAGCGACCCCTCTCCTCATAATCGAAGCACTTAGTCTCGGGTTTGGGTTCAACTTTGGGTTCCTTCGATGGAGCAACAACTGACTTGCCATCCATGAAGTTTCCCTCCTTGCCCTTACCCTTCTCGAAACTAGTGGTTTTTACTAACCATCAACAATTGACGCTCCTTCTTGATTTCTACCTTCGCGGTGTCAAACATCGCGAACAGCTCGGGGATCATTATTTCTTTCCCTGGCATTTTATAGTTCATCACCAAGTTCTAGTAGCTTAGTGAGAGTGACATGAAGAACTATATCAATCACTATCTTATCTGGAAGATCAACTCCCACTCGATTCAAGCGATTGTAGCACCCAGACAATCTGAGCACATGCTCAATGATTGAGATATTCTCTTTTATCTTGCAGGCAAACAATCTTGTTGTAGATCTCATATCTCCCAACACATGCAAGAGCCTGAGATCCTAATTTCAGCTCTTAGAACATCTCATATGTTCCATGACGTTCAAAATGTTTCAGAGCCTCAATTCTAAGCCGTAATGCATGACGCACTAAACTATCAAGTAGTCATGAAAACGCGCCTATCAGATGTTCACAACATCTACATACGACGCTAGAGGGGGTGGCGCACCGAGCGGTGCATTAAGGACATAAGCCTTCTGTGCAGCAATGAGGACAATCCTCAGATCACGGACCCAGTCCGCAATATTGCTACCACAATCTTTCAACACTATTTATCTAGGAACATATAAAAATTTAAGGGAGCTACAACGCGAGCAAGTAATCTACAACATAATTTGTAAAGACACTACTAACTATGTTCATGATAATGAGTTCAATTAATCACATTACTGAAGAACTCCCACTCAAATTGACATCCCTCCCATCATTCGAGTGATACATGATCCAAAATCACCAACTCAAGTCCGATCATCACGTGAGTTGAGGTGGTTTCAATGGTGAAAATCATCATGTTGATCATATCTACCATATGACTCATGTTCGACCTTTCGGTCTCTTGTGTTTTGAGGCATTGTCTGTACATGCTAGGCTCGTCAAGTTTAACCCGAGTGATCTTCATGTGCAACACTAGTTGCACCCGTTGTATTTGAACGTAGAGTCTATCACACCCGACCATCACCTGGTGTCTCGACACGACGAACTTCCGCAATGGTGTACACTCGGGGAGAACAATATTTATCTTGAAATTAAGTGAGGGGTCACCTTATAATGCTACCGTCGTCCTAAGCAAAATAAGTTGCATAAAAGGATTAACATCACATGCAAATCATAAGTGATATGATATGGCCATGAACTTGTGCTTTTGATCTCCATCATGAAAGCACCGACATGATCTCCATCGTCACTCGCATGACACCATGATCTCCATCATCTTGATCTCCATCAACGTGTCGCCATCGGGGTTGTCGCGCCCACCATGCTTCTACTACTATTGCTACCGTTTAGCGATAAAGTGAAGCATTACATAGCGCTAAATGATTGACATCAGGTCATACAATAATTAAAGACAACCCTATGGCTCTTGCTGGTTGCCATACTCATCGACATGCAAGTCGTGATATTATATACAAAACATGATCATCTCATACATCACATATATCTCATCATGTAATTGGCCATATCACATCACAACGTACCCAGCAAAAACAAGTTATACGTCCACTAATTGTTGTGGCATGTTTTACATGGATGCTACGGGTATCTAGCAAGAATAATTCTCACCTATAAACCACAACGGTGATACATAAGTTGCTTTTCAACCTTCTCAAGGACCGCCTTTGTCGAATCCGATCCAACTAAGGTAGGAGAAACAAACACCCTTCAGCCATCTTTGTGCAAAGAGGTTACACGTCAGTCAATGGAACCGATCTCTCATAAGCGTATGAGTAAGGTTTGTCTGGGCCGCTTCATCCTAAAATACCGTTGAACCAAAACACGACCAAGGGAGGAATCAATCTAAGCATCAACGCCCAGAAACTCTTTGTGTTCTACTCGAGATCTCATCTACACATAGACCTAGCTCATGATGCCACTGTTGGGGAACGTTGCATGGGAAACAAAAAATTTCCTATGCACACGCAAGATCTATCCATGGTGATGATCATCTATGAGAGGGAGAGTGGATCTACATACCCTTATAGATCGCTAAGCAGGAAGCGTTAAGAAACACGATTGGTGTAATCGAACGTCTTCGCAATCCACATCACCGAGCATCCCGCGATCTCATCACGATCCGTCCCGCGATCCAATCACGATCCATCCCGCAAACTCATCATGATCCTTCCCGCGAACTTATCATGATCCGCCCCGCGATCTAATCACGATCGTCTCGCGAACTTGATCACGGTCCTTCCGATCTAGCGCCGAACGGACAACACCTCCGCGTTCAGCACACGTATAGCTTGATGACGATCTCCACCTTATTGATCCAGAAAGACGGATCGGAGAGGTAGACGAGTTCTTCGGCAGCGTGACGGCGCTGCGGTGATGGTGGTGGAGCAATTCTGGAAGGGCTTCGCCTAAGCACTACAGAAAACCGATCTAGAGGAAAAACTACGCACTAGAGGAACGGGTAGCATTTGGCAGAAAATCTTGTGACAAAACCCTAAAACCCTCTAGTATATATAGGAGGAGAGGAGGAGGAATCTTGGCTCCTAAGGAGCCAGCCCTTGGGTCGGCCGAACCAGGAGGGAAGAGTCCTCCTCCTCCACTCCTAGTAGGATTAGGACTCCTTCCTAATTTAGCCCTTTTGCCTTTTTCCACCTTTTTCCTTTTGGGCTTTTTCTTCCCAGCCGCATGGGCCCTTTGTGGGCTTCCTCCATCCCACTAAGGGCTGGTATTCATCCTCCCACAGCCCATGTAGGCTCTTCGGTCGAAATACCGGTCCTGATGGTCTCCCGGTACACTACAAGCACTCTTGATACACTATCGATGAGCCCGAAACTTTTTTGGCAAGCAAAATAGGACTTCCTATATATCAATCTTTGCCTCTGGACCATTCCGTAGCTCCTCGTGACGTCCGGGATCTCATCCGGGACTCCGAATAACCTTCGGTAACCACCATACATAACTCTATACTACTGAAACGTCACCGAACCTTAAGTGTGCACACCCAGCGGGTTCGAGAACTATGTAGACATGACCGAGACACCTTTATGGTCAATAACAAATAGCAGAACCTAGATGCCCATATTGCTTCCTAAATATTCTATGAAGATCTTTATCGGTCGAACATCTATGTCAAGGATTCATTTAATCCCGTATGATGTTCCCTTTGTTCTTTGATATGTTACTTGCCCGAGATTCAATCGTCGGTATCTCCATACCTAATTCAACATCGTTACCGACAAGTCTCTTTACTCGATCTGTAATACAAGATCCCGTGACTAACACTTAGTCACATTGCTTGCAAGGCTTGTTGTGATGTTTAATTACCAAGTGGGCCCTAAGATACCTTTCCGTCGCACGGAGTATCAAATCCCAGTCTTGATCCATGCCAGCCCAACAGACACCCTCGAAGATACCTGTGGAGCACCTTTATAGTCACCCAGTTACATTGCGACATTTGATACACACAAGGCACTCCTCCGGTGTTAGTGAGTTGCATGATCTCATGGTCATAGGAACAGATACTTGACATGCAGAAAATAGTAGCAATAAACTGACACGATCATATGCTACGTTTGTAGTTTGGGTCTTGTCCATCCCATCATTCTCCTAATGATGTGATCCTTTTATAAAATGACATCACATGTCAATGGCTAGGAAACCTTAACCATCTTTGATCAACGAGCTAGTCTATTAGAGGCATACTAGGGACATGGTTTTGTCTGTGTATCCACACATACATCTAAGTCTCTGATCAATACAACTATAGCATGGATAATAAACGATTATCATGAACAAGGAAATATGATAATAACTAATTTATTATTGCCTCTAGGGCATATTTCAACATTTGGGGCCTCTACCCTTTTTGTACAACAAGTTTTGTGCAAAAGAGTTTATCATTCAATAGGTTACTTGGGGGCTTCCAACCCACTGGGTTTAGCTTTCATACCCTCTTGACCGGCTTACACGCCATATATGGGTTAAACCTGCCTCTTTGCAACTTGCTACTCCACCATGTGACCTGTCGAACTCTTACCAGTCAATCTGAACTTGTCCGGACTCTTGACATTCAATCTTGTAATAAGACCCTGAACCGGTTAAGGTTAAAACGGCAGCTTTTGTCATGAGAGATCTGGCTTATAGAGACCTAGGCTAAAATCACCTATCTGCTCTAGTCTCTCCGCTATGTGGCCCGTTCATACTCTTAACAGTCATTTCTTCTCAAGACCCTTAACTAGTTAAGTATAAAATGACGGATTTATGTCACGTGAGACCCGACTTATGGTATTTTGGGGTACTCATGCCTTGCTATAGTCTCTCCACTATATGTCTCGTTCTTACTCTTAATAGTCAATATTGTTAAGACCCTGAACTGGTTAAGGTTTAAACAACTCATTTTTGTCATGTGAGAGTCGGTTTATGAGATTTTGGGCAGTTATGCCTAGCTTCTTTGAAGGAACAAACTTGAGGTTTTCTCAAAAATATAAAACAAGAGTTTACTTCTTTTGGGTTGTGCCTTGAAAGCTGCCTAAACAATGATAGAGAGTATACACATATTTTCTGCCTTGTTATTTTCTAGGGATTCTTTCATGATAAGATTCTAAAGTCTTGGGATGATAGTTTATCCTGACTAGGTGTTGTTCATTGTTCAAAGGATTTTTTATTTTATGACCCACCAATAGCCATCAGGAAGTATGGTCACAACACAATATAACAGATGGATAGCACCAAAGCTGTTGGAATATGAGTTGCTCGAACTCCAAACGTGCACGAAGGCACGATTCAGGCAATCAGTCTTTTCTACAGCTACTACAAGGCATTGTAAGGACAAAAATGATTGGAGTCAAGTTTTTCACAAAATGTTATAACCCAGGAGGGTAGCACCCCGGGTTAACTTCATCTGGGGTCAGCTCGTCGTTTAGCTTGTTGACGGGTCATCCTGTGCTCGGTCTTAATGGATCTAAAGATTGTCCACATCCCAGTTTCTATTGATTCTTCAAATCCGGGTTCGTCATGCAATATTGGAGAGGGCTCAACATTAGGGGCAAAGAGGTGCTTATGACTTTGAGGGTTTAGGTCATTTGTTTCAAAAGTAGGCGGCCAAAGTCCCATGTTGTCGTCATCATAAGCCGCCTGATATTTTGTCAGATCAGCTTCGGCGGCAAGCCGGCTAACCAATGCTCACGATGCCCTCATTCAACAGGTGTAGTCTTCTTGAGTGAACTCGGAGCCGTTGTCCTTCTGTCGTGGAAGGTCGTCCTTCATATCTTCTCGGTTATGTTTCAAAGCGTAAGCCGATGACCGGCTCAAAGCAGCCGTGCCTTTATGGGTGAATGATTTCTTCATTTCTTCTAACGGCTAGTTTATGGTGGAGAGTCAATATAGAACAACTTTAATAAGATTTGGCACACCGTGTTCACACACAAAATCTCTGATGGTCAAAAGACTTCTAGCGTATAGTTGTTCAGTCAATGTATATAAAGACTTCATCTTGAGTAAGTTGTCATCTAGAAGCTGGCGAGTTCGTCGGCTTGCACACAGTCAAAATTTTCTAAGTCGCCAGGCGTGTCTTTATAAGAATCTTCTAAAAGAATGCTCATAATCAATGACACTTACCAAAGACACCCTCAGTCATTCAGTCTATATAATGTTTCAAACTATTCAGCTCGTCAGCAATGGACTTAAGCTGGCCCTCGTCATCCTCTGCGTGTTTGATTAAGGCAGCTTGTTCGGCTTCAATGGATTGTTTGAAGGCTTCAAAATATGCCTTGGTTTTTTCTAGATCTACTGAAGAGAGACGCCACTCTTCCTCAGCTTCAACACGGGCATCTTGGTGGAAGGCCAGATCCTTCTTAAGGTCGGTCAAGATAGACTTGGCCACATTTAAGGGTTCCTGCACAATACAAATTGTGATGTACAAGTTTACCTCCATCGTTAAAAGCCGCCAAAACATTGGACGATAGCACTTGGGGGTAATTAAGAAGGTTATTACAAGTCTCAAGGAGATTGCAGGTGATATTTTTGACACTTGGGGCTAATGTGTATCAATTCTTTCAAGGTTTATAATACAGATAAGACCCGGAGCATCTTCAAGAAGATGACCAGACCCTTGGGGGCTACACTGGGCTATACTCTATATAATATGTGTCGGCTCATTATTCGCAAAATGGCCCGACTCTTCGGGGATACACTTGGGTCTTGCTCTATTAATATAGTAGTGTCGACTCAGTATTTACATAATGACCTGAACAAGATGATTTATTGAAATCTATAAAAGGTTGATGACCCGGTTGATTTTTTGAGAAAGTAAGTCGGCTCTTGAGGGTTATGTACGGATATATAGAAGGAAAAGAAGGTTGAGTACCTCATATTTCTTCTTCATCATACCAACTAGGTTGGCCTCTATATACTGACTTGGAGAGGCGGCTCAGATAGCTAGAGTGCAGTTCATCAGCCGTAAGCTTATCCAGATTTGGAACATCGAGTTTCTCCTACTCTTTATCAGGTGAAGGCACCTCATCCAAGTCAGTACATTAGAAGGAGGGGACTGAGCACTCCAGAGATGTTTTCGGAGGGGACTGAGCACCCGCTCGTCCGGCCTCCTTGGTGTCTAGGGGGGTGTCGCCCCCAGCCTTCAGTGACCTAGGCGTTAGCCTCGATCATGGTATGCCCCCCCCGCCGCTGGTGTCTGGCTTCATAGGAGCATGCCGCGATGACACCTCCATGGCATCCCACGTCGATCTCGGTGTGGTGGGATGCGAGGCGTCCCTGCGCTCTACCAGCTCGGTAGGCGGGGTCTCCCCGTCCGATAACACCTTAGTGGGGATGATGCACGGGGGGGCTACAAAGCCAATAACCTGCAGGTTAGCACACTCTAATTTTGTTCATAATGAAAAGGAGGGTTTTTGGTTCCTAACCTTTTCGTAGGGGTATTGAACCATAGGCTCTTTCCCGGAACCTCCTCGAGGTCTTCAGATGCGGTGTGTGAGTCCGAACTACCATCAGACAGAATAACCCGCACCCGACGCGCCCTCTTCTGGATAGGAGGAGGGACCTGCTCCAGATTGTCCTAAGACACCGCTCTCTTCCTGGCACGGGGGGAATTAGCTCCCCCTCGGCATCGGCCTCGGCCTCCTCTGCTTCCTCTTCTTCCTCCTCCTCAGCCTCCTCCTGATTCGAGGAGGTGGGGGTATCCTTGGACGCGGCATCAGGCTAGTCCCTGATGCAGATGTCAGCCTGTCCTAGTTTCTTCTTCTTCTCTTTCTTTGTGGGAGCCTCGTAAGGCTTTACCACGATCATATTTGCTAACAGCCCGATCCTCTCATCTTCAGGCTGAGGCATCAGACTGTTGATGGTGACAACTTTCTTCAGCCATCTCCGCAAAGACAAATCGAATAAGGGCTTATGAGATCTCCTTATGTAATGGAGCCGACCAAGCTAGGGTGTATTGTACCTCGGATTCGGGCTTGGCGGCGTGCATACCCTTGTCCTCCTCCTCGAATGGCCATCTCTTGTGTGATTTGAAGAGCGCCTTCCACAACTTCTCCCGCGTAGTGCGGAAGAGATTCAGGACTATGGGCTCGGCATCGAATTCGCGAGCCCACAAGGGGGTGTCATGGCACTGGCATGGGAGGATGCCTCTTCGGAGCATCACCTGGAGCATGGAGCCCTCTTTGACCATGGAGCGGATGCGCTTCTACAGGTCACTGACCTCCTTGCCCGGTCACAAGACGAGGCCCTTTTTGAGCCATGAAGCCAGTATCGTGGGGGGACCGGATCTGAATGTGGCGGAGGGATGCTAATCTTCTTCTTCTGGTTCGGTGTCGTAGAACCACTCCTCCTGCCACCCCTTGATGGTGTCAATAAGGGTACCCGATGGCCACCCGGCGTGGGTGAGCTTGTCGATGATGGCCCCGCCGCTATCTGTGTGCTTGCGGCCAATATACTTGGGCTTCATGTTGAACACTTGGAGCTAGAGCCCGAAGTGAGGCTCGATGCGCAGGAAGGCCTCGCAAACAAGGATGAACGTCGAGATGTGCTTGATGGAGTTTGGTGGGAGGTCGTGGAAGTCGATGTCGTAGGAGAAGATCAACCCCTAACAGAGGGGTGGTAGGGAAAGCTCAACCCCCTGATTGCGTGGGGGATGAACATGACCCTTTCGCCTAGCTTGGGGGTGGGGATCACTTGGACCTCCTCCGCTGCGCGGTGAGGTATGTCGGCGGGGAAGTATCTGGATTTCTTGAGGTCGTGGATGTCCTCGTCGGTCACTGTGAAGGCCTCCCACTTGCTGTTGGAGCCGAAGCCCTCCATTGGTGAGCTCAGATGGGGAGGCGGAAGATTTGGATCTGGGTGTTGGAGGCTCAGAGGAATGGGAGGCATCGGAAGCAGATGGCGAGCTTGAATAGCCGTGGGGGTTTTCTTTCCCTTTTACGAGGCTTATCGATTGAGCCCTTTCTGCTGTACCACGGATCCCTCCACTTCCAGAGACGTTTGCACAGTTGCGCATGCATGATTAAACATATTCCATGAGAAACACAACACGA
Organism: Hordeum marinum; assembly: GCA_022496015.1. Classification (NCBI taxonomy): domain Eukaryota; kingdom Viridiplantae; phylum Streptophyta; class Magnoliopsida; order Poales; family Poaceae; genus Hordeum; species Hordeum marinum. Next base: position 127,883,412 of record CM039676.1, on the reverse strand, counting down.
TATGCACGTTGATAGATCATTTTGATGGAACGGCCTCGAACCACGCATCGAGTCCCTATAACTAGCTTAGTGGTCGTGGTGGGTCGTGACCTTTTATCGGAGAGGTCACTGGGGAACGTTATCTTTTCTTCCCTGACGCTTGGCCTTCAAAGCCAACTTATTTCACAGTATTCTGACGCGCCACTATTCGGAAGCTATTTGTCATCGAAGCTCGAATTCTGTTTAGCGGAAGGAACTTACCTCGCAAGCCGAAGACTTTGTTCATGAAGCAATTGGAGTTGAAGACCCTTGGCGTAGGAGGCAAGTTAGGGGCTACTGAGGGAGTCCTGGATTAAGGGGTCCTCGTGGAGACGGCCTATTCTCGTGGGTTGGACTATATGGGCTACTTATCGAACACTGGAAGATTTGAAGGCCCAGTTGCCCGCCGATCGGTATGCCCTAGACTTTAATTGCCATGCTGAATTGATGCTATGGAGATCAAAGGGTGAAATGATGCAAACTATAAATGGATCAGGTGACGAGCGCCAGAAGAGACGAACCAGTGGCAAGGACCGTCGTTGCGTCTGTGGCAGCTCACATGCAGGATGCATCACTCGGGCATCATGGTGGCGTGCATCAGCGCATGCAGACAAGATAGCTAGATCATGCCGTGCATCAGTGCATGCATGCGGTAGTTTCATCCAGCGGCCCAATAGTCCAACAAAACAACGGGCCAACGATCCAACCATCACCACCGTCGAATGCGGCCCCACTTGGCAGGTCCAACGGGCGACACAGTCTAGCGCGGCCCCACTCATCACCAGTTAACGGTACAACCATTGACCCGACGGAATCCTATGTTGTGACCCATTCTGAGGGTTTTAGACAAGGGAGTGGGGAAAAGTGAGGTAAAGTGAGGTAAAGTTAAGAACGTGGGGATGAATGAGTAAAACTAAGGAACCAGTAGCACAAGAATAGAAATCCCATATTTTTACTCATCACATTATATGAGTTTTGCTTGGAGCGTTGTTTGCTTTCTTTTGATTTTACCTCTTGTTTGCCACAATCATCGTTTGCTCGACACACATATTTGAGAGAGACACACCTTCATCATAATTTGTTAGAATACTCTATGTTCTTCACTTATATCATTTGAGCTTAGCAGTTGCCCTGATACTTCACTTATATCTACTTGAGAGTTAATAAATAATTATGGTAACTTGGATGGGTCAAAAGACTAGTCCAAAAATAATAGGTACTTAGTGAGTGATAACATAAACCATAATGTAGCACATAAAAGATAAATTGTGGGTAAATGATATTGATGTGGTAATATGAAAAGGTGCGAGTGCATCATTGTTGATTCGTATAAGTGTCGGCATTAAGAGGTGTTAACTTCTTGTTTATCTAAAAATTAGAAAGGCATGGTAAGCATGTGTGAGCTTTTCTATTCCTTGTTAAAATCCTAGTGTTGTTTCTGACCGGAGGCATGTGATGGTTAACTCCTACCAACCTCCTCCCCTGGGTCATGCGAGTAGTACCTTGATTTGTGATAAAACTAATAAAAATTTGCCATATATATACGAGTTATTTATGACTAATGTGAAATCATGGACATACGCCATCTCACCTCCTCATATTTTATAGCCTCTTCGGTACCGTGCCTTGCCCGTTCTCACCTCGAGAATCGGTGCAACCTTCGCCGGTGCATCCAAACCTCCTGATATGATATACTCTGTCACACATAGGCCTCATTATATCTTCCTCAAAACATCCACCATATCTACATATTATGGCATTTCCATGGCCATTATGTGATATATTACCATGCAAATTCGATCATCACATCATATGATGTGGGGACCCTAACTCACAAGTCGTGATCACCGAATGTACATGCTTAGTGATCCCAGAGATCAATGCTCACTAAACACACAGAAACTAAATAAAAAGAGGCTTACATCCATTATGTACCATTTCATTCCAATATGGCCTCTATGGCCATGTATTCATTATCTCGCAGCGGAAATCACCAACAATAGCGTGAACCCATGCCATATGCCTTAACCCTACAGGCATTCTGAGTGGGAAGCGTCCTAGCTCGCATGTCCGTCATCAATATAGTCTTCATGATAACTTGGTCTTTCAGGCCTGGCTAATAAAATAACTAGTGGCAAGCCAATGAGTACTTTGAATGTACACACTAGCAACCCATGTTTGGAACGAGGCAATAACAATGCATGATATAGAACTAAGTAGGTATTTTGAAGAAAGCTAATTTTGAATGCAATGACATGATCAACTAACTAGGTAAGCATGCATCAACAGTTGGCAGCTATCCATATGAACAAGTTATAGATATCATCGTAAACAGGGGGTTGAACATCTCATGCTCAGTCATCACGTCAATTCATCTGACTTATCTCAAGTGTCATCTCTGTGTCATCTACACACACCAAGTTCTGCGAAAACATCTAGACATAGTTTAAGTAGCACCACCCAACTGTCCTTGACCATGGACACGGCTATTCGAATAGTTTTACACTCAGCAGAGGTTGCACACTTTACCCACAAGACTCCGGGAACTTCCGTGTCATCCACGACTTGCGGTATATAACATACCCGAGGTAATCACCCGAACATTGCCTTTCCCCTGGCGATACTAAACAAAGAGTCCAAGTGATTGGTACCCAGCACACATGATGAACATCACTCGTAGCATCCATGCAGTGACCAACGGTGTGCCCGGTGCCTGTGAAGACATCGCATGATCGTCCATACCGGCACAACCACTTATCGAGAGTGACCACGCCACTCCCACCACTAGTAATGCGGGCTCCTTGCCAGTACCCACCAAAGTAATCAACAAAGCCCCATCCCATAGGGGTATCGCGGTAGTGCATGTAAGGTTGGGACGGTCGACAAATCTTAAATCTACTCTGTTTTCGAAAACACACACTCACTTGCTCCGGTACACCACTTCTTTCTCTAGTGGTTACCCAACTCATCATCATATCCCTCGGGCACTAGTGGCACCTGACGGTTTTTTTGAAAAGTATTTAAAATCATTTGTGTTCCCATCACCATGCGTATTCCCGATCCCACTCGCATAGCATCTACTAGCAAGCTAACTACTCCCACCCGCACAACCCTGTTAAGGAGGTAGGGTCATGCACGATGCATGTATCAACAAGAAAGTATAGGAGGCATCCCACCAAAGTGGACACCACATCATCGTGATCAATACAACAAAATAAAGTGATATATGACATGCAATAAAAGGGTTCATAGTCATGGTGAAAGGGTTGCTTGCCTGGCTCAGCAAAGTCTTCGAGGTCTTCACATGCTTCTTGTCCACTCCGAGCACTTCGTCTACTTCATCAACAATGGCCGGGAAAAACCGAATAAGCAACATAACAAGCAGAAAATAAACAACTCTATAAATAGGAGTTTTATTTTCTTGGACATCACTGGTCATAAGAAAAATAACCAAGGAGGTTTTGGTGGATATGGGTCAAGGGGGAGTTTGGAATGGTGGAAATGAAGGAAATGATGGTCCTATAAGATGCCCACAATTTTTTTTATCAAAATGATTGGAGGCACTCATCAAATAGGACATGTTTTTAGGAATATGTGGGAAGTTGTTTCACTGGATTTGGAGTTGGCATGATTTCTTAGGGATTTTTAGAGTGATCCATTCATGAAGAAATGTTTCATTATCCACATAACAGAGAAAGCATATGGAAAAATTCTCACATATTATTTCATGAGTTTAGATACACCTAGGATTTTGAATCTCTCCATTTGGAGCAATTATGAATGCTCTAGGGATTTTGCAAGGTGGTTCCATAATACAAGTTATAACAAAAATATGGGAGGATCAAAATATGCTATATGGAAAAATTGTGCAATGCACATATTTGGATTGCTCACGAATTTAGGGGTTTGTAGAAACTTGAATCACCAAATTTGGAGTTGAAAAGAATTTATTATGAATTAAACCATTCTCCGATAAAAGAAAAAGGAAAGGGAATTACCCAATGGGCCTAAGCTCTGCACCGGGCGAGGAAGAGCTACGGGGCCCGCCCAGTAGCTTAGCTTCACGTGCGCAGCTGCCATGCCGAAGGCGTATTTCGTTGAAAACGTTTCCCATGTGGGGAGGTGGCTACGGGTAGAGTCGTTTCCACGTACCCAAGGGGGCTCGGGCCGACTGGTAGCCGACAGGCGGAGCCTGCCTGTCGGGTTCATCCCCCTCCTCCCGCTCAAGCGAGGAGGGACGGAGGAGGCGCGGCGAAGCGCTGGCCGGCCCCGTCCCGGTAGTAGGAGCTACCCCCGGCGATACTCAGGCCATCGAAGAGCTCGGGAGATACTGTCGCATCCACCTAGTGGTCTCATTCCCACCAGGAAGCGCTTGGGGAAGCGATCCTTCGGCCGCAACAGGGAAAGGTGAGGACGGCCATGGAAATCGGTGCAGAGGTCACGGGAAGGGAAAAGGAGTGATGAGGGAGGCCCAGGGCAACGTGTGGTGGCTCTTGCGAGGACCAGAGGGGCTGGGAGAGGCCACTATGGTTGTATTTCGTATGGAGGACGACGGCGTTCTTCGGCCATGGACAACGAAGGAAGAAAGGGTGAGCAAGGGGAGAGGTAAGGGGGTTTGTGTGAGTGAGGAGGGGCGAAGGGATCTAAGAGGGGTGATCAGGGAGGCTTCTTATAGCCGCGGCGCCGGGACTCCGTGAACAGGGAGTTGCAGGGTCGAGGCCATTGCTAGACCCCACAGGAGCAGGTTCGGGCGTGTCTGTGAGGTTTGTGGATGAGGAACACGTCAAGGGAAGAGGAGAGAGGGAGTGAGGAAACACCAGGGCCTCGCGCATCTGAGGTCGGCCACTGGACGAGCCTAGCAGCTGTGGGCACGCGCACGAGGAGGAGAGAGATGAGGGGGACAGGGGCCTTGCGTGTCTCGGGCGTCGAGGCCGACCGTCTGGCGAAAGGGGGGGATCAAGGTAGCCGGGGACATGCATTGGGGTAGTGGTTACAGTGTGGGCGCGCACTATAGCATGCTCTGGAGTGCGACCTTTATATGCCATGGCATGCCACCTAAGTCCTGGTCACGGCCACCTTTGTCCACAAGTCCCAGGGGGATTAAACAAAGGGGGAGGGAGCATAGGATGCTCTAGAGGTGCCTTAGGTGAGAGGGAAATTGGAGAGAGAGGTCGGTTTCTTTTGTCCAGGGAATAAAAATGGAGCTTTTAGCCCCCAATCAGTGACCTGAGGCCATGGGCCCTTTACTGGAGATGGAAGGTGACCAGGGGAAGTTGAGGTAAAAGTTTGGTATTAAGGAGAATAGTGGAAGGGGCCCAAACAACAAGTTTGTTAACTTACCAGAAGGTGTTATATGTTGATTTGGGCAAGTAAAAGGAGTCTTATTGCCATCATATTTACCAGGATCAAATAGAAGGTACAAACAAGGTTGATCACCAAGTTTGATCTTATTTGAAGAAAGTTCCGAATGTAAACTTTGTAAACCCTAGGATGTGACAAAATCAGGTTTCTGTAGAACTAGGCATGCTAAACTAATCTCCTAAATGCATCACTTGGTGTGGTGGCATTATTTTGGTATTAGAGGGTGCACAAAAAATTTGGGGCCAATTGGGAAAACTTGACAATGCAAACATTACCTATTTTTGAAATCAGCAGGAAGGGTTTTGGGGGGATTGGGACAAGTTAATCTGTTCTCCTTGATGCAGCACTTGGTGTGGATCCATCAATTGATGATTACAACAAGTCCACAAAGTTTGAGATCAATAGGAGACAGTTGGCAATGTAGAGTTCCGCAAGTTTGGATCTGGATAGAGAGGGTTTTGGGATCTTTAGGTCAACCAAAACAATTGGGATTTATATGAAACTTGTCAAGATGATCACACATATCATATTTGACATGCTAATTTTTTTTTGGATTTATTTGAGAATATTTCTTATAGAAATATTTCAAATGCTTGAAATGGGCAGAAATTCTTTTGAAGGGTTTTGTCCAATACTTTGAACATGACCATGTGTTGAAACTCTCATATATGGACAATATATGTCCACTGAGTCTTCCTAATTTTTTTCAATTTTCTTTTAAGGAATTTAAATATATTTTTCCTATAACAAACCATTTCTGGCCTTATGAAAAATACTTTAAATAAAATACTAAAATAATCTTGAAAAATAATATTTGGTGTTTTTGGGAAGTCATATATATAGTGGGTTCAAATAAAGTATTTGGCTAAAGAGGATCCACCCAATTTGGGGACTTGTAGTGCAAATCTCAAATCAGGGGTTTTTGAAAACCTAATTTAAATAAATGCTTTTTGGCCAAAATATTTTTTTGTAAAAATAGTTTTAAGTCCTATTCACATGGCATGATCATTGGACAAGATTTGGGATCAAGGAAAAAGGGTTCTTGAGTGTAGGAGGATGTTTTATGAATTATGGAGCACTAGCAAGCAATCAAACAAGCAAGCAAATAACACACAAGTCAAGCATTCAAATGCACTCAAAAAAATTTAATTATCCCTAATTTTTGAGTCATGATAACTTATTCATGAGGCAAAACACAGGGTGTGACAGACCTACCCCCCTACAAGAATCTCGTCCCCAAGATTCCTCGCCTAGGCGCGGGAAAGATGCGGAAATTCAGAGGTGAGGTGGTCTCCACATTCCATGTTACTTATGCTCTGGCATGGTTTTCCTTCTGGATCTTGAAGCGCATGAAGCTATGTCTTCAAGTGTATTGTTGACCTTGTCTAAGGGTGAACGGGGTTTGAGGGAAGGCCTTGCTTGCATGTATATTCCAAAGTCAGAATATGTGGCCAAGCAGGGTGTATGTGTGTTGGTCCTGGGGTTGTTAGTGACATCTAGATATCTCATTTTATGATAGAAGGGTCGACTCTTGGTGTAGCTTCTCGTTGGCAGGGAAGTCCTCACCTTCCTTAAAGCAGGAGGTCTTTAGTCGTAGGTGGTCTCCATCCTTGAGAGTGCTGAGTGCGTCATCGTGGGCTTCTCGTCGAGATCTTCTGCTTGAGTAAGTTGTCGAGGTAGATTATTTATTCTTCTTTGGTCGTTTGTCTTCATCATCATGGACGCACGTTTTGGAGGGTCTTTGAGTGCTTGGTCTACTCGTTTCTCCGTGTCAAGGTCTGCGCTGAGTCTCCTCCCTAGGACTGAGCTTAGAGACTTGCTGTCAAAATGGGTTCTACCATCTGGGAAGGTTTCAGTGGGGTTCTAGATAAGCTGACTATCTAGAGTATAGATCAGCCATCTAATCCCCAAGGTCTGACGCTTGGCAAGTGGGGTGAACTAGCTTTGACAGGTGGTTTACCATGATCGAGTCAGGTTCACGTCCTTGATTGAACCCAAAAGGGGCTAGCAATGAGGTCATGACAGTCGCTCCACTCCGTTCCAGGCATCTGAAGGGAGTACGGACGTCATGCTCAACGGATACCTTCAAGGTGGTGGAGTGAGGGTGCCATCAACTTCTCAGTTCCATCCTAGTCAGGAACAGATAGGTGTCTACTTAAAGGAAGGGGATCTTTAATCCTCTCGATGTCCAAGGGCTTCATCGGGCTTGAACGTCGTTGCTCCTGGATATAGTCTAGTTGAGGTACCTGACAGAGGAGTGGTGGTTGACTTCTTCATTTTCGTGGCTCCGCAATCGTACTGGTTCTTCATCTTGCTTGGGCAAGGAAGTATTCTTTTGTAGGGAGGGTGCTTCAAGGGGTCCAGCTTTTTCAACGTGATCTCTTATGCTCGAGAGGCATGGCAATTGGTGTTCCTAGGGCTGGTCCAAACAGGACTAAGGTGTTCCTTCTCTTATTGGGTAAATAAGTATGTCATCCCGTAGGACAACAATCTATTTTCCGAAGTATCACATAAACACATTGCTCATGGGATATGTGACAGGAGCGGGCGTTCGTCCCGGATGGTCACTGGTATCAAGGGTTTGTGGTCCAATCTAATGGAGGTCTTCATGGTCACCTTCCTTTTTAACAGGATTGATGATGGTCGAGGTGGAGTACCGACCATAGTCTAAGGACTTATAGTCCAAGGCCTATGGTCTTAATCTGACCACGTCATGGTCCGGTAAAGCTTTGGGGTTTCAAGGAGCTTTGGATGTGAGTGAACATCTAACATCTTATCCTGAGCACAACTATTAGATGCCAATAGTACTGCCTATTACTCCAAACAAAATCACCATATATCATCAAAGGTATCATCTCATATAAGTAAACTCCAATATTACACATGCTACTCATATCTCCAAGGTTTTGAGAGAAGGACTATGCTAAAAATCTCGTATGCATACTATAGCTAACTCACATACATCCCTATATAAAAATGCTCGGGATAATTTACAAGCCGCTAAGCTTGATCATGACATTACCAATCCAGGTGTCCTTCCGACCTATCCAATGTCTAAGGTATTGCATTACTATGCTAAGGAAACACGTAATATACAAATCAAAGATCTTGTTTCATTCCTATGAATCCAACTTAATCGATCCACTAATATATTACACTATTAAATGAGCCATTTCTGCTACAAATCCAGCATCGATGGTGTCCAACATAATCTCCTCGAGTTCATATAATCCACATAGCATTACAAGGACTATTATCACAATATATCCATGAACTTCCAATCCCATGGCCAACTAAACTCCAAGGTCGAGCTTATATAGATCCCTAATTTATCCCTACCATCATCCGATTCCTTCTACTATTATCCGTTGAGAAATGTGGTATCATTATCAAGATCATTGGACTAAATCCAAATTAATTTGAACCATGTAGTTGTATTGATCTTGAGTACCTAACAGAATCACCTATTTAAATCCAAGGTTTACATCTAGTAAGAATTTCCTACTAGTACTCGAGTTATTATTGTAACATCATCGATTCTCTATCAATATCACTTGCCAAAGTCAAGTCATTTATCCACCAATGATTTCAGCTTGTGATCACAATGGTCCTACAAAATCCAGTTTGCTCAAAGGAAAGCAAGTTATGCTACTCTATAAATCTTGATCCACCAAGTTTGCCTACCAACATTAAGCCACGTAATGCACTAAGGGTCTCAACCACTACCTCAAGATATCTATTACAACCTCGTCAAGCGATTGTCCATGAATAGCATATCCTCATAATGATCCTTCCTATGGCATCAAGGTTCTAGTGCTAGCGTAGGAATGAAGGATGTTTGTTCACTATGATCATAGCTCCATAATGAACCCAATCCAAGGCAGGGGTTATTGAAGCTCAATAAGTGCTCTGGCAAATCAGTGTATTAAACACGTTATCAGAGGCTTGAGCTAGGGAAGCTCGTGAGGTCAAGGTTGTGCTAGGGAGGGGTTCCCATTCTTGAGGAAAAGTATAACTCTACAGGGTTGCATCTGGTTGAGTACGTTGTAGTCATAGTCTTCAACACCAGCTATGCGTGAAGGTGGATCCTTGGTGCATCTTCTCTTGCTGGTCTTCAGTTAATGAGAGGAGGAAGAGGGAAAGTAGCATATAGGAGAGTTCCTAAGGGGTTGGTATAGTGCAAGTGTGTTGAAACAAAGGTCGAAGGACCAACACATATATTGAGATAAGGGGGGTATTTAGTCTCGTACTTTTTGCCTGGGACAAACTGCAACTTTCACCAAAAACATAAATAAGAAAAAACAAGCAACACACAATTATGGTTCTATCCGAACCATCATACAAACTCGTGCTTGCTTCGTGTCTTGGAGAGGAGTCCGCTTAGTATTCTAAGTCTTCTTCAGGTGTCACTATGTCTTTGGTTGTTGTTCATAAAAACGATCCTGGTTGCGCTTGAAGATTCCTTGATGACTTTGGGTCTGTTTAGTTGATGTCAAAGGTGATTTTTCACGGCTATTGTTGGCAAGGTCTTCTGGTTTCCTCGTGATCGTGACAATGCTTTCTTGTCTCTTGAGACGTCGAGCATTCCAGGTAGGCAACCTTTTGTGCACTGCCATCAACAAGGCATGGTAGAGTTGTATCCTGCCAGTCATGTTAATGATATCATCGGCACCAAGAGCGGGGAATGAGGAGAACCGTTTTCCTACTCACTATAGTGAGGCAGACCAAATGGCGAGGTTCTCATACACCGGTGGTTACCGATATAACAACGAAAAGGACAGGGTTGCTCTGTTAGCGATGCATATCATGACATTGCAGGTCTTGTGCCCTGGTCATCGAAGGCCAAGGTGGAATCATCATGGGGCTGTGTCAAGAGTGTTACTATCATCTAAGTCTTGACATCATCATTCTTTGAGAAGGTATCTTCTATTGGTAGCTCCTTGTCTAGTGTCGCCAACATGGGTCCAAGATATGTTCGCAATCGTCTGTAAAGGTGGCTTCCTTCCAGGTTACCCATGAGGATTACAAGGAACCCCTTGGTTAGGGGCACAAGGGTACTAGCGACCATTTGCATAGTTTTTGAAAAGCAGACGAGGAGAGCTAAGACAATAGGGGTGGAAGTGCTAAGGCAAAAACATTTGCTTGCTTTGAAAATTTAGGAGATATGATAAATATAGAGGCTTTGTAGGTAATTTTGAAGGGTCTAGAAAAATTATTTTGTCGTAACTAACGTCCATGCTAACTAAGGGCTTCCTACAGTCAGGATGGCTCTGATACCAGCTTTGTGGGAACCCCGACTCATAAGTCGTGATCATCGAATGTATGTCATCCCAGAAATCAATGCTCGCTAAACACACAAAAACTGAATAACAAGAGTCTTACATCTCGATTACATACCGTTTCATTCAAATATTGCCTTTATGGCGATATCTTTATTATCTCGCAGCAGAAATCTCCAACGATAGCATGAACCCGTGCCATCTGCCTTAACTCTACAGGCATTCTGACTAGAAGCGTCCTAGCCCGCATGTCCGTCACCAAGATAATCTTCACCACAACCTGGTCTTTCCAGCCTGGCCAATAAAATAACCAGTGGCAATCCAATGAGTACTTTGAATGTACTCGCAAGCAACCCATGTTTGTAACAAGGCAATAACAATGCATGATATAGAACTAAGTAGGTATTTTGCAGAAAGCTAATTTTCAATGCAATGACATGATCAAGTAACTAGGTAAGCATGCATCAACAGTTGGCAGATATCCATATGAACTAGTTATAGTTATCATCATAAACAGGGGGTTGAACATCTCATGCTCAGTCATCATGTCAAGTCATCTAACTTATCTCAAGTGTCATCTCTGTGTCAACCACAGACACCAAGTTCTGCGAAATGATCTGGACATAGTTTAAGCAGGACCACCCAACTGTCCTTGACCATGGACACAGCTATTCGAATAGTTTTACACTCTACAGAGGTTCCACACTTTACCCACAAGACTGGGGGGACTTCCGTGTCATCCATGACTGGCTGTATCTAACATACCCGAGGTAAGCACCCGAACATTGCCTTTCACTTGGCGATACTAAACAAAGATTCCACTCGATTGGTACCTACCCCACATGATGTATATCACTTGTTGCATCCATGCAGGGACCAACGGTGTGCCCAGTGCCTGTGAAGACAGCGCATGATCGTCCATACCGGCATGACCCCGTATCGAGAGTCACCATGCCACCCCAGCCACAAGTAATGCGGGCTCCTTGCCAGTACCCATCAAAGTAATCAACAAAGCCCTGTCCCATAAGGGGTATCGTGGTTGTGCATGTAAGGTTGGGACGGTCGACAGATCTTAAATCTAATCCGTTTTCGAAAACACACACTCACTTGCTCCGGTACACCGCTTCTTTCTCAAGTGGTTTCCCAACTCATCATCATATCCCTCGGGCATTAGTGGCACCCGACGGGGTCTTTGAAAAGTCTTTGAAATCATTTGTGTTAACATAACCATGCAAATTCCCGATCCCACATGCGTAGCTTGTACTAGCAACCTAACTACTCCCACCCGCACAACCCTCATAAGGAGGTAGGGTCATGCAGGATGCAAGTATCAACAAGAAAGTATCAGAGACATCCCACCAAAGTGGACACCACATCATCATGATCAATACAATAAAATAAAGTGCTATATGCCATGCAATAAAAGGGTTCATAGTCATGGTCAAAGGTTGCTTGCCTGGCTCAGCAAAGTCTTTGAGGTCTTCACATGCTTCTTGTCAACTTTGACCACTTCGTCTGCTTCGTCAACTATCGCCAGAAACAATCGCAATAAGCAACACAACAACCAGAAAATAAAGTGCTCTATAAATAGGAGTTTTATTTTTCATGGACATCTCTGGTCATAAGAAAAATAACCAAGGAGGTTTTGGTGGATGTGGGTCAAGGGGGAGTTTGGAATGGTGGAAATGAAGAAAATGATATTCCTATAAGATGCCCACAGAAACCATTTTTATAAAAATGAGTGCATGCACTCATCAAATAGGGCATATTTTTAGGAACATGTGGGAAGTTGTTTACTGGATTTGGAGTTGGCATCATTTCTTAGGGATTTTCAAAGTGATCCATTCATGAAGAAATGGTTCAGTAATCCACATAACAGAGAAAGCATGTGGAAAAATGCTCACATATTAGTTTATGAGTTTACATACACCTAGGATTTTGAATCACTCCATTTGGAGCTATTATGAATGCTCTAGGGATTTTGCAAGGTGGTTCCATAATACAGGTTATAACAAAAATATGGGAGGACCAGAATATGCTATATGGAAAAATTGTGCAATGCACATATTTGGATTTCTCATGAATTTAGGAGTCTTAGAAACTTGAATCACCAAACTGGGAGTTGAAAAGAATTTATTATGAATTAAACCATTTCTCTGGTAAAAGAAAAAGGAAAGAGAATTACCAATGGGCATGAGCTCTGCATCGGGCGAGGAATAGCTACTGGGCCGGCACAGTAGCTTAGCTACGCCTACGCAGCTGCCATGCCGAAGGTGTATTTCTGTGAAAACGTTTCCCACCTGGGGAGGCAGGTGCGGGCAGAGTCGTTTCCACTTACCCAAGGGGTCCCGGCCGATTGGCCATCGACAGGCAGGGCCCGCTTGTCGGGTTCATCCCCCTCCTCTCGCTCGAGCGAGGAGAGATGGAGGAGGTGCGGCCGAGCGCTTGTCGGTGCTGTCCTGGCGGTAGGAGCCACCCACGACGATACTCCGGCCACCGGAGTGCTCGGGAGATATTGCCGCATCAACCTAGGGGTCCCATTCCCACCGGGAAGCTCTTGGGGAAGCGATCCTTCGGCCACGGCAGGGACAAGCGACGGCGGCCGTGGAAATCGGTGCAGAGGTCACGGGGAAGGGAAAAGGTGTCATGGGGGAGGCCCAAGGCAACGTGTGTGGCTCTTGCAAGGACCAGACAGGCTGGGAGAGGCCAACATGGCTGTATTTTGAGTGGAGGCCACCGGCGTTCTTTGGCCATGGACGACGAAGGAACCAAGGCAGAGCAAGGGGAGAGGTCCTGGGGGTTTGAGGGAGTGAGGAGGGGCGAAGGGATCTGAGAGGGGTGATCAGGGAGGCTTCTTATAGCTGCGGTGTCCGGGCTCCATGGACAGGGAGTTGCAGGGTCGAGGCCATTGGGAGAGACAAAGGAAGAGAGGCAATAGCACCATAACGCCCTTGCGAGGCAACTCATCACTATATTAATTTGTCAAACGTTGTGTTTGTATCACCTTGTCATGTTTTGATTTGTAAAATTTGGAGCCAATGAAAACTTTTCAATGCTTGTGCTTGTTTGAATTGTTGCTTGCTTGCTTGTTGATTGTTGTGTACGGCACTCTTGGATTCTATCCCTCTTCATACTCATCTTCCTTGACCCAAACTTCTTGCCCAATGATCATGCCATGTGAATAGTGCCCAAAACTATTTTTACCAAATTTTATTTTGACCAAGAAGGATATGTTCAAATTAGGTTTTCAAAAACCCCTAAAATGAGGTTTGCACTACAAGTCCTCAAATTGGGTGGATCCTTCTTCCCCAAAGGCTTTACTTCAAACCTAGTATATATAAGACTTCCCAAAACCACTAAATATTAATTTTAAAGATTATTCTTATATTTTATTTAAGGGATTTTTCTTAAGACCAGAAATGACTTTTCATAGGGAAAAAATTATCTAAATGCTTTTAAAATATTTTATAAAATTTGGGGAAACTCAGTGGACATATATTTTCCATATATATTAGTTTCCACACATCGGCATGTTCAAAGCATGGGCAGAACCCCTCAAAACCCTTTCTGTTCAAGTCAAGCTTTTGAAATATTTCTATAAGAAATATTCTCAATAAATTCCAGGAAAATTCCAGCAAGTAACAATATCATGGGTGATGATCTTGCAAAGTATCATCTCAATCCAAGTTTATTTGGTTCACCAAATCATCCCAAAACCCTCCCTGTCTAGAATCAAATTTGAACAACTTTAGATTGTGAAGTTTCTCTCCTTGACCCCAAACTTTGTGCACATGTTCTAATCGCCAAATGGCGACGCTAAACTAAGTGGTGCAGCAATGGCACTAGCTTAACATGACTAGATCTACAGAAACCAGATTGTGTTGATTTCTAGGGTTCTACAAAGTTACATTGTGAGGTTTCCTCAAACCATCTCAAACTTGGTCATCAGGCCTATTTTCAACTAACATTTGACCCTGTAAAATCTCATGGCAAGCAAAGTCCATTTGCTTGCCCTAATCCCCATCAAACACCTTTTGGTACATACTAGAAACTACTATCTTGACCGTTTCTACTCTTCCCCTTGCCTCCAAATCTTTATTATAGTTGCTCCATCACCTCTTACCCCTCTAGTAAAAACCTCAAGGCCATAAGTCACTGGGAGATGGGGTAAAATCCCCATTTACCCCTTAGTTTCACCATGGCAGCATCTTTTCTACCTCTCCCCCACCCCATTTCTTTTTCTCCTAGCCTCCCCTCGCTCCTAGAGCATCTCCAGAACATCCAAAATATCATGGATATGCAGGCGCGCGTCCAGAGCAAGTAGGCATGCTCTGGAGCACGCTATAGTGCATGCACGCACTATGGCTGCACCCATCACGAGCCATCTGACAGCCTGGGGATGCGGGAGCATGTCCCCATGCCACCCCTCGATGTCCGCAAGACACTAGGTGGTAGGGCCCCTCCTTGCTCCTCCTTTGCTGCCATCCTTCGGTCGCGCATGGCACCACCCGAGCCAGCCAATGGAAGAGCTCTCACGCGCAGGCGCTAGAGCCCTTCCCCGCTCTCTCTCTCCCTTCCAGTGATGTGCACCACACCCAGGAATGCCCGGGACACACTCTCTCCCTCCATCGTGCCCTGTAGCGAGCGCCCCGTCCTCACTCGTGAACCACGCCCTTGGTGCAACGGCGCCTGCCTATACAAGGCCCTTCACCAAGCTCCCGCCGCTCTCCCCTTGCTCTCTCCTCCCCTCAGCCGCTCCCTAGTGCCCAACCCCTCATTCCCATGGTCAGGAGCTCTAGCCCGAGCCAAAACATCGCCGCCGTGCGGGTTTTCTCCCCGCCGGCGATTCCTTCCCTGTCGACGACACCCTCGGCCACCCAACGACACGCGGGAAGCCCCTGAGCGCGTCGGTGCCCTCCGCTTGAGCCGCTACGGCCTGTAACCCTGCCGGTGAGCCTCCCCTGCTCTCTGTCGCGAGGTGAGGGATGACAGGTTGGCCCCACCTATTAGACCCTCCCCCTCCCCCTCTCTCGCTATCAAGTAGGGCATGCGGGCAGGTTTAAAAATAAACCTGCCGCGCGCGGCATCTCGCCCTGGGTCGGTTCCCCTTTTGGGACGGCTCGGCCGGGTGCTTTTGCCCGAGAGGCACAATGCCTTTTTTCCTTTTTCTTTTGTTCCTCTATTTTCCAAAAATTCCATAGAATTGAATATTAATGTAATTCCAAATATTCTTCCACCTAAAATCTTAGAATATTCCCTAGAATTTAATAGTGCCTTTTGTGTAATTTTTGAAAATCTTTTATATACTGTTTTATTTTAAAACCCCTATTTGGCATTATTAGCCCCTATTTTAAATAGTTTTGAAAACTTTGTGAACTTCAAAACCCTAGACAAATATCTTTGTATAGCTTGTAGTATTTATCAGAGTAGGGTAGCATTTTTAATAGTAGCTTGTGTGCTCTGTTTTTGTGTGATTCTTATTTTTATCACTATTTATCGCGGTGATAGATTGCACTATTGACGAGGGTGTTGGACCCGAAGACTTTGAAGACACTAAAGACTTCGTTGAGCCAAGCAAGTAGCCCTTTGACAATGTTAAGAAAGTTTTCCATGCATGACATATAGCACTTGTTGTTTCGATGGTTGATCATGATATGGTGCTCCCCCTTTGATGGGTCGCCTCTGATGCTTTTACCGTTGACACTTGCATCATGCATGACCCTACCACCTTATGATGGTTATGAGGGTGGGTGTAGATAGGATGCTAATAGATGCTACACAAGTGGGTTGGGTTTTATGCATAGTGATGGAAAGGAAGGAATGATTTCAAACACTTTTCGAAAACCACGTCGGGTGCCACTAATGCCCGAGGGAGAAGATGATGAGTTGGGTAACCACTTGAGAAAGAAGTGGTGTACCGTAATAAGTGAGTGTGTGTTTTCGAAAATGGAGATTTTTAAGGTTCGCTGACCGTCCCGACCTTACATGCGCAAGCATGATACTACTTATGGGATGGGGATTTGTTGATTACTATGGTGGGTACTTGCAAGGAGCCCGCATTACTAGTGGCACGAATGGCGTGGTCACTATCGATACGGGGTTGTCCCGGAAGTGCGAGGCCACGCGCTGTCTTTACAAGCACCGGGCACACCATTGCATGCCCTCATGGGTGATACGTGTGATGTATATCATGAGGGATGGCACCAATGAGTGGACTCATTTTTAGAATCACCATGGGAAAGACAAAGTTCGGGTGCTTACCTCGGGTATGTTATATACCGCGAGTCGTGGATGACACGGAAGTTCCCCGAGTCTTGTGGGTAAAGTGTGCAACTTCTGCAGAGTGTAAAACTATTTGAATAGCCCTGTCCGCGGTCATGGACAGTTGGAGGTCATTCTTAAACTATGTCCGGATGTTTTCGGAAACTTGGTGTGAGTGTGTGTGTGTCGGTGACAAAGAGGTCACTTGAGCTAACTCCGATGACTTAGCTTGACGATTGACTAAGTCCGATGACTTACCATAATGAATGAACATGAGATGTTCAACCCCAGCTTATAATGAGGTCTGTAAGTAGTTCATATGGGTATCTGCCAACTGATGATGCATACTTTCCTAGTTACTTGATCATGTTATTGCATTCAAAAATTGGCTTTCCCCAAATTACCTTCTTAATGCTATGTCATGCATCACCATTATCTTGTTCTACAACTTGGTTTGCTTGCGAGTACATTCAAAGTACTCATTGGCTTGCCATTGGTTATTTAATTGGCCAGGCATGGAAGAACATGAAGATGTTGAAGAGTTCGTTGGTGACGAACATGCGAACTAGGACGCTCCCCAATCAGAATGAATGTAGGTTAAGGAAGATGGCAATGGATTCACGCTTTCGATCAAGATTTCCGTTGTTGGTTTTGTTTAAGTGTTTGGCCCATGTGGCCTTATCTATGTAAGGCGAGACCTTCATGGTCTTTATTTATGTAACACGCTAAATGTGATGTAAGACTCTTGTTATTCAGCTTCTGTTTGTTTAGAGGGCATTGATCTATAGGATCACTATACATGTGCATTCGGTGATCACGACTTATCAGTTGGTGTCCGCACAAAGCTGGTATCAAAGCCATCCTGACTGTCGGATGCCCTTAGTTATCATGGACGTTAGTTAGGATAATACCGTTTTTGAAACTACACCTAGCACCTTTAGTTAGGAACTATGTACTATTTACCTCTTCTATTCTTCACACAACACTTTGCTGACTCCCCTCCCTTCAAACCTTTGTACATGGCTGTTGTACCCGAAGCCTTCCTGACATCCGGCTTTCCCTTATTCCTTGGGGATAGCCTGGAGAAGTGCCAGTTTTGCCAACCACCCATTTTCCTCTACCACGAGCACTGGGTCGATGCCGTCATGAAGGAGTACCAAGTGGATGTAGTCGTGAAGGCAAATGACTCCCTGACCAGTTGGTTCTTTGAAGGACCACAGATGGAGACCATGATACTCGCAGTCGAGACAATTGCACGCAAGGCACTTCTGCACCTGCGAGACATCATTCCAGAGATGGCTGATGAGCCGGCTACTCACTACCTTCCTTTCACGAAGGATGGTCTTGGCAAGAGTTGGACGTTGATTCCCTCCAAGGAGGATGGCACACCACTCAGGTTCCAGGCCTACTTCAGCCTCTCCGTCGATATTCTGGTTCACCACTTGATGAAGGAGTCCGTGAAGCTCCGCGAGGAACTTCTCCACACTCGAGAGCTACTTCGGCAAGCCAAGACGAAGCCAGACAAGATTAAGAAGGATGGAGCCCCCAAGGGACGACCAGCTGTCGCTTACAGAGGTGTACTCCTAGCTAGAGATGCACCTATACGCCGTCATTGCATGAGTGCGAAGGAGTACCGTGAGCTCTTCATCGAACCGTCGATGAAGCATCGTCTGGGATGGACCACCTCGCTCCTCGACCCCTTCGACCGGGAATGATGCTCGTTCAGATGATGAACACGAGGAAGAACCAGAGGAGCGTGACTACGAGACTGAGCACTCCACCACCTGAGTCCGAGAACCCTTAGGGTAGGATCAGTCATGTACCCTCATGCGAAGTCGAGTCCGTGTAATGGTTTATATGATCCCATGTGTGCTTGTTGTTTGTTTTGTAGTTTGTGCTCCGATGCAAGTCGCGCTTTTGCCATAGGCAACATGTAAGCGACCGCATCGTCTATCTTAATATAGTGATGGTATTTCAACCTATGTTTTACTACACTTGCACTCGACCAACCCCCTAGGCACGCTTTTCCATTGTTGCTTTTCCTCACGTCTATACTAGTTGTTTGACTTGGCTCCTCCAAACAGCATGGTGACTGCTACTCGCAGCAGCTCCTTCGCCAACCCTGAGGCCGGCAACTCAAGCCAGCAACAGGGAGCTAGCGGGGCTGCTCATGCTGGAGGACGCCAGTAGCAGCCACATGACGACATTTCCCCGCCACCACCTCCATCGGAGAACATGACCATAGCCCAGTTCCTCCAAGTTCTCTGGGAGGAATGCCAAGCCAACAATGCTACTATCGAGCAGATGGCTCAGGCCCTTGTGAACAACCAGCAGCAAGGCAGGAACGGCAATGGCTCCTCCACACTGTTTGAGTTCATGAGGAATTCGCCCCCAACCTTCACCGAGATTGCTGAACCTCTGGATGCTGACGACTAGATCCACACCATCGAGGAGCTCCTTGCATTAGTCAATTGCAATGAGGACCGTGAGAAGGTTCTTTATGCCTTTCACTAACTCGGAGTTACCAGCCGAGCTTGGTGGGATGGATTCAAGGTCATGCAAGGTGAGTGTGTGATCACTTGGAATGACTTCAAGGAAGGATTCCGCACCGCCCACATTCCTTCTAGGATAATGGCTATCAAGAAGAGAGAGTTCCGAGCGCTGAAGCAAGGAAGTGGCTCTGTCAAGGAGTACCTACAGAAGTTCAACCTATTTTCAAGGTATGGACCTGAAGATGTCAACACGAAGGATGCCAAGAAGGAACGCTTCATGGAGGGACTTCAACAGGCCCTGCAGTATCAACTCATCGGCTGCTACTGTCGTACCTTCTTCGACCTGGTGAACAAGGCTCTCATGCTGGAAGAGAAGCGTTGTGTCATAAAAGACACTCGCAAGCGCAAGATGATCAGCAAGGGTAGCTCCAGCAACCAGTAGCCTCACCCCTGGTAGCCAGCCCTAGCCAAGCTGACCTATCAGCCACATCAGGCTAGACCTCATGCGCCTCGTCCGAGCTACAAGCCTCAGTAGTATGCCAATCCTAGGCCAGCTTAGAACAACCCCAATAACAACAACAGTGGCAGAAACTTCAACTACATCCCCGGGCAAGTCACTTGCTTTGGATGTGGTTAGTCTGGACACATCTGTAAGCTCTACCCCAACAAGAATCGAGATGCACCACGCCCCAATGGGCCAAACCAAGGTCAAGGCTATGGAGCACCACCAAGGAACCCAGCTCCCCGCAACCAGCCCAACAATGGCAAGGGTCGTGTGAATCACGTGACCGCAAAGGAAGCCCAGGAAGACCCGGACGTCATACTAGGTACATTCCTCGTCAGCTCAACCCCAACAACGGTACTGTTTGATTGTGGAGCTTCGCATTCCTTTGTCACCCAAAAGTTTTCCTTAGAGAGTGGCATGAAACCTACACCCTGTTGGGGAACGTCGCATGGGAAACAAAAAATTTCCTACGCACACGCAAACCTATCCATGGTGATGAGCATCTACGAGAGGGAGACTGGATCTACGTACCCTTGTAGATCGCTAAGCGGGAAGCGTTAAGAAACGTGGTTGGTGTAGTCGAACATCTTCGCGATCCAAATCGCCGAGCGTCCCGCGATCTCATCACGATCCGTCCCGCGATCCAATCACGATCCGTCCCGTGAACTCATCACGATCCGTCCCGCGATCTCATCACGATCCGTCTCACAATCTTGATCACGATCTGTCCCGCGAACTCATCATGATCCGTTCCGCGATCTCATCACGAACCGTCTCGCGATCTCGATCACGGTTCTTCCGATCTAGCGCCGAACGGACGGCACCTCCGCGTTCAGCACACGTGCAGCTTGATGACGATCTCCACCGTCTTGATCCAGCAAGAGGAGGTGGAGAGGAGAGAGAGTTCACCGGCAGCGTGACGGTGCTCCGGTGATGGTGGTGGAGCAATTCCGGCAGGGCTTCGCCTAAGCGCTGCGGAACTACGATCTAGAGGAGAAACTATGCACCGGTGGAACGGGTAGCACGTGGCCGGAAATTCTGTCCAAAAACCACCCAATCCACTAGTATATATAGGAGGAGAGGAGAGGAGAGGAAGCCAAGGCCTTTGGGTCGGCCGAAATAGGAGGTGGGAGCAATCCTACTTCACCTCCAATCCTAGTTGGAGTAGGATTGCCTCCTATTGGCTGATTTTCCACTTTTTGCTTTAGGACTTTCTCTCCTGCGCCATGGGCCTTTGTGGCTGTTTTCCCAGCCCACTAAGGGATGGTTATTATTATCGCACAGCACATGGACCTCTTCGGGTCGAAGTACCCCTCCCGGAGGTCCCCCGGTACACTACCGGCACTCCCGGTACACTACCGATACTCCCGGTACACTACCCATGAGCCCGAAACTTTTCCGGCGACCAAACTGGGACATCCTATATATGAATCTTTACCTCCGGACCATTCCGGAGCTCCTCGTGATGTCCGGGATCTCATCCGGGACTCCGAACAACCTTCGGTCACCACCATACATAACTCTCCACTACCGAAACGTCACCGAACCTTAAGTGTGCAGACCCTTCGGGTTCGAGAACTATGTAGACATGACCGAGACACCTCTACGGTCAATAACCAATGGCGGGACCTGGACGTCCACATTGGTTCCTACATATTCTACGAAGATATTTATCGGTCGAACCTCTATGTCAAGGATTCAGTTAATCTCGTATAACGTTCCCTTTGTTCTTCGGTATGTTACTTGCCCGAGATTCGATCGTCAGTATCTCCATACCTAATTCAACCTCGTTACTGGCAAGTCTCTTTACTCGTTCCGTAATACAAGATCCCATGACTAACACTTAGCCACATTGCTTGCAAGGCTTGTTGTGATGTTGTATTACCGAGTGGGCCCTGAGATACCTCTCCATCACACGGAGTAACAAATCCCAGTCTCGATCCATGCCAACTCAACAAACACCATCGGAGATACCTCTAGAGCACCTTTATAGTCACCCAGTTACGTTGCGACGTTTGATACACACAAGGCACTCCTCCGATATCCGTGAGTTGCATGATCTCATGGTCATAGGAACATATACTTGACATGCAGAAAACAGTAGCAATAAACTGACACGATCATATGCTATGTTTCTAGTTTGGTACTATCATTATTAACTTTGTATCTTTTGGCATCAATGAACATGTGTATTACTACGATCAAGATTCAACAAACCATTCTCACTGGGTGCATGACCATTGAAGGTATTATTCATGTAAACAGAATAACCATTATTCTTTAACTTAAATGAATAACCGTGTTGCAATAAACACGATCTAATCACGTTCATGCTCAACACAAAACACCAAATAACATTTATTTAGGTTCGTCACTAATCCCGAAGGTAGAGAGAGCATGCGATGTTGATCACATCAACCTTGGAAACATTTCCAAGACACATCGTCACTTCACCCTTAGCTAGTGCTCCGTTTATTCTATAACTTTTATTTCGAGTTACTAACATTTAGCAACGGAACCGGTATCCAATACCCCAGTGCTACTAGGAGTACTAGCAAGGTACACATAAATAACACGTATATCAAATATACTTCTGTCGATGTTGCAAGCCTTCTTATCTAGCAAGTATCTAGGGTTGTTCCACTTCAGCGACCGCTCTCCTCATAATCGAGGCACTTAGTCTTGGGTTTGGGTTCAACTTTGGGTTGCTTCACTGGAGCAACAATTGAATTGCTATCCATAAAGTTTTCCCTCCTTGCTCGTGCCCTTCTAGAAACTAGTGGTTTGACTAACCATCAACACTTGACCCTCCTTCTTGATTTCTACCTTCGTGGTGTCAAACATCGTGAACAGCTCGGGGATCATTATTTCTATCCTTGGCATTTTATAGTTCATCACCAAGTTCTAGTAGCTTAGTGATAGTGACTTGGAGAACTATATCAATCACTATTTATCTGGAAGATCAACTCCCACTCGATTCAAGCGATTGTAGCACCCAGACAATCTCAGCACATGCTCAATGATTGAGCTATTCTCTTTCATATTACAGGCAAAGAATCTTGTTGGAGATCTCATATGTCGCAACATGGGCATGAGCCTGAGATCCTAATTTCAGCTCTTAGAACATCTCATATGTTCTGTGACGTTCAAAACATTTCGGAGCCTCAATTCTAAGTCGTAATGCATGACGCACTAAACTATCAAGTAGTTATCAGAACGTGCTTGTCAGATGTTCGCAACATAACAAACAACGCTAGAGGCGTTGGCGCACCGAGAGATGCATTAAGGACATAAGCCTTCTATGTAGCAATGAGGACAATCCTCGGATCACAGAGCCAGTCCACAATATTGCTACCATCATCTTTCAACTCTATTTCTCTAGGAACATATAAAATTCAAGGGTGCTACAGCGTGAGCTAGTAATCTACAACACAATTTGCAAAGATACTACTGACTATGTTCATGAGTTGAATTAATCATATTACTTAAGAACTCCCACTCAAATTGACATCCCTCCAGTCATTCGAGTGCTACATGATCCAAATTCACCAACTCAAGTCCGATCATCACATGAGTTGAGGTGGTTTCAATGGTGAACATCATCATGTTGATCATATCTACTATATGACTCATGTTCGACCTTTCGGTCTCTTGTGTTCCGAGGCCAAGTCTGTACTTGCTAGGATCGTCAAGTTTAACCCGAGTGTTCCACATGTGCAACACTGGCTTGCACCCATTGTATGTGAACGTAGAGTCTATCACACCGGATCATCACGTGGTGTCTCAACACGACGAACTTTTGCAATGGTGCACACTCGGGGAGAACACAATTCATCTTGAAATTTAAGTGAGGGATCACCTTATAATGCTACCGTCGTCCTAAGAAAAACAAGGTGCATAAAAGGATTAACATCACATGCAAATCATAAGTGACATGATATGGCCATGAACTTGTGCTTTTGATCTCCATCGTGAAAGCACCGACATGATCTCCATCGCCACCGGCAAGACACCATGATCTCCATCATCTTGATCTCCATCAACGTGTCGCCATCGGGGTTGTCGCACCCAACATGCTTCTACTACTATTGCTACCGTTTAGCGATAAAGTAAAGCATTACATAGTGCTTAATGATTGACACGCAGGTCATACAATAATTAAAGACAACCCTATGGGTCCTGCCGATTGCCGTACTCATCGACATGCAAGTCGTGATAATCTATACATCACATATATCACATCATGTAATTGGCCATATCATATCACAACATACCCTACAAAAACAAGTTAGACGTCCTCTAATTATTCTTGCATGTTTTACGTGGATGCTACGGGTATCTAGCAAGAACAATTCTCATCTACGCAAAAACCACAACGGTGATACGCTAGTTGCTTTAAAATCTTCTCAAGGACCGCCTTTCTCAAATCCGATCCAACTAAAGTGAGAGAAACTGGCTCCCGCAAGCCATCTATACAACAAGTTGTGGTTGACGGAACCGGTCTCTCGTAAGCGTATGAGTAATGTTGGTCCCGGCCGCTTCATCTCACAATACCGCTGAACCAAAACACGACCAAGGGAGGAAGCAATCTAAGCGTCAACGCACACAAACTCTTTGTGTTCTACTCGAGATCTCATCTACACATAAACCGAGCTCATGATGCCACTATTGGGGAGCGTCGCATCGGAAACAAAAAAATTCCTACACACACGCAAGATCTCTCCATGGCGATGAGCATCTACGAGAGGGAGAGTGGATCTAGATACCCTTGTAGATCGCTAGGCGGGAAGCATTAAGAAACGCGGTTGGTGTAGTCGAACGTCTTCGCGATCCAAATCGCCGAGCGTCCTGCGATCTCATCACGATCCGTCCCACGATCCAATCACGATCCGTCCCGCGAACTCATCACGATTTGTCCCGTGACCCAATAACGATCTATCTCTCGAACATATCACGTTCCGTCCTATGAACTCATCATGATCCGTCTCGCGATCTTGATCACGGTCCTTCTGATCTAGCGTCGAACGGACGACACCTCGACATTCAGCACACGTATAGCTCGATGACGATCTCTGCCTTCCTGATCCAGCAAGAGGGAGCGGAGAGGTAGACGAGTTCACTGGCAGCATGACAGCGCCGCGGCGATGGTGGTGGAGCAATTCCGGCAAGGCTTCGCCTAAGCACTGTAGAAATCCGATCTAGAGGAGAAATTATGCACTGGAGGAACGGGCAGCACGTGGCTAAAAATTCTGTGCAAAAAACCCTAAAACCTCAAGTATATATAAGAGGGAGGAAGGAGAGGAATTTGTGCAAGGGCCAAGCCTCCTTGGGTCGGCCAAAGTGGGGAGGAGAGGAGGACTCCTCCTCCAATCCTAGTAGGACTAGGATTCCTCCATTTTTTGGCCTTTTCCACCTTTTTCCCTTTGGGCTTTTCTTCCCAGCCACATGGGCCTTGTGTGGGACTTCCACCAGCCCACAAAGGGCTGGTATTTAATCTCCCACAGCCCATGTAGCCTCTTGGGTCGAAATACCCCTCCCGATGGTCTCCCGGTACACTACCGGCACTCCCGGTACATTACCAATGAGCCCGAAACTTTTCCGTCGACCAAAATAGGAGTTCCTATATCTGAATCTTTACCTCTGGACCATTCCGGAGCTCCTCGTGACATCCGGGATCTCATCCGGGACTTTGAACAACCTTCGGTCACCACCATGCATAACTCTATACTACCGAAACGTCACCAAACCTTAAGTGTGCAGACCCTACGAGTTCGAGAACTATGTAGACACGACCGAGACACCTCTATGGTCAATAACCAATAGCGGGACCTAGATGCCCATATTGGTTCCTACATATGCTACAAAGATCTTTATCGTTCGAACCTCTATGTCAAGGATTCAATTAATCCCGGAAGATGTTCCCTTTGTTCTTCAGTATGTTACTTGCCCGAGATTCGATCGTCGGTATCTCCATACCTAGTTCAACCTTGTTACCGGCAAGTCTACTTACTCATTCCGTAATACAAGATCCCGTGACTAACACTTAGTCACATTGCTTGCAATGTGTTGTGATGTTGTATTACCGAGTGGGCCCTGAGATACCTCTCCGTCACACGGAGTAACAAATCCCAGTCTTGATCCATGCCAATTCAACAGACACCCTCATAGATACCTGTAGAGTACCTTTATAGTCACCCAGTTACGTTGCGACGTTTGATTCACACAAGGCGCTCCTCCGATGTCAGTGAGTTGCATGATCTCATGGTCATAGGAACATATACCTGACATGCAGAAAAGAATAGCAATAAACTGACACGATCGTATGCTACGTTTATAGTTTGGGTCTTTTCCATCACACCATTCTCCTAATGATGTGATCCCGTTATCAAACGACATCTCATGTCCATGGCTAGGAAACCTTAACCATCTTTCATCAATCAGCTAGTCTATTAGAGGCATACTAGGGACATGTTTTTGTCTATGTATCCACACATGCATCCAAGTCTCCGATCAATACAATTATAGCATGGATAATAAACGATTATCATGAACAAGGAAATATGATAATAACTAATTTTTTATTGCCTCTAGGGCATATTTCCAACACGAACTAGGACGCTCCCCAGTCAGAATGTCTATAGGTTAAGGCAGATGGCAATGGGTTCACGCTTTCGATCAAGATTTCTGCTGTTCGCTCTGTTTAAGTGTTTGGCCTATGTGGCCCTATCTATGTAAGACTAGACCTTCATGGTCTTTATTTGTGTAAGACACGAAATGTGGATGTAAGACTATTGATATTCAGCTTCTGTGTGTTAAGTGAGCATTGAGCTCTGGGATCACTATACACGTGCATTCGGTGATCACGACTTATGAGTCGGGGTCCCCACATATTTCATCCACAAAGCACCTTGTGAGGAAATCCACCAATGTAGAAGTAGGGTTTTATGATTTGCAGCGGCAAGAACCTGGGTAAATCATCATGTGCATTCTTCTTCCTCGTTATCGTGCGAGTTCATTGTCCAAGCCATCGGGTTTTGAGCCAGGAGGGGTGAGGCTGTTGGGGATCTTCGCACACGCCCTTGTGTTCGAACTTCCTTGGGTATTGTGGAGCTTGAGATCCAACAATAGTTAGTACCTAGATGTCTATCTCTCTATTTTTATCTTCAATACCATGGTCATCTCATCTTCTCTTTGGTCCATCTCATGTAACTCTTTTGTGTGGTGCGTTTGTTGGGATCCGATAAATTGTGGGTTTATGTTCAGATTATTCATGAAAAGTATTAGACTCTTAAGTGAAGTTATTATGATTCTTAATTGCATGATCACCATAGTGTTGTAATTCTCTCTGATCCATTGATTTTCTTGGCAAAGTAGATTGATCTTTCTTCAGTGAGAGAGGTGTGTTCTAGTGGTTTCAACCTGACGAGTTTGTACATCCCAGTGACAGAAGGGGTCAAGTTGCGTATTTGTGTTGTTGTCACTAAGTATAAACCATTGGAGTTTATCCATATTTCCAGAGTTTACTTTTTCTACATCATGTCATCGTTCCCCATGCATTACAATGTTTGCCATGAAATTAATACGTAGAGACACAAGCATACAAGCGCTCTTGAAGTGGAGTAATAGTTATGGGTGCAGGTAGGAGTCGGCCTATTTGTCTTTGACTTGATGCCTATATACACATGATAATTGCCGTGAACATCCTATAACTATTATCTTTTCTATCAATTGCCCAACAGTAATTTGTTTACCCATCGTATGCTTATTATCATGAGAGATGCCGCTAGGGAAATCTATGGCCCAGGTCAATTCACTTATATATTTACAAACTTATCATTATCTCATTGTTCTTATTTACCATTTATTTTATTTTTCAATTTAAAATTATCTACTATTATGTACACACTTCACTTGCCTACAAATAACGTGATCAAGGGGATTGACAACCCTATTTCCGGCGTTGGGTGTAAGTTGTTTGCTCTTTTGTGTGCAGCCGTTGAAGACGGTTGTGGATTGATGTTCCTATTCATTCGATTAAACTTGGTTTCATAACTGAGGGTAATACTTACCCATATTGTGCTACAATTACCCATTCCACTTCATGGAAAACCCAACATAGATCAAAAGTATCAATATGTCGCACCGGGCGACCGCCCCCTCGCGGGACGTGAGTCAGGTGTCGAGACCCACAGTGCACTCCACAAAGGCCTCCTCCCATCACAACGCTTCCTCGTGGTGGGTGGAGGCCTTGCCCGTGTCCCGGATCGCCCGTTCGAAGAGCTCTCAGATCTTTCGGACGGCCTGCTACCTTTCCGTTCTCGCAGCTTCGGCTCGACAGACACGTTCAACTGCCGCCAGCTTCCTGCGAGGCGCTCCCACTCTTGGTGGAGGTTATCCTCCTTAGCGATGAGGTCATCCTCCGCGTAGGTGAGAAAAGATTAGGAGTGGTGTAGGGTATCATTATGAAGTAGGATGTTGTGGCTCATCAGGGTTAAAGCCCAAACGCGCTCGACCCCTCCTCCTCCGTCCCCCCCCCCCTGAGGGCCCTAGGCTGCTACGTCATTAGATCAGCCCAGGACTCCACCTGAGGGGCATTGTTCCCCTCTAGGTGTCCATTATCCTCCTCGACCTCCACCTCGACTCCCACTCCAGACGTCGTTGTGGCCATGTGGGGGGGGGGGGCTGGGCGCGGCCACCTTCGGCTCATGGCGACCTAGCAAAGATTTGAGGCGTGTGGTGGCCACCATATCTATGCCTGCCTACCCTTCATCATGGACCTCCTTAGGAGAATCTCCTCCTTCGACAGGAGGGAAGACCTCCTTTATTGGCTGGGCGGAGGTTGCAGCCTCCATCTAACGACTCCACCATTTTTCTAAGGTTTCGGCAGTGGCGCTGTCAATTTGTCCTCTCCCAACTCCCGTTGAACCCCAGTCGGCCCCGCGACAACCTTGTACCAGGTTTCCTCCTTCCTCTTCTTTGGCTGGGATCTCCTCCTGCATAACTGGGGATAAGTCAATCCTTGCAAGATCAAGCAACGAGCATTATAAGTATGTCAAGGTATACAAACTGGGGTATTTTCTTACCCCTTACTTGTGCATGGATGATCAAGCCTCTGGCCCAATGGACTAGGCTTGTCGGGGAAAGCTACTACCACGACTAGAAAGCACCAAAGACCAAGACTCCGGCAAGAGCGGCCTACACCAGGCCAAGCAAAATCGGCAAGATCAACACAACAGCCAAAGACGGGCCCGGAGCGCGCCAAGCACATCCCCGGTGCCTTGCGGGGACGGAGGCCCATGCACCTTTAAGAAGAACTTGCAAGCCATCCCCCAGCAAGCGCAGGATGATAGCCCACTGCTCCACCGCATTGCAATGCCAGTCACTTATCGATGCAATGTCGAGCTCCCAGGTGGCTAATTGGCTCTTGGTAAGCTCGTGGCGACACATTGAAAGATGTATTATGCCCATTTGACACCCGTCTAGAGGCGTGTCAAGGTATGGTGAAATAGTTAGCTAGAGAGGTGGTAAGAGCTTGCCAGGGATGCACCCCCGCACGCCACCTAGACTGCATTTATGGCATTTTGTACTGCGTCCCAGAGTTAGGTATGATAGCATTGTTAGCTATCTAATCACCAGACAATGTCTGTTTTGCCATTGTGGTTGCCCCTTGAGCTATAAAAGAAGACCCAAGGCAGCCTAGGTAAAGATACAGACAATGGGAACTTGTACTAACATAGCAGCTCCCAGAAGGCAACCCTTGCCAGGGTTGTGCGCTACGTTTTCTTCGTGTTCCTCTAATCAATCCACCAAAAGTAGGAGTAGGGTTTTACGCTTCATAGTAGCCCGAACCTGGGTAAAACACCAGCATCTCGATTTCCATGCTATCTCATTATCTCCGATCTTGTTGCATGTGATTTCTCCCCTGCCAAACCACAAAGGCACTTACGGCCCCATAGGTGATCGAGTGGATCGTGCCCTGACATCTTTGGTGCGCCAGGTAGGGAGCATCATTTGCGTGAAATCGAGAATGCGAGAAGCATGTTGGTCATCGTCGTCATTTCCTCCGTCAGGAGCATCGAGGGAGGAGAGAAATGCCGCTCCCTGAGGTTCGTCCTCTCCAGATACAATCGCACATCACCGCCGCTACGGTGGTGGCGGCGAAGATGAGGAGCGACCGCGCTGCGGCTGAGCACCGCCACTACAGACTGTACATCCATGGTGTAGACCATGGTTGGGGAGAAGGCGAGCTGAGCGGCGTCTCCACCCCTATCACGGTCATCAAGCAAGATCACCTAGTCCCAGGAAGGTGCAGGTCGATCAACGAGCAAGGATAAATGAACACGACTATGCTTCCCTCTCCTCTCCTTCCCCGCCTGCGACCAGTTCTGCATAGAGGCAGTGCTACCAATGTCGATAAGCTTGCGTATGGATCAGTCTTGCATTTATCCCGTCAAGCGTAAATCCAAAGTCAAACTCTAGAGCGAATCCATTGGTCGGCACTGTCACGCCCAAGATGTGCGCCTATCCATATTAAGTCGCGAGGGCCTCGCAAGGGATAGATGCGCATCTCATCGTGTTGCAATAATGGATATCATTAAAAGTACATGTACTGAAGAGATGAGTATATGGAATTGGCTTACACTTGCCACAACCTACATCAGAGTAAAATCAACACAACAACATACTCAACCATCATACAGAAGAGAAGGGTCCGACTACGGACGAAATCAAATGATAAAATGACATCCACCCTTGCTATCCCAGGCAGCCGTCTGGAACACATCCAAGATTGATGAAGAAGAAGAAGAATAACTCCAAATCAAATCAAGCAACACGCTTACGTCAATTCATCGCATTACCTGTACCTACAACTGTTGTTGTAGTAATCTGTGAGCCACAGGAACTCAGCAATCTCACTTCCAAGGGTATCAAGACTATTAAAGCTTAATAGGTGAGGTATGGTTAAGTGGTGATGCTGTAGCAAGCGACTAACCATTTATTTGAATGGCTAACTTACGAGTACAGAAAGTAAAGTATGGTGGTCCAGGCATAACGGACGTGAACTAGTAATGATCACTAACTGATCCTAATCACCTACTTACATCAATCATAACCCCGCCGTGTTCTCTTCCGGATAAGAACTCATGAGAGGAGACAGTCACGGTTACACACATATTTGGTGTATTTTATTAGAGTTTAGTTCAAGTTTGACATGACCGAGTGTTAAACAAAATATCCAAGTTTGCCACATAACCGCGGGCATGGTTTCTCAAAAAGATTTAAACCCTCTAGGGGTGCTCCAACTCATCCATCACAAATTAACCAAACAAAGAGGGAATAACCTCAACCACGGATCTCATGATCTTCCTAGGCAATTCCAAAGGAAATCCAACACCTCGAGATAGCCCGAAAAAGATCAGAGTTCCTCACTCAAGACTTTCGACAAAGGTAAAACAAATCCAGCAAGGCAGCCCGACGTGCCGACAATCCCGATAGGAGCCGCGTATCTCGTTCTTAGGGCACGACAGATGAGCGACGCATACAGTGGCCTGATAGAAATCTCCCGAGTTGCCCCGGGTTGGTCCCGCATAGTGCTCTATTTTGGACCAACACTCAGAAGGAGCACTGACCCGAGGGTTGATGAAATTATCCGCGGGTGCCGGCGGGTCCCTATGCAATTCATTAGTTATTAGGCAAATGTAGTACCAATGTTGGGCCTTGCCGGACAAGTTTTATCCCAAAACGAAGATCAAGGGGGGCCCTATAACAACCCCGAGCATGTTAGGAGCGCTCAATTATGGAACACAATACCGGTTCACAAATAACTAGGGGCGGCAAGAGTGGAACAAAACAACGAGCAAAAGGCCAAGCCTTCCACCTTTACCAAGTATATATGTGCATTAAATTAAATAGCAGCAATATTGTGATATAACAAAAGAATGTCCATGTTAACACATGGAAGCAATTGCACCTACCTCTAGAAAAGCTATAAGAAGGGCTGAGCAAGCGGTAACATTGCCAAACAAAGGTTTGCTGGGATGTGGAGGGGTTAGAGGCTTTTCATGGCAATGTTGGGAGGCTTGACAAACAAGTGCTAGGTAGCGTGACATAACGATAGAAAACAAGACATCTAGCATGGCAATGATAGTAATGGTATGCAGTGAAATGTGTCATCTTGCCTAAGATCCCGCTCGGAAGAAGAATGAGTCCATGAAGAAGACGAGCCAACATAGTCGAACGAATCCTCACTCTTCGAATGCTTTCGGAACTCTATCGAGAAGAAGCAATCCAAACAAACAATCAACACAAGATACACCACAACATATGCAAGACACAATGCACAAAAAAATGTGATGCATGTCCGGCTTAATATGCAAGGCATGACAAGCACAACAATCAACTTCTACACATTAGGCGAAGCTCAATATGCAACGAGTTGCATATTGACGAAACTTCACATTCAAATTATTTAGTTCACTCTTGTTAGGTACACGACAAAATTAAATGTTGTTAAACATGGCAAGGGATGAAGCGTAAGTAAACTATCTATCTAGGCATCTTAAATGAGGCCGGAAACAACTTATAGCATTTCCGAAACGACCTCATATGTTAATTTCGAAATTTGTTCCGATCTGAACTAATCATATTTTATATTGGTTAAACAACATAATAAAGTATACCATGTCATTCTACACGTCATTCTAGTCGATTTACATATATAGAACATCTCAAACAAAGATATGGTCTAAAAGATACGAGCAACTAAAGATGCACATGTCATGAATGCCAATGCATGGAAAATACAATCACAAACATTTCAAATCATGAATGCAGCACGTTATTATGAAACTACATGAGATTCTTAGCAAGTTTAATATATGTCATGTCCAAAATGGAGCTACGCTTCAACCACAAACACCAAAACAAGTTTTATAAGAAATCTGCCCAAACCAACAACATGGCATTTTGCAAGCATGAAAACAACAAGTTACAAGATTCAAAAATGCACAGACTAAGCATGGGGCAGTAGCATATAACACACACTTCATTTTGTCTTCACATATCATATTCAAAACATGCATGGATCGCATGGTAGGAAGCTCACAAGGTAGCTACTTGAAAACAGTTTCAGACTTAGTGAAAATAGCACTTTTTGACAGTGCAGTTTTTATGATGAAGGCATATTGACAGTAGTGAAACTATATGCTACAAGGCATATTATGGCATGAAACTTAACAGCATACTAAAGGACATCATATACTACAAATAACTTCATTACACGAACCCCAAAAGGGTTCTAGATCACTAGCAAATCACATGGCAAGACAACATCAAAATATTACAGATTCCAGACGTTTTAGCATCTCAAAACAGCAGAATTTTATAGCATGTTGACAACAAGAAAACAACACCTATAGATCCATTTCTTTGGCAAGGCAAATGTCCAGGGGCTAGGACACATATCAAAGGGCATATCTCATGTTCAAAATTATTTCATATCGTGCCTCTATTAAATCACACGAAAAAGACAAAAGGGCGTCATAGCAAAATGACATGCACACAAAAATGCTCAAACGACAAAACTAAATGTACGGATAATTTCTATGGACTTTTCTACCCCGAAGACATATATAATATGATGGGTTCATGTAGGAAAAATAGTGACAATTAATTATGCAAGTTATGGCATAATTTATTAGCAAGTCATATAATGTAAAATAAAATGCAAACATCATGCCAACATTTTTATCATGCATGAAAATGCGATGCCGATAATATGAACATTTAATATATGGTATTTTATTTAATTCCAATGCATGTCGAGAAATTATGCGAATGCAAAATCATGTCAATTATGAGAAATAGCAGGAAGATGGCATGTTAAACATTATAAGCATGGATGAAATTGGCATATAATTAATCTACCCATTTTTCTACGCATTTTACATATGTAAAATATTTTAATACGACTTACGGTTAAATAGTTATTAATGTCTTAAAATCGTGCAATTTACTGGAATTATACACGCATGTGCCTAAACTGGTGGGCGCAACTTAATATATTGCGCACGCATGCGCTGGATAGGCATTAAGGAGGGGGCTCACCTAAGGCCTCTTGGGCTGGCTGGCAGGGGAGGCAGCTAGGCCGGCGGATCTGGGCCTTGGGGAGGCCGGCCCACAGTGTAGCGGCGGCGGTCAACGGCGAGCGGGAGCGCTCGCTCGTCCTCCCACACGAGGGCGAGGCAGCGGCGGCGGCTCCACAGCGAGGGACGGCGCCGACGGACGGTCGCGCGGCCGGATCCGGGATGGGGATGATCAGATCCGGTGCTCCCCTCGCCGGATCTGGCCGGAGGCGCGGCCGAAGGTGAGCTATGGTCATGGCGGCGGATCTGCACACATAGAAGAGAGAGAGGCCGCGGGGAGGTTAGAGAGAGAGGGGCGGAAGGAGAAGAGGAAGGGCAAGGCGGCGGGGGTCCGGCCTGGCTCCGGCAGTGACTGGCGGTGGCAGCTCCGGCCAACGGCGGCAGGGACGGGCGCGCTGCTCAGGAAGCTGCGAGGACGAGGCGCTCGGGCACCATGGGAGACTCGGGCTGCACTGCGGTCGCCGGACACGTCTGGGTTGGCCGCTGGACATGTCCGGTAGGTGGGATTCTGGGCGATTTTCGGCCTCTAGACCGCGATCCGAGGGCCGAAAGTGGGCAGATGGTTGGGGCCGCGTGACTAGAGGAGGAGGGCTAGGAGGTGGTTTTTTTCCTAGGGGTGTGGCTGCAATTTTACATGGGGGAAACCTAAGAGAGAGAGGGAGATCTCTCCATGGGGTTATATATAAGGGAGGCACTAGGGGCTGGGGGTTGGACCTTGTCCGTCCGATCGCGATCCGATGACCATGAACGGAGGAGGGGCTAAGTGGGCTAGTGTCTGTGTAGATGGGATTTGGGGAAGAGAGGAAGAATTGTGGCCCGGAAACGGAGTTTGCAAAGCCGAAAACGTCTGACAAATAACCGATGACCACACTGCTACGGTACACCGATGGGGTACCAAACGACCTCTGATTGCGACGAAATTTGGTAGGCGGTCTACCTACGCTATAATAAGACCGCATGCCAAGTTTTGACCCAATCCAAGAATAGTTTTAGCGCAACTTTTAAAACATTTCCAAAACGATGCCTCGGGCGCGTGCCTGTGTGGTCGGTCTCAAAATGGGCAATGGCAAGAACGAAGAGAACCGGCAACTATGAATGGATGCAAGCTTTTGAAAACGGGTGACGATGCTGTGCTGATGATGCGAATGATGCGATGATGAATGCGACAATAAAATGAATCATAGACGAGAATGGAAATAAAAGGGGAATCTTCTAGAATCTTCTGGAGCGTCGGTCCCGGGCTGTTACAACTCTCCTCCACTACATGAGGATCTCGTCCCGAGATCTAGAATGAGAAGTGGAAGAGAAAGAGCAAAAGGTAAAAATTAGTTGTTATTTGACAAACGAGCGAAACCAATGAATCTTGAAGGATGCAAAGAGATGAAGAATGAAGAACAAGCAAGAATTCACAAGAAATTTCGGCAGCACTTCGGTAGGATAGAGAGGCAAAATAACATGATGGAAAGAAATTGAAAGAGATACACCAAACTTCGGTTGGATAGAATCAAACTTTCAAAAGATAGAAGGAACAAGAAAAGATTTGACAGCACTCCAGTTAAATGAATAAGCAAAGAAAGAACATGATCTTGACAAGGCAAGATGATAGATTGAAGAGAGCAACATCAAAAAGCCTCCGAAAGAAAAGAATAGAAGCTCGATTGATGGAAGGAAAAGAACGGATAAGAAAATGACAACTTCCATCACCATTGAACTTGAAAAGCATGGTTGAACGGAGTTGATGGAGAATCAACAATGAAAGAATAGCTTGTTATGGGTTATGAAAAACATCTCAAAATTGTGAGGTGACAACCTGCCATAACAGAAACAATTGATTACTTGAGAGCAACAAGAGATGAAAAACTTCTTTCACCAATAAGAGGAGGAGAAAACTTAGATCATTTATAATACCATGATAGCAACAATCCTTAGGAAATGATTTTGGTGAAATCCAATCCAAGATGACTCCAAGAAGACAAGGTGGTTTTACTTATAATATTCTTGACAATTTCCTACGAGACTCCTCATAATCAAGAATTTAATAACACCACCTCAAAAGACAATGGAGATGGAATTGAACTTAAAATCCACGAGAAAGAACACTTGAGCACCTCCAACAACAAATCTTGATGAACACTTGAAAATGAAAGAAATCTTGATGAACTACCATGAAAAAGCTCCAGAAGAACTCTGAAACGAAAGGATGAAAGAGAGAACCGAAGGATTCAAAAGAACAAGATTGGGCATTCCAATGATTAAGATGATGCTTCGGGACAAGATACTTGAGAAAAACTAGGAACTCCGGAAAAGAAAGATGGCCACTTGGTATAAGGAATTTGATATCATGAACAACTCCGGAAAAAGGATTGAGTTCACTTGAATTAACAAGAATAAGAATTATGATATGACTATCCTTCATCAAGTTAAATTGATGACAAGCAACGGATTTCACACACCACTTATTCTTCTTGCTTATTATAGAAGAGAAAGAGAGAGAGAGAGACGACAAACTTGAAGAAGTCTTGCATGAGAACACCGGTTAGAATTCAAAACGAAAGAGGATAATGCAAATGAATGAAATAACATGAGAACGAAGAGAGCATGATCCACCTAATCAAAAACTTGAACGAAGCACCGGAAAGAATTAGAAACTAAAGAGGACACATGAGAATGAAGAGATCAAGATTTGCTTAATAGAAACTGAAAAGGGCACCGGAATAATTGAGATACGAACGAAAGAACAACAATTGAGAAGAATTTGAGAACAAAAGATGAAAGCTGAGAATGAAGAAATCTTCTGAAATGATGACCTTCGGGAGGATCGAGAAATGAAACAATTCTGAAACGCACAGGATATATACGGGAGCAATTACTCATGGTCAAAACAATTTGAGACGATAGCAACAGCCTGAAACCAAGAATCTTTGGAAGAATGAACAACGATTAAAGAGAACCTCTACTTCGGTCTTCAATGCACAGAATGGTGACGAGAAACAACACCACGAATTGTTGAGAAACTCCGGAACAATGAATAAAGAAAAGGGTGAGCCAACAATGAAAATGACTTAGAAGCGATCATGGAAGAGGAATATGACTGATGAAAATCATTCTTACATCATATTGAAAAGAACTTGAGGACATCTCTAGAAAGATTAGAAGAGTCAGGTAGGATCCTGGGAAAAAACCTGTGGGTTATGGGCCCACTGAAAAGAAACCACCGTTGAAACAATTGCTTAGAAAGAGATACTACACCGGTACAAATTAAGAACTTAATGATAAGAGACCCTTGAAATAATTTAATAGGACAAGAATGAAAATGAATGCTTGTAAGATATCTTCAACACTCTAGATAGAATAGAGAGGGATGAATAAACAAGAGAGGCTTGATAAAGAATTCCAACATGGGAGAGCAATTAGATAATGAAAATTATATGATGAACACCAAGAACTTGAATTGAATCCACCGGGAAAGAAAAAAAAGACGAATACTAACAAATGATAACTTGAGCACTGAGCATCTTCATAAAGAATCACCAGAGAAGAATAACAACGAGAACAAGGCATATGAGGATAGATCTTGAAATTGAAACTCTTGAGAATCTCCACAAGAAATCACTGGATAGATATGAAGAAATGATAGTGGACGCATTACTTGAATAGAAAGACACATTAATGAAAATTTAATCTTTGAAGAAAAGGGTGTGAGGGTGGGAAAACAAAGAAAACTTGGAACATATGAGACAACTCTGGAACGAAAAAAGAGGATTGATGTTGCAATATTCTAGAGGATGGAGTTATCTTCAAGAGAAGCACATCAGTAGGAAAAGAGTTATATGATAACTTGATTGGGCAAAAGAATTAGCAATCCCACAGAAATATGAGAACACTACTTAGCAAGATATGAAATCACCACTTGACATTGAAGCAACTCGAATTACCATATTCAAAACAAAACGAAGGATGAGGCTTATGAAACAAGCCAGAAACAAATACATACCCACTATGTACTTGTTGGAAAGATATTCCTAGGTACCTACTTGAATGCCCACCTAAGAACTTCCGAAAACTTTCTGGTTATGCAATCCGGTGTGGGGATACAAGTAGGAAATATCTCACACAACTAACAAACCTACACCCCAACTGTATCCATCCTTCAACACATAACCAAAGGCTTTTGCAAATTCATCTAACTCGAATCCTCGAACTCACAATGATACTAAACCATGGTGGTACCCCGGACGCCTTCCCAGTACTGGATGACTCCGATCTTATCTCACCACGACAAGTATTGAAGCAATTCCGAAAATCCTCCGTCCTGAGATAGTAAGGAAACTGACTGATAATGATGTGCCAAGAATCCCTCGAAGATCAACTCCTCGGAAGAAATCAAGTCAGATAGGAGCCACCAAGACAGAACTCCGTCACATCAGCATCATATAGTTTCCAAAATACCCGCGTGATCCTAAAAAAAATTTTGAGCGAGAAGAGGAGTAGAATCAAAATTCCTAAGACGAATACCTCACCAGAGCATAGAAGAGGAGTAAAAAGAATCCTACTCTCTGATATAAGTAGACTCAAAATAGTTTTTCTCTAGACTCGACTCGGCCAAGTTCGATCAATCAAGGGGCTCCTAGGTCGGTACATGGTTGGCGCTGCGGGACTGGAGGAGGGCTAGCAGGTGGGGTTTTTGCTAAGGGTGTGGCTGCAATTTTACATGGGGGAAATCCTAGAGAGAGTGGGAGAGCTCTCCATGGGTTATATATAGGGGAGGCACTAGGGGCTGGGGGTTAGACCTTGTCCGTCTGATCGCGATCCGATGACCACGAACGGAGGAGGGGCTAAGTGGGCTAGTGTATTTGTAGATGGGCTATGAGGAAGAGAGGAAGAATTGTGGCCCGGCAACGGAGTTTGCAAAACCGAAAATGTGTGACAAATAACCGATGACCGCACTTCTACGGTAGACCGATGGGGTGCCAAACGACCTCTGATTGCGAAGAAATTTTAGGCAGTCTACCTACGCTATAATAAGACCGCACGCCAAGTTTTGACCCTATCCAAGAATATTTTTAGTGTGACCTTTAAAACATTTTGAAAATGATGCCGCGGGCGCGTGCGTGTGTGTGGTCAGTCTCGAAACGGGCAGCGGCAAGAACGAAGAGAACCGGCGACTACGAACGGATTCAAGCTTTTGAAAACGGGTGACGATGCTATGCCGATGATGCGAATGATGCGATGATGAATGCGACAATAAAACAAATCACAGACGAAGAAGGAAATAAAAGGGAAATCTTCTGGAATCTTCTGGAGCGTCGGTCCCGAGCTGTTACAGGCACCCCTGGCGAACGAACCACTGCAAGGTCCCGTCCACCAACATTGTCGACGTGTCGGTCGTTTCAGGACCATTGGTCGTGAAGTAAAGGAGGGAAGACTCGATCATTCATGTCTACTCCCTCGTTCCCTTTCTTTAGTTATGAATGTTTACATTAATCCGACAGGCTCTTGCCGCGGATTGAACTCGAGACTAATGGATCCACAGGCTTTTCCATGCCATCCCTGTTCATTCCCCATTCCTTTCATGCTAGAGTCAGGTATGCACCGGGGAGCATGTAGGAAAGAAGCGCCAATGGATGGAGGGAGATACAATGAACGGGCATAAACACGTATCAGGGCAAAAGAAAAGCTGTGACGAAAACTTAGTTTACAAGATTATCAGCTTTCGATAGAATTTACATTCGTATATTCCCCCTAGCAACCAAATCTTGGTATGGTGAATCTTGTACGTGATGGAACCTTACCGTCTCTTTGTTCGTGCCCTAGTTTTGTTTTAAGCTTGCTTAGCAAAACATGCGGCAGCGTCAATGACAATCAAGGAAAGCTCACCACTAGCATGTTTCTACCAAGAGAATGCTAAGGACCTCTTCCTCAAAGCAATAGCGGTAGCACGTTGTTGGCGAGCGACCATAGCACATAAAGAACGCAACGATACATACCAGAAGGAAATCAAAGGGCGGATAGCATACGATTGCATAAATACATCAGTTCATCAAACATCAAAGCGAAGGTAGTGCCTAATCTAATATGGGATACATATTGTGTCTTAAGTACATGACAACACGACGGCAGTGGTGATTCAAAGTTAACTCCGGTGACCTCAGCAAGAGGACCAGCCTTCTTCTCAGCAGCGGAGATGTCAGCACTTGGCGGTAGCCTCTTGAAACCAATAGAGAGGTCAAGCTTTGGGTGGAAGAAGGTCAGATTTCTCAAGACCATTAAGAGAGCGTTGTCAGCCAACTTCCGAGATTCGTCAACAAAACAGGCGGCTGTGTGGTCCATGTACGTCTTCAGCCCCTCGATCAAGCCCTCTAAGAAGAGTGTCAGCCTGATGCTCGGGACTTCATACCTACTAACGAAGAAGTCCTAAATCCTCATGTTCATGCGTGCAAATTGTGAATTGAGGCACTCGGCGTTGTCAGTCTAGCTTCTAATCCAGATATATCACTATTGAACCTGGTTCTCTAGTTTTCCTTCGCTGTCATTTTGGGAGGACTGCTCATTGGACAAGTCTGTCAGTAGCAGCTTCTCGTGAGCACTAGAAGAGTCAATCTCTCTCTCCAAGGAGGCAAGCCTGGATTTCAGGTTGGAGCTGGTGCCGTTGGTAGTATCAAGGTCTTGGATCTTGGAGGAAAGTTGCGATTGCGCCTCTTCTAGAGTGGCTTGCACTTTCTGCACCTCCTCCTTGAGGGCCTCGGTCTCCTTGTCGTTCCTCGCAAGGCCACCTTCAACTTGATCAGTTGGGTCTCAAGACTAGCTTTGCCTGCTGCGCCATCAAGCTCATAGGGCACCTTCTTCAGCTAAGCAGCAGACGCCAAAGAGAGAACCTCGAGAGCAACTTTATGGTCGTCCTCTAGTTACATGGTGCATTGCAGAACACAGGCCTCTAGATCTTTGTCATTGCTATGAAGGGAAGCCTTGACAGTTTTTTCTCGGGAGGAGATTTTCGCTTCTCTGGCATCCAGAAGCGCCTTGTGCTCCGCCAGAAGAACTTCTGGGTTTATATGACATCCTTTGCCATGGACAATGTTTCATGCTGCCTCTTAAGGGAATGGACCTGGTGATTGTACCACTCTTGCAACTCGCTCCCTTTGTTCTTCAACTGCTTGCCCACAAGTCCGGCCAGGTCCCGCTACTCCTTGACTGCCTGCCACTTGAGGTTGTACCTGCTCTGCACGGCTTTGATCCTAGTCACCATGGATTCGAAGAAGGCCAGGTCCTTGGTGCTGACAGTAGAATTATCAACCTCTTCAACCATCTAAATCACCAGCGCCTGTACCCAATTGAATCCCTCGTTAATATCCACGCTTGCTAAGAAGGATGGGCCAGGGGTTGTGGGATAGAGTCAAGCTGTGACCAATGCTAGTTGGTTCAAGGGAGACTATAGGGCTGAGGCCAGAGGACATCTTGGAGGGGAGGTCCCCATGGACTGAAGAGGACCCTTCTCCTTGATGACAATGTCCGGGCCAACTGTGCTTCTGGGTTTGGTTCCGTCCTCCCGATGGATTACTGAACTTCCACGACAACCAACTCATTGCCCTCTGGGACAGTAATCTTTGTCGCATCCTCGGCAGCGTCCTTCCCAATATGGGCCACCTCCTCCAGCAGCGCACATTCTTTGAGAAGCGGAGCTGTGGACCAGGTCAATAGAAAGAAAGATGGAAGTCAGGAATCAATAAGGCACGCAAAGAGAGAGAACAGGGTAGTAAAAGCAAAGGAAAGTGGGATACCCGATGGAGTTTATTGTGGAGGGGGCATCCCCTTCCCCGAAAATGTCCGTTGCCAGCGTGCAATATGTTACCCCCTATTCGGTGATGAGCTCAACATGGGCGAGCTCTTCTGTGGAGGCCCTTGTCCGCAATTCCATCCCACGGGAAATGATCGACGAAAGATCTTGGAGGGAAGGTTCCTTATGGCGAAACTCTCCTTGATAGTTCTCTCCCACCCCATTAACATGTGTAGGGAGACGCTCTTCCTCATCCCTGTTGATGGACGAGGCCTACGCTTGGATTTCGTGAAGATGGATGGGCTGGGGGCTAGGCATGGGATTCTCCTCCATTTCCCATACCGGGTTCATGCCTGCCGTAGGATATAGTCCTGCCATAGATTTGACCCATTTTGCTTGGTGCGCGAGGGGCTACTCGTCCTCATCCCTGTCAGAATCTGTTATTCAAGATCAATCAAGGAAATCAAGGACCAGAAGTTTGATAAGGATTGAGATTGAATGAATCACTGCGAAGCGATGAGCATGGAACCTAGCTCATACGACACATGCGATAGAGTTGACCTGGCTCTTTTTAGAGTTAGAGGAGAAGAGCTTTAAGGGGGGGACCGTTACCTCTGAAAAGGGTGATCTTGGCGAAGAAGTTGGGCTTGACGGGGGGATTGGGATCCACCCTTAGGTCCCTCCATTGCTTGACGGGAGAAGTTATTTCTTGGGAGATGCAAAGGGACTAGCGGCGTGTTGTTTCGCATGCACCTCCATTTGAAGTGGTCTTCTTCACCTTTGAGGGTCCCCGTGAAGATGCAGGGGCCGTTGGTTCTCGACCGGTGCATTGGGGGAGGCGGAACCCTGGTTCTGAGGTTTGAGGGCCCACTTTGAGCCCCTCTTTCCCCGCATCCGGCTCCTTTGCCTCCTCTGCCTCGAGCCCCTCTTGGGTTCCGATCGCCGTAACTTGGGAGGCCCCGCCCCCGGTAGACTCGTACGCAGCAACCTTCTCCAGAGCGGGATTTTTGCTCTCCTCTTTAGAAGAGTCGCCATCCTCGGATTCCTCCTCATCCACTTCTTCGGAGGTTGTTACCTTGGAGGCTCTGACCTTCTTGTCCTCCGCAATCTGGGCAGTGATGTATGCCCTCTCCATCGTCTTGGTTGGTGTGGTCAGATTATCTTCCACCCCGGTAGCTCTTTCCTCCAGGCTGGAGACCCACTCCATCTCGTTCTCCAGGATGGGCAGCTTCCTGTCGAGCTTGACCTCAAAGGCGTCGCAATCAGGCATCCACTTCGGAATTTGGTTCTAGGCGGAATTGAGATGCAAGGTGATGACTCCTGTCGGCAAATGGAATGGCCCAAGTCATACGAACAACTGATCGCACAACCAACCATGGTTGTATATCGTCAGGTTGTTGGTGGAGCATGGGTACAATCGCATCTAGTCGGCCGAACCATTGTACTCCAAGGCAAACATGTCCCTCTTCTACAGCGGCGTAGTGCAGCGATGGAGGAAGTCCTCCCCCTCATGTTCGATGGTCATCCCGGCAACTTTGAGACGGATGATCCTATTTAGAGTCGGGTGGAGCTTGCCCTTTATGAGGCCTGGTTTACTCCAGTCGCTTACATGCACGATGCATTCCGTTCGCGCCGAGATGAACTCGGGGGATTTGTCATCCTTGATCCAGCACCAATTGCCCCTCCATTCTTCCCACTTTCCGCAATGCTGGCCAAGGAGGTAATCCCTATCTTCCGTCTTGCCCTGAGGAATCCACGTCATGTTCCCCGAGCGATGGGATTTATCTTCTATGAAAGGGACGAAGAAGTGCTTGAACAAGTCCACATTTGGGGAAACTCCAAAAAAGATCTCTCAGAAGTGGGAAAAGATCTCCATTCATGCCATTGCATTGGGAGTAAAATCTAGGAGGTGAAAACCATATACCGCCATCATGGCGCAGAATAAATCAGAGAAGGGAGACAGAGGCCATAGTAGAAGTAGGCATAGAAGAAGCAGGACGAATCTGATGGTGTCTTCTCCCTAGGCTGTTCGGCAGAACCTCGAGCACTTTATGCCCCTTTGTTTCTCTGCCCCACATGTAGGCGTACCTGTCGATTAAGGTATTGCCGTCCAGGCTTGACAGGCAGATGACCACATCCCTCTATTGCCGCTTCTCTAGCTCCTTTGCTTTCCTCTTCCTCTCTTCGGCCACTAGGTCTGCAAATGCGACAGTCTTCTTCCCTTTGATGGCGACCGCCTTCCTCCACATCTCTTGAGCTCTTGAGGGCGGCGGGTGATCTAGTAGTACTCGGTGGGTTGGAGGTAGCGGTGGAAGCGGTTTTCTTGGCTTGAGGAGGAAGATAAAGGACGTAGAAATGGATGCGAATGAGCATCGCCCCTATACGTTGGCCTTTTATTTGGGGGACCCGCATGGGGGCTGGCTCTTCGCTATTTTTTCAGAAAACTGATGTATCTTTTACTGGTAGTTTTTTACTCTCTAACGACTACTGTTCCACGACCCAAGGACTTTTGGTAATTGCGCGGAGTGGACGTGGGACAAGAGGACAATATTTCTTCGACGCTTGTCCATGCACTGTTTGAGGCCTAACCCAATGTGCTAAGCTACACGTGTGGCTCAGGCCCGGGGGCTTCTTTTGGGGTATACAAACAAGGGTATTTGCTTACCCGTGACTTATGCATGAATGATGAATCCTCCGGCCCAATGGCATTGGCCTTCCGGGGAAAGCTACTACCCCAACAAGCAAGCACCCAAGACCAAGACTCCAGCAATAGCGGCCAATTAAAGGCCAAGCAACACCGTCAAGATCAACACAACAGCTGGGGACGGGCCCAGAGCGTGCCAAGCACATCCTCGGTGCCCGCTAGGGATCGAGGCGCGTCCACCTTCAAGAAGACCTGACAAGCCTTCCCGCAACAAGCGCGGGACAATAGCCCACCACTTGATGCGATGTCAAGTTCCCATGTGGCGACATGTTGGAAGACAGATTATGCCTCGTTGACACCCGTCTAGATGCATGTCA
This sequence comes from Hordeum marinum, assembly GCA_022496015.1. Classification (NCBI taxonomy): domain Eukaryota; kingdom Viridiplantae; phylum Streptophyta; class Magnoliopsida; order Poales; family Poaceae; genus Hordeum; species Hordeum marinum. The sequence continues at coordinate 127,838,557 of CM039676.1, read as the reverse complement.
AGCTGTGGTGCAATAGTTAGCTAGAGCGGTGGTAGGAGCTTTCTAGGGATGTACCCTCACACACCACCTAGACTGCATTTCTGGAATTTGTCCTAAGTGCCAGAGTTAGGTATGACAGCACTGTTAGCTATCTAATCACCAGACAATGTCTATTTTGCCATTGTGGTTGCCCCTTGAGCTATAAAGGGAGGCCCAATGTAGCAAGCTAAAGATTCGGAGATTTGGGCACTTGTACTCACGTAGCAGCACCCCCAAAGGCAACCCTTGACGGCTTGAGGTCCGCGTGTTCTTCGTGTTACTCTGATCAATCCACCAAAAGCAGGAGTAGGGTTTTCCACTTCACAGCAGCCCGAACTTGGGTAAAGCACCAGCGTCCCGATTGCCATGCTATCACACTATCTTCACTCTTTGTGCATGTGATCTCGCCCCTGCTAAACCACGAAGGGTCTAACGGCCCCATAGGTGATCGAGTGCATCGTGCCCCGACAAAGTGTACGGGGTAAGCAGGCTTACTCATTTTTCGGGACCCATCGCCTTCTCTTTAGCGTCCCTCCCAGGCGGCTGCTCCTGCCCCTTCATCAAGGATCGCTGTGCCTCCTCCCGAGGCACCATCGCGAGGCTGCCTAGGCCCCCTCTCGAAGCCTCGGCGGGCGGGATTGCCCCCACAGTCAGAGAGCTTTCTGCGCCAAGGGCTTCCTCCTCCAGAGCATAGACCTTACGACCCCGGCTTGGGACCCCTACCTCACTGTCGCTGCCGCTGTAGGGCCCACCATCGACTGTCGACGGGTTGTTGGGGGTGTTGTTGCCTCGCTCCTAACATTGGCTACATCCGCTGCCTCGATCTCGTTGCCGCCTCCAGGAATCAGCATCACCTAGATCGGTTTGCCGTGGGACCCACATGACCCACGGGCACCAACCCCCACTAATCAAACTGTGGCACGCAGACCCACGTGTTCTCCTGGTTACCTAATTAGAATCTCGAAGCCATCTCTGACGATGAGAACGACATCATCACGGAAAGAAGGATGTTTTCTACCTCTTCCCCAACCTCTGAGGCGAGGCCATCGGTGCTCATCATTATGGGGTACAGCTGGCCCAAACGAGTCCATACAAGACATGAGCGCCTTTGGAAAGGCTAATCCATCTGTGAGCCCGCTGGCTTGTAGCACCCGCATCCTCGCCATGACTAGCCCCAATGCTGCATCGGTCAGCTCGGTTTTCCCCTACTCGGAGCTCTGCGTCGCTGGTGCCTCTGGGATTTTGAGAAGTTGGCTGTACTGGCACACGTCCATGTAGAATGAGTGCTCCATGAAGCCTTCCACCTCCTAGACAAGCTGCATGTCGATGATGTGTGCATGCATGCCGGAGGCCATCTGAAACGACATGCGGGCCAAATAATAGTCCACCACGGTCAACCTGAGGCAAAAGAACTTCCAAAGAATAGTCACTAATGACATCACCCTTAGTAAAGCGTTGTAGAGGTAGGCGAACACGAAAAGAAGGAGGACCTAGCTTCGGTGAACATGTAGCACATGGAGCTGGGATTGTTTGAGAACTATATTGAATAAATCGGAAGGGAGCCACCAACCCTTCGAAGAAAGAATGGTGGAAGAACAGGAACATTCTAGCCCCTCGCTGAGCGTTAGGGGCTCGATGCTGGCTAGATCTTCATTGCCCTATTCGCATTGCAGGTGTCGAACATCGTCGATTGCACCTTGTTTAGCCTTCCTCATTGCGGATCACAAATTTCAAAAGCGAGGGCCCAGTGCCGGCAGGACAGGCGGCCCCGACCTGGAGGCTTTCTTATTCCATGGTGGCAACAAGATTGGGACTTGGATGAGAAGGAACAGAGGAGCTGCTTGTGCACAGGACGAGGTTGAGATGTGGATGGACGTTAGAGCTCTGGGATTCATTTGTAAATAGTTGCATCAGTAAGCATCCATACATCATGGTTAATTTCACGAAACTTGAAATGAGGATTGTTAAACCCTAGCACACCTTTGAATTACCTAGGTTCAACTGGAAACTATCTTCAATGAATCCAAAATGGCCTTCATAAAATCTCATGATTTTTGATAAATGTGGAAACTTCGGCCAAAAACGATTGGTGATTTTTGGAACATTTTGGATAATTCAATTAACTAATTTTCTCTTGAATTGGGGCATTTAAATTATACAAATAATCTTAACTGATCCAAAATTCTGGGAAACTCTTGAGGGATTTTGTATGAGTCCAAATAGTGCCCATAAATAATTTTAGGAATTATAAAAATTATTTAGTAATTTTGCTAAATCAAAACACGGTGCAAAAAATAGAAAACAAGAACAAATAAAAAAGGGAGAAGAAGGTTCACTAGGCGACTTACCTGCCCGGTTGTGGGGACCCCGACTCATAAGTCGTGGTCACCGAATGCACGTGTACAGTGATCCCAAAGATCAATGCTCATTGAACACACAGAAGCACAATAACAAGAGTCTTACATCCACATTTAACTTCTTACCCAAATAAAGATCATGAAGGTCTAGTCTTACATAGATAGGGCCACCAGGGCCAAACACTTAAACAGAACAAACAGTGGAAATCTTGATCGAAAGCATGAACCCATGCCATCTTCCTTAAACCTACATGCATTATGACTGGGAAGCGTCCTAGTTAACATGTTCGTCGCCAATGAACTCTTCACCATACTCATGTTCTTCCATCTCTGGCCAATTAGATAATAGTGACAAGCCAATGATTACTTTGAATGTACTCGGAAGCAACCCAAGTTGTGGAACAACGTAATAATGATGCATGATATAGCACTAAGTAGGTAATTTGCATAAAGCTAATTTTTTATGCAATGTCATGATCAAGGAACTAAGTGTAAGCGTGCATCAACAGTTGGCCGATATCCATATGAACAAGTTCCAGGTATCGTCATAAGCAAGGGTTGATCATCTCATGTTCATTCATCAATTCAAGTCTTCAGACTTGTCTCAAGTATCATCGTACTGCCATCCACACACACACCATGTTTTGCAAAATCATCCGGATGTAGTTTTAGAAGGTCCTCCAACTGTCCATGTCCGCGGACACGGCTATTGGAATAGTTTTACACTCTGCAGAGGTTGTGTACTTTACCCACAAGACTTGGGGAACTTCCATGTCATCCACGACTCACTTTATATAACATACCCGAGGTAAGCACCCAAACAATGCCTTTCCCCTGGCGATACTGAACAAAGAGTCCACTCAATTGGTACCCATCCCACATGATGTACATCACTCGTAGCATCCATGTGGGGACTAGCAGTGTGCCCGGTGCCTATGAAGACATTGCATGATCGTCCATACCGGCACGACCCCGTATCGAGAGTGACCACACCACTCCCGCCACTAGTAATGCAGGTTCCTTGCCAGTACCCACCAAAGTACTCAACAAAGCCCCATCCCATAAGGGGTATCGTGGTTGCACAAGTAATGTTGGGATTGTCAGCAGACATTAAAACTGTCCGTTTTCGAAAACACACCCTCAACGCGTTCCGATACACCACTTCTTTCTCAAGTGGTTGCCAAAGTCATCATCATCTCCCTTGGGCATTAGTGGCACCCTACGGGGTTTTTGAAAAGTCATTGAAATCATCTCATTCTTTCCATCACCATGCACAGTCCTAATCCCATTTGTGTAGCATCTACTAGCATCCTATCTACACCCACCCGCATAACCCTCATAAGGAGGTAGGGTCATGCATGATGCAAGCATTAATAAGAAATTATCGCAGGCATCCCACCAAGTGGACACCACATCATCATGGTAAACACAACAAACTAAAATGCTATATGCCATGCAATAAAAGGGTTCAAAGTCATGGTCAAAGGGTTGCTTGCCTGGCTTATCCAAGTCTTCGAGGTCTTCACACACTTCTCGTCCACTCCGAGCACTTCATCTACTTCGTCAACTATCACCGGAAACAACTGCAATAAGAAACACAACAAGCTGAAAATAAAACTGCTCTATAAATAAGATTTTTATTTCTCTTGGAAATCTCTGGTCATAAGAAAAATAACCAAGGAGGTTTTGGTGGATGTGGGTCAAGGGGGAGTTTGGAATGGTGGAAATGAAGGAAATGATGGTCCTATAATATGTCCACAGAAAACATTTTTATAAAAAGGAGTGGAGGCACTCATGAAATAGGGCATGTTTTAGGAACATGTGGGAAGTTGTTTCTCTAGATTTGGAGTTGGGATGAATTTCCTGGGATTTGCCAAGTGGGTCACAAATGAAGAAATAGTCAAATAAATTACATAGCAGAATAAGGGTAAGGCAAAATGTTCACCACTTAGTTTATGAATTTAGATCTACCTCGTATTTTGAATCACTACATTTGTAGATAAGGTGATTTTCCTAAGAATTTTACAAGGTGGCTCTATAATAAAAGAAATTACCAAAATATTTGGTGGAGGGGAAATTGTCATATGGCAAAAATGTGCACTGCACACCATTGGACAAATATTGATTTTAGGGACATCCAGGACTTTGAATCATCCAATTTGTAATTCAAATGAATTTATTATGAATTATTCTATTCTCTTGAAAAAGGAAAATGGAAAATATCTTACCCAAAGTGACAAACAATGCACTGGGCGTTGAATAGCCACAGGGCCGGCCCAACAGCCACAGTCGTGCGAGGGCCGGGGCGACGTCGAAGGCACACCTTGCGGAGTGCATCTTCTCTGTAGGAACACGAGATCGGCGGGGAGGCATCTCCACTGAAACGTTAGGCCTGGCCAGTGGGTCGCTTCCAGGCGGGACCTGCCTGCCAAGGTCATCCCCCTCCTCCCGCCCGAACATAGCGCGTGGGAGGCAAGACCGAGCGCCCGCCGGCGCCCGCCCTGGCGGTAACGGCCGTCAGCAGCGGCGCTCCGACTGCTGGCGCGCTTAGGGTGGTGAGCCGCATCCGCCTGGGCCATTCTCGGGCCATGGGGTGGTCCGGGTCGACCACGTCATAGGTCATGGTGCAGGCCGGCCACGGTGGCTGAGGGGGATGGCATTCCACCAATCGGGGGGGAGAAAAGGGGGTGCGGGAACGAGTGTGGCGGCGCTGGGGCACGCAGGCAGACCGTAGAGGGGGGAAGGGAGGCGGGGCACCGGCCATTTTCCCCAACCCGAGGCGGAGCTACAACGGCCATGTGGGAAGTGGTCGAGCTCGGGAGCTCCAGTGGCTTGCTAGGGGGGGTCTCTCCGTGCTCAGGAGGGAGAGGTAAAGTGAGGGCGTGACGGGAGGGTCTCGGATGCGCCTTAGAAGCACTCGGCGTGAGGGAGCATGCATGCGAGAGCCGCCTTGGACCTTTGCTGGCGTTGTAAAGGGGCGTGTGATGCCAAGGGGAGATGCTTGGCATGCGTGGATACCCTACCGCAGCCGGCTACGAGCTACAAGACAAATCCTGTCGGTAGAGCGCCGGTTTTGCATGCCGGATTCGTGGTCACCACGCCAACTCATGTCTAGAGCAAGCTTTTGGTCGGGTAACTTTGTCTGGGTGAAAAGCATGCATGCAGGAGAGCACTGGTGGGGTTTCATTGCCTATGGATCTAGGTGGCGTGGTTTCCCACTAGGGACAGGTTTGCAGCAGAAAACTTGGGGGCTAGATCAAGGGTTTTTACTGAAGACATTAGGGAGTAAAGAGTTGTCTGCGTTTCTTAGGTATGGAAGGAGCACTAACACCCCAAGTTTCCGCTCAGGGATACAAATATAATAGGTACTTGTAGTATAAAGCCACATTTGTTGCCATAATGTAGGTTTAGATGGACTGCTCACATTTCCCACAAGAGTCTGCCATGTTTCGGTTTGGATTGATGCATAGGTATGCAAGTGAGGTTGTAGAAAAGTTTGGGGTCATTAGCATGAACATAATAGTGGGGGAGGGGATGAATAGGCCTCTCCATGGTAAAAGAGAGGGAAAAGAGAGAGTTACCCCCCCCCAATAATTGATAAGACGCCATGGTAAGGTTACTGGAGGTAAATTGGGGTTAGAATATACTGTGGTAAAAAGTTGGAGGCAAGGGGAATCTGCTTGGGTCAACTATGCTTGTCCTGTAGTTTATGGCTGAAGGTGTTTGTGTTGCGATTGGGCTAGGCAGGGGAATACTATGCCCTTGAGATTTACCATTGGTAAATGGTAAGTCCATTTGGTCCTGATCACAAGTTTTTAGCTCAAATGAAGAAAGTTGATAAAGCAAATTTTGTGAACCCTAGGAATCAACAGAATCAGGTTTCTGTAGATCTAGTTAGGGTAAAATAATCTCCTTGATTCACCAATTGGTTTACCATCATCATTTGGGTAATAGAGCATGCCCACAAAGTTTGGGATCAATAGGAGATACTTCACAATGAAGAGTTTCTCAAATTTGGCTCTAGTCAGGAATGGTTTTAATATATTTTCGTGAACCAAACCAATTGGTAATGAGATGAAACTTAGCAATATGAACACATATATCATATGTGACATGCTAGAATTTTCCTCGATTTAATTGAGAATACTTTTTATAGAAATATTTCAAATGCTAGGAATAGGCAGAAATGGTTTTTAAGGGTTTTGTCCAATATTTTGAACATGACCATGTGTTGACATTCTTATATATGGACAATATATGTCCACTGAGTTTTCCTAAATTTTCTCAAATATTTTTAAAGCACTTAAATAAGTTTTCCCTATAAAAGAAAATTTTTGGACCTCAGAAAAATCCTTTAAATAAAATAGTGAAATAATCTTGAAAAATATTTTTGTGTGTTTTTGGGAAGTTATATATATAGTGGGTTTCAAATAAAGTGTTTGGGGAAAAAGGATCCAACCAATTTGGGAACTCATAGTGCAAATCTCAAATCTGGGGGTCTTGAAAATCCTAAATTGAATAAATGCTTTTTGGGCAAAATAATATTTTGTAAAAATATTTTGAAGTCCTACTCACATGGCATGATCATGGGACAAGATTTCGTATCAAGGAAAAAGAGATTCTTGAGGCTAGGAGGATGTTTTATGAATTATAGAGCACTAGCAAACAATCAGACAAGCAAGTAAATAACACACAAGTCAAGCATTCAAATGCACTCAAAACGTTGAAATTGGCCCTAATTCTTTAGTCGTATTAACTTAGTCATGAGAGGAAAACACAGGGTTTGGCACCGGCCCAGCCCAGCTAGCCAGCGCAAATCGTCTCGTACCTTCGGCTAGAAGGACAGAGCGCATGGCCAAGGCATGCCAGCACGCGCCATTCCACCTCCTGCTAACCCCGTGACACAACCTTAACGTGGATAACCTCCCTGCAGCCATACGCACCTCTGCATCCTTCCCTCACTCTCCCCTTGCCCTCTCTCGCCCCGCTCTCCTCCATCATTCCCTGAATCTCCCCTTGCCCTCTCCCGCATGCATGTCCAAGTCGACTGACCTGACCATCGAGACGACAGTAAGCTCCTCTCCATCTCCCCTCCTTCCTCGTGTTCAATGTCACTCCATAGCCATCGCCCACAAGTGACGTGAGCTTGCCGGTAGTGTTCCCATTACCACCATCGTTCTAGCACACATTAGTCATGCCAAAGACGTCAGCTGAGCTCAGTGCTTCCCCAGGAATCCCTTGAGCTAACCAGTTCGTCCTGTGATGGGATGTGCCACCATCCGCATCGCATGCCCATCTTCGGTTGCCACTTTTTCTAACACCACCGCTAATACCAGCATTCCAGGTCGTTCCATTTGCATCCAGAGATGCGAGTGAGTGTGAGAAACTCATAGATCCCATCTACGATGCGTTTGGTCACCGGACGGTGATTTTCGAGGCCCTATGCCATTGCTATTGGTGACCAGTGTTTAGCCGTCGGCGTGATGTTATTGCAACGCCATTAGGCACTTAATGACCTAATTAACTGACCACTATCTGTAAGAGAGTGGGACCCGCAACCCCTAATTAACCTGGGCTAGTTTAGTTTACGATTACTTTGATTATAGTTAGCATTGCACCTATGACATGTGGGACCCACATACCAGGTTTGACTACTGTTGACTGTTGATGTCATGCTTATGTGATGTTGACGCATTTATTGATTTTATGGATTTTCAACAACTTTAAAACGATTTAAGAAATAACCTAAACTTCTAAAATTCATAGAAATAATCTATAACTCGGATGAGAATAATTTATATACAAAAAATCTAGTGAACCTGTTTTATGGCATGCTCATGCATGTTTGAACATGTTAACAACACCAACTTAGACATTTCATGATTAGGAAAATTTATGAAATAGCAATTGGAGTTTGAATTTAATCTTGTTTAAATTCCACTTCATTTAACTTGACTAGTTATTGCGTTAGGTCAGTTCAGTACCTTAAAATGTCATGCCATTCACTTGGTTGTACATTGCATTGAGTGTTATTCCCTTTTCTATTTGCGGTACATTTTCCTTCACGGTAGAAGATGAATTCGACATTGTGACCATTGACACTAATGAAGACTCACTGTTATTTTCAGACATGTGAGGCAAGCAACTCCCCTTGAGCATATTGATATAAACCCACTCTCTCACTCGTGCTGTGTTTTACTTCATTAGGACGATAATGATTCAACTATTATGTGTGCTCGATAGTTGAACCATTTGTTAGCATGACATGTCTTTGTCATAGTAAATAGTTGAAATCACTCAACATGAGTAGCAACTGCTTTAGCCTTGTTATACTTAATCAACGATGCTTGATATATGTCTGCCATGCCATGAGTCGTGTCGAGTGTGATCCATCTGGGCAATGAGTCGGAATGGATGTGCTCATGTACTACTGTGTGAGAGCTAAGTATGTGAACACAATTTGGTAAAGGTAGCGATAAGAGGTCATGTAGGAGTACATAGCGGTTCACTCATTCGGATAGTAGCGGGTTGTCTTAGTGGGAGCTTCCTTAAGAACTGAGTTATGCGTATGTTATGCAAGACAAGATACTACCGCACATTAGGCTCCGGCTACTGCAAGCTCTCTTGGCTTATTAATCACCCCGTACTCTGTCAGGAGATGCAACTAGTTTCTCGTGTTTGTAGAAAAAGTGTTGGCAACCATGCTTAGCTCTGCCCGACGCGGTGGGCTTCGATGCGGTAGATGCATGCTGGGATGGTGTACCAAGTAGCACCCGGATGGTGGCCATGTGGAACCTTTCTCAAATCATTTGGCGTCGTAAATGAAACTTCGATCAGACATCCTTGTAGGTTCAGTCTCAAATAGGCGATAAACATGGACTAGAGTTTTGTGTGGTTAACAGTCGTGGACGCCGCCGACGCCAGTGCTTCCATTGGAAGAATGTTGAGATGCATGACATGCGAATGGTGATAAGTGGTTAGAGCATGTGTGAATAACTATACCCTTGCAGTGCTAACCTATATGTTGGAATAGTCGTGTCCTCGTATATAGACTACTTGGAAAGCTTATATGATTCATGGATAACTTGAACTAGATACTCTAAAATGCGCAAGATGAGTGTGAGCTCTATGGAGGGCCCTGTCGTAAGAAGACAGAAGAGACCAGTGTGGTGTATTAATGTGGTGAATACGTGGGCTCGTGTGCGGTATCCCACCTCAAAATAAGTATTCATAGTCATAGTACAGGTTAGCTAAGAGTCAATGCTGGCTTGCTGGAACAAACTTCACAAACCCCTTTGTTGTGGATATAACACCATGATATAGCCCGCCCTATTATGCCGGGTCATCCTGAAGGCGGGGCATAGATAGTACACAAGGTGGTCACTGATGCTGAGAGACAAGACCGGCAAGGCGGCTTACGAAGTAAGCTGGTTGGCGGCCCACTATCTGAAGACGCAAGTAAGCCGGTTTGGGTCTCACTATTTGAAGATGGCGACTCAAAGCCCAAGAGGTGGAAAGTTTCCTAGAGTTTCCCTACCTAGGAATCAAGGTAAATTAGAGATATACTTGGTCACAAATCGTAGCACGACTCTGAATCTTGTAATCCCAGGGTCTCGGCCTGTATATAAAGGCGAGTCCGTTAGGCCAATACACTTAAGTTACAATCGATCAATAGCTAGGCCAAGCGAGTCCGCTCCCTTGTATTCATACCCAAGGAATAAGCAGAAAGCAGGAGTAGGCCATTACCTCGAACCTGTGTAAACTGTGTATCTCGATTCCTATCAACCCCAACAAGCTAATAACCTGGTTGCCATGGCCTCACATCTAAGTCCTCACACTAGGACATCTGCCATGACAAACCCACGAGAGTTGTCGCCCACCATGCTTCCAGCACCCGGTGGTTTTGAGTTCTTGAAGGGCACTTTGCCAAGCAAAGATGTATACACCATTGGTAGGATGACGAATAGTCGGCGTGGCAAGCTCTGCACCGAGCTGAACATCTGCCCGACCTCATTGAGTAGGATCGGCAAGCGAAAACCACCCGGAGTCAAGAGGAAAACTCCGTGTCTAGGGGAGAGACTCTCATCTATTTAGATGATGGGTCCTCGACTGGAGAGACAAAGTCAATTTATCACCTTGAAGACGGCGGACTTGGGGGCTGTTCCCATTGCGACTGTATTCTGGATGCCTATGAGCCACCGTGTCGAGCCGCCATAATCAGGACCGAGACGGCACCGCCCCTCCACTCTAAATGGCTTGAGGGGTGTCTAGTTCGGTCAGACCATCATATCAAGTTCTATCTGAGGTAACAACCTTACTCGGGACTGAGGTCACTATGGAACATCAAGTAGAACCTAATGCGGAGATTCCAAAGATGCGGGAGAAGACGACCAAAACCCAGCAACACGTCAATGCTGAGAACACCCGGACAGCTCCACTACAACCTCAAGTTAACGCAGAAGCGGAGCGTCTGAAGACGGAGGCATGGTAGCTTAGCCTTGATCCAAATGCACCCAATACAATTTTTCGGACGAGGCACCAGAGCCGTTTACCACTAGTCTACAAACGCAAGCATTTGTTGAACACTCCAGGAGCACACTCATGTACTCCAGGAGCGCCAGTTATACCCCAATTGACTTCTGAGATGCCTATGGAAGGGACTGCGGCTCAACCTCATGAGCCAGGGTCGCCCAAGAGGGAAGAGCTGGGCCAAGACCCAACGCTCATCCAGATGACACCGCAACATTTTTTGACACTGCTAGAGCACTTCTCCAATCCGATGAATAACATGGTGGCAGCGGCAACCCGGCTTATTGCACTCGCTATTGCCGGTGAGTTGCGGATCACGGTTGAACCCCAAAACACCATTGAATAGTTACAAATAGCGATTGCCCAAGAAGCTAATTATTCATATAGTCGGCATGGTGTGCATTCAACTCCTTTACCAAGTCATAGCTATAGCAGATGGGTAGAGGCACCAGTACTCTCTAGCAGTGAGCAGCGTCATAACCCACCCTAGAATAACCCGCCCCATGTTATTCTCACGGATGCTCAAGAAATTGTGGATGAGGCGAGGGCTATCGAGTAGTAGAGGCAGCAAACTACGGGGCTTGTCAACCTCCCCCGAGGTGCCTTCACCTTCGGTGGCCGTCGGGTGAAACGTCAGGATGATCAGAGTTTCGTGCCTGGTGTTGACTTTAAGTAATGAACACATGTCTAAGGATTTTAAGGGACCTCGTAAGGTACTGAACTACACGTCGGATCGTGAGTCAGTGCCTTGGATTGAGAGCTATGAGCTGTCTATGGACATGTTGGATGTCAGCAATGCAGTTTGCGCTAAGACCTTCACCATGATGTTGGAGGGGACAACTCCCATATGGTTGAAGAAGCTAGTCCCCAATTCAATCAATACCTAGGCAGAGTTGAAGGACCGTTTAATGAAGAATTTCTAGGGGACTTTTAAGAAGCCTATGATAACTGTTGATTTGGAGCATTGTGTGCGGCGTGAGGATGAGTTGGTCCATCATTGGGCTCGCCGAGTTGCTACCATTATCCACTCTTTAGATAACATTGCGATGGCTCCATCTATCCTAACTTTAGAGAAGAACTGTCACTTCCAGCCTCTGAAGCAAAAGTTAGGGAGGCTAGAGCATGAGTTCTAGGATATGGGCAATCTCATGGATACACTTACTCTATATGCCGACTCTGATGGCATGAAGGATCCGGATTCAGACGATGACAAATCTGGAGAAGGGAGAACGGTGGTGGTATAAATCAGCAACAGAATGCCCCGGTGCAAAATAATTATTACCAGGGTAATGGTGGAAAGCAAATATTACCAGATGGCGGGTCAGATTTTGTGGCTGAAACTAATGCAGGGTTCAAAAATCAGCGTCGTAACGGCAAGCGGCCATATGCTGGAGGGGAGCCTACAAACTATGAGGAGGCTCTTAATCCGTCATGTCCAAAGCACAATTATACCAACAATCCATCTTCTCATCCTTATAAGTATTGTTATATCATGGAGGAGTTCAAGAACTAGACGTCTCAACATCATCGCAATCGCGATGGTCTGCCAGGCGGGTCAGGTTCTCGAAGATTCCAAGGAGCCTGCTTTGGAAATGGTGTCTCAAGTTCTAGCTATCAGGGTCAAGGGAACCACGGTAGTCATAAAAAGCAATCTAATCAAGGTAATCAGCAGTAGCATAATCAATCAGGATATAAGAGTAATCCTAAGAAATTGAGCGGTCTCCAGTACCATGTATTCACTATAAACACTTGCTATCATGACCAGAAGGTCCACAAACAGGCAATTCAAATGATTGAGTCGGTGGTGTCACAATATTTGAAGTGGTCTGAGTACACGATTACTTGGAGTTGGGCGGATCACCCGCCCCGTGTTCATAATCCAGGTCATCTAGCCTTAGTGGTGGACCCACAAGCGGGCGATTACAAATTTACTAAGGTACTTATGAATGGTAGCAGTAGCATTAACATATTGTACCATGACACTTTTCGGAAAATTAATCTCACAGAGAAGGATCTTAAGCTATCCTCTACTATTTTCATAGAGTTGTGCCAGGCAAGTCAACTTATCCTATAGGAAAGATTGCTCTAGAGGTGGCCTTTGGAGAAGAATATAACTACAGGGCACAGACATTATGGTTTGAGGCAGTCAAAATCAAAAGTATGTATTACGCATTATTTGGATGGTTGGCTTACGCCAAATTCATGTCTAGCCCCTCTTACATATACTTACAAATCAAGATGTCAGGACCTAAGGGAAGAGTTACTGTATATGGAGATCATAAGATCGCCTTGGAGTGTGAATAAGGGGATGTTGCTTATGCATAAACTGCTTGTACTGCTGAGGACCACAAGTTTTATACAGAAATCGTCAACCCGACTAATATGATCATTCTCAAGAAGCCTACCATGGAGAAGGACCCTCCCCTGAAATTCTAGTCGGCTAAAGATGCAAAGCAAGTTGATTTTTCCCTTGTCAACTCATCTCAGGAATTCACTTTTGGGACAGGGATGGATCCCAAATAGGAAAGCATGTTCATCCAATTCATCCTTGAGTATCGGAAAATATTTGCATGGAAACCTTCTAACATGCCAGGTGTACCGAGAGAATTAGTTGAGCACCGCGTTAATGTGCATCCTGGGATGAAGCTAGTCAAGTAATTCTTCCGTCGTTTTAACGAGGAGAGGCATAAGGTGTCGGTGTCAAAACCGGCGGATCTTGGGTAGGGGGTCTCGAACTGTCAGACTAGATCTTTGGCAATAGGAGACGAATGGGGCACAGATTTACCATGGTTCGGTCCCTCCAATGGAGGTAATACCCTACGTCCTGCTTGGTTGTATTGATGATATGGGGGGCTAATGAGTTGATCTACCTCAAGATCGAATGGCTAACCCTAGATGAGTCGTTGTGTATCTACAACCTAAAACCCTCTGTCTTATATAGACGCCGAGGGTATCTAGGGTTTACACATGGTCGGTTACACGCCGAAGAGATAAACATGCATATTCGGTACATCAAACATGGAGCACAAGCCGTACTTCCCAAAGCTTCCATCTTGGAGATGAGGTCTTCAATTAATATAGTGTTCGGCAAGTGGCACATATAGTCCGGCCCATAGATATAGGTCGGCCTCCCGAGGACCCCTTAATCTAGGACTCCCTCAGTAGCCCCCAAACTTGCGTCCAATGCCAAGGGTCTCAGCTTCAATTGCTTCACACGATGAGAGTCTTCGGCTTACGAGCTGAGTTCTTCCCACTGAACTCAGTTTGGCCTCCGATGACAAGTAGCTTTCCGCATAGTGGAGCGTCTGAACACTGTAAATAGGCTGTCCATGAAGGCCAAATGTCGAGGGGTAAAATATTGTACCCCACACGGCCTCTTTGACGAAAGTTCACAACCCACCACGACGGCCAGACCAGTTACAAAAGCTCGATTCATGATTCGAGGACATTTTAATCAACACGATCTATCAATGTGCTGATCATGCCCCGTTTTACACGGGATATGTTTAATCACGGTCATTGAACGGCTCGCACGTCTCGGGAACCAGAGGGATTCATGATACAATGAGGGGAGACCGAATCGATAAGCCTCATAAAAGGGGAAGAAAACCCCAAAGGCTATTCATGCTCCCGTTCGCCTCTGAAGCGCAGATCTAGGTTTTCCGCCCCCACCTCTAAGATCATCAATGACAGGCTCCGGCTCCAACGACCAGTTGGAGGCCCCCACGGTCACCGACCGAGACATCCTCGACCTCAAGAAGGCCGGCTACCTCTCCGGTGACATCGCTCACTGTGCACCGGAGGAGAGCCAAGTGATCCCCACTCCCTGGCCAGGAAAAAGGGTGGTCTTCCTCCCCCACTTCATCAGGGAGTTGAGCTTCCCACTCCACCACTTCATTAGGGGGCTGATATTTTTCTATGGCCTCGACTTCCACAACCTCCCGACGAACTCTTTCATGCATATCTCGAGGTTCATCCTCGTTTGTAAAGGCCTTCCTATGAGTCAAGCCGCACTTCGGGCTATGGTTCAAAGTGTTCAACATCAAGCCGAAGTGCTTCAGAGGGAAGCACACAGACTGTGGCGAAGCTTGTCAGCATTCTAGGAATGGGGGTACCCAGACCTGCCTGCCTGTGGCCCAGGGCATGACCCAGTTCATCAACCAAGCACGTACGGGCATGGACTCACTGAAGACAAGGCCCTCGTGAGGGCCCTAGCCTAGCGAGGAGGAGTAGCGACAAGACCTGCGAAGTATGGTCCTCCTCAGGACCCTACAGAGCGGCGGATATGTATATGCAAGGCCCGGCCTTGGGAGTCAACTGTGACGCGAGGAAGGACAGGCGGGCGTCGGTGCGCCATGCAACATAGTTTCCTCTTTGGTGCAAAGGGACATACGCAAATTCCAAAAGCACTCCCCAAAGGTTTCCATTCCTATGCAATAAGACCACAACCACCCGCGCTGAAGGGCAGATGTCATCGCTGAGACCATCCTTGTGCCGTGAACAACTACTTTGTAGGCGAAGACCGTCTTTGGGTAGGACAAGCACGTACCGATGTCCCCCTTCAAAATTGGCCATTGTGGGATTCCTTCCCGCCATTGTGTTAAGGTAAGAGGACCCGGGCCACCCCTATATATGGAGAGTAGGCTGCACCGTAGAGGAGGACAACCCACCCCGGAATACATTCCACCACTCATCCACCACCAAGCCACAGAGGGCCTCGAACACCTCAAGAGAGCCCTAGGAGGCCGAAGAACACTCTACTAGTTCATCCGCATCACCTTCTCGAGAGGCAATCCACCAAAGCAGCAGTAGGGTATTACGTTTCGTAGCGGCCTGAACCTGGGTAAATCATCGTGTTCATCTTCTTCCTGCTCATCATGCGAGTTCGTCGTTGTGGCCATCGAGTAGCGAGCTAGGCTGACAATGCTGGAGGGGATCTTTGCACATGCCCCTTTGTTCGAATCTTAAGGGTTTTGCGGAGCCCGAAATCTGACATTTGGCGCACCACCTAGGGGGCGTGTCGAACTCTTCCCCAAGCTTCATCCCTCCCAAGCTTTGCTGCTCCGAAAGCTAGCGCTCAACAAGCTTCTCCGGGACGCAGCGGGTTTGTTTCCTTAAACCCCGCTATGGCAGTCAAAGGACGACTGAGCATTCAGTACTAGGTAGCCCATGTTGTCTCTACCATCACCACCTCTGGACCTGCTCAAGCGCATGGCGGGCGACCGGCGCCCCTGGCACAGGTGGCGCACCGCACCTACGTGGGAGACCTCAACGCGCACGACGTGCTACTGCTGGCAAGCCAGATGGTTCACCACTGACCTATGCATGGGGGCTTCGACACATGGGCTGATCACATCATGGAGTTGG
This sequence comes from Hordeum marinum, assembly GCA_022496015.1. NCBI lineage: Eukaryota > Viridiplantae > Streptophyta > Magnoliopsida > Poales > Poaceae > Hordeum > Hordeum marinum. The sequence continues at coordinate 127,822,286 of CM039676.1, read as the reverse complement.
TCACCGTCATGCAGACGACCATCTCCTCTCACTCTTCTCAAAGGCCACAGGCGCCGGGCGCCGGAGGCTCGCGCACCGTGCCCGCTCCCCAGATCACCGATGGAGGGACTCCCCCAGCACTGGATGGACCTGCGCAGGGCATGCCACATGCTATGCTGCTCCTCCTACGAATCCCAGTGACCGGTTTTGGGCTGAAGCCCACCCATGCCCACCAGGCAGACGGAGCGAACGACGAAGCGCCACGCACCCACCGATGTGCATCGCAGCGACCCGGCTGGCCCTCAACAGTCTGGGTTTTCTAGGCAGGAGCATGCCATCAGGTGTAGTGAGCGGGCGGTGCAGGCGTCCGGACAAAAAAGCAACAGCGGCGAAGGCGCATCTGGTCGCCAAGGGAACAATGCACACCAAGAGACGCGCGGCCCACCCGGCGGTGGAGGCAGAGGTAAGCAACTCCGTTTTGAGGCCCGACGTAGGAGGGTTTGCGAGCGAAGCGCGCGGGGTGGTTTCTCGCCACTACTAGGAGGAAGAGCCCCCGACACCTATTAGCAGGTCCGGAAGAGGACCTAGCACGTACGTGGAACCCTACGTACCCTGCTACATCCTTCTGTCAGGTGGAGGGATGGATAAGGTGCCCACCTTGGAACAGGTGCACGACGTGGATCAGGCTCTCGCCGCGGCCGCCAGCACCTCCCAAGAGTAGAGGGCGCCTAGGCGTCCTCCCCAAGCTGGGCCTGGGGGATCCCATCGACAAAGCACCGTGCCTGGGAGGAGAAAGCTGAAGGACACCCCTCGGCCCGCGCGGCGCGGCAGGAACCAGTGCCCCCACGGGCAAGCGACAATGAGGCAAGCCCCCAGGCCTCAGGAATAATGGCCAGGAGTCGCAGCATGTTGGGACCCCGATCCTAACTCATATGAATCCAGACTGTAACACATCACATCCGTTTGTGGCCTCACGCACGGTAAACTCCATGGCTGCAGCCTTACCTTAGCCAGGACCATTTACGTCTTTTGGCTCACGTATGTGAACATGTGGCTGGCAATCAAACGATAGAGAACTCGGGGCCGACATAGCTAGTCATAGAACCCAAGTGGCACATCCGTACGGAAACATGCATAGGTAACCCAGCAATGTAGGTGTCATCCTCAAGCGTGTGTAGATGAGTCATAGCAAGCTACAAGGACTCCATTACACCGTGGGACATAAATGCCATCACTGCATCTAGACGAGTCGTAGCAGGCTACAGGGACTCCATTACACTGCGAGACATTTCCCTGAAGGGATAGACATAGAAGCAAAGAAGGATACATGCCAGTCAATCAATGTGTCCGGAGTAGTAGCAAGCTACCAAGGCTCGATGGAAGCACAAAGAGGCAGTTTCCCATAAAGAGTACTACTAAAGGCACATGACTAGGTGTCGGATCCCATACATACTAAAGGCATACTAAAGGCACTTGACCACTTGACTGCGGATGGAAATCAGTGCTAAAGGATAGATGAGTCCCCATAGCGTTTTGGAAGCTTTCCCAGAATCGGGAATTAAAGATACTTCCACGGTGTGAGTTAATCTCCAAAGGAACACCATGAAGATAAACTATTTGAGAAACATATAACTCCGCTAGCTGGCTAGCAGTTATACTCTCCCGAACAGGAAGAAAATGAGCCACTTTGGAGAGACGGTCAATGACCACAAAGATAACATTATTCCCTCTCTTGGTCCTGGGAAATCCAGTGATGAAATCCATACCGACCTTATCCCATTTCCATTCAGGAATATCTAAGGGTTGAAGGGTGCCAGCAGGCCTTTGATGTTCTACTTTAACGCGACGACAGACATCACAGTTGGCAACGAACTGAGCAATTTCTCTCTTCATCCTAGTCCACCAGAACCTCTAGCGTAGGTCCTAATACATCTTGGTACTACCAGGATGAATTGGGAGTGGAGAACCATGAGCCTCCTTAAGGATCAGCTACTGAAGATGTTGGTTATTGGGAACCACCAAACGGTTCTGAAAGAACACCACACCTTGATCATCGATAGAGAAATCCTTAGTGATACCGCTAACGAGGTTCTCTTTGATCTGGGAAATACCCTTATCACGCTTTTGGCCAGCGATAATTTGATCCTTAAGAGTAGGTTTCGCCACCAGGTTGGAAAGGAATCCTTGAGGAACAATGTGAAGACTCAACTTCCGAAATTCCTCATGGAGAAGTGGTTGACTTTGTTGTAACATCAGGTTGTTACAATAAGACTTACGACTTGGTGCATCAGCCATGACATTAGCCTTCCCGAGGGTGTAAGTTATACCTAAGTCGTAGTCTGTAATCAACTCAACCCAACGTCTTTGCTCGAGATTCAAATCTGGCTGGGTGAAAATATATTTCAGACTTTGGTGATCAGTGTAAATTTCACAACAATTACCGAGAATGTAATGTCGCCAGGTTTTTAGTGCATGGACCACAGATGCAAGCTCAAGATCATGTCTTGGATAATTATCCTCACGTGGACGCAACTATCAAGATGTGTATGCAATCACATGACGATCTAGCATAAGAATGCAACCTAAACCTTGTCGCAAGGCTTCGCAATAGATAACAAAGTCTTGAGAGAAGTCTGGTGGTACCAGAACGGGAGCAGAGGTTAGACGACTTTTCAGTTCCTAAAAATTATGCTCGCATTGTGGGGTCCACTCAAACTTGTTATCTTTCTTGAGGAGTTCATTCAAAGGTTTCACAACCTTGGAGAAGTTCTCGACAATGCGGCAGCAATAGCTCGCTAAGCCAAGGGAACTCCAAACTTGCTTAACCGATTCAGGTTGAGTCCAATCAAGGACATCCTGAACTCTCTCGGGATTGACAGCAATGCCTTTGCTAGAGCTCACGTGGCCTAGATAGGTCACTTCTGGTAACCAAAATTCACACTTGGAGAATTTGGCGTACAGATGATGCTCTTGAAGTTTCATCAATACCAGCCTTCGATGCTTGGCATGTTCCTGTCCGTTCTTCGAGTAGATGAGTATATCGTCGAGGTAAACCACGACAAATTTATCCAGATACTCCATGAGGAGCGAGTTCATCAAGCGAGAGAAGGTGGTTGGGGCATTGTTTAGACCAAAGGACATGACGGTGTACTCATATTGGCCATAACGAGTAACAAAAGCCATTTTTCGAATGTCCCCGTTTCTAGTTCTGATTTGATTGTATCCCAACCTCAAATCCATCTTGTAAAAGATAGAGGATCCAGTGAGTTGATCATACAAATCGTTGATCATGGGGAGCGGATACTTGTTCTTTATGGTGACCAGATTCACTAGCCGATAATCCACAACCATCTCATCCGATCCATCCTTCTTCTTGACGAAGAGGATAGGTCAAGACCAAGGAGAAGAACTAGGACGAATGAAACCTTTCTTCAAAGACTCATCGAGTTCTTTCTTAAGTTCATCTAGTTCCAAGGTTGCCATCTTATAGGGTCTTCTTGCTATTGGGACAGTCCCTGGGATGAGCTCTATCGCAAACTCTACATCTCTGACAGGTGGAATTCCTAGCAGTTCTTCTGGAAAGACATCCGGAAAGTCTCAGACTATCGGAATATCTTCTAATTCTGGAAGAGGGCTAGCATTGAGAGAATAGAGTTGGCGTTTGGCTACTCGAGTGGAGACATTAACTATCTCACCCGATGCATGTGTAAGTTGAACATTTCTAGTATGAGTATCAATCTTAGCATAGTGGGATTTCATCCAATCCATGCCTAAGATGATCTTGATGTCCGAAGACTTGAGGGCTATGAAAGATACTATGGAGACTAGACTATCCACCAGAATCTCATTGTCATGGCTCACTCTAGAAGTTTGCCGTTTTGAACCAGGAGTCTGAACTACTAAAGGAGTAGGCATATCACAAAAATACATGTTATGCAACTGTGCATAACTTTCTGAGATGAATGAATGAGATGCTCCAGTATCAAACAGAACAGATGCTGGATGACTATTGACAAGGAGCATACCTAGGATAACATCAATATCCTCAAGGTCTTCTATAGCAGAAACATAGCAGAACTCAGTGTTTTGAAGCAGTCCATGGTGAGATCTCATAATAGTCAACATGGTGTAAGCGGCCTCTTGAACTACCATGTCTATGGTGACACCTAATCCATATGACCAATGCAGCAGCTCTGCAGCTCCAGGATATGATCGATATATCCTAAAAGTACACAAATACTGACTCTGGTTGAAATCTCGATACATTTCCTCCATTGTGTACTCTGGGTACCAATGGTAACCAGCCTCCATCATAACTCTAACCAACATGGCCGTATGACCCGGTACATCGATGCACCTAGTCACACGGATCAGCTGACGAGAAGGACGAGGGGGCATTTGAAACAGATAATGATGCGAAGACATTAGAGATCCTAGCAGAAATTGGACAGCATAATGGCTGTAATTGCTCAAAAAGGATTTTGAGAGAACTGCAAAGATTGGATAACATAACCACTCAGCTATCTAGACTCAAGTTTCTAATCCAACTGATTGTCACACCAAACAATAATCTAGAACCAGAGTTCACTTGCGAACAAGCTAGCTAATAGTCCATGGTTAGTAAGTCGTCATCCTAAGCAATATAGGAGAAACCTAGTTCTTAACCCCGTAGAAAAGATGACAGTGACTCAGAAATGAAAAACTTGGGAAGAAGAGTAAAAAGAGCCTTATGTTCCCTTCCACAATCAATTCCCTTACTTTTCTATAGTGTTTCTAGACTCAACATCGACCGGTTTGGCTTGGTAGTCCTACAGTCAGTCAGGCTCAGATACCAACGCTGTCAGGACCCCGATCCTAAGTCATATTAATCCAGACTGTAAGACATCACATCACTTTGCGGCCCCCGCACGGTAAACTCCACGGCTGCAGCCTTACCTTAGCTGAGACTGTTTGTGTCTTTTGTCTCACATATGTGAATATGTCACTAGCAATCAAACGACAGAGAACCCGGGCCGACATAACTAGTTATAGATCCCAAGTGGTACATCCATATGGAAACAGGCATACGTAACCTAGCAATGTAGGTGTTGGCCTCAAGCGTGTGTAGACGAGTCATAGCAAGCTACAAGGACTCCATTACACTGTGGGACATAAATGTCATCACTACACGTAGACGAGTCGTAGCAGGCTATAGGGACTCCATTACAGTGTGATACATTACCCCGAAGGGACAGACACAGCAGCAAACAAGGATACATGTCGGTCAATCAATGTGTCCGGAGCAGTAGCAAGCTACCAAGGCTCGGTGGAAGCACAAAGAGGCAGTTTCCCGTAAAGAGTACTACTAAAGGCAGATGGCTAGGTGTCAAATCCCAAACATTCCGTTGCACGTCACATGTATGCACGACATGCCCGATATGCATAGATACAACTATGGCATCACAATATAACCATTCAACAACACAACTTTTATTTAAGACGCTCAAAAGAGCCTTGCATAATATGTTCTTATAGATAGGGGTCACATGACCCGACACTCAAGTAACACAAGAAAGTTCATACAAACCAAGTAGAAGCATAAAGCTATTTGAGTACAGACAGTTGAAAGGGTAAAAAGGCACATGGCCTGACTATCTATAGCCCGCCACAGGGTATAAGTTCGTAGCTGGGACATGAGCTATTCAGCATCGTCGACATCTAGATAGAACCCACCTGATGGGTGGTGGGTCCTAAGTCTCGTCTGCAACATTTATTAAGCAGACATGAGTACAAACATACTCAGCAAGTCTTTAAAGCGGACCTAGACTATTCATGCTCATGTATCAACAAGGGGAGTGATGGAGTTTATGCAGGAATGCCAGCTTTGACTCATGTCTAACCTATACTACACAATTTTAACTCTTTGTTCAAATTTTAGATATCGCACACAAGTCCACTAACTCCACATCAATACACCCACATGGATTCACTTCCGTCTACTACAAGAGTGCCATCCACGGTACTCACACTTGTCTTGAGATTTTTATGAATATCCATTAACTTATCTATGAACAACATAAGTTCTCCAAGTAGTCCATATCCGAGCACGCGGCTATTCGAACAGATTCTTACCCTGCAGGGGTGTACTTCTTCACACACACTCTCGCCACTTATCGCTGTGTGCTCATAAAACCATGCACCTCGGCAACCTTCAAGCGGAAGCCCAGCAAGGGAGTTAGCTACGACCGTGAATACAAGACCTCTAGTCTAGGCTATCACCTATTTGAGACTAAACCCACACGGAAGTCCAGTCAAAGTTTCTGCTATGGCCCCAAACGATGTGCGTAGGGTTCCCAAGCCCACAATTCGGGTGACCCTTGGTACACCGTGCCACTGCCTACCACGTCGTAACCCACCCTTAGGGCCAGCGCTACGCACGGCCTCCAGCATACTATAAACACCAGAAACTACTTGCAACTCCTGGACCAAGGACTAAGCGATTGATAAGTCGAGCAGGATCATATTTCAGGGCCTAGCATGTGGTAGTAACTAGACTTGGATCACAAACAAGGAACTCAGTTCCTAAGAATGGTCCCAATGAGACAACCCGCTATGTACTCCTACATAGCCTCTCATCGCTACCTTTACGAAATAGGGTTCATCATTAAGCTTATTACATCAGGACAATATTGTTTCACTCCAGTTCATCACCTAGATGGATCAGAACTGACACAACTCTAAGCATAGCAAGCATAGCAGGCAAAGTAGGTAAAGCACAACATGGCTCAAGCATCTACCAAGTATTCTAGGTTGTATGGTTTAGCTATTTACTGTGACAATGACTGGTCATGCAAAGGAATGGGTTCATCTACCGCATATGACAAACAAGTGAACGTTGTCCTAATGCAATAAACAAGAGCAGGAGCGAGAGAATGGGATGTTATCGGAATGATCAATAGGGTTGCTTGCCTTGGTGGGAAGTGGGAAGGTATTCACCTTTGTTGGAATACGTTGGAATACTCAGGGGTATCCTACCAGCATGGCCTACGGCAATGCAGATAAGTAGCAATCAATACACGACAAGTGCAATAATATGATGCTTCATCATGACATCGCAGCATGTATGGATGAGCTAATGCAGTTACTATCCAAGTTAAAAGAAGTAATTTGGAATATAGATTCAAAATCGTTCTCCATTTCATATTCCATATGTTAACCTATTAGTAAAACTCAAGGTTCCTCTACATAGGTTGCTCTAACATGCATGATAACAGCACAATTGGGTTCATTGGATTTTCTGATAAATTTTCATATATAAATTATTTCAATCTGAGTTATAGATTAATTTATTGTTTTTTCTAAGTTTTAAATAGTTTCTAGAATTAATTGAATTCAGGAAATTCTTTATTGCATCAGCATGACATCATCATGACGTCAGCTGGTCAACAGAACGTGGACAGGTCAAACCTGACCAGTGGGGTCCACTGGTCCGTGACCCAGCCTTAAACGTAATCAATTAACCATTAATTACTAATTATTTAGGAAAGGGGCCCTCTGTTCAGTGGGTCATTAACTTAATTAGTTTAGTTAATTAATTTTCTTAATCTAATACTAATTAAAGAGAGCCCGACCCAATTTGCCAGTGACCCAGGGATCAAACCCCCAGGGTCAACTCCGGCCAGACTCACCCGCATTGAGCCACCGGTGACTCTAGAGATGATAGAGGGGTCAGGTTTCCTCCTCTGGTGACCATTTCGCCCGCGGAAGGCACCAGGTGGAACTAGGCTCACGCGTGCGTCCATCCCGACATCCTTCAGGGGCTGAGATGGCCGGGAACGATGCCGGCAACGAGCTCAGCGGCTGCCGGAGCTCGAGCGAGCACGGGCTCGTCGGTCTAGGGCGCAACATGACTGTAGCTTGGCACCTACATCATCTATGCGGCCCCACGAGCTTGAAGGTGGCCTCGGAAGGACCAGCTGGTCATCGGAGCAACGCCGGCGACGAGATCGTGTGGTGGCGCAATTTGGGCATCGCCAAAACCAGGGCCTATAGAGGGGGAAACAGTCAGGGAAGAGAGGGGAAAGGACCGAGGGCTCACTGCGGGCTCGGAGCCGATGAGAGCTTGCTCGGGGAGGGCTCAAAGGCGACGAAATGACGGCGGCGGAGCTCGAACCCGAGGAGGAAGAAGGGGTCGAGGGCGATGCTCCAGGGCTTCTGGCGACGCACGGCTCGACACAGAGGTCGGGGACAACGAGGCAGAACTTCTGGCGGGCTTAGGGAGGCGTAGGAGCGGCCGCAACTACGACGGCGAGCGTGCGGGGCCGTCGGCCATGGCGGAGCAAAGGAGAGGGAGGAGGTAGGGGAAAGAATGAGCGAGAGAGAAAGCGATGGGGACATTAGCGCGTCCTCATCCGCTCCCCAGCGTGACAGGGGGATGCAGGCACAAAGGGATCTGTGTGGCAGCTCCGGCCCGTGCGCACGGCGGGCACGCCATCATCCTCCTGGCCGCTAGGAGGACAACGACGATGTTGGGCCAGATGGGCCAGCCTAGGTGGGCTTCCTCCCTTTTTTAAAATTTCGAGTTTCTGTTTTATTTTCTGACATTTGTTTTATTTATTTTTATTTAGGCACAAATACTAGGCATAAAATATGCCAAATATTTTATGGAACTAAGTTTGAATATTTCAAACTTCCATAAAATGTTTTAGAATATTTTGAATACTAAAATAATCATAATTCTTCATTTGGCATTTTCAGCAGTTTTAATATTTATTTTTGAAATGCTATAAATATTAAAATATTTAGAATGACTCCTAATATATTGATGTCCACATTTATCAGACATAGGGGACATTTTTATTGGCATTTTGGATATGTTGTTTTTCACATACATTGAATTGGTTTGACTCTGGAGAGGTTTTCGGGGGTTTTGTTAATCCCCATTTCAAATTGATTTAAGAATGGAAACATGATGCACACACATGCTGATCGAAGTAAACTAACTAGGGATGTGACACAGCAAGACAAAATGTAATGCGGGCCACCCGCGGCAACTACGGCACCATCACAGCCTCAGGAGGATGGGCCTCCTAAGGCCTTCGGGACCTTGTCCGGATGACGCGTGGGCGCCTCACGAGGCATGATTCACCGTCAAAACACCCATATGTCCACGCTCATGCATCGCGTTGATGTTTGGGCCCCGGGAACGCAAACTTGAGGTCACGCGGTTAGCGATTCACTCGGGGTAGGGTCATAAGGGCGCGCAACCGGACAACAATGCACGGGATGGTCTTCGATGCGGCTTAGAGACACCAAGCCATGCGCCTGGGGGCTTGCCCCGGGCTGTAACACTCTCACATAACAATGAGCGGGCTGTATATGCCCGGAGCCCCCCGCGGAGGCGGAGGGGTTCCTCCCATGCAATGTGGCAGCCACAGCCCAAAGCTAGCAGAGAAGACAACACTGCCAATCAATGGCTATACCCATGAAACGTGGATGCCCTATGCTCAGCGCTGGGGGAAGATGAAGGATAGCCTAGGCGTCGGACGTGGCATTTGCTTGCTTCTTTTTTGATGATCAAGCTGCCATTTTTTGGAATGAAGTTTGAGAGTTTTGAAACTTTACAATTAAAAAGGGGAGACTTTTCTCTCCGCGTTTCCTCATTTGAAGTCTTTCTTTCTAGATGGTGTTTTGCAAACAGATAAATGCTCTGCACTGCCTCAGGACGCCTCAGAGCTAGACGGCAAGGACTTGTCGCCTCAGGAGCATGCCATTTTTAGCTGTCAAACCCTGCTCGGGGGCTCCGACCGCAGCACGACATCGCAGCATGGGATCTCGTGAGGTGCTAGGGAATCCTGAGGTGCCTCATGGAGGAGCAGAATGGGGCATCGCTCGAGCGTCAAAGGGGGCTCTTGAGCAGCAGGCCTTAGGAGCCTTACCTGTCATAAGGACACTCAACTCCCCTGATGTCATCCTTGGCTTTCGGTCAGCATTAGGAGTGTTAGGGCCTTGCCTCGTGAACTGCGTCCTTTGTTTTCGGTTGTACCTAATTGTGGTGGGGAAATGAGCTGGACTCGGACCTATCAACGTAGAGCGGTTTGAGTGTGGAAAAGGGGGCTCCTAAGTAGCATGCCATAGGAGCCTTTGCGGTCATATAGCCACTCACCTCCTTGATGCCATCCTTGGATATCCGGTTGGCATCAATGGTGTCGGGGCTTGACCTCGTGGCTGCGTCCCCTTTGGATGTATGCTGCGGCGGTCAGGAAATGAACGCGACTTGGAAGTACAGATGCAGACTGCCGAAATGGCCCCCGAACCGTTTAGCAGATAGGAAAGAAGTATCCCAAGATGGAGTCACAGCTCGATAGAACGGCCTTGTCACACCTTGCAACATGCAGGATCATCAGCGTCATACAAAGCTAAGTACACTGCTAAACCAATTAGGAGCCCCTCGGCCTAATAACGACTCAGGGGATGGAATAAGGATTACACACACTAATGTAAGGATGCCCCATAACTGCTTGGCGCGCTGGAACTCTATCAGCTTGGCGTGCGCCGCCTCATCCTTGGCATCCTGCATGGTGTTGGCCACATCCTGGACCTGGGCCTGGAAGGACGCCAGCTCAGCCCGGGTAGCAGCCTCGCCCCGAAGGGCGGCTTCGAAGGCGGCATCGGTGGTGGTCAGCCACGCCTCCAGCATCTCCTCCTCCTCCTGAAGCTTGCCAAGCCTACGCTTCTTGTCCACGGGCGTCCTGGAAGGGGCAGGGGATCAAGCTCCAAACGATGGACAGAAGAACAAGAGAAGAGGGAGGTGGTCGCTTCCCTGCTCCTACACTGCTTCCTCCAGACGCCATGGAGGACAAGTGGAAGAGAAGGAAAGAGGGTTTTGTGCTGGTGGAGCAAAGGAAACAAGGAGAACCCTCCAGACTGCAATACCCTTCCTTGGCCAGGGATGGGGCTGATTTATAGGTGTAATCACGCCCACGAGGCATCGTGGGAGAGCAGGCGTCACGCGCCCCTTTGGCCATGTGTGGCAGTTCGGTCAATACGGTTCTATCCACGTCGCCTCTCCTGCCCTCTGAAGGGTTGCATCCGCGTGGCCCAAAGCAGCAACAACACTCAATGAGAAGCAATGATGGCTGGAGCTGCACACAGGCATTGCGTTAGTTTGACTAGGAGTAGTCCCGGACGCCCTTGGGGAGCGGAGGCACCACTACCAAGGCGTTTGACATGTTCCAAGCCTGGCTCCCACGCGTTTGGGGCCGCGGCACTTGGGGCAGTCCTCCAAGCTTCACCCATAAGCCAGATCGAGCGCAGCTCGGGCCCAAGGGCTAATGTCGGCGTTCTGGGAACTGGGTACCTAGACCTGCCTGCCTGCAGCCCAGGGCATGAATGAGGCCCGGGCTCCTCAGGACCCCTTCAGAGTGGCACAAATCTCTATGCCAGGCCCAACCTTGGGAGTCAAGGGTGACACAAGGAAGGACAGGCGTGTGTCAGTGCGCCAGTCAGCGTAGTTTCATCTTTGGTGCCAAGGGAGCAAGGACATACGCGGGTTCCAAAAGCACCCCCAATGGTTTCCATTCCACTGCAAGAAGACAACAACCACAAGCCCTGAAGGTTTGATGTCATCGCTGAGTCCATCCCTGCGCTGTCGACAACTACTTTACAGGCGAAGACCGCCTTTGGGCAGGGTGAGCACATACTGTTGTCCCCCTTCAAAATTGTCCATTGTGGGATTCCTTCCTGCCATTGTGATAAGGGAAGAGGACCTGGGCCACACCTATATATGGAGAGTAGGCTGCACTATAGAGGAGGATGACCCACCCCGGAATCCATTCCACCACTCATCCACCACCAAGCCATAGAGGGCCTCGAACACCTCAAGAGAGCCCTTAGGAGGCCCAAGAACACTGTACTAGTTCATCCGCATCACCTTCCGAAGAGGCAATCCACCAAAGCAGGTGCGGGGTATTACGCTTAGCAGTGACCTGAACCTGCGTAAACCGTTGTGTTCATCTTCTTCCTCGTCATCGTATGAGTTCTTTGTTGTGTCCATCGAGTAGCGACCTAGGCTGACGAGGCTACAGGGGGTCTTCGCACTTGCCCTTGTGTTCGATTCTTAAGGATTTTGCGGATCCTGAAACCCGACAAAGTTGTCATCGCCAAGCTTACCCGCGTCGTATGGCCATCAGGCACCTTCATCGATGCCATCATGGTGTGGCAGAAGGAGTGGTTCTACATCATTGAACCACGAGAATAAGGTCAGATTCCCCCTACCGAATTCAGATCCGACTCCCAGCGAGATTAGCTTCATGGCTCAAAAGGGCCTTAGTTGGGGACTGAACAAGGAGGTGAGCGACCTACAGAAGCACGTCAGCTCCAAAGTCGAGAAGGGCATCACGCTGACCAATATGGTCCAGGTCATGTTCCAATGACGCATCCTCCCCTGCCAGCCTTTGGATAGTCCCTTGTGAGCTTGTCAGCTCGATGACGCACCCATGATTCTGAACCTCTTCCACACTATGCAGGAGAAGTTGTGGAAGGCGCTCGTCAAATCACAAAAGAGTTGGCCATCCGAACAAGAAGACAAGGTTGGTCGACTTTATACCGCCAAACCTACCTCTGAGGTACGGTATAACTTTGCTTGGTCGACTTTATTTTCGATAGAGAGGATTTATAACATTCTTTCCGATCACTCTTTGCAGTCATGGCTGAGGAAGGCCATGAATATCAATAGTCCGATACCTCAGCTGGAAGATGTTAGGTCCTGGCTGTTAGCGGAGATGCTCGTGGTGAAGTCATACAAGGCCCCCACGAAGTAGGAGAAGAAGAAGAAACCAGGTCGGGGTGGCCTCCGCATTAGGGACCAGTCAGAGACTGCGTCCGGGGAAACTCATGCCTCCTCGAATAAAGAGGAGCACTAGGAAGAAGAAGAGGAAGAAGAAGAGGAGGAGGAAGAGGAGGAGGACGAAGTCGAGCGGGAAGGCAATTCCCCCCTCGCATGAAACAGGGTGGCGCCATCGGACGCTCCAAAGGAGCTACCCCCTCCTACCCAGAAGAGAGCGTGTCGGGCGCAAGTGGTTCTATCCGACGACAGCTCTGACTCAGATACTAAGTCCGGTGACCTCGAGGTGGTTCCACAAAGAGCCCTGCCCGAAGGTTAGGATCTGAATACCCCTTCTTCGTCTTTTAACAGGTTTAGAGTTTTTTAACACGCAGGTGCTTATCGACTTTGGAGACCCCCGCGCATCCTTCCCACCAATCAAATATAGGACGGGGAGACCCCACCCATCAAACTAGCAGGGAGCAGGAATGCCTCGCATCCCGCCACTCTAGGTGCCGCAACGGACACCGTGGAGGTGTCATCCCAGCATGCTCCTATGGAGCCGGGCATCAGTGATGGGGGAGATGACATAATGGCCGAGGCTAATGCCTCAGTCACCGAAGACCGGGGGGAGGTACCCCATCCGGATACTGAGGAGGGCGGACGATCGGCAACTTAGTCCCCTCCAAGGGGTATCGCCGAAGCATGCCATGACTCCGGATGTACTGGTTCAAAACCCGGTTGGTGATTGGGTTCTACGATCACCGTCAACACCACCGACAAGTGGATGGCCGGTCATGGAGGAGGCTATATCGAGCGCCTCCATCTCCGAGGAGCACTGCACCCTTATGGGTGCGGTACTGCAGAGCATTCAGTCCTTCGACAATGGACTGAAGGAGGCCTTCAAGGATCTCCTAACGGGTTTTCAAGTAAGTCACATGATACTCTTATTTGCAAAGTTTTTATTTATTTTTATTGCTATATACCTTGCAGCCCCCAAGCCCTAGGTGAGTTTAAAAAAACTTACCTAGGGGTCAAACATGGATCCTATTCCGGACTAGATACAAATTATTTGTCCGGAATGTTAGAATATCCCCTAATAAGGTCAAACATATGATCGTATTGTCTATAGTTCAGAAGTGTAAAAGCCATGTAACATGTCAATTGTATGTTTAACGCAGGCTTTGTCATCGGTGGCGGCGATAAATGGCGTCGATATGGACGAACTGAATTAGAAGCTCAAACGCTCCGAGGATGAAGTTGGTGCCCTCAAAAAAATATTCGACGAGGCACAAGGTAGGTCAAAACAAAATCTAGATACCTTTGCTCAAACACCTTTGCACGGACTCCTTTGCCCAAACAATGTCGATGCAAGGCTTCATAGTGTTAATGTTTACACAGCTTTGGCGAAAGAGATGGAGAGGCACAAGGCTGAGCTCCAACAAGCGAAAGACCAAGCGATTGTGGAGAGGGCGCCGGTGAAAGAAGCAGCTACTGCCCTCTCCGCCCTGCGGGCCACCAGTGACAAGCATGAGGCTCGTGTGGTGGAGGTCCAGAAGGAGCTCAAGGATGCCAGCTAGAAGTGCGAGGCCCTTGAGCAAAAGGGCAACAAGAGCATAGTCAAACTATCCACCCTTAAGACCGACCTTCATTAGGAGCGGGTGGACAAGCGGTTCTATGAGGAACCGGTCCTCCAAGCGAAGGACATAATGGATGGTATGCCATACTTACTACAGCATGTCTTCGGTTATTGCAAATTCAAATTCTCACCCAGGTGTGGCATTCCTCAAGTGCCTCCTTCAATCTCCAAAAGAGCGTAGCGGACACCAATCAGTTGTTCGCCTCGGGGGAAGAAGGAGATGAAGCTCGTCTGTTCTGGGCACATTTTGGAGCCCCCGAGCACTCTCCTCTTCTCATGGAGCATCAGGAGCAGCTGATGGAGCTACACCCAATGGCGGATCCAGTCATTAAGGACCTCTGCATCAGCCTATGGCCTGGCGAGCCGCTGCCAGGCAGCTACTTTGGCCTGGTGCAGAAGTTAATTTCCACTTCGCACCGCTTCTACACTATGAAGCACTCCTCCTATATCGAGGGAGTCCGGATGGACTTTGCCAAGGCCAAGGTGCACTGGCTGGGGCTGGGTCCGATGAAGGTAGCCACAGCCTCACTGCCTCCCGAGAAGGAGCATAGACGCCCCGAGTTGTACTTCGCCGGAGTAATGGAAGGTGGTCGGGCAATAGCGTCTCAATGTTTGGGTGATAATGTATTTCAATGAGTTGTACTTTTCAAAGTTTCAATGTTATAAGTTATTATGCTTTCATGTTTTGCATTCCTTTATAACTCATTTGTGGCCGTTTGAAACTGAAAGATGCGAGTCGTCGGCTTCAGCTCCCATGTAGATAGTACCTAGGGTGTCTCTTCAAATTCACTATGTTCCTTGGCCGACTAATCGGAACCTCAAAGTGGTAAAGTCTGGCGGACTAGGCAATCATACTATAGTGCTTTATTTCTTTCGCTTAGCCATAGGGGAGCGAAAAAGGACCGGGGTCCTAAAGACTAGCCCTGGAGTGTTGTGATGTTTGGATGAACTAGGGCTAAGGCCTGCATCACATGGTTCGCATGGAGAACAAACCCCTCACACAACGCGGAATTTGCTCTGATGAGGACGTAGGTATGACACTTCAAGCTCGGATTCATAGACCGTCTCTCGCATACCATGACGGTGAGTTTTTGGCTTTCTCCCCTAAGATGCTTGACCAAACTATCTGAAAACACAATCACAGGGGTTCTCCCTTTGCCCTTTTAGCCGAACGAGTGGAACGTAAAGGGGCAAGCACAGGAGCCGGGCAACCCAACTATTGACCCAAGACATAGTTCGGAACCAATGCATATGAAGTGAACTCCAAGATGCGGAACACATAATAAACTATATGTAAGGTGATTTCTTTGTAAGCTTGAGCCCCCGGTGTATTATCTGGTTGCTTCGTAACATATCAAATTATTTCGCGAGAAGAGGAAGAAAAGGAAAATATGTGCCACAAAGGACAACCAGACAAGCATGTAAAGTGATGTTGTATTTTTTCTCAAAAACTGTTATTACTCGGAGTGTCGAAGCAACTGCTTACACATATGTGAAGAAAGAGATTACAGGAGTGGTTGTACCAGGGGTCTTTGATTGATGGCCTTACGTCCTCGATGTGCCCTGTTGCTAGTTTACTCTTGATATTTGGTGCATCTTCATGGGTGGTATTGTTTGCCGAATTATGGATAAGCTTTACGCCATTGGTGAGCCCTTCAATGGTCCTTGCATTGTGTCCGAAGACAAATAAAATGGTAGTAGTCCGGTCTAACCAGACTCCTACCTTTGTTTCCCCACCGATGCCCATGGAATTTTTAGTGCACAGTTGTGCCTTCTTCGCACGTACTTCACTGGTCCTAGGGGCGTGTGATGGGGGTGAGTCCCTATTTGAGGGGAGAGTAAGGCTCTTAGAGTTTGGCCTACAGCTGAGCTCACTTCCCAACCTTGCGTGTCTTTATAGCACATGCCAGAACTTGCCGATCATCTTTGTAACTAAATTCGGCCACCAGGGCTAGCGCATGTTCCTCAATTTGTAAAGATTGATCCATATTGCCGTTAATAGTGATGACCCCTTTGGCGCCAAGCACCTTGAGCTTGAGGTATGCATAATGCACTACGGCATTGAAACGAGTGAACGTTGTCCGACCGAGCAGGGCGTGATAGCCGCTGCGGAAGGGCATAATGTCAAAGATCATGTCTTCGCCATGAAAGTTATTGGACGAGCCGAACACAACTTCCAGGGTTACGATGCCCGTGCATCGGGCTTCGACACCTGGAATCACACCTTCAAAGGTAGTGTTACTAGGTTTAATTAATGACGGATCTATGCCCATGTTGTTCACCGTGTCTGACAAAATCAGGTTAAGGCTACTTCCTTCGGCGATTAGGACTTCCGTGAGGTGATACCCATTGATAATGGTGTCAAGGACAAGTGTGGCCCAACCCCGGTGACGGATACTGGTAGGGTGATCGCGTCAATCAAAGGTGATCGGATATGCCAGCCATGGGTTATACTTCGGGGCCACGGGCTCTACAGAGTAGAGCTCTCGAAGGGCGCGCTTCCTCTCCTTCTTGGGTATATGGGTGGCATATATCGTGTTTACTGTCTGGACTTCCGGAGGAAGTGTCTTTTGATTTCCACCAATCGGACCCCGAGGTTCATCCTCATCCTTGTTGTGAGGGCTCTTGCTTTGATCCTTGGGTGGTAGCTTGCCGACCTGTTTAAACACCCAACAATTGCGGTGTGTGTGGTTGGCGGGATTCTCTTGAGTCCTGTGGATTTGGCATGGCCTTTCGATGATCTTTTCTAGCGGAGTGGGTCCGTCGCGATTTTCTTTAGCAGGCTTCTTCCCTGCCCAGGACGGGAGTTGAGGAAGCCGGTGTTAACGGCCGTATCATCAACATCACTATTATTGTGTCGGCGCTTGTTCTTGTTGCGCATGGGCTTCCCGTTGCCGTCCCGAACTTCGGAGGTTTTGGGCTCTTCGGAGTTGGGGCTGCGTCTTGCTAGCCTATTGTATTCGCCACCGCAAAAGCGGGTCATCAGGGAAGTAAGGGCGGACATAGTCCGAGGTTTATCCTAGTCGAGTTGGCGATCCAGCCATTCATCCCGAATATTCTGCCGGAAGAAGGCTATTGCCTCAAAATCCGGGCAATCGACAATCTGGTTCATCTTGGCCAAAAACCGATTCCAGAATTGCCGAGAAGACTCTCTGGGCTTCAGAACGACGTTACTTAGGTTGGAGTAATCCGGCTGCCGAACATAAATTCCCTGGAAGTTAGAGCGGAATGCATCCTCTAGGTCTTCCCAGCATCTGATGGAGTTTTCGGGGAGGCTGTTTAGCCAGTGCCAAGCTGGACCCTTGAGTTTAAGGGGGAGGTATTTGACGGCATGGAGATCATATCCTCGAGCCAGGTGGATGTGGTGGAGGAAGGCCTCGATCCATACGGTTGGGTCAGTTGTCCCATCGTACTATTCGATATTCACGAGGTTAAACCCCTCTAGAAACTTATGCCACATCACCTCATCTGTGAAACATCACGGGTCAGCGACGCCTCAAACCCGAGCTATGTCGCGCTAATAATTAGCGTCCATTCTAGCTCGGTTACGTTCCCAGTCTCTGTTATCCCTTCGGTCGAGACATGGTGTGTACCCATCCCGTCTATCGGGTGAGTATCCTCTGGATCCGTAGATGGATCTTGTACGACTAGCTCTGTGATCTAAGTCATCTCATAGGTCAAACCTTCATTGGGCTCTAGAGGCTCCTTTCCTCGTCTTCGGGGTATTCCAGTCTATAACCGGTGTCGTGAGCCGTCCGATCACGCCCGTGAGGAGGGCGGTCTGGCTTGTCATATGGAATATGTTTCAAAGATGGAGTATTAGTGAGCTTGTCGTCAAATTGCGGCAACAGCCTTCTTCGTGGATAGCTCTTGGGATGGTCCGAAAGACTGGTACCATGTCCTTCCTGCGTTGAGAGGAATCTTGTACATCGATCATTGAGGTCATCCTGTTCGACTTTAAGCTCCCTTCCTTAGCTTTCAGGCTGCGAGCCATCGCTATGAGAGTTGTTGTCTGAATAGTTTCTTTTCTTCATGGTTATAAGGTACGTACAAGGCATCGGCTTTCGGGATATCCTCCTCCTCGATAGGGGGGAGGTAGTTATCATCCTCGGAACAATTGAAGTCATCGGGGTTTCTCTGGTCCTCAGGCCTTTCCTGACCCTCTAACGGGTGTTGGGGGATATCAGGGTCACCGCGGACCTTAGGGGTAACTCCGTCCCTGGTGCCGATACTAGTGTTCCTGCCCTTTTTTTATCTTCGGACCGCTTACGCGGTTTCCGGCGCCTTGACAGTGCGTCGCCGACTTGTCATCATCATTATTAGGCCTTTTGTCGCCATTAGGAGTGTCCACCATGTAGACATCATATGTAGAAGTGGCGGCCCATCTCCCAGTGTTAACAGGGGTGGGGGAGTAGTCCTTTTCATCCATGTATTCTCCCTCCTCGGAGGCATGGTCCAACATGTCGATTAAATCTTCGACTGTGACTAACAAGTGGGTGGTGGGTGGGTCAAAAAATTTGTCCAGACCTATACTATAATCGATCTGAGCGTAGATGGAGGCTAAATCGTTGGAGATTGCCATCAACGAGATCCGATCAAAGGCTTCGTCAAGGGTTGAGGGCTCAATCGGATAATACTATTTGGAATTTTCGGAGTTGACCTCTGATGCGTCCGAACGAGAAGGGTGTTCGGCATTAAAGAGTGTCCGACCTTCCACACCATGTCTAGATCCCGACCAGAAGTGGGAACACCATCGTGGTTGACCCCATTGGTGTGACCGAAGAAGGAACTCGAGGTTGAAACCTCAGAGTCTTCGGGCGTGGCAAGTGAAGTGACAAGCCCGGTTAGTGACAAGTCACCTCGAGAGTGCATGGAGAACCCTAGGTTCCGGAATCTGACTTCTTGGTCAGGGTCGAAGCTCTCGACGCGGCCTAGATGGCTTGTCGTGTCGGCGTGCAGCACAACGCTAGCGAAGGCGAAGATCTGTCCGGGGGCGAAAGTGTCCTTGTTGCAGACCACTTCGTTGATTACAAGGTGAGTCATCGATTCCTTGGGTGCTCAAACAGGAACTCTCAATGAAAGGACCAATGTCGGTGTCAAAACCGGCAGATCTCGAGTAGGGGGTTCCAAACTGTGAGACTAGAACCAATGGTAATAGGAGACGAAGGGGATGCGGATTTACCAAGGTTCGGCCCCTCCTATGGAGGTAATACCCTACATCCTGCTTGGTTGTATAGATTATATGGGGGCTTATAGAGTTGATCTACCGCGAGATCGAATAGCTAATCCTAGACGAGTCGTTCTGTATCTACAACCTAAAACCCTCCGGCTCATATAGACGCCGACGGGTATCTAGGGTTTACACATCGTCGGTTACACGCCGAAGAGATAAACATGCCTATTCGCTACTTTAGACGTGGAGTACAAGCCATACTTCCCGAATACTCCATCTTGGAGATAAGGTCTTCAATTAATCTTGTGTTCGGTACCTGGCCCATATAGTCCGGCCCATAGAAATAGGTCGGCCTCCCAAGGACCCTGTAATCCAGGACTCCCACATAAGACCACTGGAGAAGAACTGGCCCGGCTCTTAGCTGTCGGGTTCATAGTGGAAGTTTTTCACCCTTAGCGGTTGGCTAACCTGGTGCTTGTGATCAAGAAAAATGGCACCTGGCCTCTTTGTGTGGAATACACATATCTCTATAAATCTTGCCCAACTGATCTTTTTTCCCTCCCCTGTATTGACCAGATCATTGATGCAATGGCGGGTTGTGAGAGTCGGTTCTTCTTGGATGCTTATTCTGGATATCATCAGATAAAGTTGGCAATAGAAGACTAGGATTAAACAACCTTTATCACACCCTTTGGAGCTTTCTGTTATGTGTCTAATCCTTTAGGGATCAAGAATGCTCAGGGGACTTACCAGCGTTGTATTCAAAATTTCCTCCATGGATAGATTGGACTTAATGTTCATGCTTATGTTTATGACATTGTCATAATGTCAAGGAACAAGGAAACCTTGCTTGATGATCTAAAGCAAACCTTTGACAATCTCTTGGTGTACAAGATGATGCTTAACCCGACCAAATGCATTTTTGAAAGAACATTTGCTCCCTTGGTGGTCTTTGTAATTAATAACAACATATATGTCATTTAACTTATGTTTCCACTAAGCATGTTTGAGGAAAAGTTCAATGATGGGTTGGCAAAATGATTGTGGAATACCCCAAGATGCAAGGAAATAGCATTGGCAAAGCTTCAAGCAAGAGGACTCTACATTTTACTTTGCGACAAATCACTTTGAGTCCATAGGAAAGCCAATACTATCAAAAGGGCGTAAGGTACTATTGGTGAACAAAATGCTTATACGTACACAAGTGATAGTCACCACATACACCCACAAGCTCTTCCACAAAAGTTTGTTCGAAGCCAAATATTCAAAATCGGTGCAACCAACACTCTCCACTCGGTGCCACCGATTCTCAACCTCAGACAGACTCAGCCAAACCCTAGCCATTCGGTGCAAACAATTCTGCTTCGATGCCACCAAGTTTGGGTTGCCAACTTTCTGTTATGCAAATTCACAAAATCAGTCCCACCAAGTTTGGTGAATCGGCGTCACCGAGTTTGGCAATGTGACAGTTGGTCACGTTATCATTGCAACTGAGTTTTATGTATCGGTTTCACCGAGATTCAAATGTTGCTACCTTTGAGGCAACTAGGTACTACCGAGATTAACATGTCGGTGTCACTAAGCCTGACTTATTAGGTGTAATGGTTGGATTTTTGTAGATGCCTATATATACCCCTCCCCCACCACTCACTCGCAAGAGAAGCACTCAGAACAGTTCCCCACTCATACCTATTAATTTTTGGAGAGAGAGCCACCTACTCATGTGTTGAGATCATGCCATTCCATTCCAACCATATGAATCTTGATCTCTATCCTCCCCAAGTTGCTTTCCACCCAATCAATCTCCTCCACCATAGCCAAATCTGTAAGAGAGTTACTGTGTGTTGATGAGTCTATCATCTTGAAGCACAAGAGCAAGGAATTCATCAACATTATCGAGCCTATTACCTATTGGAGGGTGGTGCCTCCTAGATTGGTTAGGTGTCGCTTGGGAGCCTCCTATTTCATGTTGTGGAGTGAACCAACAATTTTATAAGGGAAAGGCGATCGCCTACTTCATGAAGATCTACCCCGAGTTAGGCTAGTCCTCAATGGACGTAGGACATCATGGTATAGTCAAGGTTGCTTCTTCGTGGAACCCTTCGTGGGTAGAGCCCTCCGTGGACCCTCGCGACCGTTACCGTCCGTGGCTTGAAGACTCCATAAACGTGCACATATGATAGCACCAGCTATCGGAACCATGGGAAAAATCATTGTCTCTTCAAATTGCGTTTGATTATCCTACCCTTCCTTTACTTACATGCTTGTCTTTACTTTCCACCACAATACTCATCGACATGCATGTGTAGGGTGTACTTGACTTGCTATGAATGCTAAAATCTGCCAAGAATTAAAATTGGGAAAAAGTAGATTTTTAATTGGTCAAGTAGTATAATCAGCCCCCTTCTAGCACTACTATCGATCCTAGAAGTGGTATCAGAGCTTTGGTCTCCATTGCATTGGTTTCACAGCCTAGAAGAGTACGACGTCTAGTGTGGGAAATTATCACCGTACTTTGATGGCACTAATTTTGCTAGTTGGAAGCACAAAATAAAAATGCATCTACATGGTCATAACCCTGCCTTTTGGGCTGTTGTTCGTGTTGGATTGCAAGGTGAATTCTTTGCGGATGGAAGGGAACCTGGTCGTGAAGCTACTATGGAAGAATTGAAGATGTTGCGACTCAATGCTCAAGCATGTGACATTCTCTTCAACTGCCTATGCCCTGAAGAATTCAATGCAAAAGAGATTTGGGATACTTTGGTTTATATGCATGAAGGTACCAAATCTGTGAGAGAATCCGAGTTGGATGTTCTTTAAAATCAACTTGACAATTTAAAGATGAAGGATGGTGAAGGAGTCATTGAGATGTACTCTAGGCTAGCTCTCATCACCAATGAGATTACTCTAGGCTAGCTCTCATCACCAATGAGATTACCGTCTTAGGAAGCGAAGAAATGGATGATAAATTCTTCATGAATAGGATACTTTAAGCTTTGGATGATCGATATGACACGGTATGCACATTGATCCAAATGATGCCCAACTACAAAGATCTCAAGCCAACAGAAGTGATTGGAAGGATTGTTGCTCAAGAATAGAAGCAAAGATCGAAGCTCCAACTCAAGATATGAAGAGAAGCATTCGTCAAGTCGTCACCAAAACTACGACAATTGTGCAAAGCCCGGACACTACTCCAATGAGCACATGGCTCCTTACAAAAGGAAAGAAGAGTCACCAAGAAGACGAAGCTCAAGAGACGAGTCACCTCGAAGGGAGAGAAGGAGTAGGGATGATCGTTATGAACGAAGACCCTCAAGGAGAAGTAGGGACTCAGCGAAGAAGCACAAGTACACCAAGAGTTAGTCAAGAAGAAAACATCAAGATCATGTTGGTGAATGTGTTTCCGCATCCGAATCTGACAACCACACCAACTCCGACTATATTCAAGATGAAGGTGTTGCCAAACTTGCACTAGTGACAACCAACTCCTACGACATATTAGATTCACCAAATGTAGGGAGTGGATGTTTCTTCATGGCTAAAGGCCCCAAGGTATCACACCTCAAGTATCTTGATTTCAATAGTGATGAGGATGACTTGTTAATTGAAGATTACATGCTATTTGACAAATCTAGTAATATTAGTCAAATTGAACTTGCTAGTACTCACTCTAATCTAGATAACTCGTGTGATGGTGATCAGTTGGAAACAGAACGACTAACTCAAGAACTAAACACTCTTAAGTTACCTCACGTGTCTACTCTACAAGATCATAGAGAGTTTGTAAGGACACATGATAAGCTCCACTTCGAGAATCTCAATTTAGGGAAAGAGCATGAGTTCCTTAAATATATCAATGATGATCTTCAAAAGAACACGTCCTCTTATCTGGCCAAGTGCCTAATCTTGTCTACGTTCATGCCACATGTTAAGATTAAGAAAGCTAGTAACAAAGGAAAGAAAGGTTCTTCAATTAGTAGCAATAAAAATGATAAATCCAATGATATTGATTCTAGTAGTTCTATTGATCCCACTAACTCTTCTCTTAGCCAAGTTACACTTGAGCAAGAAAATGAAGTTCTGAAATGTATTATGGAGAAATGTATCTACAAGGGTCTTGAAGGGTGCAAACAATTTCAGAAGATTGTACGCAAGCACAAAGGATACCGGAAAAATCATGGTGTTGGGTACTTCAACGCTAATGGAGTTGAATGGGAAGAAGGTTAATACCCCAATCCCAAGTTTGTTCATCAAAAAGAGAAGTATGAAAATACTCTCCCGAAGGGAACAAAAGCTCAAGGGGACCTTCCACCACAAGACCCCAAGCTCAAGGGCAAGAACAAGCATCAAGAGGACATTGACTCATATGAACATGAATCAAAAGCTTTGGTGAAGTGGGGTCCCAAGGCTACTAGAAGCTCAACATGTACAAGTGCTACTTCAACACCAAGGATCCCCATCAATTTGATGTGGGTCCCCAAGAAGAATAACAAGAGAAGTTCTTGAGGGGTGACTCCGCCAATAAAATCCACTCATATTCATTATTGGCAAGAACTAGTTGCAATCAACGTCAACATCATGCAATAGTTCAAGGAGTCACACATTCCCTCAAAGGTAAGCAAGGGACAAGGTATTCAGCAAATCAATGGACATCATCATGTATGCTTTGCACTCCCTGTCCATAGATATCCTTGTATTTGTCTCTAATGTGTTGGGACTAACCCATGTAGGTGAGAAGAGTAATGAAACAACAAGGATGGTCCCAACTCTTGGAGATCTTCATCAACTTTGAGCATCCACCACTACTGCACCTACATGAGGTATTCATCGACAAAACCCAGCGTTAGTTTATCACTCCTATGGGGGATGTCACATAAAGGGGGAGCTTTACTCTAAGACATTTTGTCAAAGCATCTCATAGTATGTGACAACATTAAATGCTTTATGTAAAAGTGCTAACTCCACTTGTGCTTAAACGATGAGTATGACCTATGATCAAGTATTCTTACTTGGCTCCTAAGTCAATATACTCATATATAGATGACTCCGTCATCGCCAAAGTGCTAGTTAGATGCTAGTGTGTTTGTGCATGTTTGACATGTTTTCATTTGACACCTTATTGTGTGAGCATGTTGGTCTGCATTTATCTACTCAATTGAGGATATCCAATTGTTGCTATTTGGCTTTTGATTTTTCATCTGCCAATTGGATGTACAAGAATGCCTAGGACCACTCCTCTAGCTATCTATGCTTTCTCACCTCATGTTCTATTCATGCTGCATCACAAAATTTGAACAAGTATTTTCCGATCTCTCTGTGTGAGGAGCATTCGGAGTTCGGTATCAACAAAGGACTGGACTTTAAAATGTCCCAAGTGCATCTCGATGGAACCAACTCAAAAATCTTGGTCCCACCGAATGCCTGGGGTGGATCTGGTTTTCAATCTCGATACTACTGATTCCATATTCTTGGTTACACCAAGTTTCCCTGTCAGTTGATAGTTGAGAAACTCGGTGACACCGAAAATTTAGAATGGGTGTCACCGACAGTGAAGGGTATATATTATGTGGTCCCCGAAGCTTTGAAATTCTATCTACAAACGTCACGCCCCAAAGCCCTAAGCTATCGTTCCGAAGTGTTGGGGAACATTGCATGGGAAAAAAAATTCCTATGCACATGCAAGATCTATCTATGGTGATGAGCATCTACGCGAGGGAGAGTGGATCTACATACCCTTGTAGATCGCTAAGCGGAAGCGTTAAGAAACGCGGTTGATGTAGTCAAACATCTTTGTGATCCAATCACGAGCCGTCCCACGATCTCATCATGAGCCGTCCCGCGATCCCATCATGTTCCTTCTGATCTAGCGCCGAACGTATGGCACCTCCATGTTCAACACACGTGCAACTTGATGAAGCCTTCACCTCCTTGAGCCAGTGAGCGATCGTGAAGTAGTAGATGAGTTCCAGCAGCACAACAACATGGTGACGGTGATGGTGAAGAACAATCTCAATAGGGCTTCGCCAAGGACAACGGAAACTATGACGGAGGATAAAGTAGAAGGACGGGGTTGCTGGCACATGGCTTGGAAAAACTTGATGTGTTCTAGGTGCTAGCCCCACTCCTTTATTTATATGCCGAGCCCTCGCGTCGAAACTTTGAGAAAAATCCTCCTCGAGGTTAGTTTGCCCGCAAGGCTAGAGTCCTCCTCGAACTCCAGGACCAGACGCCAGGGTCCTCGGCATTTGGTCCCACATGCCAGGGTCCCCGGCATCTTTCCACTGTCCTCCACAAAAACACCTTTTGGACCTTCCTAAAGCCTCATGGGCTTTACCCCTTGTCACAAATAGAGTGTTCTTGTATGTCGAACATTTTGGGAAACATCTGGAATTCTTCCGGTGAATTCCGGGACCCTTCCAAAGACCAAACACGATTATCACATCACATATATCAATCTTTACCACCGGACTATTCCGGAGCTCCTCATCATATCCGGGATCTAATCCGGGACTCCAAACAACTTTCGGTCACCAAAATAACAACTCAACTATACTTATATCATCACCAAACATGAAGTGTGTAGACCCTGTGGGTTCGAGAACTATGCAAACATGACCGAGACACCTCTACGGTCAATAACCAATAGCGGGACCTGGATGCCCATATTGGTTCCTAAATATTCTACAAATATCTTTCTCGGTTGAACCTCTATGTCAAGGATTTAGTTAATCCCGTATAATCTTCCCTTTGTTCTTCGGTATGTCACTTGCCCAATATTCGATTGTCGGTATCTCTATACCTAGTTCAATCTTGTTACTGGTAAGTCTCTTTACTCGTTCCGTAATACATGATCCCGTGGCTAACACTTAGTCACATTGATTTCAAGGCTTATTGTGATGTTGTATTACCGAGTGGGCCTCAAGATACCTCTCCATCACATGGAGTAACAAGTCGCAGTCTTGATCCATGCCAACCCAATAGACACCCTCGGAGATACCTATAGAGCACCTTTATAGTCACCAGTTACGTTGTGACGTTTGATACACACAAGGTACTCCTCTGATTTCAGTGAGTTGCATGATCTCATGGTCATAGGAACAGATACTTGGCATGCAGAAAACTATAGCAATAAACTGACATGATAATATGCTATGTTTATAATTTGGGTCTTGTCCATCACATCATTCTCCTAATGACGTGATCTCATTATCAAATGACATCTCATGTCTATGGCCAGGAAACATTGACCATCTTGATCAACGAACTAGTTAACTAGAGGCATACTAGGGACACAATGTTGCATATATACCCACACATGTATTTAGTTTCCAATTAATACAATTATAGCATGGATAACAAACGATTATCACGAACAAGGAAATATAATAATAACAAATTTATTATTTCCTCTAGGGCATAGTTCCAAAAGTCTCCCACTTGTACTAGAGTCAATAATCTAGTTCACATTGCTGTGTGATTTGTTATGAATCTCATACCCAAAAAGTTCTGTGGTTCGATCATGTTTTGCATGTGGAAGAGGTTTTAGTCAACGAGACTGTGACATTCAGATCCGTGTATACTTTGCAAATCTCCATGTCATACTGTGGACACTGCTACTAGACTGCACTCGAAGCTATTCCAAAAGGCTGCTCCACTGTACATATCCGTATTGCTAGTAAGAGTCATCTAGATTGGTGCTAAAGCTTGCATTGACATAACCATTTATGATGAACTCTTTATCACCTCCATAATCAAGAAATATTTCCTTAGTCCTCTGGTTATGCTGCACTACTCTCTGGTTGAAACAAAGGTTCAAACAACCTCATCAAGTTCTATCTTCCTCCCACTCAATTCTTGCAAGAGAAACTCTTTCTTGAGAAAGGAACCGTTTTTAGAAACAAACACTTTGCACTCGGATCTGAGATTGAAGGTATACCCAACTGTTCTTAGGGTCTCCTATGAAGTTGCACTTTTCCGCTTTGGGTTCAAGCTCATCAGACATAAGTGTCACATTCCCAAACTCTGAGAAATGACAGCTTAGGTTTTTATCAAACCATAACTCATACGGTGTCATCTCAATGGATTTAGATGGTGCCCCTTTTAAAGTGAATGTACTTGTCTCTAATTTATAACCCCAAGAAGATAATGGCAACTCGATAAGAGATATCATAGTTTGCACCATAGCCAATAGAGTACGACTACGACGTTCGGACACACCATCACACTACGGTGTTCTAGGTGGGTTGAGTTGTGAAACAACTTCCACTTTGTCCTAAGTTGTACACCAACCTCATAACTCAGGTATTCACCTCCACGATCATATTGTAGACATTTTATCTTCTCGTCACGATGATCTCAAACTTTACTCTGATTTCTCTTGAACTTTTCAAACGATTCAGACTTGTGTTTCACTAAGTAAATATACACTATATCCACTCAAATCATCAGTGAAGGTAAGAAAATAATGATATCCACCACATGCTACGACACTCGTTGGATCTTATACATCAACATGTATCATTTCCAATAAGTCACTTGCCCGTTCCATCAAGTCGGAAAACGGGGTTTTATTCAAGAGGCATGTTCCGCATGTCTCAACCTATTCAAAATCTAGTGAGTCCAAAGATCCATAAGCATGGAGTTTCTTCATGCGCTTTACAACAATATGACGTGTAGCGGTAGTGCCACAAGTATGTGGTACTATCATTATTAACTTTGTATCTTTTGGCATCTATGTTATGAACATGTGTATTACTGCGATCGAGATTCAACAAACCATTCTCATTGGGTGTATGACCATTGACGGTATTATTCACGTCAATAGAATAACCATTATTCTCTCACTGAAATGAATAATCATATTGCAATAAACACGATCTAGTCATGTTCATGCTTAATGCAAACACCAAATAACATTTATTTAGGTTCATAACTAATCCCGAAGGTAGAGTGAGCATCCGATGGTGATCACATCAAGCTTGGAAACATTTCCAATACTCGTCGTCACCTCACCCTTAGCTAGCCTCTGTTTATTCCATATATTTAGCAACCAAACCGGTATCCAATACCTATGTGCTACTAGGAGTACTAGCAAGATACACATCAATAACACATCTATCAAATCTACTTATGTCGACTTTGCCAGCCTTCTTATCTACCAGGTATCTAGGGTTGTTCCACTCTAGTGACCGTTCTCCTCATAATAGAAGCACATAGTCTCGGGTTTGGGTTCAATCTTGGGTTTCTTCACTAGAGCGGCAACTGGCTTGCCATTCCTAAATTTTTTCCCTTCTAGCGCTTGCACTTCATGAAACTAGTGGTTTTACATAACCATCAACACTTGATGCTCCTTCTTGATTTCTATCTTCACGATGTCAAACATCTTGAACTGCTAAGGGATCATTATTTCCATCCTTGGCAATCTAGAGTTCATCACGAAGTTCTAGTAACTTAGTGACAGTGACCTAGAGAACTATATCAATCACTATCTTATGTGGAAGATCAACTCCCACTCGATTCAAGCGATTGTAGTACCCAAACAATCTGAGCACATGCTCAGCGATTGAGCTATTCTCCTTCATCTTGCAGGCAAAGAATTTTGTTGGAGGTCTCATACCTCTCAACACAGGCACGAGCCTGAGATCCCAATTTCAGCTCTTTGAGCATCTCATATGTTCCATGACATTCAAAACGTTTTGGAGCCTCAGTTCTAAGAAATAATGCATGACGCACCGAACTATCAAGTAGTATCAGAACATGCCTATCAGATGTTCACAACATCTACAAATGATGCTTGAGGGGGTGGTACACTGACCGGTGCATCAAGGACATAAGCCTTCTATGCAGCAATGAGAACAATGCTCAGGTCACGAACCCAATCCGCATTATTGCTACTTTCATCTTTCAACTCTATTTCTCTAGGAACATATACAAATTCAAGGGAGCTACAGCGCAAACTAGTAATCTAGAACATAATTTTCAAAGACATTTTGACTATGTTCATGATAAGTGGTTTCGATAATCATATTACTTTAAAACTCCCACTCAAGTTGACA
Organism: Hordeum marinum; assembly: GCA_022496015.1. Classification (NCBI taxonomy): domain Eukaryota; kingdom Viridiplantae; phylum Streptophyta; class Magnoliopsida; order Poales; family Poaceae; genus Hordeum; species Hordeum marinum. The sequence goes on along the minus strand of CM039676.1, from coordinate 127,792,635 downwards.
TCCCTCTGGTCATTCGAGTGTCACATGATCCAAATCCACCAACTCAAGTCCTATCATCATGTGAGTTGAGCTGGTTTTAATTGTGAACATTTTCATGTTGATCATATCTAGTATATGACTCATATTTGACCTTTCGGTCTCTTGTGTTCCGAGCCATGTCTGTACATTCTAGCCTCATCAAGTTTAACCCGAGTGTTCTGCACGTGCAACACTGTCTTGCACCCGTTGTATGTGAACGTAGAGTCTATCACACCCGAACATCACGTGGTGTCTGGAAACAATGAACTTTCGCAACGGTGCACACTCGGTGAGAACACAATTTTATCTTGAAATTGAAGTGAGGGATCACCTTATAATGCTACCGTCGTCCTAAGAAAAACAAGGTGCATAAAAGGATTAACAGCACATGCAAATCATAAGTGACATGATATGGCCATGAACTTGTGCTTTTGATCTTCATCTTCAAAGCACTGGCATGATCTCCATCGTCGCCGGCATGACACCATGATCTCCATCATATTGATCTCCATCAACGTGTTGCCATCGGGGTTGCCGCGTCGACCGTTGCTTCCACGACTATTTCTAACTCAAAGACATGAAGTAAAGCAAAATTGCGAAAATAATTAAAGACAACCCTATGGCTCCTGCCGGTTGCCGTACTCATCGACATGAAAGTCGTGATATTCAATACCAAACGTGGTCATCTCATACATCACATATATCTCATGATGTAATTGGCCATATCACATCACAACATACCCTGCAAAATCAACTTTGACATCCTCTAATTGCTGTTGCAAGTTTTACGTGGCTGCTACATGTATCTAGCAAGAACAATTCTCACCTACGCATAAACCACATCCGTGATACACAAATTTCTATTCAACCTTCACATGGACCGCCTTTGTCAAATCCGATCCAACTAGAGTAGGAGAGACAAACACCCGCCAGCCATCTTTGTGCAACAAAGTTACACGTTAGTCGATGGAACCGGTCTCTCGCAAGCATACGAGTAAGGTTGGTCCACGCCGCTTCATCCCACAATACCATAGAGTCAAAAGACGACCAAGGGTGTAAGCCATCTAAGCATCAATACCCACAAACTCCGTTGTGTTCGAGTCATGATCACATCTACACATAAACCTGGCTCATCATGCCATTGATCGGGAACGTGGCATGGGAAACAAAAAAAATCCTACGCACACGAAAGATCTATCTATGGTGATGAGCATCTACGAGAGGGAGAGTGGATATATATACCCTTGTATATCTCTAAGGGGAAGCGTTAAGAAACGCGCTTGATGTAGTCGAACATCTTCGCGATCGAATCACGAGCCATCCCGCGATCCCATCATGTTCCTTCTAATCTAGTGCAGAACGGACGGCACCTCCGCGTTCAACACACATGAGATATAATGACGCCTTCACCTCCTCGATCCAGCGAACGATGGTTAAGTTGTAGATGATTTCCGGCAGCACAACGGCGTGCTGATGGTGGTGGTGAAGAACAATCTCCACAGGGCTTCGCCAACACAACGGAAACTATAACGGAGGATAAACTAGAGGGACGGGGTTGCCGGCACACGGCTTGGAGAAACTTGATATGTTCCATGTGCTAGCCCCTCGCCTTTATTTATATGCTGAGCCCTGGGGTCGAAACTTGGAGAAAAATCCTCCTCAAGGCAAGTTTGCCCTCAAGGCAAAGGGTCCTCCTAGGACTCCAGGACAAGACGCCAGGGTCCATGGTGTCTGGCCCCTGGCCTCCGCAAAACACCGTTGGCACCTTCCTAAAGCCTCATGGGCTGTACCCCTTGGCCCAAATAAAGTGTTCTTGTACCCTAAACATTTCAGGAAACATCCGAAACTCTTCCGGTGAATTCCGGAACCCTTCCGGAGACCAAACACTATTATCCCATATATCAATCTTTACCTCCGGACTATTCCGGAGCACCTCGTCGGGGAACAAGCAACTGACTTTGAACAACCAGCAAAGCACCAATCTGGCTCGTAGCAACCGCCATAACAAGGTGTCGGCTGGCGGTAGCCGGCACAACCGCGGGCACACGCCCCCTCCATGGCCAGAACCGGCACGGTCGGTCCCTCCGGACGTCCGCCCGAAGCTCGCAGCCTGGCTCGAACCACGGGTGCCCCATAGAGATAACGACGTGCACCTCCCCCTCGACCGGCTGGCGTAGTTGGCCCTCCTCGAGGAGCAGGGCTCGATCGGTCCGGCGTGCTTCGGCCCCCGGATCCATAACAAGTCGTTCCCGACCAGCTTCACTCTTCTTCGGGACACCTCGAAGTACAATGGGGCCGCCAAGCCTGAGGACGGGCAGATCGACTACACGACTGCAGTCAGCATCACCAGGGGGAACAAGCGCATGGCCGTCCGCTACGCTCCCCTCATGTCTATTGGCTTGGCTCGCACCTGGCTCAAAAGCCTGGCGGCCGGCAGCATCGACACCCGGACAGAGTTCGAAGAAGCATTCGTGTGGAACTTCACCGACACCTACAAGTGGCCGGGCCGTCCCCGTGAACTAGCCATGTGAGTCAAGGGGCCCGATGAGGCCCTCCACGACTGCCTCACCCGATGGACCCGAGCTCCACAACTCCTGCGAAGGGTTGCACGAGGTGCAGGCCATCCAGTACTTCATCGAAGGATGCCACGACGACACCTACCTCAAGCACAAGCTCCTGTTCTCTGAGACGGCTATGCTGGCGGAACTCATGGCCAACGAAGACAAATATGCCATGGCCGACTCCGCAATCCGGGTCAAGACAAGCAGGCCCACCAATGCGGCACTCATGCCAACTGTGTCACGACAGGCTGCCGATAACCGGCAGCTGTAGAACAACAAGTGCAAGACCGACCAGCCCAACTACCACTATGGGTGCCTGTAGGTCGCCACCGTCGAGAAAGAGGAGTCGGGTGCCCAGCCGTCCGGCCAGCGTCAGTGAACCGACAAGGCTGCCTGGCAGCCCAAGCTCACGTTCGAGCAAATGCTCGACCTCCCATGCAAGAATCATCCTAGAGCCAAGCCCTCAATGTACACGCTCCGGTTGTGCAGCTTCTCATGACGGTTGCCCAGGGAGGACGCCCTTCCGGGTCCTCTCGCGCCGCCTACCCGAGCCCCAGTGTAGGTTCCTACTCCACCTCCAGCGTCGGCTCTGGCTCCGGCCCAGAACGACGGTCGCCTTCTCGACTAATTCCCCAACCAAGACTGTTCCTACGTCATCTTCACCAGTGAAGAGATGGACAAGCATGCATAGCGCCAGCTCCACCGCGAAGTGAATGCCACCATGCCTGTGACTCCTAGTTCATGCACTAGTCCGAGAAGGTGGTCACCTTGAGCCGGGCAAACCACCCGGTCGTGATGCCAAACCCTGGCAGCTACTCCCTGGTCCTCGACCCGACCATCGCCTCAGAGAGGTGCACCTGCCACTTCTCGCGAATTCTGAGCAACGGCGGCCGTAGCATCAACATCCTCTATCTCGACACGATGCAAAAACTAGGGCTCAAGGTAGAAGATCTACAAAAGAGCGGGACCGTTTTCCACGACATTGTGTTGGGAAAGTCTTGCACCCCCATCGCCAAGAGCAAGCTCGACGTCCTCTTCGACGGTCCCAGCCACTTCTGCCACGAGCCGATATGGTTCGAGGTAGTGGACCTCGACAGTCCCTACCACGCGCTCCTAGGCCGGCGGGCTCTCGTCAAGTTCATGGCTATCCCCCATTATGCCTACATCAAGCTCAAGATGCCGGGTCCCAAGGGGGTCATCACTGTCGCCGGCGACTACAAGCTATCCATCGCGTGCGCTCGAGACGGCAGCCAGCTGGACGAGGCCCTAGAGATAGCAGAGGAGAAGTGGCAACTCGACCGGATCATGGCCCTCGCCACCAGCCAGCTCGCCGTGCCGGCTCCTTGCTTGCAGTCGGTCGGCAAAACTTCTTTCTAGCATCTAAGGACACCAGGCAGGTCCCGCTCGCCCCGCCAACCCCGAGCAGTGCGTCAACATAGGCTCCCGCCCTGATAACAAATTGGAAAGAAAGCTCGTCGACTTCCTCCGTGAGAATCGGTACATCTTTGCGTGGTGCCCCAAGGACATGCCGGGTGTTCGAAGGAAGTTCGCAGAGCACAAGCTTCACGTACTAACAGTTGCGAAACTGGTCAAGCAACCCCTATGCCGTTTCTCCGAGGAGAAGCGGCATACTATAGGACAAGAGATCGCCTGGATACTAGTCATAAGAATCCAGCGTGTAACACATCACATCACTTTGCGGCCTCACGCACGGTAACCCCACGGCTGCAGCCTTACCTTAGCCGGGACCGTTTGTGCCTTTTAGCTCATGTATGTCAATATGTCGCTAGCATTCAAGCGACAGAGAACCCGGGCCGACATGACTAGTGATAGAACCCAAGTGGCACATCCGTATGGAAAAAGGCATACGAAACCCAGCAATGCAGGTGTCAGCCTCAAGCGTGTGTAGACGAGTCATAGTCAGCTACAAGGACTCCATTACATCGTGGGACATAAATGTCATCACTGCACATAGACGAGTCGTAGTAGGATACAGGGACTCCATTACACTACGAGACATTCCCCCAAAGGGACAAACAAAACAGCAAAGAACAATACATGTTGTTCAATCAATGTGTCCAGAGCAGTAGCAAGCTACTAAGGCTCGGTGGAAGCACAAAGAGGTAGTTCTCGTAAAGAGTACGACTCAAGGCACATGACTAGGTTTCGAATCCCATACATACCATTACACATCACACGTACGCATGACATGCCCGATATGCATAGATACAACTATGGGATCACAACATGACCATACAACAACACAAATTTTATTTAAGAGGCTCCGAGGAGCCTTGCATAATATGTTCTTACAGGTAGGGGTCACATGACCCGACACTCAACTCATACAAGCAAGTTCATACAAACCAAGCGGAAGCATAAAGCTGTTTGAGCACAGACAGTTGAAAGGGTAAACAGGCATATGGCCTGACTATCTACAGCCTGCCACAGGGCATAAGGTCGTAGCTGGGACACCAGCTATTCAACGTCGTCGACATCTAGATAGAACCCACCTGATGAATCCTGAGTCTCATCTGCAACATTTATTAAGCCAACATGAGTACAAACGTCCTCACCAAGTCTTTAAAGCAGACCTAGTCTATTTATGCTCATGTATCAACAAGGGGGAGTGGTGGAGTTTATGCAGCAATGCCAGCTTTGACTCAAGGCTAACCTATACTACACATATTAATTCTTTGTTCAAATTTTAGATATCTACACGAGTCAACTAACTCAACATCAATACACCACCATGGATTCACTTTCATCATCTACGAGAGTGCCATCCACGGTACTCACAATTGTCTTCAGATTTTTATGAGTATCCATTAAATTATCTATGAACAGCATAAGTTCTCCAAGTAGTCCATATTCGAGGACGCGGCTATTCGAACAGATTCATACCCTGCAGGGGTGTACTTCTTCACACATGCTCTCGCCACTTATTGTTGTGTGCTCATAAAACCATGCACCTCGACAAACTTCAAGGGGAAGCCCAGCGAGGGAGTCGGCCACGACTGTCAATCACACAAGACGTCTAGTCCAGGCTATCACCTATTTGAGACTGAACCTGCACGGATGTTCGGCCGAAGTTTCCGCTATGGCCCCAAACGATGTGCGCAGGGTTCCCAAGCCCACCATTCGGGTGACCCTTGGTACACCGTGCCACTACCTATGGTGTTGTAACCCACCCCTAGGGTTAGTGCTATGTACGACCTCCAGCATATTATAAACACCAAAAACTACCTGCAACACCTGGACCAAGGCCTAAGGTATTGATAAGTCGAGAGGGTCAATTAAGTATCCCAATGTGTGGTAGTAACTAGCTTGGATCACAAACACGGAACTCAGTTCCTAAGAATGGTCCCAATGAGACAACCCGCTATGTACTCCTACATAGCCTCTCATCGCTAGCTTTACCAATCGAGTTCATCATTAAGCTTATCACATTAGGACAATATGTTTCGCTCCAGTTCATCACCCTGATGAATCAGACCTGACACCACTCTAAGCATAGCAAGCATAGCAGGCAAAGTAGTTAAAGCACACCATGGCTCAAGCATCTACCAAATATGCTAGGTTGCAAGGTTTAGCTATTTACTGTGAAAATGAAAGGTCATGCAAAGGAATGGGTTCATCTACCATACATGACAGACAATTATGCGCTTGTCCTAATGCAATAAACAAGAGCGGGAGCGGGAGAATGGGATGTTTTCGGAATGACCAATGGGGTTGCTTGCCTTGCTAGGAAACGGGAGGGTATTATCCTTCGTTGGAATACTCGGGGGTATCCTCAGAAGCAAGGCCTATCGCAATGCAGATAAGTAACAATCAATACACGACAAGTGCAGCAATATGATGCATGATCATGACATGGCAACATGTATGGATGGGCTAATTCAACTATTAACCAAGTTAAATGAAGTAGTTTGAATATAGGTTCAAATTCGTTCTGCATTTCATATTCCATATATTCACCTATTACTAAATGTCAATGTTCATCTACATAGCTTGCTCTAACATGCCTGATAACAGCACCATTGGATTCATTGGATTTTCTTGATAAATTTTTATATATAAATTATTTCAATCTGAGTTATAGACTAATTTCTATGAATTTTCTAAGTTCTAAATAATTTATGAAATTAATTAAATTCAGAAATTCCTTTACGACATCAGCATGAGATCAGCATGACATCAGCTTGTCAACAGCCCGTTGACAGGTCAAACCTGACTAGTGCGGTCCATCGATTAGTGACCCGGCTTCTAACAGAGTTAATTAACTAATAATTACTAAATAATTAGCAAGGGGCCACTCCTCAGTGGGTCATTAGGTTAATTAATTTTTAGTAATTAATTATTGTTAATGAAGCCTAATTAGCAGGGCCGAGCCCACTTGCCACTTAACCCTGGGGTCAAACCCTGGTGGTCAAACCAGTTGACTCGCCTGTGTTGAGCCGCCGGCAACGTCAGGGACGGCGGAGGGGATCAGAAACCCTCCTTCGGCGACCAAATGGATGGCAGAGGGCACCGATTGGCCTTGTGTGCTCACGCGTGTAGAACCCGACACCTCCTAGGGGTTGGGATGGCCGGAGTTGGCGCCAGCGACGAGCGTGGCGGATGTCGGAGCTCGGGCGAGCATGGGCTTGTCGAGCCAGAACTCGAACGGGCCGTCTGAAGGCACCTACGGCTACCTGGGACCCTCCTAAGCACGCCTACGTGCTCACGTTTGAGCTTGGGCTGCCGCAGCGATGAACACGTCCTCGCCGGCGGCGAAGAGCTCTTGGGCCCGAGGTGGATCGACGCTAGGGCGCGATAGCGATGGGGAAAAGAAGGGGGAAAGGACCGAGAGGATCACAGCGGATGCGACAGCGTCGGGAGCGGCCTCAGGGAGGCTTCACTTGCAACGAACGGACGACTGTGGTCCCCGGTGACTGAGGAGGAAGAAGACGATGGGGTCGGTACTGGGGGGCCTCCGGGATTGATTCCTTGGGCGGAGGGGGCCAGCTCGTTTAGGTGGAGCTAATGGGGGGCTCACGGGTGAAGGGGAGCGGCTGGAGCGGTAGCTACGGCGGTGAGAAGGTGGCGGCCATGGAGGGTAGAGGTGGGGAGAGAGCTGCGGGCGAGAGAGAGCAAGAGAGATGGGGTCGGCTCTCAGAGCTTATCCCCATCACGCTAGTGAGGGGAGGCAGGCAGGCTGGGAGGAGTGTGGCAGCTCTAGCGCGGGCGCACGGCGGGCATGCGCCTGTCCTCCTGGCCGCCAGGAGGACGATGCCCCCGTGGGCCAGGTGGGCCAGCCTGGCCTGGGCCTAAGAGAGGCTTCCTTTTAAAAAAACAATTCCAGTTTCTATTTTTCTTTTCAGACATTTCTTTTATTTTTATTTAGGCACAAATTCTAGGTACAAAATACTCCAAATATTTTATAGAACTTAGTTTGAATATTTCAAACCTCTACCAAAAGTTTGAGAATATTTTGAATGCTTTATTTTGCGTTTTCAGTAGATTTAATATTTATTTTTGAAATGCTATATAGATTCAAATATTTAGAATGACCCCTGATATATTAATGCCCACATTTATAAGACATAGGGGACTTTTTTATGGGCATTTTGGATTTTTTTATTCTTCACAAGTATTGAATTGGTTTGATTCAGGTGAGGTGTTAGGGTTTCTGTTAATCCCCATTTCGAATTGATGCAAAAAGTGAAAAAATGATGCACACACATGCTGACCTAAGTAAGCTAACTAGGGATGTGACATTACTCACAGCCGGGTTCATCATGGAAGTCTTTCACCGGGACAGGCTGGCCAACCCAGTCCTGGTGCTGAAGAAGAACAAGACCTGCGCATGTGCATCGACTACAACAGCCTGAACAAGGCATGCCCTAAGAACCCATTTTCCCTAGTGCGGATCAATCAAGTCGTCGACTCCACGACCGGCTGTGACCTTCTGTCTTTATTGGACGCCTACTCCGGCTACCACTAGACCAAGCTGGACCCGGACAACCGGCTCAAGACCTCCTTCGAGGCATACTTCTACATCACCATGTCCTTCGGCCTAAAGAATGCATGCGCTACTTTCCAATATTGCATGCAAAAGTGTCTCGTGCCTCAGAAAGGTAGGAACATCCACATCTACGTTGACGACATCGTCATCAAGACCAATAAGCACTTCAGCCTCCTCGATGATCTCCAGGAGACGTTCGTGAACCTACGCAAGTACAAGATCAAGCTCAACACGGAGAAGTGCGTCTTCAGTGTCCCAGCCGGCCAACTCCTCGGTTTCTTCATGTCCGCTCGCGACATCGAAGCTAACCCCGAGAAGATCAGGGCAATCGAGCGTATGCCCAAACCAACCCGGATCTGCGACGTCTAGAAGTTCATCGATTGCCTCGCCTTGCTCAGCTGTTTCATCAACCGGCTTGGAGAGAAGGCTCTGCCCCTCTACGGGCTCCTACGGAAGATGGCACTGGTCGAGCTGGGCTGCACCATCACGAAGAAGTCGGCCATGTTCGATTGGCCTGACGAGGCGGACGAGGCCTTCCGTGGCCTCAAACGGGCCCTCACTAGCGCACCCATCCTGGCCGTGCCGGTTGAGAATGATTCCTTGCTCGCATACATCGTGGCGACCACACGTGTCATCAGCGTCGTCCTGGTGGTCGAGTGACTAGAGGAGGGCAAGATGCTACCGGTCCAGCACCTCGTCTACTACCTCAACGAGGTCCTCCCCACCTCGAAGCAGAACTATCCCCACTACCAGAAGATACGCTACGACATATACTTCGCTGACAAGAAGGTCAAGGATTACTTCCAGGAGCACACCATCACCGTGGTGAGCACGGCCACGCTCAGCGAGATCATGAGTTGCCGGGACTCCACCGGCCGGATCGCCAAATGGTTCATCGCCCTCGAGATCCGGTACGAACCACGCAACGCCATCAAGTCACAAGCCATGGACGACTTCCTTGTCGACTGGGCGAAGACCGTGTTTGTGCCGCCTCCCCCAGACTCCACTCATTTGCGCATGCACTTTGATGGCTTGAAGATGCAGACCGGCTTGGGAGTCGGCATAGTCCTCTCCTCCCCGATGGGAGACCAACTCAAGTACGCTATTCAGATCCACTTCGCCGCTCTGGCAACATAGCCGAGTATGAGGCGCTCGTCCATGGCCTCTGGCTCGCCAAGGAGATTGGCATCAGGCGCATCCTATGCTTCAGCGACTCCGACCTTGTGGTCCAGCAGGTCTCTGGCGAATGGCATGCCAGAGACGCCAAGATGGATAGCTATCGCTTCCTCATCCAGCAGCTCACCTGCTCCTTCGAAGGCTATGAGTTCCACCACGTCCCCAGGGCGGACAATGAGGCTGCCGATTCGCCGGCAAAAACCGTCTCCAACTAGTAGGCCATCCTAGCCGGAGTCTCCCATGAGTGGCTACTCCAGCCGTCGATCAAACCCTCCACCGAATCGGAGTCCATCTTCGTGCCGGCTAGCAATGCCGGTCCATCGACGGCTCCGGCTGCTCTAGTGCCGGCCCCACCATCTCCGACGTCACCAGCTTCAACCGTCGAGCCGGCTGCATCCGAAGCCGGTCCCCGAGGACTAGAGAGCTGGTCCCGGGGTCTGACGAGCCGGTCCCGGGGACTTCCGAACCGCCCCCCGTCTCGGCTCCCTCATGAGCCCAGCCCATACTAGCGTTCCTCCTATGCGGCGAGATCCCCCTTGACGAGGCCATGGCGAGGAAGATTCAACGCCGTGCTCCGGCCTTCAACATCATCAACCGTGAGCTGGTTCATTGCAGCACTACCGGCGTCTTCCAATGATCCATCGAGCCGGAGAAGGGGATGGGAGATCCTCCTCGACATCCACCAGGGCGAGTGCGGGCACCACGGTGCCTCTAGAACCCTGGTGGCGAAGGCATTCCACCATTGTTTATACTGGCGGACTTCTTTCGGGGAGGCCAAGCGGCTGGTCGACAAGTGGGAAGGCAGCTAATGCTTAAGCACACAGATACATCTTCCGGCTACGACCCTCCAGACCATCCCCCTCTCATGGACCTTTGCCGTCTAGGGGCTGGACGTGGTGGGTCCCGTTAGGACCGCACGAGGCGGCATGAATCATTTGATGGTAGCTATCGACAAGTTCACAAAGTGGATCAAAGCCAGGCCGACCAAGAAGCTGGACGGCCCCACAGCAATCCGGTTCATCATAGACATCACGGTCCGCTATGGCGTCCCCCACAGCATCATCACTGACAACAACACAAACTTCGCCAAGGGCGTGCTAGCGCGTTCCGCGCCAAGCAAGGCATCTGGCTCGACCTGGCATCCGTCACTCATCCACAGTTGAATATCTAGGTTGAGAGGGCGAACCTCTTGATCCTGTCCAGCATCAAGACCCAGCTCGTGGCACCGGTGGTTAGGTCAGCTGGCTGTTGGATCGAAGAGTTGTCGGCTACACCCGTTTCTTTCTCATATACGGGTCCGAGGAAAGCATCTCCACAGACACAGAATTAGATTCGCCTTGGATCGCCTTGTATACGGGGAAGGACGCAAAGGAGCCAAGGGAAGATGGAGTTGACCTACTCAAAGAAGCAAGTGAGCTGGCCCTGAGCCGTATGGCCATCTACTACCAGAAGCTCCGGCACTACCACAGCAAGGGGATCTGGCCAGTCTCTTTCCGCAAAGGAGACTTGGTGCTGAGGCAGATCCAATGAACAGTCGGCCAACACATGCTATCCTCCCCGTGAGGGGCACATTCATCATCACTGGAGTACTTCACAACAACGCGTACTACTTGATAGTTGCCCAAAAGCCGCAGAAGTGGAAGAGACACGCCTCCTCCGAAGAAACGGAGCACCCAGGGAATGCGGCGCTCCTCCGCCCGTTTTACTGCTAAAACCCAGTGTATATATGTATCCTTTCCTTTTTGGGATCATGAATGCAACGGGTGCCCCAAGCCAGCACTTGGGACAAGCCCCTTTTGTTTCCTTCCAAAGTTTGTTCGATTCACCGGCTCCCGGTCCTGAGGGCTCACCGGCTGGTCCTAGGCATCCTCCCACGAAACCGATCAAGTAATGTGAACTAAGCAAGCCCTCCCACTCCTCCCAGCTACAGACTGGCTCCCTGCTGTCTGACTGACAAGTTCTCGGGGCGGCGAAACTTAGCACACACGAAAAATCGATTACAAGGGGATCGCCGACAAGGTGTAGCCGGAGCACTCTCTCGCCTTTGTCACTTGCCTTACCCAAAAAACTCTCGTGTTTTCCAAACTCAGAAAGAACTCCCTCGAGGCGGACACCCCATCCCAGCTACACATCAGCTCCGGGTTGTTGGGCTGGTAGGGCCAAAACCGAGGCGGACAAGGGTTCGAGCAGACAGAACTAAGAGGGCAAAAGATGGGTAAGGACGAGCCGATATGCATAAAACAACATTGCAACAACCAAAAGCACAAGTTAAAAACATAAAGGCCACTGGCCGTAGGTTCATTTAAATACAATCCCAATGGGTGGAAATGTGTCATGAAGACGGTACTGCAGGAAAGGAAGAAACAAGTAGAACGCGTGGGGCGGCTCAGGCTGAAGAAGTTGTGGCCTTCAGGTCCGCCTGCATGGTCTCCATGGCCTCAGCGCCGCCACCAGTGCTAGAGGCGATGGTCTCGTCAGTGACATCCTCATCCTCCAGGCCTTGGGGTTGCTGAAGGAGTCCTCGGCGACTGGCTCGCCATCCTTGCCGAGAGCCGGCAGAAGTTCGTCTGGGTCAACGTACATGGTAGGCTCATTGTCCCAGTGGACAAGGGTGCTTTCACGATCCGCTCGTTTCTCCACTGGCACGTGCCACATGGTGGCCAACCGTTCCAGGTCGATGATGCGGTACCACGATGTGACGAACCGGAGCGCTATCTACGTGCCGGCTCAAGCCTCCAACGCCTTCCAGGTTTCGAGCTGGGCCACGACGCTCTCTAGCCACAGCACCACACGGCTGTCCGAGGCCCCACGGCACGGCCACAGGGCAGCGATCACCTCCTTGCCGGTTGTCTTTAGCCGCTCCACGCTGCACCGGATGTGGATTAGCCGGTTCTCCATGGCCATTCCAAGCTCCGCCACGTCCTAGCCGCTGTTCTCCACGATCTCATGCCCGTGCTCCCATAGATACTCCCGGTGTTCCGCCACGGCTCGCTTAGCACAACGCTGGGTCTCTGGGAAGTGCTCTAGAAACGGAAAGGGGAATCAGAAAAGCAACTCAAGGGCAAGCAAAACACAGCCGGCCGAAAGGGAAAATCGAGACATACACTAGAAGGAATCGTCCAGCTCGAGTCTGAAGTGCAGCAATGACTCCTTCTCCCTCTCCAATGCCGCTCCGCTTGGGCTAGCTCAGCCCCGCATGCCTCAAGCATCTTCTTGACGAGGGTCACCTCGCACTGGAAAGTGCCGGTCCGCTGGGCGGCATCAGCCGCATGCTTTGCGGGGTCCTCCCTAGTCGCCACCTCCTGCTGCACGTCCGACTTCAGGTGCTCTTGGGTCGCCTGCCCATCCACCAGCAGGGTGCATAGCCGGTCCCTATCCGAGGTGATCGCCTAGATGCTCTGCGCCAACCAGTCCCACTCGGTGACCACCCCGTCCTTCTCCCCCCAGAGGGCACTCAACTCCTCTACAAGATAAAACCAGCGACGGTTACTAAAAACGCACAAGGCTCGGCTCGGCTGCCAAGAAGCCAGCCCGACTCTCCGGGGATACACGCTACCACTGGACCAAGCATACCTTGGACCATCTTCAGCTCCTCCTCCCGCCGGTAGAAGCCGTGCTTGCCGCAGTTGTGGATGGCAACCGCTTCTCCAAAAAGCTCTTGTCGCCGGGCGTTCCCTACCTGCTCCAGCAATCTAGAGTTAAAAGAATGCAAGCAAAAGTAGATCCGACATGGCTGCCCTTTAGCCAGTCATCTGACCCTCATCTCGGGGGCTACACCCAGTGGGTTTGCTCGTGCGCCCCTACTGAAAAGCGAAAGCAAGCAAAACTCACGCAAAAGAAGATCCGGCCCGACTGCCTCACAGTTGGTTAGCTAGCCCGCATCTCGGGGGCTACACCCACTGGGTGCACTCGTGCGCCCTCACTGAAAAATTCAACAAAGATGAGCGAAGTTTACCTTGGCACACTACAGGGCGTTGTCGGGTGCCTCTGCAAACCTGTCCAACTCCTCGTGTCATCGCGCCAGGACGCCGGCCAGCTCCCCAAGTGCCGAGACTGGGCTACCGGCCGGCGAAGGCGGGACGATGCAGATGCGAGCCAGCGCCTCCTAGTCCTGGATCACGTCTGGCATGGACCATTGGGAACGTCTCTCCCCGCTGCCCGTGTCGGCGTCCGCCGCTGCACCGGCTGCCGAGGGGCGGTTGAGAACGACAAGGGCGGAGGAACAACACACTTACCCGACGACAAAGGGTAGGGCCCGCTTGGCAAACGCCAACGGCTTCGATGCGGCCGCCTTCACTCGCTTACAAGCCGGCGGCCGGGCCACCCGGGCGACGGGCGGCTCCACCGCGGACACCACTTGTCGGGGCTCCTCGGGGGCTCCTCCCCTCAGCCGGGCTGTTTCTCCACAAACAAAGGCGCGCCTACCTCCGTAGCCGGTCCTCGTGGTTTGCTCGATGGAGGTCTATACATAAGGGTCGATTCCGCCACCGAGTCCGACGCCCGCGCGGGGTCCGCAGACCTCCTCCGCCTCCTGCCACTCAAAGCCTCGGAGCGAGAGGGTCCGCCCTGGGCTCCTGATTTTGAGACTTGCAGTTCCGTGAGCCACCTCTTCTCCTCATGTAGCATGGCTGCATGCTCCTCTTCCAACCGGCTTCGACGCAGCTTCCTTCACTCGCTTACGAGCCGGTGGCCAAGCCACCGGCTCCTACTGAGGCAGCCTCTTCCTTCGGATGGAGGTCCCGGCCACTGGGGCGTGCGCCGGCTGCTCCTCGCTCCGCCCGCGTGAGCCTTGCTAAGCTTTGGGGGAGGCACGTTTAGGATCCTGACGTCATCATCATCTCGTCATCATCGGTCCAATCTTTGATCATGGGGCCCGAGGGGAACTCACGAGCTCGTCTGGACCTGCCGGCTCCTGGGTCACCCGTCGCCTCGGCCTCTCCCGAGGAGTCAATCCCTCTTCGGGTCAACCTCCCAATTCGTAGTCCTCGGAGTCAAACTCGATGCACTCCGCCTCGAAGATTTGGGGTTGTAGACCATCTGACTTGTTCTGCTGAATGAAAAGTTGCGGTCAGGCCGTCAAGTAAGATCGGGAGTTGGCCGGAAGGATTCAGAGAAAAAAGAAAAACCACCATGACGGTGCATATCAAGGGTGTCGGGCTGTGCCGGTCGTACGGCTCCTTGCCAAAGGACCAAGTCCCCGCCTCCAGCTTGAAGGTCGTGATGGACATCACCGGCACCGCCACTCGAGTCGGTGTCAGCTCAACGGTTGACAACCGGTAGGGGTCCTGGCAGCCGGACATGTCACATATCCGATGCGGCCTCAACTGGAGAGGCAGCACTGGGCAGGCGATGAATGCAACAACCAGGTCATAGGCGACCAATCCTCCTCGGTCCTCCTGGCCAGGAGCCGGCCCATCTCTTCAAGCGCGTCCCTGCACGGGACGGACTCTGACAATTTCACTCCGGTGGGTGGAGCGTTGACGAACGATGGCAGCTGGATGTAGTCCTGTTATGGGTTGGCGTTCTTCACGTTGAAGAACGTCTGGTCAACCCTTTGATGTATTCGATGAGGGTGAAGTGGGGAAAACGCGATCCATGGCAGCACACAACTGCGCCCTCGTAGGCATACGGCTCCTCGCCGTTCTTCAGGGCCTTGAGGTAGAAGAGCTTCTTGAAGAGCTCCATGTAGGGAAGCATCCCAAGATAGCCCTCGCACATTTTTACGAAGCCCGCGATGTAGAGGATGGCGTTGGGGTCGAGGTGGGGCGGTTAAGATCGAAGGTGTCAATCAAGAGATGCAAGAAGAGGCTGACCGGCAAAATGAAGCCATGCGAGAAGTGGAAGGCGAAGACAACGTGCTCCCCGGCCTACGGCTCCGGCACCACCTCCTTGCCCGGTGCACGAGCAACCACACGCTCCTCCGACGGCAGCATACGGGCGCAGTGGAGCTCTACGATGCTCCCCTCCATGATGATGGAGCCATCCTAGCTTCTAGAGGGGCCATCCTCCAATGCTGCGTCGGGAAAATGCAGGGTGACGAGCGGGCAAATTGGCAGCCGAGCGGACGACGTCGCAAGAAGGAGCGGAGAAGGCAAGGAGAAAGAGGGTGAACGGGGAAAGTGGACCTCAGCTACCTCCGCCCCTAACCCTTCCCCTTTAAGTACGGGGGCGACCACCAGGGGAGGTGGGGATTAACTGCGCCCACTACCGTGGGATATCCGTGCGGTCATGGGAATCTCAGGCCGCAACCGTCGCGGTCTGGGCGCAGAAGATCTCGGCCTACTGAGCTACACCCGCGGCCTCGCGAGCTAAGCCAAGGGCGACATCCCGTCTACCCATGAGCGCAGGCCTCACAGCATCATTGCACTCCGCGTGGCGCGCCATGGGACGGCACGGGACTCGGAGTGGCACGACGGAACCCAAGGCATTGGGGGCAACCGCTCGCTCGACCGATCGTTCGTCTCCGTGTGGGAGGCGAGCGTCGTGTGAAGGATGGCACCGGCTCCCCCTCGTCTGGCGGACGTGGGCCCCCACTGGTTCGGGGACTACTAATGGGGTTATTACCCCTAGGTAGTCCAAAGCTACGGGGTTCTCTCCCCTGCTTCGAGAAAAAACACGTCGTCGACTCATCCTTGGCCGGCGGGCACATTGCCAGTTGCCTCATGGCCGGCTGGCGCGCGGCCGGCAGGCTCGTTGCCGGCTGGCTCATGGCCGGCTGGCCAAGGAGCCGGTTCGGCCCTGGCCGGCTGGTCCACGGACAGCTACCTCTAGGCCGGCTCTTCCGTTCGCCCTCGAGGGAACAGGCTCCCATCCCATCTCTCTGCGTGCGGGTATGACACCAAGACAAGACCCCCATGATGAACCCCGACGTGGCCATAGTAATCGTAGACACGTGGGCGCAAGTGCCTACAGTGCGACCGGTCGTACCGCCGAGCGGGGCAACAGTGCCAGCACGTCCCAACCTACTCCATTACCAGCCCCCACGTGGCTACAGTGCTGCCGTCCGTGTCAAAGACCTCAGCCGACTAGCGCAAGGCGACACTGCTTGGGCAGCCCGTGCCGTGGTAGGTGGGCGCGGGCCAATCACGGAGCTGGCTGGTGGGCCCCAGCGGGCAATGGGACCACACAGCCAGTGGGCGCTACGGGCGACGAGACTGCTCACTAGGTGGACCCCCAGGCCAGCCGGAGAGGCTGCCAGCCGGGTCCCCCACCCAGTACTTTAGGGATATTGTAAGCCGAGAGGTGGCATATAAAACCCCCCGAGCCCCCCCCCATGCATGTGGGGAGGTCAATTTGGAAACACACACACGAGACCTTGTCCTCCCACACCCACTCACGTAGCAAGGGGGGAGGAACTGGCTACTCCTTCCTCCACCTCCAGACAACAGGTCCAGGAGCACTATTGTAACCACCCTCGCCTATCAACCTAGACCAAGCAGGACTAGGGGTATTACCTCGCATAGTGGGCCCTGCACCTGGGTACATCGTGCGTCCCCCGCCGCTTGTGCATAATCCCGCTCTCGGAGACCATCGACGTCCTCTGACCCCAACCACCTTTGATAAGCCTACCCATGGCATCTGTTGTGAGAAAACGACGATAGTTATTCATGCTCATCATTGAGTCTTCATCGACCAGGAGTCGCCAGATTATTAATCTGAAGAATATTTTTAATGACTATAAGTCGTCAGTTGACGACTCGCCGGAGCTTTCTACTTCAAATACTTCCTGCACTTATATGTCGCTATAGACGATTTATTAAATATACATACCAGCCACCAGTGTGTGATTCGGAATAAAATGATAATGGCAAGTACATAGACTTGTTGGTATACAAATATTTTGTTATCCACTTAAGACGGTGTGAAAAGTTTAAACGTGCATGAAGGCACAACACAGACAACCAACTACTTTCTTAAGTTATTACATGGCTACAATTGAGCCCAGAATTTCGGATCAAACTTTTGAAATTTACTTCTCTAACCTGGCTTCTATGCCATCTGGGTTAGCTTCATATGGGTTAGTGCCGCGCTGACCTCTTGCCTGTGATGCCTTCGGTTTATCCTGTGCTGATTCTTTTGTGTCTTGGATCCGAAGGTTGTTCACATCCCAGTTACAAATGGTTAAATCTTGGAATATGGCTTCTTCCAGCATGATGGGGGATGGGTCAACATCAAGGGAAAAAATATGCTCACTACGTTGAGGAGTCAGGTCTACATCTTCAAAAGTGGGCTGCTGAACTCACGAGTTGTTGTCTTCACAAGCCTCTGGTATGTCTTTAGATCAATTTCTACAATCAGTTGGCTAGCCAACACTCGAGTTGCCCTTAAGCAACGAGCATAATCAGCAGTAGATAATTCTGACCCGTCTTCTTTGTAATCAAGAAATCCTTAGACCATCTCTGCAAGATACTAATCTGCTAAATAAGCCATGACCTAGCTCAAAGATATCATTGCATCTTTTGGGCGACTGATCTTTTCAGCTCTTCGATTTTCTTTGGGATAGTTGAGAAGCGTCTCAGCATGTCCTTTATGAACTTCATCGGCTCTTTGTTCCCCATGACACCTTTGATGGTGTAGTGACTTCCAGCGTAAAATTGCTCAATTATAGACTATACAACCTTAAGCTTCATTAAGCTGGTGTCGTGGAGATTGCGAGTTGGGGGCCTCCAAACAATTCAAATGTATGAGCCGCCAAGCTAATTTTTTCATACATTATTATTTGAGCGGGTTATCAAGAACTCATAAAAATACGTACCAAAGACGGTTTGGATCATATGAGAAATATGCTGCTTTAACCAGGCCATCTCTTCAGTAATGGGTTTCAATCGCCCTTCAGCGTCTTCTGCGCGCTTGATCAAGGAAGACTTCTAAGTCTCGAAAGACTCTTCTCTACTTCAAATACCGCCTTGGTTTTTTCCAACATTTCCAATGAAGATTGTAGTCTCAATTCAGCTTTGGCTTAGGCAGCTTGGACCAGTCGCAGGTCTTTTTTCAAGCTGGTCACATTTGACTCACTACATTAAAATGTTCCTGTCCAATGGGAGTTATAATTTTAAATATTATTCATTCATAAGTCAGCAGCAAGGTGCAGCATGACATTTGGGGGCTATGAAAAGAAAAATTTATTAAGTCCCAAGTAGATTGCAAGCAATTAACTCGACACTTGGAGACGAATGCATAATAGTGTTTCTTCAACATATGATACGGGAAGACCCGACTCATCTCATGATGTTGAGTTGACCCTTGGGAGCTATAGGTGGATTCTACAGACAAAGTATATTAAGAAGACCCAACCCATCACATCTCATGAAGATGAGCCGACCCTTGGAGGCTATAGGTTGATTCTTCAAAAGTTTATATTTATAAAGACCCGACTCATCTCATGAAGATGAGCCGGCCCTTGGGGGTAACAGGCTGATTCTTCACAAGTTCAATATTTACAAGACCTGACTCATCTCATGTCATGCTCAAGATGCGCGCCTATCCATATTGAGGCACAGGGGCCTCGACAGAGATAGAGGCGCATCTCGTCATTCACAAGTACAACATCATTACATCATACATTTAGGAAGAGATGAGTATATGAGTTGGCTTACACTCGCCACATGCTAAATTAAAATTCCACATCAAGAGTTCCAGCATCAAACCAAGACAGGGTCCGGCTACAGACGGAACCAAATGATAAAATGAAGATGCAATGACACTAGCTTGCTAGCCCTGAATATCAAGACCATGGTCCTCTACTCGTCTACATAAGTCACGTACATCCTGCCATGCTCCTCGTCATACTCCCACTGGAGCTGCATCATACCATCTGGCACGATCGCATCTGTACCTGCACCTGGATTGTTGTAGTAATCTATGACCACGGGGACTCAGCAATCTCGCGCCCGGGTACCGAGACTATTCAAACTTATAGGTTGGCGAGGGGTATATGTTTAGTTTACAGCAGCACTAAGCATTTATAGTGGCTAATGTTACGAAACATGAAAGTAAAATATGTCGTCTACGATAAGCGATCATTTCTAGAATGACCTCTATGAGATCCTGAACACTTACTTACGTCAATCATAACCCCACCATGTTCTCTCTCGTTTCATGTTCACGAGCAGAGACGATCACGGTTACTCACATAGTTGGTGTATTTTATTAGAGTTTACTTGAAGTTAACTATAACCGGGTGTTAAACAAATATCCAAGTTGCCACATAACCGCGGGCACGGCTTTCTGAAAGTTTTAACCCTGCAGGGGTGCTCCAACTAGTCCATCACAAATTGAGCACACTCCGCGGGAATAGCCTCGACCATGGATCTCGTGACCATCGTAGGCAACTCCAAAGGAATTCCAACACCTTGAGATTCCCCGAAGAAAGTCAGAGCCCCTCACACAAGACACTCGATAAAGGTAAAACAAGTCCAGGAAGACCGCCCGGTAGGCCAGATCCCAATAGGAGCTGCGCGAATCTCTTTCTCAGGGCACTACCAGATGGATCTAGCTACAGGGAAAACCAATCCTCAAGTTGCCTTGAGGCGGCCCCGCAGGCAGCCCGTTTTGGACCAACACTCATGAGGAGCACTGGCCCGAGTTGTTGATTAATTATCCACGGGGTAGCTAGTCCCTATGCATTTTTATTACGTTGCTAGGCAAATGTAGTAACAATGTTGGGCCTTGCCAAACAAGTTTTAATCTCAACCAAATACATAAGGGGGACCCCATAACAACCCCGAGCATGTTAGGAGCGCAAAGTATGCAAAACATAACACTGGTAACAAGAAACTATGGCGGTAACAGCGGAACAGAAAAACCAAGCAAAAGACCAAGCCTTCCACCATACCAACATATATATGTGAATTAAATTAAATAACAAGTAATAATATTGTGATATGCCAGAAATCCATGTTATCACATGGGAACAACCTGCACCTGCAACTAGAATGCTATAAGAGGGGCTGAGCAGTGGTAACTTAGCCAATCAAAGGTTTGCTAGGATGTGGAGGGGTTAGAGGCTATCATGGCAATGTAGGAGGCTTGACATTAAAGTGGTAGGTAGCACAATAGTAGCGAAAAGAGCGAGACAACTAGCAAGCAAAAATAGTATCGGGATCCAGGTACGATCATCTTGCCTGTTGGTTCTTCAGAGGGACAAGTACTGGGATTCTTGTAGTGATACTCTCCTGGATCTTCGTACTCAGGTTCAACGTTCGCATCTACTCAAAAGAAATAGCAATAATAAACAAGAAACCAAGGTCCAATGCTCAAACAAGAATGATGCATGGTTTATGTGAAGAATTTAACATGGCAATCCTAAACTAGTCATGTTCCACATGCAATAGTTTGGTTAATTACAATTCTGTACAGAACCTCATGTTAAGTTATTTAAACATGCACGATCATGGCAAATATGGATGCATCATGCAAAAACGATACAAATTCATATGTAGAACGTAGGAAACGAAGTTACGGTTCTCACGCTACGCTCACGGCAAGATACGAAGGCAAAAACACAAGACAAGAATACCATGGGGTATTCCTTGGCATTCCAAGTTAGCCAATGGTTAGGAAATTAAAAACCAACCACAATAGATCCAATTATCAAGAAATTCCATGGAGTATAACTCCCACAAGTCACAAAAAACTGCATCAAACAATCTGCCACAAAACAACAACATAGCAGCTTACATAGCCCACATCTAGAGCTACATGAAGACTCTAACCACAAACAAGGAAGTGACAAAACTACATAACATGCTCATCAACTTATCCAACTACACAATCTGGAATGGAGGCACACATCAATAAGTATGAAGCCCACAAGTTGGCATGATGAAACAAATTTTTGGGACTTGGAGAAAATAACAGTTTTCTGGAATCTAAGTTAAGCTGATGGCAAGTTGACAGCAGAAACTAATGGTTATAGAGACCACCTCATGGCATGGAAATTAACAGTATGGTCTAGGGCAACCCTACATCAAATCACTAGCACTGAGGTTGAGCTAATTCACAACATATCACAAGATAGCATCCACTCTTGACGGAATAAAAATATTAACAGATTCTCAGAATTAGAATATTTAGCAAGTTTGAAAACAACAACATATTAGTAGCTACTTTGGAGCATGGTTCCCACTCATATGCAAGTTTAACATGACAAAAAATAAATACCATGGCATTCTACTCATCAAAGACTACCATATTCATGATGGCACAATTATCATAGCATGCATGGATTAAATATAACAAAATGACAAAATGGCACTTTGAGACAAAATGACATTTTGTCAAACTTTCTCAAAATACCAAACCAATTATACGAATGGATTTCTTGGTTGATTCTACCCCAAAATCATGTATCATACCCCTATACTTGCATGCAACAACATGGCAAAAAACAAGGTAGACAAATACCCCACATTCCTTTAAGTGAAAACTTACTACAAATGTCTATGACCAAAAATGCACATGACCAGATTTAGAAATATTGCTAGAAATGGAATTAGCCTAAAAATAATAATTAACACAATAAAACAATAAAAAGGTAGTGTATGACAATTGGGGCATGGCCCACTTGTCACACACACACCACACACACACTCAGCTACACACACACGCCACACACACAAACACACACTGGATCTGCTAGCCACAGCAGATCCACACCACTTACACCACATGCAAGGACACACAGCTCAGTGGATAGCCACACGGGATCCCCACGTAGTTGCACCGGATCCACACACAAAATACCGGTCCTAGCCAATCTAAATAATGGAAACCAAAGAAAAGGGGGGCTAGTACGACCTGGACCACTTGTCACACACACCACACACACTCAGCTACACACACATGCCACACACACAGACACACACTGGATCTACTGACCATAGCAGATCCACACCACTTACATCACACGCAAGCACACACAGCTCAGTGCATAGCGACACGGGATCCCCACGTAGTCGCATCGGATCCACACACAAAATACCGGTCCTAGCCAATCTATATAATGGAAAACAAATAAAGGGGGGCTGGTGCCCGTGGGGTGTCGAACTCGGGTCTTCCCCATGGGAGACGAGCGTGCCAACCAGTCAAGCTAGGAGGGATATCTAAACTAGAGGAGGAGGCACACCACTAGTTCTAACTCGCAGGGATCTGACGAAACTGAACATCCACGGCGGCAACGACAGTGGCAAGGCAAGTGCTACGGAGGACTCCGACGAGGTAGAACCCTGGCGGGGGATGCGGGATCCCTAGGACTCCATCCCCAAGGCAAGGGAGGGGCGGCACCAAGCAGAAGGAACGCGGAAAAGGGGTGATCAAGCTCGATTCGATGTTCGCTCGTTGCCATGGCGACGCGGCAAAGCAGAGGCGAGGCACGACGCAAAGAGGGGGGAACCGTGCTACTACGGGCTATTGCAAGCGCAAGGCACGCCCACACACGAGCCCATCGATGGAACTACCTGATGCGGATGCATCTGAAGGCCCGACCTTGCAGAGCTCTAGGAGCACAACGTCGATAGCACCAGGACGACATCTTCAACGACCTAAGAAGGAAGGAGAGGGAAGGGAGTACCTCTACTACCTATGACAAGAAGAAGGGGGCTGGGAAGCAGCATATCGACGACAGCGCCACAAGGAATTCCATTGAGGCCCTGATACGGACGGCGAGGAAGAAGCGTTGGTCTCCTCGGGCTTGCGGACCCTCGTGGACACAAGGGAAGAAGAGGAACACGAGGGGGATTCCTCCCCGTGCACCAGGTCATTGAAGAAGCGGTGAGGACACTACGTCTAGGCACGAGCAGAGCTTGGCTGGAGCATCGGGTGCATGGCGACGGCGAGGCCCTGGGAGAGGCTTACCTGCAGCGACGGGGGAAGGAGAAGCGAGGAAAGGGGGGAAGAACCTCTAGGGTTGCTCGCGGGCAGGTTATAAAGGAGGCTTGGGCCCTAACACCATCTCGACATCCGCACGATAGCGACACTCTCTCTCTCTCTCGCACCTCGCTCTAAGTCTAACGGAAATGGCGACGGGAGCAGCTCTTCGTCAGGCGCGAGACTAGGCTGCGCGCGACACCTAGCTGGGCCACGGAAGGAAATCGGCCTAGCTCCGCTAGCTCTCACGGGGTATAAGGCGCAGGGCCTTTCCCTTTTAATAAAAACCAACACACAAGAAAAGCCATCAGAGGCAAAATAACAGTTGTTTTAATTAAAACAAAAATACTTTTGACTGAAAGGAAATGAGACCTATTTAATATAAATAACAAAGGAATTTTTAAAGCAAGTATTTTTTTAAACTATTATGAAAACAACACCATGTAAATTATAACCCCCAAAACACAAATCCCCAAATCACCAAAAGAACAACACACATGAGCTCCAAATAATATTTACTACCACTTGAAGATTTTTACCAAATTAAATAAAGCAGATTATTTCTGTTGATTAATGGCAATGGGAATAAAATAGTATAGGATGGTTTGTTTTGAAATAATAAGAGAGGGGGAAGAAGTTGCTACCCACTCTAGCACACACACACAAGACCACTCACATCACATGAAACATCACAAGGTCACAAGAAGCACACCACATTGCAATGCGTGACATGATGATGAAATGATATGATGCATGATGCAAGAATGCATGAGACAAAGACATGGCAAGGAGAAACTCAAATACATTCATCACATGACAAGGTTCACATAGGTTACATGCCATAAAAGGTAGGGGCAGCACTTGGGCTGTCATATCTCATGAAGATGATCTGGCCCTTGGGGTCTACACAAGGATATATAGAGTACAAGATAAAGTTGAGTATACCTCATATTTTCTCTTCATCATGCCAAATAGGCTGGCTCCCATGTCCCGACTTGAAGAGAGGTGGCTTAAATAGCCAGCATGCAATTCTTCAGCCCCGAACTCCTGATAATTGTTAAGTTCAAAATTAGACTTCCCCTTCTTAGGCATTGGCGTTTCATCCTTGGCGATAAGCTTGGTCCGCACATTGGAGGGCTCTGGAGCTATGTAGCCCGTCCTAGTGATGGTAATATCCTCATTGTTCTTCTCATGAGAAGGAGCGTCTTTAGCTGCTTTATGAGGACATGGAAGGTTAAGCTTATCTGTTAAGTTAACTTCAACATCTATAGCCTTGGTGCTCGCCGGCTCAGTATGTTGGGGCAGTTCATCTTGGTCATCCTGATGATCATCAGGGTTCTCACCATGGTCTTTAGGAGTCACCAAGGTCAGATTTCCCAGCTCAGGGACCTCGGGGTTGGTTGATGACTCGCCAACCCTCCTTTTCTTAGCCTTAACCTTGGCCCTATGAATAAGACGACAGAATGAAGAGTATGCAATGTTATATTTAAAAAAGCAATATATGGTATAAGGAAGAAGTTTACTAGTGGTTGATAACAAGGGGTGGCAGCTTTGTGGTGGTTGAGTCACCCGATGGAGGTGATGACTCCTAATAATTTGAATCAGAAGGATTAAGAGGGTGCCAGGTAAGACCAGCTTTTCGAACAGAAGCGGTTGGACTATTAGGCACCTGATATTGTCGCTTGCGGGAGGCATACTTGTGGGGTAAGCTGACCACAAGGTCATTGGAGCTACTCTGGGTATGGCGCCTTGAATTCAAAAGAAAATTGGGATCCAAATATGCATCCGGGTGAGAAAAACTTACTTTTCGAATAACCCACCTTGTTTTCCTTGGAGACAAGGATTCTATGCCGGAGGAGATGGAAATTACCTCAACATCGTCAGCCCAGCTTATTGCAACACCACCCTTTGAGTAAGACGCGTCAGCGAGCTCAATAAAAAGATGATCGGGAGAGTGAAGTTCTACCTCCGAATGGGCATCAGCTATTGTTGACTTGCCCTAGTTGACGTCTCTTCTACAGCCGCCTTATTCTTCTTACTCGGGTTGAGTTTAGGCTTATTTGCGTGAGTTTTCCTCTTCTTATTCCATAATGGAGAGTCTACCTATAAGGTTGTCAAGAAAAATGGAAATTAAGACTTGAAGTTTAAAAAGTTCTACAAGCTGGATAAATAGTTATTAGAGATTCTTACTAGAGGAGCAAGATTGAGGGTGCAGAAGGGATTCCGTCCAACTTGATTGCAAACTGCTTGAGTTTCTCCCAGCAGTTTCCTCACAACACAATTTATATCACCAGCTTCTAAATTCACATTGTTATATCTTTGTGCATCATTCAAGCTGCTAGGGTAATTGCACATTAAATCGCTACGTCGATGTCACACCCTGTGTTTTGCCTCTCATGACTAAGTTAACATGACTCCAAAATTAGGGCGAATTATAACTTTTTCTGTGCTTGTGATTCTTGACTAGATTGTTGATTGCTTTTCTGCTTTCTTGTGCTCTATATTCATAAAATCCCTCCTACTCTGAAAACTCTTTTCTTTGATCCCCACTCTTGTACAATGATCATGCCATGTGAATAGGACTTAATTATATTTTTACAAAACCTTATGTTGGCCAAAAAGGTTTTATTCAAATTAGGTTTGCAAAAGCCCCCTGATTTGAGATTTGCACTGCAAGTCCCCAAATTGGGTGGATCATTTTTCCTAAAATGCTTTATTTGGAACCTACTATATGTATAACTTCCCAAAACCACAAAATATTGTTTGAAAAGATTTTTTTCATATTTTATTTAAAGGATTTTTCTTAAGACCAGAAATGGTCTTTTATAGGGAACAATTGTTTAACTGCTTTAAAAATATTTGGGAAAATTTAGGAAAGCTAAGTGGACATATATTGTCCATATATAAGAGTTTCAAGGCATGGCCATGTTCAAAGTATTGGACAAAACCCTTCAAAACCATTTTTGCCTATTCCAAGCATTTGAAATATTTCTATAAGAAATATTCTCAAATAAATCCAGGAAAATTCTAGAATGTCACATATGATATTTGTGGTCATCTTGCCAAGTTTCATCTCAATGCCAATTGTTTTGGTTCACCAAAATATCCTAAAGCCATTCGTGTCCAGAGCCAAGTTTGATCAACTTTACATTGTGAAGTATCTCCTATTGATCCCAAAATTTGTGGGCATTCTCTACTAACCAAATGATGATGCTACATCAAGTGCGGCATCAAGGGGAATAGTATTGCATGATCAGATCTATAGAAATCCATTTTTGTCCATTTCTAGGGTTTACCAAGTTTACATTATCAACTTTCTTCAATTGATCTGAAAACTTGTGATCAGGACCGAATGGACTTACCATTTACCCTTGGTAAATCTCAAGGTCACAAGATTCCCCTGCCTAGCCCAATCACAGCACAAACACCTTCAGCCGTAAACTTGTGGACAAGCTAATTGGGCCCAAAAGGATTCCTCTTGCCTCTAACTTTTTACCACAACATATTTCTAACCTCATTTTACCTCCAGTAACTTTGCATTGGCCTCTAGTCAATTATTTGGGGGTAACTCTCTCTTATTCCCTCTCTTTTTACCATAAGAGCACCTCTCCCCCTTCTGATAATACTAAAGACCCAAAACTTTTCCACAACCTGTCTTGCATACATATGCATCAAACCAAACCCAAATATGTCAGGCTAACGTGGAAAATATGAGCAGTTCATCTAAACCTGCATTATAGCAGCAATAGTGCCTTTGTACTGCAAGTACTCTATAGAATCATTTTCCTCAGCTACAAATTGGTGTGAGTATAGTCCTTTGATACCTAGGGCTACTAGACAAAGTTTTATCAATAGTGCCCTAGAGTAAAAACCCACTAGATCAGGCCCAAGTTTGCTGCTTCAAACTTACCCCCTGTGGAAAGCCCATGTAACTAGCTCCATTTACCCTGATAATTTATCACTACTCTACTACATGCATGCCTCTCTCTCTAGACAACTTTTTGGCGACCAAGATTTGGACTTGACAAGGGTTGGCGTGGTGACCACGTAGCCAACATGCAAAACTGGCGCTCTGCCGCTTGTCCTCGTCCTCTAGCTCGTAGCAAGCTTCGACAGGGCATCCCCTCTTGCCAATAGCCTCCCCTCGACCTCGCACACCCCTCCTCGATGCTCGCTAAGCTCCAACTCCCCTCTAGCACATGTGCTCGCTGCGCCCAAGGCTCATCCGAGGCCACCCGAGCTCTCTCTAGCCGTTAAGACCGTTCCCGAGCCCCTTCTTGTCCCCCTTGGCTCTCCCACTCTCCCTTGGACCTCCCCTAACCGATCCCTCTCGCTCTCACTCCATCCTCCTCCTCCAATGACTGCCATTGTTGCCATTTGGCTCCGCTTGGATTTGAGCAAGCCAGCCCCTCCTACACCTCAACTCCACTTCCAGGAGGATCCCCATGGCGTTCTCAGCCTCCCTGGAAACCCAGGGCTCCCTCCCCACGATTGAGCCACGCCCCCAAGAGACGCCGGAGCCGTCGTCCACTCCTGTCGACGAGCCGCTCGCCCCGATCGTCCCCGCGGCTCAGGCGACCATCCGTGGGCGCGGCATGGAGTCGGGCGTCCGCCCGGACCACCGGCTCGGCACCCGCTATGGCAGGGCGTCCGGAACCACGACGGCCACCGCCCCTCTTTGCCCCTGTCATGAGGGACAAGAAGGGGATGGGCGGGAGAGAAGGGAAGGGACCGATGGGGCCCACCTATAAACCGCACAGAGGTTGGGCCAACACCGGGTAAGTGGACACAACCCCAAGGAATGGCGCTTTCTGCGACCGAAGGCGCATTCCGAGTAATGCGCCATCGACATGGCACCTAGCGTGCGCGTCTAGGCCGGCCCACTGCGCCCAGTGGCTATCTTGCGCCCAGTGCGTAAATGGCCCATTAGGTAAAACCCCTTTTTCCTAATTTTTGTTTCTCCAAAAATATTAAAATCCATATTAAATTCATTTTTGCTCCAAATTTGATGATTCAAAATTCTGCATCCTTCTAAAAATGCCACCTATTTACTGGAGCCACTTCCATATTTTTCTAACACAAAGTTATGTCCTATTCAAATTTAAATTCAAATGTGAACTATTAGAGGCCACCTTTTAAATCATTAGGGAATTCATCATAGCTCCAAATGGAGTGATTCAAAATCCCAGATGCCCTAAATATCATTCCCTATTTATCTAGGCATGGCTAACATTTTTCCCATGCCCCTATTTTGCTTGAATTAATAAATGCTCCCTTTTCCATTTATTTCCTCTTAGGAAATTCATAAGGAAATCATCCCAACTTCAAATCCAATAAAACCACTTTCCACATGTTTCTAAACCTTGCCCTATTTTAGGAGTGCCTCCACTCATTTTTAAGAAAAAAAAATCTATTGACATCCTGAAGGATCACAGGTTCCATCATCCCCACATTCAAAACTCCCCCTTGACCCACATCCACCAAAACCTACTTGGTTATTTTTCTTGTGACCATAGGTGTCCAAGAAAATTAAAACTCCTATTTATAGAGCACTTTTATTTTCTGCTTGATTGTGTTGCTTATTATAGTTGTTTACCAACAGTTGTTGACAAGATAAACAGAGTGCTCAGAGTTGGACGAAAGGCATGTGAAGACCTTGAAGACTTTGCGAATCTAGGCAAGCAGTCCCTTGACCATGTTAAGAAACTTTTTAATGGAGGTCATATAGCACTTGTTGTTTTGATGATTGATCATGATGTGGTGCTCCACTTTCGGTAGGGTGCCTCCGACACTTTTACCATTGACACTTGCATCGTGCATGACCCTACCACCTTATGAGGGTTGTGCGGGTGGGAGTAGTTAGGTTGCTAGTAGATGCTACGCAAGTGGGATGGGGTTTATGCATAGTGATGGAGAGGAAGAATGATTTCACAGACTTTTTCAAAAAACCCGTCGGGTGGCACTAATGGCCGAGGGAGGAGATGATGAGTTGGGTAACCACTTGAGAAAGAAGTGGTGTACCAGAACAAGTGAGTTTCTGTTTTCGAAAATGGAGAGTTTTAAGGTCTCTGACTGTACCAACATTTCATGCGCAACCACGATACCCCTTATGGGACGGGGCTTTGTTTACTACCTTGGTGGGTACTAGCAAGGAGCCCGCATTACTAGTGGCGGGAGTGGCATTGTCACTCTCGATACGGGGTCATACCGGTATGTACAATCATGCGTTGTCTTCACTGGCACCGGGCACACCATAGGTCCCCTCATGGATGGTACGATTAGAGCGAGGCTCGTGTGATGTACATCGTGAGGGCTGGGTACCAATCGAGTAGACTCTTTGTCTAGTATCGCTAGGCGAAAGGCATTGTTTGGGTGCTTACCTCGGGTATGTTATATGTCGCGAGTCGTGGATGACACGAAAGTTCCCCAAGTCTTGTGGGTAAAGTGTGCAACATCTGCAGAGTGTAAAACTATTCGAATAGCCGCGTCTGCGGTCATGGATAGTTGGAGGACCTTCTTAAACTATGTCTAGATGTTTTTGCAAACTTGGTGTGTGCGTGTGTTGACAAGGATGATATTTGAGTCAAGTCGGATGACTTGCCATGATGACTGAGCATGAGATGTTCGGACCTTACATGAGACAAGTCTAAGGACGTTGTGTGATTGTTCAACATGAGACATCCACCCCCCTGCTGCTGATGATGACTGTGACATGCTCTTATGGACACTTGTTCATCGTTGATGCAAGTTTACTTAAGTTACTTGATCATGTCATTGCATTAAAAGTTAGCTTTCCGCAAAATACCTAATTAGTGCTACTTCATGCATTGTTATTGCCTAGTTCCAAACATGGGTTGCTTGTGAGTACATTCAAAGTATTCATTGGCTCGCGACTGGTTATTTTATTGGCCATGCATGAAAGCTCAGGTTATGATGAAGATTACCTTGGTGATGGACGTGCGAGCTAGGACGCTTCCTAGTCAGAATGCCTGTAGGGTTAGGGCAGATGGCATGGGATCACGCTTTCGTTGAAGACTTCCGCTGAATTCATATGAAGACTTGGCCACAAAGGCCATATTTGAGTAAATATGTATGTAATAGATGTAAGACTCTTGTTATTCAGTTTCAATATGTTCAGCGAGCATTTATCTCTGGGATCACTATGCACATACATTCGGTGATCACGACTTATGAGTCGGGGTCCCCAAAGTCGACTAAATGGTAAGATCCTCCAAGCTACCCAGCTCTAGGTTAGATCAATTCCTATCAGTGCATTGGCTAGCAGGGCCCTCGGTTTTGAATAGATGGGGGCGGGTTGAGAATGTTCTTCTTGTGGAGCCCATCCAGGAAGTTCAAATGTCATCGAAAGACAATCAGGTCTGTATCCCGATAGAGGATTTTCACCAGCAGGGGTTGTGTTCTGACAATGGAATGAAGTTTTAATCCATCCTTTTGGGTGGCTTGGTAGAGTGGCCACGGGAAAAGAGCCATCTTTTCGCCTTTGAATTGAGACCCCACCGAGCTCTAGACTAGGGCCATCAACACACTTAGTCCGCCAGTTCAGATAGAAGAATTCCCTAAAAAGAAGCACAGTGGGGTGCATTTGCAAATACACCTCGCAAAACACTTGGAACTGGCATCGACTGGTTATGGAATTCAGAGCCAAATCTTGAGGATGTAGATTTAAAAGTTGAAGACGTCCCGCAAGAATTTTGACCCGGGTGGTGAAAAGCCCCGAAGAAGGTTGTCTATGAATACCACTACTTCTCCTTCGCTGGGGTATGGAAGTTCATCTCCATGGGCAACCCGGTAGCCAATTTCCTCTTTAGACAACAGAAGGCCTTGGTCTTCATAGTCCTTGAGCACAAGCTCAGAAACTTGGGAAGTTACCCAGTTGCATGTGGTGGTTTTTCACATGATGAGTCACCTAAGTAAAAGTGAAAGGAGTTGCAGAAGCGTAAGCGGCAGGTTATTTAAGAAAAAGCAGCTCATCTAAATAAGGTATGTGATCAGAAAATAATATCCTGACAGTCATGGTCAAGGGTAAGATGGCCTAATTATTTATAATAGATGAGTCGCTTCATGATAAGTCGGTACCTAAATGAAGCACTATATAAACCTAATGGGTTACAGTCATAATGATGAGCCGAACAACATAAGGGTGTCCTATGATAATTAGAGATTTGTGGTTTTACTAAGTGTGGAACAAACAAGTTTCTACCAAAGTAGCTACAATTAAGGATCTATATTTGGTTCAAAAAGGAGAAATAAACATGAAACCTAACTATGAAATATTGAAGCAGTGGTGACCTAGATTGCGGATTCCTAAGGAAGATCCAACTACACTATGTATGAAATGGAGCCATCACTATTACCTCTCTGTTTCTTTGAAAAACTCATTGAAACTATGTATGAACTAGCAATGTCAATGAAGGAGTGGTGAACTCTGGTAGCTCCGACAAACTATGATGAACTAATACAGATATGAGAACGGGAAGATGTCTTACCTCATGGTTGCCGGGGGGCTGGGGAGTTGTTTGGCGGGGTCCTGGTGAAGTTGTATTGACACTGTGGTCCTGGAATCGGTCGGCTGATGAAGGATGAATACTAATGACGACGCGGTGAAAGCTTGAGCTTAAGGAACAAGAAGACCCTATGGGACAAGTTAAAAAGCAACTCAAAGGTCCCCTCGCGAGTATTTATAAGGTGAAAAGCCGAAGGGTAATTGGAAGGCGCGAGAATCGAGGAGGCACAATAAATCATGGAGCTAGAGGTGTCTCAATTTTTGGGCTTAACGGATATATACAAAGATCCAGTGTGATATCATCATTGATTTCCTAGATTTCCAGCGAGTGATGTCATTAATGGGTAGAACAAGAAAATTACAAGTCTATAAGTGTCATAAGCCGACATTTCATGACCTAGATAAGATGCAAATACGATCAGAAGATAAGCCACCAAGTTAAGGTGGTGAAAATTGACATGACTGAATTCAAATCAATCTGGGCCTAATGTTGGGGATATAACCCCACGATATAACCCGCATAGTGGCCCGGGTCCTCTTGAAGACAGCTCATAGACAGTACACAAGGTGCGCTGTGAAGCTGAGAGACAGGACCGGCAAGGCAGCTTACAAAGTAAGCCGGTTTGAGGTCTAGTATCTGAACACGATGACTCAAGACCCAAGAGGTGGAAAGTTGCGTAGAGTTTCCTTACTTATGAATCAAGGCAAGTTAGAGATACTAGTCATCAACCATGCAACTGCACGAGCTAGCTTTGTTTGTGGTAACAAAAATATTTGTCTCTCATGTATTGTCATTAGAATAACCTAAAGGGTTTGAAAACCATCTCTGGAGACATCATAAAATGATATGATGTCTTTCTTAGTTCACTTCTACACATGCAACTGGATTCATGCACTAAATATTCATGGTGAAATAATATCCATTAATCTACAGACGCACTAAGCATTTAGAGAGACATTACACATTGGAATTTCTCATTGCTCGGCATTCACAGTTCGTTGACATTGCTGGGAAAAATCCTCTTCATTTCTAATGCATCCAATATAATGACTCTTTCATTGATATTTTTACTATGGTATGTAGTTTAGTCAAACGTGTGTTTGTCTGCCCCCAAATCCTTATATAGTCACCCGATATCATGACTAAAGAAAAAAGTTTTCATGGCTACCGAAGCTACAACCATTTGAATCTAGAAGGTAACAGATAAATTTCTTTTGAAATATTCCAAATGACATTAATAGTAGAAACAATAACAACTGTGGCATCATGAGAACACAAAGTATGCAACTTTCCATGAAATAACTTGTGGAAGATTCAGTGAGTTCGGTAATGGGTATTTTAATTGACTAGAAATGTCACATCAAGGAGGATGAAATCGTAAGTAAACAAACATAACTTACATATTTTTCATAAATATTCCATGCATGGTGGTAAGAATAAATTAGAGGGTGGGCAGAAATCTTAACTTAACCTCTGTATTTAAATCGTAAGTTAACCTCTATATTTAAATCATTACGATAGACACTTAGTAATAAATATACTAAGAAGCTCCCCTCTACAAAGCACAAAAAAATATGGGGTGGGAAGTTAGAGGGTGAGTGGAGGGTAATATTTGACTTAATGAATTAAAAGAAACAAAGTCATATGTGTTAAAATGTTAATTTTACAATTAATAAAGAGATCATGATAATAATAATGTATTTGGCGTGTCATTTTTCAAGCACAATGTATTTGAAATTAGATCTGTGTAGTAGGAAGATAAATCCATACCAATATATTACAGAAATGAATAAAATCGATACATATGCGAGTGCGATCTGCAAACGCATAAACAATTTTACTGAGATTACCAAATAAGAAAATGTCTATGATAACAAACTGCCTATATTTAATTCAACATCGACTCCACATAATGTTTAGATATAATCCATTTCACTGAGTTTATTCTAATTCCAGGTATGAAAACTCTCTGAACATTACAAACATATGTGCCCTCTAAGAGATTCTTTATCTTCACTATCTCCGAATGCCACCATATGTAATTCGAAATGGATTTGTTCTTGTCATTGATCATTCTGTTGCCAATATTACAGGCACACGTGCTGCAACCTGTGTGTTTGTGTATCATAAGAATTTCTAAACTTATGAGACACACCTATACAGACCTGTAACAAACCCACTCAAGTTGCAAACTTCTAGAGATACCCCGTTTCCAAGAGCAACCACCTGAGAAAATAATGACAAAAGGATATGGAGCATGGACACAGCTCACTCCTGATGCAAGAAAGGACTTATAAAGTCAGCGCGGGGGGCATTTACCTTATCAAAGGATCTACCTGAACACATTTTTACCTTAGAAAAGAGGTGATGTAGAGACATCGGCCTGGAGCCACCCGAAGAGGAGCCCGAGGCGCCCCCTCGCAAGGTGACTGTCGGTGCCCTCAAAGGCATCCCAAACCTAACCCAGAGCGGAGTAGGCCTTGTCCAGGAAACTGAGGTCTCGTGGTGCGGGCATCAAGTCCTCGTCTGGAGGAGTCGCCTGTGGGATCACAGGAGACCAGCCGGGTAGGAAGAAGCACGAGGAGTAGGAGGCTCCGGAGGCTACGCCACTACCACAGGCAAGATGGATGCAGACAGATCAGTGGGTAACTAGCCCTTGTGGGCTGGCTCTCCAGACAGCATCACTGAAAGGCACCCAACGGAAGGAGCGGATGCACCAGCAGGCATCGGGAGCACAGGGTGCTCCGCGGCATTGACTGGAAGGGTCGCCTCGCGAGCCCCCACACCCGCACGTTACGTGCCTCATCGGGAGACGACAAGGCGTCAGGAGCGGGTGGCGCGTTGGAAAGCACCTTTGGCTTGACGCCCGCCTTCTTCTTCCTCATCTTTAGCACGACGGTATTCTTAGTTACCAAGCAAAAAAGGGATCATCAGTACGCCAACTACTGGCAAGCTACCAAGGCTAGGCGAGAT
This sequence comes from Hordeum marinum, assembly GCA_022496015.1. Taxonomy (NCBI): domain Eukaryota; kingdom Viridiplantae; phylum Streptophyta; class Magnoliopsida; order Poales; family Poaceae; genus Hordeum; species Hordeum marinum. The sequence continues at coordinate 127,757,509 of CM039676.1, read as the reverse complement.
TACTTGCTCTTCGATGTCAACCCACTTCCTCTTCCTCTCCACCTCGACGACGGTGGGAGCACCCACGTCTCTCTCCGTGAGGGAACCACCCTGTGGGGGAGCAGTGCCACTGTCCACAAGGGTAGCGGCCAGAGAAGTCACACTAGCCCCATACCCATCTGCCTCCTCCGCAAGAAGCGGGTCAGGTGGGGGAGAAACCGGTGCTTAGACTGCCTTGCCAGTAAATGCAGGGCACACCGGGGGGACTCAGACCTGCGCTTCTTGGGGGTTAGGCTGACAGACTGAGCGGCGCGTAAGGAGGGTCCCGCCCTGCTTAGGACCTTGGCGGAACATGGGGAACCTCCAACAGAGACTTCACATGCATCATTGTCCTCTTCAAGGCCATGTATGATCATGCTCTACGACGGAGGGGACCTCTTCCTCTATATCGTCATCCACTATCTTCTCCGAATCCACCCTGCCTGCGGTGTGGCCAGAGGACACAGCCACCGGGGAATCAGGGCCCTAAGTTGCAGAGAGCCCCAGTTCATTGAAGATGGGCATCGCAACAACTAGATCGACCTTGTTGTCGCGGCAGTACAATGGGGCGTAGTCGTCAGAAAATCTCCGCGGTCGCTGTTGAGTAGGTTCGTCACAGCCCCACTAAGCGCCCCGGAGGACATGCATGCGGACTGAAGCCTCAGGTCGTCGCCGCAGCCCCAATAGTCCCACAAGGTCCTCGAATGCGACTGGAGGGGTGCCAGGCGCTGTCTCAAGAACTCCTGCACTATCATCCCCCAGTCAGGTTCTTGGCGCTAATATCGCAAGAGGTATGCTCTAGGACGAGCCTAGCCCGGGGGTCTTCTCCGGCAGCCCCTTCGGTAGATCCAAGCGGGAGTTGACGCTCTTGAGAGCCATGAAGACCCAACAGTGCTTGAAGTTCTCCTCCTTCTTCCCGGCCTTTAAGAGCATGTTGCCGCCCTGGACCATGACGAAGCAGATGCACGCCGACGGCTGAGTGTCGTCATGCACCCGCAAGCTGAAGAAATGGCGGAAGAGGGCCACTGGTCTTCACGCCAACGAAGGCCTCGTAGTAGAAGGCGAAGACGAACAAGATCAGGATGGATTTGGGTTGGAGATGAAGGGTTTCAATCCCTTAGTGGTTGAGGACAGCGGTGAAGAACGCGGAGAAATGCGGGACGAGCCCCGCAATGATACTATGGAGAAAGAAGGGATAAGTTGGCTTGGACAGGGGTCGCTTCTTCGAGGTCCCGCCCCATATCATGGTCCTCCCCCACCCGTTGGTCTCGTTCGCCATCAATGGAAGCACCGAGACGAGGTCTCCATCCTTGGCTATGGCAGACTCCAAGAGCTCTGGTGAGATAGGGGCGGAGGCCAAGCTCTGGGCCATAGACTTCGACTTACCGGCGGGAGCCATCAGGGAGTTCACGGGGCCAACACGGCAAGGAGGAGGATGGTGTGGTGCCGAGAAGACAGGTTTCTGCTAAGGCCAGGATCTGGAAGTAAGAGAAAATGCATAGAAAAGGAAAGCACTAATGGCTCAATGCTAGAAGTCATGCCTTTGTAGATTCGAGCGGTGGTCGAGGAGGCGTTGACCGCCCGACACTAACCGCACGACGTGCGCCAGTCCTGGCCTACAGGCATTTGGGGCCCGCGGTGCTTCGAGCCTCCCTTAATGGCTTCGCCTGGAAGCCGTCCCGGGAGCGCCTTGGGCCTGGGGCCTTTGTCGGTGTTCTGGGAACGGGTGTCATACCTTGTGTTTGTATCACCTTGATATGTTTGGGTTTATAAAATTTGGACCCAACTAAAACTTTTTCAAAGGGCTTGTGCTTGTTTGCAATGATGTTGCTTGCTTGGTGATTGTGGATGTGAATAATTCCCAAAATCATTTTTATCAAATTTTGTTTTAACCAAAAATGATTTATTCAAATTAGGTTCTCAAAACCCCCTAAAATGAGGTTTGCACTAGAAGTCCTCAAATTGGGTTGATTCTTCTTCCCCAAAAGCTTTACTTCAAAACTACTATATATAAGACTTTCCAAAACTACCAAATATTAATTTTAAAGATTATTATTATATTTTATTTAAAGGATTTTCTTAAGACCAGAAATGGTCTTTCATAGGGAAAAAATATTTAAATTCTTTTAAAATATTTTAGAAAATTTAGGGAAACTCAGTGGACTCATATTTTCCATATATATGAGTTCAAACACAAGGGCATGATCAAATCATGGGCAAAACCCTCAAAACCGTTTCTGTTCAAATCAAACTTTTGGAATATTTCTATAATAAATATTCTCAATAAATTCCAGGAAAATGCCAGCAAGTCAACAATTTCATAAGTGATGACCTTGCAAAGTTTCATCTCAATCCAAGTTGATTTGATTCATCAAACCATCCCAAAACCCTCCTTGTCCAGATCCAAATTTGAGCAACTTTACATTGTGGAGTTTCTCCCCTTGGCACTAAACTTTGTGGGCATACTATAATGACCAAATAGTGATGCCACACTAAGTGGTGCATCAAGTGTAAAATCCTAGCATCACTAGATCTATAGAAACCTGATTCTGTCAGTTTTTAGGATTTACCAAGTTTCCATTGTCAACCTTTTCCCCTTGAGCTCGAACTTGGTGAACCAGCTCATTTCTAACCACCTTTAGATCCTATCAAATCTCAGGGAAAACTAGAGACATTTCCTTCTCCTAAACCCCATCAAACAGCTTCCTCTGGTAATATAGTAAAATCACTATTTCCACCCCTTCCTCTTTTACCCTTGCCCCCAGATTTTTACCATAGCCTATTGTGGATACCTTTCACCTCGAGTAAAACCCTCAGGGGTATAGCTCAATGATTTGAGGGCTAAAACCCCCATTTTTACCCATGGGCACCACCATTTCTCTCGCTCTCACCCTTTTCTTCTACCCTAAGTCACCTCCAGAGCCCTCCCCTAGCCTCTCCTAGCCCTTGGGCATCTCTAGTAGCTCCAAAACACAAGAATATATGCGGGTGGGCATATTATATGCAAGGGCACGCCATATGGGCGCTCTGGAGTGTGCTATAGTGTGCTCAAGCATTGTAGACGCCCTTGCCCGGCGCCGCTCGACAGCCTCGGGCCTCCCCAGCATGTCCCCTGGCTGCCCTCGACATCTGAAAGGCGCCAGATGGTAGGCCCCCTACTCCCTCCTCCTCTGCTGCCCTCCATCGCGCGTGCACGGCACCGCCTGAGCCAGCTAGTGGTCATGCTCGGACGCACGCACCTCTGGTCCCCCTCTTGGCTGCCCTTCCCTTCCCCTGGACGCGGACTAAGTCCACGAACCCTCCAGACACAGCTTGGAGCACCCCATGGCCTGTGGCGATGGCTACGTCCTTGCTGGCGCACCCCGCCCGCGGTGGACCGAAGCCCGCCTAAAAGAAGGACCCCTTCTCCTCCTGCTCCTCTCTCCTCGCTCCCTCCTTCCGTCAGCTTCCTCCCCGTGCTTAACCCGGTCGACCCCGTGGTCGGGATCGCGCTCCCAGACCAAACCCTCTCCGCCCTCGGGCACATCCCCTCGCCGGCGATTCCCTTCACCTCGACAACCCCCTCGGCCACCCACCGACGTGTGGAAGCCCCCTGAGCACGACCGTGCCCTCCGCCTAGACCGCCGTAGCCGGAGATTCTGTCGGTGAGCTCCCTCCTGTCCCTGTCATGAGGAGAGGGATGATAGGTGGGGCCCACCTGTCATCCGCTCACCTCCTCCCCTCTCGCTGGCAAGCAAGGCCTGCGAGCAGGTTGAAAAGTAAACCTGCCGCGCATGGCACCTCGCCAGGTCCGGCTTCACCCTATGGGATGGTTTCGGCTGGGCGTTTTGGCCCAAGGGGCATAGTGCCCAGTTTCTTTTTCTTTTTTTTTGTTTTTCTTCCAAAAATCCCCCAGGACCCAAATTAAATCTAATTCCAATTATTTTCCACATTAATTCTTATAATATTCCATAGAATTTGTTAGTGCCATTGGTAAAAATGTTCGAAAACATTTTATGTACTGTTTTAATTTAAAACCCTTATTTAGCATTATAAGCTCTTGTTTTAAATTGTTTTAAAAATCTCGTTGAGTTCAAAGACCTAGAAAAATATTTTTAGTATGGCTTCTGGTATTTATCAGAGTAGGGTAGCATTTTTTATAGTAGTTTGTGTGCTCTATTTTTGTGTGTTGCTTATTTTTATCGCTTTGATTCGCGATGATAGATTGCGCGGTTGATGAACAATTTGGACCCAAATACTTCGAAGACCCCGGAGACATTGTTGAGTCAGGCAAGCAGCCATTTGACCATGTTAAGAAACCTTTTCATGCATGACATATAGCTCTTGTTGTTTCGATGATTGATCGTGATGTGGAGTTCCCCGTTCGGTGGGTTGCCTTTGGTACTTTCCATTGACACTTGCATCGTGCATAACCCTACCACCATATGAGGGTTATGCGGGTGGGTGTAGTTAGGATGTTAATAGATGCTACGCAAATGAGATGGGATTTATTATGGAAAGGTAGTGGTTCTTTCAAATACTTTTTGAAAACCCCGTCGGGTGCCACTAATGCCCGAGGGAGATGATGATGAGATGCGTGACCACTTGAGAAAGAAGTGGTGTACTGGATCAAATGATTGTTGTGGTTTTTGAAAACTGATTGGTGTGAGTTGCAACCGTTATTCCATCCTTACATGTATGACCATGATACCCCTTATGGGACGGGGCTTTGTTGAGTATTGTGGATGGTGCTAGCAAGGAGCCCGCATTACTAGTGGCAAGAGTGAAGAGGTCACTCTTGAGACGGGGTCATCCCAGAAGTGGAAGGCTATGCGCTATCTTTACAGGCACCAGGCACACCGTTGCGCGCCCTCATGGATGATATGAGTGATGTATATCAGGAGGGATGGCACCAACGAGTGGAATCTTTGTTTAGTATCACCATGGGAAAGGCATTGTTTGGGTGCTTACCTCGGGTATGTTATATACCGCGAGTCATGGATGACACGAAAGTTCCCCGAGTGTTGTGGGTAAAGTGTGCAACCTCTGCAGAGTGTAAAACTATTCGAATAGCCGTGTCCATGGTAAATGACATTTGGATGACCGCTCTTCTGCTACGTCCAAGTGTTTTCACAAACTAGTGTGTGAGTGTGTTGGGAACAAAGATGGTACTTGAGCTAAGTCCGGTGACTTAGCATGGGAAACGAACTAAGTCTGATGACTTAGCATGATGAATGAACATTAGGTGTTCAACCCCTGTAACATCCCAAACTTTGGAATGTTATAATATTTACTAGAATGATTGATTGTTTGCTTGAGTGATTGAAAGTGAGTGAAATTTGAAACTTTTTGAAACTTTTAAAAAATTTGATGAGAGGGAATGAAATGACTTTCCCAAAACTTTCACTCTACATTTCGATCACCAGGAATTCAAATTTATTTCATCACAAAACCCTAGAGTGAAGATGACATGATTTCTTCCATTTGAGAAAATGAAAAGGGAATTGAAAATGGTTTAAGTTCCATTATGAAAATATTTCAAATTCAGGAACTTTAGGCAACTCAATGATTTTCATGAGAGAGGATAATATGACTTCTTCAAATGCGTGAAATATGAGTTGGAAGTTAAACCAACGATTTGAAAAAGGGAATTTGAAAACTATTTGAGAATTTCTCATATGGAGTTTCAATTTCATTTGAATTCCCTATTTGAATTTGCAAGCATCCAAACCCCTTGCAAAGATATTTGAGAGGAGTAATATGACACTCCAAAGCCAGGGGGTAATTTGTGAATTTTTTGAATCATCAAACCCAAAAAGTTATTAGAAAAATATTTACAAAAGTAAATAAAGCCAATTAGGCATTTTCTGAAAATAAATGATTTCTAAAAGTATTTAATTAGCCAGGGAAAATGTCCATTAAATGGCATTGAATTCCCTGATAATTTTGGTATAAAACTTTTTATTTTTAGGAATGTAATTATTGTCATTAAATGGTTTTTGATTTGCTGTTAAAATAAAATAGGGAATGTCTTAAAAGCCTTTTGAGACTGCCGGCCCAGCCCCCTCTTAACTCCCTCCCGACCTTCATCATTTGCGGTCAACCGACGCACCCCTCCCTCCCTCTCTCTTTGGCAAGTGGAGCCCACCCCGTCCGACCCCGAGATCCCAGCGCTCATCCCCCTCCTCCATCCCGTCCACTAATCCCTCGCCGGCGCCATCACCGGACCCCCTTCCCTCCTTCCATTTCGGCCGCCCCGACCCCTCCTATAAATAGCCCGAGGCTCCCTCCCTCCATTCCACCCTTTTCCCCCTCGTTCGAGCTCCTCTCCTCACCGGAGTTCTCGGTAGCCGTCGTGCCTCTCCCCTCCTAGCGCCCGTCTCTGACCGCTCCTTCGCCACCCGAGCCCTCCGACGACCTCCCCGCATCCGTGCGCACCTTCCCATCCCCTCGCGAGCCCCGGAACCCCTCCAGAGCTCTCCCCGACGACCTCGCCGGATCTCCACCACCATCCCGAAGCTTCCATGAGCTTGTGCCGCCCACTCCTGTCGTCCCCGAGCTCATCTGACGCTACCATCGTCATCGCCACGCTCGCTCACGTCGACTGGGCCCTTTCCCCGACGCCGAAGACCACCGGAGTGCCGTCCCCGTCCACACCCGAGCCGCCGCCGTCACCGGAGTCATCCCCGGCCTCCACCACCACCCCGCTGAGCACCCTCTCCATCCGATCTCGAATGAACGGTGTAGATTAGAATAGATACCCCTTCGGTTTAATTTAAAAGAACCGCTCGGTTTTTCCTTTCTGTTTTTTTAGACCGAAACGTTTCTTTTAGAAGCCGGCCATCTGCTCGAATCATTAGATCACGCGCAACCTCCAGCCAATCAGAAATAGCCACGTAGCCCCCCTGTCCGTTAGAATTGTTTTCTCTTTTTCTGTTTTGATTTTAAAAACAGATTTAGTCCTGTTTTTGTTTTTTCGCATATCTTTTACGTTTTTAAGTATTTTAACTTGATTCTTTTTGCATCAGATCACAAATTTTATCTAGTTTCTGTAGATACCAAATTTGACCATGCTTGAACATTTAAATTTGAATTTAAACAGATTTGATTTAAATATTGTTTTCTGAATATCTTGAGTTTTAAAATATATTTTTGATTGATTCTTTTTGCTACTTGGCACTAGTGATCTTAGCTATCATTAAGTAGAGTTTTAGAATTTTTTCGAATAAATTTGATTAGGGTTTTAACTAGAAACATAATCTGTTTAGTTTGTTAATATAGTTTAATTAGTTTTATTTTGTTAGTTTAAATCTGAGTTGGTTTTAATTTCATTTAGTAGGTTCTGTTAGTTAAACTTTAGGTGTTTTAATTATTGTTAATAAAAATATAAAATTTGATTAGATTATTCCTTATGGTTATAGGAATCTCAACTCTTTTTTTTCAAATAGGTTTAATTTGTTATAAAACAAACTAGTTAGTAATAGTTTATTCCAACAAAGTTTTATATAATTAAATTCTGTTTTCTAAGAATAAGTTTTTTAGTAATCTTTTCTGTTAAGAAATGTTTGTTAATAAAAATGGTTTAGTTTTACTCTATTATAGGAAACTATATTCTTTATCATTAGGTAATGTTTTATAAAACTACTTTAGTTGCTTTTATGAAAACTTTCTTGATTTTAACTTTTGTCGTAAGTATTTCCTTCATCATCACCTTAGTTGTGTTGATGTAGATTTGTTGACTTTGAGTTTTGTCTTAAGTATTTCCTTCATTAACCTTGTTGCTTTTGTTCTTGTGTTACCTTGTGATTGTTAGAATTGATTGCTAGTACGATTGCTTATGTATGCAATGTTTGTTATATAGATTTTCATCGGAGAGTGACGAATAGTCTATCAAGTTCTTTCTGAGAGCAATCTTTATCTTCATCTACAGTATAGGTAAGTTCACTTTGACCATCTATTTCATACCCATGTTTTAATTGCATGTAGTGACATCATTCAGCAAATCCCTCCCGTAGTGTTATTGAAATTCTTGTAGTTGAGTAGAATGCATGAGGTAGGAACCCACCACTTGTTACTAAAGCCCCGGGAACGTTAGTTACTTTTATGCTATGCTAAAGTAGACGGGGATTGGTATGAGTGTTCATGAGTGGTGTGAAGAAGGACTCCACGTCAAGACGATAACTTCATGAAGACATCTTCAAGTCCTACATCTTCAACACCTCAAGACTTCGAGACCCGAGAAGACAAGTTTTCAATACACACTACTGGGTGAGGGATGGTTGGAACGGCACCCTGGAGAAACCAGTGGATTTACCTAGGTGTTGCTAGAGAAGTGCCAGTATTCACACGGAAAGCCTCACCCAGACTCAAAGAGAAGGATGAATACTTCATGCCCGGAAGCTTACCTGTGTTGCCACAAGTCATTATGGGCTCTCGCTTGGTTGATCTTTGTTGTGACTCTGCTGGGTAGTGCTACGAGATGTAGTCGACGTTAGGATTGGATGGGCCCTGTCGGACAGTCAGGGAAACACTCTGAAAGACCATGTTTCTTTCATCCTGTTCTCAAACTCCAGGCAATGCGAGGACTTACCAGGAGGGAAAGAATCTTGTGGGTAAAGTACACAACACTCTGCAGAGTTAAACCTAATCGATTAGCCGTGTCCCCGGTTACGGACAATTTAAGCCTCTGGACTTGGATCTATCTCTGAACTCTCAACACTGGACTGATAATTAATTGTGGGCAACTTAATGATACTTGTGGGCATTTGGAAATCGGTTGGCGGAACCATGTCATGATAGGTAACTCTATAGTGAAAATTCCTGATATTCCTGATAGGTAACTCTATAACTCAAATGAAGCCACTCCAAGAAGGACAAGATATCAGATAACTGGTGACCAACTCCGACAAAGATGTAATCCAGTATGGAAGGAGCTACAAAAGGATTGAAGACTATACAGATTTAAAGAAATTGTAGACCATGAAGAATTTCCAATACATTATGCCCCTAGAAGACCAAACCCCTGTTGTATACTTACGTTAGATACGATGATTTGTGACCTGTCATTTGTGTGTAAGTTTTATTTCTACAGCCACAACACAAATCTATTTTCAAAACCATTGTTTGTATTGTGTGTTTTCCCCTCCTTTCTCCCTCCCTCGTATCTCATCCCAAAACCTTGAACCCAATAGATGACGAGTGAAGCTGGACTTGTGTATTCTGGATCAATGACTCGGTTAGAGACAGAAGAATGGATTCAGAACATGGAGGATCACCTAAGGAGTAACCTTGTTGCAAGAACGAGATGGTCCAGTATGCTCTTCGGAGCCACAAAGCCTTTGCATATAGAATAGTCTTTATTCTTCTGTTCTTCTATGGTGAGATTGCCAGCATATTCAAAATGCTGACCTACACGGCTGCAACGTCTCATGTTGCAGATACTCTTCTACGACGGGTAAGAGTACGATTCAGGGTTACGGTCCGCACTCAACCTGCCGTTGGTGTTATTGGGACTCCACTCCCGTTGACTGTATCCGTTGCTATTTTAAGGTATATATCAGTTTGACGTTAATTACATGTGATTGCACTTTGATATATACATTGATGTACTGTGTGTGCCAGCATACTGATCCAGGGATGGCACAGAAAACACAGAGGCTTGACTCGTTTTGAGTCGGGCCGCTACAGAAAATGGTATCAGAGCACATGTTGACTGTAGGACGTGACCCTAGACAAATGGAAAGCCCAAGGACAGGATATCCCTAAAACTTTATCTTCTAAAAAGATTCTTTACTTCTTGTCTTCTCTGATTTTTCCAAATAGTCCTTCTTACCTAAATTAGTTAGAAAATACCATTTTTCCCTTGACCCCACAAAGGATCAAATGAAGCCACTCCAAGAAGGACAAGATATCAGATAACTAGTGACCAACTCCGACAAAGATGTAATCCAGTATGGAAGGAGCTACAAAAGGATTGAAGACTATACAGATCTGAAGAAATTGTAGACCATGAAGAATTTCCCATACATTATGCCCCTAGAAGACCAAACCCCTGTTGTATACTTATGTTAGATACGATGATTTCTGAGTTGTCATTTGTGTGTAAGTTTTATTTCGACAGCCACAACACAAATCTATTTTCAAAACCATTGTTTGTATTGTGTGTTTTCCCCCCTTTCTCCCTCCCTCGTATCTCATCCCAAAACCTTGAACCCAATAGATGACGAGTGAAGCTGGACTTGTGTATTCTGGATCAATGACTCGGTTAGAGACAGAAGAATGGATTCAGAACATGGAGGATCACCTAAGGAGTAACCTTGTTGCAAGGAACGAGATGGTCCAGTATGCTCTTCGGAGCCACAAAGCCTTTGCATATAGAATAGTCTTTATTCTTCTGTTCTTCTATGGTGAGATTGCCAGCATATTCAAAATGCTGACCTACACGGTTGCAACGTCTCATGTTGCAGATACTCTTCTACGACGGGTAAGAGTACGATTCAGGGTTACGTTCCGCACTTAACCTGCCGTTGGTGTTATTGGGACTCCACTCCCGTTGACTGTATCCGCTGCTATTTTACGGTATATATCAGTTTTACGTTAATTACATGTGATTGCACTTTGATACATACATTGATGTACTGTGTGTGCCAGCATACTGATCCAGGGATGGCACAGAAAACATAGAGGCTTGACTCGTTTTGAGTCGGGTCGCTACAGAAAATGGTATCAGAGCACATGTTGACTGTAGGACGTGACCCTAGACAAATGGAAAGCCCTAGGACAGGATATCCCTAAAAATTTATCTTCTAAAAAGATTCTTTACTTCTTGTCTTCTCTGATTTTTCCAAATAGTCCTTCTTACCTAAATTAGTTAGAAAATACCCTTTTTCCCTTGACCCCACGAAGGATCAAATGAAGCCACTCCAAGAAGGACAAGATATCAGATAACTGGTGACCAACTCCGAAAAGATGTAATCCAGTATGGAAGGAGCTACAAAAGGATTGAAGACTATACAGATCTGAAGAAATTGTAGACCATGAAGAATTTCCAATACATTATGCCCCTAGAAGACCAAACCCATGTTGTATACTTACGTTAGATACGATGATTTGTGAGCTGTCATTTATGTGTAAGTTTTATTTCGACAGCCACAACACAAATCTATTTTCAAAACCATTGTTTGTATTGTGTGTTTTCCCCTCCTTTCTCCCTCCCTCGTATCTCATCCCAAAACCTTGGACCCAACAGATGACGAGTGAAGCTAGACTTGTGTATTCTGGATCAATGACTCGGTTAGAGACAGAAGAATGGATTCAGAACATGGAGGATCACCTAAGGAGTAACCTTGTTGCAAGGAACGAGATGGTCCAGTATGCTCTTCGGAGCCACAAAGCCTTTGCATATAGAATAGTCTTTATTCTTCTGTTCTTCTATGGTGAGATTGCCAGCATATTCAAAATGCTGACCTACACGGTTGCAACGTCTCATGTTGCAGATACTCTTCTAAGACGGGTAAGAGTACGATTCAGGGTTACGTTCCGCACTTAACCTGCCGTTGGTGTTATTGGGACTCCACTCCCGTTGACTGTATCCGCTGCTATTTTACGGTATATATCAGTTTTACGTTAATTACATGTGATTGCACTTTGATACATACATTGATGTACTGTGTGTGCCAGCATACTGATCCAGGGATGGCACAGAAAACATAGAGGCTTGACTCGTTTTGAGTCGGGTCGCTACAGAAAATGGTATCAGAGCACATGTTGACTGTAGGACGTGACCCTAGACAAATGGAAAGCCCTAGGACAGGATATCCCTAAAAATTTATCTTCTAAAAAGATTCTTTACTTCTTGTCTTCTCTGATTTTTCCAAATAGTCCTTCTTACCTAAATTAGTTAGAAAATACCCTTTTTCCCTTGACCCCACGAAGGATCAAATGAAGCCACTCCAAGAAGGACAAGATATCAGATAACTGGTGACCAACTCCGAAAAGATGTAATCCAGTATGGAAGGAGCTACAAAAGGATTGAAGACTATACAGATCTGAAGAAATTGTAGACCATGAAGAATTTCCAATACATTATGCCCCTAGAAGACCAAACCCATGTTGTATACTTACGTTAGATACGATGATTTGTGAGCTGTCATTTATGTGTAAGTTTTATTTCGACAGCCACAACACAAATCTATTTTCAAAACCATTGTTTGTATTGTGTGTTTTCCCCTCCTTTCTCCCTCCCTCGTATCTCATCCCAAAACCTTGGACCCAACAGATGACGAGTGAAGCTAGACTTGTGTATTCTGGATCAATGACTCGGTTAGAGACAAAAGAATGGATTCAGAACATGGAGGATCACCTAAGTGGTAACCTTGTTGCAAGGAACGAGATGGTCCAGTATGCTCTTCGGTACTTTGAAGAAGGTGCTGCAAATTGGTGGAAGATGCATGAAGATATCCATGATAGGCAAGCATCAATCACTTGGGAAGAACTCAAGATAACTTTGCAAAAGTCCCATGTTGTTACCAACACCCAGAAGCCCCGTCGCAAAGTTGTGAAGAAGATTTGTGCCTGCAAGATATGTGGAGAGATAGGACACACCCAAGAAGAACACAAGGATGGATGCCCTTATTGTGAAGAAAATCACCCTACTGAGGAATGCCCAACTAGGCAGGTGACATCTTTCTTATGTGAAGGAACTACACATTACCCTGCTCAATGTCAAATGTACCCCAAGGTACAAGAAGTCATCAAGCAGCAGAAGGAAGCCATGAAGGAAGCCTTCAAAAAAAAATAGGAGAACTTGTGAAGAAGGAAGATGATGAAGACCCTAATGGAGAACGATTAACCAGATTTTTCTCCAATGCCTGCTATACATGTGGAGAAAAAGGACATTTCTCACAGGACTATACGAAGGAAAGAAAAGAGTATCTGGGAAACTTCCCGGTAGAAGAAGTGGAGTTTAATCCACAGGAAATTGAGGTGTTGATCAGAACAAAGAACCTCAGGAAGAGACAAGCCCCTGAACAGAAGGACCTGAGTCATATTCGATGTTTCAAGTGTAAGGATATGGGCCACTATGCCTATAAATGCCCAGAGAAGAAGGTCAAACATGAGTAGTCTGAGTTTTGGATTCTGGATGTAATAAATGTAATAGGTAGCACTCTTACCATTTTGGAGTTATGTAATGGAAGTCTCAGAGTTTGTAATAAATTCATGAGTCAATGGAAATTTATGGTGTCATGATTTACCTTATGTTGTATTACATGAGTTGTTACTCTATGACCCAAAATCTCCGACCACTTTCAAGGATATGAGAAAATATGGTCTACGCAAGACATGAGTGCATTTCATTTAAGTGTGGTAGTAACCACAGGTACCTTTCCCGGATTTAGGAGTTTGGATAAGTGAATACAGGTGAAGAGAATGTGGAACCATCTCAAACTATGTGGATGATAACCTTTGTGACAACGTGTCTTTGAAGTTGGAATATTGAGAAAGGAATGATTGTGATGAAACCATACCCAAGGTTAAACAGACCAATGGAAAGGAAAATGGATTCCGCTGAGTGGAATCTAAACAAGAATAAGCCTGTGATTTGTACCTCAAGGGTATGATGTATTGAACTGAATGAAATGCTGGTATATGGAACGATAGTAACCCAGGAGTGAGTTAAAGCTATCCAAGTATTCAAGTAAACCCACAAGTCACTGACCTCAGGATTGATAAGGATCAAGCCTCACCTTTGTGAAGGAAGAAACTTGGATGAAGCTACGATTGATCAGCAAAACGATTTCTTAGGAGTATACGAAAACCTGAGAGTTGTGAAGAAACGATAGATGTTTTTGCTTAGCTTGCAGAATAAATGGATTTATCCGAACTTTGTTCGTTGACAAGAGAAAATTTCTGCAACGCTTGTGAGGAAGCCCAAGTGTTAGAATACGAGATTCACTAAAACTTATACAAGGTAATTATTTTAGTGTGACATGGTTTGGCCACCATGACGACTTACTCTAATCATTCTCTTGCTATTCGGAATGGTAAATCTAAGTGACTTACCCATAGTAAAGAGACGACGTTCTTTGAAGCTTTTGTTTAAGCCTTAGAATGGTATGATGAAAACCCCTTGTACATGACAGTTGCTGTCACACGTACGAATTTTACGGTGAGGAATGAAGCCAAGACTCATTTCACTGCAGGATAACCACTAATGGTAGACCACCATGAGATCTTCGATAAGTTATTTAGAATAATCGCGAGACCTGTCAGTTAAGAAGACCCAGTATCGGAGGAAATACTTTTTGATGTGAGAATCCAAGGTTTTGATATAACGGAAGAGCATCACCGAAGAAGCTATCATGAACAAGGTGAACAGACAGATGCACCCAGAGGACTGCCAAGATTTGATGGACCAGTAACTCTCATTTTAAGTGTGGTAGACCCACATTTCCAGGTCAATGGAGTCTTGTTGGAAGACCCCACACCTTCTTGGTCTGTGGATTTGTTAGAAGACCCCAAACCCTAACCTTTTCTTGCTAGCCCCTCCGAATCTCGAGGACGAGATTCATTTTAAGTGTGGTAGGTTTGTAACATCCCAAACTTTGGAATGTTATAATAATTACTAGAATGATTGATTGTTTGCTTGAGTGATTGAAAGTGAGTGAAATTTGAAACTTTTTGAAACATTTAAAAAATTTGATGAGAGGGAATGAAATGACTTTCCCAAAACTTTCACTCTGCATTTTGATCACCAGGAATTCAAATTCATTTCATCATAAAACCCCAGAGTGAAGATGACATGACTTCTTCCATTTGAGAAAATGAAAAGGGAATTGAAAATGCTCCGAGTTCCATTTTGAAAATATTTCAAATTTAGGCACTTTAGGCAACTCAATGATTTTCATGAGAGAGGATAATATGACTTCTTCAAATGCGTGAAATATGAGTTGGAAGTTAAACCAAAGATTTGAAAAAGGGAATTTGAAAACTATTTGAGAATTTCTCATATGGAGTTTCAATTTCATTTGAATTCCCTATTTGAATTTGCAAGCATCCAAACCCCTTGCAAAGATATTTGAGAGGAGTAATATGACACTCCAAAGCCAGGGGGTAATTTGTGAATTTTTTGAATCATCAAACCCAAAAAGTTATTTGAAAAATATTTACAAAAGTAAATAAAGCCAATTAGGCATTTTCTGAAAATAAATGATTTCTAAAAGTATTTAATTAGCCAGGGAAAAATGTCCATGAAATGGCATTGAATTCCCTAATAATTTTGGTATGAAACTTTTTATTTTTAGGAATGTAAATATTGTCATTAAATGGTTTTTTGTTTGCTGTTAAAATAAAATAGGGAATGTCTTAAAAGCCTTTTAAGATTGCCGGCCCAGCCCCCTCTTAACTCCCTCCCGACCTTCCTCCTTTGCGGTCAACCGACGCACCCCTCCCTCCCTCTCTCTCTCTGGCAAGTGGAGCCCACCCCGTTCGACCCCGAGATCCCAACGCTCATCCCCCTCCTCCATCCCCTTCCCTAATCCCTCGCCGGCGCCATCACCGGACCCCCTTCCCTCCTTCCATTTCGGCCGCCCCAACCCCTCCTATAAATAGACCGAGGCTCCCTCCCTCCATTCCACCCTTTTCCCCCTCGTCAGAGCTCCTCTCCTCACCGGAATCCATCGCCGGAGTTCTCGGTAGCC
The DNA here is from genome assembly GCA_022496015.1 of Hordeum marinum. Taxonomy (NCBI): domain Eukaryota; kingdom Viridiplantae; phylum Streptophyta; class Magnoliopsida; order Poales; family Poaceae; genus Hordeum; species Hordeum marinum. Next base: position 127,741,814 of record CM039676.1, on the reverse strand, counting down.
GTCGCGCCTCTCCCCTCCTAGCGCCCGTCTCTGACCGCCCCTTCGCCACCCGAGCCCTCCGACGACCTCCCCACACCCGTGCGCACCTTCCCATCCCCTCGCGAGCCCCGGAACCCCTCCAGAGCTCTCCCCGACGACCTCGCTGGAGCTCCACCACCATCCCGAAGCTTCCACGAGCTCATGCAGCTCGCTCCTGTCGTCCCCGAGCTCATCTGACGCTATCATCGTCATCGCCACGCTTGCTCACGTCGACTGGGCCCTTTGCCCGACGCCGAAGACCACGGGAGCACCGTCCCCGTCCACACCCGAGCCGCCGCCGTCACCGGAGTCATCGCCGGCCTCCACCACCACCCCGCTGAGCACCCTCTCCGTCCGATCTCGATTGAACGGTGTAGATTAGAATAGATACCCCTTCGGTTTAATTTAAAAGAACCGCTTGATTTTTCCTTTCTGTTTTTTAGACCGAAATGTTTCTTTTAGAAGCCGGTCGTCCGCTCGAATCATTAGATCATGCGCAACCTCCAGCCAATCAGAAATAGCCACGTAGCCCCCCTGTTCGTTAGAATTGTTTTCTCTTTTTCTGTTTTGATGTTAAAAACAGATTTAGTCCTGTTTTTGTTTTTTTGCATATATTTTATGTTTTTAAGTATTTTAACTTGATTCTTTTTGCATTAGATCACAAATTTTATCTAGTTTCTGTAGATACCAAATTTGACCATGTTTGAACATTTAAATTTGAATTTAAGCAGATTTGATTTAAATTTTGTTTTCTGAATATCTTGACTTTTAAAATATATTTTTGATTGATTCTTTTTGCTACTTGTCACTAGTGATCTTAGCTATCATTAAGTAGAGTTTGAGAATTTTTTAGAATAAATTTGATTAGGGTTTTAACTAGAAACAGAATCTGTTTAGTTTGTTAATATAGTTTAATTAGTTTTATTTTGTTAGTTTAAATATGAGTTGGTTTTAATTTGATTTAGTAGGTTCTGTTAGTTAAACTTTAGGTGTTTTAATTACTGTTAATAAAAATATAAAATTTGCTTAGATTATTCCTTATGGTTATAGGAATCTCAACTCTCTTTTTTTCAAATAGGTTTAATTTGTTATAAAACAAACTAGTTAGTAATAGTTTATTCCAACAAAGTTTTATATAATTAAATTCAGTTTTCTAAGAAAAAGTTTTTTAGTAATCTTTTTTGTTAAGAAATGTTTGTTAATAAAAATTGTTTAGTTTTACTCTATTATAGGAAACTATATTCTTTATCATTAGGTAATGTTTTATAAAACTACTTTAGTTGCTTTTATGAAAACTTTCTTGATTTTAACTTTTGTCCTAAGTATTTCCTTCATCATCACCTTAGTTGTGTTGATGTAGCTTTGTTGACTTTGAGTTTTGTCTTAAGTATTTCCTTCATCAACCTTGTTGCTTTTGTTCTTGTGTTATCTTGTGATTGTTAGAATTGATTGCTAGTACGATTGCTTATGTATGCAATGTTTGTTATATAGATTTTCATCGGAGAGTGACGAATAGTCTATCAAGTTATTTCTGAGAGCAATCTTTATATTCATCTACAGTACAGGCAAGTTCACTTTGACCATCTATTTCATACCCATGTTTTTATTGCATGTAGTGACATCATTCACCAAATCCCTCCCGTAGTGTTATTGAAATTCTTGTAGTTGAGTAGAATGCATGAGGTAGGAACCCACCACTTGTTACTAAAGCCCCGGGAACGTTAGTTACTTTTATGCTATGCTAAAGTAGATGGGGATTGGTATGAGTGTTCGTGAGTGGTGTGAAGAAGGACTCCACGTCAAGACGACAACTTCATGAAGACATCTTCAAGTCCTGCATCTTCAAGACCTCAAGACTTCGAGCCCCGAGAAGACAAGTTTTCAATACACACTACTGGGTGAGGGATGGTTGGAACGGCACCTTGGAGAAACCAGTGGATTTGCCTAGGTGTTGCTGGAGAAGTGCCAGTATTCACGCGGAAAGCCTCACCCAGACTCAAAGAGAAGGATGAATACTTCATGCCCAGAAGCTTACCTGTGTAGCCACAAGTCATTATGGGCTCTGGCTTGGTTGAACTTTGTTGTGACTCTGCTGGGCAGTGCTACGAGATGTAGTCGACGTTAGGATTGGATGGGCACTGTCGGACAGTCAGGGAAACACTCTGAAAGACCATGTTTCTTTCATCCTATTCTCAGACACCAGGCAGTGCGAGGACTTACCAGGAGGGAAAGAATCTTGTGGGTAAAGTACACAACACTCTGCAGAGTTAAACCTAATCGATTAGCCGTGTCCCCGGTTACGGACAATTTGAGCCTCTGGACTAGGATCTATCTCTGAACTCTCAACACTGGACTGATAATTAATTGTGGGCAACTTAATGATACTTGTGGGCATTTGGACATCGGTTGGCGGAACCATGTCATGATAGGTAACTCTATAGTGAAAATTCCTGATATTCCTTTGTTGTAGGGAAAATAAAATCAGCTTTTATGCAAAAACTTAGACACAGAGCCACAAAGCCTTTGCATATAGAATAGTCTTTATTCTTCTGTTCTTCTATGGTGATCTTGCCAACATATTCAAAATGCTGACCTACACGGCTGCAACGTCTCATGTTGCAGATACTCTTCTACGACGGGTAAGAGTACGATTCAGGGTTACGGTCCGCACTCAACCTGTCGTTGGTGTTATTGGGACTCCACTCCCGTTGACTGTATCCGTTGCTATTTTAAGGTATATATCAGTTTTACGTTAATTACATGTGAATGCACTTTGATGTATACATTGATGTACTGTGTGTGCCAGCATACTGATCCAGCAATGGCACAGAAAACACAGAGGCTTGACTCGTTTTGAGTCGGGTCGCTACAACCCCCCTACTTATGATGATATTTGTAACTTGTTCATATGGATATCTACATATTGTTGATGCATGCTTACTAGTTACTTGATCATTTCATTGCATTTAAAACTAGCTTTCCGCAAACTACCAACTTAGTGCTACATCATGCATCATTATTACCTTGTTCCATAACTTGGGTTGCTTGCGAGTACATTCAAAGTACTCATTTGCTTGCCACTGGTTATTTAATTGGCTAGGCATGGAAGAACAGGAGTATGTTGAAGAGTTCGTTGGTGAGAACATGCGAACTAGGGGGCTTCCCAGTCAGAATGCCTATATGTGAAGGCAGATAGCATGGGTTCACACTTTCGATAAAGATTTCCGTTGCTTGTTCTATTTAAGTGTTTGGCCCTTGTGGCCCATCTACGTAAGACTAAACCTTTATGGTCTTTATTTGTGAAAGACTATAATGTGGATGTAAGACTCTTATTATTCAGCTTCCGTGTGTTTAGTGAGCATTGATCTCTGGGATCACTATACACATGCATTCGGTGATAACGACTTATGAGTCGGGGTCCCCACAAAGCTGGTATCAGAGCCATCCTGACATGTAGGAAGACCTTAGTTAGCATGGATGTTATTTAGGATGAAAACCGCTTTCAAACTACACCTAGCACCTATACTTAGGGAATTCTGCACTATTTACCTCTTCTATTCTTCACACAACACTCTGCTAACTCTCCTCCTTTCAAACCTTTATAGATGGACGTCGTACCCGAAGCCTTCCTGACATCCGGCTTTGTCTTACTCCTAAGGGATAGCCTGGAGAAGTGCCAGTTTCGCCAACCAGCCAATTTCCTCTACCACGAGCACTGGGTCGATGCCGGCACGAAGGAGTACCAAATGACTCCCCGACCATTTGGTTCTTTGAAGGACCATGATACTGGCGGTCGAGACAGCTGCACGCAAGGCACTCCTACACCTTCGAGACATCATTCTAGAGATGGCTGACGAGCCAGCTAGTCGCTACCTTCCCTTCAGGAAGGATGATCTTGGTGAGAGTTGGACGCTGATTCTGACCAAGGAGGATGGCACACCACTCAGGTTTCAGGTCTACTTCAGCCTCTCCACTGATAGTCTTATTCATAACCTGATGAAGGAGTCCGTGAAGATCCACGAGGAACTTCACCACACTCGAGAGCTACTTCAGCAAGCCAAGATGAACCAGACAAAATCTAGAAGGATGGAGCCCCCAAGGGATGACCAGCTGTTGCTTACTGAGGAGTAACCCCAGCTAGTGATGCACCTACACGTCATCGTCACATGAGTGCGAAGGAGTACTATGAGCTCTTCATCGACCCGCCAGCAAAGCATCGTCGGGATGGACCTCCTCGTTCCCCGCCCCCTTCGACCGGGAATGATGCCCATTCGGATGATGAATAGGAGGAAGACCCAGAGGAGCGTGACTACGAGACCGAGCACTCCACCACCTGAGTCTGAGAACCCCTAAGGTACAATCAGTCATGTATCCCTCATGTGAAGTCGAGTCCGTGTAATGTTTCATATGAAACCATGTGTGTTTGTTGTTTGTTTTGTTGTTTGTGTTCCGATGCAAGTCGCGCTTTTTCCTTAGGCAACATGTAAGCGACTCCATCGTCTATCTTAATATGTATTGGTCTTTCGACCTTTGTTTTACCACACTTGCACTCGACCAACCCCCATAGGCGCGCTTTTCTGTTATTGCTTTTCCTATCGTCTATACCAGTTGTTTGACTTGGCTGCTCCAAACAGGATGGTGACTGCTACCCGCAACAGCTCCTTCACCAACCCTGAAGCCGGCAACTCAAGCCAGCAACAGGGAGCTGGTGGGGCTGCTCACGCTGGAGGACACCAGGAGCAGCCACAAGGCAACATTCCCCCGCCACCACCTCCACCGGAGAACATGAACATAGCTCAGTTTTTCCAAGTTCTCCGGGAGGAGCGCCAAGCCAACAATGCTGCTATCCAACAGATGGCTTAGGCCCTTGTGACCAACCAGCATTAAGGCAGGAACGGCAGTAGCCGCTCCAATCTATCTGAGTTCATGACGAATTCGCCCCCAACCTTCACCGGGACTGCTGAACCATTAGATGCTGATGACTGGATCCACACCATCGAGGACCTCCTTGCATTGGTCAATTGCAATGAGGACCGTGAGAAGGTGTTGTATGCCTCTCACTACCTCAGAGGTACCGCCCGAGCTTGGTGGGATGAATTCAAGGTCATGCAAGGAGAACGTGTGATCACTTGGAATGACTTCAAGGAAGGATTCCGTACCGCCCACATTCCTTCTGGGATCATGGCTATCAAGAAGAGAGAATTCCGAGCGTTGAAGCAAGGATGTGGCTTTGTCAAGGAGTACCTGCAGAAGTTTAACCTGCTATCAAGGTATGCACCTGAAGACGTCAGCACAGAGGCTGCCAAGAAGGAACACTTCATGGAAGGACTTCAACAGACCCTGCAATATCAGCTCATCGTCTGCGACTGTCATACCTTCTTTGACTTGGTGAACAAGGCCCTCATGCTAGAACACAAGCATCGTGCCATATAAAGCACTCGCAAGCGCAAGATGATCAACAAGGGTAGCTCAAGCAACCAGAAGCTTCACCCCTGGCAGCCAGCCCCAGCCAAGCCGACCTATCAGCCACAACAAGCTAGACCTCCTGCACCTCGTCCGAGCTACCAGCCTCAGCAGTATGCCAATGCTAGGCCAGCTCACAACAAAAACCCCAATAACAACAACTATGGTAGAAACTTCAACAACAACCCTCGGCAAGTCACTTGCTTTGGATGTGCTCAGTCCGGACACATCTCTAAGCTTTGCCCTAACAGGAAGCCAAATGCGTCGCACCCCAATGTGCCAAACAAAGGTCAATCCCATGGAGCACCACCAAGGAACCCAGCTCCCCACAACCATCCCAACAATGGCAAGGGTCGTGTGAATCACGTCACCGCAGAGGAAGCCCCGAACGACCCGGATGTCATACTGGGTACGTTCCTCGTCAACTCGACCCTAGCAACAGTACTGTTTGATTGTGGAGCTTCGCATTCTTTTGTCACCCAAAGGTTTGCATTAGAGAGTGGCATGAAACCTACACCCCTGGATAGGTTGTAAGGGAGTGAAGATTGACATCAACGGGGTAGATTTCCTAGCAAACCTTATAGTTCTAGATTCACAAGGCTTGGTTGTTATCCTTGGCATGAACTGGTTGGACAAGCACCAAGGCATGCCAGACTGTGCCAAAAGGATTGTCACCATGACCAATAGCCAAGGAAGGGAAGTCAAGAATGTTCCCAACCCTGCCTCCATACAAGCCCCTCAAGCTAACTGCCTATCAGAAGTTGAGTTGGATCAAGTGCCAGTGGTATGTGAGTACCCGGATGTGTTTCCTGATGGGCTGCCCGGAATGCCTCCTGACCACGACATTGAGTTCATCATTGAGCTTATGCCCGGGTCAAGGCCCAGCTATAAGAAGGCCTACAAGATGGGATCCGAAGAGTTGGCTGAATTGAAGAAAAAACTGGCAGAGCAACTGACAAAAGGATTTATTCTCCCTAGTGCCTCTCCTTGGGAACCGCATGTTCTATTTGTGCCAAAGAGGGACGGAACTATCAAACTCTGTGTTGATTACCGTTCTCTCAATGAAGTCACTATAAAGAACAAGTACCCCATCCCCAAGATTAAAGACCCGTTTGATCAGTTGAATGGAGCCAAGGTGTTCTCCAAGATCAACCTCAAGACTGGGTACTACCAGTTGAAGATCAGACCCCAAGACATTCCGAAGATGGCGTTTGTAACCCGGTATCGCTTGTATGAATACACGGTCATGTCGTTCGGGTTAACTAATGCCCCTGCCTACTTCATGTACCACATGAATGAGGTCTTCATAGAGTACTTGGACAAGTTCGTTATCGTCTTCATTGATGACATACTTGTCTTCTCCAAGTCTGAAGAAGAACATGAGGAACACTTGAGATTGGTCCTAGAGAAGCTTCGAGAGCACCAGCTTTATGCCAGGTTCAGCAAGTGTGAATTATGGCTGCATGAAGTTGGATTCTTGGGTCATGTGTTGACTACAGAAGGATTATCAGTGGATCCTGCCAAGATTGAAGCCGTGACAGAATGGCAAACCCAACCACCCTGAAGGAAGTGAGGAGCTTCCTCACACTCGCAGGTTATTACCGCAAGTTCGTGGAAGGGTTCTCAAGCATTGCCCGACCCATGACCCAGCTTTTGAAGAAGGACAAGAAGTTTGAATGGACAGCTATGTGCGAGGAAAGCTTCCAGGTGCTCAAGAAGAGGTTGACCACATCCCCAGTTTTGGCCACCCCCGATATTCACAAGGAGTTTGTGATATATTGTGATGCATCAAGAACTGGGCTTGGAGGTGTTATGATTCAAGAAGGCAAAGTTGTAGGATACCTATCCAGAGAGCTATGATCGCATGAGGAGAACTACGCAACTCATGATCTCGAGTTGGCAGCCGTGGTTCATGCCTTGAAGACATGGCGACATTACCTTCCAGGGAAGCAATGTGAGATATTCACAGACCACAAGAGTTTGAAGTATATCTTCACTCAAAGGGAATTGAACATGAGGCAGCAAAGATGGTTGGAGTTGATCAGAGATTACGACCTTAGTGTTCAGTACCACCCCGGAAAGGTTAACGTGGTAGTAGACGCCTTAAGCAGAAAGGCTTGTTCCTTGAATGCTATGATTAAGGAAAAGCTACCGACCCTGTATCAGGAGCTTGAAAGTTTCGGCTTGGAACTGGTTGCACCCGGATTCCTCGCCAACCACGAAGCTAAGCCTACCTTGATGGAGGATATCAAACAAGCTCAGAAGGGGCACGAGAGCATCGAAGGCATCAAGAAGAAGATCAAGGCAGGCAAGGCCCCAGGATTCTCAGTGGATGAACAAGGAGTTGTATGCTTCTGTTATCGCATCTGCATACCCAACAAGGTAGAGCTCAAGAGCTTGATCTTGCAAGAAGCTCATCACACTCCATACTCGATCTATCCTGGATGAACCAAGATGTATCAAGACCTCAAGGTAAGATTCTTGTGGCATGGTATGAAACAGGAAATAGGCACATTTGTTGCCACATGTGACATATGCCAAAGAGTCAAGGCTGAGCATCAGCGACCCGCTGGGCTATTTCGTCCTCTCAAAGTGCCTGAATGGAAGTGGGACAAAGTCGGGATGGATTTCATCACCGGATTACCAAGGTCGAGGAAAGGGAATGATTTCATTTGGGTCATTGTTGATCACCTGACCAAGGTAGCCCACTTCATTCCCATCAAGACAACCTACAATGGGAACCAATTGGCCAACCTCTACATCAACTGGATTGTGAGCCTCCACGGAGTTCCTAAGGAGATTGTATCAGACCGAGGAACCTAGTTCACCTCAAGGTTTTGGAATATGTTCCAAGAAGCCTTGGGAACCAAGATCTCCTTCAACACTGCTTTCCACCCTCACACCGGTAGACAAACAGAGAGAGTAAATCAGATACTCGAAGATATGCTCCATGCTTGTGTTTTAGCATATGGAGCCAAGTGGGACGATTGATTACCATTCGCCGAGTTCTCCTAAAACAACAACTACCAAGCGAGTATTTAGATGGCACCATTTGAGGTGTTGTATCGATGCAAGTGTCATACGCGCCTCAATTGATCAGAAAAACCGGAGAAGGATTAGTTTTTGGACCAGACATTCTCCACGAAGCAGAAGAGCAAGCTCAACTCATCTGAGAGCGACTCGAGACCGCCAAGACTAGGCAAAATAGATACGCCGAATCTCACCATCGAGACATGAGTTTCCGTGTTGGGGACCATGTTTACCTCCGAGTCACATCTCTCAAAGGGAACAAGCGTTTCCACGTCAAGGGAAAGCTTGCACCAAGATTCATCGGTTCATTCAAGATCACTGATAGGCGAGGAGAAGTTGCCTACTAGCTAGAGCTACCTTCCGAGCTGTCGGATGTGCACAACGTCTTCCATGTGTCACAACTCCGGAAATGTCTGCAAGTTCCAAACCGCCCTGACCTCTACAAGGACATCGACCATCAAGCCATCGATCTTCAGCCAGACCTCACTTATCGTGAGAGGCCAGTTCGCATTTTGGATGAAGCCGAGCGCTGCACCCGAAGTAGGACCATCAAGTAATTCAAGGTCCAGTGGAGCAACCACACCGAAGCTGAAGCAACATGGGAACATGAAGACTATCTTAGATCTGAGTTCCCTTATCTTTTTAGCGCTTAGCCTAGGACGGGGACAAGATTCTCGAAAGGGGGTAAGGTCAGTCACACCCTGTGTTTGTATCACCTTGATATGTTTGGGTTTATAAAATTTGGAGCCAACTAAAAAAATTTCAAAGTGCTTGTGTCTGTCTGCAATGATGTTGCTCGCTTGGTGATTGTGGATGTGGCACTCCTAGATTCTATTCCACTTCACATCCATCTCCCTTGACCCAAACCTCTTGCCTAATGATCATGACATGTGAATAGTGACCAAAACAATTCTTATCAATTTTGTTTTAACCAAAAATGATTTATTCAAATTAGGTTCTCAAAACTACTAAAATGAGGTTTGCACTGCAAGTCATCAAATAGGTGAATTCTTGTTCCCCAAAATATTTACTTCGAACCTACTATATATAAGACTTTCCAAAACCACCAAATATTAATTTTAAAAATTATTCTTATATTTTATTTAAAGGATTTTATTAAGACCAGAAATTATTTAAATGGTTTTACAATAATTGAGAAAATTTAGGGAAACTCAGTGGACACATATTTTCCGTATATATGAGTTTCAACACAAGGGCATGATCAAATCATGGGCAAAACCCCTCAAAACCCTTTCTGTTCAAATCAAACTTTTGGAATATTTCCATAAGAAATATTCTCAATAAATTCCTGGAAAATTCTAGCAAGTCAACACTAACATAAGTGATGATCTTGCAAAGTTTCATCTCAATCCAAGTTGATTTGATTCACCAAACCATCCCAAAACCATCCCTGTCCAGATCCAAATTTGAGCAACTTTACATTGTGAAGTTTCTCCCCTTGGCACCAAACTTTGTGGGCATGCTTTAATGACCAAATAGTGATGCGACACTAAGTGGTGCATCAAGGATAAAAGCCTATGTGGTGCGATACTAGATCTACAGAAACCTGATTCTGTTAGTTTTTAGGGTTCACCAAGTTTCCATTGTCAACTTTTCCCCCTTGAGCTCAAACTTGGTGAACCAGCCCATTTCTAACCACCTTTAGATCCTATCAAATCTCAGTGCAAATCAAAGACATTTGCTTCTCCTAAACCCCATCAAACACCTTCTCGTGAAATAGTAAAATCACTATTTCCACCCCTTCCACTTTTACCCTTGCCCCCAGATTTTTACCACAGCCTATGGTGGATACCTTTCACCTCCTGTAAAACCCTTAGGGGCATAGCTCAATGATTTGAGGGGTAAAACCCCCATTTTTTCCCTGGGTAGCACCATTTCTTTGCCTCTCACCCTTTTCTTGTACCCTAAAGCACCTCCAAAGCTCCCCCTAGCCTCTCCTAGACCTTGGGAATCTCTAGTAGCCCCAAGACACAAGAAGACATGCGGGTGGGCATATTATATGCCAAGGCATGCCATATGGGCGATCTAGAGCGTGCTACAATGCGCTCTCACACTGTAGATGCCCCTGCCCGGCGCCGCCCGACAGCCTCGGGCCTCCCCAGCATGTCCCCTGGCCGCCCTCAACGTCCGCAAGGCGCCTGATGGTCGGGCCCCCTCCTCCCTCCTGCTCTGTTGCCCTCACACGCGCGCATCTCTGGTCCCCCTCCTGGCAGCCCTTCCCTTCCCCTAGACACGGACTAAGTCCACGAACCCCCTAGAAACAGCCTGGATCCCCCATGGCATGTTGCAACAACCACGTCCTCGCCCGCACACCACCCCGTGCCCACCCATAAGAAGCCCCCCACTCCTCCTGCTCCTCTCTCCTCGCTCCCTCCTTACCTCGGCTTCCTCCCTGTGCTCAACCCGCTCAACCCCGCGGTCGGGAGCCCGCTCCCGGTCCACACCCTCGATGTTCTCGGGCACTTCCCCTCACTGGCGATTCCCTTCACCCCTGCGACCCACTCGGCCACCACCAACGCGTGGGAGCTCCCTGAGCGTGTCGGTGCCCTCTGCCTGGACCGCTGTGGGCGGAGACACTGTTGGTGAGCTCCCTCCCGTCCCTGTCGCAAGGAGAGAGATGACAGATGGGGCCCACCTGTCAACCCCTCACCCCCTCCTCTCTTGCTGCTAAGCAGGGCCCGTGGGCAGGTTTAAAAGTAAACCTGCCACGCGTGGTGCCTTGCCTAGGCGGGCTTCTCCCTATCGGACCGTTTCGGCTAGGCGTTTTGGCCCAAGGGGCACAGTGCCATGTTTCTTTTTCTTTTTCTGTTTTTCTTCCAAAAATCCCCGAGGACCCAAATTAAATAAAATTCCAATTATTTTTCCACCTAAATTCTTATAATATTCCATAGAATTTGTTAGTGCCTTTGGTAAAAATGTTGGAAAACATTTGATGTACTGTTTTAATTTAAAACCCTTGTTTAGCATTATAAGCTCTTGTTTGCAATAGTTTTAAAGAAAATTGAGTTCACAAACCTAGACAAATAGTTTTAGTATCGCTTGTGGTATTTATCAGAGTAGGGTAGCATTTTTGATAGTAGTTTGTGTGCTATGTTTTTGTGTGCTGCTTATTTTTATCCCTTTTATTCGTGACGATAGATTGCGCGGTTGACGAAGAAGTTGGAACCAAAGACTTCAAAGACCCAGAGACATTGTTGAGCTAGGTAAGCAACCCTTTAATCATGTTAAGAAAAAAATTCATGCATGACATATATCACTTGTTGTTTCGATGATTGATCGTGATGTGGAGTTCCCTCTTCAGTGGGTTACCTTCGATACTTTACCATTAATAGATGCACCTTATGAGGGTTATGCGGGTGGGTGTAGTTAGGATGTCAATAGATGCTACGCAAATCGGATGGGATTTATGCATAGTGATGGAAAGGAAGTGGTTCTTTCAAAGATTTTTCGAAAAGCCCATCGGGTGCCACTAATGCCCGAGAGAGATGATGATGAGATGGGTCACCACTTGAGAAAGAAGTGGTGTACTAGATCAAGTGAATATTGTAGTTTTCAAAAATGGATTGGTGTGAGTTGCGACTGTTACTCCAACCTTACATGTAAATCCACGATACCCCCTATGGGATGTGGCTTTGTTGATTACTGTGGACGGTGCTAGCAAGGAGCCCACATTACTAGTGGCAAGAGGGAAGTGGTCACTCTTAAGAAGGGGTCGTCCCAAAAGTGGAAGGCTATGCGCTGTCTTTACAGGCACCGGGCACACCGTTGCGTGCCCTCATGGATGATATGAGTGATCTATATCATGAGGGATGGCACCAACGACTGGACTCTTTGTTTAGTATCACCATGGGAAAGGCATTATTCGGGTGCTTACCTTGGGTATGTTATATACCGCGAGTCGTGGATGACACTGAAGTTCCTCGAGTCTTGTGGGTAAGGTGTGCAACCTCTGCAAAGTGTAAAACTATTCGAATAGCCATCTCCACGGTCAAGGACAGTTGGATGACCGCTCTTATGCTATGTCGTGGGAACGAGCCTGATAGTAGATGGTGGGGGTACGAATGGAGAGGGCAGGGTCCTAGCTACAACAAGGGTGTACACACAATTGTATGAGTTCAGGGCCCTCTCGTGGAGGTAACAGCCCTACGTCTCAGTGCTCGGTAGCTTTATGTCGAGTGGAATGTAGAGATTACAATAGTTTTCTTAGCCCTTGTGTAGGAGGGGAGGGGCGGCTTATATAGAGTTCGCTGCCCCTCATAATGGCCCCGCATCAATGGGTCTGGTCGTGGGGTGTAAAGTCTGCCGTTAGAGGTAACGTACGTAGTAAAAGCTATTAATGGTCATTAAGCCAGCGTCTGACCGTTGGGCTCTTGATGATGGCTCCTAGTCTTCCGGCGTCGAGTGAAGCGAGGTCCGTCGAGTGACACGCGACTGCCAAGTGAGAGCGGGAGTCTCTGAGTGGATTACTATCGAGTGACTTTGAACGTCTCCTGGGATCCACTCAGAAGTTCATGCTTGATCTTCAAGTCCTCCCATGTGGTGTCCTTAGGTAGGGTATGTAGGCCTTGCCTAGGACCCTAACCCAGTCACATATCCTCGTCATTAGCCCCCAAATGGATCGGGGTTTGAGTGGTGGAAGGAGGTATCAACGTAGACCTTGAGTTAGTGTATCAAATCCTTCGACTGATATTTGGGATTTCGATGGAACTTGCGTCGATTGAACTCTGAGCATTAGCATTCATTAAGTATCGACACGCAAAATCTTCCGAATGATATTCGGGTCTTCAACGAAATTTACGCTGATTGAATTCTTCTCCGCTCGACTGGATCCATTCAGTCTGAAAAATGTCCGAGTGAATCGAGCGCATCTTGGGGAGGTGATGGTCGGTCTGACGGGCCCGGATTCTCTGGGATACAAAAATTTGGGAAGCACGCGCATGCGCAGAGATGACGCCATGATTAGGGCAAGTAGGGGCATGACGCCTCGATTCTCGTGCCGGTCATCTCGCCACGCATTGGGCGCCGTCAGCGGTTGGCGTGTGCGGTTATCCCGCAGGCCCACCGGTCAGTGAGACACTCGGCAGCATATAAAGCATTCTTTGTCGCGGATTGCACAGTAGCTTCTGCTGATTCTCCCTCTCTTCCTCCGCCTCCTCTGCTCCCCAACACAGCACACCGCTCTCCTCTGACCAGAGCCACTGCTCCGATGATGAAGAACGCGACGAAGAAGCTGGAGCGCGCAAAGAAGGGGACATCGAAGCTTAAGGGCAACAACACTCGACCGCTAAGTTCACTGCGCCCGCGGGGTGGATGCAGGGGGATTTTCTCCCCTCTGTTGTCACCCACGCCGACCTCGAGGGCCTCGCCTCTTACGGGCTGTTGGCAGACAGCACCTGGAGGCTGCCGGGGGAGGAGCGCGAGCCGGAGCCGCGCGACCGAGAGCGGGTTCTTCTCCTCTCCCATGTAGAAAGAGGTTTCTCCATGCCACCCCACCCATTCTTCCGGGGATTTCTGAATTTCTTTGGTGCGCAGCTGCATCACTTTCCGCCGAACACCATGGCATACTTGTCTGCATTCGTCACCTTGTGTGAGTGTTTCCTGGGGTGCTCCCCCCATTAGTAGAAAATCCTTGCCGCCGACGGGAAGACCCACATGCTCCAGTTGTGTGGAGGCTTAGGGGTCCAGAAAAGGCAACGTAGTTCCTTTCCTACCATTACTCTTCCTGAGTCTGTCCGAGGCTGGCAGTCGACCTGGTTCTACTAAAAAGATGTAGCGCCGCCCAACATGTCAACTGGTCTTCCTAGGTTTTCACCAGACCGACCTGCTGCCCCCAAGTCCCTGAAGGTGACCGACGAGGAGCATGTTGAAGTAGGTATCCTAGTCGAGGCCGTGGTTCAACTGATCCGGGGCGGGGTGATAGGCATGGATCTGCTTGAAACGTTCCTTGGTCGATGTATACAACCACTCCAGGCCAGAGACCACACCATGTGGCACTACTCAGGTTCGGGGGAATCGACCAGGATGCATCCAGAAGAAGTTACACAGGAGCCTGTCGAGCAGTGGCTTCGGAGCATCACCGGGGCTTGTGACAACCCCTTGGGAGCCAAGAGGATCCGGCCTGACTCGGTTGAAAACCCACCGAAGAACCTGGTGAGATGTGTAATGTCGACTGATACATTTATACTGTCGAGTGATGTATTGACTCATGGTCTGACTCTCTTGTTTGTATTATGCAGGAATGGACGAACATGCACTCGCCCGTTCCCAGCGGGAACCATGTGCATGACGGCATGGTGAGCGAGGGCGGCATCATGGACGGCAACGGACTTTCTGACTCTGAGCATGAATATGAAGATTCCGGCAAAGAGGAAGGAGTCGGGTCGCCCCCTCGTCGCGAAGGCCACACTAAGGCCCTCCATGACCCGACAGCTGTTGAGGACAAGGCCCAAGGCCCAAGCGAGAAGAACACAAATAGGAGTCGCCCCTCAACTGTCGAGTCGAACGAAAGACTGGCCAAGCAGACCAAGCAAGCCACCTCCAAGCCTCGCAAAGCACTGCCCCGTATGAGGGTGGCCGTACCTGTCCTCTCCACGTAAGTGTTCATTTCTGAATTGTTCTGTCGACTGAAGTCTTGAGTTATATCTGAGTGAAAGCTATCTAATCCATCAGAGCTGCAACATCTGTGACCTCGCCTCGTCGAGATGAAGAGGACGTAATGGATGTTGATACCACTGATGCTGCCACTTCTCATAGAGGTAAGAAAGTTGTTAGTTTTTCCGAATAGGAGTTGACCCATGTAGATGTTGATGTGGTCGATTGTTGTAGAGGTCATTCAAGTGGAGGACGATGAGCGGCTGCATGACACTTCGCATGCTCGCACCCAAAGGGCGTCATCATCACAAGCACCTCAACGCTCAACTGCAGAGTCTTCCCAGAGGAGAGATGACTCGGCGCGACCCAGGGTTGAGTCTGCAATGCCTCCGTCAGATGCTCCTCCAACCGTCTCGACCGTCGTGACGTCGACTCCGACCGAACATCTTCAGGCTACTCCAGCTGCTCTAGCGACTGCACTGACCCCACCTGCGACTGCCTTCCCTCTACATCTCACCCCAGAAGACAAAACCGGAGCTTCAAAGGAAGCCATGATCCAGGCGGAGCAGCTCATGCTGAGGACGAAGGAGGCGTACGAGGCTAGCAAACTGGCTTTTGACGTCAGCGCACCCCTTTGCACCAATGTCCAAGTAAGTTCAATTGTAAGTCCATTGTCGATTGAATTATTGTCTATTCTTGGCTGTCGAACACCCACTGGGTGATTGCCATAGAATGTTTGAACTTCCTCCAGTCGAATAGATCGGATCATAGTCGAGTAGGACTAGGATTGGTAGTACACGCAGTACTGTTGTCGCTCGACATGTCGAGTGTGTTTTCTGACGAGTTACTCGACGGATCGAGAGTTAACCGTCTTAGTGGGGGCGCTCTTAGTGCACCCACTGGGTGTAGTCACCGAGATCGTTGTCGATTGCTTGCATTGACAGCGGTCTTAGAGTCTATTGTATATAGGATACACTTTGTCTTCGAATCACACCACTCGATAGATACCTTGCTGGTTTCATGGATATCATTATGAAACCATTATATGACGCTGCATAGGGATCGACTGCACTTCGTAGAGTGAGGGAGGTCTGTTGCTCAATGGGTTGAGTGTCACGACAGGGCCAACCTTGTCGAGTGTTTTTTTTCTGACGAGTTACTCGACGGATCGAGAGTTAACCATCTTAGTGGGGGCGCTCTTAGCGCACCCACTAGGTGTGGTCCCCGAGACAGCTGTCGATTGCTTGCATCGGCAGGGGTCTTAGAGTCTATTGTATACAGGATACAGTTCGCCTTGAATCACACCATTCCGCATCTTCCTTGTAGGTTTCATGGATATTAATTACAAACCATGATATGATGCTTCATAAGGATAGGCTGCACTCCATAGAGTAGGGTGGGTGCGTCACTCGACGGGTTGAGTGTCACGACATGGATGACCATGTCGAGTGTGTTTTCTGATGAGTTACTCGATGGATCGAGAGTTAACCATCTTAGTGGGGGCGCTCTTAGCGCACCCACTTGGTGTAATCCCCGAGACCTCTGTCGAGTGCTTGCGTCAGCAGGGGTCTTAATAGAGATAGCTTTCTGTTTGAATTTGTTTATGACGTGCGGAACGCTAGAGCCACTAGATGTGTCGAGTGGAGTTTCTTTTTGAATTCTTCCAACATGGGCATTCGTCACTCTTAATAACTCAGTCGACTGTCCAAGAGCTCCTTGCTAATTGAACTCTTGTCTTTTGTTGGTTCCAGACGGCTTGCGAACTTGGGACGCAATACAAGGAGATGGAGTAGGAGAAGAACCAATTGCAGGTGGACTTGGCGGTTGCCAACAACACCCTGGAACGAGCACACACTGAGCTGAAGTCTTTGGGAGGTAATAAGTGCCGACTATCAGCATTCCCATCTTCCCCTTTAAATGTTTTGAACCGAGTGCTCTCGCTCGAACAGACGTGCGCAATGAAATCCGTCGACTCCAAGCGTGACTCAATAATGTTGTTTCTTTATATTCCATGAAGAGGGCACTGGAGGAGAAGGACAAAGCACTTGCTGACGGCCAACAAGTCGCCAAGGACAAAACTGAAGATGTAGAGAAGAAGTTGACTGCCGTCCAGAAGATGGAAGAAGAGAACGCCAAGCTGAAGGAGGAGCGTCCAGATCTTGTCAAGAAGGCCGAACAACTAACCAAGAGGAGAAATGGCCTGGAGAGGCATCCAGACGAATTCTCGAGGAAGATGTATCTTCTACTCGACGGTGAGTATTTCTTGTCGACTAACATTTGCTATAAATTTTTGAGGGTTGCAGCTCACCGATTCCCCTTCTTCCATCAGAATTCTACCAGGACTTTGAAAAGGAAACAGAGGAGATTGAGCTCATGCTTGAGCCCACCAAGTCGCCGGTTGCTGATGCGGTGGCGATGAACATGTTGCGGCTTAACTTTTGACTCCAAGGTGCCTAGGCCTATATCGCTCGACTGAAATTTGTCATGGAACGGATTGACAAGGAGCCATGGCCTGAGGACACTCTTCAGCTGGACCTCAACTCCATGATGGCATGCCTGAATGAACTTCCCAGTCGAGTGCAAGCTTGGAAAAAACTCTGCTGCTTGTTGCGGGGCTGACGTGGCATTGTCTCTCGTCAGGGTCCATTATAGGAACGTGATGGAGGAGAAGCTGAAGGAGCTCCAAGTGGTAAACACAAAGAAACTCCAGTTCTAGGACTTCATGGAAACCTTCACGAGGCGGCCACTAGAATCACCGACGGCATCGACCTGGATAATTTTTTCGAGCCCGCCAGTCCGTCGCCTGCCTAGAAATTTGAGTCTTTGGAAAAAACAATTACATTTGCCTCGGTATGCTGAGTGAAACTGTATCCCTTAAAAATTTATTCAGGCCTTAGGCCTGAGCTCATTTGCTTCTGCACACGACGTTTATCCACAGTTTTATACTTTAGATTTTGCTCGCGCTTTGGCTCTCAATCCTCTATTCGACTGCTTTTGTTTTTTAATTAGGAGAAATGTATTCGCAGCTAAGCCCCCGAGCATGAGGATCGCCCATCACTCGTAGTAATTTGAACTTAGGCGAATGTCGATTCGCATCTAAGCTGTCGAGTGGATAGATTACCATCGCCTCGACGAGGTTTTTAACTTAGGTGAAATGTATTTGCAGCTACAACCCCGAGCGTGAGGATCGCCAATCACTCGGCAGTATTTTGGACTTAGGCGAATCTCGATTCATGTCTAAGATGTCGATTGGATGGATTACGATCCAGTCGACGAGTTTTTTAACTTAGGCGAATTGTATTCGCAGCTAAGCCCCCGAGCGTGAGGATCGCTCATCACTCGGAGTGTTTTGAACTTAGGTGAATGTTGATTCACATCTAAGCTGTCGAGTGAATGGATTACCATCGTCTCGACAATTTTTTTAACTTAGGCGAAATGTATTCGCAGCTAAGCCCCCGAGCGTGAGGATCGCTCATCACCCGGAATATTTTGAACTTAGGTGAATGTCGATTCGCATCTAAGCTATCGAGTGAATGGATTACCATCGTCTCGATGAATTTTTTAGCTTAGGCAAAATGTATTCGCAGCTAAGCCCCCGAGCATGAGGATCACTCATCACTCGGAATATTTTGAACTTAGGCGAATGTCGATTCGCATCTAAGCTGTCGAGTGAATGGATTACCATCGTCTCAACAAATTTATTAACTTAGGCGAAACGTATTCGCAGCTAAGCCCCCAAGCGTGAGGATCGCTCATCACTCGGAATATTTGAACTTAGGCGAATGTCGATTTGCATCTAAGCTGTCGAGTGAATGGATTACCATCGTCTCGATGAATTTTTTAACTTAGGCGAAATGTATTCGCAGCTAAGCCCCCGAGCGTGAGGATCGCTCATCACTCCGAATACTTTGAACTTAGGCGAATGTTGATTCACATCTAAGCTGTCGAGTGAATGGATTACCATCGTCTCGACGAATTTTTTAACTTAGGCAGAATGTATTCGCAGCTAAGCCCCCGAGCATCAGGATCGCTCATCACTTAGAATATTTTGAACTTAGGCTAATGTCGATTCGCATCTAAGCTGTCGAGTGAATGGATTACCATCGTCTCAATGAATTATTATTTTTAACTTAGGCGAAATGTATTCTCAGCTAAGCCCCTGAGCATGAGGATCGCTCAACACTCGGAGTATTTGGAACTTAGGCGAATGTTGATTCGTGTCTAAGCTATCGAGTGGATGGATTACCATCGTCTCGACGAGTTATTTTTTTCTGAACCTTAGCGAAGACGGATTCGCGAATAGGCCGTCGAGTGAATGGACTGCTATCCACCCGACAGGGTTTTTAACTTAGGCAAAACATGTTTTGCAGCTAAGTCCCCGAGTGCGAGGATTGCTCGTCACTCGGAGTATCCCCAAGTAAATAACTGCACGGTCGGAATCGGCGAGGTATTAATTGTAGAGACACAAATTGCATTCCTAAAGAACTCTTATTACATCAGAAAACTAATGTTTCTAGTGTAAAAACGTCGAAGGAGGTCTGCATTCCAAGCTCGTGGCTCATCTATCTGCTTCATAAGATTATATAAGTGATAGGCTCCATTTTTAACACCTTGGGGCTAGCTTGTGAGGTCAGTGCTGATTCACTCGGAGCACCAAATCTCCTTCATGGAACGCTCGGCTTCTGACATTCCTTGCGTGGAAGCGCTCCAAGTCTTGCTGATAGGCTGTGGTCCAGATTAGAGCTATCTCATGCAGTTCTTCCATAAGATCTATCCCATCTTGCCTGGCCTGCTCGGCTTCAGCCTCAGAATACAGCTCCACTCGAGGAGAATTGTGGGCCAAGTCACTCGGCAGTATAGCTTCAGTGCCATAGACAAGGAAGAACGGAGTTCGTCCAGTCGACCAATTAGGTGTTGTCCTCAACACCCACAAAACAGACGGCAGCTCAGTTACCATGCACCAGTGGCATGATCCAAATCGCGCATGAGACGAGGCTTGCGACCTTGCAGAATGAGACCGTTAGCCCGCTCAACTTGCCCATTGGTTTGAGGATGTCCAATAGAACCATAATCCACTCGGGTGCCTTGGGAGTTACAGAATCTCCTGAATTCTTCCGAGTCAAAATTAGTGCCATTCTCCATGATGATACTGTGGGGAATGGCGAACCGGATAACGAACTCTTTCATGAACATGACCGCCATGCGGGAATTCAGCTTCTTGATGGGCTTGGCTTCGATCCACTTGGTGAACTTGTCGACTGCTACCAACAGGTGGGTGAATCCTCCTTTTCCGGGTCGGAAAGGACCAACCATGTCGAGCCCCCAAACCGCAAATGGCCAGGCGAGTGGAATTGTCTTCAGAGCAGACGCTGGCTTGTGTGATAAGTTTGCATAGAACTGACAGCCTTCGCAATGATCAACAATGTCCTTAGCCATTTCATTAGCCAGTGGCCAATAAAAACCCGCTCGGTACGCTTTAGCGACGATCTCCCTTGAAGATGCATGGTGTTCGCAAGCTCCCGAGTGGATTTCATCTAGAATCATTCAACCTTCCTCAGGCGAAATGCAGCGCTGGGGGACACCCGACACACTTTCTTTGAAAAGCTGATCACCCATCACAGTGAAAGCTTTGGACCTGCCCACAATCTGTCGAGCCTCTGCTTCATCTTCACGAAGCTCCTGTCTAAGGATATAGGCTATGTACGGTACAGTCCAGTCGGCAATGATAACTAGCGCCTCCATGAACAGTTCAATCACAGTAGGAACATCGACTTCAGTCGAGTCAGAGGAGCTTAAGGTTTGCGGGGGCTCGTCAGTTAAGGGATCCTCTTGAATCGAAGGAGTGTGCAAATGCCCCAACAACACTCCGCTGGGGACAGGCCGTCGAGTGGAACCAATCTTGGATAGCTCATCAGATGCCTGATTTGTCAGTCGAGGAGCATGGTGAAGTTCCAGACCTTCAAATTTCTTCTCTAGCTTCCGGACTGCATTGCAGTATCCAGTCATAGTAGGGTTTCTAACATCCCACTCTTTCATCTGTTGATTCACCACCAAATCTGAGTCGCCATAAACCATCAAGCGCTTGACGCCGAGCGAAATAGCCATGCGCAACCCATATAAAAGTGCTTCATACTCTGCTTCATTGTTGGAGGAATCAAAGTGAATTTGCAAGACATAGCTGAGATTGTCACCTCTGGGGGAAACCAAAACAACGCCAGCACCGGATCCATTCAACATTTTGGAGCCATCGAAGAACATTGTCCAATGCGCCGAGTGAACTTGGATTGGCTGTTGCTATTCGATCCACTCGGCCATGAAATCTACCAATGCTCGGGACTTGATTGCCTTCTTTGCTTTGAATCTGATGTCGAAGTGCCCCAACTCAATTTACCATTTAGCCACTCGACCTGATGCGTCGCGATTATTGGAAATCTCTGATAAAGGTGCATCCTTCTGATATTGAATGGTCTTGGAAATAATGTGCTACCTTATTCGTTGATAAGTAAATACCATACACCAGCTTCTGATAATGAGGATATCTCTGCTTTGAGGGGGACAAAACTTCCGAGACATAATAGACTCGCTACTGAACCTTATAGGCTTTGCCTTCCTCTTCTCGCTCAACAGTCAGCACTATACTGAGGACCTGATTTGTGGCCGCGATGTATAGGAGCAAGGGCTCTTTGCTGGTAGGAGCGGCAAGCACCGGAAGGGTGGACAGCAGGGCTTTGATCTCAACAAATGCTGCTTTGGCTTCAGGTGTCCAGTCGAATGTGTCTGATTTCCTCATCAACTGATACAAGGGCAGAGCCTTCTCACCAAGACGAGAAATGAATCGACTCAATGCCGCCAAGCAACCTGTGAGCTTCTGAACATCGTGCACTCGCACGGGAGTCTTCATACGGGTAGTGGCGCTAATCTTCTCGGGATTGACATCAATTCCTCTTTCAGAAACGAGAAAACCGAGTAACTTGCCACCAGGGACACCGAAGGTACATTTGGCCGGATTCAACTTTATGTCGAATCGCCTCAGATTGGTGAATGTCTCAGCCAAGTCAGCCAGCAGGTCAGAACCTTTGTGGGACTTGACCACTATATCATCCATGTATGCCTTGACATTCCGAGGGATCTGGTCGAGTAAACATTTCTGAATCATGTGCATAAAAGTAGCTTCGGCATTCTTGAGACCAAAAGGCATGGTGATGTAGCAGAAACACCCAAACGGGGTGATGAAGGCTGTTCTTATTTCATTCGGGCCAAACAGACGGATCTGATGGTACCTAGAATAGGCATCCAAAAATGATAATCGCTCGCACCCCGCTGTCGAGACAACAATCTGATCTATGCGGGGGAACGGAAAATGGTCTTTCAGACACACCTTATTAAGATGTTTGAAGTCAATGCACATGCGCAACGACTTATCTTTCTTGGGCACCATCACAACATTCGAGAGCCACTGGGAGTGGTAAATCTCCCGAATGAACTTGGCTTGCAAGAGATGGGCCACTTCTTCTCCGATTGCCTTGCGCTTCTCAGTTGCGGATCGATGCAAATGCTCCTTGACGGGCTTGGCCTTCGGATCCACTCGCAGACGGTGCTCAACCAGCTCCTTGGGAATTCCCGGCATGTCAGCAGGCTTCCATGCAAAGATATCCTAGTTCTCACGGAGGAACTGGATGAGCTTGGCTTCCTATTTGCTGTCGAGTGTTGTCGAGATATTCGTCGGGGCAGCTGTTGGATCTGTCAGGTGGATGTGCACCTTCTTCACTTCACCTGCCGACTGAAATGCCGACTCGGAAGCCAGCTTTTTTGCACGGAGCAAATCAGCAGGATCAGTGGTTTTCTTGTACTCCTCCAGCTCGACCATGGCCATCTGTTGATCGGCGATCTTGGACCCTTGCTGGAGACACTTCGGCCCGCTGTCAATTTCCAGTGACCGTGATCACGCCCTTAGGGCCCGGCATTTTCAGCTTGAGATACACATAACATGGTTGGGCCATGAAACGTGCATAAGCAGGTCGACCCAAAATGGTGTGGTAAGCGCTCTTGAAATCCACAACTTCAAATGTCAACTTTTCTTTTCGAAAACTTTGCTATCTCTGAATGCCACATCCAATGTTATCTGGCCAAGTGACTTGGCCTTCTTTCATGGGATGACCCCATGGAAATGCATGCTGCTTTCACTGAGACGGGACATAGGAATGCCCATTCCCTTCAGGGTATCCGCATACAAAATGTTCAGGACGCTGCCGCCGTCCATGAGGACCTTTCCGAGCCGAGTCCCCTGCACCATCAGATCAACTACCAAGCCTGTCGGCCGGGTGTGTCCACATGTGCAGGATGGTCAGTCTGGTTGAATGTGACAGCATACTGAGACCATTTGATGTAGGTGGGGGTGTCTGGCACAACCATATTGATCTCTCTATTTATGACTTTTAGACGGCTCTTGCTCTCGGCGTCAGCAAAGATCACCAAGGTAGCAGTGACATCCAGGAATGTTTCTGTCTCTTTGTCTTCATCTTCTTTTTCAGGAGATTTCCCACTCGACTGGTCTCTCTTGAACTGTTGGATAAGAATCCGAGACTGTCGAGTGGCGTGCTTGGGAAAAATCAGGTTGCCTTCTGCATCTTTCTTCATATGAATCACACACGACTGATCCAAGATATCAATTCTTTGCTGACCCTTCCCCTTCTTGGGGGCATACTGAGCTTTGGCCTTGCCCTTGTTTTTCAACTGAGTCGCTAGTGTTGCGGCCTTTGCCGAAACTGGGTCTTCAGCCTTCCGCTTTTGTTTCCTATTGTTACCGCCGCCAAACTCGTTGGCAACCGCTTTTCCTTTGCTGCTACGGAGGCGGTCTTCTTCCTTTCCATTGGCATAGTGAGTGGCAATTTCCATCATCTTGCTGAGTGAAATGTCACCAGTGTGCCCAAAATTCAAATACAGCTCTCTATATCTCACACCGGCCTTGAAGGCACAAAGAGCCTGGTGTTCCGACACATTTTCCACCATATGATGCAGGGTGGACCATCGCTGAATATAGTCTCTTAAGGTTTCGCTAGACTTCTGAACGCAGTGCTATAAGTCGACCAGACCTGCGGGGTGCTTGCAAGTGCCCTCAAAGATCCGAACAAACACTCGGACAAGATCTTCCCAACAATGAATGCTAGAAGGAGCCAAACGATTCAACCAAGCTCGAGCTAGTCCATCCAACATAAGAGGCAGGTGCTTCATTGCGACATTGTCATTCCTGCCGCCAATCTGCAGAGCCACTCGGTAATCATCAAGCCATGTCTCTGGTTTTGTTTCACTAGAAAACTTTCCGATCCCCGCCGCCATTCTGAAGTCGGGGGGAATCTTCAAAGAGCGTATAGCTCTGCTAAAACACTCTAGACCAGACACTGTAGCTGAGCTACCACTCGGGACATATCTGTCATGCCCTTCTCTGTAGGCTCTGCTCTTGTCGATCCGCTTCTGAAGAAGGTACGCGCGGGCATCAAAGTACGCGTCCCGCTCGTCACCGAAGGAGTCCCTGTCCTTCCGGCGCCGGGGCGCGTACGGACCACTCTGCGGTGGAGTGGGCACTCGACGGTAGTCTTCACGGTGGTGCTGATATTTGTCTTGCCCTTCGCGATAATCGTCACCTCGACGACGCAAGGGTGACCCAGGACTATATGCCGACTGAATGGTCTCTGCCTTGGGTGAATTGCTGTGTATCTTGTGACGAGACTGAGAAACTGCTGAATTCTGGCGTTGTGTTGCATCTAACAGTGCTCTGATCTGCAACAGCCCTCAACCAGCCTCTGACCGGGAAGGCTGAATGGAATCTGCTATCCTAGCAACAGCAACAACATTAAGCACGGGTGTTCGGTATACCTCGACGCCATCATGAGATCTAGTCGGGAACAGCTGTCACTGACGTCGACTGGGGCGCGGTGGGTGTGGACGGGCGCGCTCGTCGATCTCTACCTAGAGCTCTTCCAGACGAACGCGCCCAGCCTCCAAAGCCCGGGCCTCGGCGGTCGTGCCGATGATGGGGGTATGAAGGACCTTCTCATCGCGACGCAATTGCACGTTAGACGGGCCAACAGCCTCGTGCTCGCCACAACCAAAACCAGGCGGTGAGCTCTAATGCGAGCCCGCCATCAAGACGTCCACTAAAGGATCACATCTCTCGCACTCGAAAGCCACATCGAACGGATCAGAATCCGACTCGAACACGCCATGAAGGGACTCGGCAGGTTCGAGTGCTGCAACCTGCGAAGAAGCATGATGCGCCGCTGCGTGTTCGACCCACCGCTGGAGTCGTGAGCGGACGGACCGCTTGTGACCGTGAACAGCGAGAGAGACGATGCGTAAGGGGTCGACGGTTGATGCAGCAACACGCCACATGGACTCTTGCGGAAATGCGTGGCCCCATGAACCAGGAGCGCCTCGACAATGAGAGGCGCCTCCTAGATCCATGCCGAATCCTTGGCAATGAAAGTGAGTGCTCCAAAACAGATCTCCTGGCCTAGAGCAAAAACACTGCCGGAAGACATATTGAAAGATGAAAAATGCAACCTTGTCGGAAGTCGCTTAGACACCTGCCCCACGGTGGGCGCCAACTGTCATTGGAATGAGCCTGACAGTAGATGGTAGGGGTACGAATGGAGAGGGCAGAGTTCGAGCTACGGCGAGGGTGTACACACAGTTGTATGAGTTCAGGCCCCTCTCGTGGAGGTAACAGCCCTACATCTAGTGCTCGGGAGCTTTATGTCGAGTGGAATATAGAGATTACAATAGTTTTCTTAACCCTTAGGCAGGAGGGGAGGGGCAGCTTATATAGAGTTCGCTGCCCCTCATAATGGCCCCGCATTAATGGGTCTAGTCATGTGGTGTAAAGTCTGCCATTACAGGTAACGTACGTAGTAAAAGCTATTAAGGGTCATTAAGCCAGCGTCTGCCCGTTGGGCTCTTGATGATGGCTCCTAGTGTTCTCGCATCAAGTGAAGCGAGGTCCGTCGAGTGACACGTGACTGCCGAGTGAGAGCGGGAGTCTCCGAGTGGATTACTGTCGAGTGACTTTGAACGTCTCCATGGATCCACTCGGAAGTTCATGCTTGATCTTCAAGTCCTCCCATGTGGTGTCCTTAGGTAGGGTATGTAGGCCTTGCCTAGGACCCTACCCCAGGCACATATCCTAGTCATGCTACGTCCAAGTGTTTTCACAAACTGGTGTGTTGGAGACAAAGATGGTACTTGAGCTAAGTCCGATGACTTAGCATGGGAAGTGATCTAAGTCCGATGACTTAGCATGATGAATGAACATGAGGTGTTAAACCCCCCTACTTATGATGATATTTGTAACTTGTTCACATGGATATCTACCTATTGTTGTTGCATGCTTACTAGTTACTTGATCATGTCATTGCATTTAAAACTAGCTTTCCGCAAACTACCTACTTAGTGTTGTATCATGCATCATTATTACCTTGTTCCACAACTTGGGTTTCTTGCGAGTACATTCAAAGTACTCATTGGCTTGCCATTGGTTATTTAATTGGCCAGGCATGGGAGAAGAGGAGTATGTTGAAGAGTTCGTTGGTGATGAACATGCGAACTAGGACGCTTGAGTCGGAATGCGTGTAGGTTAAGGTAGATGGCACGGGTTCACGCTTTCGATCAAGATTTCCGCTGCTTATTCTATTTAAGTCTTTGGCCCCTGTGGCCCTATCTATGTAAGACTAGACCTTCATGGTCTTTTTTTGTGTAAGATGCTAATGTGGATATAAGACTCTTGTTATTCACCTTCTCTGTGTTCAGTGAGCATTGATCTCTAGGATCACTGTACACGTGCATTCAATGATCACGACTTATGGGTCGGGGTCCCACAACAGGGGTACCCAGACGTGCCTGCCTATGGCCCACCACGTCAGAAAAGCATGGTTGAGGCGACCGTGCTCAAGACAAGGCCCTCACGAGAGCCCTGGGCTCGTGAGCGAAGCCACATCAAGACCAGCGAGGCATGGGCCTCCTTAGGTCCCATGCGGAGCGGTGGGGACCTCTATGCAATGGTTGGACTTGGGAAGCTAAGGATGATGCCAGGTGGGACAGGTGAGCGCCAGCGTGCCAGTCCTTACAGTTTCCCCTTTGGTGGAAAGGGGGTAGGGACGTACGTGGGTTCCCAAAGCGTCCCCAAAGGATTGCACTCCGGTGCAACAAGACCACGACCACGAGGCCTGTAGGACGGATGTCATCGCCGATCCCACCTCTGTATCATCAATAGCTACTTTGTAGGCAAAGACCACCTTTCATCAGGATAGAGATGTACTATTGTCCCCCTTTGAGTTTGGCCATTGTGGGATCCCTTCCCGCCATAGGGATATGGGAAGAGGACTCAGGTCTCTATAAATAGAGGCTAGGCTGCACCATAGAGGGGTTCGACGAAACAAAGAGACAACAGAAG
Source organism: Hordeum marinum (assembly GCA_022496015.1). Classification (NCBI taxonomy): domain Eukaryota; kingdom Viridiplantae; phylum Streptophyta; class Magnoliopsida; order Poales; family Poaceae; genus Hordeum; species Hordeum marinum. Next base: position 127,714,246 of record CM039676.1, on the reverse strand, counting down.
AGAGGCAACACCACTAGAGCACCCTCACGAGGCGACACACCACTATACTACTTCAACCTGAAACCTCCTCGTGAGGCAAGCCACCAAATCAGGAGTAGGGTTTTTGGCTTAGCAGTGGCCCAAACCTGGGTACATCACCGTGTGCATCTTCTTCCTCATCATCGTGCGCGTACATCATAGAAATAATCAAGTATTGGGCTAGGTTGGGTGAGGCTGTTGGTGGGACTTCACACACGCCCCTGTGTTCGAACCTCTTTGGGTTTTGGGGAGCCCGAAATCCGACAAAGTACCACTGCATCTGGTCCTTGGCCATTGTTTGCAAGAAGAGCTTCATCATGAGCCTTTTAGTTCTTGATGTCATTGTCAATTTGTCAAAGCCCTAGTTTCTTATGATTGTTAGTGCATTCATGCATGCATTTTTATTTTCGAATGAAAATGAAATGAGGGATGATCAAGCCTCATAATTCAAAATTTTGCCAAATAAGCATTATAAAAATTGCTTCAAACAGTTCCAAGAAAATGTTCGTGGTTCTCTAATAAAATATTGGACTAAGATAAAATTGTCAACCAAGATTTTGGGATGACAGAAATATTTTATATTGGGCTTTTGAATTAATCAACCAATAATTGCATTGGATTTATATTTATTACATTTAAAATATAAGTTCAGTAATTCTGAAATTAATTATGTGGCACTAGTTAATTATACCTAGCTCATATAATAATTTTCAAGATTTTATAAAATGGCTTCCTATTTTATTTTAGCCAAAACAAATGTCAGAAAAAAAAGAAAAAAAGAAAAAAAGGCAGAGCCTCACCTGCAGCTGGCCCAACAGAGAAGTGGCCTGCCCCAAGGGCAGGCTCGTCTTCTACCTCTGCCAGTAGGCAGAGGCGAAGCCGAGCACAGCTATGCGCCAGTGCCAGCTCCTGCTTCGCCATGTGACCCCCCAGCGCCTTACCGCCGTGGAGCTCTCTCCCCCTTCCCCCTGATGCTCTCTCCCTCTCATTCCTTTCCCTGTCCTTTGCTTATTCACCTCGACAGAGCGCCGCCATCGTTGCCTCTCGCTGCCGCCACGGCCTCTGGCCTTGCCGAGCCCCTCTATCGTGCCCTCGAGCTCCGCCGCGCCCCCCTTGACCTCCCTGTGAAGCCAGGAGCCGCCGGGAGCTCCTCATCGCAAAGCCGTCGCCGTCTTCCCCGCCGGCCACTAGAGCTTGCCTCGACGATTCGTCGTCGTCCCGGCTTCCCCAAGCTCACAGTCACCGCCATCGAGCCTACGGTGAGCTGCTAGTGCCTCTCCCCCTCTCCCCATGGCCCTTCCCGCTCCCTGGTCGTGGGTTATATAAACTTCAAAAATTCATAGAAAATAATCTATAAGTCAGATTAAAATAATTTATATATGAAAATATATCAGAAACATCAAATGAGTCTAATGGTGGCATTTTCATGCATGTTAGAGCAAGATAAATATATAAACTTGGACATTTTATTCCAAATGCAATAGGCCACTTCACATCTGAAGTTGAATTTGAACCTCGGGTTCAAACCATCTTCATTTAACATGTTGATAGATGCATTAGTTCAAACCAATAACATATTGCCATGCTATTATCATGCATCATTGTGAAGCATTTGCCTTGCTTAATTTGTACCTTGCTTGGTCTTGTCGATAGACTTGCGAGACGTAGTTATCAAAGACATCGAAGAACAGTTGAGTTCTTCTGATAAACAGGCAAGCAACCCCCCTTGAGTATATTCAATACAATCCCATCGCTCGCTCTTGCTCTCATTTCAATGCATTAGGACAATGTGTTTCAATTGCTACTTGTGTTGCGGTAGATGAACCCACTCCTTTGCATGGCCTGTCATTGTCACAGTAAATAGCTAAACGAAGCAACCTAGCATACCTCTTAGATGCTTGAGCCATGTGTTGCTATAACCGTGTTATGCTTGCTATGCTTAGATTTGTGTCAGGTCTGATTCATATGAGTGATGAACCAGAGTGAAATGGATGTGTCCTGATGATGATGGTTAAGTGATGAATTCGTTTTGGTAAAGGTAGCGATGAGAGGCCATGTAGGAGTACATGGTGGGTTGTCTCATTGAAACCGCTCATAGGAGCTGAGTTCCATGTTCGTTTTCCAAGACTAGCTACTGCCGCACATTGGGCTCCGGTAACTTGAGCTCTCTCGGCCTATTAACCTACCCTGTTCTCAGTCCAGGAGTCATAGTAGTTCGAAACGTTGATAGGTGTGGCACGGCCTGCGAAGTGGATGAACGGCCCAATCAGGACTGGCTTGGGGCTCGGCTCGCAATGTTTGAGGCCATGTTGGAAACCTTGGCCGGACTTCCATTATGGGCTCCAACTCAGATAGGCGAGTGCCTTGGACGTGAGTCGTTGAAGGTTAACGTCCGTGGCCGACTCCCTCACTGGGCTTCCGCTTGACGGTTGTCGAGGTGCCTTTTACGTGCACATGTCGATAAGTGGCGGGAGCATGTGTGACGAAGTACACCCCTGCAGGGTAATTTATCTATTCGAATAGTCGTGTCCGATATGGACTACTTGGATACTTGCATTGTTCATAGACAACTTTAAGTGGATAATCTAAAACGCACCAAACAAGTGTGAGTGCTATGGATGGCTCCTCGTAGGAAGCTGAGAGAGGATCCATAGTGGTGTATTGAGATGGTGAACATGTGGACTCGTGTGTCCTCTCTCGTAGGGAGGCGAGAGAGTAGTGATTTGTTGGTTACCTTGTCGTAGTCTAGGGTAGCCAATGGTCAAAGTTGGCATTCTGCAGTAAACCCCACAATTCCGTTCATTGATACATGATGCATATGTAGATAGTTGTGATGTAAGACTTGCTGAGTACCTTCATACTCACTGTTGCTTATTTACATTTTTGCAGAGATAGGCATTGTGTTCAGTTATGTTTCTCCTGATGTTGACATTGACGAATTAGCTTAGTAACCCAGACACAGGTCTGGTTCCTATGGTAGGGTCGTTGTAGCTTTTCAGGCTCTTCCAGCCGCTTTTGTAGATGTTTGTACTCAGACATGTAACTTCCTCTTGTTTTTTGTATGCTCTGAATGTTGGGTCATGTGACCCCTTCTTCTTGTAACATTATACTATGTTGGCTCCTCGGAGCCTCCTAAATAAATGTTATGTTGTAGAGTTTTGTTGTGATGCCATGTTGTATCTACACATATCATGTATAGTGCGTGTATGATTGAAATGCATTGGTATGCGTGGGATTCGACACCTAGTTGTGTGCCTTTAGTAGCCTTATTTACAGGGAAATGCCTCTTTGTGCTTCCACCGAGCCTTGGTAGCTTGCTACTGCTCCAGACACATTGATTGACCGACATGCATCCTTATTTGTTGATGTGTCTGTTCCTTTAGGGAAATGTCTCGCAATGTAATGGAGTCCCTGTAGCCTTCTATGACTCTTCCACGTGTAATGATTGCTATGACTCGTCTACAAACACTGATGACCGACACCTGCATTGTTGGGTTACGTATGCCTATCCCTGTACGGTTGTGCCACTTGGATCTATAACTAGTCATGTCGACCCGGGTTCTTTGATGTGTGAATGCTAGGGACATGTTCATATCCACGAGCCAAAAGGCGCAAACGGTCCCGGCCAAGGTAAGGTGGCAGCCGTGGGTTACCGTGCGTGAGGCCGCAAAGTGGTGTGACGTGGTAGAGGATGGATTCATATGTCTTAGGATCGGGGTCCCGACACAATTTTCCTGGCACCTATGCATGGAAATATCGACCACTTATGTCCAACCATAGATGCATCAGCTCTCACCGGATCGCTTTCTTGTCCCTCTCATGAATCCAAAAAAAGATAAATCTTCGAAAAGTGATGTGCAAGAAAATAATGGTCAGATTGTTATATCTGAATGAATCCACCTCTTATCCAAGACAATTGCATTACACCGTTGAACACGGACACCCTGACATGGCTATTGCATGATGAGCACCAGTAGTACATATGTTGTTTCCTGCTAAACCCCCAGCGGAGTATTCCTTATGCCCATTGTTTGTTACATGTCTTGTCAACAAGTGCTGCATCTGGTCTTTTTCGACTGTTTTCGAAAGAGCTTCGTCATGAGCCTTAGAGTTCTTCATGTAATTTGTCTGTTCTTCCTAGCGCCTACGTACACTATTATGAACTACCTACATCCAACCATAGATGCATCAGCTCTCACCAAATCGTTTTCTGCTACTTCTCGTGAATCCAAAAAATAGATAAATCTTTTGAACTGTAATATGCATGAAAACAATGGTCATATGGTTATATCCAAATGAAATGAGTCACCTGATCCAAAAAAATTCCTTACGTGCATAGCCTGTCCCTCAAGTGATTCTTGGAACCCATGACTGTTAATTGAGGCATACTCCCTCTAATTTTAAATATAAGTCTTTTTAGAGATTCTAGTATGGACCATATACGGAGCAAAATGAATGTCTCTATTGTGTAGGAAGCTCTAAAGGTAACTGAGTCAAATGTGACCGGTTTGAGAAGAGATCTTGAAGTGGGGGCAAACTGCTCGAGAAGAGGCTGAACGGAATGTTCAATTATTCTTGGAAAAATTGGAAAAGGTCAAGGCAGACTTTGAAACAAAAAGGAAGTCTTTTGGTACTGAAAAATCTGCCTTGATAAAATGCACCGAAGACGTTGAGGGTCATTTGAAGACTACTTGTGATGAACTCTACAGGTTGAAGCGGCACATTGCCCATATGACCCAAGCCACCTTCAGTAAGAAACTTTATGAGCTTGTGGTAACCCGCTCTATTAGTCATGTATGAAGATAAGTTGCTAGATGAGTTATGTACTGGAATTGCTTGCAACCCCTCGCACTCGTAACCTTAGAGATAACAGCTTGCTGAAGCTTAAAGTTGTGTATATTTTAACTGAGCAATTCTATGGAAGAAGCCTTTGTACAATTAAGGCTATTGTGGGGAATAAAGAGCCAGTGAAGTTCATCAAGGATGTGGTAAGATGCCACTCTACAATCCCAAAGAGAATTGAAGAGCTGAAAAGAGCAGCTACCCGAGTTGGTACAACGTTTTCTTTTAGTCGGGCCGTGGCCTACTCAGAGGAGCTTGATCCAAGAGAGATGGCCAGAGAGTTTCCGGAGTTAAGGATGATGGTTCAACATTCACTAATGCTGATTATGCTAAGCGTCTCAAGCAGGATCGAGTGTTAGCCAGCAAACTTGTGGCTGACATGTCATTGAAGAATTATGAACCGGCTTATCACTCCAATAACTCGTGGGTTCAATCGCCCACCTTTGAGATGGTGGATTTGACTCCACAACATCGTAAGCACATCTTTGTCCCTGATGTTGACCCATCCCCTGTCTTGAGTGAAGAAGTTGTATTCCAAGCTTTAACTCATTGCAACTCAATTTGGACAACCTATTGATCAAAGATCCAAAAGCTCCAGTGGAGGATAACTCGAAGGCGGCTCAAGCAAAAGACCAACCCAAAGCTAAATCGGATAGCTCAAAGGACGGGTTATAAAAGATGTCTGAGAAACTTTGACTCCACTGTCTGGGCTCAATAGTGCCTTGTAATAACTTTAACCCAATAGTTCTTTTTCTGTGTCGTGCCCTCATGCACGTTTTCAAACTATTGATCCTGCCTGGATGATGAGGGATTTGTATATTAACAATCCTTATTCATTCACCTATTATCCTTTCACTTCGGAACCATACAACTCGTGACTGGTATTTTGTATTATCTTGGTGGAGATGGCCTTGAACTTCAGATCTTCCAACTAGGGACTGAAAAAAGAACATGTCTCCTCCCTTATGTCTGTTTAATATTTCTGTTGATTTGGCTCAATGAGCTTATGGCTGAGATAATTATTGGAAGGTCTCTATAAGCTGGCCTTTTGAAATCTGTCCACAATAATTATTTGTCAAACATATAATTAGATTGGTCATGATATGACTACAGTTTCGTAACCTGAACACGTTTTATGAGCCAGAAATAGCATTATACATGAAAGTTTATGAACGAATAATGCATAGTGATAATAATAAGGAACTTTTAATAAGTCGGTTCAGTGAGACTTAGCAAAGAGACTAGATTTCGAGGCTCAAGTCTTGCTTCAATGAGGCGAGTACGATAACCCATGGTTTATCCTAGCTCTCTGTATGTCGGCTCTCGCGTGACTCAAGCCAGTGTTTTAACCTTGATAAGTTCATGGTCCAGAATGGATTGACTTGTCAAGAGTACACTCAGTCACCCCATCGGAGTCGACTCAAGCATATAGGCAGATTTAACCATATAGTGTGGCATATTTTGCCAGGTCAAGAGGGTGAGAAAGCTAGACTCTATGATTTGGAAGCACCCAATTAACCTATGTTTCAAAACATAAACACACATGCTCAATTTGTAGGCTGAGACGACGAACAATCCAATTTTCGGGGTGGTGGCTTTATTATATTGGAACATAAAGATGTTTGTATAGAAGTTGGCGGAGGTACAAAGGTGCCGAGCCGGTGGCTCTAAGCATTTTAAGGCCAAAGGTGAGCAATGTTCCAAGGCCGGGTTGTCTCCTCTTCAAAGGTATATGAGTCTGGTTGAAGATCCGCCAGGTACTATGAACCATTATTGAGGCTTGTGCCGATTACATAGGGGCCTTCAACATGAGGGGAAAGCTTGTGCATGCCTGTTTGATCTTGAATCAGATGGAGCACTAAGTCGCCCTCTTGAAAGGTGCGGCTTCTAACTGATCTATAGGTGATCTGACAAAGTCGCCCTCTTGTAAGGCCTTGTTGATATATAGCTAGTTTGGCCACTGGTAAGTCACGTTCTTCTGCCAAAGCATCCAAGGAATCCTGACATGCTTGTTCATTGTCGGTTTCAACATAAGCGGCGACTCGAGGAGTGTCATGACGAATATCGCTTGGTAATACCGCCTCAGCTCCATAAACCAGAAAGAAAGGTGTGTATCTAGTGGATCTGTTTGGAGTTGTCCTAATACTCCAAAGTACTACGAGGATTTCCTCGACCCAACAGCCCGTAGTACGTTGTAGCGGATCCATGAGCCAGGTTTTGATCCCTCTCAAAATCTCTTGATTCGCTCGTTCTGCTTGCCCATTGGAGTGTGGATGCGCCACTGCAGCTAAGTCAAGCGGCATGTGCTCACGTTGACAAAACTATTCCATAGCTCTTTTGGATAGATTGGTACCATTGTTACTAAAAATTTTATGAGGATAGCCAGAACGGAAGATGAACTTTTCAAAAATTTGATTGTTGTCTCCACGTCATAGTTGCTCACAGGTTTAGCTTCAACCCACTTGGTGAATTTATGAACCGCCACCAGTAGGTGAGTCTTCTTATTAGAGATGGCTTGAACGGTCCTGCATATCGAGCTCCTAGACCAGAAATGGCCAATTAATTGGGATCATGCGTAATTCATGAGCCAACACATGGGCTTGCCAAGTAAACTTTTGACATACATCGCACTTGTGCACAATGTACTCTGCACCTGCATGAGCCGTCAGCCAGTAAAACCCATGGTGAAAAGACTTCGCCACCAAGGATCATGACCCGACATGATGTCCACAGTCGCCATCATGGATTTCATTGAGAACCTCCTATCCTTCCTCAGGGGAAACACAACGTTGAAAAAGGTCGGTGCTCCTTCATCTATTTAACTCGCCTCTGATGATAGTCATGGACTTGGATCGCCGAATTATTGGTCGAGCGATGATTTCCTCTGCTGGGAGTTCGCCTCGAGTCAGAAAATCTAAGTAAGGCACCGTCCAATTAGGGTTGGCATGGAGAGCCGCCACCAAATCTGCCTCCAGGTGAGGAATTTTTATGTCCTCCTCAGATAGCAACTTGACTGAAGGATTGTGAAGGATGTATAAAAATACATTAGGGGTACCCGCTTCCTTTGAAAGCCCAGTCGTGATAGGGCATCTGCCGCCTCATTAAGCTGACGATCTATATGATCAACTTTATAGCCTTGAAAATAACCTGCCACATCGATGACTCCTCGTCGTAAGCCGCCATCAAGGGGTCTTTAGAGTCCCAAGTCCCCAAAACATGTGGAGCCACCAATTCTAAGTCCCCCAAACACCGGACTCAGCTAAGGTTCATCTCCTTAGCCATTCTGAACCCATGTAAGACGACTTCGTACTCAGCTGCATTGTTAGGACAAGGAAACATGAGCCGGTAAAAAAACAAAACTTGTCACCTTGTGGAGAAGATAGTATAACTCTATCCCCCGAGCCTTCCAATTGCATGAAGCATGTAGTCCATGGTTCAAAGCCAGGCGCAGACCATGTGCGTAGTTGAATAAAGCTCAGTGTTTTGCAAATCTTGTTAACTCTCAGGTTTACTTGTGTGCATGTTTGTCTGAGATATTGCATTGCACTTACTCCCGGCAAGAGCTAACGGACCGCCAAGGTTCCATATCCCTATTTTCTCTTATTTCTTTTCTCAAAAAGACAGAAGGTTACCTCGCATCCAGCTTTGCTGGGGTGGGAATGGTCGTATGGATACCGACAGGCAATGTTCGAGAAAAAAATCTTGTCAGAAGGAGTACGGCAACAAAAAGATAAGTTGCAAAACCCCAAGTGAATACTTGCTGTAGAATTATTTTCCTTGGATGATTTCGACTTCTATATGGAAAACCTACATGCACGGGAACCTTGTCGTGATTGGCTGCGCCCTCACTCTGTTTCGGGTCCGCTCAACGACTTAAGTGGCTGCACCTGCGCTCTTGCTTCATTTCGAGGCCGCTCAACGACCCAAGTGGCCGCGCTCGCGCCCTTATTCTGTTTCGAGCATGATTAACAGCTTAAGCGGCCATGCCAAGGACACCAAGGTATCTTGCCAGCAGTGGCACCGCCAGCAGGATGCTAAGGACTTGTTCCTCAAAGCGCTCGCGGTAGGGCTACACACGCCAGCAAGTTCTTCCAAGAAGGCGTAGGGAAAGTTCCATGCAAAGAAACAGTCTAACAAGGAAGATAATATACATTTATTCAAAATAGGGTGAAATATACATAAGATGGCACCTCTTACTAAGTACATATTTATATGAACTTCTCCCCTAGGGGAGATTACAAGAAGAAAAAGATGGACAAGGGAGGCAGACTACAAGAAGAAAAAGATGGCAAAGGGCCTCCGACGAGAGTCTGGCCCCTCTTGGACTAGCATTGCATGGAGGAGAGGGCCAGCATTGCGCAGACAAGAAGACCAGCACTACATGGATGAAAAGGAGGGAGGACCCCAGAAGCCGAAGTCCACGGGCCTGCCAGAAGATCCAGCAGGAAGATGAGGCAGCGCCCGGGACAAGGACCCTCGACAAGATTGTCTTTCCGAGAGGGGGAGGCGTGAGGCTGACGATGATGGTGCGGCCGTTGATTAGTCAGAGCTTAGGTCATCGTATTCCGACTTGATGGCCTGGAGCTTGGACTCATCATCGCTTTCACCGACACTGTCCTTGTCATCGCTATCACTCGAGGATGAGCTTTCGGCGCCGCTCGAGCTCTCTTCGCAGCAGTTGAGGCAGACGCCTGAGCACCCATAAATCTTGATGGAGAGTAGATTGGCCTCCGTCATTTTAAAACAAAGGATATGCCCTTCCTAGAGGTTGTGGGCGCGGGAGAAGGTCTTCCAGCCACGCTTGAGGAACATGACGCGACTCGCTGGGTACTTAACGTCCACTCACGTCGCACCGTTACAACAACCATGCGCGCGTAACCATAGGACGGGTGGCTCATCGACCTCCATCGCCCTAGCGAAGGGGAGAGGGAGGCGCAGATGGCTCCGGGGGGACCGCCCGGTTCGAGGACGAACTCCAGCGCCGTCTCCTTAGTGTGGGTCTCCTCAAGGAAGAGGCTGGCGTCGGAGGAGGAGTGGTGCAGCGCTGCACCTCCCCCCGACCTCGGCCTCCACGACCCCTCGTGCCTCTTCCACCATGCACACTCGAGCCGCCCTCCACCTCTGTGGCTGAAGCGGTGGCATGATCCCGAGGAGAACTCCTCCTTGGAGCTGAGGATGGTGGCTGCCCTTGCCCTCTATTCATGGCTAAGGGCGAGCCCCACTCGAAGGTTGGGAAGATGCGGAAAGGCAAGCTATGGAGGTTCACACTTGGAGGAGGGAGGAAGGATGGATGAGCACCGCCCTCGCTACCACTCAATTTATAGGGGGGAAGCACAGGGGCTGGTCTACCCCGCTCCAAGGGTCGCTGCCCACCTCCTACAATGGTGACACCCTCGATCATGGGGTGAAAAGCAACCACCCCATTGCTCAATCCATGGCGCTGCAGTTACTGCCTTTCCCAGGACTTTAAGTCACGGGTGCCCGTTGCTGGCTTCCCGCTATGCATGCGGCGCGCATGGCGGAAACGATGTGACACAATAATTGAAAAATTGGCGGTCGTGCCACGCACGTATCCCACGTCCCGCATTCAATGGGCATCGTGGGGAGGCGCAGTAAGCGCAATGATCACAACCGCAAGGCCCTACCATGCGTGACCGTGCACTATTTGCGCCTAGCCCAACAACGCCTTGCACCGTGTATGGCCCAGGCCCGAGGCCTCCCGTCGGTGCACTAGAGTTTTGGGCTCTCCAGTGCCCCTTACTCGTGCATGGGAAGTAGTAGCCACCCTGGTGACGAGGCCTGACAGGGAGCTGCTAGATACAAATATAGGAGAATGAAGACCCATGGCAAGACCTTGCTGGAATGGCCATCAAACCCTCAGGCAAGGCAAAGCCCCGGCAAGACCCGGCAAGGCGAAGCCCGGGCAAGGCCCTGCCAGCGCACAGGCTAGGTGTCGCCCCGCCTGGGCACGTGTCGTGGCGCCAGTGATGGAGGGGCTAAGCGGTGCCGATGGGACGGGCTCCTGTCCCATCCCATAGACAGTCAGAGATGCCTGACGGTGCATTAAATGCACCTGTCCTACTCTATCATTATTAGGTACGATAATACTGTAGCATTGTACACCCCATGTATGCACTGTACGCCATTGTTGGGATCCCCTTCTAGAGTATAAAAGGAGGCCTAGCGCGATACGGTAGAGGTCCTTTTTCTACTTTTTCCGATGCCTATGGGACCTTTGATTCCTACCTTCTAGCTCACGCGCATAGCAGCTGTTCACATCGCTCCTATGGCTGGAATCCTAAAAACACCCACAATATAACCAAGCAGGAGTAGGGTTTTACACATCTCTGCGGCCTAAGCCTGGGTAAATCCCCACGCATTGTTCATCAGATCTGCTCTCTATGCGAGCCTTCTTCCCCGCTGAACCGTAAAGGAATCCCTCCAATCCCATAGGTGTCATTTCCCCCGACAATCGCCAATCGCTGCCTGATTTGGTCTAGTTTTTTTCATTGTTACAATGCACAAATACGGCCGACATCCTAAAATTTGAAAAAAACTGGTGGTCTATTGGCATTTTTATACATTAAATGAGTTTCTAGAAATTTAATGTCCATAGTTCAAAATCGAAACACATGAACATGCAAGGTGAAGCAAAAACTGCTGGAAAAAATCATATATGCGTACTATTTGCTTCTATATATTTGCACCATGCAATAAATTTGAAGGATTGCTAAACATCTTGAATAATGGTTGGGACACAAGCATTGAGAATCTAGGTTTCTAAAATAAAAAGATAAAAAATGCTCAAAAGTACATGAAAATCTACACGATTTCCCTATATGGGGCCAATATGTCATGGCTAAAGTACTACACTTGCTTCCGCAACACAAAAATCATATTAAATAATATAGGTTTTCAAATTCAAGATAATAGAAAATTATATGAAATACATTGCACCAAGATGACATGGCATTTTTTTCTTCATCTTTGAGTCACACAAATGTATTTATTTATTAGATTTTGCAATATTACCAGAGTATAGTAAGTCAGTAGTAACACAAATGGCATGCATGCATTACATTTGGATAGAAAATGCAAATATTTGGCAAGACAACCGGGTCCCACATAATTGGCACTCTGTTTCGCGTTTCGAGTTTTGGAAGCCAATTTTCGCGGGCTATTAATCCCACGCGGTCGTGCATTGGGAACCGTCGCCCGGCGGTGATGTTAAGACACACATGGTTGTTGACCCATAAATCATGCATAATTATGGCCATTGAATTCCGGTGAGCGGCGCATCCATTGCAGTCTTCCCCTCCCCCATTTTTCGGCTGGCGTCGATCACGATTCTAGCCGCCTGTAAATGTCGCCTGTCGAAATGTCATCACACCTACATTCTCTCGTCTCTCTCCCACACCCCTCGCACAAAACTCTTCCATTGCACGTGTAAGGCCCAATATGCTATCCTATCCTTATTTTGGCTCGAGGGCCTCGATAGAGATAGAAGCGTATCTCGTCATTTTGCAAGAATGGATATCGTTACAAGTACATGTAAAGAGGACATTGACATGGATTGAGACTGTGTTGATATTTCACCAAAGAGGAAGGGATGATGCAGCATAGCGATGGTAAGTATTTCTCTCAGTTATGAAACCAAGATATCAATCCATACAGGAAGATCAAGCACCTACATAAACATCAAGTGCACACAAATAACAAATACTTGCAACCCGACGCGTAAGAGAGGTTGTCAATCTCTCAACGATAAAAAGATAGATTAGGTTGTGATAGTTTTGGCAAATAGATCTCACAAGAACACAAAATAAAATAGGTAAACAAAAAGTGCGACAAGGTATTTTTGTTTGTTTGGATTAATAGATCTGAAAACAAAACGACAAAATAGTAGATCGGGAAGCAATATGTTGGAAAAGTAGACCTGGGGCCGTAGGTTTCACTACTGGCTTCTCTCATAAGTATAGCGCACAGTGGGTGAACAAATTATTGTTGGGAAATTGATAGAAGATCAAATAATCATGATGATATCCAGGCAATGATCATTATATAGGCATCACATCCAAGATAACCAAAATGATTCTGCCTCTACTTCTATTACTCCACACATCAACCGATATGCAGGATGCATCTAGTGTATTATGTTCATGGAAAATGGAGTAATGCAATAAGAACGGTGACATGATGTAGACAAGATCTATTCATGTAGGAATGGATCCCATCTTGATATCCTTAATGGCAACAATACATGTGTGCCTTGCTGCCCCTTCTACCACTAGGTAAGAACACCGCAAGATCGAACCCATCACAAAGCACCTCTTCCCATGCCAAAAAACCGATATAATTGGCCTAACTAAACCAAAGATTCAAAGAAGAAATACGAGACTATAAGTAATCATGCAAATAAGAGATCAAATAAGACTCAAATCATGTTCATGGATAGAATCTTATAATGAACTCAAAATTCATCGAATCCCAACAAACACACCGCAAAAGTCATTACATCAAATAGATCTCCAAGAGACCATTGTATTGAGAATAAAGAGAGAGAGAGGAAGCCATCTAGCTACTGCCTATGTACCTATAGGTCTATGGTGGACTACTCACACATCATCGGAGGGAAGTTATCCCTAGGCCATCATGCTCAATCATTTATCCATTCATGAAACAGACTCAAGTATTAGCTACACCTAATGCTCAAGTACGATCATAGTGCCTCCTAGATGGTGCTTTATAAGATAAGATGGAAACTCAAATTGAGAATAAAAATTGGATAAAGTAAATAAATAGGCCCTTCGCAGAGGGAAGTAGGGACTTGTAGAGGTGCCTGAGCTCAAGGTTTAAATTGATAGAGAAAAGTATTTTGGGTGGCATGCCTTTCCTGTCAACGAAAAGGACCAAGATATTTCAATATCTTTCCATGCTAGATACATCATAAGCGGTTCCCAAATGAAAAATAAAGATTATTCCTTTTTCCACCATATTTTCATTTTCCATGGCTAGCTGAATCCACGGTTGCCTTCCAAACCAACACTTTCCAGGGAATTTATTGTTTGACAACATAACCAAATTTTTTCTTTCATTTCATTTCATTTCGGGAATGGGCATCCCTATTACCTCCGTACTCTCGTGCGATGATAGGTGAATAAACACTCATCTTGAGAATAACACGTCTGGCATGGAAAAATATCGGTCACCCCCTACCGTTTCATGAGCGGTACGAGCACACAAAAAGGAAAAATTGTTTCAAAAATTAGAGATGGCACATACAAATTTTTTTGGAATGGCATGGAAATACCTCATATAGGTAGGTATGGTGGAATCATATGGAAAAACTGGGTTTAAGGATTTTTGGATGCACAAGTAATATTTCTACGTAGTACAAGTGTAGCCTAGCAAATAGATTGGGAAGCATCCATCCAAGAAACGAAAAATCACATAAGCAAGCATTAAGTATAACTAACAACGAATAATGCATCATAAGTAGGACGTAATTTCATAGCACAACTATTGACTTTCGTGCTTGCATAGGGAATCACAAACCTTAACTTCAATATTCTTACCAAGCATAATAACTCACTAACATAACTCACAAATGACTATCGTCGTGTCTCAAAACTATTAAAAAGAATCAATTTTAATTTGTCCAATGAACTTCATGAAAGTTTTTATTATATCCCTCTTGAATATCTATCACTTTGGGACTAGTTTCATATATTGTCATTGCTTTTGACAAGATCACATGGATATAAGCGAAGATCATGAGCATAAAAGTTTCATATCTCAAAATAATATAAGTGAAGCATGAGAGAATTTATTCAAAATTACTAACTTCCAAAATAATATAAGTGAAGCATGAGAGCATTTCTTCAAACAAGTAAAAGCACGTCGTGCTCAAAAAGTTATAAGTGAAGCACTAGAGCAATTTCATAGATTTAGGTGAAGCATATAGACAAATTCTACCAAATCATAGAATAATTTTGGATTTCTCAAATAAGAATGTGCAGAAAGTATAAAAAACAAATAAAGCAAAGATACAAGGTGCTCCAAGCAAAACTCATGATATGTACGAATAAAAATATGTTTCTAAGTAAAATAACGATGGTTGTTAGAATAAAGAGGGGATGCCACTCGAGGCAACCCCAAGCTTAGTTGCTTGTTACTCTTTGGATATAACTTGTGTTGTTGTAGCATCCCCAATCTTAGGCTCTTCTTACTCCTTATTCCTTCATCCATCATGATCTCACCCAAAACATGAAAACTTCAATCACACAAAACTTAACAAAATTCTTGTGAGATCCGTTAGTATAATAAAGAAAATTACCACTCTCAGTACTATTGAGAACCCATTCATATTTTATTATTGCATTATATATACTGTATTCTAACTTACCATGACTTATACCCTCTAATAAGAGCCATAGATTCATCAAAACAAGCACACAATGCAACGAAAACAGAATCAGTTTTAGACAGAACTGTCTGTAGTAATCTATACTCTAACCATACTTCTGTAAATCTAAAACATAAATAAATTATATATAAATACTATGTTATAATTTCAGATCATTATCATGGTCCAGTAAAAAATGAAAATCCATGCACCGGAGGCAAAGTTTCTGTTTTAGATTCAACATTGTTTCTACTCATCTCATGAATCATCCTAAAGGCGTTACTTGGCACAAACACTAATTAAAACATAAAAACACAATCAAAAACAGACAGGAAAAGATAAAAATAATTTACACATTGGGTTGCCTCCCAACAAGCGCTATCGTTTTATGCCCCTAGCTAGGCATAACACATAGATTCAAGTATTGTCATCTTTACTTTTTGCCACCTTTATAAGGGCTTTCTCATACCAAGGAGGTTCTTTACGCTTCCCCACATTTTCAGAAGAAGAAACCATCTTGAGATCTAAAATATCCAAATGCTTATTGCAAAGAGTAATCAAAGTGTTCATGCAATTCATGTTTAAGAGGCTCATGATATTTTTGCAACTCAACCAAATGTTTAGGTAAATCACCCAATTTGTCTAAACTTTGAACCCCTTCTTGTGTGAGAGAAGGAAACTTTTTTGGTGGAGGAACCCCTAATATCCCTTCTAAAATTTCATAAGCAGTGTTGGGATCAAGTTGAGTAAAGTTTCCTTTAGCAGCAAAATCCAGGATTTGTCTATGATGCAAAGTTAATCCTATGTAAAAAATTGGAAGAAAAATATTTGCATCTCCCTTTAGATTGCAAATACGGTATGACTCCATCAATCTATACCAAGCATCTTTCAGATTTTCCCCTTGTTTTTGTTTTAAGTATAGAACTTGAAAATCTGATGACAAGGGGATAGTGATGATAGTCATAGTGAAGAGATATGCGAGAAAGAGATCTAGCGAGAAAAAGGAAACGAAAAAAGAAAGCGGATAAAAGTCAAATTTGTTAAGTGGGGGAGTGGAAAACGCGAGGCAAATGGTAAATAATATAAATTGCAAGGAGATGAGATTTGTGATGACGAACCTGGTAGATGTTGACGATGTATCCCCAGCACCAACATTGGCATGCGAAGAGATTACTTCCTCCCCGACAAAGGCGCGAGAAATTCCTTTGATGTGGCTTGAGACTGCGTTGATATTTCCCCAAATAGGAAGAGATGATGCAGCATAGTGACAGTAAGTATTTCCTCAGTTATGAAACCAAGATATTAGTCCGTAGAGGAAGATCAAGCACCTACGTAAACATCACCAGCACACAAACAACAAATACTTGCAACCCGATGCGTAAGAGAGGTTGTCAATCTATCAATGATAAAGAGGAAGATTAGGTTGTGATAGTTTTGGCAAATAGATCTCGCAAGAACACAAAATAAAATAGGTAAACAAAAAGTGCAGCAAGGTATTTTTGGTTTTTTTTATTAATAAATCTGAAAACAAAACGGCAAAATAGTAGATCGGAAAGCAATATGTTAGAAAAGTAGACCGGGGGCGTAGGTTTCACTAGTGGCTTCTCTCATGAGTATACCGCACAGTGGGTGAACAAATTACTGTTGGGAAATTGATAGAAGATCAAATAATCATGGCAATATCTAGGCAATGATCATTATATAGGCATCGCATCCAAAATAAGTAGACTGAAACGACTCTGCATCTACTTCTATTACTCCACACATCGACCACTATCCAGCATGCATCTAGTATATTAAGTTCATGGAAAATATAGTAATGCAATAAGAACAATGACATGATGTAGACAAGATCTATTCATGTAGGAATAGACCCCATCTTTCCCCATCTTGTTATATTTAATGTCAATGATACATATGTGCCTTGCTGCCCCTTTTGTCACTGGGAAAGAACACCGCAAGGTCAAACCCATCACAAAGCACCTCTTCCATGGCAAGAAATATCGATCCAGTTGGCCTAACTAAACCAAAGATTTGAATAAGAAATATGAGGCTATAATTAATCATGCAAATAAGAGATCAAAGAAGACTCAAATCAACTTCATGGATACAAAAGTGATCATGAACTCAAAATTTATTGGATCCCAACAAACACACCTCAAAACTCATTACATCAAATAAATCTCCAAGAGACCATTGTATTGAGAATCAAGAGAGAGAGAGAGTGAGAGAGAGAGGAAGCCATCTAGCTACTGCCTATGAACCCGTAGGTCTATGGTGGAAAACTCACGCATCATCGACACCTCTGATGAAGATCAACCCCTCTGTGATGGTGTTAGATTGGATCTTGAGGTTCTGGAACTTGGGGAGGCTGGAATTGTGTTTCATCAACTCCTCTAGGGCTTTCCTAATATTTGAGAATTCATAGAGGAGATAGTCGGTGGAGGGTGGTCCCGAGATGCGAACCACTCACCAGGCCGCGCCACGGGCCTCTGGCACGCCCTGGTGGGTGTTCCCCAAGTCGGCCTTCCTCTCTGGCACTTCTCTGGCCCGTCTGGTGTCTTCTGGCCCAAAAAATTCCCCAAAATTTTTCACTATGTTTGGGATTCATTTGGTATTGATTTTCTGTGAAGTAGAAAACAAGCAAAAACAACAACTAGCACTTTGTCACTATGTCAATAGGTTAGTCGCAAAAAATGATATAAAGTTCCTACAAAATGGTTGCAAAACATCCATGATTGATAATAACAGCATGTAATAAGCAAAAATTATAGACACATTGGAGACGTATTAGAGATGAGTATATGGAATTGGCTTACACTTGCCACAAGCTAAATCATGTTCCTCTCAAATAAAACATACATTCAATCACCATACAGAAGAGCAGGGTCTGGGTACGGACAAAATCAACGATAAAAATGACATCCATCCTTGCTATCCCAGGTTGCTGACCTGGATCTCATCCTATGATCGATGAAGAAGAAGCAGAAGAACTCCAAATGAAACAAGCATCACACTTACGTGCAAACATTGCATTACATGTACCTGTAGCTATTGTTTTAGTAATCTATGAGCAATAGGGACTCAACAATCTCATTTCGAAGGGCAAGACTAGCAAAGCCTAACGGGTGAGACATGGTTAAGTGGTGAGGATGTAGAAAGCACTAAGTATTTATTTGAGTGGCTATCTTACGAGTACAAGAATAAGAAGGGTGATTTGCGCATAATCGTACGTGAACTAGTAATGATATAGAAGTGATTTTGAACACTCACTTACGATTCAAACATAACACCACCATGTTCTCTCTCGGGTCAGAACTCATGAGTACAGAAAGTCACATTTACGCACACGGTTCGTGTATTTTCTTTGAGTTTACTTCAAGTTTTTTTATGACAGGGTGTTAAAAAAATTAAGTTGCCACATAACCGTGGGCACGGCTTTCTGAAAGATTTAACCCTGCAGGGGTGCTCCAACTCATCCATCACAAACTAGTCACAACCTGCATGGAAAACCTCAACCACAAGATAGGCTGTAGTATCCTTGGAATTCCGCTGGAAAACTTCAACCTCGAGATAGCCCAAAGTATCATCGGAATCCCGTGCACAAGATGTTCGAGAATGGTAAAACAAATCCAGCAAGATTGCTCAGTGTACCGACAATACCGATAGGAGCCACGTATCTCTTTGTCAGGACACGACCGGATGGGCAAGTTGTCGGGTTAGCTGAGACCCCGGGTGACTAGGGGCCGCCAGACATCGCCCAAGATGGAACAACGATCATGAGGAGCAATGTCTGGGGCTGTTGATGAAATTATCCACGGGTTCATGATGCTCGATGGTAGTTTATTAGTTATTAGGCAAATCTAGTACCAATGTTGGTCCTCACGGAAGAGTTTTATCCCAAAACGAAAAGCAAGGGGGTCCCCATAAAACCCCAAGCATGTTAGGAGCGCTCAATATGGAATATAACATCGGTACACAAGTAACTAGGGGGCAAATGAGGAACAAAACATCACGCAAGAGTTCAAGCCTTCCACCTTTTACAAAGTATATATGCATTAAATTAAATAGCAATAATATTATGATATCTCAAGATATCCATGTTGTCACATGGAAACAACCTACACCTACAAATAGCAACACTATAAGAAGGATTGAGAAAGCGGTAACATAGACAAACAATTGATTTCTGGGATGCAAGGGGTTACAGGCTTATCATGGCATTTTGGGAGGCTTGATATTCAAGTGGTGGGTAATGAGACATAACGATAGAAGCAAGACAACTAGCATAGCAATTTTAGTAGTGGTATGCAAGGAAATGGTCATCTTGCCTGAGATCCCGCTTGGAAGAAGAACAAATCCGTGAATAAGACGAACTGGACGTAGTCGAATGAATCTTCACGCTCTGAATTGGTTTTGAAACTCTAGCAAAAAGAAGCAATCCGGAAACAAACGAATGACACGGTAAACATCACAACATATGCATGACATGATGCGCAAACAAATATGATCCATGTCCATACGATTATGCAAGGCATGACAAGCACACCAATCAATTACTACATATTAAGTGAAGTTCAATATGCAACGGGGTCATATTAATGAAACTCCACATTTGAATCATTCAGTTCACTCTCGTTTATTTACACGACAAGTTTAATTTTTGTTAAATATGGCAAGAGGTGAAGCTTAATTAAACTATCTATCTAGGCATTTTAAATGAGGTCGAAAACATCTTATAGTATTTGAAAACGACCCCATATGTTAATTTCAAGATTGGTCCGGATCTGAATAACCATGTTATATATTTAATAAACAGGAAAACAAAATGCACCATATGATTCTACTCGTCATTCTAGTCGGATTTGTTGGGGAACGTCGCATGGGAAACAAAAAAATTCCTACATTCATGCAAGACCTATCCATGGTGATGAGCATTTACGAGAGGGAGAGTGGATCTACATACCCTTGTAGATCGCTAAGCGGGAAGCATTAAGAAACGCGGTTGGTGTAGTCGAACGTCTTCGTGATCCAAATCTCCGAGCATCCCGCGATCCAATCACAATCCGTCTCGCGATCCAATCATGATCCATCCCGCGAACTTGATCACGATCCGTCCGATCTAGCGCCGAACGGACGGCACCTCCGCGTTCAACACACGTACGGCTTGATGACGATCTCCACCGTCTTGATCCAGCAAGAGGGAGCGGAGAGGAAGAAGATTTCTCCGGCAGCGTGACGGCGCTCCGGTGATGGTGGTGGAGCTATTCCGGCAGGGCTTCGCCTAAGCACTGCAGAAATCCGATCTAGAGGAGAAACTATGCACTTGAGGAACGGGCAGCACGTGGCTGAAAATTCTGTACAAAAACCCTAAAACCACCAGTATATATAGGAGGAAGAGAGGAGGAGGCTTAGCCAAGGAGGAGGCCGAACCAGGTGGGAGAGGTGGAATCCACCTCCAATCCTAGTAGGACTAGGATTCATCCTATTTTTGCCTTTTTCCACTTTTTCTCTTTGAGCTTTCTTTCCCTAGCCGCATGGGCTTTCTGTGGGACTTCCACCATCCCAAAAACGGCTGGTAATTACTCTCCCACAGCCCATGAAGCCTCTTGGGTCGAAATACCCCTCCCGGTGGTCTCCCGGTACACTATCGGCACTCCTGGTACATTACCGATTAGCCCGAAACTTTTCCGGCGACCAAAGCAGGACTTCCTATATATCAATCTTTACCTCCGAACCATGCCGGAGCTCCTCATGACGTATTGGATCTCATCCGGGACTCCAAACAACCTTCGGTCACCACCATACATAACTCTATACTACCGAAACATCACTGAACCTTAAGTGTGCAGACCCTACGGGTTCGAGAACTATGTAGACATGACCGACACACCTCTACGGTCAATAACCAATAGCGGGACCTGGATGCCCATATTGGTTCCTACATATTATACGAAGATCTTTATCGGTCGAACCTCTATGTCAAGGATTCAGTTAATCCCGTATGATGTTCCCTTTGTTCTTCGGTATGTTACTTGCCCAAGATTCGATCGTCGGTATCTCCATACCTAGTTCAACCTCATTCCGGCAAGTCTCTTTAATCGTTCCGTAATACAAGATCCCGTGACTAACACTTAGTCACATTGCTTTCAAGGCTTATTGTGATGTTATATTACCGAGTGGGCCCTGAGATACCTCTCCGTCACACGGAGTAACAAATCCCAGTCTTGATCCATGCCAACTCAACAAACACCCTTGAAGATACCTGTAGAGCACCTTTATAGTCACCCAGTTACGTTGCGACATTTGATACACACAAGGCACTCCTCCGATGTCCGTGAGTGTATGATCTCATGGTCATAGGAACATATACTTGACATGCAGAAAACAGTAGCAATAAACTGACACGATCATATGCTACGTTTGTAGTTTGGGTCTTATCCAAATGACATCACATGTCAATGGCTAGGAAAACTTGACCATCTTTGATCAACGAGCTAGTTCACTAGAGGCATACTAGGGACAAAGTGTTGTCTATTTACCCACACATGTAATGTGTTTCCAATCAATACAATTATAGCATGGATAATAAACGATTATCATGTACAAGGAAATATAATAATAAACATTTTATTTATTGCCTCTAGGGCATATTGCCAACAGAATTTACACATATACAACGTTTAAAATGGTGCTACGGTCTAAAAGATATGATGAACACAATATAATATGCCATGAATGTAAAATGCACACAAACAACAATCACAAACATTACAAATCATGGATTCAGCAAGATATTATGAAACTACATGAGATTCTAAGCAAGTCTAATATACGGCATGTTCAAAACGGAGCAACAGTTCAATAAATACAACCAACATAAGTTATAACTAAAATCTGTCCAAATCAGCAACATTGCATATTGCAACCCAAAAATAAACAAGCTACAACAATCTAAAATGCACCAACAAGTTATGCGTCAGTAGCTTACATGATGCACAACAATTCATCACATAACTGGAAATTGAATAAAAGCATGGATCAATAGCAAATGAGCTCACAAGATGGTTATTTGAACACAATTTAAGACTTTGTGAAAATTACAGGTTTTAACAGTGCAAGATTGATTTGAAGGCATATTGATATGAAGAAAACTATATGCTACGGGAGTTATAATGGCATGCAAAATAACAGGATGGTATAGGACATGATGCACTACAAATAACTCCACATGAGCATCATCAAAATATACACAGAGACTTAGCTAGCATGAACACAACATGGCAATCTAAAATAATTAGACTCTCAAACTTAGTGAAAATTACGGTAGAGATGAGTAGTAGCTTTTATCAGGTAGGTATGTTGACAACAAGAAACAAGTATGCAGCAAGGCTACTCCATGGAATCAAATGGAACACATACTTACAGCATAACATGCACTTCAATTCCCCCCATATGGGCATTTGTAAAAGAACTATGAATCCATTACAATCATCAAGGCGAAAAGCTAAGTTTCAATTCAGATTTCAGACTTAGTGAAATTTGACTCTCTCCCAAAACACAAGTTTGTCTGGGCATGTTAACATGACAATAATAGTAGCATAGCAATTATTTATATGCATAGCAAGGATACTAGCAGCAATTAGACATGTCATACTTCAAGTTACTCCATTGGCACATGTTCAAAGGATACATGGATTACTCAATATGATGCTCTCAAAATGGACCTTATCTTTAATAGATTAGCAGTTCTATCATGAAGACTACTTAAGAGCAACAAATCGACATGTTAATGATGTTTGACATAGCAGCCAGAGGCACGCCATCAAAGTAGACAATACGACCAAATCTCATTAAGGAGACACATGCAAAAGACCTATGGATCGGATGCAATCATCCACACAAGTTCGAACAAAATAAACGTTTTATGGAATTAGTTCACAATTGTAAGTGCATCTAGTGCTCCTTATTGATTTTGGGGTATTGAAGACTTATAGGTTAAGACACTGATGCGTTTGTAAGTGTACACAGGCTATATAAGTCGCTGAGAAGTTTGATATATTCAAACATTATCGACCCCTAAAAATGTATGTCTTCAACTAAAAACTTTGGTGAAGACTTTGCTGAAGACTTTAGGATTCCCTGAAGACTTTGAAAATGAAGAAGTTGGTGTGACCTTGAAAATATGAATGAGGACTATGAAGCATGAAGACTTTCGTTCTCGTAGTTTCATTTCCTTTCTTTGAGTCATAGGAAACACCTTACAATTAAAGGGGGCCGAGGTAATACTAAGGAAAATGTCCAACTTATGCTCAACTCAAAAGCCTCAACCTATCCGATCCTTCGAGTGAAGCCTTTTGGAAATCTCTTGCGGTTTACTCAAGTTCTTCAGTGATAGAGACAAAGTTCTTCTGGTTTGTGAGGAAATTGCTCTAACTGAGGAGTTAGGATTTTGCCAGTGCGAATTGCCTACAAGTGAGGAATATGATAAGCGTGAGGACTTTCATAGTTCGAAATTCGGACCGTTGTTGTGCTTAGCGCCAGTTGTCCCCAACCAATCCTATCCACATAACGGTCATATCATTGGGGCATTTATGTCTTAACATGTCAGGTTGCACCCTGGCTATAAATAGCCACCCCCACAACCACTTGTTAGTTCGTTTCTCCGAGAGAGAACTAACACTTGTCATTTAAGAGCAACCCATCCTCCAAGGACTTTGAGAGAAAATCATCAGTGAGGAAAAAACCAAAACTAAACCACCAAACCCAAAGTGATTGAGCATCACTGAAGAGATTGTTCCTGTGTGGAACCGATGCTTGTTACCTTTGAAGACTGTGTATCTTCTAGAAGGATAGGCGTCATGGTCTAGTGCATCCTGCAGTCAATTGGGGATCACTGAGTGACCTTGGTCTAGAGCATCCAGCAGTCAATTGTGGATCGTCAGGTGTCCAGTTTTTGAGGGTTTTGGAAGTCTACCCTGAAGACTTACCACGAGTGTTGGGCGAGGATTTTCTGACCTTAGCTCAAGGAAAATATGGTAAGGACTGTGTGTCCTAGGACTGTGTGTCCTCTGGTTTAAATACCAGGCCGCTCCAAACCAAACATACGACTATGAGAGCAATTGGAACTGCGTCATCAAACCATTGTCTTCATCGAGCTACCTAGTTCTCTTTCCTCAACCCTTAAATTTCCTCATATACTTGTTCAAGAAATTGATCGTTACTATTTGAAGAATTTGATAGAAGACTTTCTCAATTTCCTCACCTCAAATTCTTCAAGTTACCTTGTTCCTCACCTGCTTATCCTATATCACGCTACCTGTAATATGTGCATGCTATATTTCATCATGATGACAATGCTATTGCTATGTTTCTCATGCACTTGAGTACTTATTCCGCTACTAGTTATTCATCCCAATTTCAAATTCCTCAAGTTGAAATTCCTCAGTGATGAATTTGTAAAATCGCCTATTCACCCCCCTCTAGTCGATATAACGCACTTTCAATTGGTACCAGAGCAAGGTACTCCCTTGTTTTGTGTGATTTTGGTTTAACAACCTATAGTTCTAGTTATGTCGACTGCAGGTATGATCAAGGTTTTTGTAGGTTGTGCTACCTTCGATGGGTCATACTCTCCCTACTGGAATAACAAGATGCGCATGCATCTTGAGGCAATTGACAACGATCTCTGGTATGTTGTGGAAGATGGTGTTCCCTATGTTTCACCCACGGTCAACACTGCGGATGTGAAGGGATTCAAGCAACTTGATTCACAAGCCAAGAATATCATCTGTGGCCATCTGAGCAAAGGTCAGTATGCCAGGGTGAGTGCTTTGGTGTCTTCTAAGCTTATCTAGGATAGGTTGTCCAAAGTCAACGCAGTTGTTTCCACTCAACGCGACTTCCGTGTTGATGTTCTTCGCAATCTCTTCAACCGCTTCAAAAGACTCGACAATGAGGATGTTCAGCAAACTTTTGATCGTCTCATTGATATTTCCAATGAGCTCCAAGCACTGGGTGCCAATGACATCACCGACCACGAAGTGGTGAAGAAACTGTTGAGATCTCTTGATTCCTCATTCGATACACTCGCTTTGATGATTTAAGAGCATGGAGACTACAAGTTACTTGATCGTGTTGATATACTTGAGAGACTCAATACTCATGAACTCCAACAAGCTGGGAAGAGAGACCTCTACGGACCAAGCTATGGAAGATCTCATGCTCTGAAGGCAGAAGAAATTTCCTCATTCGAAGGCGAAGATTCTGATAGTAGGCTTGGTGAGCCTGAAGAACTGAGTCAGGAGCTGGCAATGCTCATGAAGAAATTCCATAAGTTCTCGAGGACATGCCGATTTGGAAGTCATCAAAAAGTGGTTTGAGGAAATCAGATCCCTCAAGCGACTACAAGAAGAGCACTTGTCACAAATGCAAGTAATCTGGTCACTTTATCTCTGATTGTCCTCTATGGGAAAAAGAATCTAAGAAGAAGAACTACAAGGACGACAGTTTTGATAACTCGAAGAAAAAGAAAAAATCTTCAAAGTCCTCATCTGCAAAGTCCTCATCTTCAAAGTCCTCATCGGACAAGAAGAATAGTTCCATAAATGCTCGATCTTTCATTGGCAAGGAAATGGGTTCTGAAGAAGAATCTGAAGAATATGAAGAAGAGGAAGAATCTGAGGTGGAGTCAGAATCTGGTGTTGCTAGCCTTGGTCTCTCTACTGCTTTTGTTGGCAAGTCCAGCTTTAACGATGAAGAAAATGACTACTCCAACAACTATGACATCAACAATGATGAATATGCTCCCACTTACTGCTTCATGATGAAAGGTGTCAAGTCATTCACGGAATGTCCAAATCTTGATGACATTGAATATCCTAGGTGGAAAGATTTGATGAAGAAGCATCTCATATCAATGAACAGTGAGCTATGGACTGTTACAGAACTTGGACTGACTGAACTCTACAAGATAGCAAATGCTAAGGAAATTCGTAAATACACTCAACTTGATGCTCAGGCAAGGAACATTATCAACTCAAGCCTATCAAGCATCATGTTCAAGGGCATCTTTCATATCCAAAATGCAAAGCTCATCTCGGATATGATCATGGACATCAATGAAGGATGTCGCACTCGTCAAGACCCCATGTTCACCGAACTCAAGAAATTCTTCAACACCCAAGAAACAGATCCTAGTTCATCTTCTTCACTTTGTCTTATGGAAAAAGGTTCCAAGGTACACAAGCATCACTACTCCTCTAAATCAAGTGAACGTGAATCTGATGAATTTGTGAAACCTAGCTATTCCAAACTTGCTAATACTGCCACTAAGCAACAAAGTGCACTTGAAAAGCTTTAGAATATGTTAGACACAAGCGATGATCTGTTGAATGAGGAAGTGGATCGAACTCAAACTATGACGGATGATCTCAAAACTCTTAAGTTAAAGTATGATAACCTTCAAAGTCATCATAATGCTCTCTTAGTCGACCATGAGAAGCTTTCTTATGAATTTCTTCAAAGAAAGCAAGATCTTGAGAAACTAAGAGTGTCTCATTAGGATCTCCAAAGGGAAAACGATTCCTTACTGGCTCAACAGATCAACACCGCTCAGGAAGAATTTGTTCCACCTTGTTTGAAATGCATCAAACGTGAAACTGCTAACTCTTCACCTGAATGTTCAAACGCTTCTACTGTTGCCAATTCTTCAACTATCCCTGTGGTCACAAATTCCTCATCTGAGGATACCACAAGTATCATTGACGAAAATGCAGTGTTGAAGGAATTCCTCATATGGACCAAAGTCTTCAATTGGACCAAATTCCATAAATGGTCAAAAGTATCATTCTCATGCTAATGCATCTGTTTCGCAGGGAAAATCTAAGAGTTCTGAATATGTGCATTATTCCTCAAATCATTATGTTCATAAGTCCTCGAAGAATTTCTTTGCTTATTCATATGATTACTCTAACCCTCATCCTATGAAACGGAGCGCACTAGCTTCAATGTCTCCTTTCTCTTATGGAGCTCGCAGAATGATGAACTCTTTGCCACCCCTCCAGATGTGGGTGGTGAATAAATTGAACTAATTTCGTATGCAAGGTCGGGTCTCCATATGAATTTGAACTTCTAATGAATTTGCTGGAGACCTGAGGAAATGCTTGAAAGGACGCAAGCTAATCATGCAGAAATGAATTCCTCATTTCTCACGTCATCACACTGCTTTACTTACTATATTGTGTGATTTAATTCTGACTGATGAATTTCATGTCATATTCTTCACTCTGAAGCATATGAGTTCATAAGTTGTACTAATTCATCTACAGGATGAAACTCCAAAAGCTACTGAGTGGGTTCTTGACAGTGGATGCACCAACCACATGACTGGTGACAAGAATCTACTAATGAATATACCACTTGCCCCATCTCATCTGAAGCATATCACCTATGATGACAAAGGAAAAGGCAACGTATTGGTTCTAGTTAAGGTCGCAATCTCAAAGGACCGACACATGGATAAGGTGATGCTTGTCGAATCCCTCAGGTTCAACCTCATGTCTGTCTCAATGCTTTGTGATCTTAATATGGTTGTCGTCTTTGGAAAATATCATTGTGTTGTTATCATGGAATCTGACCATTCCAAAGTCTCCGAAGGCTTTAGGACAGGAGACTTGTATATTGTTGATTTCTCTACAGGTCCTCACCCTGTCACGTGCCTACTTGCAAAGTCCTTAGAAGGCTGGTTGTGGCATCGACGACTTGGACACGCTAGTATGAGGAACTTACACACGCTCGTGCAGAAAAAGCACGTCATTGGCATTGAAGGTGTCAAATTCCTCAAGGACTACCTCTGTGGTGCTTGTGAGTCTGGGAAGATGACCAGATCCAAGCCTCTCTCGAAGAAAATCATGACCACGACTCGACCTTTTGAATTGCTTCACATGGACCTCTTTGACCCCACTCATTATTCCACACTAACAAATTCTTCAAGTTTGTATGGATTTATCATTGTTGATGATTACTCTTGTTACACTTGGGTGCATATTATTCTGTACAAAAATGAAGTGCAGGATGTCTTCACACGAATTGCTTCAAGGGCCACAACAAACTTCAGCGTCAAGATCAAGCATATCAGGAGTGTTAATGGGACTGCGTTCAAGAACACCAATCTTGATGAATATCTTGATGAATTTGGTATTACTCATGAGCTATCTTCCCCATATACTCCTCAGCAGAACGACGTCGTGGAGACGAAGAACAAGACTCTTGTTGAGATGGCTTGCACAATGCTTGATGAATACAAGACTCCTCATCGCTTCTGGCCTGAGGCAATTGATATAGCTTGCCACATCATCAACAGGGTATATCTTCACAAATTCTTCAAGAAGACTTCATATGAACACATGACTGGCAAGAAACCCAATGTAAGTTATCTCAAAGTCTTCAGTGCAAAATGCTGGGTTAGAGATCCTCACCATAGTTCTACATTTGCACCGAAAGCACATGAAGGTTTTATGCTTGGTTATGGAAAGGACTCGCACACCTACAAAGTCTTCAACACCTACCATCACAAGGTTGTTGAAACTGTAGATGTGCGGTTCGATGAAACTAACGGCTCGCAAAGAGAGCACCTGCCTCATGTGCTAGATGAAAAGTCTCCTGAGGAATCCATTAAGTTGAAGGCTACTTAAGATGTCATACCCACTGAAGATCCTCAAACCATTGAGGAAGTCATTCCAACCAACAAAGACATTCATGTTGATACACCTGAAGAAAATGGTGCTTGAGAAAATCCTCAGCCATGTCAACCTGTCATCCAAGAGTGGCAAATGAAGTGCAAATTGACAAAATCATCGACGACATCAATGCACCAGGTCCCCTCACTTGCTCAACAGCTTCACATTTGACTAACTTTGGTGGGCACATTGCTTTTATCTCTATCATAGAGCCCACCAAAGTTGATGAAGCATTCAAGGAGACTGAGTGGATTCAAGATATGCGAGAGGGATTGCATCAATTCAAGTTGAACAACATGTGGGTAATTTTCAAGCGGCCAGATCCTCGCAAGCACAACATCATAGGTACCAAGTGGATCTACCACAATAAGCAATATGAAAATGGACTTGTGGTAAGGAATAAGGCTCGTCTTGTAGCTCAAGGCTAGACATAGGTTGAAGGCATTGACTTTGATGAAACTTTTGCACCTGTTGCTAGACTTGAAGCTATTCGTATATTGCTTTCTTATGCTAACCATCATGATATCATCTTATATCAAATGGATGTGAAAAGTGTATTCCTCAACGGTAATCTAGAGGAGGAAGTATATGTTGCTCAACCCCCAGGTTTTGAAGACCCTAAGCATCCTAACAAAGTCTTCAGACTCAACAAGGCCCTCTATGGCCTCAAGTAGGCCCCTCGGGTGTGGTATGACACTTTGCAGGAATTCCTCATGAAGAAAGGCTTCAAACCCGGTTCACTCAATCCAACTCTTTTCACTAAATACTATGACAATGGATTATTCGTGTGCCAAATATATGCAGACAATATTATCTTTGGCTGTATTGACAAACGTTACAGTGATGAATTTGCCTATATGATGAGTGAAGAATATAAAATGTCTTCGATGGGAGAGTTGAAATTCTTCTTAGGTCTTCAAATTCGTTAGCAACACAATGGCATCTTCATATCTCAAGAGAACTACCTCAAGGATGTTCTGAGGAAATTCAACATGCAAGACTACAAAGGCGTCAAAACTCCAATGCTTTCAAAAGGCCACCTCTGCACTGACGAAAATGGTAAAGATTTTGATTAGAAGGTATATCGCTCCATGATTGGCTCTTTATTGTATCTATGTGCATCTAGGCCAGATATTATGCTGAGTGTTAGCATGTGTGCCCGATTCCAAGCAACACCTAAGGAATCACACCATAAGGCTGTGAAACATATTTTTTGATACTTAGCTCACACACCAACGCTTGGATTAAGGTATCCCAATGGCTCAAATCTTCATCTTGTCGGATACTCAGATGATGACTATGCTGGAGATTGTGTGGATCGCAAGTCAACTTCAGGCACATGTTATTTCCTCGGACGATCCTTAGTTTGTTGGTCCTCGAAGAAGCAGAACTGTGTGTCATTATCTACTGTTGAAGCTGAGTACATTGCTTGTAAGTGCATCTAGTACCCCTTAGTGATTTTCGTGTATTGAAGACTTATAGGTTAAGAGACTGATGTGTTTGTGAGTGTACACAGGATCTATAAGTCATTGAGGAGTTTGATATATTCGGAGATTATCGACCCCTAAAAATGTATGTCTTCAGCTAAAGACTTTGGTGAAGACTTTGCTGAAGACTTTGGTATTCCCTGAAGACTTTGAAAATGAAGAAGTTGGTGTGACCTTGACGATATGAACGAGGACTATGAAGCGTGAAGAATTTTTTTGTAGTTTAATTTTCTTTATTTGAGTCATAGGAAACATCGTACTATTAAAGGGGGCCGAGCTAATACTAAGGAAAATTTCCAACTGATGCTCAACTCAAAAGACTCAACCTATCCAATCCTTCGACTGAACCCTTTGGAAATCTCTTACAGTTCAGTCAAGTTCATCAGTGACAAAGACGAAGTTCTTCTGGTCTCTATGGAAATTGGTCATATTAAGGAGTTAGGATTTCGCTAGTGCGAATTGCCTACAAGTGAGGAATATGATAAGGTTGAGGACTTTCATAGTTTGAAATTCCGACCGTTGTTGTGACTTGCGCTAGCTGTCCCCAATCATATTATCCACATAATGGTCATATCATTGGGGGCATTTATGTCTTATCATATCAGGTTGCACCCTGGCTATAAATAGCCACCCCCACAACCACTAGTTGGTTGGCTGCTCCGAGAGAGAACTGACACTTGCTATTTGAGAGCAACCCATCCTCCGAGGACTTTGAGATAAAATCATCAGTGAGGAAAACCCAAATCCAAACCACCAAACCCAAAGTGACTGAGCATCAGTGAAGAGACTGTTCCTGTGTGGAACCGACGCTTGTTACCTTTGAAGACTGTGTATCTTCCAGATGGTTAGGCGTCATGGTCTAGTGCATCCTACAGTCAATTGGGGATCATGGAGTGACCTTGGTCTAGAGCATCCAGCAGTCAATTGTGGATCGCCGGGTGACCAATTTGTGGGGGTTTTGGAAGTCTACACTGAAGACTTACCACGAGTGTTGGGCGAGGACATTGTGACCTTAGATCAAGGAGAATACGGTAAGGACTGTGTGTCCTAGGACTATGTGTCCTCTGGTTTAAAAAGCAGGCCGCTCCAAACTAGACGTACGATTATCACAACAGTTGGAACTGGGTCATCAAACCATTGTGTTCATCGAGCTACCTGGTTCTATTTCCTCAACCCTTCCATTTCCTCCTATACTTGTTGATGAAATTGAGATTTACCATTTGAAGAATTTGACTGAAGATTTTCACAATTTCCTCACCTCAAATTCTTCAAGTTACCTTGTTCCTCGCCTGCTTATCCTATATCACGCTACCTGCAATCTGTGCATGTTTTATTTTGTCATGATGACTATGCTATTGCTATATCTCTCATGCACTTGAGTACTTATTCTGCTGCTAGGTATTAATCACATTTCAAATTCCTCAAGTTGAAATTCCTCAATGATGAATTTGTAAAATCGCCTATTCACCCCCCTCTAGTTGATATAACGCACTTTCAATTGGTATCAGAGCAAGGTACTCCCTTGTTCTATGTGATTTTTGTTTAACCACCTGGAGGTCTAGTTATGTCGACTGCAGGTATGATCAAGGTTTCCGTAGGTTGTCCTACCTTCGATGGGACGGATTACCCCTACTTGAATAACAAGATGCGCATGCATCTTGAAGCTATTGACAACGATCTCTGGTACGTTGTATAAAATGGTGTTCCCCGCACCTCTCTGACTGTTACAGCTGGTGATACGAAGAAATTCAAGCAACTTGATTCTCAAGCGAAGAATATCATCTATGGCCATCTAACCAAAGGTCAGTATGGCAGAGTGAGTGCTTTGGAGCTGTCCAAAGTCAACGAAGGTGTTTCCACTCAACGTGACTCTCGTGTTGATGTTCTTCGCAATCTCTTCAACCGCTTCAAAAGACTCTACAATGAAAATGTTCAGCAAACTTTTGATCGTCTCACTGATATCTCCAATGAGCTTCAAGCACTGGGTGCCACTAACATCACCGACCAAGAAGTGGTGAAGAAACTGTTGAGATCTCTTGATTCCTCATTCGATATACTGGCTTTGATGATTCAAGAGCATGGAGACTACAAGTCACTTGATCCTGCTGAAATACTTGAGAGACTCAATACTTGTGAATTCTAACAAGCTGAAAAGAGAGACCTCTACGGGCCAAGCTATGTCAGATCTCGTGCTCTAAAGGCAAAAGCAATTTCCTCAACCAATGGCGAACATTATGATAGTAGCCTTGGTGATCCTGAAGAACTGAGTCAGGCTCGTGAGGAAATTCCAGAAGTTCTCAAGGAGAGGACGATTTGGAAAGTCATCAAAAAGTGTCTTAAGGAAATCAGATTCCTCAGGCGACTACAAGAAGAGAACTTGTCACAAATTCAAGAAATCTGGTCACTTTATCTCTGACTGTCCTCTCTGCGAAAAAGAATCAAAGAAGAAGAAGTACAAGGACTACAATTCTAATGACTCGAACAAGCAGAAGAAATCTTCGAAGTCCTCATCTTCAAAGTCCTCAACGCACAAGAGGAATGGTTCCAGAAATGATCGGGCTTTCATCGGCAAGGAAATGGACTCGAAAGAAGAATCTGAAGAATATAAGGAAGAGGAAGAATCTGAGGTGGAATCATAACCTGGTGTTACTACGCTTTCTCTTGCCACTGCTTTCGTGAGCAAGTCCATCTTCAACAATGAAGAAAATGACTACTCCAACGACTCTGACGTCAACAATGATGATTATGCTCCCACCTATTTCTTCATAGCTAAAGGTTCCAAGGTACATAAGCATCACTCCTCCTCTGAATCAAGTGATGGTGAATTTAAATAATATGTAAAACCTAGCTATGCCAAACTTGCTAATATTTCCACTAAGCAAAAAAGTGCACTTAAAAAGCTTTAAAAATTGCTAGACAAAAGCGATGATTTGTTTAATGAGGAAGTGGATCGATCTCAAACTCTAACTTATGAGCTAAAAAGTCTTTAGTTAAAGTATGATAACCTTTAGAGTCATCATAATGCCCTCTTAGTCGATCATGAGTAGTTTCTTATGAAGTTCTTCAAAGAAAGCAAGATCTTGAAAAGCTAAGAGTGTCTCATGAGGATCTCCAAAGGGAAACCGGTTCCTTACTGGCTCAACAGATCAGTACCACTCAGGAAGAATTTGTTCCACCTTGTTTGAAATGCATCGAACGTGAAACTGCTAATTCTTCACCTGAATGTTCAAATGCTTCTATTGCTGCAAATTCTTCAACTATCCCCATGGTCACAAATTCCTCATCTGAGGATACCACAAGTATCACTGACAAAAATGCAGGGTTGAAGGAATTGTCTGTGACGAGCATGTACAAAAGTCTCAAAGGGAATCAAACCCTTTGTGATGTGCTCAAAAAGCAGATTCTGAACAGGAACCCGAGGAAAGAGGGTATTATATTTGAGAGGAAACTCAATGCTGATGGATCCTACTCGACACTTGAGCAGTACCCCAAAACTTCACGGGTTGCTGCAAAAGGACCTCCTGTAGATCCATCCACTTTATCTGGATTTACTTGTGAAACTTCATACTCCTTTGTTGAATCACTTGACTCCAACTACAAATTCTTCAAAAATCAGAAAGGTTAAGTATTTGCTAGATTTGTTGGAACTAACAGCAGGAACGGTTCACCTATGAAGAAAATCTCGGTTCCCAAGAGCTGCTGCAAAAGATCTTCAAGTGAATGTCCTCACGACACCACCCTTGAAGAAATGGAACCCTAGATCAAATTCCTCATATGGACCAAAGTCTTCACTTGGACCAAATTCCTCAAATGGTCAAAAGTATCATTCTCCTGCTGATGTTGTTGTTTTGCAGGGAAAATCTAAGAGTTCTGAATATGTGCATTATTCTTCAAATCATTATGTTCATAAATCCTCGAAGAATTTATATGCTTATTCATATGAGGACTCTAACCCTCGTCCTGTGAAACGAAGCGCACTAGCTTCAATGCCTCCCTTCTCATATGGTGCTCGCAGAATGATGAACTCTTTGCCACCCCTCCAGATGTGGGTGGTGAAGAAATTGAACTAATCTCTTATGCAGGGTCAGGTGTCCAGATGAACTTGAACGTCTAATGAATTTATGGGAGACCTGAGTAAATGCTTGAAAGGATGCAAGCTAATCATGTTTAAATGAATTCCTCATTTCTCACATCGTCACACTGCTTTACTTACTATGTTGTGTGATGAAATTCTGCCTGATGAATTTGATGGCATATTCCTCACTCTGAAGCATATGAGTTCGTAAGTTGAACTAATTGATGTGCAGGATGAACCTCCAAAATCTACTGAGTGGGTCCTCAACACTGGATGCACCAACCACATGACTGGCGACAAGAATCTACTGATGAATTTGCCACTTGCCCCATCTCATCTGAAGCATATCACCTACACTGACAAAGGAAAAAAACAAGGAATTGGGACTAGGTAAGGTTGCAATCTCAAAGGACCGACACATGGATAAGGCGATGCTTGTCGAATCCCTCGGGTTCAACCTCATGTTTGTCTCAATGCTTTGTGATCTTGATATGGTTGTCATCTTTGGAAAATATCATTGTGTTGTCATCATGGAATATTACCATTCCAAAGTCATCGTAGGCTTTATGAGAGGAGGCTTGTATATTGTTGATTTCTCTACAGGTCCTCAGCCTGCCACGTGCCTACTTGCAAAGTCCTCAGAAGGCTGTCTGTGGCATCGACAACTTGGACACGCTGGTATGAGGAACTTGCACACGCTCGTGAAGAAAAAGCACATCATTGGCATTGAAGGTGTCAAATTCCTCAAGGACCACCTATGTGGTGCATGTGAGTGTGGGAAGATGACCAGATCCAAGCATCCCTCGAACACAATCATCAAAATGACTCGACCTTCTGAATTACTTCACAAGGACCTGTTTGGCTCCACTCATTATTCCACACTAACAAATTCTTCAAGTTTGTATGGCTTTGTCATTGTTGATGATTACTCTCGTTACACTTGGGTACATATTATTCTGTACAGGTCTGAAGTGCAGGATGTCCTCAGATGGTTTGCTTGAAGGGCCTCAACAAACTTCAACGTCAAGATCAAGCATATCATGAGTGATAATGGGACTGAGTTCAATAAAACAAATCTTGATGAATATCTTGATGAACTTGGTATTACTCATGAGCTAAATGCCCCCATATACTCCTCAGCAGAACGGCATCATGGAGCCCGAGAACAGGACTCTTGTTGAGATGGCTCTTACCATGCTTGATGAATACAAGACTCCTCGTCACTTCTGTCCTGAGGCAATTGATACAGCTTGCCACATCATCAACACGGTATATCTTCACAAATTCTTCAAGAAGACCTCATATGAACTACGACTGGGAAGAAACCCAATGTAAGTTATCTCAAAGTCTTCGGTGCAAAATGATAGATTAGAGATCCTCACCATAGTTCTAAATTTGCACCTAAAGCACATGAAGGTTTTATGCTTGGTTACAGAAAGGACTCGCACACCTAAAGAGTCTTCAACACCTACCATCAAAAGGTTGCTGAAACTGTAGATGTGTGGTTCAATGAAACAGACGGCTCGCAAAGAGAGCACCTGCCTTTTGTGCTAGATGAAGAGTTTCCCGAGGAAACCATTAAGTTGACGGCTACTGAAGATGTCATACCCACTGAAGAACCTTAACCTACCGAGGAAGTCATTCCATCCAATGAAGACATTCATGCTGATAGACCTGAAGAAAATGGTGTTGAAGTAAATCCTCAGCCACGTCAACCTGCTCATCCAAGCGTTGCAAATGAAGTGCATATTGACAAAATCATCGACGACATCAATGCACCAGGTCCCCTCACTCCCTCAAGAGATTCACATTTGACTAACTTTTGTGAGAACTTTGCTTTTGTCTCTATCATAGAGCCCACAAAAGTTGATGAAGCATTCAAGGAGCCTGAGTGTATTCAAGCTATGCAAGAGGAATTGCATCAATTCAAGCTAAACAATGTGTAGGAACTTTTCAAGCAGCCAGATACTCGCAAGCACAATATCATAGGTACCAAGAGGATCTACCGCAACAAGCAAGATGAAAATGCCTTGTGGTAAGGAATAAGGCTCATCTTGTAGCTCAAGGCTACACAAAGCTTGAAGGAATTGACTTCGATGAAACTTTTGCACCTATTGCTAGACTTGAAGCTATTCTCATATTGCTTACTTATGATAACCATCATGATATCATATTATCCTAAATGAATGTGAAACGTGCATTCTGCAAGGCTACGCTTGAGGAAGAAGTATATGTTGCTCAACCCCCAGGTTTTGAAGACCCTAAGCATCATGACAAAGTCTTCAGACTCAACAAGGCCCTCTATGGCCTCAAGAAGGCCCCTCGGGCGTGTGATGAATTTTCCTATATGATGAGTGAAGAATATCAAATGTCTATCATGGGAGAGTTGAAATTCTTCTTAGGTCTTCAAATTCGTCAACAAGACAATGGCATCCTCATCTCTCAAGAGAAATACCTCAAGGATGTTCTGAGGAAATTCGACATGCAAGATTGCGAAGGCGTCAAAACTTGAATGCCTTCAAAAGGCCACCTCTGCATTGATGAAAATGGTAAAGATTTCGATCAAAAGGTATATCGCTCCATGATTGGCTCTTTATTGTATCTATGTGCATCTAGGCCTGATATTGTGCTAAGTGTTTGCATGTGTGCCCGATTCCAAGCAACACCGAAGGAATCATCCCATAAGATTGTGAAACATATTCTTTGATACTTAGCTTACACACCAACGCTTGGATTATGGTATCCCAAGTGCTCAAATCTTCACCTCGCCGGATACTCAGATGCTGACTATGCTAGAGATCGTGTGGACCGCAAGTCAACCTCAGGCACATATCATTTCCTCAGACGATCATTAGTCTATTGGTCATAGAAGAAGCAAAATTGCGCGTCACTATCTACTGCTGAAGCTGAGTACATTTCTATTGGTTCATGTAACGCTTAGTTGTTGTGGATGAAGCAAACCCTCAAGGACTATGGCATCAAGGTGAAGAATGTGCCTCTCTACTGCGACAAAGAGAGCGCTATCAAGATTGCTTACAACCCAGTTCAACACTCCAAGACCAAGCACATCCAGATTCGTCATCATTTTCTTCGAGATCATGTACTCAAGGGCGACATCTCCATCGACCACATCCGCATTGAAGAACAACTAGCTGATATCTTCACAAAGCCCTTGGATGAAAAGAGATTTTGCAAGTTGTGGCGTGAGCTAAATATCTTAGAATCTTCGAATGTTATTTGAAAAGACACACATCCAAACACTTATGCAAAATTGATGACTTAGATGTGCAACACATGAAGTACCATTTTTCTTCAATCCATGAAGAAAAACCCACTAAGTGTGAAGAAATTAATGAAGAATTTGATTCTCATAACCCTACGACAATTATACGTGGTGTCTGAAATCATCATTCTTATACAGTGGGTAACGCCACCAACCATAGTTCAAATTCTTCAAAATTGAGTTTTTCATCATTTTGCAAATTCTTCAATTTTTCAAATTCCTCAAGTTTGCAAAATCCTCAAATATTCAAATTCTTCAAACTATGAAACTGATGTTCTTCATTGACTATATATTTGAGTTTTCAATGTCCTCAACAGCATTCACTTATTGATAATTCTTCAAGTTGATTTTAATCTAAGTGAATGTGATCGGACCCGTTCCCCCTGTATGCTAAACTCAACCCAATCTGTTCACAAATTCTTGATATGTGTTCAACTTTCAAACTCGTTTGAAGTCTTCACTGTGTCCTTAACAGGTGAAGAATTTGCGAACGAAAACTTTAAAGTTTTTACTATCAAAATTTTCGGCGCATCTCGCTCAAACCGTTCCATTTCGCACAACTGGATAACTCATGAGCCCCCACAATCTCCACTACTCAAAACATGGGTGACACAGGTCGCGTGGAGAGCAAGGGTCAGGGGCAATCTCGTCCAATATCTTCAGGCCGATTCGTTTTCACCTCCACTATAAATACCCCTTCCCTTTCAGTGTGCTCGAGTTAATCCTCACTCCCACTCTCTCCCGAGCTCAAACCTAGCGCCGCCACTAAAATCATCGCCACGGGAGAGGAAGAGCTTCACTGCCTCGACCTCGCCATCGCTGTACTCGCATCGGCCACGGAAATCTTCACTCCGCTGCCACTGTAGTTGTCTCCCTCAGCCAAGCTAGGGTGTGGGAGATTTGGACGGACGAACTTCCCCGATTTCATCTCACTATTCATTGTGTTCTTCATTAGGGTAAATAAAATCCAATTTTGCTACTCTTGATTGATCTTCATGTTTTCCACAAAATCCTCAAAGTTGTTTATTCTTCAAGAATCATATTCTAAAGTACCTTACATGTTCATTCCCTTGATGTTTTTCCTAAGTTAATGATTTTCTTCAAGATTCCTCAATTGTGTGGATCCTCAAAATTTGCACAACTCTGGAACCTCAGACAAGAACACTTAGTGAAATTCCTCAAGACACCTATCGTCAAAATCCTCACTTGATGTCTTTTGAAAATTTCTGAGAACACATATTACATCTTCAAATTCCTCGCACCTATACTCTGTTCACAGGTACAAAATGTCTGATGGTGAATCACTAGGTTCTCATCAACTTAACTCATTTGCAGCATTTCTTGAGGAAAAAATGTAAACATCTTTAGAATCTTCAAGAGTTCAAAGTCATCAAGTAAAGAAAATGGCAGATGGTAAAAGACCTCAGAAGGATGGAAAGAAGGCTGAACAGAACACTGCTTTTGAAATACATGAACCTATGTATGTAGGTTATTGTACACCTGATGAGGCCATTCATGGCAAAGAGACAAAAGAAGAGAGGAAAATCAGAATTCAGAGGATTGAACGGACGTGGTTGAAGGAATGGAGAGACTATCGCTATGTCACTCCTAAGTACATGAAACAATTTGCACTCAAACCCCCTTGCAGAAGGGCTCCTCCTGCTGATGATCAAGAGGTTGGTCCCACAAGTGTTTCTCGTGGTGAGGACTTCCCCGCTAAATGGGCAAAGCATCAACAAAAACTTCAGAAAAGTGCCAAAGCTGCAGTGAAGCAATTTAATGAAGACTTGTTGTTGTTGCCTCTGCCGGAGCCTCTGCTAGTGCTCCGAAGAAATCAATTCCAAAGAAGTCTGTAGTGAAGACAAAATCCTCAACTTCAAAGTCCTCACTACAGAATCCTCAGGCAAATTCTTCAAAGGCCACTACAATGCCTTCAGTAGCTGCACAATCATCAGTTGTTGCCACAACGTCCTCAACACTTGTACATCTTGCAACATGTAGGAGGACTACATGCTTTTCAATTGCTTCAGGGGTCTCTTCAAGTTCCTCTGCCCAAGCACAGTCCTCAACTAGTCCTTCTTTGCTGAAGATGAAAGCTACTACTGGACGAGGCACTCGACCAAGTCCTCAACCGAAGAAGGTGGTGTTCAAAGTACCATCAAATTCTTCAGATGATGAAGCTGATGATGAGGAACTTGAGGCAATTATCAGAAACAAGCAAGAAAGAGTGGCACTAGCAAAGGGCACTCAAATTCTTCTATGGCTGGATCCAAAAATGGTGTTGAACTTCATTGATATCTGGCACAAGGATCCCAACACTCCAATTGATGACTTGAAGCTGCCTCCTGGTCCAGATCATGTCCTCACTGCCTTCATTGCTGAAGAAAAATGGAAGTATGAGAAGGCCAGACAAACCAAGAAAGCTCAGTACAAGAAGAAGCACTTCTTGAAGAACGATGTTCTGAAGCTTTCTACAGAACAACTTGTAACCATGCAATCTGAGATCAAAGACCTCAATGATGAATTCAATCGATACCATGCTCATTGGCAAGGTGCCAAGGTATGGTTCGTCAAAGTGGCTGACAAAGCTATCAAGGACCACAACAAGAGGGTTGCATCTCGATCGCAACCGCAAATTCCTCAAGCTGAAGAATCTGCTCAACCTGCTAAAGAAACTACAAACGCAGCTGAAGAAATTCAGGCTGCTGAAGAACCTGTCAGGGCAACCTCCATTGTTGTGCTTGAAGAAACTACCATGCCAGCAGAAGCTTTTGCTGCGCCTAGTGAAATGAGACCACAAGGACGACTGCATCAGTCATACCTGAAGAAACTGCACCTCCTTCACCTCTGCAAAAACTGCAAAAACCTCAAGGGTGAAGAATATCAACCTTCCTTCAGCATCAGAAGTGAAGAAGACAAAGGCTACACAAAAGAGAAAGACATCAACTTCAGATTTCTCAGCAGTGAAGAAATTAAAGACACTGACAAGTTCTTCAACTGAGCCGATTGATGCAACTCCCATTACCTCTGTGCCAGCCTATGAATTGGTGTCATTTGGTGTTGACTATGTCATCCCAAATGATGAACAAGAAGAAATGGATCATTTTTCTGCTTCCTTAGAGAAGATTGATGAAGAAATTGAAGTGGAATCAAATGCTTAAACTCCACTGGTATCATCACCCCAGCCTCAGTTAACCGCTGAAGAGGTCGGCATTGAAGAAATGGACAAGGATGTGGACATTGGGAACACAACTCCACTTATCAATGATGAATATTGGGAAGTTGCACACCCAAATTCTCCAATGACCACTCCTCTGTCACAAATTCCTCAGACACCAGTCCATCCTGAAGAAATTCATACAAGATCTGATGACTTGGCCGCACCTGTCACTTCAATCCCTAAGGATATTCCAGTTGTATCAGCTGAAGAAATTGCTGCTCCTACTACAACTGAGGAAACTGCTATTCAAATTCCTCAGTCTGAAGAAGTTCCTCCAATTCCCAAGGAAATTGTGGGCCGCTTCAAGCCAAACCTTCAGTCGAAGCCTAAGATGCCATTCAAAGACTCAAAGCGCCCCAAATTCATCAAGACCAATTTCTTCAACAAGCACATATTCTTCACAGGGCCAAACCCATATGATTCAGCAAGGGCTGGTCATACTAGATTCTGGACACCCACACAGATGAATTACTATGCATCAGTGTTGTTTGACACGGAGAAAGTCTTCGAGAACCAACAAATTGCTCATGTGGATATGGAAACTATCGCATATTTCACCCCGGTGCTCACAGTTCTTCACGATGCTGGAATTCTTCCACTCTGCGTGGACATATGTGATTGGAATGAAGAGCTATTCTTCATTTCTATGCCACCTTGCACATCACAGGTGATGCTTCCGATGTCAATTCTTGGGTTCTGTACTAGATGACAGGATCAACTCGCTACACCGTCACAGCCTCAGAATTGCTTCGAGCTGTGCCAATCCTAATCCCCTCAGAAGGAGCAAGATGCCTGTTTGATGAACTTGCACTTCCCAATCACATGATGCAAGTGCTTATGAAGTCTTTGACTCCTGGAAAATCTCAAAGGACTACCTTCCTTGTGAAGGATTTGCTTTATGTGCCCAGGACAGTCTATCGCATTCTGACCAAAACTCTCAATCCTCAGAAGCATCACAACTTTGAAGAAGAAGAAGTGGAGGGAATCATGAAGAACATGATATTCAACATCATTCATGGGATTCCCATCAAATACATGATTTCTTCTTGAGGACTTTGGCAAATGCAGCTTCAGCCCCATTTGAATTGAAGCCTTATGCTCTCTGGATCATAAAATTCATCAGATCAAGGTCTTGACTTCCCTTCAAGACTAATTTTCAGAATCACTTCGGCTTTCTGCCTCCTATTGAAGTCCTCAATCACACACTTACTTTAGTAGAAGGAAAAGGCAAGGCAGTCATTGATAAAGGTACTCGTCCATTGGATGACCAGTTTCGCAAACCTGCATCTTATTCCACCAATGATGACACTGCTACCCAAGACTCAGTTGCAAAAGCCTCAGCACAAAAGCCTCGAGAGTCTACCCCACGTGTGATGACTGATCGTGAGCTTCTTATAAGTATTCATCAGAAGGTTGATCGCAATCACAAGTGGGTAAAACGTTAGTTTGTTTCACTTCTTCGAGACACGACTATCACACACAACACTGTGAGAAAGAACCAATACTACCTCCATGAAGTCTTCAACCGCACTTGGGCCATTCTATCTCACCTCAAGACTCCTAAAGAACTCAAGGAGATGAACCTTGAGAAGAACCTTGACTGGGCTCATCCTTATCTGAAGAAATTCAAGAAAGTTCAAGTTCCTCGGCTAGTTATAAGCTCATATTCTTCATTGTGCAAGGCGGATGAAGCGGAGGATATTGATGACACTGCGGCGGGCCCTGCATCGAAAAACGACCCCGATAACGCTGGCGTTCCTCCATCACCTTCAAGATGAAATTCTTCAAGGGGCGTTAGCCCTCAGTTTTCGTCCCTTTTGGTCTTTGATGACAAAGGGGGAGAAAATTTGAGTTAGTCTTCAAGCGGGTCTCTATATATGGACTGTTTGTTTAAGTTACAACTCTCGCTCTTCTGAAGCTTTTCTTGGTTGAGTTGTAAACTTAAGTCCGATGGTGGTCTGACTCTTTTGAACTGCTTTCCGCATGCTTATTTCCTCAAGTACCTTAATGCATACATGTTGAATTTTGCCAGACGCCATTTTCATCATGCATTTCAAATTCTTCATATCATATGTTAAATGTGTGTATGAATTACAAGATATAGGGGGGTTCTCCATGTTTTTAACCTGCCATGTGCATTTGTAGTCCAAAGAAAATTCCTCAAATATGCACATCTTCAAGGGGAGTTCTTCTATATCTTGCAATCTAATTCCTCAAACTCAGTACTTACACTTCATACTTTTATCCCCGTTGAAAACTTAACATATTTTTCATCAATCACCAAAAAGGGGGAGATTGTAAGTGCATCTAGTGCCCCTTAGTGATTTTAGTGTATTGAAGACTTATAGGTTAAGAGACTGATGTGTTTGTGAGTGTACACAGGCTCTATAAGTCGTTGAGGAGTTTGATATATTCGGAGATTATCAACCCCTAAAAATTTATGTCTTTAGCTGAAAACTTTGGCGAAGAGTTTGTTGAAGACTTTGGTGTTCCCTGAAGACTTTGAAAATGAAGAAGTTGGTGTCACCTTGAAGATATGAACGAGGACTATGAATCGTGAAGACTTTGGTTTTCGTGGTTTCATTTCCTTTCTTTGAGACATAGGAAACACCATACTCTTAAAGGGGGCAAAGGTAATACTAAAGAAAATTTCCAACTGATGCTCAACTAAAAGCCTCAACCTATCCAATCCTTCGAGTGAAGCCTTTGGAAATCTCTTACAGTTTAGTCAAGTTCTTTAGTGACACAGACAAAGTTCTTCTTGTCTTTGAGGAAATTGGTCTGACTGAGGAGTTAGGATTTCGCCAGTGCAAATTTCCTACAAGTGAGGAATATGATAAGCCTGAGGACTTTCATAGTTCGAAATTCCGACCGTTGTTGTGCCTTGCGCCAGCTGTCCCCAATCATCTTATCCACATAACGTTCATATCATTGGGGTCACTTATGTCTTATCATGTCAGGTTGCACCCTGGCTATAAATAGCCACCCCCACAACCACTAGTTGGTTGGCTGCTCCAAGAGAGAACTGACACTTGCCATTTGAGAGCAACCCATCCTCTAAGGACTTTGAGAGAAAATCATCAGTGAGGAAAAACCCAAATCCAAACCACCAAACCCAAAGTGATTGAGCATCATTGAAGAGATTGTTCCTATGTGGAACCGATGCTTGTTACCTTTGAAGACTGTGTATCTTCCAGATGGTTAGGCGTCATGGTCTAGTGCATTCTGTAGTCCATTGGGGATCTGAAAGCACAACATGCTCCCTTGGTGGTTTTGATAATTCATGACAACATACATTGTCTCTTCGAATAAGACCTCTATCTAGTGTATTTCAGATAATAGTCCATGGAGTGTTCGGTTGGCAAAAGAATTGTGGAGATTGTGGGATTACCCCAAGATGCAAGGAAATAGGTTGGCCAAGCTTCAAGCAAGAGGACTCTACATTTTACATTTGTGATAAATCACTTTGAGTCCATAGGAAAGCCAATACTATTAAAAGGGGGTAAGGTTTCGTTGGTGAACAAAATGCTCATACGTGCACAAGTGATAGGCACCAAAAACATCCACAAGCTCTCCCACCAAAGTATGTCTATAGCCAAACATTCAAAATCGGTGCAACCAACATTCCTATCCCGGTGCCACCTATTCCAAAACCTAGACAGACTCAGCCAGACCCTAGCGACTTCGGTGCAACCGATTCCATACCGGTGCCACCAAGTTTAGGTTGCCAACTTTCTATTACGCAAAGTTCACATTTTTGATACCACCAAGAGTGTTGGATCAACATCACCAAGATTGCAAATCTAACCATTGGTGACCTTATCAGTGCAACCGAGTTTCATATATTGGTCTC
Organism: Hordeum marinum; assembly: GCA_022496015.1. Taxonomy (NCBI): domain Eukaryota; kingdom Viridiplantae; phylum Streptophyta; class Magnoliopsida; order Poales; family Poaceae; genus Hordeum; species Hordeum marinum. The sequence goes on along the minus strand of CM039676.1, from coordinate 127,669,324 downwards.
ACTAAGATTCAAAAGTTGCCACCTTTTGGCCACTTCGATACCACCGAGATTAACACATCGGTGCCACCGAGTTGGTCATTTTGTGTGTAATGGTTGAATTTTTGGGGATGACTATATATACCCCTCCACCACCACCTACTCGAATGAGAAGCACTCAGAACTATTCCATACCTATGCTATCAGATTTTCGAAGAGAGAACCACCTACCCTTGTGTTGAGATCAAGATCTTCCACTCCAACCATATGGATCTTGATTTCTAGCCTCCCCAAGTTGCTTTCCACCAATCTCATCTCTTCTACCAAGCCAAATCTGTGAGAGTGTGATACTATGTTGAGGAGTCTATTATCTTGAAGCACAAGAGCAAGCAGTTCATCGTCATTATTGAACCTATTACCTTTTGGAGGGTGGTGCCTCCTAGATTGGTTAGGTGTCGCTTGGGAGCCTCCTACTTCATGTTGTGGAGTGAACCAAGAAGTTTGTAAGGGAAAGGAGATCGCCTACTTCGTGAAGATCTACCCATAGTGAGGCTAGTCCTTCGTGGACGGAATCCATATGGAATAGTCAAGGTTGCTACTTCGTGGACCCTTATGGGTGGAGCCCTCCATGGACTCTCGCGACCGTTACCCTCCATGGGTTGAAGACTCCATAAATGTGGACGTACGATAGCACCAACCATCGGAACCACGGGAAAAATCTTTGTGTCTCCTATTGCGTTTGATCTTCCTATCTCATCTCTTTACTTCATCTGCAGTGTATTTACTTTGCGCCGCCATATTTGTAGACATGCATGTGTAGGGCTGTTAGACATGCTAGGCTTGATAAAACTATTAAAATCTGCTGACTAATTAACTTGGGAAAAGGTTAGGTTTCAAATTCCTGCTAGTAGTCTATTCACCCCCCCCCCCTCTAGACACTCTTCTAGTGATCCTACAAGTGGTATCAGAGCTTTGGTCTCCATTGCTTCGGTTTAATCACCGAGGAGGAAGATGGATGTGTCTAGTATAGAGAGTTTGAGTTGTAGAGTGCCTATTCTTTATGGAGAGTACTATAGTCAATGGAAGAATGCCATGATTGATCTATTTGATAAATTCCATTTGACAAAATATATTGAAAAACTCTATGTGCTCCCTATTGATGAATTGCATCCCACACACGAAGAGGAAATTAACATGCTTGGTAACCTAAGAACTGTGAATCTTATTGTTAGAGGTTTACCAAGATTCGTGCTTTCTCAATTGAAGAACTTTGCGTGTGCCTATACCTTGTGGACTGATTTGGAGAAACTATATCCAAATCTTTATTTTAGGAAATCTTGATGAAATTCTTCATAAAATTGTTGCTTTTCACAAAATGAAGCCTAGTGATCCAAACTTTAATAAATGCCTATTTGAGCTCCATGATCTTACGCGTGCTAAAGGAGATGTGACCACTATCAACAACATTATCTTTGAAGCCATTCGCATTCATAAACTTGAACACTATCATGAACACAATTCTAACGAATCTCTTGTTCTTTATGACGAGGATTTCCTACTTGATGATGACAATGTGGAACATGACTACTTTGGTGAACATGAGTTGTTCAACATCGAGCATGAAAAGATCATGAAGAATTTGAGTCTTATGGCAAACTTTAAGGATTACATGTCTAGAGGAAAAGAGTGGATTCTCGATAGCGGATGTACCAATCATATGACCGGAGATAGAGAGATGTTCGAAGATATCACACCAAACCATGGACCGTGAAGGTACGTAACGTTTGGAGATAACACTAAAGTTAAGGTACTTGGTCTTGGTAAGGTGGCCATATCCCATGATAGCTCCATTCAAAATGTCATGCTTGTTGAATCTCTTGGCTGCAATCTTTTTTCCGTATCTATACTTGCCGACTTTCGTTTCAATGTGTTATTCATGAAAGTAGATTGCCAAGTGTTTCGTCAATATAATCATAAAATGGTCTTTACCGGTTTCTGTAGAGGTGATCTATACATTGTTGATTTCACTGAGAGATCCAAACCTCATACTTGTCTTATTGCAAAATCTTCTAAAGGGTGGCTTTGGCATAGAAGACAGGGACATGTTGGCATGCGTAATTTAGACAAGCTTATTAAAGGTGATCATATACTTGGTGTTAAATATGTTATCTTTAACAAAGATATTCTTTGTAGTGCTTGTCAAGCTGGAAAGCAAGTAGGTGGAACTCATCCCGTTAAGAATATCATGACTACAAGGAGACCACTCGAGTTACTTCACATGGATCTTTTTAGTCCTAATGCTTACAAGAGTCTCGGTGGAAATTCCTATGGTCTAGTTATAGTTGATGATTTTTCCATATTTACGTGGGTATTCTTTCTTGATGATAAGTCGCAGGTTCAAAAGATCTTCAAGAACTTCGCTCGCAAAGCGCAAAATTAGTTTGAAGTGAAGATCAAGAAGGTTCGGAGCAATAATGGATCGAATTTCAAGAAAACCCATGTGGATACCTTTCTTGACTAAGAAGGTGTCTCACATGAGTTCTCGGCTACGTACATACCTCAACAAAATGAAGAACCAGACGCTCATTTAGATGGCAAGAACGGTTCTTGACGAATACTAGACGCCGAGAAACTTTTGGGTAGAAGCCACTGAAATAGCATGTCATGCCACAAACCGACTTTACTTGCACAAGCTTCTCGGTAAAATGGCATACGAGCTACTCACCGATAAAAAACCCCAAGTCGGATACTTTTGGGTATTTGTCTCAAAGTGCTACATTCTTGATAAGCATCGTCATACTAAATTTGCTCCTAAATCTCATGAAGGATTCCTACTTGGTTACGGATTGAACTCTCACACTTACCGTGTCTACAATAACTTCACTCGAAAAGTTGAAGAGACGGTAGATGTGAAGTTTGATGAATCTAATGGTTTGCAAGTCGAACAGTTTCCAAATGATATAGGTGATAAGGACCCTTCGGAAGCTATTCTAGATCTACCAATCGACAAGATTCGTCCCATGGAGGTGAAGGAAAGTACTTCATCAACTCAAGTGGAAGCCCCTACTTCACGTCAAGGTGAACCTCAACACGACATAGAGGCATCCACAAGTGGTACACGACGAGATGATGAAGAGGAGGAAGTGCATCATGAAGATCCACCACAACCAACTTCACCACCACCTCAAGGGAACGATAGCTTCAACAACAATGAAGATGAAGGAGATGATGATGAAGAAGAAGAAGCTCCACCATCCAACAATCAGAAGCTGGCCCGAGTTCGAGCTCAAGTGACCAAGAACCATCCCCTAAACCAAATCTTTGGTGATACACAAACATGGAGAATCACTCGCTCTAAAACCCGTCTAGCTAACTTTTGTGAGCATTATTATTTCATATCTAGCATTGAGCCTTTGAAGGTAGAATAATCTCTTGAAGATGCAGATTGGGTGAACGATATGCATGAAGAGCTTCACAACTTCGAAAGCAAGGAAGTGTGGACACTCGTGGAGAAGCCCGAAGATGGGCACAGCATTATTGGAACCAAATGGATGTTTCGGAACAAAAAAGACGAAGACGGTCAAGTCATGCGCAACAAGGCTTGCCTCATAGCCCAAGGATATACACAAGTCGAAGGTATGGACTATGGTGAGACTTATGCCCCCGTCGCTAGACTTGAAACTATTCGTATTCTTCTTGATTATGCTAATCACCATGATATCACGCTTTACCAAATGGATATCGAAAGTGCATTTTTAAACGGTGAAATTGAAGAAGAGGTTTTTGTTAATCAACCACCTAGTTTTGTGAATCCTAAGAAACCTAATCATGTTTACAAGCTTCATAAATCTCTTTATGGTCTTAAGCAAGCCCCTCGTGCTTGGTATCAATGTTTAACGAAGTTTCTCATTGAAAAAGGTTTTGAAATTGGTAAAATTGATGCAACCTTGTTCACTAAGAGAGTTAATGGTGAATTATTTGTGTGCAAAATCTATGTGGATGATATTATCTTTGGTTCCACTAACCCTCAATTTAGTGAAAGATTTGGAAGGTTGATGTCCGAGAAGTATGAGATGTCTATGATGTGTGAGTTGAAATTCTTTCTTGGTTTGCAAATCAAGCAATCAAGACAAGGAACTTTCATCTCGCAAACTAAGTATACCAAGGAATTGATCAAGAAGTTTAACATGCAGGAGTGCAAAGGTGTGAAAACTCCCATGCCCACTAGTGGACATGTTGATTTTACTAGGGAGGATGAACCAGTTGATAGAAAGGTTTATCGAGCTATGATTGGTTCATTGCTATATCTATGTGCATCTCATCCCGATATTATGCTTAGTGTTTGCATGTGTGCTAGATATCAAGCTGCACCAAAAGAGTGTCATCTTTTGGCTGTGAAACGTATTGTGAGATACTTGGTACAAACACCAAACTTTGGCATTTGGTATCCCAAGGGATCTTCTTTTAATCTTGTTGGCTATTCCGATTTGTACTATGCCGGTGACAAGGTTGATAGAAAGTCCACCTCGGGTACTTGTCAATTTTTGGGTAGATCTCTTGTGTCTTGGTCCTCCAAGAAACAAAACTCAGTATCTCTATCTACTGCCAAAGCTGAGTATATTGCTGCTGGATCTTGTTGTGCGCAATTACTCTAGATGACAAAAACGCTTAAGGATTATGGAATTTATGTTTAAAATGTTCCATTACTTTGTTACAATGAAAGTGCTATTAAAATTGGTCATAATCATGTGCAACATTCTCGAACTAAGCATATTCAAGTTCAACATCATTTCATTCGTGATCATTTTGCCAAAGGAGATATTAATCTTAAGCATGTTCGCACTAACAAGCAATTAGTCGATATCTTTACCAAGCCACTTGATGTAAAACATTTTGTCACTTGAGGAGTGAGTTGAACATCATTGATGCTTCAAAGTTGAGCTAGACTCACTCAGTTGCAAGCAAGGGCATGAGCTTTCTTGTTATTTCCATGTTCCCGTAACTCGTTATCATATGCCATGGAATTCTATCTCCCTTGTATTGCATCTAACCTTTTGTAGGTACTTGGAAGAACTTCATTCCACAAGATTGCCATCAACACCAATTATAATCAATCTTGTCATTACCAAGTATCCACAAACCCTCTTGATGATGGAAGGAAGAAGAAAACAAAAACATATCCTTGACATATACTTGATCTTAGTTGCAAATTCTTAAGTGGTATCATGTCAATTGTATATATCCATTGTTCTTCCTTGCATGACTAACCTTTGTAGGTGACTAGTGTACTAGAACGAGAAGGATTGCTCCCAATTCAAGATGATCTTCATCAACCTCGAGCATCCTTAACAAGTTCACCTACGAGCAATGTCATTAACATCACTCAAAGGTATGTACTCATATCCTTGAAAAGTCTTTACTCTATGTGCAGACATTAAAATGCTTAATCGAAAAATGGTAACCCTATTTTGAGCTCAACGTAGAGTATGACCTATGATCAAGTATTCTTGCTTGGCTCCTAAGTCAATATACTCTAATATAGGTGACCTAGTCACCGCCCATCATCTAGTTGAGAATCTTGTGTGGTATGCTCTCTATTTGCATGATCTCTCGTAACAACTCAACTCTTATCTATTTGATGTCCTTTGTAAAAAATTCGCATTCTCTTTTTGAAACTATTTCCTTTGTCTCTGTGAAAACAGAAATGTGGTCTCTCATTTGGAGCCACCGATATAAATAACTCGGTTCTACCAAAATTGCAGACGAGCTGCACTACACAATCTCGGTACCATCGATTTATTTATCCCGGAGTCACCAATTTTCCTTCTTTTCTAAATCTGTGTTTCTTAAATGTTTTTTAATTAGTTTCTATTCTTGTTATGTTCTTGTTCTTTCGTTGACCCCTTTATTTAAAAAAAAGGAGAGAGAATAACAAGCTAGTCTTAGGAGGAGAAATTCTTTATTCAAGGATCCCTAGCTCCAAGGAGAAGAAGACTAAAATTTGCCAAAGGGAGAGAAGTTACATTCAATGATTCCCTTAGTTCTTTTCTATGAACCCTACTTTCAATGACCCTTGTTCTCGAGGATCCCTTCCTTGTCAATGATCTCTATAACTACTCCTACGTTTAACCTTTTTGGTAATTTATGCCAACAGGGGAGAATATCAAGCTTCATGCTCAAGGGAGTGTTACATGCTTATGCAAAGGGGAAAATATGATTTAGGGGGAGGAAAATATCAAAGTTTATACTTATACAAGGTGAGAACAATGTAGGGGGATAAAAATATACTATGGAGAAAAAAATTGCAGACTATTTTATCTTATTTGAACGTTCACTTTAGACTTTTTCTCACCCTATCCAATCCCAATATCTACATGTTGAGATTCAGGAGGAGAGGATGAACTACCACTTTCATATCTAAGGGGAGAAAAGCTTTAAAATATTAATGCTAAATGAGGAGACATATGAATCTTAAGGATTATCATATTTTATATGTTCTCCATATCTTGTTATCCTTTGATTTCTATTGCTTTTGCTTAGTAGAATAATCTTGTGTTTCCTAACATTGTTTTCTCAAGTGTGTCTCTACCACTAGAATGCTCAAGAACCCAAGGTAAGTATATGCATCATATCTTTGATCAATATGATCTCTTGCTTCTTGCACATATTGTTTGCAAGAGTGAAGTCTTGATCGAGGATACACCCCCATTCATATACATTTGTTGCAAATAGCCAAGATACACATGAATTTTCATATCCCTTCTACTATTTGTGTGTCCATGCATTCCAAAGCAACTATCCTTTAATGGACTGCACACATTTAGGGGGAGCAAATCTAAGTCATGTGTTTCTCAAAGTCTTCATTACATCCATGCATATCTTTATTTGAAGCTTTGATTGTATGTTGTCATCAATTACCAAAAAGGGGGATATTGAAAGCACAACATGCTCCCTTGGTGGTTTTGCCAATTCATGACAACATACATTGTCTCTTGGTCTAACACCTCTATCTAGTGTATTTCAGATAATAGTCCATGGAGAGTTTGGTTGGCAAAAGGATTGTGGGGATTGTGGTATTACCCCAAGATGCAAGGAAATAGGTTGGCCAAGCTTCAGGCAAGAGGACTCTACATTTTACATTTGTGAGAAATCACTTCGAGTCCATAGGAAAGCCAATACTATTAAAAGGGGGTAAGGTTCTGTTGGTGAACAAAATGCTCATACATGCACAAGTGATAGTCACCAAAAAACTCCACAAGCTATCCCACCAAAGTCTTTCTATAGCCAAACATTCAAAATCGGTGCAACCAACATTCCTATCTCGGTGCCACCGATTCCAGAACCTAGACAGACTCAGCCAAACCCTAGCCACTTCGGTGCAACCGATTCCATATCAGTGCCACCGAGTTTAGGTTGCCAACTTTCTATTACACAAATTCACATTTTCGGTACCACCAAGAGTATTGGGGCGGCGTCACCGAGATTGGTAATCTGACTGTTGGTCACCTTATCGATGCAACCGAGTTTCATATATTGGTCTCACCGAGATTCCAAAGTTCCCACCTTTTGGCCACTTCGGTACCACCAAGATTAACACATCAGTGTCACCAAGTTGGTCATTTTGTGTGTAATGGTTGGATTTTTGGTGATGTCTATATATGCCCCTCCACCACCACCTACTTGAATGAGAAGCACTCAGAACTATTCCATACCTATCCTATCAGGTTTTTTGAGAGAGAACCACCTACCCTTGTGTTGAGATCAAGATCTTCCACTCCAAAGTTGTTTTCCACCAATCCCATCTCTTCTACCAATCCAAATCTCTTCCACCGAGTCTGACTTATTGTGTGTAATGGTTAGATTTTTGGACATGCCTATATATACCTGTCCACTACCAATCACTCGCAAGAGAATCACTCAAAACTCTTCCCCACTCATACCTACCGATTTCCTGAGAGAGAACCACCTACCCTTGTGTTGAGGTCAAGATCTTCCACTCCAACCATATGGATCTTGATTTCTAGACTCCCCAAGTTGCTTTCCACCCAATCACTCTCTTCTACCAAGCCAACTCTATGGGAGAGTGATTGTGTGTTGAGGACTCTATCATCTTGAAGCACAAGAGCAAGGAGTTCATCGTCATTACCGAGCCTATTACCTTTTGGAGGGTGGTGCGTACTAGATTGGTTAGGTGTCGCTTGGAGCCTCCTACTTCGTGTGTTGGAGTGAACCAAGAAGTTTGTAAGGGCAAGGAGATCACCTACTTCGTGAAGATCTACCCATAGTGAGGCTAGTCCTTCGTGGACGGAAGCCATATAGAATAGTCAAGGTTGCTACTTCGTGGACCCTTATGGGTGGAGCCCTTCGTGGACTCTTGCGACTGTTACCCTCTATGGGTTGAATACTACATAAACATGGACGTATGATAGCACCACCTATCGGAACCACGGGAAAAATCTTTGCATCTCCTATTGCATTTGATCTTCCTATCTCATCTCTTTACTTCATGTGCAATGTCTTTACTTTCCGCTGCCATATTTGTGGACATGCATGTGTAGGGTTGTGACTTGCTAGGCTTGCTAAAACTGTTAAAATCTGTCAACCAATTAACTTGGGAAAAGGTTAGGTTTTAAATTCCCGCTAGTAGTCTATTCACCCCCCCCTTCTAGACACTCTTCTAGTGCCCCTACAGGATCACAAAGTGACCTTGGTATAGAGCATCCAGCAGTCAATTGTGGATCGTCGGGTGACCAGTGTGAGGGTTTTGGAAGTCTACCCTGAAGACTTACCACGAGTGTTGGGCGAGGACTTTGTGACCTTATCTCAAGGAGAATACAGTAAGGATTGTGTGTCCTGGGACTATGTGTCCTCTGGTTTAAATACCAGGCAGCTCCAAACCAGATGTACGACTGTCACAGCAGTTGGAACTAGGTCATCAAACCATTATATTCATCGAGCGACCTAATTCTATTTCCTCAACCCTTCCATTTCCTCGTATACTTGTTGATGAAATTGATCTTTACCGTTTGAAGAATTTGACTGAAGACTTTCACAATTTCCTCACCTCAAATTCTTGAAGTTACCTTGTTCCTCACCTTCTTATCCTGTATCATGCTACCTGTAATCTCTACAGGTTTTATTTTGTCATGATGACTATGCTATTGCTATCTTTCTCATGCACTTGAGTACTTATTCTGCTCCTAGTTATTCATCACATTTCAAATTCCTCAAGTTGAAATTCCTCAGTGATGAATTTGTAAAAAATCGCCTATTCACCCCGTTCTAGTCGATATAATGCACTTTCATTGTTGTTGGTTCATGTTGCGCTTAGTTGTTGTGGATGAAGCAAACCCTCAAGGACTATGGCATCACGGTGAAGAATGTGCCTCTATTCTGCAAAAATTAGAGCGCTATCAAGATTACTTACAACCCGGTTCAACACTCCAAGACCAAGCACATCCAGATTCGTCATCATTTTCTTCGAGATCATGTACTCAAGGGTGACATCTCCATCGACCACATCCCCACTGAAGAACAATTGGCTGATATCTTCACTAAGCCCTTGGATTAAAAGAGATTTTGCAAGTTGCGGTGTGAGGTAAATATCTTAGAATCTTCGAATGTTCTTTGAAAAGACACACATCCTAACACTTATGCAAAATTGATGACTTAGATGTGCAACACACGAAGTAACATTTTTCTTCAATTAATGAAGAAGAACCCTCTAAGTGTGAAGAAATTAATGAAGAATTTGATTCTCAGAACCCTACGACAATTGTATGCGATGTGTGAAATCATCATTCTTATACGACGGGTCACGCCACCAACCATAGTTGAAATTCTTCAAAGTTGTGTTTTTTTGTCATTTTGCAAATTCTTCAAATTTTCAAATTCCTCAAGTTTGCAAATTCCTCAAATTTTCAAATTCTTCAAAATATGAAACCGATGTTCTTCATTGACTAGATACATATATATTTGAGTTTTCATGTCCTCAACAACATTCACTTATTGCTAATTCTTCAAGTTGAGTTTCATCTAAGTGAATGTGATCGGACCCATTCCCCCTCTATGCTAAACTCAACCAAGTCTGTTCACAAATTCTACATATGCGTTCTACTTTGAAACTCATTCAAAGTCTTCACTCTATCCTTGACAGCTGAAGAATTTGCGAACGAAAACTTTAAAATTTCACTTTCCAAATTTTGGCGCTTCCCGCTCAAACCGTTCCGGTTCCCATGACTCGATAACCCACGATCCCCCAGTATCTCCACAACTCAGAACATGGGTGACACATGTCGCGCAGAGAGCAAGGGTCAGGGGAAATCTAGTCCAAAATCTTCGGACTGGTTGGTTTTTACTGCCACTATAAATACCCCTTCCCTTCACTACGCTCGAGTTACTTCTCACTCCCATCTCTCCCAAGCTCAGACCTAGCGCCGCTGCTAAAATCATCACTGCCTGATACATCTCCAACGTATCTATAACTTATGAAGTATTCATGCCATGTTTATAATAATTTTATATGATTTTGGTATGATTTTATTAGAACTAACCTGGACTGGCACTGTTTTTAGCAGAACTACCATGGTGTCGTTTTTTGTGCAGAAATAAAAGTTCTTGGAATGGAATGAAAATTTAGTATGATTCTTTTTGGAGAAAAAGAGACCCTCGAAGGATTGGAGTTGGGCCAGAAGAGCCACGAGGAGGTCACAAGCCTTCCAGGCGCAGCCACCCCCCCTGGTCGCGCCTCGCAGGCTTGTCACCGCCTCGTGTCCCCCCTTGACGTGAGATCGACGCCAAAAATTCCTATAAATATAGAAACCTCTGAAAAGAAACCTAGATAGGGAGTTTCGCTGCTGCAAACCTCCAGAGCCACAAAAAACCAATTGGGAGCCCGTTCCGGCACCCTGCCGGAGGGGGAAACCATCACCAGAGGCCATCTTCATCATCCCGGCGGCCTCCATGACGAGTAGGGAGTAATTCACCCTCAGGGCTGAGGGTATGTACCAGTAGCTATGTGTTTGATCTTTCTCTCTCTCTCACGTGTTCTTGAGATGGCACGATCTTGATGTATCGTGAGCTTTATTGATATAGATGAATCATATGGAGTTTTCCCCTCTCTATCTTGTTGTGATGAATTGACTTTTCCCTTTGAAGTTTTCTTATTGGATTGAGTCTCTAAGGATTTGATTACACTTCATGTATGTCTTGCGATGCGATATCCGTGTGACAATGGGATGTTCTATTGATCCACTTGATGTATGTTTTTGTGATCAACTTGCGGGTTCCTTGACCTTGGGAATCTATGCATAGGGGTTGGCACACGTTTTTGTCTTGACTTTCCGGTAGAAACTTTGGGGAACTCTTTGAAGTTCTTTGTGTTAGATTGAACATGATAAATCTGAAATTATGTGATGCATATCGTATAATCAAGCCCCTGGGTACTTGTGGTGACATTGGAGTTTTGGTTGATGTGTGTCTTAAGGTGTTATTTTTGTACGAACTCTAGGGTTGTTCGTGACACTTATAGGGATAGCTCATAAGATTGATCAGAAAAGATAACTTTGAGGTGGTTTCGTCACCTACAATAATTTCTTCGTTAGTTCTCCGCTATTTGTGACTTTGGAGTGAACTCTTTGTCGCACGAGAGGTATTCACATATGATTCAACTATGTCATTATTGTTGACAGAAATTGCACTAGTGAAAGTATGAACCCTAGGCCTTGTTTCTAAGCATTGCAATACAGTTTGTGGTCACTTTTATCGTTAGTTACCTTGCTGTTTTTATATTTTCAGATTACAAAAACCTATATCTACCATACATATTGCACTTGTATCACCATCTCTTCGCTGAACTAGTGCACCTATACAATTTACCATTGTATTGTGTGTGTTGGGGACACAAGAGATTTCTTGTATTTGATTGCAGGGTTGTTTGAGAGAGACCATCTTCATCCTACACCTCCCACGAATTGATAAATCTTAGGTCATCCACTTGAGGGAAAATTGCCACTATCCTACAAAACTCTACGCTTGGAGGCCCAATACGAGTCTACAAGAAGAAGGTTGCATAGTTGACATCAAGCTCTTTTCTGGCGCCGTTGTCGGGGAGGTGAGTGCTTGAAGGTATATCTTTAGATCTTGCAATTGAATCTTTTAGTTTCTTGTTTTATCACTAGTTTGGTTTTATAATACAAAACTACAAAAACATGGAATTGAGGTTGCCTCATATGCTTCATCTTTTTAATGTCTTTCGTGAAAATGATGGAAAGGAAAATTGTGCTCAAGTGTTAGAAGAAGAAGTTATTAAAATGTTTGGCACTAAATATTTGAGTGATGAGCATGATTTCAATGTTGTTAGTATGAATTCTCTGAATATTCATGATGCTAATGATATGCAGAGCCATAAGCTTGGGGATGCTATGTTTGATGAAGATGATATTTTTGTCCCCCAAGTTTTGATGAGCAAAACTATTATGATGATAGCATGCTAAAAGCACATTTGCTCCCTTGGTGGTTTTGGTAATTAATAAGAACATATATGTCATTGAACTAATGTTTCCACTAAGAATGTTTTAGGAGAAGTTCAATGATGGGTAGGAAAAAGGATTGTGGAATACCCCAAGATGCAAGGATTAGCATTGGCCAAGCTTCAATCAAAGGACTCTACAATTTACATTTGTGAGAAATCACTTTCAGTCCATAGGAAAGCCAATACTATTAAAAGGGGGTAAGGTTTTGTTGGTGAAGAAAATGCTCATACGTGCACAAGTGATAGTCACCACATACACCCACAAGCCCTTCCACAAAAGTTTGTCCAAAGCCAAATACTCAAAATTGGTACAACCAACATTCTACACTCGGTGCCACCGATTCCAAACCCTAGAGAGGCTCAGCCAAACCCTAGCTTTTTGGTGCAACCAATTCTGCATTCGGTGCCACCGAGTTAGGCTGCCAACTTTCTATTACGCAAGTTCACAGTTTTGGTCCCTTCGAGATTGTTGGATCGATGTCACCGAGATTGGACATTCTGACTGTTGGTCACCTTATCGGTCAACTGGCATTCCTATATCAGTCTCACCAAGATTCAAAAGTTGCTAACTTTAAGTCACTTCGGTACAACCGAGATTCACACATCGGTTCCACCGAGTTTGACTTATTGTGTGTAACGGTTGGATTTTTGGAGATGCCTATATATACCCCTCCACCACCACTCACTCGCAAGAGAAGCACTTAGAACTGTTCCCCACTCATACCTATTGATTTTCTCAGAGAGAACCATCTACCCTTGTGTTGAGGTCAAGATATTCCACTCCAACCATATGGATCTTGATTTCTAGCCTCCCCAAGTTGCTTTACACCCAATCAATCTCTTCTACCAAGCCAAATATGTGAGACAGTGATTGTGTGTTGAGGAGTCTATCATCTTTAAGCACAAGAGCAAGGAGTTCATCGCATTACCGAGCCTATTACCTTTTGGAGGGTGGTGCCTCATAGATTGGTTAGGTGTCGCTTGGGAGCCTCCTACTTCGTGTTGTGGAGTTAACCAAGAAGTTTCTAAGGGCAAGGAGATCGCCTACTTCATGAAGATCTACCCTGAGTAAGGCTAGTCCTCCATGGACGTAGGCCGTCATGGTATAGTCAAGGTTGCTTCTTCATGGAACCCTCCGTGGGTAGAGCCCTCCGTGCACTCTCTCGACCTTTACCCTCCATGGGTTGAAGACTCCATGAACGTGAATGTACGATAGCACCACCTATCGGAACCATGGGAAAAATCATCATGTCACCAATTGTGTTTGATCTTCCTACCCTCTCTTTACTTACATGCTTGTCTTTACTTTCCACTATTATACTCTTAGACATGAATATGTAGGGTGTACATGACATACTATGAATGCTAAAATCTATGAAGAATTAAAATTGGGAAACAGTATATTTTATTTGGTCAAGTAGTCTAATCACCCCCTCTAGAACTACTTTCGATCCTACAACTGGTATCAGAGCCAGGTTTCCATTGCATTGGTCTGACAACCTAGGAGAGTATGGCTTCTAGTGAGGGAAATTATCACCTTAAAGGTCCATACTTAGATGGCACAATTTTTGCTAGTTGGAAGCATAAAATGAAAATGCATTTTCTTGGTCATAACCCCTCCATTTTGGTTGTTGTTCGTGTTGGTATGCAAGGTGAATTTTTGCGGAAGGAAGGGAATCCGATCGCGAAGAGGCTGCGAATGAATTGAAGATATTGCAACTCAATGCTCAAGCATGTGACATTCTCTTCAACTGCCTATGCCCCGAAGAATTCAACAAAATCAGCCGTCTTGAGAATGCAAAAGAGATTTGGGATACTTTGATTGATATGCATGAAGGTACAAAATCTGTGAGAGAATCCAAGTTGTATGTTCTTCAAAGTCAACTTGACAAGTTCAAGATGAAGGATGGTGAAGGAGTCGCTGAGATGTACTATAGTATAGCTCTCATCACCAATGAGATTGTTGGCTTAGGGAGCGAAGAAATGACTAAGAAATGCATCATCAAGAAGATACTTCGAGCTTTGGATGGTTGATATGACACCATTTTCACATTGATCAAAATGATGCCCAATGTCACGCCCAAGATGCGTGCCTATCCGTATTAAGACACAGGGGCCTCGCAAGGGATAGAGGCACATCTTGTCGTTCGCAAGTATAGCATCATTACATCATACATACAAGAAGAGATGAGTATATGAGTTGTCTTACACTCACCACATACTAAATTACAATTCCACACAACAGTTCAAACATCATTACAAAGACAGGCTCCGGCTACGAACGAAAACAAATGATAAAAACAAATGCAACGATACTATCTCTCTAGTCCCAAAGATCACGACCATGGTCCTCTACTCATCTGCATAAGTCACGTACATCCTGCCTCTTTCCTCATCATACTCCCACTGGAGCTGCGTCAGATCATCCCGCACGAATATGAGAGATGGAAGAAGACGAATATGAATCCCTTGAACACTTCCTTGAGTTCTCCAACTTGAGCTGAGTTGCCTCGACCTTCAAAGCCATGTTGTAGAACTGATCAAACTCATGAGGCTCTTGAATAACTAGGCCTGGCAGAAGCTCATCCTTGCGACCACTACTGAACAGATAGATCATCGCCTTGTCATCTGGAACATCTTGCTTAGCATAGTAGGCTAGATTCTAGAACTCGATGTTGTACTGATAGACAGACTTGCTTCCCTGCTTCAGGTGCCTGTACTTCTCACGCATCTCCTCGACAAAGCTTTTCGAAATGTAATGGGCCCTGAAGTCACGACGGAAATCGTCCTTGTACTGCTACCACCAATCAGCTGCCTGACCCTTGACAAGGAACGATGCAAATCTGACAAATTCCTCTGGCCTGACATTGCTGCACTCAAAATGCTTACTCATATCACGGAGCCAATCATCAGCATCAAAAGGTTGCTCACAACATGTGAAAGACTTGGGCTGGTTGGCAAGGAACTGATTGAGCGTCGCAAACTGAGGTCAATTCTGAAAATTCCCTTCCAAGCCTTGCTGACCCTGATCTCTTTCTTGCAATAGCGTAAGCAACATCTGAGTGTTCGCATTTGTTGCGGCCATCACAGCTTGCCAAGCTTCTGGAGGAGGAGGCGGTGGCGGGGTAGTGGAACATCACCCTGCTCCTCACCATGACCCGGATTGTTGCAAGTTGGTGGAGCCATCCCGGGGATGGACAAAAACATCAGCACCTCATTGATAAGATCAATTCAATAGCTGAATCAAATGCTTGAAAGAAATTGAACAATTAACATCATAGCCCTCCTACTGAAAAATTAGTAAGAATGCTTCTTCGGTTTATGATAACATCATCAGATATTAGAAGACACTTGCAATAACACAAAAGTATTGAGCCAATGTAGCTCGGAACAAATGTATATGCCCCCATACATCTGAAGAAGATGATCCTAGATAACTATGAGATTTCCCACCTAAGAACTTCCGAAAACTTTCTGGTTATGCAATCCGGTGTGGGGGATACAAGGAGGAAATATCTCACACAACTAGCAATCCTACACCCCAACTGTATCCATCCTTCAACACATAACCAGAGGCTTTCGCAAATTCGTCTAACTCGAACCCTTGAACTCACAACAATACTAAACCATGGTGGTACCCCGGAGGCCTCCCCAGTACTGGGTGACTCCGACCTTATCTCACCATGACAAGTATTGAAGTAATTCCGAACACTCTCCATTCTGAGATATCAAGGAAGCTGAATGATAACGATGTGCCAACATTCCCTGGAGCTCGACTCCCCGGAAGAAATCAAGTCAGACAGGAGGCACCAAGACAGAACCCTGTCACATCAGTATCATATAGACTCCAAAATACCCGCATGATCCTAAAAAAATTGAGCGAGAAGAGGAGTAGAATCAGAATTCCTAAGTTGAATACCTCACCAAAGCATGGAAGAGGAGTAAAAAGAATCCTACTCTCTGATATAACTAGACTCGAAATAGTTTTTACTAGACTCGACTCGGCCAAGTTCGATCAAGCAAAGGATCCTATGGTCGTATGGCTCTGAATACCAACTTGTCACGCCCAAGATGCATGCCTATCCATATTAAGGTATGGGGGGCTCGCAAGGGATAGAGGCGCATCTTGTCGTTCGCAAGTATAGCATCATTACATCATACATACAATAAGGGGTGAGTATATGAGTTGGCTTACACTCGCCACATACTAAATTACAATTCCACACAAGAGTTCAAACATCAATATGAAGACAGGGTCCGGCTACGAACAGAAACAAACGATAAAAACAGATGCAATGATACTATCTCGCTAGTCCCAAAGATCATGACCATGCTCCTCTACTCATCCGGATAAGTTACGTACATCCTGCCTCTTTCCTCGTTATACTCCCACTAGAGCTGCGGCAGATCATCCTGCATGAACTCATCTGTACATGTACCTGGATTGTTGTAGTAATCTGTGAGCCACAAGGACTCGGCAATCATGCGCCAAGGTACCAAGACTATTCAAGCTTAAAGGTTGGGATGGGGTATGTGTTTAGTTTGCAGCAGCACTAAGCATTTATGGTGGCTAAACTTACATAACATGAAGATAAATATGTGGCCTACAATGAACGATCGAATCTAGAGTGACCTCTATGAGATCCTGAACACTTACTTATGTCAATCATAACCCCACAGTGTTCTCTCTCGGATCATGTTCACAAGCAGAGACGATCACGGTTACTCACACAGTTGGTGAATTTTATTTAGAGTTTACTTGAAGTTAACTATAACCGGGTGTTAAACAAATATCCAAGTTGCCACATAACCGCGGGCACGGCTTTCCGAAAGATTTGACCCTGCAGGGGTGCTCCAACTAGTCCATCACAAACTAACCACACTCCGCAGGAATAGCCTCGACCACGGATCTCGTGATCGTCCTAGGCAACTCCAAAGGAATTCCAACACCTCGAGATAGCCCGAAGAAAGTCATATTTCCTCACGCAAGACACTCGATAAAGGTAAAACAAATCCAGCAAGACCACCCGACGTGTTTGGACCAACCCTCATGAGGAGAACGGGCCCGGGGGTTGATTATCCACGAGGTTGCAAAGCCCTATGAAAATTGTATTAAGTTATTAAGAAAATTTAGTACCAAAGTTGGGTCTTGCCAGACAAGTTTAAATCTTAACCGAATAAACAAGGGGGTCCCCATAACAACCCCGAGCATGTTAGGAGCGCAAAGTATGGAAACATAACACCGGTAACAACAAACTATGGCGGTAATGGCAGAACAAAACACCTAGCAAAAGGTGAAGCCTTCCACCAATACCAAGATATATATGTGCATTAAATTAAATAGCAGATAATATTGTGATATGCCAAACCCATGTTATCACATGGAACAACCTGCACATGTAACTAAGCACACTATAAGAGGGGCTGAGCAGCGGTACCTTAGCCAATCAAAGGTTTGCTAGGATGTGGAGGGTTAGAGGCTATCATGGCAATTAGGAGGCTGACATTCAAGTGGTAGGTAGTGCAATTGTAATGATAAGAGAGAGACACTAGCAAGCGAAAATAGTATCGGGATCCGGGTACGATCATCTTGCATGTTGGTTCTTCAGTGGAACAAGTAGCGGGATCCTCGTAGTTGTACTTGCCTGGCTCTTCATACTCAGGTTCAACATTCACGTATACCGAAAAGAAACAGCAAGAATAAACAAACAACCATGGTGCAATGCACAAGCAAGAATGATGCATGCTTATTTGAAGAGTTTTAGCATGGCAATCCTAACTAGTTATGTTTCACATGCAAAGGATTGGTTATTAATGAATCTGGACAGAACCTTATGTTAAGTTTTTTATACATGCATGAACATGGAATATATGGATGCATCATGCAAAAACGATAAAAAAGCATATGAAGAATGTAAGAAACGGAGTTATGGATCTCACGATACGCTCATGACAAGATACGAAGGCAAAACACAAGACAAGAAGGACCTGGGCTATTCCTGGGCATTCCAAGGTAGCCACTGGTTAGGCAATGAAAAACCAACCACAATAAAGCCAAAGATCAAGCAATTCCATGGAGTATAGCTCCCACAAGTCACAAAACAATAAAACAAACAATCTGCCACAAAACAGCAACATAGCAACTTTCACGGCCAATAACTTGAGCTACAGGAATCCTACAACCACAAACAAGGCATTGACTTAACCTACATGACATGCTTATCAACTTATCCAACTACACGATCTGGAAAGGAGGCACACATCAATAAGCATGAAGCTCACAAGTTGGCATAATGAAACAGAAATCTGGGACTTAGTGAAAATAACAGTTTTGTGGAATCTGAGTTAATCTGATAGCAAGTTGACAGCAGAAACTAATAGTGTTAGAGACCACCTCTTGGCATGAAAATTAACAGGATGCTAGAAGACAACATATACTTCAAAACACTAGCACTGAGCTTGAGCTAATTCACAACATATCACAAGATAGCAACCACTCTTCATGGCATAAAAATAACAGCAGATTCTCAGACTTAGAAATATTTGGCATGGTTGAAAATAGCAACATTTTAGTGGCTACTTTAGAGCATGGTTCCCACTTATTTGCAAGTTGAACATGACAAAGATAAATACCAAGGCATTCTACACATCAAGGACTACCATAATCATATTGGCACAAACATCATAACATGCATGGATTAAACATAGCAAAAATGACAAAATGGCATTATGAGATAAAATGACATTTTGACAAAATTTCTCAAAATACCAAACCAATAGCACCAATGAATTCCTAGGATTTTTCTACCACAAATTCATGTATCAAACTCATATGGTCACATGAGGCATCATGACCAAAACTACATAACAAAATCATCATCCACTCCTATAAGTGAAAACTTACCCTAAATGCTCATGTGCAAAAATGAACATGTCCAGATTTAGAAATGTAGCTATAATTGGAAAAATCTAATTATCACCACAAACATGGCACATGCTAAACTAAATAGTGTATGACAAGTGGGGCATGCCCACTTGTCACACACACACACACCCAAACCTACACACACACACTCATGGCAACACACACACACATACATGCCACAATAAAATAATAAATAAACAAGGAAATAAAAAATAAAAAAGGGGGGTTTGGGGGGAATCGAAGCCTAGACCCACTGGACTCACCCCCGAGCGCACACCACTACGCTACACGCGCACGTCTGCACAGGAGGGAGTCCTCGCTGAGATCTACTAAACACGCACGCACAGCTTGACGAAACTGAACCTGCCGCAACACGCACTGACAGAGAACGCAGGGGCGAATTCGGGCAACGTAGGGGCTCACCAGCGCGCGGACCTGCTGCTGACGCTGCGGGATCCTAAGGGAAGACACTCCCCTGCTTGTCTTGCGACGAGGGGGACGAAGGCGGAGCCCTCAAGGCTCTGCCTTGGTGGAACGGCGGCGACACGCGGCTATAGCGACCAGACCTAGTAAGCTACAGAGTGGGGACGTGGCAGCTCACCGAGGGGAGGATGACGATGGCTTGATCGCGACAAAGAGGAGGAAGAAGCGGCAAAGACGCTGGCCCAAAGCAGAGGAAGAACCGTCGCGGGAGCACCCTGTCCGTAGCCCCGGCGAGGATGAGGCCATCGAGGAGGGGAAGCCCGGCCCCTCCTAGCGATGGGAATGGACTGCAGGGATGGTCCACGGCCTCCACGACATGTCGGGCACAGCGGAGGAACACCGGAGATGCGAGGACGTCGATCAGGAGGACCGGCGATGATCTCTGAAACTCTGCTCACTCTGAATCCTTACCTGACAGAAGAAGAAGGGGGAGGGAAGATGGAGAGGAGGAGAAGAAACGCGATGGCAGCGGTGCAAGCAGAAGCGCGGAACCCTAGAGAAGGGGCACGCATGCTGAGGGGGGTTGAAAAGGCCCGAGGGAGACAGTGATGGATGGCTGACGCTCACGGCGACGCAAGCTCTCTCTGCTTTCCTCCCTGAAGCTGACGGAGACGAACGGCAAGGCAGGTCGCTGCTAGCGCTGGGCTGGCTGGGCCACACGAGGAGAAGGCCCAGCTGCTGACCTCTCTCTCCTCTCTCCGAAAATAAAAAGGCTACTAATTAAAAACAACAGCCATCTTGCAAAAACCACACATAATTATATAAAAGGTTTTTTAACAAAACACAAACACTTTTACTTACAAGATAAAAGACCCTATTTATTAAAATTATCAAGCTGATTTTTAAAGCAACTAATTTAATAGTTTTAAAATCAACAGCACCCTTGTTATTTAAAACCCTCAAATTCATATAGCTCCAAACAACAAAAGAACCACACACACAATTTTAAAACATTATAGGCTACCTCCTGAACATTTTAGAACAATTTAATTAGCAAGTTGAATCTGTTGATAAAATGCCAATGGAATAAAGAGGGAAGTTTGGGTTGTTTGAAAAAGAATAAGAGAGGGGGAAGGAGAAAGAGTGTTGCACCACCCACACTCTAACCACAACACAAAACAAGAACACTCCCACACAACAAGGTCACAAAGCACATCACAAACAAAGGCATGGCATGATGATGAATTATATGATGCATCATGCATGAATGCATGAGACAAGGCATGACAAGGAGCAAACTCATTCATTAACTCATGACAACAAGGTTCACTTAATATTACATGCCCAACAAGGTAGGGACAGCACTTGGGCCGTCACAACTCTCCCACACCACAAGAGGATCTCGACCCGAGATCTAGGAACGAAAGAACTCTGGAAATTCAGAACGGACAAGTTCCTCACGTTCCCAAGTAGCTTCTTTGTCAGAATTATGAGTACACTTCACCTTGAGGAACTTGATAGACTTGTTGTGAGTATTATGCTCAGTTTCTTCGAGAATTGCAACAGGATGCTCACGATAAGAGAGGTCTTCTTGGAGATCAATGTCGTGGAGATCAATGGTATGCTCGGGAGTCTTGAAGCACCTCCGAAACTGAGAAACATGGAAGACATCATGCACATTTGTGAAATTTGTAGGAAGCTCTAGTTGATAAGCAAGTCCACCTCTCTTGCCAACAACTTTGAAAGGACCAACAAAGCAAGGAGCTAGCTTCCCTATAATTCCAAACCGCTGAGTGCCCTTCATGGGAGAGACACTGAGGTAGACTAGATCATCCACTTGAAAGGAAACATCCCAATGTTTGTTATTATAATAAGTCTTCTATCGGGACTGAGCTGCTTTGAGGTTCTCACGAATGACACGGCACATCTCTTCTGCTTCAATGATCATGTCATTGCCCAATATTTGACGCTCACCGGTTTCAGACCACTTAAGCGGGGTATGACACTTCCTGTCATAGAGAATCTCGAAAGGGGCCTTGCCTGAGCTAGCTTGAAAGATATTGTTGTATGAGAATTTAGCGTTGTTAGTGCATCTAGTGCCCCTTAGTGATTTTGGTGTATTGAAGACTTATAGGTTAAGGCACTAATGAGTTTGTGAGTGTACATAGGCTCTATAAGTCGATGAGGAGTTTGATATATTCGGAGATTATCGACCCCTAAAAATGTATGTCTTCAAGTGAAGACTTTGCTGAAGACTTTCTGAAGACTTTGGTGAAGACTTTGTGAAGACTTTGAAAATGAATAAGTTGGTCTGACCTTGAAGATATGAACGAGAAATATGAAGCGTGAAGATTTTTGTTTTCGTAGTTTCATTTCCTTTATTTGAGTCATAGGAAACACCGTATTCTTAAAGGGGGCCGAGGTAATACTAAGGAAAATTTCCAACTGATGCTCAACTCCAAAATCCTCAACCCATACAATCCTTCAAGTGAAGCCTTTGGAAATCTCTTACAGTTCAGACATGTTTTTCAGTGACAAAGACAAAGTTCTTCTGGTCTCTGGGGAAATTGATCTGACTGAGGAGTTAGGATTTCGCCAGTGCAAATTGCCTACAGGTGAGGATCATGATAAGCTGAGGACTTTCATAGTTCGAAATTCCGACCGTTGTTGTGCTTAGCGCCAACTGTCCCCAATCATTCTTATCCACATAACGGTCATATTATTGGGGGCATTTATGTCTTATCATGTCAGGTTGCACCCTGGCTATAAATAGCCGACCCCCACAACCACTAGCTGGTTGGCTGCTCCAAGAAAGAACTGACACTTGTCATTTGAGAGCAACCCATCCTCTGAGGACTTTGATAGAAAATCATCAGTGAGAAAAAACCCACAACCAAACCACAAAACCCATGGTGATTGAGCATCAACTGTCTATCCTCCAGATGCTTAGGCGTCATGGTCTAGTGCTCCTGTAGTCAATTGGGGACCACGAAGTGACCTTGGTCTAGAGCATCCACCAGTAAATTGTGGATCGCCGGGTAACCAGTTTGTGAGGGTTTTGGAAGTCTACCCTGAAGACTTACCACGAGTGTTGCGCGAGGACTGTGTGACCTTAGCTCAAGGAGAATACGGTAAGGACTGTGTGTCCTGGGACTGTGTGTCCTCTGGTTTAAATACCAGGCCGTTCCAAACCAGACGTACGACTGTCACAACAGTTGGAACTGGGTCATCAAACCATTGTCTTCATCGAGCTACCTGGTTCTATTTCCTCAACCTCCTTATTCCTCATAAACCTGTTGATGAAATTGATTGTTACTGCTTGAAGAATTTGACTGAAGACTTCCGCAAATTCCTCACCTCAAATTCTTCAAGTTGCCTTGTTCATCACTGCTTATCCCTTATCACGCTACTCTCTATTTGTGCATGTTTTATTTCATCATGAAGACTATGTTGTCACCATGTTCCTCATACACTTGAGTACTTATTCCGCTGCTAGTTATTCATCACTTTCAAATTCCTCAAAGTTGAAATTCCTCAAGTGATGAATTTGTAAAAATCGCCTATTCACCCCCCCTCTAGTCGATATAACGCACTTTCAATTGGTATCAGAGCAGGTACTCCCTCGCTCTGTGTGATTTTGGTTTAACCACCTGGAGTTTTAGTCATGTTGACTGCAGGTATGATCAAGGTTTTCGCGGGCTGTCCTACCTTCGATGGGACGGACTACCCCTACTGGAAGAACAAGATGCGTATGCACCTTGAAGCTATTGACAACGATCTGTGGTATATTGTGGAAAATGGTGTGCCCTCTGTCGCTCCCACTTTCACAGCTGCTGATGTGAAGAGATTCAAGCAACTTGATTCTCAAGCAAAGAATATCATCTGTGGCCATCTGAGCAAAGGTCAGTATGGCAGAGTAAGCGCATTGGAGTCTGCTAAGCTTATTTGGGATAGGCTGTCCAAAGTCAACGAAGGTGTTTCCACTCAACGTGACTCTCGTGTTGGTGTTCTTTGCAATCTCTTCAACCGCTTCAAGAGACTTGACAATGAAAATGTTCAGCAAACATTCGATCGCCTCACTGATATATCCAATGAACTTCAAGCACTGGGTGCCACTGATATCACTGACCATGAAGTGGTGAAGAAAGTGCTACGATCTCTTGATTCCTCATTTGATTCTCTCGTACTGATGATTCAAGAACGTGGAGATTATAAAGCTCTTGATCCTGCTGATATTCTTGAGAGACTCAATACTCATGAGTTCCAACAAGCTGAGAAAAGAGACCTCTACGGGCCAAGCTATGGAAGATCTCGTGCTCTGAAGGCAAAAGCAATTTCCTCATCTGAAGAAGAAGATTCTGATAGCAGCCTTGGTGATCCTGAAGAACTAAGTCAGGAACTAGCTATGCTTGTGAGGAAATTCCAGAAGTTCTCAAGAAGAGGTGGATTTGGAAAGTCATCAAAAAGTGGCTTGAGGAAATCAGATTCCTCGGAAGATTACAAAAAGAGAACATGTCATCGTTGCAAGAAGGCTGGCCACTTTATCTCTGATTGTCCTCTCTCGGAAAAAGACTCAAAGAAGAAGAAGAAATACAAGGATGATAGTTTTGATGACTTGAAGAAAAAGAAGAAATCTTCAAAGTCCTCATGTGCAAAGTCCTCATCTTCAAAGTCCTCAAAGCACAAGAAGAATGGTTCCAGAAAGGCTCGAGCATTCATCGGCAAGGAAATGGATTCTGAGGAAGAATCCAAAGAATATGAAGAAGATGAAGAATCTGAGGAGGAATCAGAATCTGGTGTCGCTAGCCTTGCTCTTGCTACCACTTTCGCAGCAAGTCTATCTTCAAAGATGAAGAATATGACTACTCCAACGACTCTGACGTCAGCAATCATGATTATGCTCCCACTTATTGCTTTATGGCAAAAGGCTCAAAGGTACACAAACATCATTCCTCATCTGAATCAAGTGAAGGTGAATCTGATGAATATGTGAAACCAAGCTATGCTAAACTTGTTAAAATTGCCACTAAGCAACAAAGTGCACTTGAAAAGCTTCAGAAAATGCTAGAAAAAAGTAATGGTCTGTTAAACCGTGAAGTGGATCGGACTCAAACTCTGTCTGTTGATCTTAAAAGTCTTCAGACAAAGTATGATAACCTTCAGAGTCATCATAACGACCTCTTAGCCGATCATGAGAAGCTTTCATATGAATTTCTTCAAGGAAAGCAAGATCTTGAAAAGCTGAGGGTGTCACATGAGGATCTCCAAAGGGAAAACGATTCCTTACTGGCTCAACAGATCAATACCACTTAGGAAGAATTTGTTCCACCCTGTTTGAAATGCATCGAACTTGAAACTGCTAATTCTTCACCTGAATGTTCAAATGCTTCTACTGCTGCAAATCCTTCAACTATTCCAGTGGTTTCAAATTCCTCATCTGAGGATACCACAAGTATTAGTGATGACAATGCAGGGTTGAAGGAATTGTATGTGACAGGCATGTACAAAAGTTTAAAAGGGCATCAAACCCTTTGTGATGTCCTCAAGAAGCAGATTCTGAATAGGAACCCTAGGAAAGAGGGTATTGCCTTTGTGAGGAAACTCAACGCTGATGGATCCTACTGGACACCTGAGCAGTACCCCAAAACCTCATGGGCTGCTGCAAAAGGATCTCCTATAAATCCATCCACTTTATCTGGCTTTACTTGTGAAACTTCATATTCCTCTGATGAGTCACTTGACTACAATTACAGATTCTTCAAAAATCAAAGAAGTGAAGTATTTGCTAGATATGTTGGAACTAACTGCAGGAACGGTTCTCCTGTGAACAAAATCTGGGTTCCCAAGAGCTACGTACAAAATCTTCAAGTTAACGTCCTCACGACACCACTCATGAAAAATCGAAACCCCAGATCAAAGTCCTCACTTGGACCAGATTCCTCAAATGGTCAAAATCATCATTCTCGTGCTAATGCCTCTGTTTCGCAGGGAAAACCTAAGAGCTATGAATATGTGCATTATTCTTCAAACCATTGTGTTGATAAGTCCTCGAAGAATTTATCTACTTATTCATTTGAATACTCTAACCCTCGCCCTATGAAACGAAGCGCACTTGCTTCAATGCCTCCCTCCTCACATGGTGCTCGCAGAATGATGAACTCTTTGCCACCCCTCTAGATGTGGGTGGTGAAGAAAACAAACTGACATCTTATGCAGGGTCAGGTCTCCAGATGAATTTGAACATCTGATGAATTTGCTGGAGACCTGAGGAAATGCTTGAAAGGACGCAAGCTAACCATGATGAAATGAATTCTTCATTTCTCACGTCCTCACTCTACTTGCTTACTATCTTATGTGATGAAATTCTGTCTGATGAGATTGATATCATATTCTTCACTCTGAAGCATATGAGTTCGTAAGTTGTACTAATTCATCTGCAGGATGATACTCTAAAAGCTACTGAGTGGGTTCTCGATAGTGGATGCACAAACCACATGACGGGTGACAAGAATCTACTAATGAATTTGCCACTCACTCCATCTCCTCTGAAGCATATCACCTATGCAGACAAAGGAAAAAGTCAAGGTATTGGGACTTGGTAAGGTTGCTATCTCAAAGGACCGAACCATGGAAGAGGTGATGCTTGTTGAATCCCTTGGGTTCAACCGTATGTCTATCTCAATGCTTTGTGATCTTGATATGGTTGTCGTGTTTGGAAAATATCGTTGTGTTGTCATCATGGAATCTGACAATTCCAAAGTCTTCGAAGGCTTTAGGAGAGGAGACTTGTATATTGTTTATTTCTTTATAGGTCCTCAACCTGCCACTTGCTTACTTGCAAAGTCTTCAGAAGGCTGGCTGTGGCATCGACGACTTAGACATGCTGGTATGAGGAACCTGCACACACTCGTGAAGAAAAAGCACGTCATTGGCATCGAGGGTGTCAAATTCCTCATGGACCACCTTTGTGGTGCATGTGAATCTAGGAAGATTACCAGATCCAAGCATCCCTCGAAGACAATCATGACCACTACTCGACCTTTTGAATTGCTTCATATGGATCTCTTTGGTCCCACTCACTACTCCGTACTAACAAATTCTTCAAGTTTGTATGTATTTGTCATTGTTTATGATTACTCTCGTTACACATGGGTGCATATAATTCTATACAAAAATGAAGTGCAGGATGTCTTCAGATGATTTGCTTTAAGGGCCTCCACCAACTTTGCCATCAAGATCAAGCATATCAGGAGTGATAATGGGACTGAATTCAAGAACACTAAACTTGATGAATATCTTGATGAACTTGGTATTACTCATGAGTTATATGCTCCTTACACTCCTCAGCAGAATGGCATCATGGAGTGCAAGAACAGGACTCTTGTTGAGATGGCTCGAACCATGTTTGACGAATACAAAACCCCTCGTCGCTTCTGGCCTGAAGCAATTGATATTGCATGCCACATCATCAACAGGGTATATCTTCACAAATTCCTCAAGAAGACTTCATATGAGCTCATGACAGGCAAGAAACCCAATGTAAGTTATCTCAAAGTCTTCGATGCAAAATGTTGGATCAGAGATCCTCACCATAGTTCTAGGTTTGCACCGAAAGCACATGAAGGTTTTATGCTTGGTTATGGAAAGGACTCGCACACCTACAAAGTCTTCAACACCTACCATCACAAGGTGGTTGAAACTGTAGATGTGCGGTTTGATGAAACTGATGGCTCGCAAAGAGAGCACCTGCCTTTTGTGTCAGATGAACAATCTCCTGAGGAATCCATCAAGCTAAAGGCAACTAAAGATGTCATACCCACTGAAGAAATCATTCCAACAAATGAAGACTCTAATGCTGATATACTTGAAGAAAATGGTGCTGATGAAAATCCTCAGCCTCATCAACCTGCTCATCCAAGAGTAGCAAATGAAGTGCAGATTGACAAAATCATCGATGACATCAATGCACAGGTCCTCTCACACGCTCAAAAGCTTCACATCTAACTAACTTTTGTGAGCACTTTGCCTTTGTCTCTATCTTAGAGCCCACCAAAGTTGATGAAGCATTCAAGGAGCCCGAATGGATTCAATCTATGCAAGAGGAATTGCATCAGTTCAAGCTCAACAACGTTTGGGAACTTGTCAAACGGCCAGATCCTCGCAAGCATAACATCATAGGTACCAAGTGGATCTACCGCAACAAGCAAGATGAAAATGGTCTTGTGGTGAGGAACAAGGCTCGACTTGTAGCTCAAGGCTATACACAGGTTGAAGGAATTGACTTTGATGAAACTTTTGCACCTGTTGCTAGACTTGAAGCTATTCGCATATTACTGGCTTACGCTAACCATCATAATATCATCTTATATCAAATGGATGTGAAAAGTGCATTCCTCAATGGTAAGCTTGAGTAATAAGTATATGTTGCTCAACCCCCAGGTTTTGAAGATCCTAAGCATCCTGACAAAGTCTTCAGACTAAACAAGGCCCTCTATGGTCTCAAGTAGGCCCCTTGGGCATGGTATGACACTCTGAAGGAATTCCTCATGAAGAAAGGATTCAAACCCGGTTCACTCGACCCTACTCTTTTCACGAAATCCTATGACAATGAACTATTCATATGCCAAATATATGTTGATGATATTATCTTTGGATGTACTGACAAACGTTACAGTGATGAATTTGCCTATATGATGAGTGAAGAATATCAAATGTCTATGATGGGAGAGTTGAAATTTTTCTTAGGTCTTCAAATTCGTCAGCAAGACAATGGCATCTTCATCTCACAAGAGAAATACCTCAAAGATGTTCTAAGGAAATTCGACATGCAAGATTGCAAAGGTGTCAAAACTCCAATGCCTTCAAAAGGCCATCTCTGCACTGATGAAAATGGTAAAGATTTCGATCAGAAGGTATACCACTCCATGATTGGCTCCTTATTGTACCTATGTGCATCTAGGCCAGATATAATGCTAAGTGTTTGCATGTGTGCTCGATTCCAAGCAACACCGAAGGAATCACACCATAAGGTTGTGAAACATATTCTTCGATACTTAGCTCACACACCAACACTTGGATTGTGGTATCCCAAGGGCTCAAATCTTCACCTCATCGGATAATCTGGTGCAGACTATGTTGGAGATCATGTGGATCACAAGTCAACCTCAGGCACATGTCATTTCCTCGGACGATCCTTAGTCTGTTGGTCCTCGAAGAAGCAGAACTGCGTTTCACTCTCCACTGCAAAAGCTGAGTACATTGATGATGGCTCGTGTTGTGCTCAGTTACTATGGATGAAGCAAACCCTCAAGGATAAAGGCATCAAGCTAAAGAATGTGCCTCTTTAATGTGACAACGAGAGTGCCATCAAGATTGCGTACAACCCAGTTCAGCACTCCAAGACCAAGCACATCCAAATTCGTCATCACTTTCTTCGAGATCATGTACTCAAGGGCGACATCTCCATCAACCACATTCCCACTAAAGACCAACTAGCCGATATCTTCACAAAGCCCTTGGATGAAAAGAGATTTTGCAAGTTGCGGTGTGAGCTAAATATCTTAGAATGTTCGAATGTTCTTTGATGAAGAACACACATCCTAACACGTATGCAAAATTGATGACTTAGATGTGCAACACACGAAGTAACGTTTTTCTTCAATCAATGAAGAATAACTCTCTAAGTGTGAAGAAATTAACGAAGAATTTGATTCTCGGAACTCTACGACAATTGTAAGCGGTGTCTGAAATCATCATTCTTATACGGTGGGTTACACCACCAACCAAAATTTGAAATTCTTCAAAATTGAGCGTTTTGTTGTTTTTGCAAATTCTTCAAATTATCAAATTCCTCAAGTTTTCAAATTCATCAAGTTTTCAAATTCTTCAAAACTTTTGAGATTCATATTCTTCATTGACTATATATATATATATGTTTTTTTTAATGTCCTCAACAGCATTCACTTATTGCTAATTCTTCAAGTTGATTTTCATCTAAGTGAATGTGATCGGACCCTTTCCCCATCTATGCTAAACTCAACCCAGTCTGTTCACAAATTCCTCATATGCGTTCTACTTTGAAACTTGTTCAAAGTCTTCATTGTGTCCTTGACAGCTAAAGAATTTGCGAACGAAAACTTTGAAATCTTCACTACCAAAAATTTCGACGGTTCCCGCTCAAACTGTTCCGATTCCTGCGCCTGGATAACCCAAGATCCTCCACAATCTTCACTACCCAGATCATGGGTGACACCTGTCGCGTGGAGAGCAAGGGTCAGGGGCAATCCTGTCCAAAATCTTCAGGAGGATCGGTTTTCATTTCCTCTATAAATGCCCCCTTCCCATAAACTATGCTTAGTTACTCCGCATCTCATCCCTCTCCCGAGATCCAACCTAGCACCGCCGCTAAAGTCATTGTCACCGGTGAGGAAGAGCTTTGCTGCCTCAACCTTGTCGTCGCCGTACTCACATCGGCCGCGGAAATCTTCATCCCGCCGCCGCTGTAGCTGTCTCCTTCTGCCAAGCTAGGGTGTGGGAGATCTGAACGGACGAACTTCCTCATTTCATCTCTGTGTTCGTCGTGTTCTTCACCAGGGTAATTAAAATTTATTTTTACTGCCCCTGTTTGATCCTCAACTACAACTACTATTCCTCAATAGGTGTTTATACGTTATAAATCAAATACACAAGCACCTTACATCTCCTCATACTTCATACTTGATGATTTTCCCTAAGTAATGACTTTCTTCAAGATTCCGCAATTGTGCGAATTCTCAAATTTGCACAACTCTGGAACCTAAGGCTAAGAACACTTAGTGAAATTCCTCAAGACAACCATGGTCAAATTCCTCATACCTATTTTTCTTCAAAATTTCTGGGAACGCATATGACCTCTTCAAATTCCTCGCACCTATACTTTGTTCACAGGTACAACATGTCCGCTGATGAATCACTAGGTTCTCATCAACTTAACTCATTTGAAGTGCTACTTGAAGAAAAACTATGTACCTCTTCAGAATCTTGAAGAGTTCATATTCCTCAAGTGAAGAAAATGTCTGATGGAAAGAAACCTCAGAAAGGATAGAAAAACCCAGATGTGCACACTGCATTTGAGATCCCTGAGGATCTGTATGATGAATATTGCACACCTGACGAAGAAACTCATGGAAAGGAGACGACCAAGCAGAGGAAGATCCGTCTGCAAAAGATTGAGAGGAGATGGGCCAAAGAATGGAGAGAATATCGTTATGTAACTCCAAAATACATGATGAAATTCGCTGTGAAACCACCTTGTAGCAGACCTCCTCTTGCTCCAAACCAAACTGTTGATCCTACTTGCCTCAAAACTGGTGAGGACTTTCCTGACATGTGGGAGAAGCAACAAGCAAGTTGGCGAGGAAAGCCAAAGAGGCAGTTAAGAAATTCAACGAGGATTCTGCTGCTGCTGCCTCTACCGGAGCTTCTGCTAGTGCTCTGAAGAAACTGGTAAACAAATCTGCTCTGAAGATTGGTTCTTCAACAGCAAAATCCTCAGTGCAAATTCCTCAAGGTCAAAGGCCTCAGCCAAGAAAACCTTCAGCACCTGGAACTGTTGCTGCTCAGTCATCTGCAACAGCTAAAAATTCCTCAACCCCAGTGCATCTGACAACATGCAAAAGGACTGAGGGTTTCACCATAGTTCCGAAGCTCACTACAAGCCCCTCCACAACTGCAAAGTCTTCAACCAGTCCCTCTGCGCTTAAACTGAAGAAGACAGCCGGACGTGGTCAAAGACCAAGTCATCACACCAGCAAGGCTCTGGTTACAGTCCCCTCACGTTCTGTTGACAATGATAGTGATGATGATGAAGCTGATGACGAGGAATTGGTAGAAATCATCAGACAAAGTCAGCATAGGGCTGTTGAATCAAAGGGTAGCTCTGTTCCTCTCATGCTGGATCCCAAGATGATCCTCAACTTCATTGGTATATGCCATGAGGACCCAAGCACTCCACTTTCCTCACTAAATCTGCCTCCTGAAGTGGATCATGTCCTCACCCACTTCATCTCTGAAGAACAATGGAAGAGAGAGCAAGCTCAGAGAGCTAAGAGGAACAAGACTCGCAAAGAAAAGTTTCTGCGCGAAAATGTGATGAATTTGACCCCAAATCAACTCGTCACAGTTCAGTCCGAGATTCGCACTCTCTGGATCAACAGAAATATGATGCTGAATGGAAGGGCACCAAGGTCAGACTTGTCAAGGCTGCTCGGGCAGCTGTAAAGGATCACAACACCAGGGTTGCAGCTCGATCGCAACCACAAAAGACTCAGTCTGAAGAAATTCCTCAGACTGAAGATGAAATTCCTCAGGCTGCTGATGAAAATGCTCAGCCTGAAGAAACTGCTGAAGAAAATGCTTTTGCACCAGAAGCAACTGCCAGTGCTGTTGAGGAAACTCAGACCACTGGAGAACATGTCAGGACAACCTCCAATGTTGTGCCTGAAGAATCTAATAGGCCAGCTGAAGAATCCGTTGTGCCTGAAGAAACTGAACCACCCAGGGCGGCTGCATTAGTCGTTCCTGAAGAAACTACTACTGCTGAGGAAAATCCCCTCAAAAGAAAAGCATCAACTTCTGAAGCCCCTGTGTTGAAGAAGTTGAAAACTTTAACAAGTTGCTCAGCAACACCACTTAATGCAACTCTAATTTCCTCTGCACCAGCCTATGCTATTGTGCCAATTGGGGAAGCATATGATTTTCCTCAAGAAGAAGAGAATCATTCGGCTGCTTCCTTAGAGCCTCTTGATGAGGAAATTGTCATTGATGACACTGCATCAACTCCCAAGGTATCATCGCCCCAGCTTCTGCTAACTGCTGGCACTGAAGAAATTGATGAAGAAGTTGACATTGGTGACACTACTCCTGTCATCAATGATGAATATTGGGAATCTGCACATCCAAATTCACCTATGGAAACTCCCTTGATGTTGGTTCCTCAGTCACCTGCACAAACTGAGGAAATACCTGAAGATTCTGAACACATGTACCTTCCAGACCCTGAAGAAATTCCAGCTGCAACAGCTGAGGAAATTGATGCTCCGACCACTACTGAGGAACCAGCTCTTCAAGTCACTCAGACTGCTGTTCCTTCCATGCCAACGGAGATCAAGGGGCGTAGATGGACAAATCTTCAACCCAAGCCAAGACTGCCTCTCAAAGGCTCTGTTCGTCCCAAATTCCTCAAAACCAATTTCTTCGATGAACACATGTTCTTCTCAGGACCGAACCCCTATGACGCTGCGAGGGCTGGATGCAATAGGTTCTGGACTGCCGCTCAACTGAATTACTATGCTTTAGTCCTCTATGAGAAGAAGAAAGTCTTCGAGCACCATCAGATTCCTCACGCTGACATGGAAAGTCTTCCATCATTTACTCTTGTGCTTCAAGTTCTATATGATGCTGGACTTTTTCCATTTTGTGTTGACATCTGCGATTGGAATGAGGAAATCATCCTTCAATTTTATGCCACGTTGCATATTAGCGGAGATTCCTCAGACATCAACTCTTGGATATGGGACTGGATGACTGGCACAACACACTTCACTGCTCAAGCCTCTGAATTGCTTTAGTGTGTCCCAGTCCAAATTCCCTCAGAAGAAGCCCGCAAGTTGTTTGATGAACCTCCTCTACCCAATCAACTGATGAATGTGCTGATGAAGACATTGCCATCTGAAAAGCCTCAACGCCAAGTCTTCTTAGTGAAGGATCTGATCTATGTGCCTCGCACAGTCTATCGCATATTGACAAACACACTATGTCCTCAGAAGGGTCACAACTCTGAAGAAGAAGAAGTTGAAGGAATCATGAAGAATATGCTCTTCAACATCATCCATGGTATTCCCATTAACTTGCATGATTTCTTCATGAGGACTTTGGCCAGTGCTGCTATCGCTCCATTTGAGCAGAAGCCATATGCACCCTGGATTATGAAATTCATCAGGGATAAGTCCTCAGTGAACTACAAAGCTGATTTCCAGAATCACTTCAGTTTCCTGCCACCCATTGAAGTCATCAAGAGTACAATTTCATCAGTTGAAGGGAAAGGCAAGTATGTTATTGATGAAGGAACACGTCCCCTGGATGGACAGTTTCGCAAGGCCGCTTCCTTCTCCACAAATGATGACACTGCCACACAAGACTCTGATGCAAAGGCCTCAGCTCCCAAAGAGTGTGCCCCTCAATTGATGACTAATCGCGAACTTCTTATAAGTCTTCATCAGAAGGTCAATCGCAATCATAAGTGGGTAAAGCGTCAACTTGGGTATATTGGGCTATGCTAACTCACATCATGTCTTCTGAAGAATTCAATGAGCTGAACTTTGAAGAATATCCTAACTTCGCTCGCTGTCCTCAGAAGAAGTTCAAGAAAGTCCAAGTTCCTCTAATGGTCAACAGTTCATATTCTTCCTCTCGCGAGCGCGATGAAGATGAAGACATTGAAGATACTGCTGCTGGCCCTGCATCACCAATCGACCCCAACAACGCTGGTGCTCCTTCTTCACCAACAAGATGAAATTTCTCATGGGGCGTTAGTCATCACTTTTTCTTCCCTTTTGGTCTTTGATGACAAAGGGGGAGAAAATTTGAGCTAGTCTTCAAGTGGGTATATATATATGGGCTATTTTCGTTTAAGTTACAACTCTTGCTCTTCTGAAGTTTTTGGTTATTGAGTTGTAAACTTAAGTACGATGGTGGTCTGACACTCTTGAACTATTTCCTCGCATGCTTATTTCCTCAAATACCTTAATGCATGCATGCTGAATTTCGTCAGACACCATTTTCCTCACGCATTTCAAATTCTTCATTTCATATGTTCAAATGTGTGTATGAATTACAAGATATAGGGGGAGTTCTTCATGTTTTGAACCTGCCATGTGCATTTACAGCCCAAAGCAAATTCCTCAAATATGCACATCTTCAGGGGGAGTTCTTCTATATCTTCCAATAAAATTCCTTAAAATCTGTACTTTCACTTCATATGTTTACTCCCGTTGAAAACTTAACCTATTTGTCATCAATCCCCAAAAGGGGGAGATTCTTAGTGCATCTAGTGCCCCTTAGTGATTTTGGTGTATTGAAGACTTATAGGTTAAGGCACCAATGAGTTTATGAGTGTACATAGGCTCTATAAGTCGATGAGGAGTTTGATATATTCGGAGATTATCGACCCCTAAAAATGTATGTCTTCAAGTGAAGACTTTGCTGAAGACTTTCTGAAGACTTTGGTGAAGACTTTGTGAAGACTTTGAAAATGAAGAAGTTGGTGCGACCTTGAAGATATAAACGAGAAATATGAAGCGTGAAGATTTTTGTTTTCGTCGTTTCATTTCCTTTATTTGAGTCATAGGAAACACCGTATTGTTAAAGGGGGCCGAGGTAATACTAAGGAAAATTTCCAACTGATGCTCAACTCCAAAATCCTCAACCCATACAATCCTTCGAGTGAAGCCTTTGGAAATCTCTTATAGTTTAGACAAGTTTTTTAGTGACAGAGACGAAGTTCTTCTAGTCTCTGAGGAAATTGATCTAACTGAGGAGTTAGGATTTCGCCAGTGCGAATTGCCTACAAGTCAGGATCATGATAAGCTGAGGACTTTCATAGTTCGAAATTCCGACCATTGTTATGCTTAGCGCCAGCTGTCCCCAATCATTCTTATCCACATAACGGTCATATTATTGGGGGCATTTATGTCTTATCATGTCAGGTTGCACCCTGGCTATAAATAGCCGACCCCCACAACCACTAGCTGGTTGGCTGCTCCAAGAAAGAACTGACACTTGTCATTTGAGAGCAACCCATCCTCTGAGGACTTTGATAGAAAATCATCAGTGAGGAAAAACCCACAACCAAACCACAAAACCCATTGTGATTGAGCATCACTGAAGAAATTCCTGTGTGGAACCGACGCTTGTTACCTTTGAGGACTGTGTATCCTCTAGACGGTTAGGCGTCATGGTCTAGTGTTCCTGTAGTCAATTGGGGACCATGAAGTGACCTTGGTCTAGAGCATCCAGCAGTAAATTGTGGATCGCCGAGTGACCAGTTTGTGAGGGTTTTGGAAGTCTACCCTAAAGACTTACCACGAGTGTTGGGCGAGGACTGTGTGACCTTAGCTCAAGGAGAATACGGTAAGGACTGTGTGTCCTAGGACTATGTGTCCTCTTGTTTAAATACCAGGCCGCTCCAAACCAGATGTACGACTGTCACAGCAGTTGGAATTGGGTCATCAAACCATTTTCTTCATCTAGCTACCTGGTTCTATTTCCTCAACCTCCTTATTCCTCATAAACCTATTGATGAAATTGATTGTTACTGCTTGAAGAATTTGACTGAAGACTTCCGCAAATTCCTCACCTCAAATTCTTCAAGTTGCCTTGTTCATCACTGCTTATCCTGTATCATGCTACTCTCTATTTGTGCATGTTTCATTTCATCATGAAGACTATGTTGTCACTATGTTCCTCATGCACTTGATTACTTATTCCGCTGCTAGTTATTCATCACATTTCAAATTCCTCAAAGTTGAAATTCCTCAAGTGATGAATTTGTAAAAATTGCCTATTCACCCCCCTCTAGTCGATATAACGCACTTTCAAGCGTATGGAAGGCAGTGTTCCCATTTCATGCCGAACAAAATCACACAGGCTCGGAGCATATCTTCAAGGATCTAATTGACTCTCTCAACTTGACCACTTGTCTGCGGATGGAACGCAGTGCTGAAACGGATCTTGGTACCCATAGTAGTCTGGAAGGACTCCCAAAACTTGGAAGTGAAGAGCCTTCCTCGGTCCGATGAGATGAGCTGAGGAATACCATGCAAAGATACTATCCTTAACGTATACAACTCTGCAAGCTGAGCTACTGAGATAGATTCTTTGACTGGCAGGAAATGAGCAACTTTTGTCAGCTTGTCGATAACCGCAAAGATGGCATCATTGCCTCTCTTGGACTTGGGAAACCCAGTGACAAAATCCATGTCCACATGATCGAATTTCCACTCTGGGATAGGCAAAGGCTGAAGAAGACCTGCTGGACATTGATGCTCCACCTTCACTCTGCGGCAAACATCACACTCGTTCACGAACTGAGCAATTTCACGTTTCATGCGAGTCCACCAGAAGGTTTGCTTGCGATCCTGATACATCTTGGAACTGCCTGGATGAATGGATAGCAGAGAACTGTGTGCTTTGTCCATGATAACCTTCCTGAGATCACCTTTTGGAACCACAAGACGGTCCTCAAAGAACAATGTATCTTTGTCATCAACTCGAAAGCACTTATACTTCGGAATGGCCTTGGCCACACCTTTCTTCACTTTCTTCACCATAGCCTCAAGAAGCTGTGCTTGGTGAACCTGATTTTTCAGAGTCGGAGAAACTTGAAGATTGGCAAGAAATCCTTGCGGAATCATTTGAAGGTTGAGCTTGCAGAAGGCTTCACAAAGCTCGGGTTGAAGAGGCTTTAGGATGAGACTGTTGCAGTACGCCTTATGGCTGAGCGCGTCTGCAATGACATTTGCTTTCCCAGGAGTATACTCAATGCTTCGATTGAAGTCCTCAAGCATTTCCACCCGACAAGAATGCCGAAGATTAAGATTGGGTTGAGTGAAAATGTACTTCAAACTCTTGTGATCGGTGTATACCTCAACTGGTCTACCCAACAACAAATGCATCCAAGTCATTAGAGCATGCACAACTGCCGCCAACTCGAGATCATGAGTGGGGTAGTTATTCTCGGCAGGCTTCAACTGATGCGAGGTATAAGCAACTATCTTCTTATCTTGCATGAGAACACCACCAAGGCCTTGGAGAGAATCATCACAGAATACTTGGAAAGGCTTTGACTGCTCAGGAGGAACAAGAACTAGAGCTGAAGTCAGTCTTTGCTTGAGCGTATTGAACGCCACATCACACTCAGGAGACCAAACATACTTGACACTCTTCTGGAGGAGATTGGACAGACTCTTAGCAATTTGAGAGAAGTTCTCCACGAATCTTCTGCAATAACTAGCAAGCCCGAGGAAGCTACAAAGCTGCTTCACATTCTGAGGAGGCTCCCACTTCAAGATTGCCTCAACTTTCTCAGGGTGCACTTTAATTCCCTCGGCAGAGATCACATGCCCAAGGTACACCACTTCATTGAGCCAAAACTCACACTTGGAAAACTTGGCATAGAATCAATGCTCCCTTAACTTGTCAAGCACAAGGTGGAGATGCTCTGCATGCTCTTCTTCTGTCTCCGAGAACACAAGGATATCATCCAAATAGACCAAGACGAACTCATCCTTGAAAGGAGAGAAAATGAAGTTCATCATTCTTGAGAAGGTTGGAGGAGCATTTTCAAGACCAAACGACATGACGGTGTACTCATAAGAGCCAAAACTCGTCCTGAAAGCAGTCTTAGGAATGTCTTCTTCGCGAATGCGAATCTGATGATAGCCCATGCGAAGATCAAGCTTCGAGAAAACCTTGGCACCTTCCAGTTGTTCAAACAACTCATTGATGTTGGGAAGTGGGTACTTGTTTCTTATTGTCTTCTTGTTCAATGGATGGTAATTGACACAAAGTCGGTCTGTGTCATCCTTCTTCTTGAGAAACAAAACACCACAACCCCATGGAGAAGAATTTGGTCTGATCAGACCTAGACGTTCTTGCTCATCTAGCTGCTTCTTCAACTCTTTCAGCTCTTCGGGGCCAAGTTTATAAGGGCGCTTGCAAACTGGTTCAGTTCCGGGCTCGAGATCAATCACGAACTCACTGGCCGATGCGGAGGCATTCCTGACAATTCTTCTGGAAAGACATCTTCATACTCATTAACCACCGGAATTTGAGAAAACGCCGAGATTTCACCCTTCTCATTAAGAGCAAAGAGATGGATTGTGTCATCACGAGCCGTGAAAATAATCACATCTTCTGAAGGATGAGTCAGCTTGACTTCTTTTGCTTGACAATCAACATAAGCCTTATTCATAGCCAGGAAGTCCATGCCCAAAATGAGATCAATGTCGGAATTACCGAGAACAATTGGAGAAGCCAGAAAAGAATAATTGCCCATCTTGATAGAAACATCTGGAACCACCTTGTTAGCGCTCATGAGAGTGTCGGGCGAAACAACACGCAAAGCCTTACTCAAATATTCAGAATCAAAATCATGCTTGGTGAAGAATGCTTTAGACATGAATGAATGTGATGCTCCAGTATCAAACAACACTTTTGCAAGAATATAATTAACTGAGAGATTACCCATGATCACTTGAGAAGAATCCTTTGCCTCTGTTGCGTTCACCATGTTCACCCTTGCTGACTTGGGATTATGCTTCACCATTGCATTGCCTGGAGGTCTGACTAGAGGAGGAGGCAGAAGACGTCGCTGGTTGCACTTGTTTGCGTAGTGACCCTTCTGGCCACACTTGTGACAAGTAACCTTGGAAAGCGGATGAACATTGCCTGGAGGAGGAACAAGAACTGCCTTGGACGCCTAGGGTCTCTGCTGAAATCCTGGGTCGGGTGGGTGGGTAGAACCACGGCCACCGAACTGCTTCTGCTGTTAAGGAGGACAAAATGGAGAAGGATTTGGCACCCAATACTTCTGCTGCTTAGGAACCATCTAAGATCTGGAAGAAGACGAATATGAATCCCTTGAACACTTCCTTGAGTTCTCCAACTTGAGCTGAGTTGCCTCGACCTTCAAAGCCATGTTGTAGAACTAATCAAACTCACGAGGCTCTTGAAGAACTAGGCCTGGGAGAAGCTCATCCTTGAGACCACCTTTAAACTGATAGATCATCGCCTTGTCATCTGGAACATCTTGCTTAGCATAGCGGGCTAGATTCTGGAACTCGATGTTGTATTGATAGACAGACCTGCTTCCCTGCTTCAGGTGCCTGAACTTCTCATGCATCTCCTCGACAAAGCTTGTCAAAATGTAATGGGCCCTGAAGTCACGACGGAAATCGTCCCAAGTAACAACACGATCGCCCTTGGAATCCTTGTACTGCTGCCACCAATCAGCTGCCTGGGCCTTGAGCTGGAACGATGCAAATCTAACAAAGTCCTCTGTCCTGACATTGCTGCACTCAAAATGCTTACTCAAATCACGGAGCCAATCATTAGCATCAAAAGGCTGCTCACAATAGGTGAAAGACTTGGGCTGGTTGGCAAGGAATTGATTGAGCGTCGCAAACTGAGGTTGATTCTGAAAATTCCCTTGAAAGCCTTACTGACCCTGATCTCTTTCTTGCAACAGCCTAAGCAACATCTGAGTGTTCGCATTTGTTGCGGCCATCACAGCTTGCCAAGCTTCTGGAGGAGGAGGCGGTGGCGGGGTAGTGGAACATCACCCTGCTCCTCACCATGACCCGGATTGTTGCAAGTTGGTGGAGCCATCCCGGGGATGGACAAAAACATCAGCACCTCATTGATAAGATCAATTCAATAGCTGAATCAAATGCTTGAAAGAAATTGAACAATTAACATCATAGCCCTCCTACTGAAAAATTAGTAAGAATGCTTCTTCGGTTTATGATAACATCATCAGATATTAGAAGACACTTGCAATAACACAAAAGTATTGAGCCAATGTAGCTCGGAACAAATGTATATGCCCACATACATCTGAAGAAGATGATCCTAGATAACTATGAGATTTTCCACCTAAGAACTTCCGAAAACTTTCTGGTTATGCAATCCGGTGTGGGGGATACAAGGATGAAATATCTCACACAACTAGCAATCCTACACCCCAACTGTATCCATCCTTCAACACATAACCAGAGGCTTTCGCAAATTCATCTAACTCGAACCCTTGAACTCACAACAATACTAAACCATGGTGGTACCCCGGAGGCCTCCCCAGTACTGGGTGACTCCGACCTTATCTCACCATGACAAGTATTGAAGTAATTCCGAACACTCTCCGTTCTGAGATATCAAGGAAGCTGAATGATAACGATGTGCCAACATTCCCTGGAGCTCGAATCCCCAGAAGAAATCAAGTCAGACAGGAGGCACCAAGACAGAACGCTGTCACATCGGTATCATATAGACTCCAAAATACCCACGTGATCGTAAAAAATTTTATGGTGGCTAAACTTACATAACATGAAGATAAATATGTGGCCTACGATGAATGATCGAATCTAGAGTGACCTCTATGAGATCCTGAACACTTACTTATGTCAATCATAACCCCACAGTGTTCTCTCTCGGATCATGTTCACGAGCAGAGACGATCACGGTTACTCACACAGTTGGTGCATTTTATTTAGAGTTTACTTCAAGTTAACTATAACCGGGTGTTAAACAAATATCCAAGTTGCCACATAACCGCGGGCATGGCTTTCCGAAAGATTTGACCCTGCAGGGGTGCTCCAACTAGTCCATCACAAATTAACCACACTCCGCGGGAATAGCCTCGACCACGGATCTCGTGATCATCCTAGGCAACTCCAAAGGAATTCCAACACCTCGAGATAGCCCGAAGAAAGTCAGAGTTCCTCACGCAAGACACTCGATAAAGGTAAAACAAATCCAGCAAGACCACCCGACGTGTCAAGGAACCCGATAAGAGCCGTGTATCTCGTTCTCAGGACATGACGGATAAGCGACGCGTATGGAGGCCTGAT
The DNA here is from genome assembly GCA_022496015.1 of Hordeum marinum. Lineage (NCBI taxonomy): Eukaryota > Viridiplantae > Streptophyta > Magnoliopsida > Poales > Poaceae > Hordeum > Hordeum marinum. The sequence goes on along the minus strand of CM039676.1, from coordinate 127,627,806 downwards.
ATAAATCTCCCAAGTTGCCCTGGGTTGGCCTCACACAGTGCTCTAGTTTGGACCAAGACTCATGAGGAGCACTGGCCCGGGGGTTGATTAATTATCCATGGGGTTGCAAAGCCCTATGCAAATTTTATTAACTTATTAAGCAAATGTAGTACCAAAGTTGGGTCTTTCCAGACAAGTTTTAATCTTAACCGAATAAACAAGGGGGTCTCCATAACAACCCCGAGCATGTTAGGAGCGCAAAGTATGGAAACATAACATCGGTAACAAGAAACTATGGTGGTAACGGCAGAACAAAACACCTAGCGAAAGGCGAAGCCTTCCACCAATACCAAGATATATATGTGCATTAAATTAAATAGCAGATAATATTGTGATATGCCAAATCCATGTTATCACCTGGAACAACCTGCTCCTGCAATTAAGAATGCTATAAGAGGGGCTCAGCAGCGGTAACTTAGCCAATTAAAGGTTTGCTAGGATGTGGAGGGTTAGAGGATCTCATGGAAATTAGGAGCTGACATTCTAGTGGTAGGTAGCGCAATTGTAACGATAAGAGCGAGACACTAGCAAGCGAAAATAGTATCGGGATCCGGGTATGATCATCTTGCTTGTTGGTTCTTCAATGGAACAAGTAGCGGGATCCTCGTAGTTGTACTCGCCTGGCTCTTCGTACTCAGGTTCAATGTTCACGTCTACCCAAAAGAAACAGCAAGAATAAACAAACAACCATGGTGCAATGCACAAGCAAGAATGATGCATGCTTATTTGAAGAGTTTTAGCATGGCAATCCTAACTAGTTATGTTTCACATGCAAAGGATTGGTTATTAATGAATCTGGACAGAACCTTATGTTAATTTATTTAGACATGCATGAACATGGAAAATATGGATGCATCATGCAAAAAACTATAAAAATGCATATGAAGAACATAAGAAACGGAGTTACGGATCTCACGATACGCTCACGACAAGATACGAAGGCAAAACACAAGACAAGAAGGACCTGGGCTATTCCTTGGCATTCCAAGGTAGCCACTGGTTAGGCAATGAAAAACCAACCACAATAGAGCCAAATATCAAGCAATTCCATGGAGTATAGCTCCCACAAGTCACAAAACAATAAAACAAACAATCTGCCACAAAACAGCAACATAGCAACTTTCAGAGCCAATAACTTGAGCTACAGGAATCCTACAACCACAAACAAGGAATTGCCTGAAACTACATGACATTCTTATCAACTTATCCAACTACACAATCTGGAAAGGAGGCACACATCAGTAAGCATGAAGCTCACAAGTTGGCATAATGAAACAGAAATCTGGGACTTAGTGAAAATAACAGTTTTGTGGAATCTGAGTTAATCTGATAGCAAGTTGACAGCAGAAACTAATAGTGTTAGAGACCACCTCTTAGCATGAAGATTAACAGGATGCTAGAATACAACATATACTTCAAAACACTAGCACTGAGCTTGAGCTAATTCACAACATATCACAAGATAGCAACCACTCTTCATGGCATAAAAATAACAGCAGATTCTCAGACTTAGAAATATTTGGCATGGTTGAAAACAGCAACATTTTAGTGGCTACTTTAGAGCATGGTTCCCACTTATTTGCAAGTTTAACATGACAAAGATAAATACCAAGGCATTCTACACATCAAGGACTACCATAATCATGTTGGCACAAACATCATTGCATGCATGGATTAAACATAGCAAAAATGACAAAATGGCATTATGAGATAAAATGACATTTTGACAAACTTGCTCAAAAGATCAAACCAATAGCACCAATCAATTCTTGGGATTTTTCTACCCCAAATTCATGTATCAAACTCATATTGGCACATGAGGCATCATGACCAAAACTACATAACAAAAGCATCATCCACTCCTATAAGTGAAAACTTACCCTAAATGCTCATGTGCAAATATGAGCATGTCCAGATTTGGAAATGCAGCTATAATTGGAAAAATCTAATTATCACCACAAACATGGCACATGCTAAACTAAATAGTGTATGACAAGTGGGACATGCCCACTTGTCACACACACACATACAAACCTACACACACTAAACCACACACACACTCATGGCAGCACACACACATAGCTACACACACACCTATGTGTGTGGGTGCTTATCACACACACACACATATATATGCACACATATATGCACAAGTTCATATATGCACATACACATGCATGTAACTCCACACTCACACACATACACTCATATACACATGTATGTAGCACCACATACACTCACTACACACACATATACACATATATCTAAAACAGAAAAGGGAAAAATACAATCATCTATACCTGTATTTATGCACAAACACACATAGATACATGCCACAATAAAAGAAGAAATAAACAAGGAAAGAAAAAAATAAAACAAAAGGAGGGTTTGGGGGGGGATCGAACCCCAGACCCACCGGTCTCACCCCCAAGCGCACACCACTGCGCCACACGCGCACGTCTACACAAAAGGGAGTCCTCACTGAGATCTACTAAACACGCATGCATAGCCTGACAAAACTGAACCTGTCGCACCAAGCACTAACAGAGAACGCAGCGGCGAATTCTGGCGACGTAGGGGCTCACCGGCGCGCGGACCTGCTGCTGACGTTGTGGGATCCTAAGGGAAGACGCTCCCTGCTCGTCTTACGAGGGGGGCGGAGGCGGAGCCCTCAAGGCTCTGCCTTCGCGGAACGGCGGCGACGCGCGGCTATGGTGACCGGACCTAGCAAGCTATGGAGCGGGGACGCGGTGGCTCACCGAGGGGAGGACGACGATGGCTTTATCGCGGCGAAGAGGAGGAAGAAGTGGCGAAGACAATGCCCCGAAGCGGAGGAAGAACCGGCACGGGAGCACCCTGTCCACAACCCCGGCAAGGATGAGGCCGTCGAGGAGGGGAATCCCGTCCCCTCCTAGCGACGTGAATGGACTGCGGGGACGGTCCACATCCTCCACTGCATGTCGGGCATGGCGGAGGAACACCGGAGATGCAAGGACGTCTATGAGGAGGACCGGCGACGATCTCTGAAACTCTGCTAACTCTGAATCCTTACCTGATAGAAGAAGAAGGAGGAGGGATGATGGAGAGGAGGAGAAGAAACGTGATGGCGGCGGTGCAAGCATAAGTGCGGAACCCTAGAGAAGGGGCATGCACGCTGAGAGGGGTTTAAAAGGCCCGAGGGAGACGGCGATGGACGGCTGAAGCTCACGGCGACGCAAGCTCTCTCTCTGCTTTCCTCCCTGAAGTTGGCGGAGACGAACGGCAGGGCACGTCACTGCTAGCGCTGGGCTGGCTAGGCCGCACGAGGAGAAGGCCCAGCTGCTGACCTCTCTCTCCTCTCTCCGAAAATAAAAATGCTACTAATTAAAAACAACAACCATCTTGCAAAAAACACGGAATTATATAAAAGGTTTTTTGACAAAACACAAACACTTTTACTTACAATATAAAAGACCCTATTTATTAAAATTATCAAGCTAATTTTTAAAGCAACTAATTTAATAGTTTTAAAATCAACAGCCCCCTTGTTATTTAAAACCTCAAATACATATAGCTCCAAACAACAAAAGAACCACACACACAATTTTAAAACATTATAGGCTACCTCCTGAACATTTTAGAACAATTTAATTAGCAAGTTGAATCTGTTGATAAAATGCCAATCGAATAAAGAGGGGAGTTTGGGTTGTTTGAAAAGGAATAAGAGAGGGGGAAGGAGAAAGAGTGTTGCACCACCCACACTCTAACCACAACACAAAACAAGAATAGTCCCACACAACAAGGTCACAAAGCACATCACAAACAAAGGCATGGCATGATGATGAATTATATGATGCATCATGCATGAATGCATGAGACAAGGCATGACAAGGAGAAAACTCATTCATTAACTCATGACAACAAGGTTCACTTAATATTACATGCCCAACAAGGTAGGGACAGCACTTGGGCTATCACACCCAACTACAAAGATCTCAAGCCAACGGAAGTGATTGGAAGAATTGTTGCTCATGAGATGACACTCAAAGACAAGGAAGAGCTTCACCACAAGTCTAGCGGTGCTTACAAAGCCACAAGTGATGCTCCCTCTACCTCTAGCGACAACCTTGTCACAAATGAAGAGATAAGCCTCACGGTCAAGAAATTCAACAAGTTCTACAAGAATAGAAGCAAAGAGTGAAGCTGCAACTCAAGATATGAAGAGAATCATTTGTCAAGTCGTGATCGAAACTGCTACAATTGTGGGAAGCCCGTACACTACTCCAATGAGTGCACGGCTCCTTACAAGAGGAAAGAAGATTCACCAAGAAGACGAAGCTCAAGAGATGAGTCACCTCGAAGAGAGAGAAGGAGTAGAGATGATCGTTATGAACCAAGACCCTCAAGGAGAAGTAGGGACTCGAAGAAGAAGGACAAGTACACCAAGAGCTACTCAAGAAGGAAACATCAAGCTCATGTTGGTGAATGGGTTTCTGGCTCCGAATCCGACAACCACTCCGAGAGAAGCTATCACTCCAACTCCGACTATAGTCAAGATGAAGGTGTTGCCGGACTTGCACTAGTAACAACCGACTCCTACGACATATTTGATTCACCAAATGAAGGGAGTGGACGTTGCTTCATGGCTAAAGGCCCCAAGGTATCACACCCCGAGCATCTTGATTTCAATAGTGATGAAGATGACTTGTTAATTGAAGATGACTTGCTATTTGACAAATCTAGTAATGTTAGTTAAAATGAACTTGCTAGTACTCACTCTAGTGTAGATAAGTCGTGTGATGATGATAAGTTGGAAATAGAACGACTAACTCAAGAACTAAAAACTCTTAAGTTAGCTCATGAGTCAACTCTAGAAGATCATAGAGAGCTTGTAAGGACACATGAGAAGCTATGCTTCGAGAAGCTCAACTTAGAGCAAGAACATGAGTTCCTTAAAGCTATCAATGATGATCTTCGATAGAAGACTTCCTCTTATCTAGCCAAGCGACTTCTCTTATCTACGTTCATGCCACAATTTAAGTCTAAGCAAGCTAGTAACGAAGGAAAGAAAGGTTCTTCAACTAGTAGCAATAAAAATGATAAATCCAATGATATTGCTTCTAGTAGTTCTCTTGATCCTTCTAACTCTTCTCTTAGCCAAGTTACACTTGAGCAAGCAAATGAACTCTTGAAGGGGAATATAGAGAAAGGTAACTACAAGAGTCTCGAAGGGTGCAAACAATTTGAGGAGATCGTACGCAAGCACGGAGGATACCAGAAGAATCGTGGTGTTGGCTACTTCAACGCAAATGGAGTTGAATGGGAATAAGGTCAGTAACCCAATCCCAAGTTTGTTCCTCAAAAGGAGAAGTATGAAAATACTCTCCCCAAGGGAACAAAAGCTCAAGATGACCTTCCACCACAAGAAACCAAGCTCAGGGAAAAGAACAAGCTTCAAGAGGACATTGAGTCATATGAATATGAATCCCAAGCTTTGGTGAGGTGGGTTCCCAAGGCTACTACAAGCTCAACTTCTACAAGTGCTACTTCAACACCAAGGATCCCCATTGACTTAATGTGGGTCCCCGATAAGAAGAACTAGAGAAGTTCTTGAGGGGTGACTCCGCCAATGAAATTCACTCACATTCATTATTGGCAAGAACTATTTGTAATCAACATCAACTTTATGCAATAGCTCAAGGAGTCACACATTCCTTCGAAGGTAATCAAGGGACAAGGTAATCAGCAAATCAATGGACATCATCACATATGCTTTGCGCTCCATGTCCATAGATATCCTTGTATTTGTCTCTTGTGTGTTGGGACTAACCCATGTAGGTGAGAAGAGTAATGAAACAACAAGGATGCTCCCAACTCTTGGTGACCTTCATCAACACTGAGCATCCACCACTACCTCACCAACATGAAGTCTTCATCGAAAAAACCCAAGGTTAGTTTCTCCCTCCTATGGGGGGGCGTCACATCAAGGGGAAGCTTTACTCTAAGAATTGAGTCAAAGCATCTCTTAGTATGTGACAACATTAAATGCTTATGTAAAAGTGGTAACCCAACTTGTGCTTAAACGATGAGTATGACCTATGATCAATTAATCTTACTTGGCTCCTAAGTCAATATACTCATATATAGATGACTTCGTCACCGCCAAAGTGCTTGTTAGATGCTATAGTGTTTGTGCATGTTTGCCATGATTTCATTTGACATCTTATTGTGTGAGCATGTTGGTCTGCATTTATTTACTCATTCGAGAATATCTAATTGTTGCTATTTGGCTTTTCATTTTTATTTGCCAATTGGATATACAAGAATGCCTAGGACCACTCCTTTAGCTATCTATGCTTTCTCACCTCATACTCTATTCATGCTGCATAACAAAATTTGAACAAGTACTTTTTGATCTCTCTATGTGAGGAGCACTCGGAGTTCAGTATCGTCAAGGACTAGCCATTAAAACCTCCCAGGTACATCTCGGTGAAACCAACCCATAGTTCTCGGTCTCACCGAATTCCTAGGGTTGATCTAGTTTTGTTATCTAGGTAAGACTGATTTCATATTCTCAGTTACACCAAGTTTTCCTGTCAGCTGACAGTTGTGAAACTCGGTGACACCGAAAATATCAAATCGGTGTCATTGACAGTGAAGGGTATATAAGTTGTGGTCCCAACGGTTCGAAATTTCAATCTTCTATCGTCGCGCCCACAACCCTAAGCTGCCGCAAAATGACCCCCTGGTCATCGCCCTTGTCCTCCCGCGCTCCTCCTCCGCTGGAATCCTCGCCGTCGATGGGCATCTTTGCCGCCATCGCTGTCGGAGCGGAGCCATTGCCAAGCTAGGGTACAGATTCCAATTTTCTAGCCCTCCCCATCCAATTCTTGCACAATGAAATTGATTTTAAATATAAGCCACAGTCTAAAAGCTTTCCATCCATAAGAAAAAATCCATAGAGTAGCGAAATATTGATTTTAAGGGTTTCGCCATCCGCCACCTGTGTCTCGGTAGAAACGATGTGGAAAAATCAGTGTCACTGACTTTAGTTTCTGGCACACTGAGAACCCCTCGGTGGAACTGAGTGCTTATTTTCGGCCTGACCGAAAATGGTGCTAAGTTACTGGAAAGGTAGGTGTATGTCTTGGTGTGACCGATATTTCTACCTCGACTGTACCGAAATACACTTCACAGAATGCAAAGCTTGGAAAATATTTTGTTCAAACTTTCAAAAACATTTGCATTTTGTGATAACTTATCCTATTCTACTCTTCTATACTCTATTCATAGGGTCAGCATGTCAAGTTCATACAGTCAAAATTTGCGAGAGCAGAACGCTGAGATGAGTTGAGGCACTAGTCCTCAGGCCAATTCCTGTTCAGATCCGGGCACTCCCAGTTCTCATGGGTTACCTAAGGCTTCCACTAGGACAAGGAAGAGACTCATCTCAGAGGAAACAAGATTCTGATTTTGTCCCGGAAGAGGTTCTTGCTAAGAAGCAAGAGAAGGCTGCTAGGAAGTCTGCCAATGAGGCTACCTCATCTAGGAAGGTGGTCAGCAAAATTTATGCTCCTACAGAAACTTTCAAAGCGCATGAGGGTGCTAGGGCAACAATGTCTATTGAGGTCCTCAAGAAAGTTGTGCCAAAGAAGATAGCTAGAAAGAGGATCATCCGTGTGCAGGGCAGGCCTACCTCAATGTATGAGGATCCAGAGGAGGCTGCTACTAGTGGTGGTGCTGCTCAGGCCCCTCCTAAGAAGAAAGCCAACAAACTTTGCTATGCCCAAGCCAGGCACCTCCAAAAGCACCAAGGCTACTTCAAAGAAAGTTGTTGCACATAAGTCCAAGAGGACTACCAGGGATATACCTCCTGCTGAGAAGAACAAGAAGTCCACTCTCAGAGAAGCAGATGATGATGATGATGCCATGACTATTCTGATGAAGCTCAGACCTCACTTTCCAGTTCATGATGCCAGCCACCCAGTAGCTGAGGATATGAAGAAGAGGAAGGATTCAGGGTTTAGGTCATGTAGAGCTATTGATCCATATGACCAAAGGAGAAAGACTGTTGTGGACTACAGGTTTTACACCAAAGAGCAGCAAGACTTCTATGAGACAGTCTTGCTAGACAAGAGCCCTACAATCAGTGACATGAGATATTTTGACTGGCAGTACATCAAGGATAATGAGGATTACTTTCCTTGTGTTCAAGACAACTTCCACTGCATTGGACTTGACAAATTTATTGGGAAGGAGTTCACTGCTTGGAACGATGAGATGATCATGTAGTTCTATTCCACTGCTCATTTTTATGGAGATGGCAGGATTGTCTGGATAATTCAAGGAGCAAGATATGAGTCTTCTCTTGATGAGTGGGCTACAATCTTAGGAGTCCTGGAGGTTCAGGATGAAGATTTGGATGTCTACATAGAATCCAAGGAGAGACACAATGCTATGAAGGATATTATAATCCTATCCCTGCAGATAGTGCAATCTCACAAGCTTGGTTCTATCTACTTTCTCCAGCTAGGCCTCCATACCATGAACACTATCCTGAGGCATACCTTGATGCCCAAGTCTGGAGATGAGAAGATGATTCGTGGATACTCCATCAACATGCTCATCCATCTTGATCGTCACACCAGGATTCAAGTGATGGACTTGATAGTAGAGACCGTGAGGAGGGTTGCTGCTGATCAGAAGCGCTCATGCTACTACGCACCCTATATCTAGATGCTTATCAATTCTAAGCTTGAGAAGCACATCTATGCTTTGGACAGTCCCCATTTGCCACTTCAGCGGGACTTTGAGGACAACGTTGGGGTGATGGACCCAGACCATCCCACATCAGCTGCAGCTCAGGCACATGTAGAGGCAGAAACAGAGGCAGCTCGAGCCACTAATGCTCAGGTTCCCAGATCCAGGAACGAGCAGATGGATCTTTTGATCACCACTGTCTTGGAGATGAAGGAGGACATCAAGACCATCATGGATACTCCGGAGAGACTTGCAAACATCATTTATGATAGAGTGAAAACTATAAATGACAAGGTTGATGGGCTGACTAAGACAGTCAATTAGCTCAATAAGGAGGTCGATGAAGCCCCAATCCATCGCACCTCTTCAGAGTCTGAGTCTTCTGATGATGAGGAGGGTAGTGCACCTTTCAGGATGACTGCCCAGTTCACGACTAAGGCCAGGACTCCTACAGTACCAGCTCCAGAGACGAGGTCTTCATCTTCTGCTCCAGCCACAGTATCTTCAGCACCATCAGCTCTAGTGCCTCCAGTATCTACTCCAACTCCATCTAGGACTTCAGCAGAAGTCTTTGTCGACGCAGTTCTCTTGACTCCGCCATCGATGACCGGAGGAGATCAGCCACAGAACGATTAGCGATGTCTCTTTGAATGTTTTGGTAACTTGTTGCCAAAGGGGCAGAAATTGTATATAGATCTTAGGCTTCGAGTGAGAGAGCGTCTGTTTTTTATCTGCTGGTTTTACCAAACATTTGGTTCTTTTGGTTTGATGTGAGATAATTTTGTGTTTGTGTGTGATCATACGTTGTTATGTGTGTTGCTACTATTTCCTATAATTTGATGATTATGTGATGATCACACTTTGCTTGTTGTGTTGTGCTATGTTGTTAACTCTTATTACTCTCGCACACCATCGAGTTGTATGTGACATGGAAGAAGTGCCCCATGTACCTAATCGATTGTGCATTTGCATTCAAATGCAAATTTAAAATAATGCAAAAATTTAGGGGGAGCTCTTTCTTATCACATACTTCTCAAACCGACGATTATATTCATTGATTAAATCATATGTCGAAGCTTAGATCTATATGTTGTCATCAATTACCAAAAAGGGGGAGATTGAAAGCACATTTGCTCCCTTGGTGGTTTTGGTAATTAATAACAACATATATGTCATTGAACTAATGTTTCCACTAAGAATGTTTCACAAAAAGTTCAATGATGGGTTGGCAAAAGGATTGTGGAATACCCCAAGATGCAAGGATTAGCATTGGCCAAGCTTCAAGCAAAGGACTCTACATTTTACATTTGTGAGAAATCACTTTGAGTCCATAGGAAAGCCAATACTATTAAAAGGGGGTAAGGTTTTGTTGGTGAACAAACTGCTCATACGTGCACAAGTGATAGTCACCACATACACCCACAAGCTCTTCCACAAAAGCCTGTCCAAAGCCAAATACTCAAAATCGGTGCAACCAACATTCTACACTTGGTGCCACCTATTCAAAACCCTAGACACACTCAGCCAAACCCTAGCTTTTTGATGCAAGCGATCCTGCATTCGGTGCCACCGAGTTAGGCTGCCAACTTTCTGTTATGCAAGTTCACAGTTTTGGACCCTCCGAGATAGTTGGATCAGCGTCACCGAGATTGGACATTCTGACCGTTGGTCACCTTATCAGTGCAACCGAGATTCCTATATCAGTCTCATCGAGATTCAAAAGTTGCTAACTTTAAGTCACTTCGGTATAATCGACATTCACACATCAGTTCCACCGAATCTAACTTATTGTGTGTAACGGTTGGATTTTTGGAGATGCCTATATATACCCCTCCACCACCACTCACTCGGATGAGAAGCATTTAGAAATGTTCCCCACTCATACATACTGATTTCCTGAGACAGAACCACCTACCCTTGTGTTGAGGTCAAGATCTTCCACTCCAACCATATGGATCTTGATTTCTAGCCTCCCAAGTTGCTTTCCACCCAATCAATCTCTTCTACCAAGCCAAATCTGTGAGAGAGTGATTGTGTGTTGAGGAGTCTATCATCTTGAAGCACAAGAGCAAGAAGTTCATCGCATTACCGAGCCTATTACCTTTTGGAGGGTGGTGCCTCCTAGATTGGTTAGGTGTCGCTTGGGAGCCTCCTACTTCATGTTGTGGAGTGAACCAAGAAGTTTGTAAGGGCAAGGAGATCGCCTACTTCGTGAAGATCTACCCCGAGTAAGAATAGTCCTCCATGGACGTAGGTCGTCATGGTATAGTCAATGTTGCTACATCATGGAACCCTCCGTGGGTAGAGCCCTTCGTGGGCTCTCGTGACTGCTACCCTCCGTGGGTTGAAGACTCCATGAATGTGGATGTACGATAGCACCACCTATCGGAACCACGGGAAAAATCATCATGACACCAATTGTGTTTGATCTTCCTACCCTCTCTTTACTTACATGCTTGTCTTTACTTTCCGCTGCTATACTCTTAGACATGCATGTGTAGGGTGTACTTTACATCCTATGAATGCTAAAATCTGGCAAGAATTAAAATTGGGAAAAGGTAGATTTTATTTGGTCAAGTAGTCTAATCACCCCCCCCTCTAGCACTACTTTCGATCCTACACATGCCTCCTATATATGATGATTATTGTGATGACATGTATGCTATAAATAGTAATGACAACCATGAAACCTATTATCATGATTTTAATATTCAATGTGGTTATGTCAATCAAGTGTCACGTGATAGTTATTTTGTTGAGTTTGCTCCCACTATTAGTCATGAGAAGAAATTTTCTTGTGTGGAGAGTAGTAAAATTTCTATGCTTGTAGATCATGACAAGAATGCTTTATGTGCTGGTTATATTGTGGAATTCCTTCATGATGCTACTGAAAATTATTATGAGGGAGGAACATATGCTTGTAGGAATTGCAATAATACCAACTTTCCTCTCTATGTGCTCAAAGTTTTGAAGTTATGCTTGTTTTGCCTTCCTATGCTAGTAGATTCTTGCTCCCATAAATTTTTTGCTCACAAAATCCCTATGCATAGGAAGTGGGTTAGACTTAAATGTGCTTGTCATGAGATTCATGATACTCTTTTGCATGTTTCAATTATTATTCCTATACGAGCATCATTGAAATCATAATGCCTAGCGAGAACGCATTAAAGAAAAGCGCTTGTTGGGAGACAACCCAACACTTTTACTTTCTGTTTTTCCATGTTCACATGATTAAGCTATTGTATTAATCATGTTTTGTGTCTTTTATTTCAATAAAGTGCCAAGTAAATCCTTTGGGATAGTGTGGATACTTGCTTGTTCGATTCTATGCAAAATAGAAAGTTTTGCGTCGAGTATATGAATTATATGATTTTACTAGAGACTCAAAAAATTCTGAAATTTTTACACAACATTTATATGAAAATTCCTTGATAATTACTAATTGTTAATAATGTTTAGAGTCACGGAAGTATGTTGATCATTCAGATCTTTACAGACTGTTCTATTTTTGATAAATCCTGTTTTGCACGCATAGTTTGCTTGTTTTAGTGTTCCCATAGATTATATTGAGTAATATAAATTGTCGGAATGATGGAATACAGTAGGTATAATTTGGGAATAATTATGAACCTTGTATTTACAGTACCTAAGTGAATGATCTATCTTTATTACACTAACCCTTCTCACAAAGTTCCGTTAAGTTTTGTGTGATTGAAGTTTCCAAGTTTTGGGTGTGACACCGATATGAGGAGAATAAGGAGTGAAAAGAACCTAATATTGGGTATTCCCAAGGCACCCCCAAGGTTACATTCAAGGAAGACTCAAGCGTCTAAGCTTGAGGATGCCCCGGAAGGCATCCCCTCTTTCTTCTTCAACACTATCGGTATATCTTACTTGGAGCTATATTTTTATTCGTCACATAATATGAGTTTTGCTTGGAGCGTCATTTTATTTTATTGTTATCTATTAGGTCTTATTTATAATATTTTTATTCAATAAAAATTTCCAAGAATTGCCTTTAGGATGCTTGAATTGCATGTTTGATGTATGTGTAAAAACAGAAACTTCTGTTGTAGTGTTTGAATTTTCATATTTTACTGGAACGTGTAAAGTTTCTAAAAATTTTACACATTATTTTCATATAAATTATTTAGCATTTCTTAAATATTAATAATTTTGTGAGTTACATAAGTACACTGTTTTCATAAATTTCTACAGACTATTCTGTCTGGACAGATTGCTATCATAGTTTTGTTATCTACTTATCCTACTAGTAAGTGTGCACGTGCAACGCACGTATCATAGAGTTATGATGGAGAGAAAAAGTTTGATTGTAGGAAGTAGAGCGACAGCATAAGTGTTAAGGGAGGAGGATTGATTATTGCGCCAGCCGTGGGGACATGCCTGCGGGTTTCCTTGGTATTTCCCAGCTAATTTTAGTGACTCCCTTGATTATGTTGGACTATTGTTGAAGAGATTATCAAAAACTCTTAGTGTGTACAATCAGTAATCAATAATAGGAAAGCATGTTCGTGCTGCTGGGTGGAGGAGACAACAGTAATTTGCAAGGTAATACCCGAAGCTTCCTTGAACTGGAAGTTGATTATGCAAGCAGTCGAAGTTAGGATTTAGCGTGTCAGTTATTCACTCTAGAAAATGTAAATCTATTAAGTCTAGGATACATGATCCAACAATTTACCTACTTTATAAAATCTGTTTTCACTCTAATTTAAGGGAACTATACATGTTTTTGACATGACATGGAAGACAAATGACATATGCTCCTCTTCAGCGGCAAAACAATTTCACTCCTGAAGATAAGTGTTGGAAACATGCACATCCTCTTATTTGACACATGAACAAGCGACTGGATTGGTCCCAGTATTACAGAGACAAAAGGTCATGAAACATCAGTGTGAATCTCAGATGATGACAATTTAGGTTTTCCCTTTCATATCCACATTGTGTATAGTTGGATCAGATTTCAATGTTTATATGTAATTTAGCAAGAGTTCTATCAAGCCATTAACTCTATAGGATCCACTTTTTTAGGTAAACATTGATATTATTTAGGAGTGAAAGACATACCTGACCCCACAAACTATTTTTGGAATATAAATTGAGTTAATATCAGTAGCAAGTTAGGAAAGTCATGTATGTGGCTAATCAGTAGTTAGGAAGCTCGTATCTCCATGTGCGATAGGTAACTTCATAATTCACAACACGATTTAGATTTCTGTGGATTCAGATTTGAATGAGATGCACTCATCAATGGCTTTTGCAAAGTTAAAATATTCATAGTGCACAAGAGATATTTCTGCGGATGACTACAATAATAAGGCATGGCAATCGCTGCTGACAGTACTGAATGATGCTCATACAAGAGAGCAGGGACATGAGAAAATTATCACTGATTTTGTGAGATGGAGAACATAAAGGATCATACAGTATTAGATTCAAAAGTATTATGTACCATTCGCAGACATTATGTTAGTTTGTTAGGTAGATGTAACTCAACCCCAAAGTTTGTTAGCGCAATGAATGCCTTTTATCCGAAAATTTCTAGTTTTAATTAACTCTTGTTTACAATTTTTTCTTTGTTTACTATTATTAGTAATCTCAGATTGTTAGATTCCAAGGTGGCACGCTGTGTCTGCTTTGTAGAAAGCAATGCAACACATTACTACCTTCCAAATTAGTCTTTTCAAACAATTATTAGTAATCACGTTCACGTGCTTCCAGTTACCACACTCCCAAACCTCTAATAATCAGTACAGTACATTCCAAAAGATCTAATGATCGGTTTAAAATGAGGGAGCTAACAACAACAGTGACAATTTATGTTCAATTGATTTGGTCAATACACGCACCTTTGAATTTTGTTGATCGGTCCTAGTGGATTTGATCCCCGACTGCATATCAGACGTAACACGTCCGCTTGCTCGCTCGCTCGTCTGACGTAGCCGCTCAGGGCTGTTAAAACATCCGGCAAAATATAAATATAAAAAATGTGTTGGATTCAGTACGGGAAACCAATTCACAGAGCAGCGGTAGCACATTACGCAATGCTAGCCTGGAACAAGCAAAGAGGTAGGTTAATTGATTTCTTGTCTAGCTAGAGGTACCTGCACTTGTAACCATAGACGTATGGATCGTACATGGAGCCCGTCCAAGTCGTGGTTAATTCTTTTTGTGATCGCTCAATTCGTATACATGTGAATTTGAAGCTGAAATCAGAACACGCAACTCGGTAAACAAGGCAGCAGCATGTATGGATTCCCGGGGCCGATGGTGACGTCTACACGTGTACGTGATGTGGATGTGGTGGTGGGACTTGATCGATGGAACGGTGAGAGCACAACCACGAAGCAAGGACAGCTAGGGGTGGGAGCAAGGAGGTCTAGACGGGGCGAGGAGGGATGTGTGAGAAATTTGGATCAAGAGGTTTGAGGTCTGGACGACGCGAGGTGGAGGTCTCCAGGTTGGAGAAAGATCGTGGTAATTATTACGAAGATCGTGGTAATTATTGCTAATTGATTATGATTAAAATATGCCTAGACGGCACGAGCTAATTATGATGGCAGAGATCGTGGTAATTATTGTTAATTGATTATGATTAAAATAAATTTAATTATAGTAAATGGTGTGATACAACATTCATGCAATCGGGACCATTGAGAGATGGCAGATGTGTGGCTGAGATGTAATGTTTCTGCCACAACTCGATTGTTTAATAGTAGTGGAGATAGTCTCCATAGCCTATATTGATAGATATAAATTGTGGAAATCATAGTACACATTACCTAATGTTTGAAAATTATTGTGCAACTTGTCTTGGTAGTACATAAAGAGTTGATTTACTATTATGTGTACTAACCTATCTCACGAGTTCTTTTCGAGTTTTGTGTGGATGAAGTTTTTGTGAATAGGTGAAACCACGATATGAGAGGATTAAACGAGAAACAAAAGCTCAAGCTTGGGGATGCCCAAGGCACCCCAAGTAAATATTTCAAGAAGTCTCAAGCATATAATCTTGGGGATGCTATGCATCCCACCTCTCTTCATCAACAATTATCGGTTAGCCTATGTTTAGCCTAAATTTTAATTCGTTCACTTGATGCATGCTATTCTTGGAATGATATTTTTTCTTTTGCCTGCTGTTTAAATAAAATACTCAGATCTGAAAATATTTATTGAGAGAGAGAGAAATTCCTCACATAGCTACTTAATTGTTTGACTACTCATTGATCTTCACTTATATGTTTTGGAGTAGTTTTTTCATTCACTCTCGTGCTTTACTTATATCCTATGAGTAAATGGTTGGATGAATTGAATATCATAAATCCAAAATTATAATGTTTTATATGCCTATCCCATGGGGTGTAATGACTTCACATATAAGAAGTATAGGTGGTAAAATTTATTGAAAGTTAGCAAACACCGCATTGGTCACTTGAACCATTCATGAAAGAATATTGAAGGAAGAGAGATTTAATATATAAATATACTATCTTGGACATCTTCTATGATTGTGAGCCCCATTAATTATTTTCAAACTTGAGCAAATTAGTTGAAGTTGGCCAAGGAAGACAACGTAATGAGTTATGCGTGGGTATATTTGTATAGAAGTTATATTGTTATGGATCCTCCAACATGTGGTGCTTGCTTCCACCTCATATTAGCCAAAACTTCCGCAGCAAGTAGAAATACTACTTGTGCATCCGAACACCCTTAAACCCAAAGTTGTTCTATATGATTCCACCATACCCACCTATATGCGGTATTTACCTACCGTTCCAAGTAAATTTGCATGTGCCAAACTCTAAACCTTCAAATAATATTCTGTTTTGTATGCCCAAATCGCTCATATAATGTCTAGGGGCTAGGGGTTGTTAGTATCTTCCATGCTAGGTGGGTTATTCTCAGGATATGTGTTGATTCACTATCATTCACGAGAAAGTGGTTGTTAATAGGAATTCCTAGTCCCGAAATAAAAAAATGCAAATAATTAAACAAAACTCCCTAAGGAATGTTGTTGGTATGGATAGTACTCGTGGATTCGGCTCGCCATGGAGTGTGGTTGATTGGTGGAGGGGGAGTAAAAACTCTACCATTCTTTTTGGGAACCGCCTATAATGTATCTATCATGGAAGATATCGAGATCTCTCGGTTGTTATGGTGACAATAAAATCATACCGCTCAAAATTATTATTCATCTCTGTTTTAAAAGCTCGATCGGTGCCACCTCTGCAAATCAATGTTTCCCTCTGTGAAGGGCCTATCTTTTACTTTCCTGTATTTACTTTTATGCAAGAGTCATTAGTATTCCTTCTTAGTTCAAGCTCAATTATTCTTTAGTTGGCAAGCATCATGTGTTGGGGAAAGATCCAAGCATATATGGCCATTCAAATATATTTGATCATGAATTATTGTTGTTGACAATTATCTATATGATAAATAAGTTGGGAGGCAAAACTTTAAGCCCATATCTTTATTTTTGTTTGACGGATGCCATTTGCTCTAAAAATATGTTGTGAGTGTTAGCAATCATGGAAGACTATATGATAGTTGAGTATGTGGAATTTGCTAAATCAAAGCTCTTACATAGACCCTTCCTGAAAATAAGATGAATTACAATTGTTTGGTGACTGAAAGCATAGTTTGTTAGTCTATACTTTAACATGTGGATAGCTTGTTATTTCATCATGAGAAGGTTTATGAGATGAGATACTATTTATGTTATATAATGATGCTAGAAAAAGTGTTTGGAATTATCATTGATCAAATTTATGCACTATGCTAGCATTCATACTTCATAAATTATTTCTTGTATCATTTACCTACTTGAGGACGAGCAGGAATTACCGTCGGCGAGGAAGAGCTTCACTGCCTTGACCTCGCTGTCACCGTACGCACATCGGCCGCGAAAATCTTCACTCTGCCGCCACTGTAGCTGTCTTCCTCTGCCAAGCTAGGGCGTGGGAGATTTGAACTGACGAGCTTGTCTACTTACACTCGCTGTTCGTCGTGTTCTTCATAAGGGTAATTAATATCTGATTTTACTACCCTATTTTGATCTTCATGTTCTTACACAAATTTCTCAAAGGTGTTTATTCTTCAAGTATCATCTTCTTAAACACCCTATAAGCTTATTCCACTTGATGTTTTTCTCTAAGTTATGATTTTCTTCAAGATTCCTCAATTGTGTGGATCCACAAATCTGCACAACTCCGGAACCTAAGTCAAGAACACTTAGTGAAATTCCTGAAGACATCTATGGTCAAAATCCTCAACTTGATGTATTTTGAAAAAACTGAGAACGCATATGAGATCTTCAAATTCCTCGCACCTATACTCTATTCACGGGTACAAAATGTCTACTGATGAATCACTAGGTTCTCATCAACTTAACTCATTTGCAGCATTCCTTGAAGAAAATTTGCACACTTCCTCAAAATCTTCAAAAGTTCAGAATCCTCAGACGAAGAAAATGGCTGATGGGAAAAGGCCACAAAAAGGTGGAAAGAAACCTGAAGTGCAAACTGCATTTGAGATACCTAATGAATTGTATGAGGAATATTGCACACCTGATGAAGAAACTCATGGAAAGGAAACCAAAAAGCAGCGAAAGATTCACATACAGAGAATTGAGAGGAGATGGCCACAAGAATGGAAAAAATATTGATATGTCACTCCAAAATACATGAAGAAATTTGTTGTTAAACCCCCTTACAATAGGCCACCCTTGGCTCCAAACCAAACTGCTAATCCCACCAGTCTCAAAACTGGTGAAGACTTTCCTGAAGAATGGGAGACATCAAGCCAACTTGGCAAAGAAGACAAAAGAGGTTGTGAGGAAATTTAACGAAGACTCTGCTGCTGATGTCTGTGCCAGAGCCTCTACTAGTGCTCTGAAGAAATCCATAGTGAAGAAGTCTGCGGTGAAGCAAAATTCCTCAACTTCCAAGTCCTCACTTCAAAATCCTCAAGCAAGTTATTCAAAGGCTACTACAATGCCTTCAATAGCTTCACAGTCCTCAGCTGTAGCCACAAAGTCCTCAACTCTAGTGCATCTTGCAACTTGTTAGAGGACAACGGGATTAGCTATTGCTTCAGGGGCTTTAGCAAGTTCATCAGCCCAAGCACATTCTTCAACAAGCCCAACTCGGTTGAAGATAAAGAAAACTGTTGGACGAGGTCAGAGACAAAGTCTTCCAGCAGCCAAGTTATTGTGAATGTACCCTCAGGCTTTGAGGATGATGAAGCTGATGATGAAGAATTGGAAGAAATCATCAAGAATAGACAACAAAGAGTTGCAATGGCTAAGGGCAGCTCTATTCCTCTCTTGTTGGATCCTAAGTTGATCGTCAACTTCATCGACATATGTGTAAAATCCCAAATTTTGGAATGTTATAATAAATATTAGAATGATTGTTTGTTTGCTTGAGTGATTGAAATGAGTGAAATTTGAAACTTTAAAAAAAATTGAATGAGAGGGAATGACATGACTTTCCCATGTGCCTTTGAATTCAAATTCTTACATTTAAAATCAGTGAGATAAGATGACATGACTTCTTCAATATAAAAAGATTTGAAGAGTGGATTTGAAACCATCTGAAAATTTTCTGATATGGAGTTCCTTTCATATTTGAATTTCCAATTTGAAGTTTGAAAGAATTCAAACCCCTTGACCAAAATTTGAGAGGAGTAATATGACACTCCACACTAGGGGTTATTTGTGAATGTATTTGAACCATAAAACCCAGGGAGTTATTTGAAAATTATTTGCAAAAAGAATTAAACTCAATTTAGGCATTTTCTGAAGAAGAAAATATTTTTAAAGTATTTATTTTGGCCACGGAAAAATGTTCATTAAATTGCATTTAATTCTATGATCATTTTGGTATATAAAACTTCATTTTTTGGAAGTGTTTTTATTGCCATAAATGAGTTTCCTTTCATTGGAAAATTAGAAAAGGAAAGGAATTAACGCATATTAAAGAACCGGCCGGCCCACCTGCCTTAACTCCCCCCCCCCCCCCGAAATTACTCCAATCCCACTGAATCCGCCATCTCCTCTCTCTTTCCTTTCTATGACCCCGAGCCGCTCCTATAAATACCCGAGGCCTCCCGCACCCCGTTCCACCCCTAAGCCCCATTCCCCGTGCCCTCTCGCCACCGACATTTGCTCGCTGGAGCTCCGCACCACCGAAGCCCTCATGCTCATGCCGCTCCACTCCGACCGCCCCAAGCTCTCCTGAGCCCACCAACCTCTCCACCTCGCTCGCGCGCACCTCTCCATCCACTCGCCTGTGTCCCGCACCCACCGGAGTCCTTTCCCGACGACCACCCGAAGATCCTCGCCACTCACGAGCTCGCCGTCGTCGACACCATCATCCGCGAGCCCCGCTGATGCCACCTACCACGTCGTCGTGCTCGTCCGCATCACCTGGTGCTGACGCTGTCGCCGGAGGACCACCGGAGCAACGTCCTTGTCGACCTCGCCGCCTCGGACATCGCCGGACCTTGCCAAAGCCGTCAACTGCCGCGGTGAGCTCCTCCTCTCCACCGTTAGATCTTAGATTGACGCGCGAGATTAGAAGTTTTAAATACGCCGAAGCGTTTTCTATTAGGAGTCGACCGTTCGCCCGAAACAATCTCTCACGCACACCCTTTTCCCAATAGAATAGCGCCACGTGTACCCCCTGTCCGCTTAGAAACGTTTTTCTTTTTTTCTGTTTTAATTTCAATTTCAGAAATAGTTCTGTTTTTGTTTTCTTTATATCTTTTATGTTTTTAATTATTTTAGTTTGATTCTTTTTTCATCATGTCACAAATTTTATTTAGTTTCTATAGATATAAAGTTTGACCATATTTGAATAATTTAAATTTGAATGCAAAGAGATTTGATTTAAATTTTATTTTCTAAGTATCTTGAGTTTAAAAATAGATTTTTGGTTGATTCATTTTGCTACTGGTCATTAGTGATCTTAGTTATCAGTAGGTAGAATTTTAGAATTTTTTGAATATTTTAAATTAGCATTGTTAACAAAACAGATTCTGTTTTAGTTCTTTTTTTAGGTTTATTCCTATTTCTTTTGTTTTAAATTGTTTTATTTTATTTTATTTATATTAGTTGGAAAGATTTACTTTGTTTTATGTTAGTTAGCAGTAGCACTTCAACCAAATTTATTTTATGTTATTTATTATTTTGCTTGCATGGAATCAATCCTAGTTCAATTATAACTTGTAATTGATTTCCATTGCTAGTTGGATTTTGCTATTGGAAAATATCTTTAATAAAATAGTTTTATAAAATATAATTTCTGTTAAGTTAGTTATTATATATTTTGTTTTCTGTTATTTTAATAGTTTATTATTTTCTTGTTGTTAAGTTTATTAGTTAGTAAACCTATGTTGTTTAGTGTGTTGTTTTCATAGTTTTACTTGTTCTTCAAAAGTAATTCTTTTTGCTAAGTAAAATATTTACTAAAATACTTTTGTTATATTTTACTTTGTTAGTGTTTTATTGCCTTTTGAAAATAAAATCATTTGTAAGGGAAAACCACTTTAGGTTGATTTAATGAAGTTTTGTTGATTTTAACTTTTGTCTTAAGTATTTCCTTCATCACAACCCCTTTGGTGCTTACTATTGTGTTATTCTTGTGTGTTAGAATTGATTGCTAGTATGATTGCTTATATGAATGCAATGTTTGACTATATAGATTTTCATTGGAGAGTGACGAATATTTCTATCAAGTTATTTCTGAGAGCAAAATTATCTTCATCAACAGTACAGGCAAGTTCACTTTGACCATTTTTTCATACCTATGTTTTATTGCATGTAGTGACATCATTCAACAAATCCCTCCCGTAGTGTTATTGAAATTCTTGTAGTTGAGTAGAATGCATGAGGTAGGAACCCACCACTTGTTACTAAAGCCCCGGGAACGTTAGTTATTTGTATGCTATGCTAAAGTAGACGGGTTTTGGTATGAGTGTTCGTGAGTGGTGTGAGAAGGAGGACTCTACGTCAAGACGCCAACTTCATGAAGGAATCTTCAAGTCCTGCATCTTCAAGACCTTAAGACATTCGAGACTCGAGAAACAAGATTTTAATACACACTACTGGGTGAAGGATGGTTGATTGGGCATCCCTGGAGTAACCAGTTGATGGCTAGGATGCATGGAGAAGCGCCATGACATCTTGCGGAAAGCTTCACCCAGACTCAAAGAGACGGATGAATACTTCATGCCCGGAAGCTTACCTGTGTAGCCACAAATCATTATGGGCTCTGGCTTGGTTGATCTTTGTTGTGACTCTGGCTAGGCAGTGCTACGAGATGTAGTCGACGTTAGGAATGGATGGGCACTGACAGTAGTCAGGGAAACATTCTGAAAGACCATGTTTCGTTCATCCTGTTCTCAAACACCAGGCAGTGCAAGGACTTACCAGGAGGGCACGAATCTTGTGGGTAAAGTACACAACACTCTGCAGAGTTAAACCTAATCGATTAGCCGTGTCCCCGGTTACGGACAATTTGAGCCTCTGGACTTGGATCTATCTCTGAACTCTCAACACTGGACTGATAATTAATTGTTGGCAATTTATGATACTTGTGGGCATTAAGACATCGGTTGGCGGAACCATGTCTTGTTAGGTAACTCTATAGTGAAACTCCGGATATTCCTTTGTTGTAGGAAAACAAAATAAAATCAACTTTTATGCAAAAACTTAGACACAGAGACACAAAACCTTACTGCATATAGAATAGTTTTTATCTTCTGCTCTACTATGGTGATCTTGCCGATACATTTAATGTACTGACCTACACGGCTGCAACGTCTTATGTTGCAGATATTTTTATTCGACGAGTAAGAGTATGATTCAGGGTTACGTTCTACACTCAACCTGCCGTTGGTGTTATTGGGACTCCACTCCCGTTGACTGTTTCCGTTGAGATTTTAAGGTATATATCAGTTTTACGTTAATTACATGTGATTGCACTTTGATATATACATTGATCTACTGTGTGTGCCAGCATACTGATCCAGGGATGGCACAGAACACACAAAGGCTTGACTCGTTTTGAGTCGGGTCGCTACAATATGGCATGAGGATCCCAACACTACACTTTTCTCACTGAACTTACCTCCTGGTGTGGACCATGTGCTCACTCACTTCACAGCTGAGAAAAAATGGGAGAGAGATCAAGCTCAGAGAGCTAAAAGAAGCAAGGCCAAAAAAGAAAAATTTCTGAAGAATAATGTGATGAATTTGACTCCCAATAAACTCATCACAATTCAGTCTGAGATACGCTGCCTTGCTGAAGAACAAGAAAGATATGATGGTAAATGGAAGGGCACCAAAGTGAGGTTTGTCAGGGCAGCCCAAGCTGTAGTTAAGGACCACAACACAAGGGTTGCGGCACAATCGCAACCACAAATTCCTCAGGCTAAATCCTTTGCTCAGCCTGCGGAAGAAACTGCAAGCGCAGCTAAAGAAATTCTGACTACTGAAGAACCTGCCAGGGCAACCTCCACTGTTGCGCCTAAAGAAATTGCCAGGCCAACTGAAGTTTTTGCTGCGCCTGAAGAAACTGCTCCTCCTTCACCCTCTGTTGAAACTGCCAAATCTTCAAGGGTGAAGAATATCAACCTTCCTTCTACATCAGAAGCGAAGAAAACAAAGGCTGCGAAGAAGAAGGCTGCACAGAAGAGAAAAGCTTCAACTTCAGATTCCTCAACAATGAAGAAGTTGAAGACTCTGCCCAGTTCTTCAACTGATCCAATTGATGCAACACCTATCACCTCCGTTCCAGTCTATGAGATAGTACCATTTGGTGTTGACTACACCATCCCAAATGATGAAGATAAAAGAGATCATTCTGCTGCTTCCTCGGAGAATATGGATGAAGAAAGTGAGGTGGAAGAAAATGCTTCAACTCCTCTGGTATCATCGCCCTAGCCTTAGTTGACTGCTCAAGAGGCTGGCGTTGAAGAAACTGAAGAGGATGTGGATAATGGTAATACCACTCCACTTATCAATGATGAATATCGGGAAGCTGCACACTCAAATTCTCCAATGACCACTCCCCTTACCCAAAGTCCTCAGTCACTAGCCCAGTCTAAAGAAAGTCAAACCGGATCTAAGGACTTGGCCGTTCCTGTCACTTCAATTCCTGAGGATATTCCAGCTGCATCAGCTGAAGAAACTACTGCTCCTAGTGCACCTGAGGAAACTGCTGCTCAAATTCCTCAATCTGAAGAAGTTCCTCCCATGCCAAAGGAAATTATGGTCCGCTTCAAGCCAAATCTTCAGCCGAAGCCTAAAATGTCATTCAAAGGCTCCAAGCGCTTTGAATTCCTCAAGGCGAATTTCTTCAATGAGCACATATTTTTCACAGGGCTGAATCCATATGAGGCGAGGGCTGGTCGCACCAGATTCTGGACCCCTACATAGATGAATTACTATGCATCAGTGCTACTTGACAAAGAGAAAGTCTCCGAGTATCAGCAAATTCCTCATGCAAAAATGGAAACTATCCCATGCTTCACACTGGTGCTCGCAGTCCTTCATGATGCTGGAATTCTTCCATTCTACGTGGACATATGTGATTGGAATGAAGAGCTCAATCTTCAATTCTATGCAACCTTACACATCACAGGTGATGCTTCTGATGTCAATTCTTGGGTTTTGGACTGGATGGCTGGATCCACTCACTACACTGCCCCAACCTCTGAATTGCTTTGGGTTGTGCCAATACCAATTCCCTCAGAAGGTGCAAGATGCTTGTTTGATGAACCTGAATTGCCAAATCACATGATGCAAGTGTTGATGAAGCCTTTGGCTCCTAGAAAACCTCAAAGGACCACCTTCCTTGTGAAGGATTTGCTCTATGTACCTAGGACCGTCTACCGCATTCTGACCAAAACCCTCAGTCCTCTCAAGGATCACAACTTTGAAGAAGAAGTTGAGGGAATCATGAAGAACATGCTATTCAACATCATTCATGAGATTACCATCAATTAGCATGATTTCTTCATGAGGACTTTGGCTAATGTTGCTTTTGCCCCATTTGAATTGAAGCCTTACGCTCCCTGGATCATCAAATTCATCAGATCAAGGTCTTGAATTCCATTCAAGGCTTATTTTCATAATCACTTCAGCTTTTTGCCTCCAATAGAAGTCCTCAAGAACACATTTTCTTCAATTGAGGGAAAAGGCAAAGCTGTCATTGATGAAGGTACTCATCCTTCGCAAAGCTGCATCTTATTCCACCAATGATGACTCTGCTATCGAGATTCTGTTGCAAAAGCCTCAGCACAAAAACCTCAAGAAGCTGGCCCTCATGCGGTGACTAATCACGAGCTTCTTCTAAGTCTTCATTAGAAGGTTGATCGCAATCACAAATGGGTCAAACGTCAGTTTGGTTCACTTCTTCGAGACATGACTGTCACGCACAACACTATGAGAAAGACCAATACTACCTTCATGAAGTCTTCAACCGCACTTGGGCCATTCTATCTCACCTCAAGACTCCTCAAGAACTCAAGGAAATGGATCTTCAGTAGAACCTTGACTGGGCTCATCCTCCTCTGAAGAAATTCAAGAAAGTTCAAGTTCCTCAGTTGGTAACAAGCTCATATTCTTCATCGCGCGAGGCGGATGAAGCTGATTATATTGACGACACTATGGCAGGCCCTGCATCAACAAACGACCCCAACAACGCTGGCGCTCCTCCATCTCCTTCAAGATGAAATTCTTCAGGGGCGTTAGTCCTCATTTTTCGTCCCATTTGGTCTTTGATGACAAAGGAGGAGAAAATTTGAGTTAGTCTTCAAGCGAGTCTCTATATATCGGCTGTTTTTTTGTGTAAGTTACAACTCTCGCTCTTCTGAAGCTTTTGTTGGTTGAGTTGTAAACTTAAGTCTGATGGTGGTCTGACTCTATTGAATTGCTTTTCGCATGTTTATTTCCTCAAGTACCTTAATAGATGCATGCTGAATTTTGTCAGACACTATTTTCATCATGTATTTCAAATTCTTCATATCATACGTTAAATGCGTGTATGAATTACAAGATATAGGGGGAGTTCTCCATGTTTTTAACCTACCATGTGCATTTTCAGTCCAAAGAAAATTCGTCAAATATGCACATCTTGACATCTTGAGGGGGAGTTCTTCTATATCTTGCAATAAAATTCCTCAACCTCACTACTTACACTTCATATTTTTATCCCTGTTGAAAACTTAACCTATTTGTCATCAATCACCTTACTGATTTTGGGGTATTGAAGACTTATAGGTTAAGATACTGATGCGTTTGTAAGTGTACACAGGCTCTATAAGTCGCTAAGGACTCTGATATATTCGGATATTATCGACCCCTAAAAATGTATGTCTTCAACTAAAGACTTTGGTGAAGACTTTAGGATTCCCTGAAGACTTTGAAAATGAAGAAGTTAGTGTGCCCTTGAAGATATGAATGAGGACTATGAAGCATGAAGACTTTTGTTTTCGTAGTTTCATTTCCTTACTTTGGTCACAGGAAACAATGTACTGTTAAAGGGGGCCGAGGTACTACTAAGGAAAATTTCCAACTGATGCTCAACTCAAAAGCCTCAACCTATCCAATCCTTCGAGTGAAGCCTTTTGGAAATCTCTTGTGGTTCAGACGAAGTTCTTCTGGTCTTTGAGGAAATTGGTCTCACTAAGGAGTTAGGATTTCGCTAGTGTGAATTGCCTACAAGTGAGGAATTTGATAAGCCTGAGGACTTTCATAGTTAGAAATTCCTACCGTTGTTGTGCTTAGCGCTAGCTGTGCCTAATCATCTTATCTACATAACGGTCATATCATTAGGGGCATTTATGTCTTATCATGTCAGGTTGCACCCTGGCTATAAATAGCCACCCCCCAACCATTAGTTGGTTGGATGCTCCGAGAGAGAACTGACACTTGTCATTTGAGAGCAACCCATCCTCCGAGGACTTTGAGAGAAAATCATCAGTGTGGAAAAACCCCAACACCAAACCACCAAACCCAAAGTGATTGAGCATCACTGAAGAGATTGTTCCTGTGTGGAACCGACGCTTGTTACCTTTGAAGACTGTGTATCTTCCAGATGATTAGGCGCCATGGTCTAGTGTATCCTGCAGTCAATTGGAGATCACTGAGTGACCTTGGTCTAGAGCATCCAGCAGTCAATTGTGGATCGCCGGGTGACCAGTTTGTGAGGTTTTTGGAAGTCTACCCTAAAGACTTACCACGAGTGTTGGGCAAGGACTTTGTGACATTAGCTCAAGGAGAATACGGTAAGGATTGTGTGTCATTTGTTTTAAATACCAGGCCACTCCAAACCAGACGTACGACTATCACAGCAGTTGGAACCGGGTCATCAAACCATTGTCTTCATCGAGCTACCTAGTTCTCTTTCCTCAACCCTTACGTTTCCTCATATACTTGGTCATGAAATTGATCATTACTGTTTTAAGAATTTGACTGAAGACTTTCTCAATTTCCTCACCTCAAATTCTTCAAGTTCCCTTGTTCCTCACCTGCTTATCCTGTATCACGCTACTTGTAATCTGTGCATGCTTTATTTCATCATGATGAAAATGCTACTACTATGTTTCTCATGCACTTGAGTACTTATTCCGCTGCTAGTTATTCATCATATTTCAAATTCCTCAAGTTGAAATTCCTTAGTGATGAATTTGTAAAAATCGCCTATTCACCCCCCCTCTAGTCGATATAACGCACTTTTAAAGATGCACTTTTGCAACAAAGATTTGAGCATGTAGACTAATTCCTATATGCATGCAAATGCCACAAATCATGTAGAGTATGAAGAGTCGATCAATTTTCATGTATTACACATTTCAAACGGATGCACGGTTTGCAAGTTACAAGCACCTCAAAATGCAATGGAATGATTTACGGGAAACTTTCAGGGACTTGGTTGTTTTTACCCGGGGTCAAAATGGGACGAGGAGGTGTAGCGGACCTGTTTGGTTGGTGGGATGGGAGAATTCGAGGACACAGGACGGATGAAGCCGTCCAGGTGGAGTTTGACGGGGCCATGGTCATGGGAAGACCGGCGACCGACAGTGACAGTGTAGAGGGAGGCCGGGGGCGCGACAAGGGGCGAATCGAGGGTGGCGGAGCCGGATCTGGCCAGCGAGGCGGTGGATCTGCAGCAAAGGGGTTGGCGGTGACCTTGGAGGGCGCGAGGCCGATGGAGTGCTCGCGAGGGTGAGACGCAACTCCGGCGCGTGTGGTTGCGGAGCTCCGTGGTGCGGGGCGAGGGTCGCGGCTGCGCCCGACATTGCAGCTCCAGCGGGGTAGCTCGCCGATGGTGGCGGGGAGTGTTGACGGCGACCGGACGCGGCGGACGGGCGAGGATCAGGCGAGCGACTCAGGAGGCATAGGCGCGGGCAGCGGATCCCCTTGGGCGCGGCTCGTCCTGAGGCGAGCCTGTTTTGGGCCGCGACGGCTGGGGCGGCGTCAGGGCTGACGTGGCGGCCTACCATTGGCTATGGGTGGCGGTGTGGTGGCTGGGTGTCGGCGACAAGTGGTGGCGCTATGGTGGACAGGCGCAGAAATCAAGGCCGAAGGTGGGATAAGGCCAAATTAGGCAGGGAGTTCGTCTATTTACAGTAAGGGGAGCTAGGGTTAGCTATTTTGCCCTTTTTCAGACCGTTTGATCACGATTGGACGGTCCAGAAGCGGAGGGGGTAGCTAGGTGGGTTAGGTGGGCTGTTTAAGGGCTTGTGGGCTGAGAGAAGAGAGAAATGCGGCCCGATAACAGAGCTTTTAAACATTGAAAACGTCCGATAATTTGACCAGCTATAGTGCCACTATGTATTTAACGGTTCGGGTATCAAACGACCTCCGAATGCGACAAAATTTGGCAAGCGGTCTACCTACAATATAACAAGACCGCACGCCAAGTTTCGACCCATTCCAAAAAAATTTTATACGCACTTTTTAAAACAATCTTTTGCAATGCCGCGGGCGTGTGCGTGTGTGGTTGGTCACGAAACGGTCAAAGACAAGAATAGAGAAAAGCGGTGAGTGTGGATGGATGAAAGTTTTGAAAAATGACGATGACAGAGTGTCGATGCAATGCGAATGATGCGAATGATGTGATTATGAATGTGACAACCAAACGAATCACAAGACGACAACGGAATAAAAGGGGAATCCTCTGGAGCGTCAGTTTCGGGTTGTTACAGCGCGGCCGGTCTGCGCACAAGCAGAGGAGGAGGTGCCACCCCACGAGGACACAATGCAGTATGCGGAGGAGGACCTCTTCATGCCCGGTCACGCCAGACCCCCCAACTGAAGATTTGTTTTAGGGCTAGTACAAGCTGGCTTTGTGGAAGGCGCTGTCGTCGGCTGAGAGAGACATGCAGGTGGCGTTCAAGAAGGAGCGAGCTCACGAGTACGCCAGGGACCTCGCAACCTGGAATGCCCTTAGTGTCGCATCGTAAAAGGAGGATTTGGGGCTTCGGTGGCGGGCGCGTCGATGAGCGGAGGAGGTGCACAAAGACGGGCGATGCCACAAAATGAAAGCCAGAGCTCCGGTGTGCACCTAGTGAAATGTCCTGCATTGTCGTGCGCCTCCGCCAGCAAGAGGCCGATCAACACGTCGAGTGCTGCGAGGCGGAGGGGCGGCAAACTCCCTCCACATTGGGAAGCCTCCGCGCACCAGGGAGCTACTAGCGAGAGGCTGCCGCTTTACTGCTCCCCGCTCAAGGAGGGATTATTAGTAGTAGTAGTTTTTATTCATTGTACGTATTAATTAAGTACTATCATCACGTATATGTGATGATATATGTATGATTTCTACAATGAGCTAATGAACAACTAATATATATTACTAGTTTCACATTTCCATCTGTTTCGTATTCATTTTCTGGCTCTAGCTGTTACACATATTGAAACATAACAATAGAACATAAATCATTCACACATTGAAACATATCAATTTTATGATTGTTGTGTAGACATTGTGTTCAACATCAAAATGATTCAACAAAATAAAACACATCCATGAATATCACCCTAACCTACGAAAGCTCTTTGCTCCCTGAACTCGGTCTTGCATTCGTCCATGCGGTGACACGCTTGAGGTACAACTAGAGCATGATTACAAGCTCCAAGCTGGCTATTTCATTGGATACCATCTCGAGGATGTGACGACCATTTTGTTCTATTGCTCCATGCTGGACATCTGGGCTAAGGAGGCGCTCGAGCCTACTGACCAGCCCGTTGGCATCGAGGGGACCGCGGATAAGGCAAACGACGCGCATGCGAACAACACGGCCGGCGTCCGGTGCAAGTATGATGCAACCGGGCTTTGGTGCAAGTACGGTGCAGATGGCCGCTGTCCATTCCTGGTGAGAAATCAGGTTACTGCCATGCCATGGACACAACTGCAACGTCATGTAGGGTGGGACAACAAGCAATTGGGGATGTAACCGCTCTTGCTCTGTCACTCGCCACACCTTTCGCTCTACGGCCATCCATCGGTCTTGCTGTGCGGGGCGCCTTGCCCTTTCGGCATGGACGCACATGTTTTGCTCAACGAAGCACCACCGAGGCATGTTGCAGCCTCTTGGCAGAGAGGCGACTATGTTGCTCGGCGGCGCTGGGTAGAGTTGTATCGAGGGTCGATAGAACTTGAGTGAATATTAGTTCTACCTTTAGCTCCTCGTTGGGTTCGACACTCTTATTTATCGTAAAGGCTACAAATGATCCCTTATACTTGTGGCTTATCATTGTTGCCCCCGTCCCCCCCATTAGATCCGAAGTCTTGTTGCTTGAATCGGCTATTATTGTTGGGGTAGGGAGGCCCGAAGTTGCCGGAGTTAGAGGGAGGGTAGGCCTGATGGGGAAGGGTTCGACCACCACCAAGGCTTGGAGCGCCACTGCCGCCCCTAGGAGCCATGGTTGCGGAGGCCTTAGATCCGCCCACCGGAGGCCACGACGGCGTAGAACCAGGGGCCAGGGACCCAACAACTACCTCCTCCTGAGGGTCCACCCGTTGCGCCATCGGCGCTGCCTCCTTGCATCGTTCATCATCACAGAGCTAGGTCGGACCTGTAGCCCAGGCTTCATATTTCGCCTCCATGCGTTCTTGAGTTGCCTACTTGGTTGGAAGCTTCACGCATACCTCGCCCTCGAGTGTCACCGATTCCTAGTTGGCCTCATCGTTAGAGTTGCGCTCGCTCAGCCCATCGATCTGTCCATGGTCACCATCCTGGCGAAGGAAAGAGAGAGGGGAGGCGGGGAATGAATGGCATGGAGAGAGCAAGGTGGAACCCTAGATTAGAAAATATCAGGCTAAGGAGCACGAACCCTAAACGAGGATCAGGGTTGGGCTTAAGTACCCACTATAGGCCAGAGTGGATGGGCTTAGGAAGGAAGGATCTAGCAGGCCTGGGCCGAGGCGCCCCAAACGAGCCCACACCAGGAAGCAAGGGGAAATTGCTAAGTGTGAAAGGCCCCACCCCCAGCAAACCGAAGGGCTGGGTCCGGGCCCATCGTCTTGCTCCAAGGAATGGCCTTCCCCCTTATGGTTAGTACAGTCGAGAGCAAGGGCAGAGCCGTCGCCACCATATCAGGGGACGACAAGGCAGCCGACGAGGCTAGGGAGGAGAGAGAGAGGGGGTGAGATTGGGAGCTCGTTTGTGATAGATTCGTCCGCCAAGAACCCAAAATACCAGGGGAGAAGGATCTACAAGAAAACTTACCAGATCGGCAAGATCTGGCCGACACCACCACAAATCACATGCTGACAATGCTGACCGCCGATCTACTGTGTCCCTCGCCCCAACCCTTCCTGGAGCAAACTTACGATGGCACATATTGCCACGCACCAACGACGATCGATATGGTGTTCGTAGAGTAGGCGGTGACACTCAACATCCGAGTCCTCATCCGACCCTTGCGAGCCTAGAAGCGGTTTCCCGAGGATCAAAGGACGGAGGAGGGAGACACCGGCCCCTCCAAGACCGGCGGGAAGGTAGTGGAACGGGCGACCGATGAGGAGCAGCTCGAGGATAGGGAATGGAATGGAATTGAGGGGGCAAGGAAAGTGGAGCAAGGGCGAGGTGATGGGAGGGGGAAGGACAGCGTCATCGTCAGTCTTTGTTGGCGGTAGCGACTCAAGCAGCTGGAAGCTGCTGCAGCCTAAGCCTTGGATACGTAATGGATTGCTCCTCGCAATTTTTAAGAATGATGACATAGAGTGCCGGAGGTCTTCGTGTTTTACTGATTGTTTTAAGGTGCTCTTGGTTATTTTTTCATGCACATATTAGGTTGTGCTTGTACGTGTTGGAAGGAAGAGAGGGATTGGTGGGATCATTGTTGTATTGCTTGAGCCTCGTGGGCATATATAGGAGTACAATGACCAACTTGGAGTACAAGACAAGGCAGGACAAATCCTAGTCTATCTCATATTTCCTAACTAATCAATATACTCAACATCCCCCCACAGTTACAACGGTAGCGACGCAAATAGTGAGTCTAGAGAAGAATTCGAAGTTAAGCCGACGGACATCCCCCCATAGTGTAACGGTCGACACATCGCAGAAGTTGTGACTGGAGTGAAAACCGACGACGTTGCTCAAGCAAGGCGGTAGCCCTTTGTGCCGATGTCGAAGTATCCGAGAGCGAAGGGTGGTGCAGCCATGGTTGAGGTAGCCATGCGAAGAACACTATGGTCGATGTCGAGTTGGGGTGGCCAGTTTCGAGGAAGTTGCCGTGGAACCGCGGGGGCAAGGAGGCACCGAGTTAGTCATGGGCGTAGTGGTGTTGAAGTAGTGGTGCGCCAGGAAGAAGACATAGTTGAGACGCGTCGCGCCGGGATTGCCAAGTCCGCGGACACATCATGGACGAAGGCATGCGTTGGTGTTTCCAGCACCAGGCATGTGTAGACAGACGAAGACGAAGTTGACGAAGAGCCGCTCGACACTTGCTAGGGCTGGGGACACATCATAGACGAAGGCATACATCGGTGTTGCCAGCACCGGGAATGCATAGACAAGGATCTGCACGAGCTGTACGCCATGTCAGGGAAGTTGGAGGGGCTAGCAGAGAAGAACTCGATGACGATTGCGGCGTCCATTAGCGTGGGACCAATGTTACCAACGGTGGTCGGAGTAGACGAAGTGGTCTTGGTAGATGACGGCAACGCTGGCGATGGGCTAGTGCTAGACGAAGATGAAGGGGGTGGACGGGCGGCGCGGCTCGGGTGAGCGAGCTGCAGTGGTGCCGAAGAAGAGCGGTGATGGCGCCTGACAGTGGCTGGTTAGGAGCGCGACGATGATGCTTGAAGTAGGCGAGGAAGAACCCGACAGCGTGACGAAGACCGACACGGACGATGACGTTCCCACGCCAAGGGAGGCGGCACGGCGCATACCACGTAGAGTCGACACATGATACGTCTCCAACGTATCTACTTTTCCAAACTCTTATGCCCTTGTTTTGGACTCTAATTTGCATGATTTGAATGGAACTAACCCGGACTGATGTTGTTTTCAACAGAATTGCCTTGGTGTTATTTTTGTGGAGAAATAAAAGTTCTCGGATTGACCTGAAAATTTACAGAGAATATTTTGGAATTAATAAAAAATATTGGCAAAAGAATCAACTATAGGGGGCCCACCACCTGGCCACAAGCCAAGGGGCGCGCCCACCCCCCTAGGGCGCGCCCCTGTGGCTTGTGGGCCCCCTGTCGCTCCTCCGACCTCGTTTCCACTTCTATATATTTCTATTCGGAGAGAAAAAAAGTCAAGGAGAAGAGTTCATCGCGTTTCACGATACGAAGCCGCCGCCACCTCCTGTTCTTCCTCGGGTGACCAAATCTGGAGTGCGTTTTGGGCTCCGGAGAGGGGAAATCGATGCCTTCGTCATCACCAACCATCCTTCATCACCAATTTCATGATGCTCTCCACCGTTCGTGAGTAATCTCATCATAGGCTTGCTAGACGGTGATGGGTTGGATGAGATTTATCATGTAATCGAGTTAGTTTTGTTAGGGTTTGATCCCTAGTATCCACTATGTTCTGAGATTGATGTTCCTATGACTTTGCTATGCTTAATGCTTATAACTAGGGCCCGGGTGCCATGATTTCAGATCTTAACCTATTATGTTATCATGAATATATATGTGTTCTTGATCCTATCTTGCAAGCTGTAGACACCTATTACGAGTTATGATCCGCATCCCCAGGGTGACAATAACTGGGATTCTTTCCGGTGATTACCGTAGTTTGAGGAGTTCATGTATTCACTAAGTGCTAATGCTTTGGTCCTGTTCTCTATTAAAAGGAGGCCTTAATATCCCTTAGTATCCATTAGGACCCCGCTGCCATGGAAGGGTAGGACAAAAGATGTCATGCAAGTTTTTTTCCATAAGCACGTATGACTATATATGGAATACATGCCTATATTACATTGATGAATTGGAGCTAGTTCCGTGTCACCCTATTTTATAACCGTTGCATCATGAATGCCATCAGACATAATTATCCATCACTGATCCATTACCTACAAGCTTTTCACATATTTATCTTTGCTAAGTTACTTTTCCGTTGCTACTGTTACAATCACTACAAATTGCTACAATGACTTTGCCACCGTTACCGTTACTTCCATATTACTTTGCTACTGAATACTTTGTTGCAGATATTAAGTCTTTTAGGTGTGGTTGAGTTGACAACTTAGCTGCTAATACTCGAGAATATTCTTTGGCTTCCCTTGTGTTAAATCAATAAATTTGGGTTGAATACTCTATCCTCGAAAACTATTGTGACCCCATATACTTGTGGGTTATCAACACGCAGAGACGACAGAGTGAACCGCGGGCCTCGACCTACGTCCCGAAGGGGCGATGCAGCGGCTGTAGTCAGTCGGAGCAACAACAGGAAGACCTTGGGGCGGCTGCATGGACAGCGTGTCGCGGTGCTACATCCCGAAGGGGTGGCGTATCAGCGATGCGTGGGTCGATGCAGCCACAGGGACGACCTCGGGCAGCGGGCGGGGCCCACATGTCGTGGCACTACAACCCGAAGGGGCAATGTAGTGGCGACTCGCGGGTCGGGGTAGCTGCGGGGAGAACCACTGCCGGGGGCGACGGCCCTGTTGGGAGAAGGCGTGGACCGCGTGCCGCGACGCGTCGGCCCTAAGGGGCGACGCAAAGGCGGCGGCGGCTACGGGGTAGCCAACCGAAGGATCTCGGGGCGGCGGCATGGACCACGGGCCGCAACGTTACAACCCGAAGGGGCGTCGACGGGAGCGGCACGCTGGTCGAGGCAGCCAACGGGAAGACTTTGGGGCGGCGAAGCAACAGTCCGAAGGGACAACGCGACAGCAACCCGTGGCTCGACCGACGGAGGGGTGTGTTGTACTTAGAGAGTTTTCACGGGACCTGCGGAGGCACGCACAACCGACAGGCCAGGTCGGTCGCACGACATAGATGAGGCGGATGGCGGCGGCGGGCGGGTGATCAATCCGATCGCGCGTGAGGTTGGAGACGCCGATCGGTGGAGGCGGGATGGCGGGGGACCCCGAGATGAAACCAACGACGACGGTTGGCGGGGCGGTTGTACATGCGCGTTGTAGATCGACGGGCGGGCCGACGCGCGAACGACGGCTATGATGGGCCGCCGCAGGGTGCGGGACCGCCGGTTCGGGGCGATGTAGGAGTCACGATCGGAGCAGGGCGGTGACGGCCGACGTAGATCGACGGGCGGGCTGGCGCGAGAACGACGGCTTTGAGGGGCCGCCGTTTTGCGCGAGGCCGCCGGGTCGATGGAGAGGCCGGGTCGCGCCGATGTCGGGGTAGAGGCGCGGTGGTCGACGTCGACGGCGGGCGACGCATACCGATTTAAGATTGAAAAACCAAAAGGGAAACGTCGATTAAGGCGACCGACGGAAGAGAGAAAAATCCGGATCAAGAGATCGAGAAAAAGACTCTCTAGGGCATCCGGCCAACATGATCGGCGGATGAACTCTAGGTACGGACGGCGCAGCCCCCGGCGGCGGTCATGGAGGCCGACCGGCCGGGGGACGCGCGTGGGGCGGAAGCGATGGGCGGCGGCTAGGTCTAGGAACTTGTGACAGATACCATGTTAGAAGGAAGAAAGGAAATGATGAAATCGTTGTTATATTGTTCGAGCCTTGTGAGCATATATATATATATATAGGAATATAATGATCAAGTTAGAGTACAAGCAGAACAAATTCTAATTTATATACATTGAAGAGTTTATATTATGCAGTAATTTTAATACAAACATACTTTTCAAAAAAAAATAGGAGCCCGTATGAAAAACGGAGTAGTGCAGTCTGCAGTGCGGGACAAGAACGCCTGGTTGTCCGAGCCGGGGGACGGACGCTTGGCTCCTCTTCCAACTCCCCACTTCCTCTTCTCCCCAACTCCACTCCTCTTCCTCCTCCCAACCTTGCGCCTCTTAATCTGATGCCGGGACGTCGGGCGTGATGGCTGCGGCGGGAGCGGGAGCGGGAGCGGGCGGTGGCGGGGAGGGGTCCTCCTCGCCGACCGGGCTGACGATCGGGTCCCACTACGGGCCCACTGAAGGTGAGGACCACTTGCTGTCATAATAGTTTTTTTAACTTTTTTTTCGAACCGGGCTAGCCCCTTTTCATTACTTAGTTTTTTTTACCTGTGTTATAATGGGTTTTGTTCCATGAGGAGGGTGTCATTGCTGCGACATTTGTTACTGTCGCGCAGCGCCGCGCGGTGTTGATTTGAGATCGTTGCTTCCTGTTGTGTCGGCTAATATTATTTTTTAATTCCTGTCGGTGGCTTCAATGCTGTTACATTTACTTTTTATCCGCGTGTGTTTTCTATGCGTATCTTTTTGGGTTAAAGTACGTATTTGTGTAGGACGATGGTGTCCAGCGTCCGGTAGAGGTCGAGGGATTTCCAGCTAGTTTTTCATTTTGGAAACAAGGGGGCGGTGAAGCGCGTTTGGATTGCAGTTGTAGTCGCAATTGTGAGAATCTGGGGACAAGCAGAGAGATGTACTTGACTTTTGGCATAAAGGTGACAATTTTAGTGGAATTGCTTTCGTCCACACTAGGATTCGCAGTACAGCTTGCTTTTTCTGCAGCCACGTGAGGTGGTGGACGTAATTTACCATTCCTTGAGGCACTTCGAATTAGAATAGCTTGTGGTTGTACTCTGTCAGTATGGTGTTTGGTCTTGTCTTTCCGGAACAGTGAAGATACTGAGATTAATTTGCTTGTGATATTCTCCTGCCTCGTATCAGTAGCTCCATTTCACTTCGTCATCCCTTTTTTGTGTTTGCTTTCCGCATCAGTGTGATCGTCTATTTAGATGGTCAGTACTACTTTCTTGGAATAACAAGTTCCATCGTATCATCTATGTTTCATCACCAATTAGTTTAAGCTCTAAGCTGTAGATAAGTATCAGAGAACTCTGGGTCTTCTGTCTGAACTTGAAGAAATCTTTTTCTTTTGGTCTTGCAGCTGATGAAAGTTGTTTGATGTTTCTCATCATCTTGGAAAATAGGCAATATCTAATGTGATTGATTATTCATCCCTTTTGCACTGCTCCACATTATTGGCTCCCCGCTTTTTCTTGTCACAATAACTGTTTTTGGCATTCTTCTTTTAGTACACTTTGACAAGCATTTAGTTACATGTTCGAGAAAGAAAATCAGTAAAATAGTGGGTACCCACACTAATAATTGAAAGTTCTTATTGCAATATGGGAACTAAAATTCTATTTTGCACAGAAGCAACTAAAATTCAGTGCACTTCTAAGTTGACTCTTGCTAGGGGATCTTGTACAAAAATGCTGAAGTAATGCGAACTTTTACTTTGCTTCGAATTGGATTGCAACAAACAAAATTTATCTCAGAAAGTGTGCAGGCTGAGTTGCTTTACTGCTGCTCCTTTCAGCACATGAATGCAAGTCTTCTAGACCACTTTGTATGAATTGAATTAGTGGGTGATCTGAGGTAAGTATGATACCAGATTTGGATTTCCAAATATGAGATTAAGCATTCCGTGTTATCTCAAGTATAAAATTCTAGCATTACTGTTGTCTTAGCCTTACTCTGATTTTGTGAAGGGACAGCTGACACTGTTTCTCAATGATGTTGCAGAGGAAACATGGCAAATGACTTTAGGAGGTGGAGGAGTGTCTATGGAACCTGGTCCATACCCTGAGCGTATAGGAGAGCCTGATTGCAGTTACTACATGAGGACTGGACTTTGTAGGTTCGGGGTAACCTGCAAATTCAATCACCCTGCAAATAGGAAGCTGGTACCTGACCTATGCATCATGTGCTATTTGTTGTCATTCAGTAATCATATTACAGACTTTGAAACCTATCGTTTTTGAACTTTTAAGATTTTGCCACATCATTACTTTCCATGTCCGCTGGCCCTTTTAGCAATCTTTGTATCCATCACTTTGTGTTATAGTGTTTGTATAAGAGACTAAATAGTTCAACTTGGATAGTTCATGTGTAGTTAAATTGGATATGCTCACTAGTTATAACTTTTTCCTACATGAAAAGGTTCTCAAAATGTAATGAGGTTGAACCACTGAGAGGTGGTTGTGAAAAAATTGGAAGGAGATGACATACTGGAACCTTTATGTATACTAGTAGGATGCCCGGGCTATGCTACGGAACCACAAGAAAGTACATAATCCAAAATAGTCCAACCTAGGTCGGTATTTAGAGAAATAGGATACTCCTCCATATCCTCTGCTTGGCTGAGACACCCAATGTTTGCAAGTGTTAGGAATAAGCAACTTGTATTCCAATGAGGCCATAGGCCGATATATATACATGTACATGTACGGAACATATGCAGGAAACCCCTTATACAACGGGAGAAATACAAAGGGGTACATGACTTATATCATAACTCTAACACCCCCCCTCAAACTCATGGTGGATGAACAACACTGAGTTTGGAGAGATAAAAGCCATGTTGTGCTCTAGTCTGGGCCTTCGTCAGGAAATCCGCCAACTGTAACTCGAAAGGCACATACTGAAGAGCAATAACCTGATCCTGCACACCCGCGCGCACATAGAAGGCATCAACACCAATATGCTTGGTGAGCTCATGCTTCACAGGATCGCGCGCAATGCTAATAGCACCTGTACTGTCAGATAAGAGCAGGATCGGTGTAGTAACGGAAACACCGAAATCCTGAAGTAACCATCGTAACCAAGTCACCTCTGCCGTCAAAAGAGCCATCGCTCGTAACTCAGCCTCTGCACTCGAACGGGAAACTGCAATCTGTTTCTTCGTCTTCCAGGCAATGAGAGAACCACCAAGAAAAACACAGTAAGCAGAAAGTGAACGGCGATCTGAAGGATCACTAGCCCACGTAGCATCCAAATAGGCCTGAAGCTGTAAAGAACTGGAGCGAGGAAAGAATAGACGGTGAGAGATCGTGCCTCGAAGATATCGGAGAACACGAAGGAGATGACTATAGTGAACCGATGTGGGAGCAGAGACAAACTGACTCAAAATATGAACCGGATAAGAGATATCCGGACGAGTGACAGCTAGATAGACAAGACTGCCAACAAGATGTCGATAACGCGTCGGGTCAGGCAGGGGATCACCATCAGTAGCACGGAGGTGAACATTGAGTTCCATAGGAGTCTCAACAATGCGTTCGTCAGTAATAGCAGCGCGAGCAAGAAGATCCTGGATATACTTCTCCTGGGATATAAAAAAGCCATCAGAGGTAGAAGAGACTTCAATCCCAAGAAAGTAACGAAGAGGTCCAAGATCAGACATAAGAAACTGGTCACTAAGACGGGCCTTAACAAAAGCAATATACTCGGGGTCATCTCCGGTGATGATCATGTCATCAACATAGAGAAGAAGAAGAGTCCGACCACGAGGAGAAAGGTGAATAAACAATGTTGGATCATGAGCACTTGCGGAAAAACCAGCGGCAGTCACCACAGAGGCAAAGCGCTCAAACCAGGCTCGGGAGGCTTGCTTAAGACCATAGAGAGAGCGACGAAGACGACATACCATGCCATCTGGAACAGAATAGCCAGGTGGTGGCTGCATGTACACCTCCTCACGCAGCTCACCATTAAGAAAGGCGTTCTTAACATCCAGTTGAGATATAGACCAATGGCGTGCAGAGGCCACAGCAAGAAGTGTACGAACAGTGGTCATATGGGCGACAGGCGCAAAAGTCTCATCATAATCACGACCATGCTCCTGTTGAAAACCACGAGCCACAAGACGAGCTTTACGACGCTCAAGAGAACCATCGGAGCGAGTCTTAACCTTGTATACCCACTTACAAGTGATGGGACGGACTCCGGGAGGAAGAGAAACAAGATCCCATGTACCAGTGCGTTCAAGAGCAGCAATCTCCTCTGCCATCGCAAACTGCCATTCAGGATGAACAATAGCCTGTCGATAAGAAGTCGGCTCAAGAATAGCAGCACCAGCGGTGGGAAAGCCAAAGCGATCAATAGGCGGACGAGGACGAGCCCGTAAGCCATAAGTAGGCTAAGACGAGGAGGACGATACATCCCCAGAGGCATCCGCAGGACGTGAACGACGAGTGTAACACTGGGGAAAAGGAGGAACAATGGTAGGAGGAATCGCCAAGGTAGAATCGGAGGGTGGCGACGAAGAAGTCACCGGAGAGGAAGGTGGAGAGTCCAGTGACATACTAGACGAGGAGACCGGGGAAGATGGTGGCGACAAATCGACTAGAGGTGGAGAAGGAGAGGGAGCGGAACGACCAGGCAAAGGCTCGATGGGGGTGATAGGTGAGTCAGGAAAAGAGAGAAAAGAGATATCCTCCACTGAAAAGGTCGAGGAAGATGAGCGTGGGTAGAAGGGACGAGACTCATCAAAAGTCACATCGCGAGAGATACGCATCCGACGACCAATAGGATCCCAACAGCGATAGCCCTTATGCTCATCACTGTAACCTAAGAAGACACACTCAACAGACTGAGCGGTCAGTTTGGTGCGTTCGCGAGGGGCAAGAAGAACATAGCAAACACAACTAAACAAGCGAAGCATCGAATAATCGGGGGAACGATCAAAGAGACGCTCGAAAGGAACACCACCCTGTAGAGCAGTGGAAGGCTGGAGATTGATGAGAGAGGTGAAGGTAGAGACGGCCTCTGCCCAAAAATGAGGCAGGAGAGAGGCAGCAATCATCAATGCACGAGCCGTCTCAAGAAGATGACGATGCTTTCGCTCAGCTACACCATTCTGAGCATGAGCACCAGGACAAGAGAATTGAGAAAGAGTCCCTTGCTCAGCAAGAACACCACGCAGCATCTTAGAGATATACTCGCCAGTGGAGTCAGCACGAAATACACGAATGGGAGAAGAGAACTCAGTATGGACCATGGCAGCAAACCGCTTATAAATAGACAACACCTCACTACGAGAAGTCATGAGATAAAGCCATGTGTAACGAGAGAAATCATCTATGAAAATAATATAGTATTTATGACCATCTTTTGAATCAAAGGGAGCCGGACCCCATACACCAGAATGGACTAAATCAAAAGGACGTGTAG
This sequence comes from Hordeum marinum, assembly GCA_022496015.1. Classification (NCBI taxonomy): domain Eukaryota; kingdom Viridiplantae; phylum Streptophyta; class Magnoliopsida; order Poales; family Poaceae; genus Hordeum; species Hordeum marinum. Next base: position 127,586,430 of record CM039676.1, on the reverse strand, counting down.
ACACTGACTCACTATGTGAATATGGTAACTGAATCTGCTTGCCAAGACGACAACCCTGACACTCTAAAGCAACATCTCCTGAGACAGACCCCAGAAGACCTCTACGAACTAAAGACGACAAACGAGAACCACACAGATGACCAAGGCGATGATGCCACTGCTGAAAGGAAACAGTAGCGGAGGCAACTGAAGCGGAGGAACTGGCAATAGCAGTGGCAGCGGAAGGAACATGAAGCCAGTCCAACTCCCAAAGACCCTGAGAATCACGGCGGCGAGGGCCAGCTCCAACCAGAGTGTGCGTGCGACGGTCCTGGACAGAACAAGAATCAACGTCAAGGATGACGCGACAACCAGAATCAGTAAGTTGACCAGCAGAAAAGAGATTCATGGTAAGTCGAGGAACATGAGCAACATCTGGAACAGAATAAGAGGGAGTGATAAGATTGCCTCTACTAGACAGAAAGAGGAGTACCATCAAGCGAGCGAAGAGAGGACAGAGTGGAAGAATGAGAAGACATATGAAAAGAAGCTCCAGAGTCCAGAACCCATGGGGATGTACCTGACTGTGTAGAGGGTGATTGCGCAGTGTGGGAAGCATCAGTCACAGAACCAGCAGTGCCCGTCGAGGAAGAACCTGAAGCCGCGAGCAGACGCTTAAGTCTCGGAATATCCTGCTCAGTCAAAGCGATGGCTGAAGCTGTCGAGGTAGATGACGAAGTCTCTGAAGATGATGACCGGGCCTTGCGCAGATGTTTCCTCTTGGTGTAGCAGTGAGACTCAATATGACCATCATTGTTACAGTAGCCACAATGTGGACGGGGGCGACCTGAGCCTCCAGAGGGAGTGGGCAAAAGCGGCGGAGCACTCGAGCGGGAAGGGGTCGGGACAGTAAGTGGCGCAGAAGGAGTCCGAGCAGCAAGCACAGAAGGAACCTCCAGTAAACCAGCACCACGTAAGCGAGTCTCCTCAGCACGAATCTCAGAAAGCGCCTCCATGAGAGAAATACGACCACGAGCAAACAACTGAGCACGCCGGGGCTCAAACTCCTTACGGAGCCGAGACAGGAACTCGTAGACACGATGAAACTCCAAATTAGCCTGAACAGCCTGACAACAGGAGCAAGTACGACAACCAGCACCGCGGAGAGAATCAAGCTGGCGCCAGATAGCAGAACTCTGTGCGTAGAAGTCATCAACTATAGAGTCACCCTGCTGAAGAGCATGTTCCTGTCGGACCACAGAGAGGTATAGGGCATCACCAGAGGGCTCATAGCGCTGACGAAGACGGGTCCACATCTCAAAGACAGTAGGAAGACCCAGAAACTCAGAAGCAAACTGAGGCAGAACACTGGCAGTAAGAACAGCTGCAGCACGAGCATCATCATCAAGCCACTGAGTGTAAATAGACAGAGCACCATGATAGACCTGAAGAGCCTCCTCATAAGTCACAACCTGCTCCTCATAAGCACGGAGAGCGGCCTCATCAGCAACCTTAGCTGCATCCTTCGCAGCCTGATTAGCATCTGCAGGAAGAGCCGGAGGGATCGGGGGAGTGGGAGCCACAGGAGGAACTGGACGTGGCGGACAGCAGACCTCTCCAGAAAGAACACCCCAGAGACGGATGCCACGCATGCGAATCCGCATGAAGCCAGTGAACTCGGTGTAGTTAGAGCCATCGAAGATCACCGAACAGCGAGGGACAGCAACATAACCAGATGTAGCAGACATTTTTTTATTTTTTTTAGGAATCCCTGATGAGGAGGATCAGCTGGTGCGGAGGCGGCTGAGATCCAGCGACACAGACGGAACCAGCAGCAGGAGAGCTATCGGGGAGGCAGGGAGCGGAAGACCCCGAGCGGGCGATCGATCTGGTCACAGGAGACCGGGTCGGATCGATCTGGGCGGGCGAGCAGCGCAGTCCAGCGGGCGGGCGGGCGATCTGAGCGACGCGGGACGACTCCTGCGGGCCGGGCTTCGATCGGAGGAACCCCGAGCGGGAGATCGAGGACTTGACGCGGGGACGACTCCTGCGGGCCGGTGCGGTAGTCGAGCGGGCGTCGCTTCCTGCGAGTCCTGCGGGCGATCGATCTGGGCGGGCGGGCCGCGGCTAGCGAGCAGCAGTTGGGACGATCGAGAGCGAGAGGAGAGGCTTCGACCTGCGGGGAGAGGAGGAGATCGATCGGGGTGGGGCAGAAGAGATCGGGTGGGCTAATCGCACGAGTTGCAGCGTGCAAAAATTAACCTAGCTCTAATACCATGTTAGGAATAAGCAACTTGTATTCCAATGAGGCCATAGGCCGATATATATACATGTACAGGTACGGAACATATGCAGGAAACCCCTTATACAACGGGAGAAATACAAAGGGGTACATGACTTATATCATAACTCTAACAGCAAGTAGGGGTTCTCCCTGAGGATGTCAACCAATCTTTTAGTGACCTCCTGGTCAAGTTTAGTGGTGTGTCGTAACAGATGCTGCAAGTCAGGGTTGCCATCGTAAAGGTATAGGTCCAAATGGTTTGGATGAGATTTGATCGGATTGAACGAGTGTAGTTTGTGGTAAATCTTTCTATGCGCCTGAAACGTGTACACCCCATGGCTTCATGTTTGTATATTTCTTGAGACGTTTTAACATGGTCCCAAACCCTGTTACATTGATCAAATGGTTAGGTGGTAAGATTGACCTTTGCAAGGCTATTGATGTCTTTGCACATCATTACTTGTCATTAACTGTCATGTGTTATATGGAAGAAAACAAATGTGTATAGTGGGGAATAAACAAATCGACTTAACATATATACACATGTTCAAACCATGTTATGTACATCCTCACTAAAGAAATATAAGAGCGTTTAGATCACTAATCTAAACGCTCTTATATTTCTTCACGGAGGGAGTATTTTGTTTAGAAGTTGCTTGAGAAATTTTGAACAAAGTTCGAAAACCATTTATAAGACCATTATTTTTTCAAATGAAGCTTCTATTATTATGGTAGTCGTTTGATACAATTCAAATTTACTCGTCTTTAATCAAGTGTTGTTTGTAGCCCAAATCCAACTTTTATTCACTTCGAGATATCATTTTTTATCCAAATATTGTTATTTTAAAATATACACCATATTTTACACACGATGCTAGCATCTAACCAAGAAAATCCAAAAATCATTCATATTTTTCTTGATTGTTGAAATTGTGTTGAATATATTGTACAAGGTAGGTTACCGTTGGACTCTGAGTTGTACTGTGTCTAGATAAGATAGGAGGTGTGTCCTAATAGGACACTTAAATCATAGGCCTCCTATATAATGTGAGGGTAGACACACGATGTAATTTATGCCAATATTACAGCACATGCAGGTAAGGGGAGCCATCATCATGTTCCAGCGCCCGGATGGCGAATGTGCAGTATTGTAGTGGTATCATGGGGAGGAGCACCCATAATCAGGTAGAGAACGTGAATGGCGCATGGGATTTCGAACATTAGAACACGAGTGGACATCAATTGGACAACATTGGCAATCAAGGCATAGCAATTACCCCAAGCAAGAGATGTGTTCCATGAAAAAACTAAGTGGACATTAGATGTTGTCTGCCTGTGTAGTTGAGATAGCTCGCCAGTGCGCACCTACTGCAGCCGTGCTGAACATCCCTTGTTTGGCTTCCAATCATGTAACTTTTTAATGTGGGTTGCAGCTCAATAGGCCTCACGTGTAAGAGTAGAGCAAGGAGTCAACTCACCACCAACTCCAACCTTTATAAGTAGGATTCACTTCAATAAAATAAAGCATGCGAATATGGTCCTGGAAATTGTACCAATGTTTTACTTTGTGTCTAGTTCTGAATGAACTTTGTTTCATTCTCCCTTTTTCCACATTTGTTTTCTTGGTCAATGCATTTTTGGGTCTAAGATCTGTTGTTCTATATGCTACAAAAAACAAGTTATAAAGAGAACATCTATTTTGACTAGCCATTAATTACTTCCATAATTTATATCATTTAACACGGTGATGTTGATCTAATGAGTTCAAGACCATATATTTCGTGATCCACAAACTTGAACACCATCTCGACCACTCTTTACAGTGCGGCTTTTCCTATGACTCTAATAACCGAATTCTCTAAAATAAATAAAAATGCCAGAATCTTTTCCTTTTCTGATTGCGGGGTCTCTCACCTCCATATATGTCATGTATTGGGAGTACGAATCTTTATATCAGTCGATTAAGCATGTCCCCACTAATCACATGTCATCAACATCCAAAACCATTTAGGGCTTAGCTTACACCCCCCCCCCCCCTCTTTGGTGGTTGATGACAATATGAGTGGAATAGAATAAAGGTATTCAACAAATATAACCAAGGGTTTCTTATAGATATAAAAAGGAACTCCCCTTAAGGTTGTGCCTTATTTTCAGTTTTGCTTTGGAATGCAAAATACACGACACTACTTTAGAGTAGCCCCTGCTATATCTATAGAAACCTGAAGTGCAAAGTATACAAGGTATGGGAATGTAGCATGCTTTGCAAAAGCTACTATGTAAGATAAAGATAAACAAGTAAAGCAATTTTCACAAACTAGAGGTGTGTGAATAAACATGGCATATGACAAGTGCAGATATGAGTAAAAGGTATAAGGCGTAAGTATACTGTCCACTTTTTTTTTGTCTTGACTTCAGTTATTTTGATCAAATTCAGGCTGTTGCTGCTGGAAGGATGAAAGGCGAGTATCCTTACAGAGTTGGTCAACCTGAGTGTCAAGTGGGTTCAGTTTCTTATTGAATTCCAAAATCATTATGTCTACATTTGATACTGTTGACCATCTGTCATTAGCTGTTTTCTGTGTTAACCTTGAAAGCTATTCTGTTTGAATCATTTGTACGTGCGAGTCAGAATTTTATGTGTTTAATGTAATTTCTGGACAAATACTTTTTACAGAAAGGAATGCATTTTATGTGTTTTTTCTTTCAGTCAGCAGAAAATATCTTTGAAAAGAAGATACTGTATGAGAGATAACACTTGAACTTAAGCTCATCATTCTCCCATCTTTTGTTTTGTATTTTATGCTTAAGAAAATTAATATCGTGCATTCTCTTACAGTATTACCTGAAGACTGGAACATGCAAGTTTGGAGCAACATGCAAGTTCCATCATCCCAGAGAGAAGGCTGCAATTGCAATCTCTGCACAATTGAATGTTCTAGGCTACCCACTGCGTCCGGTTTGTGCTGAAATTATACGATTTTAGTTCCTTCCATCGCGCAAGTCTTTTGGATGATCAACTTCATTTACTTGCAGTTCATTATTGCAGAATGAGAAGGAATGTCTTTATTATTTAAGAACAGGGCAGTGTAAGTTCGCAAGCGCATGTAAGTTTCATCATCCACAACCATCTAGCACAATGGTTGCTATACGTAGCTCTATTTGCTCACCTGGACAGTCTACAACCTCTCCTGGTCAAAATACTTATTCTGGGGCTGTAACAAACTGGAGCTTGTCAAGATCTGCCTCATTTATTGCAAGCCCCCGGTGGCCTGGTCCTTCTGGTTATGCGCAAGTGATTGTCCCTCAGGGCCTCGTCCAAGTTATAGGGTGGAATTCTTATGCCGTATGCACTTTTTCCCCATCAAATAATAGTATTGTTTTTCACCCTCGACATGTTATGCTCATACATATTGCCGTAACAGCATGCAACATGGGGTTGGCTTTATTTTTAAAACAGACTATGAGCCCACATATTCATTTATGATGCTTTTCTAATTGAGACACTTTCTGCATCAGGAAAGCTGGGGTTCTACATATTCTTGTACATGGGACCAATTAATACCTTTGCAGTGCTTATGTATCTTTTCTATCCTTGTTCCAATGTGAAATAGACCCTCCAATACATGGCAAATTATTTCAACCATGGCTAGTGATGCTCTAACTCCAGCACTAAAAGAACAAATCAGGGATGGGAACAGCCCCCCCTCCCCCCGTGTCGCACCCAGGCGGCACCGGGGGCGAAACCGCCGCCGCCCCAAGCTCCCCCTTCCTGTGCTCCTCGCCGCCACTGTCTCCGCCGTGGCGGCGGGCCGCTGCTGTCAAATGGTGCCGGGGGTCACGGTTGCGCGCTTGGTGTGTGTGGTTTGCAAGCTGGCTCTTGGGTTTGGTCGTTGGTGACCTCCGCGAGGTGCGGTTGGCTACGGCGGCGGCCTCTTCATCGGTTGGCTGGTGTGGTGGTGGTGATTGGTGGGCTTGTTGGCGCCGGTGCGGGATGATGTCTTGGCCAAGGTGGTGTGTGAGCTGGGTGAATACCTTGTCTCGGCATTACGCCGTGACCAGTGATGGCGGCGGCCGTGTCCGTCGTGGCCTTCCAGGAGGCATTGTTGTTTTGCTGACGCACCCCTTTCGCACGGATCCGGCCATCTCGGCCTCTTTAGGGGAAACCCTTGATCTTATGATCGGACGATGACGGCACCTTGGTGTTGTTCTCCCTCTTGGGGGCATCGTCTTGGAGCTCGGCATCAGCAAGTGAGACCGGTGGTTGACGGTGGTGGTGGTGTCCATGCTTCTATGGCAGCGATGATGGTGGGAGCGATGTCGGCGACGCGGCAATGGTTGCGGTAGTCGGCTCTTCTTCAGCGTGTCCGTGGTTTTGCCTCGGTTTGTTTGTTGCTATGGAGTCGAAGCTGCGGCGGGAGGCCTTGTGGTATACGATGGCTGGCTGCAGGTAGCCCGTTTGGTGATCTCCCGTGGCACCAGCCATGCCTGGTTTTGTCCTACAGAGTTCTTCGTCAGAGTCGGGGTTGCATCGTCTGGTCGCATGTGGCTGAGATTTTGGCATAAATCTTCATGTAGTTTCACGTGTCCGCTACAACATGGGTTGAGTCGACGATCGCCTTGGGCGGAGTCGGAGTCGTTTTCTCAGAGTGTAGGGATGGCGATGACATCTCTAGGGGAGGAGTGATGACGATGACGTCTGTGTGCTGTCTCGCCGAGGCCCTCTTTGGAGTGGTGTGCGTGGGCTTTTTCTACGTATGCCGCTCAACGATTGTGATGGTTTTCGCCTGGTTCTCCATAATTAACTGGGCAATCTGGTTTTCGCTCGGTTTTCCCTAATTAACCGATCAACTCTTTTCTTCTTAATGAATGCAGGATAACTGTCATTTCGAAGAAAAACTCCAGCACTGGTAAAATAATAGTTCCTATGGGACAAGAATCTAGCCCATCCCTAATAAATCTGTAGCTCCAAAGAAAACCGTCATGTTTAGGAGTAGGGCACTCTAGCCTATCCCCTTAAACTCCTTTTAAATCCTAAATTTGTATTGGGAGCTCCCACAAACAGTCCCTTTCAACTAGTAGGGAAAATTTGCTCTCCCAACTGCCTCCTCCTACCGCAGCCAAACTCACGGCTGCCAGCCCCTCCGCCACAGACGGATGCCACACCCTGACCTTCTCCTCGCACTGGGGGGGGGGGGGTCTGTAATGAATTATCTGGACTGTGGTAATTGGGGATGAGCTAGAGAAGCTCTTAATCAATCTACCTGTTAGTTCATTCACAATGGGTGTTTATATCTATATATGAATATTGGTGTCATAATACCATGCTGTTACTTACTGATCCTAATCGCAGGTTTAGTTTTGATATTGTATCTGCATAGATTATTGATCCAACTATTACACATCAAAATCTCACCCCATTTCGATTCCTCGCAACATATCCCCGGAACATAGTCCGTTGCTCCTCCAATATTTCTCATCAACCTTATGTTTGAAAGGATATTACTGACATGCGTAACACCCTTTCAGTTCTCTTATCTGTATCTTGAATGTGTCATTTGTTTCTCGTCATTTGTTGATGCCATCTTTTTATTCATCATGTGGATGCCACAGATTACCAATGGTTTGTATGCTCTCGTAGGCACAAATGGGCTCTTCTTCTCTGGATGGCCAGCAACGAACACCTGGAACTGCTCATTACTACTCTGGCACACATCAAAGCGAAACAACTGGAATGGGTGAACATGGAATGTTCCGTTCACACGAAGCAGGTTCTGTTCCAATTGGAGTTTATGCAGTACAAGGGGAGAACACATTTCCCGAGAGACCTGACCAACCGGAGTGTCAATTCTATATGAAAACTGGAGACTGTAAGTTTGGTGCTGTTTGCAAGTTTAATCACCCAAAGGAACGAATGATTCCTGCTCCAAACTGTGCACTGAATCCATTAGGTCTGCCATTGCGCCCGGTAAGATTTGTTTTCCACCAGTCATATGCATCCTGCAGAATGTATTGCATCCATCCCATTCATAGGATTTTTTTCATTCTGTCCTTCGGGTAATGACGCAGGTAAACAAAAACCTTGGATAACCCTTAAATAGGTATTGAGAAATGGGAACTGACCTAAGATATCCATTTTCTTGAAGCCCAAGTGTTTGGCTAATTTTGTCAGGGAAGGATGTGAAATTTTACTGTCTATCACGAATGTTGGTTGTTTTCATGTGGTGTAAGATGAGTTCTCCCTAAGATTTAGAATCAGATGTACTTGATCCAATTTTTACTGCGAATGTGTAAAAGTATTATCTCTTCCTGACAACATACCCTTGCAGACATGCTATGTCTTAATGGAGAATGTTACTCAACTTGCTCTTTTTCTTGCTTACAGGGAGAGCCTGTCTGCACCTTTTATTCTTGTTACGGCATCTGCAAGTTTGGTCCTAACTGCAAATTTGACCATCCTATGGGAACCATTTTGTATGGATCCGCAACCTCCCCAACAGGTGATGTGCCACCTTTGCACTGCCAATTGGCACCCACACCAGGGCGTTCAGAAAGATTGCTTGACGGGGCTTCTGGAAGGTCGCACCGGCTTCCCCAATCTGATTCCCAGCATATACCCTCTGGGGATGGAAGTGACGAGAGAGAGGCATCGTAAGCCTTACTCAGTCTTTCTTCATGCTGCCTCCCATTCTCGACTCTTCAGTAATTATATCTCCCACACATTGGAAAAGCTGAAGCTGTACAGGTCCTCATCCATCCTTTTGCCGCTCTTTTGAGGTTTCCACAAACGGTTGCTTCATCATGTCTCAGTCTCACATTCACGCAAGATAAGGTTCTTGCTTGCCCCTTTGATGCCCAGTTACCTATTGAAATAAACCGGGTAATCATTCCTATTTATCTCTACCAATATATACAGACACAAGATACACTCACTTGCTGACACTGGGTTCTGCGAATGATCTGCCTTGATCCCTTTGTTGTAGTATACTGGTGATGTTGAAGTGGACAAAGCATATGTAACTAACTGTACTTGGATCCAACATCTCTTCCCTTTTCTTTTTCTTCTTTTCCTTTCTCAGCATTTGGGGATGGGGTAATGGTAATGGTAGGGCTTACTGCTTGTTCAAGTTTGCATGTTGAAAACAGCAGAAACAATACCCTGCTTCCTTATAATAATTCTGACCTGTGTATTACCCAGTGAATTACTTGTTCAATAAGAGGTCCGGCAAGTGTTGCACCTTCTGAGAAATTGATTTCACCATGAAGGAATTATTTGTTCTATAAGAGGTACACGTGTTGAGTATATATGATCTGTGTATATTGTGTCTTGGGCCCGTCTCCTAGTTCTTGTATAGTTGAGGCCCGTGGTCCACCTTTGTACTCGTATATACGTGTCTATGCACGAGGAGCAATACATCGTGCAATTCACATATTCTACATGGTATCAGTTTTTTAGGTTTCCTCGCTTCCGTCGCCGCCGCGCGTCTTCTTCGTGTCGTCGCCACCGCTCGCGCGTCTCCTCTGTGCTGCCGCTGCCACCGTCACCACCCAGCCACTGTCGCCGCCTTCATCACCTAGCCGCTGCTGCCGTCGTAGTCACCACCCTGTCGCCGCCGCTGCTACCCAGCCGTTGTTGCCGCCCGCGCATCTCCCCGCGTCGGCTGCCGCCGCCCGCGCATCTCCTCTCGTCGGCCGCCGCCGTCGTCGCCCGCGCATCTCCCCGCGTCGGCCGCCGCCGCTGCCCTGCCCGACCCCCTGATCACTTCGCCCAAGCCGCCACACCCGTGCCGCCATGTCGTCCATCACCTCCTTCGCATCCACCAACTCCAACCCGTTCGCTGACGCCAACCCTCCTGACGTGAATGACATCCGCAACCTGAACATCCTCGAGCGGGTACCGGTTCGTCTTTCGTAGGTAGACTCCTCCTACTACACGTGGAAGACTTATTTTTCCCTCGTGTTCCGGGAGTATCACCTCATCGACCACGTGGATGGCACCGTCGACTCCAGCCTCGTCCCCGAGCTTCACGACTGGTCCACCATTGATACCACGATCATCCACTAGTTTTTTCTCACCATCACGCCCGACCTCTTTCACACGGTCGTGACGGACGGTGATGATGCCTGCGCCGTGTGGACCAAGCTGAACGGGCTCTTCATGGACAACCAGCTCAAGTGTCGTGTTTTTTTGCAGCAAGAGTTCTTTGGGTGCCATCAGGACAACACCTCTATCGACGACTATTGTCGCCGCCTGAAGACTCTCGCTGACGAGCTTCGCGATATTGGCGCCAAGATCGATGATGACATCCTCCTCAGCACGCTCACCGCCGGGCTCAACGAGGACTTCGGCAACGCCGTGGGGAATCTCAGCCTCATCCCCAACCCGTCCTTTGCCAAGTTCGTTGCGTATCTTCGCTTGGAGGAGCGGCGCATGAAGCAGATGAAGGCCCGAGCCATCCACGCCACACTCGCCGCTAGCACCACCCGTGGCGGGGCCTCGACGCCTCCCGTCGCCCCCTGCCGCGCCCCAGCCGCAGCACCACCCGGCCACTCAGCAGCGGGGGCTGCTCCCGCTGCCCTATGGGCCGCCCGCCCCTCCCGCCCCTCCTGCCGACCGGCGTCGCGGGGGCCGACATGGGGGGGGGGGGCGCTCGCGGCGGTCAGCAGCAGCAGCCGCAGGGCGCCGACCAGCCCCGTCACTCACAACAGCAGCAGTTCTAGGCACCTCCTCCGTGGGCCTCCGGCTACAACCCGTGGATCAGTGTTGTTCATGCCTACACCATGCCGGTTCCACAGGCCCCTGCACCCACCCTTCCCATGCCGTGCCCACCAGCGCACCAGGCGTACTACGTGGCTCCGCAGCCATACGGAGGATACTCGCCGCCGTAGCTGAGCAGCACCTACGGTCTCCCTGCGGCCCCGTCGCTGCCCTCGCCGGCCCTGCCACCGGCACCCCGGGATTCGGTGCTCCTCGCCGTGTTGCATACCGCGCCTACGCCGAACAACTACACTGGAGGCGGTGATTGGTACATGGACATCGGGGCTACGACTCACATGTTTGCTCATCCTGGTAACCTTGCCTCCTTCACTCATGTTTCCACCGACCGCCACATCATTGTCGGCGACGGTTCCACACTTCCCATCACTCATGTCGGGCATGCTTCTTTTCCTTCTAATTCTACACCTTTATCTTTGTCTAACATACTTGTGTCTCCTGATCTTATTAAGAATATTGTTTCTATTAAATGCTTCGCTCATGAAAATCCTGTTACTGTTGAATTTGACGGCGTTGGTTTTTCTGTCAAGGACGCTCGAACCAGGATGGGGCTCCATCGATGTGACAGCCCCGACGATCTCTATCCGGTGCATCCGTCTTCCTCCACCACCGCCGCATCGGTTGCTCTTTCCGTTGGGGTCGATCTCTGGCATGCTCGCTTGGGTCATCCCAACCCCGTCACACTTCGTCATATTCTTAGGAGTTTTAGTTTCAGTTTTAATAAGATGGAGGATCACACTTGTCATGCGTGTCGAGTCGGCAAACATGTTTGTTTGCCGTTTAATAATTCCACCACAATTGCTTCTTTTCCTTTTCAGTTGATTCATAGTGATGTGTGGACCTCTCCCGTCCCTAGTAATTCGGGCTATTTATATTATCTGGTCATTCTTGATGATTATTCTCATTACGTGTGGACTTTTCCTTTGCGCAGAAAGTCAGATGCACTCTCCACCTTGACGCCTTTTTACTCCTATGTCCGCACGCAGTTTGGGCGTCCCATCCTTGCGCTTTAGACGGACAATGGAAAAGAGTTTGACAATCTCGCTTTTCGCACCTTCTTGTTGCATCATGGCACAGTTTTCCGCCTCACATGCCCGTACACTTCATAGCAGAACAGTCGAGCCGAACGCGTCCTTCGCACTCTGAATGACTGCATTCGCACGCTCCTGTTTTATGCCAACGTACCGCCTCGTTTCTGGCCGGACGCACTCGCCACTTCATCACTTCTTCTTAATCTTAGACCCTGCCGCCCACGGTGGAACTACGTACCTCACCATCTTCTCTTTGGTACGCCCCCGTCTTATGATGACTTGCGTATCTTCGGGTGCCTTTGCTATCCCAGCACTATCGACACCGCTTCTCACAAGCTCGCACCACGATCTGTCGCTTGCATCTTCCTCGGCTACCCCTCTAACTCCAAGAGATATCGGTGCTATGATCCCGTCTCCTACCGTGTGGTCACTTCCCGGCACGTTTACTTTGATGAGCATGTGTTTCCATTTCAGCAGGTATCCCCGGATGTTCCTGCTGCCACAGGTGACGTGGGCTCCTTGACGCCTCTCCCAGGGCGCTCACGCGCCTCTCTTGGCCCGCCCCTGGCTTTGAGGCGCGCTCCCCACATGCGGCGCCTCCTACAGCCGCAGCATCGACGCCCCCGGCGCTAGCCTCCGCGGAGCCATCGACGCCCCCGCCCTCCCCGACGCCTCTGGTGCCGGTCCCCTTGGCGCCCCCTGTGGCCGGTCCAGTCACTCGTGCCCGTACGGGAGTATTTCGCCCGAGCTCGCGCTACGCCTCGGATGACTACGTCCATGCGGCGTCCACCTCTGAGCTGTCGCCTTTGCCGTCCTCCGTTCGAGCCGCTCTTCATGACCCCCTCTGGATGGCTGCGATGCAAGAGGAGTTTGACGCCCTGCTGCACAACCGGACGTGGCAACTTGTTCCTCGTCCCTAGCACGCCAACGTGATTACCGGGAAGTTGGTCTTTAAACACAAGCTCCGTCCTGATGGTACCCTTGATCGCTATAAAGCGCGTTGGGTTGTTCGTGGCTTCCAACAACGTGCTGGCATCAACTTCACCGACACCTTCGCTCCGGTCGTCAAGCCCGGTATGATTCACACGGTTCTCCACCTTGCGGTCTCCCTTGCTTCGCCGGTGCACCAGATGGACGTCTCCAACGCCTTCCTACATGGTCACCTCGAGGAGCAGGTCTTCTGCCAACAGCCCATCGGGTTTGTTGACCCGGCGCTTCCCGACCACGTGTGCCTGCTTTCGCGGTCCTTGTACGGACTCAAGCAGGCTCCACGCGCCTGGTACCAGCGCATCGCGGCGTTTCTCCATCAGCTTGGGTCCCGCTCTACCCGCTCAGACGCCTCGCTCTTCGTCTATCATCATGGCTCTGACATGACCTACTTGCTGCTCTATGTCGACGACATCATCCTGACAGCATGTACGGCTGGTCTCCTCAGTCAGCTCACGGCTCGTCTTCGCGCTGAGTTCGCCATCAAGGACTTGGGTCCTTTGCACTACTTCCTCGGTGTCGAGGTGGTGCGCCATCCGGATGGTTTCTTCCTTCATCAGTGCAAGTACGCTCACGAGCTCCTGGAGTGCGCTGGCATGCTTAACTGCAAGCCCGCCGCTACGCCTGTTGATACGAAGGCCAAGCTTTCTGCCACGGATGGTTCTCCTGCTTTGGATGCTGCTTCCTATCGGTCTATCGTTGGTGCTCTCCAGTACCTTACTCTGTCTCGACCGGAGATCCAGTATGCCATGCAGCAGGTGTGCCTTCATATGCATGCTCCTCGAGACGTTCACTGGACTGCAGTCAAGCGGATTCTCTACTATCTCTGTGGCACTATGGATCTTGGCTTCATGCTTCACGCCTCCACCGACAACGCCCTCAGTGCCTACTCCGATGCAGACTGGACGGGCTGCCCTGACACTCGTCGCTCCACTTCGGGGTATTGTGTCTACCTTGGACCCTCACTCATCTCGTGGTCATCCAAGTGGCAGCCTACGGTCTCTCATTTCAGTGTAGAGGATGAGTATCGTGCAGTGGCCAATGCCGTTGCCGAGTGTTCGTGGCTTCTCCAGCTACTTTAGGAGCTCTCTTGCCCTGTCGACCGTGCCACAGTAGTCTACTGTGACTACGTATTAGCGGTCTACCGCTAACCCGGTGCATCATCGACGGACCAAGCATATTGAGTTGGATATCCATTTTGTTCGGGAACAGGTGGACCTTGGCCATATTCGTGTTTTACAAGTTCCTACTTCCCAACAATTTGCCGATATCATGACCAAGGGCTTGCCTACAGCATCATTTGAGGAGTTCCGGTCCAGTCTTTGCATCAGCCGCGGTGCCGCTTCGACTGCGGGGGGGGGGGGTGTTGAGTATATATGACCTGTGTATATTGTGTCTTGGGCCTGCCTCCTAGTTCTTGTATAGTTGAGGCCCGTGTCCCACCTTTGTACTCATATATACGTGCCTATGCACGAGGAGAAATACATCGTGCAATTTACATATTCTACAACCGGCAATTGTCATGCAATCTGAGAAATTGGTTTCACCATGATTTCTGTTTATCTATCTGCTAGATACCGGAGTTACACTTCCAATGAGACTGATGCGATGTTGTATTCCCCATAAATTTGAGTGGTATGGTTTTGTTGCACCAATTAATGATGCATTCGCTATTTAATCGTGGATGTTGAAGTGGATACTAGGTCCTGATTCACAAATAAGAGAGGATGTCATGTACTCCCCCCGTTCCTAAATATAAGTCTTTCTAGAGATTCCACTATTGACTACATTTGGATCACAATGAGTGAATTCACACTCTAAAATATGTCTATATACGTCCGTATGTAGTCCGTAGTGAAATCTCTAAAAAGACTTATATTTAGAAATGGATGGAGTAATATATTACCATTCCTTGTGATGTTGACGCATCGCAAAACATGTGAGTAGCTGAGCTGCGTTGCCATTATTGTGGCGTCGAAGGGCACCACATCACTCACTCAGCCTGCACTCCTCCTTTCGTTGCCCCACTTGTTCCTCAGTCGAACCAGCACTCCTCCCTATCATGATGTAGTCCTCCTCTCGGTTGTACTAAGTTATCGGTTGGATGGACGAGCTAGTCAGCCTCGAGGAGGAGCATGATGGCGTTGCGGCCTGCAAAGATGATGACATGTCCAACTTCACCGAAGAGGAGCGTTGTGTGTTATTGCAACATGCCCCCATCATTGGTCACAATGAGGAGTATGCGCTCTAGCAGTATGCCCTCATCACCATGTGGAGGAGCGTCGTGCTCTAGCATCACATCCGTAAGCATCGTGTCCTTCCGCTCACGAGGTAGACAAGTGTGTGCTTTACGGAGTCATCCAAGAGTCCACCCACGAGCACCGAACCCTCACCATCAGTGGTGAGCAGTATTGCATCATGGGAATCGTGGCTCATGAGTCCCAAGAATACGGCATTGACTAGGAGGAGCACGAGCTTCAATGGTTCCTCGATGAGTTTTCGTATCGATCTGTAGTGGGCCACCAACAAGCTCACCTCTTACGGCGTCACCTCCAAACCTAGTTTGAGCTCATAACTAAGCATTGTGAAGGAAACTATATTCAAAGAATGCTGAAATATTCTAAAATTTTACTAGTGTGTGCACTCTATTATATCATTTCCACCTGCCAAGTTTCACCTCAATCCACTAAACCATTACTCCCAATAAATTTTCAAACTTCATGTCTAGAACATCCGGTGGACTAAAACTATCAATGCAAACCTATCCTAGACATTTCAGTGCCATAGAACACTTACAGGTGGGTAGGCCGGCACCCTAGACAAGTTTTGCAAGACGATATGCCCCAACACACCAGTGCACATGGTGACCATGCGACTGAAATACCACAAGCGTGCTATGTGCTTTGGATCTCGTCGGACACCTAGCTCCTGTCGGCCATAGTTTGTCTTCTCGTGACAACATTGCTCCCACAATCCACATACCCCTCCCCGGACCATGTTCCCCTCTGCTGGCTTCCTCATCATACATGGCCAAGCGTCGCCACCTAAGACGAACAATGTGCAACTGTTCCTCGCCGTTGTTTGATTCCCTTCGACCCCTAGCTCGATCATTATCTCCTCTGCACTTTTCTGCCGCATCAGCCCATGTCACAATGGTGTGCGCATTGTCCTGCCATACCAGCGAATCTGTGGCGGTTTCCATCGTTGTTTTGTTTCCCAACTATAAAATCCATAGCCCGCGCTAGATTCTACACCTCACCACAACCCACCCACCTCCAATTGATCTTCAGTGCAGAGAACCAATTCAAGAGAATCCTTCTTCCACGGCTCCGGCAGAGGACTCCGCCGCAGAAGCTCTGCCGTTGCCCAATGCCTTGGGTCAATTTCCGGCCAAACCCTTCCACCTGAGCTCCTTGCCTCCTTCTAGTGACTATGGCGAGCTCAATTGATCAAACCTGTGCATGAACGGTTGAGTCCATCCACCGCCTCCGGTCGCCGTCTCTAAAGAGCTTGCTCCCATCATCGTACCGCAGTCTCTCGTCCAACAATGGGTACCTATAACTTTGCTGTGGTCATATTCGTCCAGCCGTTGGCCTTCCGAGTTGTACTGCTTTGTCTCTGGCGCCATCCAACAGAGGAGAGGCTTGCCGGTACTATTTCCCCTCTGTTTCCTTTAAAAATGGATAGCCCGATTGATATAGGGCAAGCCTCTAGGGTGGCCCGATCTTCACGAATTGGGGGTAGATTTGAGGAGGAATACGAGGAACATGAGGGGGGAAGATGAAGGTAAACACACAAATCAACACAAATAGATGCAAATAAAGATACACATAGATAAATCCTTGATCCAAATCATCCACGAGTAAGATGGAACAAGATAGTTCTTCCCCATGTCCAAGAACAAGGATGTCTTATGATTTCAATTTTGTTAGGGTGTGTTTGGTTCCAGTCACGGGCTGGAATGGAACGGGCTGGACCCATCCTTTGGACTCGTTCCTATGTTTGGTACATAAGTGGAACCAGAACCACATCGTTCCCACCGAGCGAATATTCCACCTATACCCGGAACGCGCCGATACCTCCAAATCGAAGGAACCACGCAGAATGGCTTGCGCTCACCCCTCGTCTCCCTCAGCGATTCCGCGCTCACCCCTCGTCTCCCTCGGCGGCCTGCTTATCTCCTTCTCTCGTCTCCCTCTCTCTCACAGCATAGGCAGGAAGTGCCGAAAGGAGGCAAGCAGCAGTAGGAATTGGCAGATGGCGGCGCTGGATGGGGGCGAGCAGCGGCAGGCACCAACAGGCTAGCGGCGACAAATCATGCCATGAGCCGCAAGATCCGCTCGTCCATGCCCAGTTCGATCTAGCAACAGATGTTCTTCCCCACGACCTCTGTCCCTCGCTCTTCCTTGATGCCCATGGCGGAGGCCATAGCAACACCCCCTACACTGCGGCATCCCCCTCCTCGATGGCACCCCTCGCCCGCGGCCGTGGTGGAAGCATAGCCGAGGGCTGGCTAGAGATGGCGGTAGAAGGAGATGAGCGGCGGCGGCCAGCGTGCAGGTTGGGGTGACTCCGTCGGCTAGAGGAGCTGCTCGATCTGGACAGAGGCGTCTTGGTGCTGCATCAGCGGCTGCTCGATCTGAAAGGCTGACGAGCATGACCAACAACAATCAGTAGCGAGTTCTTTGCTTTAGCACTGTATAATCATATGCTCTAGATACTCAAATCAGCAGCGGCTGCTCTAGATACTCAAATCACCCAACAGTTGACCGGATGTAATCAACGATGACACACAGCTAAAACAACCATATGTGCAAGGTACTTCCACCATTTCTTACCAACGAGCTAGAACTGAATCTAGTTCATCTCTCCAACCAAACATCCGAATGTAACCATTACATTCCACCTAATTATCCCTACCGAACACAAGAATGGAACCGACCCATTCTCGTGGAATGGAACCATGACATTCCATTCCGCTCCGCTCCCGAACCAAACACACCCTTAGAGCACATCTAGATGTGTGATACTTGTGATTTGCGTTGTGGGTTTTCCTGAAGAGGAGGGGATAATGCAACATAGTAGAGATAAGTATTTCCCTCAGTGAGAACCAAGGTTATCGAACCAATAGGAGGATCACACAACTTCCGTCTTCAGCGCCTACACACAAAAGAGCAAACACTTGCACCCAACGCGGGCAAGAGGGTTTTCAATCCCCTTGAACTCGTTACTTGCAAGCAAATGAGTAGTGTAGATGATAATAGATAATTCTAAATTGTAAAATAAAAAGAAACCAAATAAATGACACCAAGATAATGGTAGCATTTGTAAATATACATGTGAATAGACCCGGGGGTCATAATTTCCCCTAGAGGCATCTCTCATGTAAAAGGCATACGATGGGTAAACAAATTACTATTGGGAAATTGATAAAAAACAGATAGTTATGCAATATTTATTCATGGCAATGATCATTACATATAGGCATCATGTCCATAAGCAAGTAGACCGACTCCTGCTTACATCTACTACTATTACTCGACCACTATCCAACATGCATCTAGAGTATTAAGTAAAATAGAGTAATGCTTGGAGAACAATGAGAGATGTAGACAAAGTAAATACAATTAATATGAATAAACCCCATTGTTTTATCCATAGTGGAAGCAATACAAATACATGTCATGTCCCTTTCTGTCACTGGGATTGAGCATCACAAGATTGAACCCACTACAATGCACCTTTCCCACTGAAGAAATATCAATCTAGTTGGCCAAACTATATCAATAGATCATAGAGAACTACAAAGCTATCATATAATCAAGAATATATAAGAAAGGACAGTAAGGAACTCAATATAATTTCATGAACAATCTAAACATAAACCCACAATTCATCGGATCGCAACAAACGCCCCGCACAAAGTGATTACATTGAATAGATCATCACGAAGATGCGATGAACTTTGTATTGAAGAACATGAAGAGAGAGAGATAGCCATCTAGGTACTAACTATGGACCTATAGGTCTATGGTCAACTAATCACACATCACCATGGGAGTAGCAAGGTTGATGTAGAGGCCCTTCATGATCAACCCCCCCTCTAACAGGGCACTGGAACAGGGCTCCAGAGGGCCACGCGGCGGAACAGAGACTTGCGACGGCAAAAAAAGTGTTTCGAGAGGCTATCTAGGGTTTTTGGGATATATCGGAATTTATAGGACAGAGAGGGGCGTCAAGGGCTGGGGGGGGGGGGCAACCACAAGCTAATAGGGTGCAACCCCCCTAGGTGTGCCCTATTGAATCGTGGGGCTCTCGTGCGGTTTCTTGGGCTTCTCCCAAAGCTTCGAGGTCTTCTTTTGGTCCAGAAAAATCAACAAAAAGTTTCATGGCAATTGAACTTCGTTTGGTATTGTAAACCTGAAAAGCCAAAAACACACAGAAAACAACAGCTGACACTTGGCATTGGGTTAATAGGTTAGTGCTAAATAATAATATGAATCAACAAATAAATGCCCCAAAAGCATCCTAGAATGATAATATTATAGCATGGAACAATAAAAAAAATTAGATACATTGGAGACGTATCAATGTGCCATAAGTATTGCACATCTAAGCCCTATGTCGTTGATCCTACAGTGAGATTCGTGTGGGTATTTTCTTTCTTTTTTCCTTTTTTTTATGCTGGATTGAGTCACTTAGATGTGCAATAACTAGAGGACATCTAGATGTTGCCTAGACACACCCTTATGATTTTATGATGGAGTCCTTCTCCACAAGTTGGGGTCTTGTAATCCCCAATCCCCACGATCTCCGAAGGGCGCAAGGTATATCCAAGAACACTTGCAGAAGAGTGATTCACCGCTGTACTGGCTTGGGAAGGACGATTCTTGATCATCATACTCTTACTACTGGCTATGGGTTGACCTTGTGACCAGTGGTTATGCGAACCCCAGACCACGGGATCCCCCGCAGCTTGAGGCCGAGAGAGATTTCACTATGACACCTTTGCCCTTTGTCGTGTTACGGGTCCTTGGTGGTGCCATCCCAACTGGGTGTGGGTGGAAAGGTTGGATGCCGAAATGATGAAGCCGACATCGTAAGAGATGGTGACAACCTTGTCGATGTAGATTCGCACGAGTGCCCCCTTGCCCGGCGTGCTAGAAGTCGGTGGACATGTGCAAAACAGACACACGTGACACCATGGAAGGTAATGCTCCTTCCCTATTCATGGATTAGGGCACGAAGATTTGAACCTGCTCTACTCGAAATGCATGGAATGGACATGATGGTTTACCCAGGTTCGGGCCGCATGGTTGCGTAATACGCTACTCCTGCTTTTTGTGTGTTTAAAGGCGATATTAGGGAGCTACAAAGCCTTTCCCGAGAATGGAAAGGTGTATGCAGTCCTATTGTTATTCCAACAAGTGTCCAACCCTTTCTACTAGTTGCCTGGTCCTTCTTCTATAGCTCAAGGGGTACCACAATGGCGTAGCTACTAAGGAAACTATCCTCTGCCAACAGGGTAGGTATGTGCATTAAATGCACGGAGAGGTGTCGATGTCCTCTAGCTCCCGGGAATGGATGCCCATCTTGTGCTGGCACATCAAGTGTTATCCCGCATAAGTGTTAACATGCAACCGGACATGTGTCATGTTGGTGTCAGGTGGGTGATGAATCACCCTTGGTAATGATGACCTCTTGTCACCCACTGTGCATGCTTGCAATGCGTCGCGCATGCTCTGATGGGGTAGGGCCAGCATGCCATGCCGAGATTAGGTCGGTTGAGTTGTCTTCATGGGTAAGGAAGCATGGCCATTGTCGGAGGTTTCGTTTCCGGGTCCTGGCTTCATGGTGCTTTAGATCAAGTGGAGGGGGACTACCTGTGGCCCTTGTGCACGTGACCTTGTGGTTCAAACGTTCACCATACTGACAAGGTGTCTCGAAGAGCCCCTAGTATGGTGTAATTGAAGATTTGAAAGGTATGAGATACCTTACATTGAAATAACCAAGTGTAAGTACTGTGCAGAGTGTGTCCATGAGCCATATTGTGCATAGTGTGTCATTCAGAAATGAGTGAAGGAATAACAAGAGTGATGATATTAGTGCATTAATTCGATTCTAATATTTATTAAAAAACATTACTGGTCGATGGAGTATAAAAAGGACAACAGAAAAAAGGCTAGTGTAGCCGAGTAGCGTTCCAAGGGTTTGGTTCCAAGCGGTTGTTTTTGGGATCACGAGGACGGTAGGCTCCTCAAGTGAGTACTTTGTCGATGATGAATGGTCTGCCCCATTTGATCAGTAGCTTATGTTGATCTTGCTTATCTCAATGGTGTTGTAGGACAATGTCTCCAATGTTATATGTTTTTGTTCGGACCTCCCAGATTTGGTATCGCCTTGCCTATTCTTGATAAAAGGTTGAACATGCTCTGGCGACCTCACATTCCTCATCAAGGGCATCAAGGTTATCTTGCCGATACGTCCTGGCTTCTTGTTCTTCATACATGCATACTCGAGGTGCATCATGAATAAGGTTACTGGGAATTATGACCTCAACTTATAAACCATAAAGAATGGAGCGTAGCATGTGGATCTATTAGGAGTGGTGCATAATCCCCGTAGTACAAAGTCGAGCTCCTCAACCCATCGGCATTTTCGAAAGAGCGAACGAAACACGACTTAATATTAATCCATTGGCTCGTTCAACTTGGCCATTGGACTGGGAATGATATACTGAGGCAAAGTCAAGGTTAATGCCAATTTTGGCACACAAATTCTTCACATCCTTGGCTGTGAAGTTAGACCCGTTGTCTGCAATGATGTTATGTGGTACACCTTAACGATGCACAACGCCAGAGATAAAATCGATCAGTGACCCTACTTTTGCCGAGGCCACCGACTTTGCCTCTATCCATTTTGTAAGTTTATCCACCATAACAAGGAGGTACCTTTTGTGATCGGACCCCCCTCTAAGTGGGCCGACCATGTCAAGCCCCCAGACCACGAACGACCAGGAGATAGGGATTGTTCATATGACTTTGATCAGCAAATACTTGATAGCCTACACATTGTTCTACAAAACTTCTTGCATATTCCCTGGAAGTAGGCCCATAAAATCTAGCTCGGAAAGCCTTGCCAACTAAGGTTCGAGGTGATGCATGATGGTCACACATGCTTGAACGCCCAATAGCGGTCCTATACTCACAGAACTTGGAAGTCTCGCCAAGGATAGAAGCGCATATCAGAGATGCTTTAGCAAGATGGATATCATCAAAAATACATGTACCAAGAAGAAGAGAATACAATATATAGTCATACACTCACCACAAGCTACATAATGAATATTTCAATACATCAATACACATAAATCATCATCCAAAAGATAGTATCCGACTACAGATGAAACCAAACAAAGGAAGACGACGCCCACCCTAGTAATCCCAGGCTGCCAATCAGGAACCCATCCTAGGATCATCGAAGAAGAACAAGAACTCCAAATAAAACAAGCATCGCTCTGACGTAAAAGCATTGCTTTACTTGTACCTACACCTATTGTTGTAGTAATCTGTGAGCTTTTATGGCGCTTAACAATCAAATTGCCATGGGTATAAAAACTAGCACAACTTAATTGGTGAGGAATGATTAAGTGGTGAGGCTGCAGTGCACACTAGCCATTTGTATCTAGCTAAATTAAGGATACAAGAGTAAGAAGGTGATATGCGCAAAAATGGGTGTGAACTAGGAATGATCAAGAAGTAGTCGTAAACATCTACTTACGAGTCGAACATAATCCCACCATGTTCTCTTCCCAAACTCCCTCAAAAATATAAGCAATATGTTCAGACCCCGTCGTTTATCCTTAGTGGCAATAATACAAATACGTGCCTCGCTACCCCTTCTATCACGAGGTGAGCATCGCAAGATTGAACCAACTACTATGCACCACTCCCTCTGATGATCTACTCATCTACTTGGCCAAAGCAAACTCATAGACCGGAAAGCATACATAGCTAGCAATCACACATAATAAAGTTTAGATTTGACTCACTTACTTTCAATGAATAATCTAATCATAAATCATAATTCATCGGATCCTAACAAACACACCGCAAAAGAGGATTACATCGGATAGTTCTCCGAGGAAAACATTGTATCGAAGATCAAAGAGAGAGAGAGAGAGAGAGAGAGAAAGAGAGCCATCTAGCTAATCACTATGGACCCGTAGGTATGTGGTGAACTACTCACACATCATCATGGAGGAAGCAAGGTTGATGAAGATAGCCTCCGTGATCGATCCCCCCGATAGAGTATTAGCAGAGGCCTCAAGATCAGATCGTGGGAGAACAAAGGCTTGCAGGGGTGAAAAGTTTTGGGTCTCCTTCTGGTGGTTTTGGGATTTTAGGGAATTTATAGAAGTGAATTATGTCAAGCATACCTACGAGGGGCCCACAAGCTCACACAACACCTCCCCCCTTTGGGAGTGCCGTCTGAGCTTGTGGCTCTCTCGTGCACATCTGGCCTCCCCCGATGCTCCTAGTGTCCTTTCTGGTCCATGAAAAATCACTGTTAAGTTCTGTTCCAATTGGACTTTGTTTGGTATTGGTTTCCTGCGAAACAAAAATAGGCAAAAACGGGAACTAACACTTTGCACTAGATTAATAGGTTAGTTCCCAAATATTATATAAAATTGCCTTTAAAGAATATAAGATTGATAATATAATAGTATGAAACAATCAAACATTATAGATACATTGGAGACGTATCAAGCATCCCCAAGCATAATTCCTGCTCGTCCTTGAGAAGGTAAATGATAAAAACAATTTTTTTTGATACGGAATACTACCTAGCATGTTTATCATGTAATCTCTTTTATGGAATAAATATTGGAAAACCATGAAGTAATGAATGTCAACATAATAATATCCATGAATATAAGAACATAATCATTACTATTTCAAAATATACGATGCTTAACGGATGTTACCCCTACACATTGAATTTTGTAACTGATGGCATAACACCGTCTTCCTAACACAAGTACAAAACATGAGCCCCCGGGTTCAAGTCAGGTATTTGGTTCAGACTTCTTCACGTACTTCAGCATTTTTAACTATCTCAATACATGAGCGCAAGCCATGGACATAGCACTACCGGTGGAATAGAAGATGGTGATAGAGATTAATTAGGGAAGACAAGTTTGAATTTTCTTGCACCAACTAGGTGGATCGTTAGGTTATGGAGATGCCTTGCAAACAATACAGGTGCGAGGAGTAGGGATTCCCATGCGATTTTGGATGCACTTTGAGCTATTAGTTTATGAAAGATCAAACTGAAACTAAGTGGGTGTGCATCCAAATTGCTTGCTCATGAAGACCTGGAGCATTTGAGGAAGCCCGTTATCAAAATATCCAAGCCAAGTTCTGCAATGAAAAAACCACTAGTATATGAAACTGACAAATCAAGAGACTCTCTATATGAAGAACATGGTGCTACTTTGAAGCACGAGTGTGGTAAAGGATAGTAGCATCGCCCCTTCTCTCGTTTCATATCTCTTTTTTATCTCTCATAGTCCGGAACCTCATCTTGATTCTTTGGAGGAATCGTTAGCCTCCATCATCCAATATATTTCCTCACTGGGACAATGCTCTAGAAATTATGATCATCACACTTTTATTTAGTTACAACTCGATAAAACCTAGAACAATATATAACTATATGAATGCCTCTTGCAGTGCACCAGGATCTGCAGTGATCTGGCATAACATGTATTACATTAATGAATAGTGGCTTTGCCACAAATATCATGCAAGCTCTATATGATCATGCAAAGCAATATGATGATGAACACACAAATAATGAAACGGAATGGTGGAATTTGAATGACAATATATCTTGGAATGGCTATGGAAAGCCATGATAGGTTAGTATGATGGCTATTTTGAGGAATATATAAGGAGGCTTATGTGTGATAGACCGTATCATATCACGGGGTTTGGATGCACCATCAAATTTTGCACAAACTCTTGAGGTGACAAAGGGCAATGCACGGTACCAAACAGGCTAGCAATTTGTGGGAAGGTGGGTGTGCGTATATTCCATGAACTCACATTAGTCATAAATAACTCACATACTTGTTGTGGAAGCCTTATTATCTCTCTCAAAGAAAAGTACTACCCGCATGCCCATAGGGAGGTGGTTGGGAGGAGTTAACCATCGCTCACCCTGACTCAAGCAACATAATGATTTCCACGAGGAATAAAAGTGCTCCAACATCCTGGTTATGCCATGACCATACTTAAACGATTAGTTAATAACAAGCTTTAATATTGATATCTTTACTGACCAATGATCATGAATCTATACCCTTTCATATTGCTATGTCAATATAATCCAATCACGCAAGCCATACCAAGTGATTTACATGCAAGTTTTTATTATATCCCTCTGATATACCTACCATTTTGCGACTAACCATATAATTCATGCAAATTACCACTTCCTATTTAAGATACTCTCAAAAGGATTTAAGTGAAGCATGAGAGTGCCAATGATTTCTACAAAATATAATTTCTATCGTGCTCTTAAGATATAAATGAAGCACATGAGCATAACTGCCTTAACTCAAAAGATATAAGCGAAGCATAATGAGCATTCAAACAAATTATGACGATTGCATGTCTCTCTCAAAAGGTGTGTCCAGCAAACAATGATTGCGGCAAACTAAAAAGCAAAAAAATATAATACATGATGCTCCAAGCAGAACTCATATCCTATGATGAATAAGAATATAGCTCCAAGTAACATACCAATGGATTGTAGAATAAAGAGGGGATGCCATCCGGGGCATCCCCAAGATTAGATGCTTGGGTCTTCCTTGAATTTTACCTTGGGGTGCCTTGGGCATCCCCAAGCTTAGAGTCTGGCCGCTCCTTATTACTTTATCCATCCCGATCTCACCGAAAACTTGAAAACTTCAGCACACAAAACAAGTTAGAAACCTTGTGAGTTCCATTAATTTGATAAAAAGATCAAATACCTTAAGTACTGTCATAAATAGATTCATAATTGTACTACCACGAGCACGACTACCACGACTACCACGACCACGACCACCACCACCACCACCACTACCGCCACTACCGCTACAACTACTATTACTACTGCTGCTACTGCTACTGCTCCTGCTGCTACTTCTACTGCTACTACTACTGCTACTGCTCCTACTACTACTCCTATTGCTGATGCCCTTCAATAGTACCTACACACACAAGAATAAAATACTTGCATCCAACACGGGCAACAGGGTTGTCAATCCCCTTATATTTGTTAATTGCGAGGATCTAATCTGGTAGTGGTAGATAGGTGAATAATAAACTAAAATGAAAGGTAAATAATTGCAGCAAGGTAGATAGGGTATTAGTAAATATATTTAGTAGACACGGGTGCCATAGTTTTCACTAGAGGCATCTCCCTCAAGAACATATCATACGGTGGGTAAAAAAATTACTATTGGGCAATTGATAGGAAAGTGCAAAGTTATGACGTTATTCATGGTATGATAATGTACATAGGCATTATGTCACGTGACAACTAGGCCTAAACTATTCCACATCTACTACTATTACTCCACCAATGGATCGCTATCCAACATGCATCTATGGTATTAAGTTCATGACAAACAGAGTAATGTTTTATGCAAGATGACATAATCTAGACAAAGTAAGACAATCAATATGTTCAAACCCCATCGTTTTATCCTTACTGGAAACAATACAAATACGTGCATCGCTACCCATTCTGTCACGCGGTGAGGACACTGCAAGATTGAAACCACTACTATGCACCACTCCCTATGATGATCTACTCCACTACTAAAGAAAACTCATAGATAGGAAAGCATTGATAGCTATAACAATCACACACAATAAAGTTCAGATTTGACTAAATTACTTTCAATGAATAATTGATAAAAAAACCACAATTCATCAGATCCCAACAAACACATTGCAAAAGAGAATTACATCGAATAGTTCTCCGAGGAGAACTTTGTATTTAAGATCAAAGAGAGGGAGAGAGATCCATGTAGCTAATCACTATGGACCCATAGGTATGTGGTGAACTACTCACACATCATCATGGAGGTATCAAGATTGATGATAGCCTCCGTGAGCGATTCCCCCACCGACAGAGTACAAACGGAGACCCCACATGTGATCATAGAAGAACAGAGGCTTGCGATGGTGGAAAAATTGTTTCAGGTGATTTTGGGATTTTTGGGAATTTATAGAATTGGAATTAGGTGAAGCATACCTATGAGAGGCCTAAAAGTTCACACGGCGCCCCCTAGAGGCACGTCGTCTAAGCTTGTGCCTCTCCCATTGAGCATCTGGCCTCCCCCCGATGCTCCTAGGGTCCCTTCTGGTCCAGAAAAAATCATCCTAAAGTTTTGTTCCAATTGGACTTTGTTTGGTATTGGTTTCATGTGCAAAAAATAGGCAAAAAATAGGAACTGGCACTTGGCACTAGATTATTAGTTCCTAAAATAATATAAAATGACCTCTAAAGCATATAAAATTGATACTATAATAACATGAAGGAATAACAAATTATAGATACGTTGAGATGTATCAAAGAGCACCAATGATGTGCACCACCATGGAGTGATTACCCTCCACCCACCCTCTTTGCACAAAGACTTCACACATTTCTTCTACCTGGCCCTCACAAGGCTATGTGTTATTCCTAATTACACATATCATGCCCATATTTCCCTTTTCACTTTACATGATATGCTCATTTCTACGCCTTTGCCATGCCTTTGTGACCCATGCTTTTCATTTCACGTGATCCATGTTTATAGTCTTCATATGTGTATTTGCAAGCTTGGTGGAGATATTTATTATCATTACCATGTTCCTTTTGTGAGCCATGCTATTGTTCATCCTTGTGTTGGGAGAGTTATGTTGACCAATTTATCTTTGCATAGGACTTCTCACCGATACAATGATTATACTTTGATCTTGTTTTGTTTCATTCTTGCGATATGTCATGTGCATTACCCATTTATTTTATTTTCTCACATGACATGATTGCCATGATTTCCTCTAGTATGTTGCATCTTTTCACTACTAGTTCACATGACATGATTGATATGCTTGCATATGTTGCAGCACCGACGATTAATACTTGCTCCTTTCATGCGGTTGATAACACCTATCTCAATGCTTTGCATATGGTTGAAATTTAATATTATCCAATTGCTCCATATGTTGCCTCTCTCATGCTAGAATTACCATGTATCGAGTGCAATAATGCTTTTAGTCTTGCTAATGAGATTTCCCCCATAGCTTTTCCCATATATTTGGATCTTTTGCCATCTTTCATTTGAAGCATGCTTGCCTTCCTTCTTTGCACCATATTCCTACTACCATATATTTCATCCTTTTTTATTACAAATGATTCATTTGCCTACCATAGAACATTTTTTGAGCACTTTTTGCATTCTTGCTATGACTTTGAGGTAGATGCTTGTTCACTTGTCAAACATATTTGCATTCCTATCTCACCTTTGCATACTTGTTCCCATGATGAATGTACCCATGCTCAATTTATGGGCTTAAATGCCATGCCACAATCCTTTGTCACACCATATGCTATGCATTATGAATACACTTGTTGGGTGAATATACACTTGAATGCTTTGTTTTGTACTAACGCTAACCACATTTTTCCAAATGTTTGTTGTCTTCAATCCTTCTGAAGGAATCACAAAATGGTGCGGCTTGGGAGAGTGCCCATTTCAAGCTTGAAGATGACGAGTGCTTGGTCATCGTCCACTTCTACACGCCGATGCCATTTCTTTCTCATGATGATTTGGATTTCAAACCGAGGAAAAATCTTTCCCAAGGGGGAGGGGAGTTGTGGAGCATCCTACATACATCACCATATCAAGAATCCCTTCGTGAAGTGACACATGTGAAATCTAATTCATACATACAAAGGCGAATCTTATCCTTTACACGTGTCTACTTGTGTGTGACATCTAATTCATACATATATGTTTAATCTTCTCCTTTACATGTGTCTACTTGTGTCCTTCGAGGATGGTATACTACTTGACCCCTCCCTCGTGTGCATGAATAGATATGAGCAGAGCTACACATTCATTGAGGATGAGTTCAAGCTCAGGAGTATGACTAAACCATCCGCAAGGGAAGATTTGAAGAGAAGGAAGAAGAACCAAGGACAAGCTTTTGGGAAGCTTGAAAGTTCTGGCCACCAGTTGGAACTTCCGAGCGGATTGCCACCCTGGAACTTATGGTCATGCCTGACTTCCCTCGCACGCAGAGTGCAAATTCACGTGATAACCCAGACCCTACCCAGAAGCTCCAACATCCATAACTTCTGGCAACACCCGAAACTTTCAACCTGCCTACGAGCTATGTGTTGGGCGCAACCAATGTCCCTGTTTTCCGCCCCACTTACCCATTCATGGCTTGCACTATATATACTCCTACTCCAGCTCCATTCTAGGGTTTACTAAGATTATAACTCAAAACCAGAGCTTAGATCATGTACCACGCTTGTGGGCTTCCTCCTAAGGGAGTAGGATCTTCTCATAGATCATCAAGGCCTCCTAAGGGAGAAGGATTCCCTAAGTGAATCATCAAGGCCCATCTCTCCTAAATATTTGGATGAACTACCCTTGTATCTTTATTTCCCTTGTTATTTTTGGATCTTCATGCATACCATGTATTGCTTGTGATTTGAGGAGTACTTGGTGTGATCTAGTCCAATAGTGTTTCCCCTTTGATGTCTCCACATTTTCCCCAGGTTGTTCGTGTTTCCCCTCGACCCCCTCCAATTCGAGAAGATTGGGCCACCATAGAGGTTTGCCCTACATCATGTTCTGTGTACGACATGTTGTTTTCTTGAATAAGCCTCAAGTGGATTGGGTATTGTTTTGTTGTACTTTGATTTGAATCCAGGCATGTTTATCGTTGCATATGTATGTGCATTTAATTTGCACAAGCAAACCCTCATTTTTTGTAGTGAGCAGTCACTTGCCTTGACCATGTCATTTCCAAAATGGTTGAGTCTATACATGTCTTGTGTTCTTGTTTGACATGTTCTTTTGGTGAAGAAGACTCAAGTGAATTGGGCATTATTTGTTTGTACTTTGATTTGAATCCAAACATATTGATCGATGCATACATGTGTGCGTCCAATTCGCATAGACTTATCAAAAGTGAAATAGTGAAAATAAATTACGACCCTATCAATTCGAATCTAGAATCATTCCCAGATTGAAAATTAATTTGAAAAAAAACTAATTCGTACACTTTCCACCATATGATGGAAGATGGATGACCTAGCCTTTGTTTGCCTCCTCGCATCCCTCCATAGTTAAAATCGAATGTGTTCACATAGTTTAACTTCCCACCATTCCACACTATTCTAACGATATCTTAAGAGTGGTTCCATCTCATTTACAATTGAATCAAAGAAAATGCTAAATCGCCTTTCCGACAAAGATGGTGCACATGAGCCCCTTCTCCCCCCACATCTCAATGGCCGGTGGCAGGCCACATCAGTCATCTCCATCCCCCAACGACTGCCCCCATGGAACAAACCACATTACTTCCTCTGACCCGACACTAGCAGGTGGTGCATAAGACCCCCCCCTTAGTGATTGCGCTAGGTAAGGCACTCGACTCTATGTCACAGAAGAGAAATTCAATGGCTGAGGAGACTGAGGATGCCGACGGTGAACATGTCGCACAACAATGACGCCTCGTTAAGACAGTTGAGCCACCCGCCGGGGAGGTCCTCCATCAAGTAGAAGAGGTTGGCCGCCACTGTGACCTCCTCCTAGCTCTATTCGACAAGCTATGATAGAGAGAAGTGAATGACATGCAACACGTGATCGACCGTGCCGACCCTATATTATAAGGTCTCATTTGAGCCGTGCCCGCAGCGGAGATGGAGGCAACTTACAATATCTCCAACGCGATAGCGTGCATGGAGGAAATCATCCGCGAGGCCAAACACTCCGCCGCCGAGGCTGCCTAGGCTGCAAGCATCAAGATGTTCGTGACCATGGTGTATTCGGAAGGCATGGTCCGCTAGCCATTCACAAAACTAGCCACTGCTAACGACGTGCTCTACACCGAAGAGGAGGAGGAGGGGAAGGAGGATGGGGAGGAGGAGGGGGAGGAGGAGAAGGGAGGTGGCGAGTATGAGGAGCAGGGCAGCGAGGATGAGGAGGGGCAGCAAGGATGAGGACGACATCAACGATGAGGATGACGATGGTGACAATGAAGATTAATTTCAAGTAGTTTTGTTTGGTTTCGAGTACTATGCTTGTTATTTATGTACGTACTTTTACAAATGTTGTAATGGCATTAGTTACTATCTAGTATATCTTTTATGTAGTTCTCCATGGAAATCCACTTAAGTGCTACACGACCATCCATCAGGTTCACGAAGTGATCATGCCATTTGGCATGCAATTCAGATAGTCACCATTTTTACATGCAATTTAGGTGGTCACCATTGCACTGGCATCCAATTTAGGCGGTGGCCATGCCATATTTATTTGCAATTCAGGTGGTCACCACGATGCTGGCATCTAATTTGAGGTGGTCAGCATGACATAGGCATCCAATTTCAGGCAGTGACCATGCAAATGGAATCCAATTGAGTTGGTGAACATGGCGATGGAATCCTATTTCAAAGCGATGACCATGGCCATGGGATCTAACTGGTTAGGTGCAAATCCTTAAATGCGTTAGGTTCTTGGTACGTCTATAGGATGTCAAATTTTTATGCTGCTGATTTGTTTTTTAGTCGCTCTCAAGTGGCCCCATGCAGGGAGATGCTCACATATAGTCACATCAACATCGATGCTGCTTTTCTTCCCCATTAATCCAACTCCGCTCCCCATTCCAATCCCAAAATCCCCCCTCTCGCCGCAAACTTCTGTGCAGGACTGCTGCCTCATTCGCCACCTCTCATCTCCGCAGAAGATCGCCACCACCTACAGTTGTTGCCGCCATCGTCAACCACCTCTACGACCCCGAGAAACCCTAGGAAGTCCGATTCATCGAGAAAAAATGTGGATGAATCATTCTTCAATATCTCCAATTCTGATGTAAACTAAGTACAAATGCTATTTGTGTACTGAATCAATGGTTTGGATATGTCGTGTGCAAACTGTTTGCACACCAGGGTTTTGTGCGATAGTGGCCCTATAATGTATGCCAAAACCTTCTTCGTAAGACTTCCAGTTGGCTTTGAAGACATGACTGTATGTTTTTACATTGGCTGTTCGTTCAATCATGGCGTGCCTAAATTGATGTTAGTTACTTCATGAAATTGTACCAGTGGTCTTTGAGTTAGGCATTTGTTTAGGTCATGACCATGGCCAGCCTACATGCAACTAACTAGGCGTCAAATTGATATGTGAATATACATGCAACTTGGTTACATGGTTGCTTCATAATTACAAAGCAGTATCGATCAAAATGTAGATCATTCACATTGCTTTTTGAAAAATACTAACAATTGCTATCAATGTATAAATTAGGACACATGCTAAAAATAGAACATTATAACTTTGTAAAATTTATGCCACATAGTGAATATTTTTGTTAATGCTTGAATAGCCATATTGATCTCTTGCACATTGAGCTTGTTGTTTTATGAAAGTATGTAAAAAGAGCAAGCCATTGTTAAATTTGTGAACATGATGACATAAGCCATTGTAAATTAATGGAAAATTGGTATATGCAGTTATTTATTACTTGTAAGCATAACTATTGTAATCCGTCCATTTATCCACAGTTCATCCCATGCTTTGCAAGAAAATAAGTCATGTAAAAACTGGTTTCTTATTCATTTCAAAATTCCTTTGTTAAACCTTGGCTTAAAACAACACATGTCTTTCTTTTCTACCGTTCTCTCATAAAATATGAAGGGAAAACATTTTTCACTTGACCAACTTGGAGGGAGTTTGCCAAAGTATACAAATTCCATGTTGGTATGAATTTGTAATTTGGTATTAGTAGACACAGACCTCAAATTGATATGGATTTGGACAATGTTCGAATGGTTTATCCCTGTACTTGTTCTCAAGCATACATACCTTGCTTACGTACACTTGCGTTTACTATCCTATTATTAATATAAGTATCTGTACATGTTTTCAATCTTGTTTATGTATATCTGCTCAGCTTACTATGCGATGTTAGAAGAAACACAAGAGATAGTTGACATTATGGAAGTCACTACTAGAACCACATGCACGTAGAAAGATATGTGGCATGTCATCATTTTTGCTGACAATATTAAAACACTTGTGCGGATATATGCACATGAACCATGTTTTGGACCGTACAAGCTACTGATACACACTCTAACCTGGACAACATTAATAAGAAACAATTGGTAATAATTTTATTTGTTTCAACATTCATAGTAGTTTCTTTGTTATTTAAAATAGTTCATCGTACCATATTGCAATGTATTATTGCAACATGGACTCCCTAGTCGTTTTCTTCCTGACCAGATGGAGCGACATGGTGAAATGAGAATTATTACTTTCATGAAGCCGACATATCAGTGGTGCAGCGACATGCTATACAAACAGTTTTTAATTCCTTTCCATGACATAGTTTGAAACCGTCGCCTTGCATGTGTGGGGGATAGGGGAGTGCATCCCACACGACATGCCCGTCGGTGATGGTGACCAACGAGCGCAAACGATCTACCAAATGTAATCATGTGTGGTGCAGGAATATATTGCACACACCATATTTTGGGCATACGTGTGGGATTTGGGATCAATCACACACATCTATCATGAGTCAAACGCGTCTAATTTCTCATGGAAAACAAACGGTGTTTGACCTTTTACCATTTGTGAAACATTACCTAATCCACATAGGACATGGTACAAACTATGTGTCATATCTTCATCATCACACACGGGAATTATCTGGAAACCATTGGCCATGCATGATATCATTGCACACATTTCCCGAAAATTTTACGTGTGGGATCATATTTGCATCGGGCACGGTTTCCTTTTGGCTCACATGTGAGATAAGTTGCTATCGAAAACGATTGAGGATCTCCTACGCACACGTACAAGTGCTGTGAATCATCTGCGATTTCTTATGTATCACCAATGTTTTAGTTTATATCTCATGTGCTTTTCCTGTAGATCACACACGGTTGCGCTATGAGTTACGTGTGCTTTTCCTATAGATCACATGCGGTTGCGCTATGAGTTGCATGTGCTTTCCATTTTTGAATCACAGATGCTTAGTTGCTTGAACCGTGTGTGTGCTGGAAAAGCCAGTTTATTGTAAAATATGGCATTTGAATCACCCTTTAAATAGAAAATCGCCATAATATGCAATCAACAAATAGTGTCCACATGATGAACATTCATCATAATTCGGCACAATATGCAATTGAACGAATAGTGACCACATGAAGAACATTCATCATAATTCACGACAATTGAGCAAATGCTAGCTAAATTCCACATATGTAAGACCGACACATGCAATACATGATCATAGTGTACGAAAATATAGACATGATCACAAGGAAAACAATGCATCCATGCATGGATGTTTAGCTGATAACACTATATGAATGCATACTTATTATTTGGGATGACGAATCCTAAAATCTTCGACATCTTTAGAGGGCTTGATATAATGTTCTACAAACAAGGTGCTGATAAATTTCCTATCAGACAACAATTCACCAGCGGTGAGTGGTTCAGAGGTCATCGGTCCGAAGATCAGCTGCATGACTTTTAGATCAGAATGTGACATACATGTGGAGTAGAGATAGTAATTAAGAAACAGACTTACTGCTCCTATTTTGTCAGCATTGATCCCACATTCAATTTGTGTGCATAGGCTAATCATGTGTGAGAAAACGTAGTATCCACATAGGCATGTCCCTTGTTGTTGCTGAGGACACTACAATTTTTTGTACATTATTAGTCATTTATTTGCCCAGTTAGGAACAACCTAACCGGTGTAAGTTGTTCCTTTTTATTTCTTTGGTGAGAAATAGAAAGAGGTTTACTTAGAAACTTGAACTATGGCTAGCGTTTTCTGAAAATAACGGATTTCGTTGTCTTACCGGAGAAACAATCAAGGGCTGCAGAGGTAGTTGGGCGTCGAATCGTCTCCCTGCTAAAGTTATGGTCTTACACAATACACTACGAATGAAGATGAATTTTCACATACTGAATTCTTGAACAAGATATGAACACAACATATTAATATCAAATAATTCAATACCTTTCCATGAAATCCGGAAGATGACTCATATCCTGATGCGCATCTGACCCTCTAAGAGAATACAAGTAGTAAACTGTGTTGCATTTTGGAACAATGACCACCAAAATCTAGTTATTTAAATAGTTTAAGAAGACCTTGAATTTACGAACTATGTCGAAAACTGAAAGACAATCAATGTATGTATGGTTGTATATTTAACTTACACTTCATGATATGGCCACATGAAGAGTTCTGTTATATGTAAGTCCCACAAGATCTTGGAGACATGCAGGATGGAAGCCTCATGTGTGTCATTTGAACTTAACAAAATTCTGTTTGCTAAATAAGGATCTATGAAATGCGCATGCACCCATATTGCTCTCTGCGCCGTCAAACCCCTGAGAGGAATACAATACGGTTACCTTTTTTTCATGTATAACCTTGTATGGAGAAGTTGATCATAGTTTGTGAAGTACTTACAACATCAAGCATTTGACAAGAGTGGCAACAAGCTTATCAAAGTTGAAGAAGAGATGAAAGTCCTCGAATTCCGCACTGATGGTACCTACGGCGTGAGGGAAATGATGACGGTTGTAGTGCAATTCCACAATGTTATGATCCTCTCCTTTTGACATTATGTCCATGCAATATTTATGTAACTTGCGACAACTGGAACTGCACTCCTCAAAGTAATTGTCAACATGAAATGTCTGGCCATGCTTATAATTGCATTCTTCAAATGGCTCTACTTTCTGACTAGAAAGTAGCTTTTCAACTTCTGCTTCAGACATTTCACCAGAACCGGGATTACCCATCACTTCGAAAAACTTGTTGTTAATTTGGTCATGGGCGATGACTCTTTCTAGTAGGAGGCTCTTGGTCCCATCCCTCCTTGGTTTTTGGGGCCCCATCTTCCTTTGTGCAACGGTGCCCGCTTTCCTCTTGTTAGATGAAGAACTTCTTGTTTGACGTTCGGTTTCATGAACGACGTGGTGCTGAGAAGCTTGTGAAGGTAGAATGGACTGCTGAATAGATGCTGCTGCTATGACGGACTGCTGAGCTGTAGTAGAAGAGGCGACAGACAATTGACCAACCATTAAAGCTATGCCAGGGTTCTGAGTAGCTAGTGCGAACATGTCAGTGTGTTGATGCGGCTGTGATAACGCGTTGGTTTGCTAAGTAGGAAGTCCAGACACATCGGTATGCTTATCTGGCGGCTGTGAACTGCTGGACTGTTGAGCAGGTGGTAATTGACTTTTGGACTTCTTAGCAGGCGGTTCTAGACTTTCAGACTACTTAGCAGGTGGTTCCGTACTTTCAGACTACTTACCAAGTGGTTCGACCGGGTTTGTGTGCTGAGCATGCAGTGCTGATGTGTTTGCACTATCTGCTTCAATGGCTGGCATCCGAACTGATGATACGTCTTCAGCAGTTGAAGGCCTTGCCACATGTTGCTTAGGAGTGGACGATGACCTGGCCTATATGGCAAGAAGTTGGGTGGGCTGATCACAGGTTGATGCCTCAGGAATCGGATTCCCAGGTGTATGTTTATCTGGGGAGTCACACAAGATCTGCTCTGGCGAGAAGAGAGTTGCCGGTTCAAGGGCGACATTGGTTGCTGTTGGGGGCGGGGGCTGGAGGGATCTCATCCATGAAGTCTATTTCTTTCTGTGGACACTAGGTATGATTTAACCCTATTTCTTCAAAGGTCCTCTGCTCATCAGGGTCCCAAAGGACATTCTTCATGGCAGAATTACCGAATCTAGGCTTTATTTCAGTCACGTAGCACTTCATATAACCAAGCTTCAATGGCACATTGTCCAACAAGATACCCCCATCAATGTCAGGGTTGTAAACTCACGTTGTTGCAAATTTTAAAGTACCTTCATAATGTGTAAGCATGGCCTTCACTCTCTCCCCCTATCCATATAGATCAGATATAGCACCATCATGTCCAACTGTAACATCATTATCGCCGGGGTCAGCTAATGCATAGCTACTTGTGGGATCACTAGAAGAGTATGTGTAGAGGGGGGGGGGTCAATAGACTACTAGTAGGAATTTAAAATCTACAAACAGGAAAAGTTATGTGTTGGCAGAGTTTAGAATTTATAGTAAGTCTAGCACACCCAACACATGCAAGTCATCAAGTATAGAAGCGGAAAGAAAATACATTGCATGGAAGTAAAGAGTAGAGATAGCGAGATCAAACACATGAGGGACGGGAAGATTTTCCCATGGTTCTAATTGGTGGTGCTATCGTACGTCCATGTTTATGGAGTCTTCAACCCACGAAGGGTAATGGCCGTGAGAGTCCACGAATGGCTCCACCCATAAGGGTCCACGAATTAGCAACCTTGACTATTCCATAACGGCTCCACCCATAAGGGTTCTCGATAATGTTGACAAACTCCTTGCTCTTGTGCTTCAAGATGATAGACTCCTCAACACACAATCACTCTCGCATAGATTTGGCTTTGATGGAAGAGATTAATTGGGTGGAAAGCAACTTGGGGAGGCTAAAGATCAAGATTCATATGGTTGGAATGGAATGGCATGATCTCAACATATGAGTAGGTGGCTCTCTCTTAGAAAATCAGTTGGTATGAGTGGGGATCTGTTCTGAGTGCTTCTCTTTCGAGTGAGTGGTGGTGGTGGGGTATATATAGGCATCTCCAAAAATCCAACTGTTACACCTAATAAGTCAGGCTCGGTGGAACCGATGTGTTAATCTTGGTTGTACCGAGTTGCCTCAAAGGTAGCAACTTTTGAATCTCGATGAGACCGATACATAAAACTTAGTTGCACCAATAAGGTGACCAACTGTCACATTACCAGACTCGGTGACGCCGATTCAACAAACTTAGTGGTACGGGTTTTGTGAATTTTTGTAACATAAAGTTGGCAACCCAAACTCGGTGGCACCAAAGTGGAATCGGTTGCACCAAAGGGCTAGGGTTTGGCCGAGTCTGTCTAAGGCTGAGAATCAGTGGCACCGAGTGGAAAGTGTTGGTTGCAGCGATTTTGAGTGTTTGGCTTTGGACAGACTTTTGTGGAAGAGCTTTTGGGTGTATGTGGTGACTATCACTTGTGGACGTATGAGGATTTTTTTCACCAATAGTACCTTACCCCCTTTTGATAGTATTGGTTTTCCTATGGACTCAAAGTGATTTTTCACAAAGTAAAATGTAGTGTCCTCTTACTTGAAGCTTTGCCAATCTATTCCTTCTCCTTCTTCTTCATGGGGATACTCTCCACACTCCTTTTGCCAACCCATCTCTCTCTCTATGGAATTTATCTGAAATGCACTAGATGAAATTATTAGTCCAAGAGACAATGTATGTTGTCATGAATTATCAAAACCACCAAGGGAGCATACTATGCTTTCAATCTCCCCCCTTTTGGTAATTCATGACAACATACAATCAAAGCTTCAAATAAAGATATGCATGTATATAATGAAGACTTTGAGGAACACATGACTTAGACTTGCTCCCCCTAAATATGTGCAATCCCTTTAAAAGATAGTTGCTTTGGAATGCATGGACACACATGTAGTGGAAGGTATATAAGAAGTCATGTGTATCTTGGTCATATGCATCAAATGTATATGAATGATGTGTATCGTTGATCAAGACTTCACTCTTGCAAACAATATGTGCAAGAAGCAAGAGATCATCTTGATCAAAGATGTGCTGCATATACTTACCTTGAGTTCTTGAGCATTCTAGTAGTAGAGATACACTTGAGAAAACAATGTTAGGAAACACAAGAGTATTCTACCAGTCAAAAGCAATAGAACTCAAAAATACCAAGATATGGAGAACATATATAAGATGGTATTCCTTAAGATTGATATGTCTCCAATATCATTTAGAATTTTCTCCCCTAGATATGAAATGGTATGTCATCCTCTCCCCCTCAATCTTAGCATGTAGATATTGGGATTGAATAGGGTGAGAAAACTGTTCACGAATGTTAGACTTTTTCTCCCCTACTTTGGCATTCTCCCCTCATTTATATAAGTGTAAACTTTTGATATTCTCCTCTCCCCCCTTTGAATAAGCATGTATCTCCCATTTAGCTTTGAAGCTTTGGTATTTTTCCCCCTTTGGCATTAATTGCCAAAAATGTCAGATATAGGGTCAGATACAGGGATCATTGATTAAGAAGGGATCCTTGAGAACAAGGGTCATAGAATGTAGGATTCGTAGAATAATAAAATCATGAGAAAAATGAGGGAATAATTGAAAATAATTTCTCTCCGTTTGGGTAAACTGAGAATTTGTAGAACTTCTCCTCCTTTGAGTTAGGGATCCTTGAATGTATTTCTCCCCCTTTTTAAAATAATAATAATAATAATAATAATAAAAGGGATCGCCGAAGAAATAAAAATAACACAGTAGGATCACAAAGAATTACTGCTGTGAACACAGACTGAAAAACAATGTCAAATCATGGCTCCGAGACAAACTAGTCGGTGGTACCGATATGGTGTTATGCAGCTCACTTGCTGAATCGGTAGAACCAAGTCCTTTAGATTGAAGGCTCCGAGGCTAAAATAGAAACTTGGCAAAGTTTGAGAAACTTGCAAATTTGTGAAAGTTTGTAATGAAGAGTGAAAATGAAATTTTAAATGAAATGCAAATAATTTACAAAGAGGTATCAACTAGAGAAGATTTGAATGGTTCCAAGAAATTTTGCAATAGAGAATGAACCAACCAAGATTCTTAACTAGATGATGGGCGTGACTAGGTCACCTATATTAGAGTATATTGACTTAGGAGCCAAGCAAGAATACTTGATCATAGGTCATACTCATCGTTAAGCTCAAAATAGGGTTACCATTTTTCAATTAAGCATTTTAATATCTTCATACTACTTGAGTTGCTTTATCTCATGACTTGGAGTAAAGATATATCAAGGATATGAGTACATACCTTTGAGTGATGTTTTTGATGTAGCTTGTAGGTGAACTTGATGAGGATGATCGAGGTTGATGAAGATCATCTTGAGTTGGGAGCAATCCTTTGTTGTTTTCGTTCACTTTTCACCTTCATAGGTTAGTTATGCAAGAAAGAACATGATATATCCATATGACATGATACCAATTGTGAGTTGTTATCAATTGATAAATATATGTCAAGGATATGTTTTGTTTTCTTCTTCCTTTCAACATCAAAGAGAGGTTGTGGATACTTGGTCATGACGAGATTGCTTAAGATATGAGTTGTTGGCAATCTTGTGGAGTGTTGTTCTTCCAAGTACCTACAAAAGGGTTAGATGCAAGACAAGGGAGCATAGAAATCTAAGATTTATTATATTCAAGATAATAGCATGGAATAAACAATGAATATCGTCCCCTTGCATGCATTCTAGTGAGCTTAGCTCAAGTTTGAAGCATCAATGATGGTCAACTCACTCCTTAAATGACAAAACACTTTTTCATGAAGTGGCTTAGTAAAGATGTGATCAATTGCTTGTTAGTACGGACATTCTTAAGATTAATATCTCCTTTGGCTACATGATCACGAATGAAATGATGTTGAACTTGAATATGCTTGGTTCAAGAATGTAGCACAGGATTATGACCAATCTTAATAGCACTCTCATTGTCACAAAGTAATGGCACATTTTTAACATAGATTCCATAATCTTTAAGCGTTTGATTCATCCATAATAATTGCACACAACACGATCCATCAGGAATGTATTCTGCTTCGGCAGTAGATAGAGATACCGAGTTTTGTTTCTTGGAGGACCAAGACACAAGTGATTTACCAAGAAATTGACTAGTACTCGAGGAGGATTTTCTATCAACCTTGTCACCAGCATAGTCCAAGTCAGAGTAGCCAACAATATTAAAAGAAGATCCCTTGGGATACCAAATGCGAAAGTTTGGTGCATGTATCAAGTATCTCACAATGCGTTTCATAGCCTTAAGATGACATTCTTTAGGTGCAGCTTGATATCGGGCACACATTCACACACCAAGCATAATATCGGGATGGGAGGCACATAGATATAGCAATGAACCAATCATTGATCGATAAACCTTTTGATCAACCGGTTCACCCTCCTTGGTAAGATCATCGTGTCCGCTAGTGGGCATGGGAGTTTTCATACCTTTGCACTCTTGCATGTTGAAGTTCTTGATCAAGTGCTTGGTGTACTTTGTTTGAGAGATGAAAGTACCTTCTCTCGTTTGCTTGATTTGTAGACCAAGGAAGAATTTCAGGTCACACATCATAGACATCTCATACTTCTCTGACATCAACCTTCCAAATTTGTCACTAAATTGTGGGTTAGTAGATCCAAAGATAATATCATCCACATAAATTTGGCACACAAATATGAATTTTATTTTCCAAAGGCATAGTTGTAACTGAAAATCAATGAGAGAAGAAAAAAGAAATTAATTGCAAATTAAAGATTCCAATAGTAGATAATATAGAGATAATTTACAAAAAAGTATCAACTAGAAAATATTTGACTGGCTCCATGAAGTTGTGCAATAGAGAATGAACCAAACAAGATTCTTAACTAGATGATGGGCGGTGACTAGGTCACCTATATTAGAGTATATTAACTTAGGAGCCAATCAAGAATACTTGATCATTGGTCATACTCATCGTTAAGCTCAAAAGGGGGTTACCATTTTTCGATTAAGCATTTTAATGTCTTCATATCACTTGACTTGCTTTATATCATGACTTGGAGTAAAGCTATATCAAGGATATGAGTACATACCTTTGAGTGATGTTGTTGAGATAGCTTGTAGGTGAACTTGATGAGGATGCTCGAAGTTGATGAAGCTCATCTTGAGTTGGGAGCAATCCTTGTTGTTTTCGTTCACTTTTCACCTACACGGGTTAGTCACGCAAGGAAGCACATGATATATCCATGTGACATGATACGAATTGAGGTTTAGCAATTGAGGGATATATGTCAAGGATATGTTTTGTTGTCTTCTTCCTCTCATCATCAAAGCGAGGTTGTGGATACTTGGTCATGACAAGATTACTTAAGATGTGAGTTGTTGGCAATCTTGTGGAGTGTTGTTCTTCCAAGTACCTACAAAAGGGTTATATGCAAGACAAGGGAGCATAGAAATACCAGATATGATATTCATGGTAATAGCATGGAATAGACAATAAAGCTCATCCCCTTGCATGCATGCGAGTGAACTTAGCTCAAGTTTGAAGCATCAATGATGTTCAACTCACTCCTCAAATGACAAAACACTTTTTCTTCAAGTGGCTTAGTAAAGATGTCGGTCAATTTCTTGTTAGTACGAACAGGCTTAAGATTAATATCTCCTTTGGCAACATGATCACAGATGAAATGATGTTGAACTTGAATATGTTTGGTTCGAGAATGTTCACATGATTATGACCAATCTTAATAGCACTTTCATTGTCACAAATTAATGGAACATTTTTAACATTGATTCCATAATATTTAAGCGTTTGTGTCATCCATAATAATTGCGCACAACATGATCTAGCAGCAATATATTCAGCTTCAGCTGTAGATAGAGATACCGAGTTTTGTTTCTTAGAGGACCCAGACACAAGAGATCTACCAAGAAATTGACATGTACCCGAGGTGGATTTTCTATCAACCTTGTCACCCGCATAGTCCGAGTCAGACTAGCCAACAAGATTAAAAGAAGATCCCTTGGGATACCAAATGCGAAAGTTTGGTGCATGTATCAAGTATCTCACAATGCGTTTCATAGCCTTAAGATGACATTCTTTAGGTGCAGCTTGATATCAGGCACACATTCACACACCAAGCATAATATCGGGACGGGAGGCACATAGATATAGCAATGAACCAATCATTGATCGATAAACCTTTTGATCAACCGGTTCACCCTCCTTGGTAAGATCATCGTGTCCGCTAGTGGGCATGGGAGTTTTCATACCTTTGCACTCTTGCATGTTGAAGTTCTTGATCAAGTGCTTGGTGTACTTTGTTTGAGAGATGAAAGTACCTTCTCTCGTTTGCTTGATTTGTAGACCAAGGAAGAATTTCAGGTCACACATCATAGACATCTCATACTTCTCTGACATCAACCTTCCAAACTTCTCACTAAATTATGGGTTAGTAGATCCAAAGATAATATCATCCAAATAAATTTGGCACACAAATAATTCACCATTAACTCTCTTTGTGAATAAGGTTGCGTTAATTTGATCAATTTCAACTCCTTTTTCAATAAGAAACTTCGTTAGTCATTTATACCAAGCACAAGGAGCTTGCCTAAGACCATATAAAGCTTTGCGAAGTTTGTAACGTGGTTAGGTTTCTTAGGAATTACAAAACCAGTGGTTGCTTAACATAGACTTCTTCTTCAATCTCGCCATTTAAAAAGGAACTTTTAATATCCATTTGGTAAAGAGTGATATCATGGTGATTAGCATAAGCAAGAATAATTTGAATGGCTTCTAGTCTAGCAACGGGGGCGTAGGTCTCACCGTACTCCATACCTTCGACTTGCATATATCCTTGCGCTACGAGGCAAGGCTTGTTGCGAACTACTTGACCGTATTCATCTTGCTTGTTACAAAATACCCATTTCATGCCGATGATGTGTTTCTCGTCCTTGGGCTTCTCCACGAGTGTCAACACTTCGTTCCTCTCAAAGTTGTGAAGCTCTTCATGCATAGCATTCACCCAATCTGCGTCTTCAAGAGCTTGTTCAACCTTGATGGGTTCAATGCTAGAGATTGAAGAATAATGCTCACAAAAGTTAACCAAGTGAGTTTTAGAGCGAGTGATCCTCCCTGTTTGTATATCACCAAATATTTGGTTTAGGGGATGGTTCTTGGTCACTTGTGCTCGAACTCGGGGTTGCTTTGGCTTGTTAGTTGGAGGAGCTTCTTATTCTTGATGATCTCCTTCATCTCCGTTTTTGTCGAAGTGGTCGTCTCCTTGAGGTGGTGGTGAAGGAGGTTGTGGTGGATCTTCATGATGTACTTCCTCCTCTCCTTCATCTTGTCGTGTACCACTTGTGGATGCTTCCATGTCGTTTTGTCGATAGCCTTGATCCAAAGTAGGAGCTTCCACTTGGGTTGATAAAGTAATTTCCTTCACCTCCATGGG
Source organism: Hordeum marinum (assembly GCA_022496015.1). Lineage (NCBI taxonomy): Eukaryota > Viridiplantae > Streptophyta > Magnoliopsida > Poales > Poaceae > Hordeum > Hordeum marinum. Next base: position 127,541,955 of record CM039676.1, on the reverse strand, counting down.
ATGAATCTTGCCGTCAGGCAAATCTTGGATAGCTTTCGAAGGATCTTTATCACCTACATCATTTGGCAATTGTTCGACTTGTGAACCATTAGATTCATCAAACTTCACATCCACCGTCTCTTCAACTTTTCGAGTGAAGTTGTTGTAGACACGGTAGGTGTGAGAGTTCAATCCGTTACCAACTAGGAAACCTTCATGAGATTATGGAGAAAATTTAGCACGACGATGCTTATCAAGAATGTAACACTTAGAGCCGTTTATTACCGGTGAGAAGCTCGTATGCCATTTTGCTGAGAAGCTTGTGCAAGTAGAGTCAGTTTGTGGCATGACATGTTGTTTCCACTGCTTCTGCCCAAAAGTGTCTTGGCATCTTGTATTCATCAAGCATCGTTCTTGCCATCTCAATGAGGGTTTGGTTCTTTCTCTCAACCACTCCATTTTGTTGAGGCGTGTACGTAGCAGAGAACTCATGTGAGATACCCTCTTCGTCAAGAAAGGTATCCACATGGGTGTTCTTGGACCTTCTTGATCTTCACTTCAAATTGATTTTGCGCTTTGCGTGCAAAGTTATTGAAGATATTTTGTACCTATGACTTATCAACAACACGTAAATCCGGAAAAATCATCAACTATAACTAGACCATATGAGTTTCCACCGAGTCTCTTGTAAGCATTGGGACCAAAAAGATCCATATGAAGTAACTCGAGTGGTCTCCTATTGGTCATGATATTCTTGACCGGATGACTTCCACCTACTTTCTTTCCTGATTTAGAAGCGCTACAAAGCCTATCTTTGTCAAATATAACATCTTTAACACCAAGAATGTGATTGCCCTTGATAAGGATCTAGATTGCGCATGCTTACATGTCCTAGCCTTCTATGCCATAGCCAACCTCTTGAGCTTGCGTTGGTTTTCCCATGAAGAGGAAAGGGTGATGCAGCGGAGTAGATAAGTATTTCCCTCAGTTGTTGAGAACCAAGGTATCAATCCAGTAGGAGGAACAAGCAAGTCACCAATGTATGCACGTACACGAACAATCAAACTCTTGCACCCAATGCTATAAAGGGGTTGTCAATCCCTTCACGGTTACTTGCAAGGATTAGATCTGATAGAGATAGATGTAAAAGATTGCGAAAAGTAAAAAGGTAAAGAAATTGCAGCAAGGTATATTTGGTATATAGATCTGAAAATTTAATATGGAAAATAGACCCGGGGGCCATAGGTTTCACTAGAGGCTTCTCTATTGAAGGAAATTAACACGATGGGTGAACAAATTACCGTCGAGCAATTCATAGAAAAGCGCATAGTTATGATGACATCCAAGGCAATAATTATGCTTATAGGCATCATGTCCATGTCAAGTAGACCGAAACGATTCTGCATCTACTACTATTACTCCACACATCGACCGACTCCTGCCTGCATCTAGAGTATTAAGTTCATGAAGAACAGAATAACACATTAACTAATATGACATGATGTAGAGGGATAAACTCAAGCAATATGATGAAAACCCCATATTTTTACCCTTGATGGCAACAATAGGTTACGTGCCTCGCTACCCCTACTTTGTCACTGGGTGAGGACACCGCAAGATTGAACCCAAAACCAAGCACTTCTCCCACTACAAGAATTACCAATCTCGTTGGCCAAACCAAACCAATAACTTGAAGAGACTTGCAAAGATATGAAATAATGCATATAAGAATTTAGATAAGAACCAAATAATATTCATAGATAAGCTGATCATAAACCCACAATTCATCGGATCTCGACAAACACACCGCAAAAGAGTATTACATCGGATAGATCCCCATGAAGAACATGGAGAACATGGTATTGAAGCACAAAGAGAGATAAGAATACATCTAGCTACTAGCTATGGACCCGTAGGTCTGTGGTGGACTACTCACGCATCATCGGAGGGGCAATGGAGTAGATGTAGCTGCCCTTCGCGATCGAATCCCCCTCCGGCAGATTACCGGAAAAGCCTCCAAGATTGAATCTCTTGGGAACGGAGGCTTCTGGCGGTGGAAAAGTATTTGCATGGCTCTTTTAGGTACTGGGGGAATATTTGGGAATTCATAGGCCGAAGATTAGGGTTAGGAGACCTGCTGGGGGGCCACAAAGCCTGCCAAGCGCGACTAGGGGGTGGCCGTGCCCCTTGGCTTGTGACCTCCTAGCAGGTCTCTTGCCTTCCCCTCCAAGTTTGGTAGATGTCTTCTGGTCCAAGAAAAATCACCACGAAGATTTTATTCCGTTTGGACTCCGTTTGGACTCCGTTTAATATTCCTTATCTAATACTCAAAAACAAGGAAAAATAGAAACCGACACTAGGTTCCAGGTTAATAGGTTAGTCCCAAAAAATAATATAAATAGCATATTAATGCATATAAAACATCCAAAACACATAATATAATAGCATGGAACAATCAAAAATTATAGATACGTTGGAGACATGTCAGCATCCCCAAAGTTAATTCCTGCTCGTCCTCGAGTAGGTAAATGATAAATACAATTTTTTTGATGTGCAATGCTACCTAACTTATTTATCCATGTAATATCCTTTATTGTGGCATGAATGTTCAGATTCATAAGACTCAAAACAAAAGCTTAATGTTGACATAAAAACAATAATATTTCAAGCATACTAACAAAGAAATTGCGTCTCTTAAAAATATAGTGGCAAAATAAATTTATCCCTACAATATCATATAGTCTGGCTATGCTCAATCTTCCCCACAAAAAGTATTTATGTCATGCACAACCCCGATAACAAGTCAAGAAATTGTTTCACACCTTCTATGTTCTCAAACTTTATCAACTCTCACGCAATACATGAGTGTGAGCCATGGATATATCACTATAGGTGGAATAGAATATGGTGGAGGTTGTGAAGAAAAAGGAGAAGATAGTCTCACATCAACTAGGCGTATCAACGGGCTATGGAGATGCCCATTAATAGATACTAATGTGAGTGAGTAGAGATTGCCATGCAACAGATGCACTAGATCTATAAGTGTATGAAAGCTCAAAAAGAAACTAAGTGGGTGTGAATCCAACTTGCTTGCTCATGAAGATCTAGGGAAATTTGAGGAAGCCCATCACTGTAATATACAAGCCAAGTTATATAATGAAAAATTCCCACTAGTATACGAAAATGACAAAATAGGAGACTCTCTATCATGAAGATCATGGTGCTACTTTGAAGCACAAGTGTGGAAAAAAGACAGTAGCATTGTCCCTTCTCTCTTTTCTCCTTTTTATTATTTTTATTTTGGTGGGCATCTTGGGCCTCTTTTTTTATTTGGGCTTCGCTGGCCTCTTTTATTTTTCATAAAGTCCGGAGTTTCATCCCAACTTGTAAGGGAATCATAGCTTCCATCATCCTTTTCTCACAAGGGACAATTCTCTAATAATGATGGTCATCACATTTTTACTTACTTACAACTCAAGAATTACAACTCAATATCTAGAACAAAATATGACTCTATATGAATGCATCCGGCGGTGTACCGGGATGTGCAATGATCTAGCATAGCAAATGGCATCAAAAAACTGACAAGCCATGAAAACATCACGCTGGCTATCCTACGATCATGCAAAGCAATATGAAAATGATTGTGCGTGTCATAATAAACGGAACGGTGGAAGTTGCATGGCAAAATATCTCGAAATAGCTATGGAAAATGCCATAATAGGTAGGTATGGTGGCTTTTTTGAGGAAGGATAAATGGTTGGCTTAATGCAGCGGCGAAAGTTGCGCGTTACTAGAGAGGCTAACAAAAGTGGAAGGGTGAGAGTGCGTATAATCCATGGACTCACATTAGTCATAAATAACTCACATACTTATTGCAAAAGTCTATTAGTCATCGAAGCAAAGTATTAGACGCATGCCCCTAGGGGAGAGGTTGGTAGGAGTAAACCATCGCACGCTCCTGACCCTCACACAAAGGCTAACAATCAATAAACAAATCATGCTCCGACTTCCTTACATAACGGTTCACCATAAGTGCATGCTACGGGAATCACAAACCTTTACACAAGTATTTTTACAAATTCACAATTACTTCCTAACATGACGCTTAATATTACCATCTTTATCTCAAAACTTTATGCAAGGAATCAAACTTCTCATAATATTCAAAGCACTTTATATGGAAGTTTTTATTTATCCCTCTCGGATGCCTATTATATTAGGACTAAATTCATAACCTAAACCAATTACCATGCTGTTTAAAGTCTCTCAAAATAATTTAGGTGAGGTACGAGAGTTCAATTATTTCTATAAAACAAAGCACCACCATTCTCTAAAAATATATAAGTGAAGCACTAGAGCAAAATTGCCTAGCTCAAAATATATAAGTGAAGCACATAGAGTATTCTAATAAATTCACCATTCATGCATGTATCTCTCAAAAGATGTGTTCATGAAGAATGATTGTGGCAAACTAAAAAGAAAAGACTCATATCATAATATACGCTCCAACCAAAACACAGGTCATGTGGTGAATAAAAATATAGCCTCAAGTAAATTTACCGATGGATTACACACGAAAGAGGGGATGCCTTCCGGGGCATCCCCAAGCTTTGGATATTTGGCATCCTTGATTCCTTGGGGTGCCTTGGGAATCACTAGGCTTAGTCTCTTGCCACTCCTTATTCCATAGTCCATCAAATCTTTACCCAAAACTTGAAAACTTCACAACACAAAACTTAGCAGAAAACTCGTGAGATCCGTTAGTATAAGAAAATAAATTATCACTTTAGGTACTGTTGTGAACTCATTATTTATTTCAGTTGGTGTAATATCTAGTGCATTCCAACTTTCCATGGTTCATACCCCCCTATACGCCTCATAGATACATCAAAATAGGCAAACAACTCAAAGAAAACAGAATCTATCAAAAACAGAACAATCTGTAGCAATCTGGAAACTTCGTATACTTATGTACCTCCAAAAATTTCTGAAACGTTACTAAAACCTGGTAAATGTTTATATCAACCTTGTGTTAAAATTTCAGTGTAACATCCCAAATTTTAGAATGTTATAATAAATATTAGAATGATTGTTTGTTTGATTGAGTGATTGAAATTGAGTGAAAAATTTGGAATTTTTTGAAAACTTTTGAATGAGAGGGAATAAAATGACTTTCCCTTTTGTGTTTGATTTCCAATTCAAATTCCTACATTTCAAATCAGTCAGAGAAGATGACATGACTTCTTCAATATAAAAAGATTTGAAAAGTGAATTTGAAAACTATTTGAAATTTCCTGATATGGAGTTCACTTTCATATTTGAATTTCCTATTTGAAGTTTGAAAGAATTCAAACCACTTGACAAAACTTGAGAGGAGTAATATGACACTCCACACCAGGGGCATCCTTGTGAAATATTTGACCAATAAAACCAGGGAGTTATTTGAAAATTTATTGCAAAAGAATTAAAATCAATTTAGGCATTTTCTGAAAATAATTTTTAAAAAGTATTTATTTTGGCCGTGGAAAAATGTTCATTAAATTGCATTTAATTCCCTGATCGTTTTTGTATGGAAAAATTTATTTTTTGGAAATGTTTTGAACGCCTTAATGAGGTTTCAATTCTTTGGAAATTAGAAAAGGAAACGAATTTAAAGTTTTATTAAAACTGGCCGGCCCACCTGCCCTTAACTCTCTCCCGAAATCCCTCCGCACCAGCCACCGATGCCGCTCTCTCTCTCTCCCACTGACCGATGGACCCCACCGTCCGATCCCACTAACCCCGCGGTCATCTCCCTCCCTCTTTCTCTCGCTTGCCGGCGAGATCACCGGAGGCACAATCTCCCTCTCCCTTTCCTTTCAGACGACCTCGAGGCCGCCTATAAAACCCCAGCCCCTCCTCGACCCGTTTCCACCCCGAAGCCCTATCCCACATGCCCTCTGCCTCGCCAAATCGCTCGCCGGAGTTACCCACGGCCACCGCGCCATTGCCAACCCCCTTCTTGAACTAGCCACTCCCCTCGCCGCCCGAGGCCACCATCCGCTCTGCCTCGCTCACCTGCACCTCTCCATCCACTCGCCCGTGCTCTGCACCCACCAAAACACCGTCCCCATCGACACCCGAGCGCCATCGCCACCTCGAACCTCGCCGTCGTCGCCACCGTCATCCCCGAGCTCCTCCACGACCATTAGAAGCCTCGCTGTGCTCATCCACATCGCCTGGTGCCGTTGCCTTTGCCGGAGGACCATCGGAGACGCCTCCACATTGACCCTGCCTCCTTTGCCTCGCCGGAGCATCGCCGAAGCTCCCCTCCTCCTCTGTAAGTCACCGGAGCTCTCCCCATCGTCAGATCTTAGAGGAACGGCCCCGATTAGATCGTGCGTACCTCTTCGGTTTAGATAAATAAACCGACCGGTTTCTCTGTTTAGTAAAGTTAGACCGAATCGTTTTCGTTAAGTACCGGTCGTTCGCTCCATTGCATCTAGCGCGCACCCCCTTTAGCCAATCAGAAGCCGCCACGTAGCACCCTGTCCGTTATTTGGTATTTTCATTTTTTCATTTTTTGTTTTAAAAACAGAATATTTTTTGATTTTGTTTTCTTCATATCTTTTATGTTTCTAGTTGTTTTAATTTGATTCTTTTGCATTGTGTCACAAATTTTATCTAGTTTCTGTAGATATAAAGTTTGGCCATATTTGAATATTTTAAATTCGAATTCAAACAGATTTGATTCAAATCTTATTTTCTGAATACCTTGAGTTTAAAAATTTATTTTTAGTTGATTCTTTTTGCTACTGGTCATTAGTGATCTTAGCTATCAGTAGGTAGAATTTGAGAATTTTTAGAATATTTAAATTAGTATTTTTAACAAAACAGATTCTGTTTTAGTTCTTTTAGGTTTATTTCTACTTCCTTTGTTTTAAATTGTTTTAATTTATTTTCTTTTATGTTAGTTGGAAAAATATTACTTTGTTCTATGTTAGTTAGCAAAAGTACTTCCACAAAATTTATTTTTATGTTATTTATTATAATTTTATAGCATGAAATCAATTCTAGTTTCATAATAACTTGCAAATTGATTTCATTTCTAGTTGGATTTCCTATTTGAAAGTATTTTCATAAATTGTTTAGTAAAGTTTCACTTTTTGTTAACTTAGTGTTATATATTTTGTTTTCTGTTATTTTAACATTTCATTTGTTTTCTTATTGTTAAGTTTATTAGGCAAAAACCTATGTTGTTTAGAATGTTGTTTTCATAAGTTTTACTTGTTTTTCAAAAGTAATTCTTTTGCTAAGTAAAATATTTACTAAAATACTTTTTTCATACTTTACTTTGTTTTTGTTTTGTGTTTTACTTTTGAAAATATGATTTACCTGTAGAGAAAACCCCTTTTGGTTGATTTGATGAAGTTTTGTTGATTTTAACTTTGTCTTAAGTATTTCCTTCATCACAACCTGGTTGTTTTTAGTTTTGTGTTACCTATTGAGTGTTAGAATTGATTGCTAGAATTATTGCTTATATGAATGCAATGTTTGATTATATACATTTTCATCGGAGAGTGACGAATAGTCTATCAAGTTATTTCTGAGAGCGATATTATTCTTCATCAACAGTACATGCAAGTTCACTTTGAACATTTTGTTCATACCTATGTTTTATTGCATGTAGTGATATCTTTCAACAAATCCCTCCAGTAGTGTTATTGAAATTATTGTAGTGGAGTAGAATGCATGAGGTAGGAACCCACCACTTGTTACTAAAGCCTCGGGAACGTTAGTTATTTTTATGCTATGCTAAAGTGGACGGGGTTTGGTATGAGTGTTCGTGAGTGGTGTGAGAAGGAGGACTCTACGTCAAGACGAAAACTTCATGAAGGCATCTTCAAGTCCTGCATTCTTCAAGACTCAAGACATTCGAGACTCGAGAAACAAGTTTTCAATACATACTACTGGGTGAAGGATGGTTGATTGGGCATCCCTGGAGTAACCAGTGGATGGCCGGGATGCATGGAGAAGCGCCATGACATCTTGCGGAAAGCTTCACCCAGACTCAACACTGGAGTGATAATTAATTGTGGGCAACTTATGATACTTATGGGCATTAAGACATCGGTTGGCGGAACCATGTCATGTTAGGTAACTCTATAGTGAAAATTCCTGATATTCCTTTATTGTAGGAAAATAAAATAAAATCAGCTTTTATGCAAAAACTCAGACACAGAGCCACAAAGCCTTACTGCATATAGAATAGTTTTTATCTTCTACTCTACTATGGTGATCTTGCCGGTACATTCAATGTACTGACCTACACGGCTGCAATGTGTCATGTTGCAGATACTCTTCTTCAACGAGTAAGAGTACTATTCAGGGTTACGGTCTACACTCAACCTGCCGTTGGTGTTTATTGGGACTCCACTCCCGTTGACTGTTTCTGCTGAGATTTTTAGGTGTATATCAGTTTTACGTTAATTACATGTGATTGCACTTTGATATATACATTGATGTACTGTGTGTGCCAGCATATTGATCCTACAGAAATGGCACAGAACACACAGAGGCTTGACTCGTTTTGAGTCGGGTCGCTACAGAAATGGTATCAGAACACATGTTGACTGTAGGACGCGACCCTAGATACTGGAAAGCCCTTAGGAAACAATTTCTCTTAAACCTTTGTTACAAAAGACCCTTTATCAAATGATCTCTCTTACCTCAAATAGTTAGAAATACCCTTGTCCCTTTGACCACTATGGAAAGAGCTACAAAAGATTGAAGACTATAATGACGTGAAGAAATTGAAGACCATGAAGAGTTTCAAAGAGTTTATGCCCCTAGAAGACCAAACCCCTGTTGCATACTCACGTTAGATACGATGATTTGTGAGCTATCATTTGTGTGTATTTTGTTTTCTCGATAGCAACAAAAAAAATATATTTTCAAAACCATTGTTTGTATTGTGTGTATCCCCTCCTTCTTCTCTCTCTCGTATCTCATCCCCAAAACCTTGAACCCAATAGATGATGAATGAAGCTGGACTCGTGTATTATTGATCGATGACTCATTTAAAGACAGAAGAATGGATTCAGAAGAAGTAGGATCACCTTGTTGGGGAACGTTGCATGGGAAACAAAAATTTTCCTACGCACACGCAAGATCTATCCATGGTGATGAGAATCTACGAGAGGGAGAGTGGATCTACATACCCTTGTAGATCGCTAAGAGGGAAGCATTAAGAAACGCGGTTGGTGTTGTGGAACATCTTCGCGATCCAAATCGCCGAGCGTCCCGCGATCACATCATGATCCGTCCGGCGATCCAATCACGATCCGTCCCGCGATCTCATCATGATCCGTCCCGTGATCTCATCACGATCCGTCCCGTGAACTCATCACGAACCGTCTCATGATCTTGTTCACGGTCCTTCCGATCTAGCACCGAACGGACGGCACCTCCATGTTCAGCACACGTGCAACTTGATGACGATATCCACCGTCTTGATCCAGCAAGAGGAAGTGGAGAGGGAGAAGAGTTCACCAGTAGTGTGACGGCGCTCCGGTGATGGTGGTGGAGCAATTCCGGCAGGGCTTCGCCTAAACACTGCGGAAATCCGATCTAGAGGAGCACCGATGGAACGGATAGCACGTGGCCGTAAAATCTATGCAAAAACCCTCTATTCCACTAGTATATATAGGAGGAGAGGAGAGGCAACCTTGGCGCAGGGCCAGGCCCTCTTGGAGTCGGCCGAAGAGAGGAGGTGGAGGAGGACTCTCCTCCTCCAATCCTAGTAGGACTAGGATTCCTCCTTTTTGCCTTTTTCCACCCTTTTTCCTTTAGGATTTCATCTCCCAGCCACATGGGCCTGTTGTGGCTGTTCCACCAGCCCACTAAGGGCTGGTTATTACTCTCCCACATCCCATGAAGCCTCTTGGGTCGAAATACCCCCCCCGGAGGTCTCCCGGTACACTACTGGCACTCCCGGTACACTACCGATGAGCCCGAAACTTTTCCGGCGACCAAAATAGGACTTCCTATATATGAATCTTTACCTCCGGACCATTCTGGAGCTCCTTGTGACGTCCGGGATATCATCCGGGACTCCAAACAACCTTTGGTCACCACCATACATAACTCTATACTACCAAAACGTCACCAAACCTTAAGTGTGCAGACCCTGCGGGTTCGAGAACTATGTAGACATGACCGAGACACCTCTATGGTCAATAACAAATGGCGGACCTGGATGTCCACATTGGTTCCTACATTTTCTACGAATATCTTTATCGTTCGAACCTCTATGTCAAGGATTCAGTTAATCCCGTATGATGTTCCCTTTGTTTTTCGGTATGTTACTTGCCCGAGATTCGATCGTCGGTATCTCCATACCTAGTTCAACCTCGTTACAGACAAGTGTCTTTACTCGTTCCGTAATACAAGATCCCGTGACTAACACTTAGTAACATTGCTTGCAAGGCTTATTGTGATGTTGTATTACCGAGTGGGCCCTGAGATACCTCTCCGTCACACGGAGTAACAAATCCCAGTCTTGATCCATGCCAACTCAACAGATACCCTCGGAGATACCTGTAGAGCACCTTTATATTCACCCAGTTACGGTGCGACGTTTGATACACACAAGGTACTCCTCCAATGTCAGTGAGTTGCATGATCTCATGGTCATAGGAACACATACTTTGACATGCAGAAAACAGTAGCAACAAACTGACACGATCATATGCTACGTTTGTAGTTTGGGTCTTGTCCATCACATCATTCTCCTAATGATGTGATCCCGTTATCAAATGACATCACATGTTAATGGCTAGTAAACCTTGACTATCTTTGATCAACGAGCTAGTTCACTAGAGGCATACTAGGGACAGAGTGTTTTCTATTTACCCACACATGTAATGTGTTTCCATTCAATACAATTATAGCATGGATAATAAACGATTATCAGGAACAAGGAAATATGATAATAACTAATTTATTATTGCCTCTTGGGCATATTTCCAACAGTCTCCCACTTGCACTAGAGTCAATAATCTAGTTCACATCACCATGTGATTTGCATTGTTATGAATCTAACACCCAATGAGTTCTGGGGCTCGACCATGCTTTGCATGTGAGAGAGATCTTATAGTCAACGGGTCTGCGACATTCAGATGCGTGTGTACTTTGCAAATTTTTATGTCAAACCGTAAACACTGCTACCACACTCCACTTGGTACTATTCTAAATGGATGCTCCACTATACATATCCAGATTGCTACTACGAGTCATCCGGATTGGTGTTAAAGCTTGCATCAACGTGACTCTTTACGACGAACTCTTTATCACCTGCATAATTGAGAAACATCTCCTTAGTCTTTTAGTTACTAAGGATAATCTTGACTGCTGTCCAGTGATCCACTCCTGGATCACTCTTGTACCCCTTGACGGACTCATGGCAAGGCACACACAGGTGCGGTACACAGCATGGCATACTATACAGAGCCTATGGCTAAGGCATAGGGGATGACATTCGTCCTCTCTCTTTCTTCTGCCGTGGTCGAGCTTTGAGTCTCACTCAACTTCACACCTTACTAAGCAGGCGAGAACACTTCTCTCTGACTAATCCATTTTGAACTCTTTCAAAATCTTGTCAAGGTATGTACTCATTGAAAGTCTTATCAAACATCTTGATCTATCTTTATAGATCTTGATGCTCAACAATTAGGTAGCTTTATCCAGGTCTTCCTTGAAAAACTCTTTTCAAACAACCATTTATGCTCTCCAGAAATTCTACATCATTTCCGAGTAGCAATATGTCATCCACATATACTTATCAGAAACTCTATAGTGCTCCCACTCACTTTATTGCAAATACAAGTTTCTCGTAAACTTTGTATAGACTCAAAAACTTTGATCACCTCATCAAAGTGTATATTCCAACTTCGAGATGCTTGCTTCAGTTCATAGAAGAATCACTGAAGCTCGCACACCTTTTACCATCCTTAGGACTGACAAAACCTTCTGGTTGTATCTCATACAACCTTTCCTAAAGGAAGGAAACAATGTTTTGGCATCCATCTGCCAGATTTCATAATTGAAAAATGCAACAACTGCTAACATAATTCCAATAGACTTTAGCATCGCTACGAGTGGGAAAGTCTCATCGCAGTCAACTTCTTGAACTTGTCGTAAACAACTTTGCAACAAGTCGAGATTTACAAATGATAACATTTACCATCAGCGTCTGTCTTTATTTTGAAGATCCATTTGCACTTAACGACCTGCCGTCCAACGAGCAAGTCCACCAAAGTCTATACTTGGTTTTCATACATGGATCCTTTCTCGAATTTCATGGCCTCTAACCATTTGTTGGTTTCCGGGCCCATCATCGCTTCTCCATAGTTCGTAGGTTCATCGTTGTCCAACAACATGACCTCCAAGACAGGATTGTCGTACCGCTCAGTAGCAGTACATGTCCTTGTCGACCTACGAAGTTTGATAGTAACTTGATCCGAACCTTCATGATCATCATCATTAACTTCCTCTTCAACTGATGTAGGCTTCACATAAACATCTTTCTGCGTTGCGCCACTTTCTGGTTGAAGTGAGGGTTCAATAACCTCATCAAGTTCTATTTTCCTCGTAGGTCGATAGTAAATTGATCCGAAGCTTCATGATCATCATCATTAACTTCCTCTTCAACTGACGTAGGCTTCACAGAAACATGTTTCTGCGCTGCGCTACTTTTTGGTTGAAGCAGAGGTTCAATAACCTCATCAAGTTCTATCCTCCTCCCACTCAATTCTTTCAAGAAAAACCTTTTTCTCGAGAAAGGACCCAGTTTTAGCAATAAATATTTTATGCTTGGATCTGAGATAGAAGGTTCACCCAACTGTTCTTAGGGTATTCTATGAAGATGCATTTGTCCGCTTTGGGTTCGAGCTCATTAGGTGAAAACATTTTCCACACAAGCGTCGTAGCCCCAAGCATTAAGAAATGATAGCTTTAGGTTTCTATCAAACCATAGTTAACACGGTGTCATCTCAACGGATTCAGATGGTGCCCTATTTAAAGTGAATGTAGTTGTCTCTAATGCATAACCCCAAAATTATAGTAACAAAACGATAATAGACATCATAACACGCACCATATTCAATAGAGCATGACTATGATGTTCGGACACACCATCACACTATGGTGTTCCAGGTGGCGTGAGTTGTGAAACAACTTTCACATTGTCTAAAGTTGTATGCCAAACTCGTAACTCAGATATTCACCTCCACGATCATACCGCAAACATTTTTATCTTCTTATCACGATGATCTTAAACTTCACTCTGAATTTGCTTGAACCTTTCAAACGATTCAGACTTGTGTTTCATTAAGTAAATATACACTATATCTACTCAAATCATCAGTGAAGGTAAGAAAATAATGATATCCACCGCACGCTACAAGACTCATTGGATTGCATACATCAACATGTATCATTTCCAATAAATCACTTGCCCGCTTCATCAAAACAGAAAACGGGGTCCTTAGTCATCTTGACCAAGAGGCATGGTTCGCATGTCTCAACCGATTTGAGATTGAATGAGTCCAAAGATCCATCAGCATGGAGTTTCTTCATGCGTTTTATACCAATATGACATTTAGCGGCAGTGCCACAAGTATGTGGTACTATTATTATTAACTTTGTATATCTTTGGCATCAATGTTATGAACATGTGTATTACTACGATCAAGTTTCAACAAACCATTCTTACTGGGTGCACGACCGTTGAAGGTATTATTCATGTAAATAGAATAACCATTATTCTCTAACTTAAATGAATAACCGTGTTGCAATGAACATGATCTAATCACGTTCATGCTCAATGCAAAACACCAAATAACATTTATTTAGGTTCGTCACTAATCTCGAAGGTAGAGAGAGCGTGCGATGTTGATCACATCAACCTTGGAAACATTTCCAACACACATCGTCACCTCACACTTAGCTAGTTCTTCGTTTATTCCGTAGCCTTTATTTCGAGTTACTAACATTTAGCAACTGAACCGGTATCCAATACCCAGGTGCTACTAGGAGTACAAGCAAGGTACACATCAATAACACGTATATCAAATATACTTCTGTCGACGTTGCCAGCCTTCTTATCTACCAAGTATCTAGGGTTGTTCCGCTTCAGCGACCTCTCTCCTCATAATTGAAGCACTTAGTCTCGGGTTTGGGTTCAACTTTGGGTTGCTTCACTGGAGCAGCAACTGACTTGCCATCCATGAAGTTTCCCACCTTGCCCTTGTCCTTCTCGAAACTATTGGTTATACTAACAATCAACACTTGATGCTCCTTCTTGATTTCTACCTTCGCGGTGTCAAACATCGCGAACAGCTCAGGGATTATTAATTCTATCCCTGGCATTTTATAGTTCATCACCAAGTTCTAGTAGCTTAGTGAAAGTGACTTGGAGAACTATATCAATCACTATCTTATCTGGAAGATGAACTCCCACTCGATTCAAGCGATTGTAGCACCCAGACAATCGGAGCACATGCTCCACGATTGAGCTATTCTCATTCATCTTGCAGGCAAAGAATCTTGTTGGAGATCTCATATCTCGCAACATGGGCATGAGCCTGAGATCCTAATTTCAGCTCTTAGAACATCTCATATGTTTCGTGACGTTCAAAACGTTTCGGAGCCTCAATTCTAAGCCGTAATGCATGACGCACTAAACTATCAAGTAGTCATTAGAAAGTGCCTGTCAGATGTTCACAACATCTACAGACGACGCTAGAGGGGTTGGTGCACCGAGCGGTGCATTAAGGACATAAGCCTTCTGTGCAGCAACGAGGACAATCCTCAGATCACGGAGCCAGTCCACAATATTGCTAGCATCATCTTTCAACTCTATTTATCTAGGAACATATAAAAATTCAAGGGAGCTACAGCGTGAGCAAGTAATCTACAACATAATTTGCAAAGACACTACTGACTATGTTCATGATAATGAGTTCAATTAATCATATTACTTAAGAACTCCCACTCAAATTCACATCCCTCGGGTCATTCGAGTGATACATGATCCAAATTCACCAACTCAAGTCCGATCATCACGTGAGTTGAGGTGGTTACAATGGTGAACATCATTGTGTTGATCATATCTACCATATGACTCATGTTCGACCTTTCGGTCTCTTGTGTTTCGAGGCCATGTCTGTACATGCTAGGCTCGTCAAGTTTAACCCGAGTGTTCCGCATGTGCAACACTGGCTTGCACCCGTTGTATGTGAATGTAGAGTCTATCACACCCGATCATCACGTGGTGTCTCAACACGACGAACTTTCACAACGGTGCACACTCGGGGAGAACACAATTCATCTTGAAATTTAAGTGAGGGATCACCTTATAATGCTACCGTCGTCCTAAGCAAAACAAGGTGCATAAAAGGATTAACATCACATGCAAATCATAAGTGACATGATATGGCCATGAACTTGTGCTTTTGATCTCCATCTTGAAAGCACCGACATGATCTCCATCGTCACCGGCAAGACACCATGATCTCCATCAACGTGTCACCATCGGGGTTGTCGTGCCCAACATGCTTCTACTACTATTGCTACCGTTTAGCGATAAAGTAAAGCATTACATAGCGCTTAATGATTGACACGCAGGTCATACAATAATTAAAGACAACCCTATGGCTCCTGCCGGTTGCCGTACTCATCGACATGCAAATCATGATAATCTATACATCACATGATCATCTCATACATTACATATATCACATCATGTAATTGGCCATATCACATCACAACATACCCTGCAAAAACAAGTTAGACGTCCTCTAATTGTTGTTGCATGTTTTACGTGGCTGCTATGGGTATCTAGAAAGAACAATTCTCATCTACGCAAAAACCACAACGGTTATACACTAGTTACTTTTCGACCTTCTCAAGGACCGCCTTTATCGAATCTGATCCAACTAAAGTGAGAGAAACTGCCACCCGCAAGCCATCTAGGCAACAAGTTGCGTCGAGGGAACCGGTCTCTCGTAAGCGTACGAGTAATGTTGGTCTAGGCCGCTTCATCTCACAATACCGCTGAACCAAAATCAGACCAAGGGAGGAAGCAATCTAAGCATTAACACCCACAAACCTTTTGTGTTCTACTCGAGATCTCATCTACACATAGACCTAGCTCTGATACCACTGTTGGGGAACGTTGCATGGGAAACAAAAATTTTCCTATGCACACGCAAGATCTATCCATGGTGATGAGCATCTACGAGAGGGAGAGTGGATCTACATACCCTTGTAGATCGCTAAGCGGGAAGCGTTAAGAAACGCGGTTGGTGTAGTCGAACATCTTCGCGATCCAAATCGCTGAGCATCCCGCGATCACATCACGATCCGTCCCGCGATCCAATCACAATCCGTCCCACGATCTCATCATGATCTGTCCCGTGATCTCATCATGATCCGTCCCGTGAACTCATCACGAACCGTCTCGCGATCTTGTTCACGGTCCTTCCGATCTAGCGCCGAATAGACGGCATTTCCGTGTTCAGCACACGTGCAGCTTGATGATGATCTCCACTATCTTGATCCAGCAAGAGGAAGTGGAGAGGTAGAAGAGTTCACCGGTAGCGTGACGGTGCTCTGATGATGGTGGTGGAACAATTCCGGCAGGGCTTCGCCTAAGCACTGTGGAAATCCGATCTAGAGGAGCACCGGTGGAACGGGTAGCATGTGGCCGTAAAATCTATGCAAAAACCCTCTATTCCACTAGTATATATAGGAGGAGAGGAGAGGCAGCCTTGGCGTAGGGCCAGGCCCTCTTGGAGTCGGCTGAAGAGAGGAGGTGGAGGAGGACTCTCCTCCTCCAATCCTAGTAGGACTAGGATTCCTCCTTTTTGCCTTTTTCCACCGTTTTTCCTTTAGGATTTCTTCTCCCAGCCGCATGGGCCTGTTGTGGCTGTTCCACCAGCCCACTAAGGGCTGGTTATTACTCTCCCACAGCCCATGAAGCCTCTTGGGTCGAAATACCCCCCCGGAGGTCTCCCGGTACACTACCGGCACTCCGGGTACACTACCAATGAGCCCGAAACTTTTTCGGTGACCAAAATAGGACTTCCTATATATGAATATTTACCTCCGGACCATTCCGGAGCTCCTCGTGATGTCCGGGATCTCATCTGGGACTCCGAACAACCCTTCGGTCACCACCATACATTACTCTATACTACTGAAACGTCACCAAACCTTAAGTGTGCAGACCCTGCGGGTTCGAGAACTATGTAGACATGACCGAGACACCTCTATGGTCAATAACCAATGGCGGGACCTGGATGTCCACACTGGTTCCTGCATTTTCTACGAAGATCTTTATCGGTCGACCCTCTATGTCAAGGATTCAGTTAATCCCGTATGATGTTCCCTTTGTTTTTCGGTATGTTACTTGCCCGAGATTCGATCGTCGGTATCTCCATACCTAGTTCAACCTCGTTACTGTCAAGTGTCTTTACTCGTTCCGTAATACAAGATCCCGTGACTAACACTTAGTCACATTGCTTGCAAGGCTTATTGCGATGTTTTATTACCGAGTGGGCCCTGAGATACCTGTCTGTCACATGGAGTAACAAATCCCAGTCTTGATCCATGCCAACTCAACAGACACCCTCGGAGATACCTGTAGAGCACCTTTATAGTCACCTAGTTACGTTGCGACGTTTGATACACACAAGGTACTCCTCCGATGTCAGTGAGTTGCATGATCTCATGGTCATAGGAACACATACTTTGACATGCAGAAAACAGTAGCAACAAACTGACACGATCATATGCTACGTTTGTAGTTTGGGTCTTGTCCATCACATCATTCTCCTAATGATGTGATCCCGTTATCAAATGACATCACATGTCAATGGCTAGGAAACCTTGACCATCTTTGATCAACGAGCTAGTTCACTAGAGGCATACTAGGGACAGAGTGTTGTCTATTTACCCACACATGTAATGTGTTTCCATTCAATACAATTATAGCATGGATAATAAACGATTATCATGAGCAAGGAAATATTATAATAACTAATTTATTATTGCCTCTAGGGCATATTTCCAACACACCTAAGGAGTAACCATGTTACAAGGATCGAGATGGTCTAGTATGCTCTTCGATACTTTGCAGATGGTGCTGCACATTGGTGAAAGATGCATGAAGCTATCTATGATAGGCAGGCATCAATCACTTGGGAAGAATTCAAGATGACTCTGCAAAAATCTCATGTTGTCACCAACACCCAGAAGCCCCGTTGCAAAGAAGTGAAGAAGATTTGTGCATGCAAGATATGTGGAGAGATAGGACACACCTAGGAAGAACACAAGGAAGGATGCCCTCATTGTGAAGAAAATCATCGAGCTGAGGACTGCCCAACTAGGCAAGTGACATGTTTCTTGTGTGAAGGAACTATGAATTACCCGTCTCAATGCCAAATGTACCCCAAGGTACAAGAAGTCATCAAGCAGCAGAAGGAAGCCATGAAGGAAGCTTTTAGAGAAAATTTAGGAGAACTTGTGATGAAGGAAGATGTTGAAGACCCTAATGGAGAAGGCCTAATCATATTTTAGTCCAATGCCTGCTATTCATGTGGACAAGAAGGACATTTCTCACAGGACTGTATGAAGGAAAGAAAAGAGTATCTGGGAAACTTCCCAATAGAAGAAGTGGAGTTTGATCCACAGGAAATTGAAGGTTTGATCGGAACAAAGAAGCTCAGGAAGAGACAAGCCCCTGAACAGAGGGACCTGAGTCATATCAGATGTTTCAAGTGTAAGGATATGGGCCACTACGCCAATAAGTGCCCAAGAAAGGAACTAGAACTTCAAGGAGCAAACACCAACATCAAGAAGCCCCGAGACTTGTCAGAAATCATCTATTTTCGTTGCAAGGAAGCAGGACATTATGCTAGCGAATGTCCAAAGGAGAAGAAAGCTATAATGGAGTAGTTAAGATGGCAATAACTGTATCATGAAGCACTCTTGTTTTCATGAGATTATTTTGTAACGGAAGTCTCAGAGTTTGTAATTCATGAGTCAATGGAGTTTATGGTGTCATGATTCTCCTATGTTGAATTATATGAGTTGTTACTCTATGAACAACAATCTCTGACCATTTTCAAGGATATGAGAAAATATGGTCTATGCAGGCATGTGTACATTTCATTTTAAGTGTGGAAGTAACCACATCGACGAATGAATAAAGAAATTACCATTCCTGTTAAGGAGTTTGGATAAGTGACTACAGGTGAAGAGAATGTGGAACCATATCTAACTATGTGGATGACAACACCTGAAATAAAATACCTTGGACTTTGAATATGATGAACCAAAACCTCTATTGGTAAACAGACCAATGGAAAGGAAAACATATTCAAAGGATAGAACGTGTATCAAGGATGGATATCACAGTTTCATGAAGGTTGCCCAAAGACCAAGAAGCAAGAAGTTGTGATTGGATCAACAAAACGTTTTCTTAGTAGTATACGACAACCTGAGAGTTGTGAAGGAACGATAGATGTTTTGCTTAGCTTGAAGAATCAATGGATTTATCCAAACTTTGTTCGTTGACAAGAGAAATTTCTGCAACGCTTGTGAGAAAGCCCAAGTGTTAGAATACGAGATTCCCTAAACCTTATACAAGGTAGTGATTTCAGTGCAGCATGGATTGATCACCATGACGACTTACTCTTATCATTTCTCTTGCTATTTGGAATGGTAAATCTGAGTGACTTACCCATAGTAGAGAGACGACGTTCTTTTGAAGCTTTTGTTTAAGCCTTAGAATGGTATGATGAAAAACCCCTTGTACATAGCAGTTGTTGTCACACGTAGGAATTTTATGGTGAGGAATGAAGCCAAGACCCATTTCATTGCAGGATAACCACAAATGGTAGACCACCATGAGATCTTTGATAAGTTATTTAGAATGATCACGAGACCTGGCAGTTAAGAAGACCCAGTATCGGAGGAAATACAATTTGTTATGAGATATCAAGATTTTGATTTAAACGGAAGAGCATCACCGAAGGAGCTATCGTGAAGTATGTGAAGAGACAGATGCACCCAAAGGACTGCCATAATTTTGAAGGACCAGTGACTCTCATTTTAAGTGTGGTAGACCCCACCCTTCCAGGTCAATGGATTTGTTAGAAGATCCCAAACCCTAACCTTTTCTTACTAGCCCTTTCGAATCTCGAGGACGAGATTCATTTTAAGTGTGGTAGGTTTGTAACATCCCAAATTTTGGAATGCTATAATAAATATTAGAATGATTGTTTGTTTGATTGAGTGATTGAAATTGAGTGAAAAATTTGGAACTTTTTGAAAACTTTTGAATGAGAAGGAATAAAATGACTTTCCCTTTTGTGTTTGATTTCCAATTCAAATTCCTACATTTCAAATCAGTGAGAGAAGATGACATGACTTCTTCAATATAAAAAGATTTGAAAAGTGAATTTGAAAACTATTTGAAATTTCCTGATATGGAGTTCACTTTCATATTTGAATTTCCTATTTGAAGTTTGAAAGAATTCAAACCCATTGACAAAACTTGAGAGGAGTAATATGACACTCCACACCAGAGGCATGTTTGTGAAATATTTGAACAATAAAACCAAGGAGTTATTTGAAAATTTATTGCAAAAGAATTAAAATCAATTTAGGCATTTTCTGAAAATATTTTTTAAAAAGTATTTATTTTGGCCGTGGAAAAATGTTCATTAAATTGCATTTAATTCCCTGATCATTTTGGTATATAAAACTTTATTTTTTGGAAATGTTTTGAAAGCTTTAATGAGATTTCAATTCTCTGGAATTAGAAAAGGAAACGAATTTAAAGTTTTATTAAAACCGGCCGGCCCACCTGCCCTTAACTCTCTCCCGAAATCCCTCTGCACCAACCACCGGTGCAGCTCTCTCTCTCACACTAACCGGTGGACCCCACCGTCCAATCCCACTAACCCCGCGGTCATCTCCCTCCCTCTTTCTCTCCCTCGCCGGCGAGATCACCGGAGGCGCCATCTCCCTCTCCCTTTCCTTTTAGACGACCTCGAGGTCGCCTATAAAACCCCAGGCCCTCCTCAACCCGTTTCCACCCCGAAGCCCTCTCCCGCGTGCCCTCTGCCTTGCCAAATCGCTCGCCGGAGTTACCCACGGCCGCCGCGCCATTGCCGACCCCCTTCTTGAACTAGACACTCCCCTCGCCGCCCGAGGCCACCATCCGCTCTGCCTCGCTCACCCGCACCTCTCCATCCACTCGCCCAAGCCCTGCACCCACCAGAACACCGTCCCCATCGACACCCGAGCACCATCGCCACCTCGAAGCTCGCCGTCATCGCCACCGTCATCCCCGAGCTCCTCCACAACCATCAAAAGCCTCGCCGTGCTCGTCCACATCGCCTGGTGCCGTCGCCTTTGCCGGAGGACCATCGGAGACGCCTCCACATCGACCCCGCCTCCTTTGCCTCGCCGGAGCATCGCCAGAGCTCCCATCCTCCTCTGTAAGTTATGGGAGCTCTCCCCACCGTCAGATCTTAGCGGAACGGCCCTGATTAGATCGTGCGTACCTCTTCGGTTTAGATAAATAAACCGACCAGTTTTTCTGTTTAGTAAAGTTAGACCGACTCGTTTGCCTTAAGTAGCGGTCGTTCGCTCCGTTGCATCTAGCGCGCACCCCCTTTAGCCAATTAGAAGCCGCCACGTAGCACCCTGTCCGTTATTTAGTATTTTCATTTTTTCGGTTTTCGTTTTAAAAACATAATAGTTTTTGATTTTGTTTTCTTCACATCTTTTATGTTTTTAATTGTTTTAATTTGATTCTTTTGCATTGTGTCACAAATTTTATCTAGTTTCTGTAGATATAAAGTTTGACCATATTTGAATATTTTAAATTCGAATTCAAACAGATTTGATTCAAATCTTATTTTCCGAATACTTGAGTTTAAAATTTTATTTTTAGTTGATTCTTTTTGCTACTGGTCATTAGTGATCTTAGCTATCAGTAGGTAGAATTTGAGAATTTTTGAAATATTTTAAATTAGTATATTTAACAAAACAGATTCTGTTTTAGTTCTTTTAGGTTTATTTCTACTTCTTTTGTTTTAAATTGTTTTAATTTATTTTCTTTTATATTAGTTGGAAAAATATTACTTTGTTCTATGTTAGTTAGCAGAAGTACTTCCACCAAATTTATTTGTATGTTATTTATTATAATTTTATAGCATGAAATCAATTCTAGTTTCATAATTACTTGCAAATTGATTTCATTTCTAGTTGGATTTCCTATTTGATAGTATTTTCATAAATTGTTTAGTAAAGTTTCACTTTCTGTTAACTTACTGTTATATATTTTGTTTTCTGTTATTTTAACATTTCATTTGTTTTCTTATTGTTAAGTTTATTAGGCAAAAACCTATGTTGTTTAGAATGTTGTTTTCATAAATTTTACTTGTTTTTCAAAAGTAATTCTTTTGCTAAGTAAAATATTTACTAAAATAATTTTGTCATACTTTACTTTGTTTTTGTTTTGTGTTTTACTTTTGAAAATATGATTTAACTGTAGAGAAAACCCCTTTGGGTTGATTTGATGAAGTTTTGTTGATTTTAACTTTTGTCTTAAGTATTTCCTTCATCACAACCTGGTTGTTTTTACTTTTGTGTTTCCTATTGAGTGTTAGAATTGATTGCTAGAATGATTGCTTATACGAATGCAGTGTTTGATTATATAGATTTTCATCGGAGAGTGACAAATAGTCTATCAAGTTATTTCTAAGAGCGATATTATTCTTCATCAACAGTACATGCAAGTTCACTTTGACCATTTTGTTCATACCTATGTTTTATTGCATGTAGTGATATCTTTCAACAAATCCCTCTAGTAGTGTTATTGAAATTCTTGTAGTGGAGTAGAATGCATGAGGTAGGAACCCACCACTTGTTACTAAAGCCCTGAGAACGTTAGTTATTTTTATGCTATGCTAAAGTAGACGGGGCTTGGTATGAGTGTTCGTGAGTGGTGTGAGAAGGAGGACTCTACGGCAAGACGACAACTTCATGAAGGCATCTTCAAGTCCTGCATTCTTCAAAACCTCAAGACATTTGAGACTCGAGAAACAAGTTTTGAATACACAGTACTGGGTGAAGGATGGTTGATTGGGCATCCCTGGAGTAACCAGTGGATGGCCGGTATGCATGGAGAAGCGCCATGAAATCTTGCGGAAAGCTTCACCTAGACTCAACACTGGACTGATAATTAATTGTGGGCAACTTATGATACTTATGGGCATTAAGACATCGGTTGGCGGAACCATGTCATGTTAGGTAACTCTGTAGTGAAAATTTCTGATATTCCTTTGTTGTAGGAAAATAAAATAAAATCAGCTCTTATGCAAAAACTCAGACACAGAGCCACAAAGCCTTACCGCATATAGAATAGTTTTTATCTTATGCTCTACTATGGTGATCTTGCCGGTACATTCAATGTACTGACCTACAGGGCTGTAACGTCTCATGTTGCAGATACTCTTCTTCGACGAGTAAGAGTACGATTGAGGGATACAGTCTACACTCAACCTGCCGTTGGTGTTTATTGGGACTCCACTCCCGTTGACTGTTTCCGTTGAGATTTTAAGGTATATATCAGTTTTACGTTAATTACATGTGATTGCACTTTGATATATACATTGATGTACTATGTGTGCCAGCATACTGATCCAGGGATGGCACAGAACACACAGAGGCTTGACTAGTTTTGAGTTGGGTCGCTACATTTAGACTCATTTGACCCTCTGAGAAATTCAAAAAATTCCTGGACTGGTTGCAAAAGTTTCTGTTTTTTAGCAAGATCAGATCAACAATCATCATAGACCATCCCAAAGGTCTTACTTGGCTCAAACACTAATTAAAACACCAAAACACAATTACTACAGAGGTAATAATGTGTGAAACACTCAAAAATAGAACCAAAAAACATAACATAAAAATAAAATTGGGTTGCCTCCCAACAAGTCTATTGTTTTACGCCCCTAGCTAGGCATAATGATTTCAATGATGCTCACATAAAAAGTAGTAATTGAAACATGCAAGAAAGCATCATGAATATCATGACAAGCACATTTAAGTATAACCCACTTCCTATGCATAGGGATTTTGTGAGCAAAAAATTTATGGGAACAAGAATTAACTAGCATAGGAAGGCAAAACAAGCATAACTTCAAAACTTTGAACACATAGAGGGGAAAGTTGATATTATTGCAAATCCTACAAGCATATGCTCCTCCCTCATAATAATTTTAAGTAGGGTCATGAAGGAATCTCAAATTATAAGTATCACACAAAGCATTCTTTTCATGATCAATTGTAGCATACGTGTCATCACCAAAACTTGGGGAACAAAAAATATCATCTTCATCAAACATAGCATCCCTAAGCTTGTGGTTTTGCATATCATTAACATCATGGATATTCAGAGAATTCCTACTAAAAACATGGCAATCATGCTTTTCATTCAAGGAGATATCATGAATCACCTTATATTATAGTCTATCAAGTTATTTCTAAGAGCGATATTATTCTTCATCAATAGTACAGGCAAGTTCACTTTGACCATTTTGTTCATACCTATGTTTTATTGCATGTAGTGATATCTTTTAACAAATCCCTCCAGTAGTGTTATTGAAATTCTTGTAGTGGAGTAGAATGCATGAGGTAGGAACCCACCACTTGTTACTAAAGCCCCGTGAACGTTAGTTATTTTTATGCTATGCTAAAGTAGACGGGGTTTGGTATGAGTGTTCGTGAGTGGTGTGAGAAGGAGGAATCTATGGCAACACGACAACTTCATGAAGGCATCTTCAAGTCCTGCATTCTTCAAGACCTCAAGACATTTGAGACTCGAGAAACAAGTTTTCAATACACACTACTGGGTGAAGGATGGTTGATTGGGCATCCCTGGAGTAACCAGTGGATGGCCGGGATGCATGGAGAAGCGCCATGACATCTTGTGGAAAGCTTCACCCAGACTCAACACTGGACTGATAATTAATTGTGGGCAACTTATGATACTTATGGGCATTAAGACATCGGTTGGCGGAACCATGTCATGTTAGGTAACTCTGTAGTGAAAATTCCTGCTATTCCTTTGTTGTAGGAAAATAAAATAAAATCAGCTTTTATGCAAAAACTCAGACACAGAGCCACAAAGCCTTACTGCATATAGAATAGTTTTTATCTTCTGCTCTACTATGGTGATCTTGCCGGTACATTCAATGTACTGACCTACACGGCTGCAACGTCTCATGTTGCAGATACTCTTCTTCGACGAGTAAGAGTACGATTCAGGGTTATGGTCTACACTCAACCTGCCGTTGGTGTTTATTGGGACTCCACTCCCGTTGACTGTTTCCGCTGAGATTTTAAGGTATATATCAGTTTTACGTTAATTACATGTGATTGCACTTTGATATATACATTGATGTACTGTGTGTGCCAGCATACTGATCCAGGGATGGCACAGAACACACAGAGGCTTGACTCGTTTTGAGTCGGGTCGCTACATTCAGACTCATTCGACCCTCTGATAAATTCAAAAAATTCAGATGAAGATACATCGTCAGAAGTATGACTATCATTGCTGCTAATCGACATCTACAAAGGACACATGCAAAATTCAGAAAAGCGAGATAATCATAAAAAATGAAACAGCTTGACAACTAGCTGTCTAAACATGGCATGTGATCATTTGGAAATGTACGGCTAATCTGTTCATTTAGTGTGACTCATGCGCACATGATATGTAACTCGACAATAACTAATTGTAACAAATACATCTTATATGTTAGAAGGTAGGTGATGAGCATAAACACACTCTCCATTATTTTATAATCATTTTGAGGACAAACTAAACCAAATAGGAAAAGGGATCATGAGATAATAGACCTCACCACGATGGAGGTTAGCAACTGACCATTTTTGGGTGCAAATCCGGCAGGAGAGGCGAGGGTACATGATTGATATGCTCGACGACATCTGGCGATCAAATGAAGAGGACGAGGCGTGGGCAGCCACGTGTTCGAAGCGGCAGTGAAGGGTAGGGTTGACGCTGGGAAGCGGCTACAAGGTCGGATTGAGCACGATGGTGCCGAAAAGGGTTCTAGTTTGGATCTGGGGGACGGGAGGAGGAGGGAGCTAGCTATCGATGGAGTTTGGGTAGAATACATGGACAAATGAGTAGAACGGGGGAGAGCACGGGTTTGGGTGGGAGGGGAGGGGGCCATGTTGGTGGCTTCTGTGAAAAGGGTGAAAAAAGATCATTGTGCGCCTCATGGAAAGGGCTATGCAAATAGTTTCATATAGTAACCCGTGTGCACAAGCATCACAAATTAGCTTGAAATGAAAACCTGAAAACTTTGAAATGTGGACGTGACCTCAACGTTTTGTCTCAAAAGTTGTCCCACGGTACGCAGCTATCGTTGTACCCTAATATTGATTTTGTGCCGCATTTCTGGGCTCGCTTGATATTTTTCAGCATTTTTATAATTTACGGCACATTTTGTGCATATAAATCAAATCCCAACTTCCACAATGTGTGTTAACGAGTGTTATAAGGACTGCCATTCAATCTGGGTGAATCCTAGAGTGCATACGTACGATACATGTGGTTTGGGTTTTAGCCAATTAGAACAAACGACTAACTTTGCACGCATTAGGTGTCATCAACTACGGTTTAGAAAGCAGACGGTATTAGTGAATCAACCGTATGCTATTGGTTTATACACAATAATCATATTTTCATTTCAAATGAAATAGTGACTTCATCATTGTGCATCGAATTTGTTTCATCGGCATACAATCACCCATTAACCCCTGTATTGATTTTGGGTGCATTCCATGACTTATTTGCTAATTTTAAGACATTTTTTTCACTAACATTGGGCTTGTTAGTAATTTAATTGGAGGAAATGCAGATGTATGCCGAAAATCAAGAAAATGGGTGTGTCTCCGTGGCATGATGTGAATACCCCATGGGAAAACAATTGGTAATGTCTGGCAGAAGTTGTGATGTACGTCCCATTGAAAACCTAGGCATCTCACACAAAGGATCATAGTTTCCAAATGTAGAGTTCACATTTCAGTCTCTCCAATCGGTGTCTACCTCATCATTTCGCCTCGAGTTTACCCATGGTATGCAAACATTATTGTACTCCTATTATTGATCTTCTGGTGGATTACATGGCTCATTTGCTATATCTAAGGCATTTTTTCTTTCACCATGCATTAGTGCATAAATAAAATCCAAACATGAATTACGGGTGGATGTTGGCAAATAATCTCTTACAAATCATCTGTTTGTCACTTTTGCTTGATTTTCGTCATAGTGCAAGGAATGAGAGGAGTTTTCAAACATTTCGGATGGGAGATGCATAAATGTCTATAATTTAATTACAGGAAATGCACAATGGACTCAGAAAATCACAAAAATTGGTGTGTCATCGTGGCGTGATCTCGAGACACCGTGGACATTTTTTTGGTAAATGTTTGCACATGTACGATGATCGCTCCTTGGAAACCGTTGCATCTCACTAGAAGGATCATAGTTCCAAAGGGAGAAGTGGCAAATAGAACTTCAATCGACGGTGTCTTCATCGCCTCTTCGACCATTTTTATCTAACGGTAGTCAATCATCATTATATTCCAGGTTTGATTTTCTAGCACATTTATGGGCTCGTTCGATATTTTTTAGCCTTTTTAAACATTTATGGGGCATTTATTGCATATAAATCAAATGCCAACTTCAACATCATGTGTTTATGAGAGGTATAAGGACTGTCGTTCGATCTAGGTGAATCCTACGGTGCAGACATATGATCCGTGTGGTTTGGTTTTTGGCCAATCAGAAAGCAGGACTCACTTTGCGCGCATTAAGTCTCATAGGCCGCGGTTTATAAAGCATACAATTCTAGTGAATGAACCGTGTGCTATTTGTTTACGCACAACAATCATATTTTCATTTCAACTGAATTCATAACTTCATCATTTCTCCTCAAATTATTTTCATCCATAGACAATCAACTATTAGCCCATGTATTGATTTCCAACCACATTTCATGACTTGTTTGGTAATTTGAAGACATTTTTACACCAACATGGGGCTTGTTAGTAGTTTATGTGGGGGAATGCAGATGTATTACGAAAATCACAAAAATGGGTGTGTCACCATGGCATGATGTAAACACCCCCTTGGAAAAATTGGTAATGTTTGGCGGAAGTTGTCATGGCGTGTGCTTTGAAAATGACTTAATCTCACACAAAGGATCATTGTTTACAAAAAGTAGACTTGGCATCTCAGACTCCAATCAGTGTCAACCTCATCCTTTCACCTTCGTTTTTCCCATGGTATGCAAACATCATTGTACTCCTAATATTGATCTTTTGGTGGATTACATGTCTCGTTTGCTATATCTACATCATATTTTATAGTTACCATGTTAATTAGTTCTTATAAATAAAATATCCCAACATTAATTACATGTGGATGGTGGCAAAGAATCTCTTACAAATCATTTGTGTGTCACTTTGCATGACTTTTGTCATTGTGAAGTGAATGAGAAGAATTGCCAAGAATTTTGGATGGGAGATGTGTCCACCTAAATAAATGTCAGTAATTTAATTACAAGAAATGCAGCTGGACTCAGAAAATCATGAAAATTAGTGTGTAATGGCGGCGTGATCTCGAGACATCATGGAAAAGTATTGGTAAAATTTGGCACAAGCTACGATGATCACTAATTGGAAACCATAGCATATGAGTAGACGGATCATTGTTCCATGGGGAGAAGTGGCAGATCGAACTCCAATCACCGGTGTCTTCATCGCCTCTCCTCAAAATTTTATCCCACGGTAGTCAATAATCGTTATATGCTAGGTTTGATTTTCTGGCGCATTTCTGGGCTCACCTACTATATTTAAGCCATTTTTTGCATTTACTGGTTATTTAGTGCATATAAATCGAATCCTAACTTCAACAACATGTGTTGGCGAGAGGGATAAGGGCCGCCGTTCGATCTGGGTGAATCCTACGGTGCAGACCTACAATCCATGTGGTTTGGGTTTTAGCCAATCAAAATGCACGACTCACTTTGTGCGCATTAGGTGTCATCGGCAACGGTTTAGAAAGCACACGATTTTAGTGAATGAACCATGTGCGATTGGTAAACCAAACCGCACATGTTCAGTTCGTACATACCGGATTGAGATCAACTGAGCATTCTAGCTATAGGGTAAATCATCATAAATATTTCAAATTCATTGCTACAGGTGACAACATATTAATCTAGATCAACATAAGGTCGTGCAGACCTCGCAATACAGTACATGCGAAACTTACAACAGAATGAACTCAGTACACATCGCTCTGATTTAGTACATGCAACAATTCAGTACAACAGACATAATGATTAGTTCTTTCAATCAATTCCCATGTACATGGGGTGATCGTGATCATTAGTATGACCCCTATAAAACTAAGGATTTCTAATGATTTTACGCTTCTCCTCTTTTAAGCCACATGGCCCCTCACGTGGCAACTCATCATATTGATTGTACTCCTCCTCATCGCCAACATTCTCGACGACTAGTGCCCTCCTATTCCCATACATCAGTACATGGTAGTGCATATGCAACATGTCTGGCAGAAAGAAAATTTTGGTAGCATCGCTCGTGTCATGGTTTTGTCATGGCAGATGTTCTCATAGTATAACTTAATTGTGAGGCCATTGTCACTGTGTGGCGACTAGAAGGGGTTGATCGGGAACGAGAGATGGATTTACCCAGGTTTGTCCCCTCCGATGGAGGTAAGAGCCTACATCCTGCTTTTGTGTCTATATTGATGATGATCTCGATTACAAGGGTGACGAATTGCTAATATAGCTTTCAATGGTATTGTAACTTAAGTCTATTGGCCTCAAGAACCTACCTTATATACAGGTCGTTATCCTGGGCTTACAAGAGTTCGGGTCATGTTATAATCCGTGACCTAATACATCTCTAACTTGTCTTGTTTCTCAAGCAAGGAAAGTTCTAGGTGTGTGCTACCTCTTGGTCCTTGAGTCACCATGTTCACGTGCTGGGCCGCCATCTGACTTACTTAGTAAGTCGGCTCACTTGCTTTATCATCAACAACGCGACCCATCTTGAGTATGATTCTTAAGCCGCTAGTATGCTGACCCGACCCAATAGGCGGGTTACACCGCGGGGTTATATCCCCAACATTAGGCCCAGGTTGATTTGTATTTATTCATGTCAATCTCCCTTACCTTCATCAGACGGCTTATCTTCTACTTGTATTTGTGTCTTTTCTGTATCTCCAGATGCTGGCTTATGATACTTCGAGACTTGTAATTTTTTATGCCATCCATCTATGGCGTCACCAGCCTGAATTTTTGGGAAACAATCATGACATCTCAACGGATCTTTGCACGTGTATGTTTATCCTGAGAATCGTGGCATTACTATTTCCAAAATTTACTATGCCTCCTAGTTTCCCATGCCTGTCAGTTGCCTCTTCGGGTATTCACACGGGCCCGTTAACCACTTTTACTTCTTCTTCTTCCTCGCGCTCTTCTTCTCAGTCGAGCACCACCGAAGTTCGAGGACGACGTCGAGGCCTCCCAACTTCTTCACACCACCGGATCTCCTCACAGTCACCGGAGCAACCATGGCCATCTCCATCTTACATCCAATAAGATCCAACACGCTTTGTTCCCCATTGGGGCTTGGTTCTACCGGTGCTCATACCATGTTCTTCGCGTTCGTCCGAGCGATTGCTTGTAGATCCATAAGATTTTCGTTCCTTTAATATCCAAGTTCTAGTTGTATTCTCCACATCTTATTTCCTGCAAATAGATCTGAGAGTGAGGTTTTGAAGGATACTTTAGAATGCCCCAGTTTGGTTCCTCCGTCGATTAAGAACACATTTACCTATCCTTTATCACGTTTATTTAGATCCATCATAGCAACCATCTCGGTAGAAACTTGTTGGTGCATGAATTTTGCTAAGTCATGTGAAGATATGATATACCTTCGTGTTCCTTTACTTGATTCTGGCGGCTTAAACGTCTTTCCGCTGATCATTGTCGGCTTAAACCTCTTTTCTATAGAAACTTAATTTGTCCCGCCTATGAATAAACATAATTTGATAGCTTATGTTGTGCACCGGCTTATATTCTTTACATCCTTTGTAGTTGCTCTGTAACTCTCCATGGGCCTTAAGAATGCCAAAGTCTGTAACTGGGTCAGATCTCAAGAATC
This sequence comes from Hordeum marinum, assembly GCA_022496015.1. Taxonomy (NCBI): domain Eukaryota; kingdom Viridiplantae; phylum Streptophyta; class Magnoliopsida; order Poales; family Poaceae; genus Hordeum; species Hordeum marinum. The sequence goes on along the minus strand of CM039676.1, from coordinate 127,510,617 downwards.
CAACCTCACTTTGGAGAATCTTGTGAGTCAAGGATTCCTGCTAGCTCGAAAAGATATTTAAGTGGGCAATGATCAGCAGAAAGATGTTTAAGCCGCTAGAATCAAGTAAAGGAGAACGAAGGTATGTCATATACTCAGGATATTTCGCTTAATTCAATGACCAATATCTACCCATTCCACGTTCCGTGTGAAGTTTATCTACAGATAGAGTCGTCTATAACCCTTTTTAGGGAATTTTTCAATCTGAATCGCCAGACCGAGACCAAGAATGGACCCGCTTGTGAACTTGGTGGGATTTTCATTCAAAAAAGAAAGAATAGCCTCTCTCCTGATTCCAAATTGGAGAGTCATCCAAAATGTTGGAATAAGACTTGGTTCTACTGCAAAAACACTCCCCCAGAGGAGAAAATCCTCTTCTGGGTTATAGGATGGAACAAATTGGAGATAATATTGAATTTCTGGGTTGGCCCTGTGATGAAGAAAGAGACCTGACGGCACCTCTTCGTACCAAGTTAAGGGCCTTGACCATGGATGGATTGACCGGGATTGACTTGGTCCGCTGCTGGTTGAAATGGCGGATCCAACGCATCAGCGTGAGAGGCGGCTTGATGTGTAATTATTCAGGTGAGCCGTACGATGCTCAACATTTTTCCAATGAAGACTTATCAAATGTCATTGTTAACAAGGAAACAAAAAGTTTCTTTTCCGATTCAAAGGAAAAATGTGGTATCACCGGCTTGGGTCCGTTCTATCTGTAGAATCGGCCACCACTGCTATTTGATCTTTCTTAACATATATATTTTCTTCCTTCATCAATTTCATTTAACACACCTTTCCTATCTTATGTTTTATATTGTTGCAGGATGTCTCTAGGTTCTGGAATGTTACGCCTCATGCCCATGTTCCTTCATCAGGACAAAAGGATGACCTGCTTGTCAAATCATCTTCAGGGGAGCATTCTGAGGTAGGACTTGACTCTCTTGGTCGTTTGTTTATTAAACTTGCTAACACACCTTGTTGTCAGGACGACTCGGAATCCAATCAAGCCAACGATATTGGGGTAATTCCAATCTCTTCCAGTTCCTTAGAGACGTTTGTCCCAACAAAACCAAGACGAACCGTCTGGAAGTTTAAAATGCCACATCCAAATGCTTACTAATCTCACATTTTTCTCTTGAATAAAACCCAATTTGCTCGCAAATCAAAATGCAAAACCTGAATTGACTCGGGCTACTTAGTCCCTGGCTTGTCTCACATGATGCCGGCTCGCAAGCCACGCCTTGAGGTGTCACATTGTCTAAACAATTTTTATTCTAGAGCCGGTTTCTCTAAACAAACTATTAGTTTATCAAGCTTATTTTACCAGGAATCTTCTTCGTCTTCAGGTGAGTCATCTCCAACACAACTTCCCGATTTTGACGTCAATCGCGGGTAAATGTGTGAACTTTGCACAAATTTCCGCATATTGACCGCTGAGCTGTTTTCTTCCTTAGTATAACATATGATTTCTTCCAACTATAGGGCGAATGCTTTTGTGTTGAAGCGTGATACCGGGTCGACCTCAGGTGCTGCAAGTCAAGACGTTTTGAGATCCCTTCCTGAAAGGATAACCATCGAAGTTGATCCTTCCGGACAATCTTGATGGCGGAGTTGAGCCTACAGTTGATGTTGAGGTGCCCAGGCCAGATGAGCCGGTTTCTATGTGAACAACAATGAATGTCCAAGGCACCTCAGTTGATTTATTTGCTCGTCCGCCCAGCCCGGCGTGTCCTCCTAGTCCGGCGGCTCATGTTAAAGAGTGATCCAGATGTTGTTGTGGTCAAGGAGTGCTTCCAAATTCCTGTTGTTTCCACTTCCATAGAAAAAAATTGTAGACAAGGATGAGCCGCTAGATTTGGAAAAGGGGAAAACCGTACTGGAATTCCCATACTTACCTGCACTTGATGTTGAAGACATTCATCAGCAATACTTGAGTCGGCTATCTGAAAACCAGGAGCTTGGGATCAATATGATTAATGCTCTTAAGGACAAATATTAGGTAACATTCCTGTTTTACTGTTTGGTCATTATATTCTATCTTCAACCCTCAAGGCCCAACTTATTATGGAAATGGTAAGTTGGTTCTTCGAAGTAGACATATCGGACTATAGCTGTAGCCCCCAAGGACTGACTTGTTATGATCATGACAAGTTGGTACTTCTGCTTTGAAGTAGGTAATACTGAACAGTGATGTAGCTCCCAAGGGCTGGCTTATCTCTTTGAGTTAGCCGGGTCTTCTTTTGACTTTGAAGAATTTGACGTGTAGGTCCTAAGGGCCGACTCGTCTTCTTGAGATGAGTCGAGTCTTCTATTGACTTTGAAGAATTCGACCTGTATCCCCCAAGGGCCGGCTTCGTGAGATGAGTCGGGTCTTGTAATTATGTGTTGACAAGAAATTTTAGCACATTATCCCCCAAGTGTTGTGTGGATTGTTTACAACCTCACGGGACTTTGGATAATATGAAAACTAAGTTTGAGATGCCATAGCCCCCAAGGATTAAGTCGCCCTTTGTAAGGCGGCTTGAGGCTTTTGTAAGAACAATCATTTGACAAAAATTTAATGCATGTCATGAATATGATGAAGATGCTGAATCTATGGGTGTGAAACTGCAGAAATGTCTTAAAGAAGAAATGAATTTGACAGTTGAAGTTGGTCTTGCAATGACTCATTCTGAAGAATCTATGCATCAGGCGCATGACCATCTTGAGCAAGCCATAAATTTTTTTGAAGAAGAGAAATCCGCCCTCTTGAAGGATGCTAAGAAGGCTGAGGGTGAACTTGGCCCTTTGAAGGAAACTATACCACCCTTGTCAAGTAGATTAGTGAAATGCTGACGACCATCTTTGGAATGTACTCATAACTCTTTTCACTTGAATTACCTGGTTATGATTATATAGCCGCTCATCATCTCAATTGCCGTTGTATGCAGGACAAAAATAGCATATCCTCGTGGACCTGCTTGTTGTGAAATTGAAGGCTATTTTCACATACGTAGAGCAATTATTCACATGCTCTGTCTACTTCATAACCGCAGTAAAGAACCTGAAACACCCACCGAAGAGTATCAAGCATATGTTGAAGCAACTATGCACTATACCACAATGGGTCATAGAGACCCGAAAATATGCGGCTCGAGGTGGAGCGAACATGGCTCTCTCCCGTGCAAAGGCATATTTGCCTCAGCTAGATTTGGAGGCTCTGAAAGATGACTTTCCTGAATGCAAACTAGACGGCTCAGAGTTTATCGATACTGATTTTGCCAAGTGTTTGAAGGAAACTCGGCCATTGGCAACTCTGATAGCTAAAGAGATAAAACTTTCACAGTGTAACCCGACATATTCCAATGAGAATGAGTGTATCGACGCCCCCAATGACGAGCCTTTAGAATAGGTGCCACCTTGACGTAAGAGACCCTTTTCTCCTGATGTCAATGCGTAAAGTCTTATTGAGGGGTCTTCAAATTTTGAGTCCTTACTTCCAATTCAGTGGTCACACAAGCACCAGTAGGCTGAAGATAAAGATGAGTCGGTAAAAACCAATCCAGATGCAACTGGTGTGGGCCAATCTTGAAGGTGAGGCTCCAATGATGAATTAACCGCCTGGCAGTTCAGGCCCATGAATATTGCGAAAAACATGAATATTTTTTTGGCTCATGGTGTGATTTGGTAATAGGGATAGTTTTAAAACTCTGTAATTCCCTGTCGTGCCATCGTGCAAGTTGGCTGCACTTTTCCTGTTGTGGTGAAACTTGTCATGACACCTTGATGTCTTGGTCTATTTTTCCAAAATGTTATCATGCTACTCTTTTTCTTGCCTGTGAACTTTTGACTGAATTAGAGAGGTCAATATGAGGCAGCAAGGAGACTTGATTACAGGGCTTAAGACTCTCATGAATCCTTCCACAACATTGTTGCAGAAAATATGCGATTGAACTGGCCATGATAGGATCACAGTTTTGTAACCCGGAAACTTGTTGATGAGCCGGTAATAATCTTATACCTGAAAGGTTATGAAATAATAACATATAATGATGATGATAATAATAAAACTGCAATAAGTCGGCTCAGTGAGACTCAGCAAGGAGATTGGCTTTCGAGGCTCAAGTCTTGCTTCATTGAAGCGAGTATGATAACCCATGGTTTATCCTATCTCTTCGTATGCTGGCTCTCACGTGGCTCAAACCAATGTTTTAACCTTGAGAAATTCAGGGTCCACAATGGATTGACTTATCAAGAGTACATGGGTCACATGATTGGAGTCGCATCAAGCATACAGACAGGTTTAACCATATTGTTGTGTTTTTATGCCGTGCCAAGAGGGTGAGAAAGGTAAACTCGATGAGTTGGAAGCCGCTAAGTGACAATGATCATGGAAAAGCTCAACGTAGCATATACGAGAGACCATTCTACTACTACGAAACATCTGGGGTCTAGATAGGCCGACTTTATTCCTTTGATCATAATGGTATGATGATTTGTTGAGCCGGAAGCCCCCAAGTGATATGTTTCAAACAATAAAGACTCATGCTCAATTTGTAGGCTGAAACAACAGAGACCCTGAGTTAGGGGGTGCCTTCTTTATTATATTTCAATATATAGAAGTATATACAGAAATTGGGGGTCGGTACAAAGGTAGTGAGCCGTTGGCTCTAAGTATAATAAGACTGAAGGTGAGCCGGATCTACTCACTCAATTGCTGGTTTTCTTGAAGGGACTCATATCAATAGGGTCAACATCGGCTATATTGAATTTCAGCTCTTCGGTGGAGCAGGATGACTCAACATAAGCTGCATCTCCTTCCTCACACTCCTGGGCTATCTCCCTTCTGCTTCCCACGATTATGGTGCCTTTGGGACCCGGAATCTTGATCTTGACGTAGACATAGCAGGGATGAGCCATGAAACGGGCATAAGTCGGGCTTTCGAAGAGCGTGGTATGTTTTTTACCTACACACAGAACATCCAAGAACATGCTATGGAGGTGGATCATAGATCGTTACCAATAGACGCGTAGTGCCGTTGAGCGGAAGTAGAGGTGGGGTAGCATGTCCGTGCGGTATGTCTCCTCCGTGTCCGTTCTCCCTCGAGCAGCCGGTCTGATCTCCCTCGAATAGCCAGTCCGCCGGATCCCGCGTACAGGTTCGCCGAAGCGGCGCAAGTGCACCGCCTCTAATGGTATTGCGTGTGCAGGAGGAACACCCGTGCGGCGGACTGCTAGGTCCGATCACACAGTCAGCGGCGGCGAATGGAGGTGGCTAGTTGCAACTCATGCAAAGCCCTAATGACCGCGCCGAAGTGATCAATTGGATGGGTGTGTCACACCTCCACTATATATAGGCATCCGGCGCGGGCTCAACTCTTGGGCCTCGCACGGATCCTAAAGCCCATGTGTTCCTTCCCTTTAGCGCACGACCCTTTAGGTTCTCGTCCACTTGGTCATCAGTCAGATGACATCCGACTCGAACGGTCAGTAGCGGTCTCTAGCAAGACGTGCCGACTCCAAGTGTCCGATGAAGCTGGTTAGGCGAACCTATACTTCACACTTCTGTTCCCTTTGCCACATGATATATGTTGTTGTGCACAAGGCGACATGGTCATCGTTGTTGATGCATGACCTCTTTCTCATTCCAGTGTATTCGACCAACACTTCGGATTATCTCATAATCCTCATCGCATGGCCATGCTTATCCAGGTCGGATCACCCGAGGGGCCTAGAGTATATCTCTCCTGATCGGAGGGGCAAATCCCATCTTGCTCGACCATGTCTTGTAGCATGGGTCTGGACAAGCCCGAAACCTACCTTTGTAACTACCTAGTCATGGAGTAGCGTTTGGTCGGCCCAAAGCAAGACTGTCACCATCCCGAGTACATGCGCCAGCTCAGGTCTTAGGACATTGAACGTATGTTGTACTAGAGACTCACAGATGACCTATCGCTGCATCTCATAGTTGGGTCTATCCAACTCAGACCTTATCTCGACTCGGATCCGACTATGTCGAATCCGACCAGACCTTTGTGAGTCCATATTATCCGGCTAGCATCCAATGCTACATGGTCAGTGAGACCGGACCATCCACCGTGTCATATGCTAGTCTAACAGGCTGCGCGTCCACATAGCTCTTTCAACTAGGGACCATTTAGGACAATCATCATACAATGCATAGTCTCACAAACAAGTCACATACTTGTTAATACACATTAATGATAATGTCCAAGGACTATCTTTATTCATAAACACATAGGAAATATCATCGTACATGATTGCCTCTAGGGCATATCTCCAACATCCTTTGGTGGTGAAGATGATGAAGGTGGTGGTGATGAAGACGTTTCACTCTTCAGCCTCAATAGGTACTCCAATTTACGGATGACACTCTGAAGAGTGATGATATGCTCCTCTAGCAAAATATTTTCACAAGTGAGAAATTTATTCTGAACATCAACCGCTTCGAAGGCCCTAAAAGCTTCAATTTCAGTAGGGGTGCGGTGATCATAATAAGGTAGGAGGATATCTTCATCCTCCTCCTCAACTGTTGGCATGGATTGCCCTTCTTCTTGAGCTTGATCCCTCATAGCTCCATTGCCCTTGTCTTCATTGTTGACTTCTTTTGGCTCCTCTCTCTTCAGATCCATCTTCATTGACCAAGCTTCTTCTTCTACGTTATTGGAGGAGGAAGAAGACATGATGCTTGGCTTGATAGATCTGATGGGAAAACAGCGCGAAACAAGAACAAAGCATATTTCCACGATGTGGTGGTAAAAAAATCAAGGATATGTATAGAGAATTTCTATTCTTGGAAGAGAAGCATATGGAAGGAAAACGGAGTTGGGAAGGTTCTGGAGGAGGGAACAACCCACCAGGGCGTGCCTGGGAGGGCAGGCGCACCCTGGTGTATCGTGCTCACTTTAGTTGCTTTCCTGTTTATTTCTTATTTTCCTTTTTTTTCTAATATTCCAAAACTTACAGAAAATATTTTTACGAATCTTTCGAAGTCCGTTTACTTACCGTGTCACGTACCTCTTCTTTTTTAATGATTCTAACATGTTCCGGAAGGCTTCTCTTATGTGTTTCTCCGGTGTCATGGTTTGGATAACAATGCTTTCAACATTAACAGGCCTACCTGAGATATAGTGTTTAATACTTTGTTCATTGACCACCTTCGGGTTAGTACCTTCGGAATTATTAATCTTGATAGCTCTAGAGTGATAAACCTCTTCGATAACATATGGTCCTTCCCATTTGGAAAGAAGTTTTCCTGCAAAAAAACTGAAACAAGAGTTGTATAAAAGAACGAATTCTCTAACTTTGAATTCTCACTTTTGGATTCTTTTGTCATGCCATCTCTTGACTTTTTCTTTGAATAGTTTGGCATTTTCATAGGCTTGGGTTCTCCATTCGTCTAGTGAGATAATATCAAATAACGTCTTTTCACTAGCAAGTTTGAAGTCATAGTTGAGTTCTTTAATTGCCCAAATTGCTTTGTGTTCTAACTCTAGAGGCAAATGACCAGCTTTCCAATATACCATTTGGTATGGAGACATACCCATGGGATTCTTATAAGTTATTCTATAGGCCCAAAGTGCATCATCTAATTTATTAGACCAATTCTTTCGGGACCTATTGACAGTTTTTTGTAATATTAATTTTATTTCTCTATTTCTAAGTTCAACTTGACTACTATATTGAGGATGATAGGGCGGTGCGATTCTATGGTTAATATCATATTTAGCAAGCATTTTATGGAAAGCACCATGAATAAAGTGTGAACTACCATCAGTCATTAAATATCTAGGGACTCCAAACCTCAGGAAGATAACTTCTTTAAGCACTTTAATGGAAGTTGTCGGTGTTCTGGAACCGGGGATACCCAGACCTGCCTGCCTGCGGCCTAGCGCGTGGCCACCATGACAGCCTAGTGCGGCCCAGCGGCAAGCCCCCCGAGTCAAGGCCCTTGCGAGAGCCCCTGCCTCGCGAGACGAAAAACACCAAGGCCTCCAGAGGAGTGGTATCCCCCCAGGCTGCCTCCCAAGGAGCGGAGATTCCTATGCACGTACCCGGCCTTGTGAGGCTGGGATGATGTGGGCTCTGGTGACTGAGCCAGGCGGGCGCTAGCGGACGCAGAGGAGGACAATTTCCTCTTTCGTGCTAAGGAGGTAAGGACGTACACGGATTCCCAAGGAATCACCCAAAGGTTTCCCTTCCAGTGCAACAAGGCCGAGACCACGAGCTCTGTAGGACGAATGTCATCGCCGAGCCCACCACTGCGTATGGCCCACAAGATTTGTAGGTGCAGAGCACCTATAGTCAGGATACGATGTACCTCCTGTCCCCTTTCAAATATGGCCATTGTGGTATCCCTTCCACCTACGCAATAAGGGAAGGGGACCGTGGCCACTATAAATAGGGACTAGCCTCCACCGTAGAGAGGCATCGAATTCACCCTGACCCTTGAGCCCCCGTGAGGCAGCTCAACCACCGTAGTAGTTCATCCTCAACCTCCTCGTGAGGACAATCCACCAAAATAAGGAGTAGGTTTTGCACCGCAAGGTGGCTCGAACCTGGATAAATCTTGTTGGGAGAAGTAGTAGTAAATCAAAAAAATTTCTACATGTTCACCAAGATCTATCTATGGAGAAACCAGCAACGAGTAAGGGGAGAGTGCATCTTCATACCTTTGAAGATCGCTAAGCGGAAGCGTTACAAGAACGCGGTTGGTGGAGTTGTACCCGTAGCGATTCAGATCGTGGTGGACTCCGATCTTACCGCCGAACAACGGCGCCTCCGCGTTTAACACACGTGCAACCCGGTGACATCTCCTATGCCTTGATCCAGCAAGGAGGAAGGATAGGTTGAGGGAGAGCTCCAACAGCACGATGGCATGGTGACGGTGGAGCTGTCTGGTCTCCGGCAGGGCTTCGCCAAACACCGCGGAGAATAAGGAGTAGGAGAAGTAGGGCTGCGCCAAGAGGGAGAGAGAGTCGTGTCTCAAACAGCCCCAAGGGCTCCACAATATATAGGAGGAGAGGGAGGAGGGTGCCCACCCTTAGGGTTCCCACCCTAGGTGGTGCGGCAGCCCCTAGATGGGATCTTGGCCGGTGGCCAAGAGGCAGGGGAGAGGGGTGCGGCTGCCCTAGCCGCACTAGGGTGGGCCTAGGGCCCATCTGGGCTAGGGTTTGCCCCGTCTCTCCTTTGCTACGCCTTGGGCCAGGTGGGAGGGGTGCACCAGCCCACCCAGGGGCTGGTTCCCTCCACCTTCTGCCCGTGCAGCCCTCTGGGGCCCGTGGCCCCTCCCGACGGACCCCCAGAACCCTTCCGATGGTCCCGGTACGTTACCGGTGACGCCCAAAACATTTCTGGTAACCAAAACCTCACTTCCTATCTATCAATATTTGTCTCTGGACCATTCCGGAACTCCTTGTGACGTTTGGGATATCATTCGGGACTCCGAACAACCTTCAGTAACCACGTACACTATTTCCCTATAACCCTAGCGTCATCGAACCTTAAGTGTGCAGACCCTACGGGTTCGAGAGACACATAGACATGACCGACACACCTCTCTGGTTAATAACCAATAGCAGGATCTAGATACCCATGTTAGATCCCACATGCTCCCCGATGATCTCATCAGATGAACCACGATGTTGGGGATTCAATTAATCCTGGATGCAATTCCCTTTGTCTACCAGTATGATACTTGCCCGAGATTCGATCATCGGTATCCCTATACCTTGTTCAATATCGTTACCGGCAAGTCTCTTTACTCGTTTCGTAACACATCATCTCGTGGCTAACTCCTTAGTCAGTTTGAGCTCATTATGATGATGTCTTACCGAGTGGGCCCAGAGATACCTCTCCGTCACACGGAGTGACAAATTCCAGTCTCGATTCATGCCAACCCAACAGACACTTTCGGAGATACCCATAGTGCACCTTTATAGCCAACTAGTTACGTTGTGACGTTTGGCACACCCAAAGCATTCCTACGGTATCCGGGAGTTACACAATCTCATGGTCTAAGGAAATGACACTTGACATTAGAAAAGCTTTAGCAGATGAACTACACGATCTTGTGCTATGGTTAGGATTGGGTCTTGTCCATCACATCATTCTCGTAATGAAGTGATCCCGTTATCAATGACATCCAATGTCCATGGTCATGAAACCGTGACCATCTATTGATCAATGAGCTAGCCAACTAGAGGCTCACTAGGGACATGTTGTGGTCTATGTATTCACACATGCATTATGGTTTCCGGTTAACACAATTATAGCATGAACAATAGACAATTATCATGAACAAGGAAATACAATAATAACAATTTTATTATTGCCTCTAGGGTATATTTCCAACAGTCTCCCACTTGCACTAGAGTCAATAATCTAGTTACATTGTGATGAATTGAACACCCATAACATTCTGGTGTTGATCATGTTTTGCTCGTGAGAGAGGTTTAGTCAACTTATCTATGACATTCAGATCCATATGAACTTTACAAATATCTATATCTCCCTCTTGAATGTAATCACGGAGGAGTTGAAGCGGCGCTTGATGTGTCTTCTCTTCTTGTGAAACTTGGGCTCCTTCGCAAGGGCAATATCTCCAGTGTTGTCACATAATAGAGTCATCGGGCCCGACGCATTGGGAATCACTCCTAGGACGGTGATGAAGTCCTTCGTCCAGACTCCTTCCTTTGTTGCTTCCGAACCAGCTATGTACTCCGCTTCACATGTAGATGCCGCCATGATGCTTTGCTTGCTACTACACTAGCTAACTGCCCCTCCGTTCAAAATAAACATATCCAGTTTGCGACTTGGAGTTGTCCGGATTTGTGTCGAAGCTAGCATCGATGTAACCCTTTACGATGAGCTCTTCGGCACCTCCATATACGAGAAACATGTCCTTTGTCCTTTTCAGGTACTTCAGGATATCCTTGACCGCTGCCCAGTGTTCTGCTCCGGGATCACTTTGGTACCTCCCTACCAAACTTATGGCAAGGTTCACATCTGGTCTGGTACATAGCATGTCATACATAATAGAGACTATGGCTGAAGCATAGGGGATGACACTCATCTCTTCTCTATCCTTTGCCATGGTCGGGCATTGAGTCGTACTCAATCTCACACCCTGTAACACAGGCAAGAACCCCTTCTTGGACGGATCCATATTGAACTTATTCAATATCTTTTCAAGGTATGTACTTTGTGAAAGATCTATGAGGCGTTTCAATCTATCTCTATAGATCTTAATACCTAATATGTAAACAACTTCTCCAAGGTCCTTCATTGAAAAATATTTATTCAAGTAGGCCTTTACACTTTCCACAAGGTCTATATCATTTCTCATCAAAAATATGTCATCCACATATGATATGAGAAATGCTACAGAGCTCCCACTCACTTTCTTGTAAATATAGGGTTCTCCATAAACCTGTATAAACCCAACCGCTTTAATCACCTCATTAAAGCGAATCTTCCAACTCTGAGATGCTTGCACCAGCCCATAGATGGAGCGTTGGAGCGTGCATACTTTTTTAGCATCTTTAGGATCGACAAAACCTTCCGGCTGCATCATATACAGTTCTTCCTTGAGAAAGCCATTAAGGAATGCCGTTTTGACATCCATTTGCCAGATCTCATAATCATAAAATGCGGCAATTGCTAACATGATTCTGACAGACTTCAGTATCACTACGGGTGAGAACTCCTTGAACTTCTCGATAACCCTTAGCGACAAGCCGAGCCTTATAGACGGTCACATTACCATCAGCGTCAGTCTTCTTCTTAAAGATCCATTTATTTTCAGTGGCTCGCTTATCATCAGGCAAGTCCACCAAAGTCCACACTTTGTTTTCATACATGGGTCCTATCTCGGATTTCATGGCTTCAAGCCATTTGTTGGAATCCGGGCCCGCCATCGCTTCTTCATAGTTCGAAGGTTCAGCATTGTCCAACACCATGATCTCCAGGACAGGGTTGCCGTACCACTCTAGTGCGGAACGTGTCCTAGTGGACCTTCGACGTTCAATAGTAACTTGATCTGAAGTTTCATGATCATCATCATTAACTTCCTCTCCAGCCGGTGCAGGCTCCACAGAAACAACTTCCTATGCTGCACTACTCTCCGGTTCGAGTGGACGTACAATTACCTCATCAAGTTCTAGTTTCCTCCCGCTTACTTCTTTTGAGATAAACTCTTTCTCGAGAAAGGATCCACTCTTGTCAACAAAGACTTTGCCTTCGGATCTAAGGTAGACGGTCTACCCAATAGTCTCTTTGGGATATCCTATGAAGACACACTTTTCCGGTTTGGGTTCGAGCTTCTCAGGTTGAAGTTTCTTCACATAAGCATCGCATCCCCAAACTTTTAGAAACGACAGCTTAGGTTTCTTTCCAAACCATAATCCATATGGTGTCGTCTCAATGGACTTTGACAGTGCCCTATTTAAAGTGAATGCGCCAGTCTCTAATGCATTTCCCCAAAATGATAGCAGTAAGTCGGTAAGAGACATCATAGATCGCACCATATCCAATAGAGTGCGATTACGACATTTAGACACACCGTTTCGCTGAGGTGTGCCAGGCGGCGTGAGTTGTGAAACAATTCCACATTTGCTTAGGTGCATGCCAAACTCGTGACTTAAATATTCTCCGCCACGATCAGATCGTAGGCACTTTATTTTCCTGTCACTTTGATTCTCTACCTCACTCTGAAATTCCTTGAACCTTTCAAAGGTTTCAAACTTGTGTTTCATTAAGTAGACATACCCATATCTTCTCAAGTCATCAGTGAGAGTGAGAACATTACGGTAGCCAACGCAAGCCTCGATGCTCATTGGACTGCATACATCGGTATGTATTATATCCAACAAGTCAGTTGCTCGCTCCATTGTTCCGGAGAACGGAGTCTTGGTCATCCTGTCCGTGAGGCATGGTTCGCACGTGTGAAATGATTCAAAATCAAAAGACTCCAAAAGTCCATCAGTATGGAGCTTCTTGATGTGTTTGACACCAATATGACTAAGGCGGCAGTGCCACATGTAAGTGGGACTACCGTTATCAACCTTACACTTTTTGGTACTCACACTATGGACATGTGTAACATCACATTCGAGATTCATCAAAAATAAACCATTGAACAACGGGGCATGACCATAAAACATTTCTCTCATATAAATAGAACAACCATTATTCTCAGATTTAAATGAGTAGCCATCTCGCATCAAGCAAGATCCAGATACAATGTTCATGCTCAAAGCTGGTACTAAATAACAATTATTGAGGGTTAAAACTAATTCTGAAGGTCACATCAACGTTGGAACCATTCCCGACACGCATCGTCACCTCGTCCTTTGCCAGGCTCCGCTTATTCCGTAGCTCCTGCTTGGAGTTACAAATGTGAGCAACTGCACCGATATCAAATACCCAGGAGCTACTACGAGCGCTGGTTAGGTACACATCAATAACAAGTATATCACATATACCTTTAACGTTGTCGGCCTTCTTATTCGCTAAGTACTTGGGGCAGTTCCGCTTCCAATGACCAGTACCCTTGCAATAAAAGCACTTAGTCTCAGGCTTGGGTCCATTCTTGTTCTTCTTCCTGGCAACTTGCTTACCGGGCACGGCAATAGCTTTGCCGTCCTTCTTGAAGTTCTTCTTACCCTTGCCTTTCTTGAAACTAGTGGTCTTATTCACCATCAACACTTGATGCTCCTTTTTGATCTTGATCTCCGCTGATTTTAGCATCGAGTACAACTCAGGAATGGACTTCTCCATACCCTGCATGTTGTAGTTCATCACAAAGCTCTTGTAGCTAGGTGGAAGCGACTGGAGGATTCTGTTAATGACCGAGTCATCCGGGAGATTAACTCCCAGCCGAGTCAAGCGGTTGTGCAACCTAGACATTTTTAGTATGTGCTCACTGACACAACTATTCTCCTCCATCTTACTACAGCTGAAGAACTTGTCGGAGACGTCATATCTCTCGACCCGGGCATGAGCATGGAAAACCAGTTTCAGCTCTTAGAACATCTCATATGCTCCGTGTTCCTCAAAACGCTTTTGGAGCCCCGGTTCTAAATTGTAAAGCATGCCACATTGAACAAGGGAGTAATCATCACAACACGACTTCCAAGCGTTCATAACGTCTTGGTCCGCTGGGAAAATGGGTGCATCACCTAGAGGTGCATCAAGGACACACAATCTTTTGGAGGCTATGAGGATAATCCTCAAGCCGCAGACCCAGTCTGCATAGTTGCTTCCATCATCTTTCAGCTTGGTTTTCTCTAGGAACGTGTTGAAGTTGAGGGTGACATTAGCGTTGGCCATTGGATCTACAATATAGATTGTAAAGACAACTTTTAGACTAAGTTCATGATAATTAAGTTCACATAATCAAATTATTTAATGAACTCCCACTTAGATAGACATCACTCTAGTCATCCAAGTGATACATGATCCATGTCAACTAGCCCGTGTCCGATCATCACGTGAGACGGACTAGTCATCCATGGTGAACATCTCCATGTTGATCGTATCTTCTATACGACTCATATTTGACCTTTAGGTCTTCTGTGTTCCGGGGCCATGTCTATACATGCTAGGCTCGTCAAGTCAACCTAAGTGTTTCACATGTGTAAATCTGGCTTACACCCATTATATGCGAATGTTAGAACCTATCACACCCGATCATCACGTGGTTCTTCGGAACAACGATCCTTAGCAACAGTGCACAGTTAGGGTGAACACATTTCTTGAAATTTTATTGAGAGATCATCTATTTACTACCATTGTTCTAAGGAAATAAAATGTAAACATGATAAACATCACATGCAATCAATATAGTGACATGATATGGCCAATATCATCTTGCTCCTTTGATCTCCATCTTCGGGGCACCATGATCATCATTGTCACCGGCACAGCACCATGATCTCCATCATCATGATCTCCATCATTGCATGTTCATGAAGTTGTCTCGCCAACTATTACTTCTACTACTATGGCTAACGATTAGCAATGAATTAAAGTAATTACATGGCGTTTATGATTGGCACGTAGGTCATACAATAAAATAAGACAACTCCTATGGTTCCTGCCGATTGTCATACTCATCGACATGCAAGTCATGAATCCTATTACAAGAACATGATCAATCTCATACATCACAATGCATCACATCACATCCTTTGTCCATATCACATCTCAAGGCATATGCTGCAAAAACAAGTTAGACATCCTCTAATTTGTAGTTGCAAGTTTTTATGTGGCTGCTATAGGTTTCTAGCAAGAAGGTTTCTTACCTACGCCAAAACCACAACGTGATATGCCAATTGCTATTTACCCTTCATAAGGACCCCATTCATCGAATCCAATCCGACTAAGGTGAGAGAGACAGACACCCGCTAGCCACCTTATGCAACAAGTGCATGTCAGGCGGTGGAACCGGTCTCACGTAAGCGTACATGTAAAGTTGGTCCGGGCCGCTTCATCCCACAATACCGCCGAATCAAGATAAGACTAGTAGTGGTAAGCAAATTAAAAATATCGACGCCCACAACAACTTTGTGTCCTACTCGTGCATAGATTCCGCGCATAGACCTAGCTCATGATGCCACTGTTGGGAGACGTAGTAGTAAATCAAAAAAATTCCTACGTGTTCACCAAGATCTATCTATGGAGAAACCAGCAACGAGTAAGGGAAGAGTGCATCTTCATACCTTTGAAGATGGCTAAGCGGAAGCGTTACAAGAACACGGTTGGTGGAGCCATACTCGTGGCGATTCAGATCGCGGTGGACTTCGATCTTAGCGCCAAATAACGGTGCCACCGCGTTCAACACACGTGCAGCCCGGTGACGTCTCCTACGCCTTGATCCAGCAAGGAGGAAGGAGTGGTTGAGGGAGAGCTCCAACAGCACGACGGTATGGTGACGGTGGAGCTACGTTGTCTCCGGCAGGGCTTCGCCAAGCACCGCGGAGAACGAGGAGTAGGAGAATTAGGGCTGCGCCGATAGGGAGAGAGAGTCGTGTCTCAAACAGCCCCAAGGGCTCCACTATATATAGGAGGAGAGGGAGGAGGGTGCACACCCCTAGATTTCCCACCCTAGGTGGTGCGGCAGCCCCTAGATGGGATCTTGGCCGGCGGCCAAGAGGGAGGGGAGAGGGCTGCGGCTGCCCTAGCCGCCCTAGGGTGGGCCTAGGGCCCATCTGGGCTAGGGTTTGCCCCCCTCTCTCCTTTGTTGCGCCTTGGGCCAGGTGGGAGGGGCGCACCAGCCCACCTAGGGGCTAGTTCCCTCCAGCTTCGGCCCATGCAGCCCTTTGGGCCCATGTCCCCTCCCGGTGGTCCGGGATCTCATCCGGGACTCCGAACAACCTTTGGTAACCACATACACTATTTCCCTATAACCCTAGCATCATCGAAACTTAAGTGTGTAGACCCTACGGGTTCGGGAGATACGTAGACATGACCGAGACATCTCTCCGGTCAATAACCAACAGCGGGATTTGGATACCCATGTTGGCTCCCACATGCTCCACGATGATCTCTTCGGATGAACCACGATGTCGGGGATTCAATTAATCCCGTATGCAATTCCCTATGTCTACCGGTATGATACTTGCCCGAGATTCGATCGTCGGTATCCCCATACCTTGTTCAATCTCGTTACTAGCAAGTCTCTTTACTCATTCCGTAACACATCATCCCATGGCTAACTCCTTAGTCACTTTGAGCTCATTATGATGATGTCTTACCGAGTGGGCCCATAGATACCTCTCCGTCACACGGAGTGACAAATCCCAGTCTCGATTCATGCCAACCCAACAGACACTTTCGGAGATACCCGTAGTGCACCTTTATAGCCACCCAGTTACGTTGCGACGTTTGGCACACCAAAAGCAATCCTACGGTATCCGGGAGTTACACAATCTCATGGTCTAAGGAAATGATACTTGACATTAGAAAAGCTTTAGTAGACGAACTACACAATCTTGTTCTAGGGTTAGGATTCGGTCTTGTCCATCACATCATTCTCCTAATGATGTGATCCCGTTATCAATGACTTCCAATGTCCATGGTCATGAAACCATGACCATCTATTGATCAACAAGCTAGCCAACTAGAGGCTCACTGGGGACATGTTGTGGTCTATGTATTCGCACATGCGTTATGGTTTCCGGTTAACAAAATTATAGCATGAACAATAGACTATTATCATGAACAAGGAAATACAATAATAACCACTTTATTATTGCCTCTAGGGAATATTTCCAACAAATATCTGGATCCATCTTATTCCATGCTCGCACGTATTTGATGAGGCTTGGCCGTAGGGTGACAAGCTTGAGACTTTGAGGTGGTTGAGATCTTCGCACACATGCCAGAGTCGAACCTTGTTGGGTAAGTACCTGCTAGGGGCGTGTCGTAATCTTGCTCCAGTTCCACTCCGTGTCTACCATGGCCGACGCCCGCCGAGTTTGCATCGAGCGCCGAGATGCTCGCGTCGCCCAGACAGCACCCATTGGCCGGGGCGTCCTACGCCACTCCATCTCTCCTGCGGCCAACTCAGCCACTGACCCAGCTGCTGATGAGCAGCAGGACTCATTGCTTCCACCTTCCATGCGGCGTGATGGCTACACCGCTACTCCGTCCCCCACTTACGCCACGATGTCACCCTCCCACACATGCCATGGACCGGCGAACAGCCGACCGTGCTGCTCATGGCACATGATCGGCTGCGTTACCGCCCTACCAATGACCTCTATGAAGACTGGCTTCGCCGCATCGCCGAGCTCGTCGATGCTGCCGATAAGGCCCCGACACCCTTTCACTTGCTCCGCCCCCCCACTCTTATAGGCGGGCAACATGGCCCACAGCATGCCTCCGCCTCCTTTTCTGCAAAGCGCCGACCTCGATGCAGGACGTGAAGCGCTCCCCCGCGACCCGCCATGTGGGGAGACAGTGGGCGCATGAGATGAGGCGAGCTGCCAGGTGGTGCTACGGCCACAAGGTGACACGTGTGCGCTCCACCCGCCGCCGCGCCAGCATCAAGACCGCGCGCTGCTAGAGATTGCTATGGACGGACGCTGAGACCAAGCTCCCCTCGCACATGATGTGCCTGAGAGCGAAGTGGCCTTCCACTCCTTCACCTCGGAGCTGCGCTGCGTTGTCTGGTCGAGCAAGTTTAGGCCCGACCTGCCTCCATGCTATGACGGCACACCCGACCCCGCAGAATTCCTCTAGCTCTACTCGTGAGCATCAAGGCAGCAAGTGGTGGCAACAAAGTCATGGCGAACTGGTGCCCCATGCCTCTGAAGGATGGCGCGCGCTCTTGGCTCATCAACCTCCTGGAAGGATTGATATCCTCCTAGGACGAACTTTGCAAGCGCTTCAGTGCCAACTTCCATGGCACCCCCGAGCGGCCCCTAGCGGTGAGCGACCTATGGCGTGTGAAGTAGCAGCCAGATGAGACCCTGCACAAGTACATACATCGCTTCACAAGCGTACGTGTGACACCCTAGATTTCTGCTATAGTGATCATTGTAATTAAGCTACAGTGATGGCCAGGATTATGCTAATGCTTTTACTAATCCATGTGTGATCACTCTTAAATGAAAGCTCAATTCAAATTCCACTTCAAAAGCCCATGGAATTTTATGTGATAAAATGAAGTTGCAAACAGCAAAAGAAAATTGTCGCACATTTGTTAAAAATCTAAGAACTAATGTTGTTAAGGAAAACAACATCACCCTCAACCTGGTGTGGACCCCACCATCAAGAACATCACCAAAAGGCAATTTAAAGTGCTCTTAAATTCATTTTGAAATTGCAAACAGATCCCAAAATTCTCCAAAGTGTGTGTGGCCATGCATAATATTATAAGATATTATTTGGACCCAGTTACACCATTTTGCTGTGGAGAAATATGGCCAGAATTAAAAGGAATAGAAGCTATGAAAAAAGGGGAAATCCCCCATTCCCCACTGGGTCGGCCCCAACCGGCCCAACCCAACTAGCCCACCCCCTCGTCCGCCTCTTCCTCCGATAGCGACCACCAGGTCGCTATAGGGCGCCATCGCCGTTGCCCCCGCTCGCCGCCGTCCATGCCGAAGATAAGAATGACCTCCCACGGCTCCCTCTTGCTGCCTCCCCCAAACCCTAGATCTCACCTACCCCTCCCTCTCTTGCTCGTTCTTCTTCCCCCGCTCGAGCCCGTGCCACGTTGCCATGACCACCGTCGCCCACATGCTCTGCGTCCTCTATGCAACCGGAGATCACGCCCAGAAGCTCCACCATGACCAACCCTTCCTCCTTGACCATAGAACCGAGCCCCTGGAGCCCTGCGTCATTGCCATCAAATCTTCTTCCTCCTCAGGCGCCCGAAGCTCGCTGCCATCGATTCGCTCCACCGCGCCTCCCCCGAGCCCACTTGAGCACATCTGCAGGTCCCGGTGAGCTCCTCCTCCTCTTCCCCCATGTAGATGAGCTTGCCTGCGCCTCCTAGCTAGATCTCCACCGCGCCCGAGCTTCGGTTGCTGCCGGCAAGATTCTGGCCGTCGCTACCGACGCTGTCACGCTTGCGTGAGCTCTCCATCGAGCTCCTGGTGCTTCCAGGAGCGCGACGCACCCACGCAAGCGCCTTGCCATGCCCCACAGCCCCCCGTACGCCACAAGCCTGAGCGCCTCTGCTGCAAGCGTCGACGCCGGTGACAGCTCTGGCCACCCCGCTCCTTCTGATGGATGGAATGGATCGGCGGCCATGCCAGCTAACAAACGCAAGAAGAATCGCGCGAAGTGACCTACCACACGCGATTTCCAAGCCCGACCACCGTTTCGGGTGCTCACCGGAGTTACTATGGCGGCCGGTCGGCGCTGCCGCCCATGTGGCCAGGTCGGGGCCACTGCTAAGGTCACTCGGAGCTAGGCCTCGCAGTCACCGTTGACCCGTTGACCAGGTCAACTGCTGACTAGGCTTTGAACAACCACTGACTAGTGGGGGCTCATCACCCCTGTAGGTATGACAGGTGGGTCCCCCTGTCAGCTGCCAAATTAACTAATTAGATTAATTAGAAAAATTAGTTTAACCCTAATCTGTCACTAACATATGGCCTCCACTACTAATTTAATCTCTGTTTAGTTTAAATTAAAATGGATTAACCCTGAGTTTATGACATGTGGCCCCCACATGTCAGGTTTGACACTAGTGAGCTAGAGTTGCGTGCTGATGCAGTGATGGTGGCATGCTGACATGATACAACATTTTTAGAATTAATAATAATCTATTAAATTCTAGAAATTAATAAAAACTTTAGAAAATAATATCTTTTAAACCGTAGATCAGATGAAAATAATTTATATATGAAAGTTGATCAGAAAAATTCCACGAATCCAAATATGCCATCCAATCATATGTCACATGCTCCTAGTATGATGAATATGGAACTTTCCCCTCCAATTCGACTATCCAATAAATCCGCAGACCCGTGAAATATCGTCAGGTATTCTCCTGCTCCATCTGATGCGTATAGTATTGCGTTAGTGCATACCTAGCTCTACATATTGCCATGTCATGCATCATGTTGCATCTCTTTGCTTGTATTTATTGTTTCACCCCCCTCTTCTTATTGGTAGACCACGAGACTAACGCTGCTGTCGGGTATGACTACGCGCCTGACGACCAGCCTTTTGCCGCAGAGCAGCAAGGCAAGCAACCCCCCTTGAGCATTCTGATATCGCCTATTCCTTTCCCTCTTATTCTTGCATTAGATTTTTTCTACTGTATTAGTTAGCTCCTATTTTGATGCATAACCTGTTTTTGATGAGCTGCTACTAAACTTGCAATCATACCAACTTCTTAGTATAGGTTGGTTAAGGAATCCCTAGTGACCCCTTAGTCCCACTAGCCCCTGCTTCTTCTTTGATGACCCGATGTCTCGAGGACTCGAAGACTCGGTCAACCGACCAACAAGTCATGCCCCTCACATCACCGCACTCCCCTTAGTTGTGCGACTCTGCAGTGCTACTATCGAGTACCGAGGGTGACACCTCATGAAGTACTCATGATTCTGTTGACACACGAACACGTCACCGTGTACCCTCAACACCCGGGGTGATGCACCGCAGCTCACATCGAGGGAGGTCCGTCCGGCAACGAGATATGCAAGACAGTTGACGGACGCTTTTGTAGACCCGAAACCCCGCATGCCCGGGAGGGACCCCGTCAGGGATGCAGCGGTTATGGGCTTCCCCTAGGTCGATTCTCTTGCCCCTAGAGCCTCGGGATTCGTAGCTCTCAAACACGAAGAACAGCGAAGAACGAGAGAAAAATGAAGAACGTGGATGAAAAAGTAGTATAGATTGATTTGTTTGATTGTGTGTTGTTCAATCGGCCATCACCACCAACATATATAAGAGGCGGCTGGACTTTCCGTACAAGAAAATGATTCATCTAGGCTTTCCTTACAAGAAAATTACATCAATTCACGTCCTAGAGTCCTAGTTCTAATTCCACTCGGATTCAACCCAAATTTGGCCCAATCTTCTGTCTTGCTTCTCGCGTGGGCCGTGGAATCTGCATATGAGCTCCGATGGAGATGGTCCAAACATAAATTTTGTGTGCCTCGACGAGGCCAACAATTTGTATGTTGACCACTTTCCCAAATAAAGCCATCTCGAATACTCCACGAGGTCATCTTTAACTTCGAATCGGACTCGGTCATGTAGCAGACTGGACTGTCCGAGTGTTGTAGCATCTCTGCAGGCCGTGTACTATCTCAGATGATGATGACTTTAAATGAAAAGTTGACCGCCTTGACATTACGAACAACTTTCGTGTTGAACACTTTTCCTTCCGAGGCCATTTTGAACTTTCAGTCGACCAAAGCTTTCATTCGATCAAAACTGTCACTCGACGGCGATTTTCACTCGGACGACAATTGCACTCGGGCCGAAACTGTCACTCGACGGTGATTTCCACTCGGACGACAATTGCACTCGGGCCAGTATTTTCACTCGACCGGTACTTTTTACTCGGATGGTGATTTCGCTCGGCCAGACGGGAAACTTTACACTCGACGACAAATGTTTTCCTCGGTCGGCAAACTTTCACTCGGAAATCCCGAGTGAAACCTCAAGCTGATTTTGTTTTGCCTCTCCAGGTCGCATACAACCTCGGATTGAGAAGCTTTATATATCAAAATCAATCGTCTCTATGACGCGAAACTTTTTCATGTTTTAAGTTTTTCCATATGAGGACTTCTTGAGGGACGAATGACTCGCGCGACCCGTCAGACATGTGTCTGATCTCCTGCGCCATATTTTGGTTTGTGATAGGGGTGCACTGTGGTTGCTCTAACTTTTAGATACGACCTTAGATTGAGATGACTTATATATCAAAATCGATCAGCTCGACGAGGCGAAGACAATCCATGTAGAACATTCCTTCATCCGAGGTTGTCTTGAAGGCGTAATGGACTAAAAAGCACTCAGAACATCTGCATGACAACCCAAGTGTGATTTGGCCTTTGAAATGATGCCGAATGGTGATGCCCTAAACATCAAGGTTGTTTCACTCGGCAATATGAACTTTCTCGTAAAGAAAATCCTTTTGTTTGAGTCCATCTTTATTGCATTTTGCACCGTGCCAAAATCAGGTGTCAACACATGCCCCCTGTTTTTCGGCAAAGCTAGTATGCCGAAAAATAATTTGCACTATGTTTGTTCTAAGGACAATGTCAACACTCCATCGGCCATCTATATTTCTCAGGGTGATAATTATGTATCGGCCATGTTTATGCTAAGGGCGATAATCATATATCGGCCATTGCCTAATTAGACTTCTTGCCACACACTTGGGTGGTACTTCTTCAGATATCTGCCATTGAGAGCTCGAGGTAATAATACTCCTTGTATGGATTCCACTAACTATGAATTTCTAGGAACTATTCTTGCAATCCTGAAAGGACCTTCCCAGTTTGGAGACCACTTCCCGAATTTTCTATCTCTAGAACCAATCGGCAGAATCACTTTCCACACAAGATCGCCAACCTGAAAATTCTTCAACTTGACCTTTTTATTGTAAGCTCTTGTTACCCTTAATTTATCCTTCTCTATGGCATTTAATGC
Organism: Hordeum marinum; assembly: GCA_022496015.1. NCBI lineage: Eukaryota > Viridiplantae > Streptophyta > Magnoliopsida > Poales > Poaceae > Hordeum > Hordeum marinum. Next base: position 127,487,451 of record CM039676.1, on the reverse strand, counting down.
AGCCAAACATTTATTAGCAACCTCATCAATATTGTCCATCATCAAATCATAAAAGTCCACTGCCGATAAATCATTTTGTTTGGCTATTCTTAAAGCACTCAAATTTACCTCTACAAGTAAAACAGCCTCTTGCCCATATACTAGTTCATACGGAGTTACCTTTGTAGCACCATGCCTTGAGATCATATGTGCCCACAAAGCCTCAGACAACAACCCATGCCATTTTCTTGGATTATCCTCAATCTTCTTCTTGATGAGTTTAATCAATATTTTGTTGCTAGACTCAATTTGTCCATTAGCTTGGGCATAATACGGAGATGAATTGAGCAACTTTATGTTGTATGATTCGGCAAATTCTCTAACTTGATGTGACATTAAAGATGAGCCTTGATCTGTAGTTAATGTCTGAGGAATGCCGAATCTATGAATAATGTGTTCGATTATGAATTGAATTACCTTCGTGTGTGTCATGTTCTTGAGAGGTACTGGTTCAGACCATTTTGTGAAATAATCGGTTGCCACCAACACGAACCGATGCCCCTTCGAAGAAGATGGATGAATTTGTCCAATGAAGTCTAAACCCCATCCCCTAAAAGGCCACGACTTGATAATAGGATGCAACATAGCAGCAGGAGCCAACTGAATATCACCAAATTTTTAACAAGCTTTACACTCTTTGTAATACATGAATCAATCATTCATCATAGTCAGCCAATAAAATCCAGCATGCCGCAAGAGCCATTTCATTTTGGGTGCCAACTGATGAGTACCACAAATGCCTTCATGTACCTCTCCCATAGCAACTCTTGCTTGGTCTTCCTCCAAACACTTTAAGAGAACATCTTCAACCGTTCGGGGATAAAGACCATCATCTCTCATCGTATATTTGAAAGGCATATGCCGAACAGCTTTGTCCACCCTTTCGCTCGGATTGCACAAGTAATCAATAATGGGCTTCCTCCAGTCATGATTTTCACCTGTACTAGATTTATTGTTAGTGGCTGAATCAATAGGCTCTAATTCGGCCTCTCCCACATTAGCAAGACAAGACATCGGCTTTTGAGAAATATGAAACATGCCATGATCAATATGATAGCCGGATGCTTGTTGTGCTAACCCATTTGCTCTCCAATTGTCATGTCTAGATATATGAGCAATGCTAAAATAATCCAAAGTAGAAATCACATCTAGACACTTATCAAGGTAAATATTAAGTGATTCATCTAAACATTGAAAGATTTTGGACACTTGCTTGACTACTAATAACGAATCACCAAAACCCTCAACATGCGTAGCACCTATAGCGAGCAACATTTCTAAACCGAATAACAATGCTTCATATTCAGCTTGATTATTTGTGCAAAAGTATTCCAGTCGGCATGAGGCTTGAAAAACATCACCATAAGGAGATATATAAACAATACCAACACCTTGGCCATTGCTACAAACTGAACCATCAAAATAGAACCTCCATGGCACTAATGAGACAAGGTTTATATCAACATCATGCTTGTCATTAATCCAATGATCAACAATAAAATTAGCAACTATTTGGCCTTTCATGGATTTTAGAGATTCATAAGCCAAATCATATTCAATTAAAGCGTAAGCCCACTTGCCAATTCTATCACTAAGAATTGGCCTATGCAACATGTACTTGATGACATCTGTTTGACAAGCTACTATGCAAGCAATCGACACAAGGTAATGTCTCAGTTTTGTACAAGCATAATAGAAACAAAGGCATAACTTTTCAATAAATGTATACCTTGTCTTAGCATCCAATAAGCGTCGACTCGAATATGTAATAGTATGTTCTCTTCCTTTGGTTTCTTGAGTCAATACATCACCAATAACACCTTCCTCTGCCGCAATGTAAAGCCTAAAGGGCTCTTTATGTTTAGGTGCTCTCATTACTGGAGGAGTGCTTAAATAAGTCTTGATCATGTCGAATGCCTCTTGCCGTCTTGCCCCCCAAGTAAAATCAACATCATTCTTTAACCGAAGGATAGGAGTGAATGCATCAACCTTCCCTGACAAATTAGCTATGAACCTCCTCAAATAATTGACCTTGCCAAGGAATTTTTGCATATCCCTCTTGCATGTTGGAGCCTCCACTTTTTGTATAGCTTTTATCTTTTTGGGATCAATTTCTACGCCATTCTCATGAATAATGAAGCCCAAAAACTTTCCAGCCGATACGCCGAATGCACAATTCAAAGGATTCATCTTCAGTCCATATTTTTCATTCTTTCAAAAGCTAAATGTAAATCGGCGAAATGAGACTTAAAAGCATCCGATTTGACAACAATATCATCCATATAGACTTCAAGTATAATTCCAAGTAAATCATGGAAAATGAAATTCATAGCTCTTTGATATGTGGCACCCGCATTTTTTAATCCGAATGTCATCACTGTCCACTCAAATAAACCAAGGAAACCAGGGCGATGAAAAGCTGTCTTGGACATGTCCTCTTCAGCCATAAAACTTTGATTATAACCCACATTACCATCAAGAAAGCTAATAACTTTATGTCCAGAAGCATCATTAATAAGCATGTCGGCTATTGGCATGGGGTACTCATCTTTGGGTGTAGCTCTATTCAAATCTTTGAAATCAATGCACACCCTTAACTTGTCGGATCCTTTCTTCTCCACCGGCACAATGTTAGAGATCCACTCAGCATACCTGCAAGGCCGAATGAAATTAGCTTTGAGCAACTGACCGATCTCCTCCTTGAGCCGGTCATATGTTTTTGGATTAAATTTTCTAGCCGATTCTTTGTAAGGTCTAAAACCGGCTTTTATAGGTAACCGATGCTCCACTAGCTCTCGGCTTAAACCTAGCATATCATGGTATTCCCATGCAAAGCAACAAACATATTCTTTCAATAGCCTGATCAACTTAGCTTTATGAGCGTCTTTCAAATTCTTGTTTACAAACGTCGGCCTAGGAACTGAACCTTCCCCTATATCTATTTCTTCTAATGGATCTACAGACTGAAAACCCTATCCTAATTTATCCATGTCATCCAACTCCTCTACAGATTCATACATATCATTCTCACTAGACCTATATTCTGCAAGACATTTCTGCAACCACTCGAAATTAGAGTCCATTGAAACATATCATACCTTGGAGCCGATTGCCACTAATCGTCTTTAAAGAGACGGACACAAAGCCATTCTTTGTTGCTCTAAGGAAATCAAACTCTGACAAGTCGCGTCCCGTCAAGCAAGTAGCATTGGGATTTTGCCAACCCATCGATGCATCAGCCAAAGCAACACAAGCCGAGTTATCCGCATGAATGACTTCTACCTCATCATCAACCAACTGGATCAAAAACTGGTGCATGGTAGATGGTACGCACTAGTTTGCATGAACCCAATCACGGCCTAGTATGATGTTGTAGTTACCTTGCACCTTAGCAACAAAGAATGCATTAGCCAAATTTTGCTCCCGACCGTAACTTCCACATACATCACACCTTTGGCTTCAGTTTTCTCTTTGCCTTAAAACCCATTAAGCACCATATTGGTCTTGATCAATTCATCATCGGGCAAACCCAATTTCTTGAAGACCGAATAGGGCATGAGATTCACCACAACACCACCATAAACAAGCATTCAAGTGAGTGGTGATCCATTGATATGACCCCTGAGGTACAATGGTTTCAAGTGCGCACTAGTTCTTTTGGCTTTTCGAATATTGCATTTCTGGGGCCAAAATTCAGCTGAGCCACTTCCCCCTCTTCATCTACAACACAGAATTCAGCGCGTAAGTAATACACCATATTGATATCCATACCTTCATGAACCAGTGTAGACTCATAGTCCAACAGATCATCTTCCTCCTCGCGCGCATCCACCGAATCTGAATTCTTTCCGAGTGAAGGAGAAGTAACAGATGACTGAGACGATGTCACAGCTACATCATCCCCTTTTGATGGTGTAATTGCTACCGTGGTAGATGTAGAATCCACTATGTTTTGCACTGGTTTGGGCTTCCACACCTGCTTCGCTGGTATCATGGGCCGAGTGACATTGAAGAACTCGTCCCTTTGCTTCTCAGCTTCTTGTTCTGCCATCTCTTGATTCCTCAACCTCTGTAATTTCCTCTTTTGTGTCTTTGTTAGACCTAGAGGACACAACCTTGGTTGAGTGTATTTAGGATCAACTAGCTTCACTTGACTGGTACTTGCTTCATGATCATGGGTCGAGTGCTTCGGCGCGATAACAAGTATCGGCTCAGTTGGGTTGCTACGCACAGTCGACTGCTGTGTGGCGAACATTTTCACTACCCAAAATGAGTGAGTCAACATTGATATTTTCCTTGCCTTTCCTTGACTCCACTGCTGCAACACTCGACAGCTTGATGCGCCACTCTTTTCGACTTTTCTGACCTACGAAGTTTTCACTCGGGCGCACCCTTTTACTCAGACGAAATCCACTTGGACGTTCGACTGCGTAGTATCCACTCGACCGTATTATTCAATTCAGATACCTTCCACCTGGGTGCATTCTTACACGTGGATAGTTTTCACTCGGAGGCATATTTTGACCACCCGAGTAATGGACACCAATGTTCAATCGGTTTTCATACGAGCATCCGAGTTGATCCCAAACAGGTTGTCATTGTTCTTGTGGAAACAACATCCTTGATCTAGTCGGTTTTGCATGCCGACTGAACATATCAGTTGATGGTGACCTTGGTCGCTTCAGGTATGATGACCGATTGGAGGTAGAACCGGTCGACTGATTTGCATATTAGGACAACAGCATATCAAAAGTTGGCTTGACTCGCTTACGATGTACCTTGGCTTCATTCCTCTTCCACTTGCCAACTTCTGCACTCTTGGGTTTAACGAACTTAACACAAGTGTCTTGTTGCACTTGTTGTTGCCCCCCGAGTGCAAGATTCTTGATGGTGATCTTGATTACTTCCTTGCCATCGGGTTGCTTGTCAAGCACAACCTGCCTCTCCAAGACCTTGCTGTCCTCCTTGCTTTTCCTAGGCTCACGAATAATGACATTAGTTTTATTAGCAGATTCGGCTACCTCTGGCCGAATGAGCAACTTTTTCCCCTCCAAATCCAGACTGTTCATTGGGAAGGGCTGCTTATCAACTTGCATCTCAGAAAAGCTCAATCGTCCATCATTAATGGCCGATTGTATGTGTCGTCAAAAAACATTGCAATCATTAGTAGCATGAGAAAAAGAATTATGATAATTGCAATAAGCACGCCGTTTTAACTCTTCAATCGACGGTAAAGTGTGAGATATCCTAATGATCTTAGCTTGCAGCAAAGCATCAAATATTTTGTCACACTTAGCAATGTTAAAAGTAAACTTCATCTCTTCATCACGATTCTTATGAATCAGTTTCAAATCATTGCAAGTAAATGGTTTGGCCTTAGACGGCCAAAAAATTCGGCAGCATACATATCACCTTCATCGTCCGAGTGATCACTACCATACTCAACCATATTCATCTTAGGACGATCAGTTTTATATCTATGCACCTCTTTGAGATCTTTGCTCCGGCTTTCCTGAGCCAAAGATTTTTGTAGCACCTGGTTGACACTTAAGAACTCATAGCCTTCTAGCTTTTCCCTAATGTGAGTTTTCAAACCACTAAGCACAAGGTCAGCAAAATGCCTCTCGGTTATCACCAAACTATAGCACTGGTTCTTTGTATCTCTAAATCTCTTGACGTAATTGGAGACCGATTCATCATTTTTCTACTTAACCGATGTATGATGTGACAATTTAAGTTCGCTGTCACCGCTATAAAAGTGATCATGAAATTTTTGTTCCAGCTGCGACCACACATGGATAGAACCACGTGGTAGAGAAGAAGACCATGAAAATGCAGTACCAGTTAATGATAAAGGAAACAAGCGCACTTTCAATTCATTCAGCGAGGCTGCTTCACCCGGTTGTGCTAAGTATTGACTAATATGCTCCCATGTGGTTTTTGTGCCTTCTCCGTTGAACTTAACAAAATCTGGAATTTTATATCCCGAAGGGCACTGGATAGCGTCAAAGTACTCGGGGTACGGTTTTTGGTAAATCTGATTCCGAGGTAACTCAACTCCAAAAATCTCTCTAAGCATCTTATCCATCTTCTCTCTGAAACAAGCTAAAGTATCGTCCGTAGTAGACGGTGAAGCTTGATGTTATGGGATGGGAGGAGTAGAATTACTAGCAGTAGGCAGGAACTATGGCACATATGTCAAACCATATTTCAGCTGTGGCTGAGTGCGTGCACCTACAGGTACAGCTTGGTTCGGCCAAGGTACTGAACTTCACAAGCCTTCTTGTACTCCTCATAAGCTTGGCGATGATCAGCCGATTGTTCATCATGCTTGGGCTTAATGATGTTATCGGCATCTATCTCAAATGGCTTGGGAAGATCAGACATGATGGTTGATGAGGATGATTGATCTTTGGTCCCCAACGGAGTCGCCAAAAAGTATGTTGACACACGAACACGTCACAGTGTACCCTCAACGCCAGGGGTGATGCACCGCAGCTCACGTCGAGGGAGGTCCGTCCGGCATCGCGATACGCAAGACAGTCGGCGGACGCTTTTGTAGACCCGAAACCCCGCACAGTCGTTAGGAAACCCATCAGGGAGTGTGGCGGCTATGGGCTGCCCTAGGTCGATTCGCTTGCCCCTAGGGCCTCGGGATTCGCAGCTCTCAAACACGAAGAACAGCGAAGAACAAGAGAAAAATGAAGAACGTAGATGAAAAAGTAGTATAGATTGATTTGTTCGATTGTGTGTTGTTCAATTGGCCGTCACCCCCAACATATATAAGAGGTGGCTGGACTTCCTGTACAAGCAAAGTATTCATCTAGGCTTTCCTTACAAGAAAATTACATCAATTCACGTCCTAGAGTCCTAGTTCTAATTACACTCGGATTCAGCCCAAATTTGGCCCAATCTTCTGTCTTGCTTCTCACGTGGGCCGTGGAATCTGCATATGACCTCCGATGGAGACGGTCCAAACATAAATTTTGTGTGCCTCGGCGAGGCCAACAATCCCTATGTTTACCACTATCCCAAATAAATCCATCTCGAATACTCCACGAGGTCATCTTTAGCTTTGAATCGGACTCAGTCACGTAGCAGACTGGGCTATCCGAGTGTTGTAGCGTCTCTGCAGGCCGTGTACTATCTCAGATGATGATGACTTTCAAAGCAAAGTTTACCGTTTCGACATTATGAACAACTTTCATGTTGAACACTTTTAAATCCGAGGCCATTTTGAACTCTCACTCGACTGTAACTTTCACTCGACCCAAACTGTCACTCGATGGTGATTTTCACTCGGACGACAATTGCACTCGGGCCGAAACTGTCACTCGACGGTGATTTCCACTCGGACGGCAATTGCACTCAGGCCAGTATTTTCACTCGACCGGTACTTTTTACTCGGACGGCGATTTCACTCGGCCAGACGGGAAACTTTTCACTCGACGACAAACGTTTCCCTCGGTCGGCAAACTTTTACTTGGAAATCCCGAGTGAAATCTCAAGCTGATTATGTTTTGCCTCTCTAGGTCGCATACGACCTCAGATTGAGAAGATTTATATAGTAATCAATCGTCTCAATGACGCGAAACTTTTCATGTTTTAATTTTTTTCCATCCGAAGACGTCTTGAGGGCCGAATGACCCGCGTGACCTGTCAGACATGTGTCTGATCTCCTGCGCCATATTTTGCTTTGTGATAGGGCTGCACTCTGGTTGCTCCAACTTTTGCATACGACCTTAAATTGAGATGAGTTATATATCAAAATCGATCAGCTCGACGAGGCGAAGACAATCCATGTAGAACATTCCTTCATCCGAGGTTGACATGGAGGTGTAATGGACCAAAAAGCACTTAGAACATCTACATGACAACGCAAGTGTGATTTGACCTTTGAAAGGATGCCGAATGGTGATGGCCTAAACATCAAGGTTGTTTCACTCGGCAATATGAACTTTCTCGTAGAAAAAACCCTTTACTTTGAGTCCAACTTTATTGCATTTTGCATCGTGCCAAAACCAGGTGTCAACAGACGCTAGCCCTGTAGTGCAGCTAGTCGGTCATGGTTATCGAGGGTGATTCCTCCTTTACCATTCCCAATGATGTCTCTGTCATGCAACCCCTCAAGTATGATACCATCGAGGGTGATTCCTCTAAAGTCTAGATTGACGGTTACATCAAGTGGGGACCGTTGAGGGTGATTCCTCTGTTCCCGCCTTGATGTTTTATACACACAATTACTATGACCTGGTTTCAGAATCATGTTGGTGACGGGTCGGCCCCAAGGGTACCCGTGTGAGAAAGAATTGGTGGGATGCGCTGCAAGGCATTCGAAGACTTGGTGGGGTGCGCCAATAAGGCACCTGAGGGTTATTGGCGGGGCGACGGACTGCATTATGGTTCACGCTTACCCCACATTAATAAAATTCTATTGGGTTGGGTACTTGATCTTATTTAGATCGTTGGCCTTAATAAACACTAACCTTCACGTGGGAGAAGTTATGGGTACTTAGCATCGTTGTATCAGCCAAAGCTCTTCGTACATCAGCAATGGAGTGGCGCGCGCCTGAGTGGTCTGCAACCTCATCGCGCTTGTTATAAGGGGTGCTAGGACTGACTTTGGCCGCGTTTGCATCATGCAGCAGTGCAAAGAGCGATTGGTCCATGACCCCTGCGTGCATAGGATTTAGACCGGTGGGCTGGCCTCTTCGTTGAGTCTAGGTGGGGCGACGATGTTTTCATATCCCGAGGCCGGGCATGACCCATAAAAGAGTGTCTGGCCGGAGGTGATTCAAGCGTGCGGGGAATATGTGGTGCACCCCTGCAAGGATGATAATCTATTCGAATAGCCATGTCCACGGTAACATGACGACCTGGAGTTGTACTTTGACCCTATGCAACTACAATTGTGACTCTAATTTGAAATGTGGCTCCAGGATTGCTTCCTCGCAGGGAGTCAAGGAAAAATCTCTGGGCATGGTTACTTAATAAAATTGCTACAATTAATATGACTATATATGAGATACCAGTCTACTCTCTTCTAATGCTACAAGATGCTAAAGATGCTAGTCTTCGATAGGACTAGGCCTTCCCACTATTCTTGCTTTCTATAGTCAGTCCAGATATAACCCCTCGCCTTGATAATGACGCATACTTAGCATAGTTCTGATGTTAGTCTTGCGAGTACATTGGATGAGTACTCACTGCTACTTTGCTTTCTCTTCCCCCCTTGATATGATTCTGCATTCAGACGATGGAGCCCAGGAGATGGAATACGCTGGAGACGACTACACCACCACCACACAAGCCTACTACTACGTGTAGGCGACCCCCGACCAGTAGTAGGATAGGAGGTTCCCAGGTAGGAGGCCTCACCTCTTTCGATCTATGTTATGTTTGTGCTAGCCTTCTTAAGGCAGAACTTGTTTAACTTATGTCTGTACTCAGATATTATTTGCTTCCCCTGACTCGTGCTTGTCGAGCTTTGTATTCTAGCCCTCGAGGCCCCTGGCTTGTAATATGAACCTGTATGACTTTAATTTGAGTCTAGAGTTCTGTTGTGATATTGATTAGTGAGTCCCTTATCTTGGTCGTACGCATTGCGTGTATGTTTAGCGTACGATCAAAATTGGGGGCGTCACAAGTTGGTATCAGAGCTAGGTTTTGATCCTGGGACCTATGGGTTATGGGCCCACATCTCAATCGGGTGGTATTAGGATCTTTTATTCCTCGTCTATACTCTGGGTCCTGATCTCTCTCCTCTTTCAGGTTAAAGATTTTGATAACTCTAACATTAGGTTCTCATGATCACATCCACCGGAGATTTGTTTCGTCGACAATTGTTTCTTGTGAAGTTACAATGCACACACTATCGTTTGACATCTTAAATCTCCTTATTAGAGATGCGTCCCGGTAGGCAGATCATTCGTCTGACCTTTGCGCACAATACGTCTGGGATCCCAGCCATTCTCATCGACCTCTTGAAGAAGCTAGGATATCGCTGGTACCCCAAGTACACTATTTATGAGGACTTCCACGAGTTCAACCAAGAACAATATGAGGCTGTGATGGTTATCTAGGATCGACAAGACCTCTCCATCACTGAGCTACACACCTTCGGTGGCATTGGAGTAACTATCGAGATGGCCATACAGGATGCTGCTTATGCTGCTATTTTCGACTCCGTGTAGCGAACTCTTGTTTGGAGGAGACGGCATACACATACATTCCGTATGTTCCTGCTGGAGTTCATACTGCCGCTGACGCTGAGGTCTTGACCCCTTTCGCAGGGCAACGCAACGACCGATCCTACACTGTTGTCTGCACCCCCCACGTGAGTCATCGTTATGACACACAGGTTCTCGTTCAGTACATCAAGGCATTGGATCGCACTGTCAGGGCTCTTAACGTCGGGTTGTACGCCACCTGTGATCATCTTTATCGGGCTTTGGGGCATTTGTTGCCAGCAGTCACCGCGGGGATACATGCGGAGAACATCCTTTACCCGCCTCGGACTATGTTTCCTCCAGGTCTTGAGTGGCCTGATGTTGGAGGTCGTGTTCCGGTATGTGGACCTGTGCTCCCACTTAATATACAATGTCTACATCAGAGTGTGCACGAGATGCAGAACCCTGCCACCAGGTTCAACATTCAAGGTCATCTACAGTTCCGTGGGTTCTTTCGTTGTCCCCGACGATGATGTAGCTTTTTGCTATGTCCGTTGTTGTATCCCTCTACCGTGTGCCTGCGTGCCGCCTAGTTGTTTAGGTTAATTTCATGCTGGACCTATCGTCTATGTTGTAACAGACTTATGGTTTGTAATAGACCTATGTATGTACCTATATGTTGAATTCGAACTACTATGTCATATCTATTGCACTTCCTTCATTGAGCAATTTACTTCATAAATAACTCATTGTGTTTGCAATACCCAATGCTAAAATACCACTGTTAATTGTTTCGACAGAATGGTTAGGCCAGCTGGTCATGGTCGTGGTGCGGCTGACCACGCACCACCACCTGAATACATGGCTGGTATGATGCAGCAGTTTGAACTGAATTGCCAGTTTATTCAAGGGCTTATGGACCAGTTCCCAAGGCCAAACATGAATCATCAGCCAGCCCCATTGACTCTGCATGACTACATGTGCCTCAACCCTGTGATCTACCAGCTCAACTCAGCCGCTTGATGTAGAAGGCTGGCTTCATGACATCACTTATGACCCCCGTGGCTAGCTATGTCACCTTTGCCTCATACTTTTTGAAGGGTCCTGCCGCTCAATGGTGGGACAGTCACAGGCGCTCACAGCCTGTTGGAACAATCATCACCTGGCCGGAGTTCCAAGCTACATTCCATGTTTGCCATATTCCTCAGGGAATGATGGACAAGAAGAAGCGTGAGTTCCACAATCTCGTCCAGGGCAACAAGACTATGGATGCTTATCAGCAGGAATTTCTGGACTTATCTCGCTATGCTGAAGAAGACGTTGGAGCTGATTCTCTTAGGCAGGAGAAGTTCCGTGAAGGCCTCCACCCTGATATCAAACTGGCCCTTCTTGTTCAGGACTTTGACAACTTTGCCACCTTGGTGAACAAGTCCATAACAGTGGAAACAGGTCTGCAGGACTACAAGGACAACAACAAGCGCACCCGTGACATGGTTTCATCTTCGGGTCCATCAAGTCAGAAACGCAAGATCTGGATTCCCCACAACATGTACCATGCACCTACTCCTGCCCAAGACAGTCCTATGGTACACCTCGTCTGCCTCCACCCCCAACTAGGCAGTCGAGGCTCCCAGCTCCGCCACCACGAGCTCCTGTTCCCCCTTCTCGTCTTGAGGATGGGCTATGTTTCAAGTGTGGTTATCCAGGACACCGTGCTAGAGACTGCAGGCAGAGTCAGAATCAACTTGCACTGCCTTCCAACCAGCCCCACAACAACAACGCCAGGCCTGCTCAGGGTCATGCTCAAGCTAACAATGCTGAGCTGAATGAAGCTCAAGACCAGCCTGCTACTGTGATGGGTAATCTTCTCGTCAACTCAGTACCAGCTTCTGTATTGTTTGATACAGGAGCATCTTATTCTTTTATGTCTGAAGATTTTGCATACATGCATGGCATTAAGTACGAGGACATGAACATTCCAATAGTGGTAAATATCCCCGCTGGCCAATGTCAAACCTCCATGTTTTGTCCAGATGTCCCCATTGAAATAGAAGGACTGGAATTCCATGCTTCCCCCATAGTATTGAAGTCATCCAAGATCGACCTTATACTCAGAATGGATTGGCTGAAAGCACATACTGCTTCGGTCGTTTGTGCCACCAAAACTGTCGACCTTCTACATCCTTCGAATGAGATAGTCAGTTACCATGCTCTTCTTGTTCAAGATGCTGAAGTCAGGCTATATGCCTTGAATGCATTAAACGAGTCACCTCTTGAGGGGATTGAAAACATTCCAGTTGTCTGGGATTTCCAAGATGTTTTTCTGGAAGAACTCTCAGGGATTCCCCCTGCTAGAGTTGTCGAGTTTGTCATCGACTTGGTACCTGGTACCACTCCTATAGCCAAGTGCCCGTATAAGATGCCACCACATGAACTCCTTGAACTTAAACAAGAATTTGACAATTTTCTATGTCTAGGTTTCATTCGTCCAAGTTCCTCTGCTTGGGGAGCACCTTGTCTCTTTGTTAAGAAGAAGGATGGGACAAACTGTCTGGTCCAGGATTATCGACCAATCAACCAAGCTACAATTCAGAACAAATATCCGCTACCTCGGATGAATGAATTGTATGATCAACTTGCCGGTGCCTCAATTTTCTCTAAGCTCGACTAGAGGTTGGGCTACCATCAGATCCGTGTTGGTGAAGAGGATATTCCAAAGACCGCATTTGTTACTCGTTATGGTTCTTACGAGTACACCGTCATGTCTTTCAGTTTAACCAATGCTCCAGCAACCTTCTCTCATTTAATGAATTACATCTTCGTGGACTACCTCGACAAATTCGTCATGGTTTATTTGGATGATATTTCGGTATTTTCCAAGAATAAAGAAGAGCATGCTGAACACCTTCGTCTTGTACTGGAAAGGATTCGGAAACATCAACTATATACCAAGTATTCGAAGTGTGAGTTCTGGATGGAAGAAGTAACCTACCTTGGTCATGTGATCTCCAAGGATGGTATTTGCGGTCAACCCTGAACGAGTTCAGGCTCTTCTTGACTGGACTCCCGCAAAGAATGTCAAGCAAATCAGAAGTTTTCTCGGACTCGCCACCTATTGTCGTCGATTTGTCCAGAACTTCTCCAAGATTGCAAAGCCCTTAACCAATCTACTTCACAAAGGTGTTAAATATGAGTGGACAGAAAAATGTCAGGAGAGCTTTTAGGAACTTAAAAGACAAATTGACGTCTGCTCCAGTGCTTGCTCCTCCGAATACTCATAAGGACTTTGTCATACATTGCGATGCTTCGTGTCAGGGAATAGGCTGTGTCCTAATGCAATAACACAAAGTGGTTTCTTATGCATCTCGTTAGTTGTGTCCTCATGAAGAGAACTACCTAGCTCATGACCTTGAACTTGCTGCGGTAATTCATGCTCTGAAAGAGTGGCGACAATACCTTGTTAGTAATCGATGTGAGATCTACACCGATGACTAGAGTCTGAAGTACTTGTTTACTCAGCAAAATTTGAATCTCCATCAACATAGATGGATGAGCGCATAGCAGATTACAACATGGGAATTTCTTGTACACCTGCAAGGCTAATGTAATGGCTAATGCTTTGAGCCACAAGTCATACTGCAACCACCTTTAGGTTCACAAGGTTCACCCTCTTCTTCAAAAAGAATTTCGCAAGCTGAACCTCCATATTGTTCCTCAGGGTTATCTCACTCCCCCTCCTGAAGGGCCCTACAAAATGAACCTCCATGTTGTTTCCCAGGGTTCTCTTAATACCCTGGTTGCTAAACCAGATCTTGTGGTGGTCATCAAGTGGATCCAGAAGTGTGACGATAAAGTCCAAAGGATGAAATGCGCTCTCGCAGAAGGTAAACCCTCATTCTTCACCGTGGATGAGGATGGCACTTTATACTTCAAAGGCCGCCTTGTGGTACCGGGTAAGGAGAAAAACCAGGATATGACTCAGGATGTCATGAAGGAAGCACATGATACTCCGTTGTCTATTCATCCGGGTAGTACCAGGATGTACCGTGACATCCGTCAAAGGTTCTGGTGATCAAATATGAAATAGGACATTACTCGCTATGTTTTAGAATGCGACACTTGCCGTCGTATCAAAGCAGAACATGAGAAGCCCGTTGGAACTCTGAAACCTATTACTATTCCTGAATGGAAATGGGATCATGTTGAAATGGACTTCATCACTGGTTTTCCCAGGTTGCAGAAGGGTAATGATGCTATTCTTGTCATCATTGACCGGCTGTCCAAAGTTGCACATTTTCTAGTTGTCAAGGAAACTATTACTGCTAGTCAACTAGGAGATCTTTACATGTCCAGAGTTGTTTCCCTCCACAGTATTCCATTGGTGATTAGTTCAGATCGTGGAAGTTTATTCACTTCAAGATTCTGGGCAAGTTTCCAGGAAGCTATGGAAACTCATTTGTCATTCAGCATCGCTTTTCACCCTCAATCCCAGGGACAAGTTGCAAGAGTCAATCAGATTCTCGAGGACATGCTTCGAGATTGTGTCATTTCTTTTGGCAATTTATGGTAGGAATCTCTCCCGTATGCTAAGTTCTCCTACAACAATAGATATCAAGCTAGTCTGAAGATGGCTCCCTTTGAAGTATTATATGGACGTAAGTGTCGGACTCCTCTAAATTGGTCAGAAACTGGGGAACGTACACTTATCGGTCCGGATATTATCCAACATGCAGAAGATCAAGTCCGCATTATTCATGCAAATCTGAAGGCTGCTCAGTCTCGTCCGAAGAGTCGGTATGACCGTCATCACAAAGATATGGTCTATCAACCTAGCAAAAATGCTTATCTTCGAGTCACGCCAATGAGAGGTACACACCATTTCGGGATCAAGGGCATGCTGTCTCCTCGTTATATTGGTCCTTTCAATGTTCTCGAAAGGCATGCTAAAGTGGCATATCAACTGGAGCTACCGCCAAACCTTTCTCAGGTTCACGATGTGTTCCATGTGTCATAGCTTCATCGCTACTTTAGGGATCCTATCCGAGCAGTTGACCATGATATGCTTGAACTGCAACAAGAACTTTCTTACAAGGAGCAACTAGTCCGCATTCTTGATGAAACCGAACGTCGGACTCGACAGAAGGTTACCAAGTTTTTCAAAGTGCAGTGGGCAAATCATTCTGAAGATGAGGCCACTTGGGAACGCAAAGATCATCTTCATGCCGAATACCCTGGGCTCTTTCCATCTACTTCTTAATTCTCGGAACGAGAATTCTTGTTTGTAGGGGAGAAGTGTGACACCCTGGATTTCTGCTACAGTGATCATTGTAATTAAGCTACACTGATGGCCAGGATTATGCTAATGCTTTTACTAATCCTTGTGTGATCACTCTTAAATGAAAGCTCAATTCAAATTCCACTTCAGAAGCCCATGGAATTTTATGTGATAAAATGAAGTTGCAAACAACAAAAGAAAATTGTTGCACATTTGTTAAAAATCTCAGAACTAATGTTGTTAAGGAAAACAACATCACCCTCAACCTGGTGTGGACCCTACCATCAAGAACAACACAAAAAGGCAATTTAAAGTGCTCTGAAATTCATTTTGAAGTTGCAAACATATCCCAAAATTCTCCAAAGTGTGTGTGGCCATGCATAATATCGCAAGATATTATTTTGACCTAGTTACACCATTTTGCTATGGAGAAATATGGCTAGAATTAAAAGGAATAGAAGCTGTGAAAAAGGGGAAATCCCCCCTTCCCCACTAGGCCGGCCCCAACCGGCCCAACCCAACAAACCCACCCCCTCTCATCGTCCTCTTCCTCCTACAGCGACCGCCCATTCACTACAAGGCTCCGTCGCCGCTGCACCTGCTCGCCGCCGTCGGCGAGGGGATAAGAATGGCTTCCCGTGGCTCCCTCTCACTGCCTCCCCCGAACCCTAGATCTCACCTGCCCCCTCCCTGTCTCGCTCGTTCTTCTTCCCCCGCTCGAGCCCATGCCGCCGGCGCCCACGCACTCTACGGCCTCCCCGCCACCTGAGATCACGCCCAGAAGCTCCGCCACGACCAGTCCTTCCTCCTCGACCATCGAACCGAGCCCCTGGAGCCCTGCGTCATCGCCATCGAATCTTCTTCCTCCTCGGGTGCCCGAAGCTTGCCGCCGTCGATTTGCTTCACCGTGCCTCCCCCGAGCCCACTTAAGCACATCTGCAGGTCCCGGTGAGCTCCTGCTCTTCTTCCCCCGCGTAGATGAGCTTGCTTGCACCTCCTAGCTAGATCTCCACCACACCCAAGCTCCGGTTGCCACCAGCAAGATTTTGGCTGTCGCTACCGATGCTGTCACACTCGTCTGAGCTCACCATCAAGCTCCTGGTGCTTCCAGGAGCGCAACGCACCCACGCACACGCCTCACCGTGCCCCGTAGCCCCCTGTACGCCACAAGCCCGAACGCCTCTACTGCAAACATCAACGCCGGCGACAGCTATGGCCACCCCCGCTCCTTTTGATGGATGGAATGGATCGGCAGCCGCGCCAACTCTCGAACGCAAGAAGAATCGTGCGAAATGACCCACCACATGCGATTTCTGAGCCTGTCCACTGTTTTGGGAGCTCGCCGGAGTTACTACGGTGGCCGGCTGGCACCGCCGCTCACGTGGCCAGGTCGGGGCCACTGCCATGGTCACTGGCAGCTAGGCCCCGCAGTCATCGTTGACCTGTTAACCGGGTCAATAGTTGACTCGGCTTTGACCAGCCACTAACTAGTGGAGCCCATCACCCCTGTAGGTATGACAGGTGGTCCCCGTGTCAGCTGCCAAATTAACCAATTAGATTAATTAGAAAAATTAGTTTAACCCTAATCTTTCACTGACATGTGGCCCCCACTGCTAATTTAATCTATGTTTAGTTTAAATTAAAATGGATTAACCCTGAGTCTATGACATGTCGCCCCCACATGTCAGGTTTGACTCTGCTCAGCTAGAGTTGACTGCTGATGCGGTGATGGTGTCGTGCTGACGTCGTAAAGCATTTTTCGAATTAATAATAATCTGTTAAATTCCAGAAATTAATAAAAACTTTAGAAAATCATATCTTTGAAACCATAGATCAGATGAAAATAATATATATATGAAAGTTGATCAGAAAATTCCATGAATCCAAATATGTCATCCAATCATCTGTCACATGCTCCTAGCATGATGAACATGGAACTTTGCCCTCCGATTCGATTGTCCGATAAATCCGCAGACCCGGGAAATATCGTCAGGTATTCTCCCACTCCGTCTGATGCATACAGTATTACGTTAGTGCATACCTAGCTCTGCATATTGCCATGTCATGCATCGTGTTGCATCTGTTTGCTTGTATTTATTGTTTCTCGCCCTCTTCTTACCGATAGACCGCGAGACTGATGCTGTTGCCGGGTACGACTACGCGCCTGACGACTAGCCTTTTGCCATAGAGCTGCAAGGCAAGCAACCCCCTTGAGCATTCCAATATCGCCTATTCCTTTCCGTCTTATTCTTGCATTAGTTAGCTCCAATTTTGATGCATCGCCTAGTTTTGATGAAGTGCTACTAAACTTGCAATCATACCAACTGCTTAGTACATGTTGGTTAGTGAATCCCCAGTGACCCCTTAGTCCCAGTTGCCCCTGCTTCTTCTTCGATGACCCGACGACTCGAAGACTCGGTTCACCGACCGACAAGCCAGGCCCCTCACATCACCGCACTCCCCTTAGTTGTGCGACTCTGTAGTGCTACTATCGAGTACCGAGGGTGACACCTCATGAAGTACTCATGATGCTAGCGTTGTAGTGCAGCTAGTCGGTCGTGGTTATCAACGGTGATTCCTCCTTCGCCATTCCCTATGATGTCTTTGTCGTGCAACCCCTAAAGTGTGGGACCATCGAGGGTTATTCCTCTAAAGTCCACCTTGACGGTTACATCGAGCGGGGACCGTCGAGGGTGATTCCTTAATTCCTGCCTTGATGTTTTATACACACAATTACTATGACCTGGTTACAGAAACATGTTGGTGAGGGGTTGGCCCCAAGGGTACCCATGTGAGAAAGATTTGGTGGGATGCGCGGTAAGGCATCCGAAGACTTGGTGGGGTGTGCCGATAAGGTACCCGCGGGTTATTGCTGGGGCGACGGACTGCATTATGGTTCGCGCTTACCCCACATTAATAAAATGCTATTGGGTTGGGTACTTGATCTGAGTTAGGTCGTTGGCCTTAATACGCACTAACCTTCACGTGGGAGAAGTTATGGGTACTCAGCGTCGTTGTATCAGCCAAAGTTCTTCAGACATTAGCAATGGAGTGGTGCACGCCCGAGTGGTCCGCAACAACATCGCGCTTGTTATAAGGGGTGCTAGGACTGACCTCGGCCGTGTTCGCATCGTGCATGAGTGCAAAGGGCGATTGGCCCATGACCCCTGCACGCATAGGATTTAGACCGGCGGGCTAGCCTCTTCGTTGAGTCTAGGTGGGGCGACGGCGTTTTGATATCCCGAGGCCAGGCATGCTGCATAAAAGTGTGTCCAGTCGGAGGTGATTCAAGCGTGTGGGGAATATGTGGTGCACCCCTGCAGGGATGATAATCAATTCGAGTAGCCGTATCCATGGTAACAGGACGACTTGGAGTTGTACTTTGATCCTATAAAACTACAATTTTGACTCTAATTTGAAATGTGGCTACGAGATTGTTTCCTCGTAGGGAGTCGAGGAAGAATCTCTAGGCGTGGTTACTTAATAAAATTGCTACAATTAATATGACGATATATGTACCAGTCTACTCTCTTCTAATGCTCCAAGATGCTGAAGATGCTAGTCTTCGATAGGACTAGGCCTTCCCCCAATTCTTGCTTTATGCAGTCAGTCTAGATATAACCCCTCCCCTTGATAATGATGCATACTTAGCATAATTCTGATGTCAGTCTTGCGAATACTTTGGATGAGTACTCACCGCTGCTTTGCTTTCTCTTTCCCCCTCGATACAATTCTGTGTTCAGACGATGGAGCCCAGGAGATGGAGTACGCCGGAGACGACTTCTACACCACCACAGGGGCCTACTACTACGTGGAGGCGGCCCCCGACCAGCAGTAGGATAGGAGGTTCCCAGGTAGGAGGCCTCGCCTCTTTCGATCCGTGTTATGTTTGTGCTAGCCTTCTTAAGGCAGAACTTGTTTAACTTACGTCTGTACTCAGATATTATTTGCTTCCGCTGACTCATGCTTGTTGAGCTTTGTATTCGAGCGCTCGAGGCCCCTGGCTTGTAATATGAAGCTGTATGCCTTTAATTTATGTCTAGAGTTGTGTTGTGATATTGATTAGTGGGTCCCTGATCTTGGTCATACGCATTGCATGTATGTTTAGCGTACTATCGAAATTGGGGGCATCGCAGTACACCTCAAGATTCCGAAGGCATAGGATGAGGCCATCATCTCAGCGTTCACTGATGGCGTCAGGGACCTCAGGATGAGAGAGGATCTCACCATCCATGACGATCTATGCTCGGCCTTGGAGATGTTCAACCTGACAAACAAGTGCACGCTGGCTGAGGCGGGCCGCCTCGCCCTCCATGAGCTTTGGGAGTCATACCCTGAAGACAAGAAGGCCAAGGCTAAGGAGGTGAAACGCAAGGGCCCCGCTATGCTGGCAACCGTGCCCGAGACGAATCATGATCATGACTAGGAAGAACCCCCAGGGGCAAATGCCCGTTCTACATCTTCCACTTGTGGGACCACTAGCAGAGTACGTCTAGGGGGGGTTAATAGACTACTAGCACAAATTAAAATCTACATAACATCCAAAGTTAATTATTGGCAGATTTTAGAATTTATAGCAAGTCTAGCACACCCTACACATGCAAGTCATCAAGTATAGTAGCGGAAAGTAAAGACATTGCACATGGAAGTAAGGAGTTGAGATAGGGAGATCAAACACATGAAGGAGACGAAGATTTTTCCCGTGGTTCTGATAGGTGGTGCTATTGTATGTCCATGTTTATGGAGTCTTCAACCAACGGAGGGTAACGGTAGCGAGAATCCACGGAGGGCTCTACCCACGGAGGGTTCCACGAAGAAGCAACCTTGACTATTCCATAACGGCTTCCGTCCATGAAGGACTAGCCTCACTATGGGTAGATCTTTATGAAGTAGGCGATCTCCTTGACCTTACGAACTTATTGGTTCAACTCCACAACACGAAGTAGGACTCTCCCAAACGACACCTAACCAATCTAGGAGGCACTAGCCTCCAAAAGGTAATAGGCTCGATAAGGTCGATGAACTCCTTGCTCTTGTGCTTCAAGATGATAGACTCCTCAACACTCAATCACTCTCTCATAGATTTGGCTTTGGTGGAAGAGATTGATTGGGTGGAAAGCAACTTGGGGAGGCTAGAGATCAAGATTCATATGGTTGGAGTGGAGTGGCATGATCACAACACAAGAGTAGGTGGCTCTCTCTCAGGAAATTTGATAGGATAGGTGGGGATCTCTGCTGAGTGCTTCTCTTGTGAGTGAGTGGTGGTGGAGGGGTATATACGGGCATCTCCAAAAATCCAACAGTAACACCTTAAGTGACTGTCGGATTTCGGGCTTTGCAAAACCATCAAGGTTCGAACACAGGGGTGTGTGCGAAGATCCCCTACGTCCTCGCCCTACCTAGCTCCCTACTCCGTGATTTCTACGACGAACTCGCACGATGATGAGGAAGCAGATGCACACGACGATTTACCCAGGTTCAGGCCGATGCGAAGCATAATACCCTACTCCTTCTTTGGTGGATTTCCCCACGAGGAGGTTTTCGTGGATGAACTGATACAAGAGCATGCTGCCTCGCGAGGGTGCTCAAGCAGTGTTCTTGGCTATCTACTTCGCTCTCTCTTTTCCCCTGCCTCTATGGTGCTGCCTATCCTCTGTTTATAGTGCCCCGGGTCCTCTTCCCTTATCTATTTGGCGGGAAGGGATACCACTACAGCCAAATTCAAAGGGGGACAAGATTACATCCTCACCCTGTCCAAAGGTGATCTTCGCCTGCATAGTAGCTATGGATGATGCGGAGGTGGGCTCGGCGATGACATCCATCCTGCTGGCTCATGGTTGTGGTCTTGTTGCACCGGATGGTAAACCTTTGGGCAGAGCTTTGGGAACCCACGTACGTCCTTGCCCCCTTTGAACCAAAGGGGAAACTGTCCGCCTGGCATGCTTCCGCCCGCCTGTCCTGCCTTGCGTCATCCTTGGAGTCCTAAGGCCAAATGCAGCATAGAGATCTCCGCCGCTATGGAGGGGGCATGAGGGGGCCTGTTCCTCGCGGTTCTTGGTGCCGCCTCCCCTCGCGAGCCCAAGGCTATCGCGCGGGCCTGGTCTTGAGTGGTGCTACGCCAGGCCGTGCCTGGCTGATGTGGTGGGCCATGCCCTAGGCCGTAGGCAAGCAGGTCTGGGTACCCCCTTTACCAGAACACTGATAGTAGCTCCCAGGCCCAAGGCGCACTCGGTCCGGCTTCCGGGCAAAGCCGTTGAGGGTGTTCCGATGCGCTGCGGGCCACAGACACTGCAGGCCAGGACTGGCACGCGTCATGTGGTCGGTGTCGGGCGTCAAACGCTTTCCTCTTCCAGCGCCGAGCCATTATTGCTTTCTTCTTCTGCGCACTTGCTCTTACTTCCAGATCCCCGACCTTAGCAGGAACTCCTCCAGATCCCGGCACCGCTCCATCCTCGTCCTTGCCATGTCGTCCCTACGAACTTCCCGATGGCTCCCGCTGGGATGTCGAAGCCAGAGGCCCAAAGCTCGACCTTTACTCCCATCTGACAGGCTCTGCGGAGTCCACCGTAGCCAAGGACGGAGATCTCTTCCTGGTGCTTTCGTTGATAGCAGACGGTACCAAATAGTGGGGGTGGACCTTGATATGCGGCGGCTCCTCGGAGAGGCGACCCTCGTCAAAGTTGGTCTATCCCTTGTTTCTCCAAAGCGTCTTCGTTGGGCTCGTCCCGCCCTTCTCCCAGTTTTTCACTGCCATCCTCGACCACTATGGGATCCAGGCCCTTCACCTCCAACCGAAATCCATCCTTATCTTATCCGTCTTTGCCTTCTACTTTGAGGCCTTCATTGGCTTGAAGCCTTTGGTGGCCCTCTTCCGCCACTTATTCAGCTTGCGTGTGCACGACGGCGCTCAGCGGTCCGTGTGCGTCTCCTTTGTCGTGTTCCAGAGCGGTAACATGCTCTTAAAGTCTGGGAAGAAGGTGGAGAACTTCAGGCACCGTTGGGTCGTTATGGATCTCAAGAGCACCAACCCCCGCTTGGATCGACTGAAGGGGCTGCCGGAGAAGATCCCCACGTGGAGCTCCATGAAGCTTTCTGACACCCGAGCCAGGCTCATCCTGGAGCGGATATCCCATGATATGAGCACCAAGAATTTGACTGGGGGATGATAGTGAAGGAGTTCTTGAAGCAGTGCATGGCACCCTCCTGTCACATTCGAGGCCTTTGTGGGAGTACCAGGGCAGCGGCAACGACCTCAGGCTTTGGTTTGCTCTCATGTCCTCCCGAGAGCTGAGCAGAGTTGTAAACACCCTGCTCAATGGTGACCCCGGAGATTTTCTCGACGACTGCACCCCGCTGTACCGCCATGACGATGGAGCCGATCTGGTTGTCGTGATGCCTATCTTCAAGGAACTGGGACTCTCCCCAGTTGAGGGTCTTGTCTTCCTGGTGATGGTGTCCTTCGGCAATGCCACGGGCGGGGAGGATTCAAAGAAGACAGCGGACGACGACCTGGCGGAGGCATCTCCACCTTCACAAAGCATGCTTTTGTCTGACCTTGAGCACAACGACCATGTTGGTGACGCTTCTGTTGTAGGTTCTCCGCATCCCACCAAGATCCTCAGTGGGCCGGTACAGGCGCCTTGTTCCACATGGTCTGCCTGCCTGGCGACCCCCAGGAAGCATGGGAGGAGTCTCCCTTGGTGGATCCTGCTGCCGCCGGCAAGCCGCCTGAAGCGCCCATCTCGCCCCCGCCCTAATCGCAACTCGCAGGCGAAGTGGACGGGCCTGGGGCTAGAGCGGCTCCTCCATTTGCCGTCCTTGTGAATAGTGTCCCTGTCTCCCCATGCGGCGGCGCCCTCGCGGAGAAAGGTGTGGACGCACCCGCCCTCGCCGAGGTAGCGAAGAAGAGGAAGTGGGTCGGCGTCGAAGAGTAAGTAGTCCCGCCTAACCCTGGCCACGTGCCGATAGCTCGCGCGTTGATGATTCCTCCTTTGCTTTATACCCAGGAAAGCCGCCATGCCAAAGAGGAGGAAGAAAAAGCGAGTGTCAAGCCGAGGGTACTTTCCGACGCGCTGCCTGCTCTTGTCGCCTTTCCGTCGCCTGATAACGCGCCTGACACTATGGGTGTGGGGGCTCATGTGGCGACCCTCCTGGGCGCTTGCACGGAGCCCCTGAGCCCCCAATACCCATTGGCTTGGCCGCTCTTGCACTCGGGGGCACATCGGCGCCGTTGTTAGGCGAGCTAGCCCCCGAGGGCCGGCAGCATGCCGATCCGTCTGGATCCACTTTGCCCGTGGTCGTGGTGCAGCCTCGGGAGCCTCCATCTCCTCATTCTTCTGCCTACCTAGGGGTGTCTCTTGTGATTCCCCAGTGACTCCGCTGGATGAGGCCTCGACGCTCACTTCGCGAGGCCCTAGTGCTTTGGGTGATGCCTACTCCATCCTGGGTTAGGGCCGAGACGCCCTCGAGGGCGCTAACGACCACCTCATGAGGGGGCATTTGGGGCTCCTCTCCGGGTGGCTCTAGGCTGACGCCTCTGCCGCAGAGGTTTGGGGCCAAGCCAATGCTGCCATGGCGGAAAGCGAGAAGGAGGCCACGTCAGCCAGGGAAGCCCGTGAGGCAGGACTGACTGACGCAGAGTTGCTGCCAATCATTGCAAAGAGGCGGAGGCCTGCCTGGAGGTTCTCTTGGAGGAGAAGTCCATGCTTGAGGTACAACTGCATCAGCAAGAAGCAGCCCTAGAGACCTACAAGGCTGAGCTCGCCAAAGCAACAACCACCCAAGCCGTGGAGCGCAAGCATCTGGACACATAGTCGGAGGAAGTTGCTATGGAGAAGGTT
Organism: Hordeum marinum; assembly: GCA_022496015.1. Taxonomy (NCBI): domain Eukaryota; kingdom Viridiplantae; phylum Streptophyta; class Magnoliopsida; order Poales; family Poaceae; genus Hordeum; species Hordeum marinum. Next base: position 127,463,128 of record CM039676.1, on the reverse strand, counting down.
TGGCTCGACACCATAGAGAAATCCCTTGTCGCAACTGAGGAGGAAAAGGTTGCGGACGTGAGTGTCTTCCCCTTCGTCAAGTTCGGGCTCCACCGAGTGCTCTATTCTCTCTGTCGGGATGGGTTTACGGAGCCCTGGCGATTCCAGAGAGCGGCTTTGTGGGGCTCTCTTCTAAGCTTGCCGAGGCACTGGACGGTACCATTGCCATGGTGGAGGTAGTCTTGGAAAGTGAGTGTGGAGACCTGGTCTCTGAGGCCGCGACGCATGTCTTCAGCCACCACCACCTTCGCGAGCCAGGGTTAGAGGAAGAAGAAGATTGAGGGAGTCCTGGATTAAGGGGTACTCGGGAAGCTGACCTGTTTCTTATGGGCCGAACTATATGGGCTGCTTACTGAACATTGGATCGAGAAGGCCCTATCTCCAGGAAGGAAGCTTCGGGAATCATGGCTTGTCCTCCATGTTTAATGTAGCGAATAGACATGTTTATCTCTTCGGCATGTAACCAACCATGTATAAATCCTAGACACCTTCGGCGTCTATATAAGCCGTAGGGTTTTAGGTTGTAGACAGAGGAAAACTCATATAGGGTTTAGCTATTCGATCTCGAGGTAGATCAACTCTATAACCCACATATAATCAATACAATCAAGGAGGACATAGGGTATTGCCTTCATAGGAAAGCCCAAACCTGGGTAAACCTTGTCTCATTCATCTCCTGTTACCATCTATCCCAGTCTCACAGTTCGGGACCCCCTACCCGAGATCCGCCGGTTTTGATACCGACATTGGTGCTTTCATTGAGAGTTCCGCTGTGATCGCCCAAGGAATCAATGTATCTCCCTGTCATCAACGAAGAGGTCCACAACATGGAAACTTTCGTCCCTAGAGAGATCTGCGCCTTTCGCTGCATTGTGCTGCACGCCGATCCGACTGTCCATCTAGGCCGTGTCGAAAGCATCGCCCCTGGACCAGAGGTCAGATTTGGGAACCTAGAGTTCTCCGTAGATCCTAGGGGTGACTAGTCACTAACCGGGATGGCAGTCTCGCCTGCCACACCCGACAACTTTCAGGCTTTAACCTCGAGTTCCTTTTTCGGTCACGCCCACGGGGTTCACCCCGACGATGGCCCGACTCCTAGTCCGGATCCGGCCATAGTGCCAGAGGATCGGATACCTGTTCTTGTCGAACACTCTACTCGCCTGGACACATCAGAGATCAACTCCTAAAGCTCCGAGCAGTTTGACCCGATCGAGGTCTCGACATTCAACGAGGCCCTAGATTAGATCTTCTCGATGAAGATCACCGATGACCCAACCCCGATCTTAGCTCAGATCGGCTACAGAGCGGGTTAGGACGAATTTTTCGACCCACCCACCACCCACTTGATAGACACAGTCGAAGACTTAACCGACATGTTAAACTATGCCTCCGAGGAGGCAAATTACATGGATGAAGAGGATTGCGCTCCCACCCTAGTTAACACCGGGCGAAGGGCCACCACCTCCACATACGATGTCTACATGATGGACACTCCTGGCGCTAACGGCGAAAACACACCTAAGAACGATGGCGAAAATCCAGGCGACGCACCATCAAGCTGCCAAAAGACGCATAAGCAGTCGAAAGGCAAAAAGGGAAGGAAAGCTATCATCAGCTTTGGGGACGGAGATACCCCGGAGGAGCTAGGTGACCCCAATATCTCTGAACACCCGCTAGAGGATCAAGATAAGCCTGAAGACCAGCGCAAACTTGATGACTTCAATGATTTCCAGGACGATAACTACCTCCCTCCTGTAGAGGAGGAGTACATCCGGGAAGCCAATGACTTCGACATCCCTAAAAATCTCAAGGGTCAGGAAGTGTTTAGGCAATAGCTCATAGCCACGGCCCACAGCCTGAAACCAAAAGAACGTCAACTTAAAGCCGAACAAGATGACCTCAATGATCGATGGATGAGAGTCCTCTCAGCCGAGGAAGGGTACGGTACCGGTCTGTTGGACCAACCTAAGAGCTATCCACGCAGAAGGCTGCTGCCGCAATTTGATGACGAGCTCACTGATACTCCGTCTCCCAAACATACACCATATGAAAAGCCATTCCGCCCTCCTCGAGGATGATACAGGACGGATGACGACACCTGTTATAGGTCGGCGATGAACCGAAGACGGGGTAAGGAACCATTAGAGCCCAATGACAGGTTCGACCCGCGAGATGACCTAGACTATAGAGCAGGTCATACAAGATCCATCTACGGATCTAGAGGTTACTCACCCGATAGCCGGGAAGGGTACAAACCATGGCTTGACCGCAAAAATAGAGGTCGGGAACAAAACTGGGCTAGAACAGATGCTGAATACAGGCGCGACATAGCATGGGTTAGAGGCACCGCTCACCCACTATGTTTCACGGACGAGGTGATGCAGCATCAGTTCCCATAATGGTTTAAACCTGTGAACATAGAGCGGTACGATGGGACAACTGACCCAACCATATGGATTGAGGACTTCCTGCTCCACCTCCACATGACTCGAGGAGATGATCTCCACACCATCAAATATCTCCCCCTAAAACTGAAGGGGCCAGCTCGACACTGGTTAAACAGCCTCCCCGAAAACTCCATTGGATGCTGGTAAGACCTAGAGGATGCATTCCGATCTAACTTCCAGGGCACCTACATTCGGCCGCAGGATTTCTCTGACCTAAGCAACGTCATTCAGAAGATGGATAGTCTGCGTGGCAATTCTGGAATCAATTATTGACAAGGTTGCCGACTTCCAGGACGCCGAGGCAATAGCTTCCTTCCGGCATAATATTCCGGATGTATGGCTAGCTCACTAGCTCGGCCAGGATAACCTCGGACATTGTCCGCCCTCAGATCACTCATGACTCGCATTTGCATGGACGAAGATAATTGGCTGGCAAGATGCAACCACAACTCCGAAGACCCCGTGTAGGATCGAGAGATGTGTGTTTAGAGGGGGGGGGTGAATAGACTACTAGCAGAGATTTAAAACCTAACCTTTTCCCAAGTTAATTGGTTGGCAGATTTTAATACTTTTAGCAAATCAAGATAGTCAAATAGCCCTACACATGCATGTCTACAAGTATGACAACAGAAAGTAAAGACATTGCACATGTAAATAAAGAGATGGGTTAGAAAGATCAAACACAATAGGAGACAACATACAATCAAAGCTTCAAATAAATATATGCACGGATGCAATGAAGACTTTGAGAAACACATGACTTCGATTTGCTCCCCCTAAGTGTGTGCAGTCCTTTAAAGGATATTTGCTTTGGAATGCATGGACACACGTATGGATGAACGGATGTAAGGAGTCATGTGTATCTTGGCTATATGGACCAATATATGTGAATGAAATGTATATCCTTGATCACGACTTCACTCTTGCAAACAATATGTGCAAGAAGCAAGAGATCATGTTGATCAAAGATATGATGCATATACTTACCTTGAGCTCTTGAGAATTCTAGTAGTAGAGACACACTTGAGAAAACAATGTTAGGAAAAACAACAGTATTCTACTAAGCAAACGCAAATAGAACCCAAAGATACCAAGATATGGAGAACATATAAAGTATGATAATCCTTAAGATTAATATATCTCCCTCTTAGGCATAAATCCTTTAGAACTTTCTCCCCTTTAGATATGAAAGTAGTAGTTCATCCTCTCCCCCTGAATCTCAGCATGTAGATATTGGGATTGGATAGGGTGAGAAAAGTAAGATATCAAAAGATTACTATTTGAACAGTAGTTTTCTCTCCCTACATGTTGTTCTTCTCCTTGATTATGTATTTTCCTCTCCCCCTAAATAATTTCTTCCCTTTTGCATAAGCATGTGAATCTCCCATTAGCATAAAGCTTTGAAATTATCCCCCTTTCGCATAGATTACCAAAAAGGTCAAACCTGGGAGTAGTGACAGGGATCATTGACATGGTAGGGATCATTGAGATAAAATGTCATTGACGGTAGGGTATCTCCCTTTGGAAAATGTGAGGTTTCTTCCTCTTGGAACTAGGGATCCTTGAATAAGGATTTTCTCCTCCGAAGTGTTGTTTGTTATTCTCCCCCTAAAGTTTTTTTTGAAGGTATCATGGAAGGAACAAGATTGTCTCGGGAGCAGAAAGCAAAGTAAACTATATCAGAAAAACATAAAATTGGAACTCCAGGAAAATCGGTGGCTCCGAGATGGATAAATCAGTGATACCGAATTTGTGTAGTGCAGCTTAACTGCAAGTTCAGCAGAACCGAGTTATCTAAGTCATCAACTCAAAAAGATAAACCAACTTTCCGTTTTTAGAGAGACAAACGAAACTGTTTCAAAGAAAAAATGCGAAACATTTACAAGGGTGATCAAATAGATAAGATTTGAGTGGTTACGAGAAATCATGCAATAAGAGAGAAATTCACTCAAGTTTCTTAACGCAATGATGGGCGGTGACTAGGTCACCTATATTAGAGTATATTGACTTAGGAGCCAAGCAGGAATACTTGATCACAGATCATACTCATCATTTTAGCTCAAAATGGGGTTACCATTTTTCGATTAAGCATTTTGATGTCTTCATATCTCTTGAGTTGCTTTAGCCCATGACTTGTAGTAAAGCATTTTCAAGGATATGAGTACATACCTTTGAATGATGTTCATGACGCTGCTTGTAGGTGAACTTTTGTTAAGGATGCTAGAGGTTGATGAAGATCATCTTTAGTTTGGAGCAATCCTTCTTGTTCTAGTACATTCATCACCTACAAAGTATAGTAATGCAAGGAAGAACAATGGATATATCCTATTCACATGATACCACTTATAGATTTGCAGCTAAGATCAAGTATATGTCACGGATATTTTTATTGTCTTCTTCCTCCCATCATCAAGAGGGGTTGTGGATATTGGGTAATGACAAGATTGCTTATGATTGGAGTTGATGGCAATCTTGTGGAATGAAATTCTACCAAGTACCTACAAAAGGTTAGATGCAATAGAAGGGAGCATAGAATTCCATGGCATGTGATAATGAGTTACGAGATCATGGAGACAATAATTAAGTTCATGCCCTTGCTTGCAACCGAGTGAGTCTAGCTCAAGTTTGAAGCATCAATGATGTTTAACTCACTCCTCAAATGACAAAATGTCTGCTCATCAAGTGGCTTAGTAAAGATATCTGCCAATTGCTTGTTAGTACGAACATGCTTAAGATTGATGTCTCCTTTGGCAACATGATCATGAATGAAATGATGTCGAACTTGAATATGCTTGGTTCGAGAATGTTGCACATGATTATGTCAAATTTTAATAGCACTTTCATTATCACAAAGTAATGGAACATTTTTAACATGAATACTATAATCTTCAAGCGTTTGTGTCATCCATAGTAATTGTGCACAACAAGATCCAGCAACAATATATTCAGCTTCGGCAGTAGATAGAGATACCGAGTTTTGTTTCCTGGAGGACCAGGACACAAGGGATCTACCTAAAAATTGACAAGTACCCGAGGTGGATTTTCTATCAACCATTTCACCGGCATAGTCCGAATCGGACTAGCCAACAAGATTAAAATAAGATCCCTTGGGATACCAAATGCCAAAGTTTGGTGTTTGTATCAAGTATCTCACCATATGTTTCACATCCAAAAGATGACACTCCTTAGGTGCAGCTTGATATCTAGCACACATGCAAACACTAAGCATAATATCAGGACGAGATGCACATAGATATAACAAAGAACCTATCATAGATTGATAAACTTTTTGATCAACTAGTTCATCCTCCTTGGTAAGGTCAACATGTACATTAGTGGGCATAGGGGTTTTCATACCTTTGCAATCCTGCATGTTGAACTTCTTGATTAAGTCCTTGGTATACTTAGCTTGAGAGATGAAAGTTCCTTCTCTTGATTGCTTGATTTGCAATCCAAGAAAGAATTTCAGCTCACACATCATAGACATCTCATACTTCTCGGACATTAACCTTCCAAATCTTTCACTAAATTGAGGGTTAGCGGAACTAAAGATAATATCATCCACATAAATTTGGCATACAAATAATTCTCCATTAACTCTCTTAGTGAACAAGGTTGCATCAATTTTACCAATTTCAAAACCTTTTTCGATGAGAATTTTCGGTAGGCATTTATACCAAGCACGGGGGGCTTTCTCAAGACCATAAAGAGCTTTGCAGAGCTTGTAAACATGATTAGGTTTCTTAGGATTCACAAAACCAGGTGGTTGCTTAACATAAACTTCTTCCTCTATTTCACCATTTAAAAATTCACTTTTGATGTCCATTTGATAGAGTGTGATTTCATGGTGATTAGCATAAGCAAGAAGAATACGAATAGCTTCAAGTCTAGAAACGGGGGCGCAAGTATCACCGTAGTCCATACCTTCGACTTTCGTATATCCTTGGGGCTACGAGACGAACCTTTTTGCATACAACTTGACCATCTTCATGTTGTTTGTTCCGAAACACCCATTTGGTTCCGATGATGTTGTGCTCATATTTGGGTTTCTCCAGGAGTATCCACACTTCATTCCTCTCGAAGTTGTGTAGCTTTTAATGCATTGCATTCATCCAATCCGCGTCTTGAAGAGATTGTTCTACCTTTAAGGGCTCAATGCTAGAGATGAAAGAATAATGCTCACAGAAGTTAGCTAGACGGGTTTTAGAGCGAGTGATTCTTCCTGTTTGTGTATCACCAATGATTTGGTTGAGGGTATGGTTCTTGATCACTTGAGCTCGAACACGGATCAGCTTCTGATTGTTGGATGGTGGAGCTTCTTCTTCTTCTTCTTCATTATCATCTCGTTCATCTTCGTTGTTGTTGAAGGTGTTGTTCCCTTGAGGTGGTGGTGAAGGTGGATCTTCATGATGTACTTACTCTTCTTCATCATCTTGTCATGTACCACTTGTGGATGCCTCCATGTCGTATTGAGGTTCACCTTGACGTGAGGTGGGGGCTTCCACTTGAGTTGATGAAGTACTCTCCTTCACCTCCATGGGATGAATCTTGCCGATAGGTAGATCTAGTATGGCTTCCGAAGGATCCTTATCACCTACATCATTTGGCAATTGTTCGACTTGCGAACCATTAGATTCATCAAACTTCACATCTACCGTCTCTTCAACTTTTCGAGTGAAGTTGTTGTAGACACGATAATTGTGAGAGTTCGATCCATAACCAAGTAGGAATCCTTCATGAGATTTAGGAGCAAATTTTGTACGACGGTGCTTATGAAGAATGTAGCACTTGGATCCAAATACCGAAAAGTATCCGACTTGGGGTTTGTTACCAGTGAGTAGCTCGTATGTCGTTTTACTGAGAAGCTTGTGCAAGTAAAGTTGGTTTGTGGCATGACATGCTGTTTCAACAGCTTTTGCCCAAAAGTGTCTTGGTGGCTTGTATTCGTCAAGCATCTTTCTTGCCATATCAATGAGCATCCGGTTCTTCCTCTCAACAACTCCATTTTGTTGAGTTGTGTATGCTACCGAGAACTCATCTGAGACACCTTCTTCATCAAGAACGGTATCCACATGGGTCTTCTTGAACTCCGATCCGTTATTGCTTCGAACCTTCTTGATCTTCACTTAAAAATGATTTTGCGCTTTGCAAGTGAAGTTCTTGAAGATCTTTTGAACCTGCGACATATCATCAAGAAAGAATAGGCACGTAAATATGGAAAAATCATCAACTATAACTAGAACATATGAATTTCCAGTGAGCCTCTTGTAAGCATTGGGATCAAAATGATCCATGTGTAGTAATTCGAATGGTCTCCTAGTAGTCATGATATTCTTAACGGGATGACTTCCACCTACTTGCTTTCCAGCTTGACAAGCACTACAAAGTCTATCTTTGTCAAAGATAACATATTTAACTCCAAGTATATGATCACCTTTGATTAGCTTATCTAGATTTCACATGCCAACATGTCCAAGTCTTCTATGCCAAAGCCAACCTTTATAAGATTTTGCAATTAAACAAGTGCGAGGCTTGGATCTTTTAGTGAAATCAACAATCTATAGATCACCTCTACGGAAACCGGTAAAGACCATTTTATGATTATCATGACGAAACACTTGACAATCAATTTCCGTAAATAAAACATTGAAACCAAAGTCGGCAAGTCTAGATACGGAACAAAGATTATAGCCAAGGGATTCAACAAGCATGACGTTTTGAATAGAGCTATCATGAGATATGGCCACCTTACCGAGGCCAAGTACCTTAGCCTTAGAGTTGTCTCCAAAGGTCATGTAACGTCGAGGACCTTGATTAGGCGTGATCTCTTGGAACATGTCTCTATCACCAGTCATATGATCTGTATATCCACTGTCAAGAATCCACTCTTTTCCTCCGGATATGTAATATCTAAAGTTTGCCATGATACTCATATTCTTCATGATGTTCTCATACTCGATGTCGAACAACTCATCTTCTTCATAATAGCCATGTTCCACATTGTCATCATCAAGTGGGAAATCCTCGTCATAAGGAACTAGGGATTTGTTAGAATAGTGATTATGACAATGCTCCAGTTTATGAATGCAAATGGGTTCAAAGATAATGTTGTTGATAGTGGTGACATCTCCTTTAGCACACATAAGATCACAGAGCTCAAATAGACATTTATCAAAGTTTGGATAACTAGGCTTCATTTTGTGAAAAGCAACAGTTTTATGAAGAATTTCATCAAGATTTCCTAAGGAAAGATTTGGGTATCATTTCTCCAAATCAGTCCATAAGGTATAGGCACATGCAAAGTTCTTCATTTGAGAAAGCATAAATCTTGGTAAACCTCTAACAGTAAGATTGACAACTCTTAGGTTACCAAGCATGTTAATTTCCTCTTCATGTGTGGGATGCATTTCATCAATGGGGAGCACAGAGGGTTGTTAAATATATTTAGTCAAATTGAATTTATTAAATAGATAAATCATGGCATTCTTCCATTGACTATAGTACTCTCCATCAAGAATGGGCACTCTACAACTCAAACTCTCTACACTAGACACATCCATCTTCCTCCATGGTGATTAAACCGAAGCAATGGAGACCAAAGCTCTGATACCACTTGTAGGATCGAGAGATGCGTGTCTAGAGGGGTGTGTGTGTGAATAGACTACTAGCAGAGATTTAAAACCTAACCTTTCCCAAGTTAATTGGTTGGCAGATTTTAATACTTTTAGCAAATCTAGATACTCAAAGAACCCTACACATGCATGTCTACAAGTATGGCAGCGGAAAGTAAAGAGATTGCACATGTAAATAAAGAGATGGGTTAGAAAGATCAAACACATCCACAACCGTATGAATTGAGAACTTCCTACTCCACATCCACATGGATCGAGGAGATGATCTCCACGCCATCAAATATCTCCCCCTAAAACTGAAGGGGCCAGCTCGGCACTGGTTAAACAGCCTCCCCGAAAACTCCATTGGATGCTGGGAAGACCTAGAGGATGCATTACGATCTAACTTCCAGGGCACCTACATTCGGCCACAGGATTTCTTTGACCTAAGCAACGTCATTCAGAAGCCCGGATAGTCTGTGTAGCAATTCTGGAATCAATTCCTGACCAAGAAAAACCAGATTGTCGACTGCCAGGACGCCGAGGCAATAGCCCCCTTCCGGCATAATATTCGGGATGAATGGCTAGCTCGCCAGCTCGGCCAGGACAACCTCGGACATTGTCCGCCCTCACATCACTCATGACCCGCTTTTGTGTGGGCGAAGATAATTGGCTGGCAAGAGGCAACCACAACTCCGAAGACCCCGTGTAGGATCGAGAGATGCGTGTCTAGAGGGGGGGGGTGAATAGACTACTAGCAGGGATTTAAGACCTAACCTTTTCCCAAGTTAATTGGTTGGCAGATTTTAAGACTTTTAGCAAATCTAGATACTCAAACAGCCCTACACATGCATGTCTACAAGTATGGCAGCGGAAAAAAAGACATTGCACATGTAAATAAAGAGATGGGTTATAAAGATAAAACACTATAGGAGACACAAGGATTTTTCCCGTGGTTCTGATAGGTGGTGCTATCATACGTCCATGTTTATGGAGTCTTCAACCCATGGAGGGTAACGGTCGCAAGAGTCCATGGAGGGCTCTACCCATGGAGGGTTCCACGAAGAAGCAACCTTGACTATTGCAAGCGGCTTCCGTCCATGAAGGACTAGCCTCGCTATGGGTAGATCTTCACGAAGTAGGTGATCTCCTTGCCCTTACAAACTTCTTGGTTCACTCCACAACATGAAGTAGGAGCCTCCCAAGCGACACCTAACCAATCTAGGAGGCACCACCCTCCAAAAGGTAATAGGCTCGGTAATGACGATGAACTCCTTGCTCTTGTGCTTCAAGATGATAGACTCCTAAACACACAATCTCTCTCTCATAGATTTGGCTTGGTAGAAGAGATGGGACTGGTGGAAAGCAGCTTGGGGAGGCTAGAAATCAAGATCCATATGGTTGGAGTGGAAGATCTTGACCTCAACACAAGACTAGGTGGTTTTCTCTCAGAAAACTGGATGTGGCAAGTGTGCAATAGTTTTGAGTGCTTCTCTGTCGAGTGAGTGGTTGTGAAGGGGTATATATAGGCATCCCCAAAAATCCAATTGTTACACACAAAATGACCAACCCGGTGACACCGATGTGTTAATCTTGGTGGTATCAAAGTGACCAAAAGGTGGCAAGTTTTGAATCTCGGTGAGACCAATATAGGAAACTCATTTGCACCGATAAGGTGACCAACGGTCAGATTCTCAATCTCGGTGACGCCGATCCAACATTCTTGGTGGTACCAAAAATATGAATTTGCGCAACAGAAAATTGGCAACCTAAACTCGGTGGCACTGGTGTGGAATTGGTTGCACCGAAGTGTCTAGGGTTCAGCTGATTCTGTCTACGTTCTGGAATCGGTGGCACCGGATGGGAATGTTGGTTGCACCAATTTTGAGTGTTAGGCTTAGGACAGACATTGGTGGGAGAGTTTGTGGATGTTTTTGGCGACTATCACTTGTGCACGTATGAGCATATTGTTCACCATCAAAACTTTACCCCCTTTTAATAGTATTGGCTTTCCTATAGACTCAAAGTGATTTATCAAAAATATAAATTGTAGAGTCCTCTTGCTTGAATCTTGTCCAACCTATTTCCTTGCATCTTAGGTAAATTCCACAATCTCCTTAACCTTTTTGCCAACTCAGATCTTCATGGACCACCATCTGAAATGTACTAGATAGAGGTGTTAGTCCAAGAGACAATGTATGTTGTCATGAATTATCAAAACCACCAAGGGAGCATATTGTGCTTTCACCCCGGAACCTACGATGTTTGGGACAACAATGGGAAACCAAAGTGCAACAAAAACAAGCACCGACACAACAACAACAATGACGATGACACGACCGTTAACGCCGGATTCCGCAATTCCCGACCTAGGCAGCGGAAGGAGCCTCCTAAAGGCAATCACGATGGACCAACCCCGCTGGAGAAGATCATGGAAAGGCCTTGCCGAATCCATGGCACTCAAGAGAAGCCTACGAACCACACGCACCGCAATTGCTGGGTGTTCAAACAGGCCGGCAAACTCACGCCCGAGGATCAAGGCAAGAGCCCTCGTAGCAAGGATGAGGATGAGCCTTGAGATCCGATTGGTGGCGGAAAAAAAGCCCTCCAAAGGTCAAAATAGTAAACATGATATACGCCACCCATATACCCAAGAAGGAGAGGAAGTGTGCCCTTCGGGTGGTCTACGCTATAGAGCTTGTAGCCCCTAAGTATAACCCGTGGTCAGCAATCTGATCACCTTTGATCGACATGATCACCCAACCAGTATCCGTCATGGGGGTCGGCCGCCCTCATCCTAGACCCCATCATAGATGGGTATCACCTCAAAAAAGTCCTAATAGACGGAGCAAGTAGGCTTAACCTGATTTACTCAGACATGGTGAAAAAGATGGGTATAGATCCATCAAGGATCAAACACAGCAACACTAGCTTCAAAGGAGTAATTCCAGGTGTCGAGGCTCGGTGTACGGGCTCCATCAGCCTAGAAATAGTGTTCGGCTCGCGCGACATGTTTCGAAGTGAAGACTTGATCTTCGACATTGTACCCTTCCGAGCGGCTATCTCGCCCTGCTCGTTCGAACAACGTTCGCTCTCTTTAACACCGTACCACACTACGCATACTTCAAGATCAAGATGCCCGGCTCCAAGGGGATCATTACTATCAACGACAACACAGAGCGCTCTCTCCGGACCGAGGAACATGCGCTGGCCCTAGCGGTCGAATTTCATTATAGCGATGATCGTCAAGCTCCGACATCTGTCGTAAAGGCACGCAAGGTGGGGAATCGAGCACGGCTTTAGTCTGAACTCTCAGAACCTTCCCCTCCCCTTAAATAAGGATTTTCCCCCATCTCACAACCCTAGGACCAGCAAAGTACGTGTCAAGGAAGCAGAACTTCGCACTTAAAATTCCATGGGCGGCGGTGGGGAAAAAAGGGTAAGTGTTCGCCTGGACCGAAGTATTATCATTACACTGTCTCCAGACACAATGGAGGCACTATCAAAGGGCCTGCCAAAGGCGTAAAGCTCATCCACACTTTTGCAACTTATCAAGACCTTGTTTGCAAGATTCGTTCGCCGAACAGTACCACCCATTGAGGTGCACCGAGGCGCAGGAGTAAACAAGTAGCTGGGCACATCGAGGTCATAAGGTCAGCAATCGAAGACCCATGGTAGAACCACTCCTTTAGAATTTCTTCTTTTTCACATACCTGTAAGCAGTTGCTTCAGTAATAGAGTTGTTGAGAAAAATATAACATCATTATACATGTTTGTCTCCTTGTCCTTTTTGGCACATATTTTCTTTCTCCCTCTTCTCGTAAAACTATTTGATATGTTGTGATGCAACCGGATAATAGACCGGGGGCTCAAGTTTAAAAAAACAAAATCACCTTACGAACATTGGCTTATGCGTTTGGCGTCTTGGAATTTGCTTTATATGCATTGGTTCTGAACTATGTCTTGGATCAATAGTTGGGTTGTCCCGTTCATATGCTTGCCCCTTTACGTTCCACTAGTTCGGCTAAAAGGGCAAAGAGAGTACCTCTGCGATTGTGTTTTCAGCTAGTCTAGTCAAGCACCTCAGAGGAGAGAGCTGAAAAGTGGTTGTCATGGTATGTGCGAACCGGTCTGTGAATCCGAGCCTAAGTATTATACTCAGGACCTTGTTAGAGGTCATCCCGTGTCATACGATGGGTTTGCAATTCATACAAACCATGTGATATCGGCTTTAGCCGCAGATTGTACGACTATGACAAGTCGCTGGGGGCTAGTCACCAGCCTCCCGCAGTCCTTTTTCATGCCCCTACGGCTAAGTGAAAGCAATAAAGCAGTATGGTCTGATTGCCTGGTCTTCCGCACACTACCACTTTCGGGTACCAATCGTTCGGCTAAAAGTTATAGTGCATAACTAGAGACACCCCACGTAGTATCTACATGGGGGCTGAAGCCAACGACTTGCAACTTTCAAGTTAAATGACCACAAAGGAGTTATAAAGGAATGCAAAACATTAAAAACTTGATAACCCATGCACAACAAATATACACGCGTTGAAAAGTCTTCGAACATATTACAAAGCATCTAATCGTACATGTTCTCTTTTGAACACTATAACTCTATTGCCCAAGCTCCCTCCATTACTCCGGTGAAGTATAACTCAGGGCTCCTATGTTCCTTTCCAGGAGGCGTCAAGGCGGTGGCTATCTTCATCAGATCCAGCCCCGACCAGTGCACCTTGGGCTTTGCAAAGGCCATCTGGGCTCCCTCGATATAGGAGGAGCGCTTCAGAGCATCGAGGCGAGGCGAGGTGTCAGCCAACTTCTGCACTAGTCCGAAGTAGCTGCCTGGACGTGGCTCGTTGGGCCATAACTGGATGCAGAGATCCTTCATGGCCGGCTACGCCATCCAGTGCAGCTCCATCAGCTGCTTCAACTGATCGACAAGAAGAGGAGAGCGCTCGGGGGCTTGAAACTACGCCCAGAATAGATGAGCTTCATCTCCTTCTTCCGGCGAAGCATATAGATGATTTGCGTCCGCTATGCTCTTCTAGAAGTCGGAGCATGTGCCTGAGGAATGCCACACCTGGGTAAGCAACTTGAACTTGCCATCCCCGAAGACACACTGCAATAACTATGGCTTATCATCCGTTATGACCTTCACTCGGCGGACTTACTCCTCAAAGTACCTCCTATCCACCGACTCTTTTTGGAGTTCAGTTTTCAGGGTGGATAGTTTAGTGGCCTGCTCCTAACCTTTTTTCTCAAGGGCCTCGCACTCGTGGCTGACGTCCTTGAGCTCCTGCTGGATCTCCTGCACCCGAGCCTTGTGTTTGTCACTGGCAGCTCTCAAAGCTGAAAGCGTAGTAGCCGATTGTTCAGCCGCCGCCCTCTCAACCGCCGCCTCATCCTTCGCCCGCCGCAGCTCGACCTTGAGATTATGTACCTCCTTCGTCGAGGCTATGTTATCATTAACAATATGAAACACTGCATTGACAGTATTACGATGGAGGTTTCAGGGTATTGACTTAAGCTTACCTTGCGCCTCGTCGAATCTCTTGTTGAGAGCATCAAGCTTGTCTTTGGAGCTTTTGAGATTCCGATTCATCTCGTCCAGCTCGGTGTCATTCTCAATCGCCACCACCGATGAAGCCCGCATCACACAAATCCTTGCCAGGTTACATGGGTTCAACACTATCGAACTATCGTCAATCCGATCCTATGTTCGGACCTCTTCAGGGCTGTTAGAACATTCCGACCATATAGTTTCATATATACTTCGGAAAATGATCCATGATTGACCCCTATGTGAGTTTTAATTCAAACACACCTAGGGCTCCGGGGCTGCCATGTATATAATAATAAAAAGACATAAACATTTTGCAAATAGAGTATCGCGTGGCTTACCTGAAAGCCCATCAGGAGACCCTTGAAGGCCTCCTTCAGTCCGTTGTTGATGGACTGAATGCTCTTCAATACCGCACCCATAAGGGATGGAGGCGCTCGATAGAGCCCCCCCCCATGATCATCCACCCATTGGTCGGTGGTGCGCGTGGTGTTCGGACAACCCGATCAGCAATCGGGGACTGAGCCAGAACCTCCGGAGGTGTGGCACGCTCCAAAGACATCCTTAGAGGGGATTGAGCAACCGCCCATCCGGCCTTCTTAGTATCCGGGTGGGGTACCGCCCCCCGGTCCTCGGTGGCCGAGGCGTTAGACTCAGCCATGATGTCGTCTCCCCCATCGCTGGTGCCCGGCTCCATAGGAGTATGCTGGGACGAGACCTCCATGGCATCCTTCGCAATGCCTGGAGGAGTGGGATGCGACGCATTCCCACTCTCCACTAGCTCGGCGAGCGGGGTCTCCCCATCCGAAACCTGGTCGATGGGGAGGACGCGCGGAGGGCTGCAAAGTCAATAAATGCTCGCATGTTAGTAAACTTTAAACTTATCAACGACAACCAAAGGAGTATTCAGATCCTCACCTTCGATCAGGGGGCTTGACCCTTAGGCTCCTTTGTCGAACCCTGTTGCAGTCATCGGACTCGGTATCCGAGTCCAAACGGTCATCAGATAGGGATATCTGTGTCCCGCGCACTTTCTTCTGGGCAGGAGGAGGTACTTCCTCTGTGGTGTCCAATGATGTTGCCCTCTTTCTTGCGAGGGGGGAATCGCTCTTCCCCTCATCCTCGTCCTCATCCTCATGCTCCTCTTGATTCAAGGAGACATGGGTTTCCTCGGACACAGCCCCTGGACATTCCCTAATGCGAAGGCCTTCTCGGCCTGTTTTCTCCTTCTCCTTCTTCGCCGGCACCTCGTAAGGTGACTCGATGAGCATCTCCACTAACAGCCTGAACCTGATGTCATCAGGCTGAGGCGTGGGGCAGTTTGTGCCCGTGGCTTTGCTCAGCCATTTCTGCAAAGAATGATCGAAAAGATGTTTTAGAACTTATTTATGAGAGATAGAGCCGATTAATTAGAGCTATGCTATACCTTGGAGGCAGGCTTGGCGGCGTGTAGACCCCGATCCTCTTCTTTGGCTGGACAATCCTTCTGTGACTTGAAAAGCGCTTTCCACAACTTCTCTCGAGTAGTGCAGAAGAGGTGCTGAATCGTGGCCTCATCGTCGAGCTGACAAGCCCACAGGGGAGTATCCCGGCGCTGGCAGGGGAGGAAGCGCCACCGGAGCATGACCTGGACCATGTTGGTCAGTGCGATGTCATTCTCGATCATGGAGCCCATGCGCTTCTGCAGGTTGCTCACCTCCTTGCTCGACCCGACGTTGAGGCCCTTTCGGAGCCACGAGGTTAGTCCGGTGGGTGGAACGGATCTAAATCCGGCTGGGGCAGCTTGACCTTCCTCCCTCGGCTCGGTGACGTAAAACCACTCCTTCTGCCATACTTTGATGGTGTCGATGAAGGTGCCGGAGGGCCATATGACGCGGGTGAGCTTGCCAATGACAGTCGTGCCGCAGTCTGCGTGTTCGCTTGCGACACACTTCGGCTTGATGTTAAACACCTTGATCCAAAGACCAAAGTGTGGCTCGACCTGCAGAAAAGCCTCGCAAACAAGGATGAAGGCTGATATGTGCATGAAGGAGTTCGGCGGGAGGTCATGGAAGTCGAGGCCATAGAAGAACATGAGCCCCCTAATGAAGGGGTGGAGTGGGAAGCTCAATCCCTGAATGAAGTGGGGGAGGAAGACCACCCTTTCGCCTGACTTAGGAGTAGGGATCACTTTGTGCTTCTCCGACACACAGCGAGGGATGTTTGCGGGGAGGTAGCCGGCGTCTGTGAGGTCCCGGATGTCCTGGTCGGTGATCGTGGAAGCCTCCCACTTGCCGTTGGAGCCAGATCCCGCCATGGATTAGCTCGAAAGGGGGGCGGGTGATGGAAAGCCTAGATATGCGCTTGGAGGCTCAGAATAATGGGGAAGCAGAGGAGGCGAATGGGAATTGGGTTAGGCCTTGGGGTTTTCTTTCCCTTTTATGCAGCTTATCGTTGTTTGGCCTCCACTTGCTGCGTTGTGAATCCCTTCATTTCCCGAGATGTGCGTGTCGCTGCACATGCATGATTAAATGTATGCCGTATAAAATGGGACACAATCTATGCATTGATAGATCTTGTTGATGGAAATAGCCTTGAACCATGAATCGAGTTTTTGCAACTAGCTTAGCGGTCATGGTGGGCCGTGACCTTTTGTTAGAAAGGTCATCAGGGGACGTTGTTTTACAAGTTGATGTTTGGCCTTCAGGGCCGACCTATTCATGGTGTTCGAACGAGCCTCTATTCGGAAAACTACATGTCATTGGAGGCCGAACTAATCTCGGTGGGAAGAACTCACCTCGCAAGTCGAAGACTCTGATTATACGAAGCCATTGAAGCTAAGACCCTTGGCGTTGGAGGCAAGTTTGGGGGCTATTGAGGGAGTCCTGGATTAAGAGGTCCGAGGGAAGCCGACCTGTTTCTTATGGGCCGGACTGTATTGCAGGGGAATGTTGCATGGGAAACAAAAAATTTCCTACGTGCACGCAAGATCTATCCATGGTGATGAGCATCTATGAGAGGGAGAGTGGATCTACATACCCTTGTAGATCGCTAAGCGGGAAGCGTTAAGAAATGCGGTTGATGTAGTCGAACGTCTTCACGATCCAAATCGCCAAGCGTCCCACGATCCCATCACGATCCGTCCCACGATCTCAACACAATCCGTCCCGCGATCTTAGCATGATCTGTCCCGCGATCCAATCACGAATCATCTCGCGATCTTGATCATGATCCTTCCGATTGAGCACCGAACGGATGACACCTCCGCGTTCAGCGCACGCATAGCTCGATGACGATCTACGCCTTCTTGATCCAACAAGAGGGAGCGGGGAGGTAGGTGAGTTCTCCGGCAACGCGACGGCATTGCGGCGATGGTGGTGGAGCTATTCCAGCAGGGGTTCGCCTAAGCACCGCTGAAAACCGATCTAGAGGAGAAACTATGATCTAGAGGAGAGGCAGCACGTGGCTATTTTTCTGTGCTCGAAAACCCTCAAAACCTCTACTGTATATAGGAGGAGAGAGGGAGGATTCTGGCGCACAAGGGCCCGCCCTTTGGCCTCTTGCGCAAGGATTAGAGGAGGAATCCTCCTCCAATCCTAGTAGGACTAAAACTCCGTCCTTATTTAGCCTTTTTGCCTTTTGCCACCTTTTTCTCTTTGGGCTTTTCTTCCCAGCCGCATGGGCCCTTTGTGGGAGTTCCACCAGCCCACTAAGGGCTGGTATTCATCCTCCCACAGCCCATGTAGCCTCTTGGGTCAAAATACCCCTCCCGATGGTCCCCCGGTACACTACCGGCACTCTCGGTACACTACCGATGAGCCTGAAACTTTTCCGGCGACCAAAACAGGACTTCCTATATATCAATCTTTACCTCTGGACCATTCTGGAGCTTCTCGTGACATTCGGGATCTCATGCAGGACTTCGAACAACCTTCGGTCACCACCATACATAACGCTATACTACCACAACGTCAACGAACGTTAAGTGTGCAGACCCTGCGGGTTCGAGAACTATGTAGACATAACCGAGACACCTCTACGGTCAATAACCAATAGCGGGACCTAGATTCCCATATTGGTTCCTACATATTCTACGAAGATCTTTATCGGTCGAACCTCTATGTCAAGGATTCAGTTAATCCTGTATGATGTTCCCTTTGTTCTTCGGTATGTTACTTGCTCGAGATTCGATCGTTGGTATCTCCATACCTAGTTCAACCTCGTTACCGGCAAGTCTCTTTACTCGTTCCGTAATACAAGATCCCGTGACTAACACTTAGTCACCTTTCTTGCAAGGCTTGTTGTGATGTTGTATTACCGAGTGGGCCCTGAGATACCTCTCTGTCACACAAAGTAACAAATCCCAGTCTTGATCCATGCCAACCCAACAGACACCCTCGGAGATACCTATAGAGTACCTTTATAGTCACCCAGTTGCGTTGCGACGTTTGATACACACAAGGCACTCCTCCGTGGTCAGTGGGTTGCATGATCCCATGGTCATAGGAACAGATACTTGACATGCAGAAAACAGTAGCAATAAACTGACATGATCATATGCTACGTTTGTAGTTTGGGTCTTGTCCATCACACCATTCTCATAATGATGTGATCCTGTTATCAAATGACATCTGATGTCCATGGATAGGAACCCTTAACCATCTTTGATCAACGAGCTAGTCTATTAGAGGCATAGTAGGGACATGGTTTTGTCTATGTATCCACACATGCATCTAAGTCTCCGATCAATACAATTATAGCATGGATAATAAACTATTATCATGAACAAGGAAATATGATAATAACTAATTTATTATTACCTCTAGGGCATATTTCCAATAGTCTCCCACTTGCACTAGAGTCAATAATCTAGTCCACATCACCATGTGATTCACATTGGTATGAATCTAACATCTAATGAGTTCTGGGGCTCGATCATGCTTTGCATGTGAGAGAGGTCTTATAGTCAACAAGTGTGCGACATTCAGATCCGTGTGTACTTTGCAAATCTCTATGTCAAACTGTAAACACTGCTACTACACTCCACTTGGTACTATTCCAAATGGCTACTCCAATATACGTATCCAGATTGCTACTCCGAGTCATACGGATTGGTGTTAAAGCTTGCATCGACGCAACTCTTTACGACGAACTCTATATCACCGCCATAATCGAGAAACATTCCCTTAGTCCTCTGGTTACTAAGGATAATTTTGACCTCTATCCAGTGATCTACTCCTAGATCACTCTTGTACCCCTTGACACACTCATGGCAAGGCAAACACCAAGTGCGGTACACAACATGGCATAATATAGAGCCTATGGCTAAGGTATAGGGGACGACATTCCTCCTTTCTCTTTGTTCTGCCATGGTCAAGCTTTGTGTCTTACTCAACTTCACAGCTTACAAATCAGGCACGAACTCTTTCTCTGACTGATCCATTTTGAACTCTCTCAAAAACTTGTCAAGATATGTACTCATTGAAAGTCTCATCAAGTATCTTGATCTATCTCTATAGATCTTGATGCTCAACAATTAGGTAGCTTTATCCAGGTCTTCCTTTGAAAAACTCTTTTCAAAAAACCCTTTATGCTTTCTAGAAATTCTATATCATTTCCGATCAACAATATGTCAACCACATATGCTTATCAGAAACTCTATAGTGCTCCCACTCACTTTATTGTAAATACAAGTTTCTCGTAAACTTTGTATAGACTCAAAAACTTTGGTCACCTCATCAAAGTGTATATTCCAACTCCGAGATGCTTGCTTCAGTCTACAGAAGGATCACTGAAGCTCGCACACCTTTTAGCATCCTTAGGACTGACAAAACCTTCTGGTTATCACATACAACCTTTCCTCAAGTAAACCTTTAAGGAAACGATGTTTTGACATTCATTTGCCGGATTTCATAATTGAAAATTGAGAAACTGCTAATATAATTCCAACAGACTTTAGCATCACTACGAGTGAGAAAGTCTCATCGCAGTCAACTCCTTGAACTTGTCGTAAACTTCTTTGCAACAAGTCGAGCTTCACAAATGGTGACATTTACCATCAGTGTTTGTCTTCATTTTAAAGGTCCATTTGTACTCAATGACCTGCCGTCCAATGAGCAAGTCTACCAAAGTCCATACTTGGTTTTCATACACGGATCCTATCTCTGATTTCATGGCCTCTAACCATTTCTTAGAATCGGGTCCCATCATCGCTTCTCCATAGTTCGTAGGTTCATCGTTGTCCAACAACATGACCTCTAAGACAGGGTTGATGTACCACTCAGGAGTAGTACATGTCCTTGTAAACCTACGATGTTCGATAGTAACTTGATCTGAAGTTTCATGATCATCATCATTAAATTCTTTTGAACTAACGTAGGTTCCACAGAAACATCTTTCTGCGCTGCACTACTCTCTGGTTGAAGCAAAAAGGTTCAACAACCTCATCAAGTTCTATCTTCCTCCCACTCAATTCTTTCGAGAGAAACTTTTTCTTGAGAAAGGACCCAGTTTTAGCAACAAACATTTTATGCTTGGATTTGACATAGAAGGTTCACCTAACTATTCTTAGGGTATTCTATGAATATGCATTTGTCCGCTTTGGGTTCGAGCTCATTAGGTGAAACATTTTCTACACAAGCGTCGCAACCCCAAACATTAAGAAATGACAGCTTAGGTTTCTATCAAACCATAATTCACACGATGTCATCTCAATGGACTTAGATGGTGCCTTATTTAAAGTGAACGTAGTTGTCTCTAATGCATAACCCCAAAATTATAGTAGCAAAACGATAAGAGACATAATAGCACGCACCATATCTAATAGAGCATGACTATGATGTTCGGACACACCATCACACTATGGTGTTCTAGGTGGCGTGAGTTGTGAAACAACTTTCACATTGTCTAAAGTTGTATGCCAAACTCGTAACTCAGATATCCACCTCCACGATCATTTCGCAGACATTTTTATCTTCTTGTCACGATGATCTTAAATTTCACTCTGAATTTTGCTCGAACCTTTCAAACGATTCTGAATTGTGTTTCATTAAGTAAATATACACAATATCTACTCAAATCATTAGTGAAGGTAAGAAAATAACGATATCCACCGCATGCTACAAGACTCATTGGATTGCATACATCGACATGTATCATTTCCAATAAATCACTTGCCCGCTCCATCAATGTGGAAAACGGGGTCCCTAGTCATATTGCCCAAGAGGCATGGTTCGCATGTCTCAACCAATTCAAAATCGAATGAGTCCAAAGATCCATTAGCATGGAGTTTCTTCATGTGCTTTATACCAATATGACATTTAGCGGTAGTGCCACAAGTAAGTGGTACTATCATTATTAACTTTGTATCTTTTGGCATCAATGTTATGAACATGTGTATTACTACAATGAAGATTCAACAAACCATTCTCACTGGGTGCATGACCATTGAAGCTATTATTCATGTAAACAGAATAACCATTATTCTCTAACTTAAATGAATAACCGTGTTGCAATAAACACGATGTAATCACATTCAAGCTCAATGCAAAACACCAAATAACATTTATTTAGGTCTGTCACTAATCCCGAAGGTAGAGAGAGCATGCGATGTCGGTCACATCAACCTTGGAAACATTTCCAACACACATCATCACCTCACCCTTAGCTAGTTCTCCGTTTATTCGGTAGATTTTATTTCGATTTACTAACATTTAGCAACCGAACCGGTATCCAATAACCAGGTGCTACTAGGAGTACTAGCAAGGTACACATTGTGTAACAGCCCGGGACTGACGCTCTAGAAGATTCCAGAAGATTCCCCTTGTGTTTCCTTTCTCATCTGTGTTTCGTTTGGTTGTTGCATTCATCATCACATCATTTGCATCATCTGCATAGCATCGTCAGCCATTTTTGAAAACTTGCATTCGTTCGTAGTTGCTGGTTCTCTCAGTTCTTGCCGTTGCCCGAGACCAACCACACACGCATGCGCCCGCGATATTGTTTTAAAATGTTTTAAAAGGCATGCTAAAAATATTCCTGGATTGGGTCGAAACTTGGCATGCGGTCTTGTTATGTTGTAGGTAGACCGCCCGTCGAATTTTGTCGCGTTCCGAGTTCGTTTGATACCCCGTCGGTCAGCCGTAGCAGCGCGGTCATCGGTTATTCGTCGGACGTTGTCGGTGTTTTAAAACCTTTGTGTCACGGGCCGCACTTCCCTCTCTTCCCCACCTAGCACCTCTACACAGCCACCATAGCCCCCCTCCGATTCTGGACCATCCGATCGAGATCGTACGGTCCGAAAACGGACAGAGACTGTCATCCCTAGCCCCTAAGCTATAAATAGACCCTCCTTCCTAATTGGGCAGCTAACCCTATTTCCCTCGCATCCCGTGCCAAATCCCTCGTTCTCCCTCCTCCATCCGCCAGGCCCGCAGAGCCCATCCTGAGCCCGCCCAAGCCCATATGGGCCCAGGTCAACTACGCAGCCGCCGTTCCTCCCGAGCTCCTCCCGAGCTCCCATGGCCGCGCCTCCCGCTCCTCCCCGTGGTTCCGTCGTCGCCGGCCACCGGAGGGCTGCCGTCGACCTCCCCCTGCCGTGGGCTACCGCCAGCGCCAGCCCAGCTTCCCGCGGCCCAGATCTTGGCCCAGCTCGGCCTCCCCTGTGCTACCGAATGGGCCAAGGCCAATGGTGAGCCCAGCAGCCCTCCTGTGCCGTTTTTTTTTCTATAGGCCGTTGTTTTTTTCTTTAATTTTAGTAAAGGCACGATTTTAAAACGTTAATAAATATTTAACCGTACGTCAAAATAAAATTTTTTATATACGAAAAAATGCTTAGAAAAATGTGTAGATTAATCATATGTCATTTTCATCCATGATAAAAATAACTAAGCTTGTTGTTTGCATCATTTTGCATAATTTCCATTGTGTTGCTTGTCATATTTATTTAACCATGCATTGGAATTAATCCAACAAGTTAACTAAATCTTTCATATTAATTGTAGTGCATTTTGATGCATGACCTATATGTGTGTGGTGGTATTTGCATCTTATTGCATTTATAATTGCTTAAATGGGTTATTCTATTAACGTGCATAATTAATTGTAAAATATTTTCCTACATGAACCCATCATTTTATATATGTTTTCGGGGTAGAATAATCCATTTAATTTACCTGTGCATTTAGTTTAGTCATTTGAGAATTTTAGTGCATGTCATTTTTGCTGTGATGCCCTTTTGTTATTTTCGTGCGATTTAATCCATCCATGTTATGAAATAATTTTGAACATGAGATGTGCCCTTTGATATGTGTCCTACCCCCTGGACATTTTTCTTGTCATAGAAATGCATGTATAGGTGTTAATTTTTTGTTGACGACTTGCTATAAAATAAGTCTGGAATCTGTAATATTTGTTGTTGTCTTGCCATGTGTTTTGCTAGTGATCTAGAATCCTTTTTTGGCAGGTGTAGTGGAGTTATTTTTAGTTGATAATGTACTTTAGTATGCTGTTAAGTTTCATGCCATAATATGACCTGTAGCATATAGTTTTACTGCTGTCAATATGCCTTCGTGATAAAAACCGCACTGTCAAAAACTGCTATTTTCACCAAGTCTGAAACTTTTTTCAAGTAGCTACCTTGTGAGCTTCCTACCATGTGATCCATGCATGTGTTGAATATGATATGTGAAGATGAAATGAAGTGTGTATTATATGATACTGCCCCATGCTTAGCTTGTGCATTTTAGAATAGTGTAACTTGCTGTTTTCATGTGTGCAAAACGCCATGTTGATGTTTTGGACAGATTTCTTATAAAACTTGTTTTGGTGGTTGTGATTGAAGCGTAGCTCCGTTTTGGACATGCCATATATGAAACTTGCTTAGAATCTCATGTAGTTTCATAATATAATTGCTGCATTCATGATTTGAAATGTTCGTGATTGTATTTTTCCATGCATTTGCATTCATGACATGTGCATCTGGTGTTGCTCATATATTTTAGACCGTAGCTCCGTTCGAGATGTTCTATATATGTAAATCGACTAGAATGACGTGTAGAATGTCATGGTATATTTATTCTGCTGTTTAACAAATATAAAATATGATTAGTTCAGATCTGGAACAAATTCGAAATTAACATATGGAGTCATTTCGGAAGTGCTATAAGTTGTTTCCGACCTCATTTAAGATGCCTAGATAGTGTAGTTTACTTGTGCTTCACCTCTTGCCATGCCTAACAACATTTAACATTGATGTGTACCTAAACGGGAATGCACTAAATAATTCGAACGTGGAGTTTCATCAATATGCAACCCGTTGCATATTGGACTTCACTTAATGTGTAGTAGTTGTTTGTTGTTCTTGCTTGTCATGCCTTGCATATTTAAACCGGACATGCATCATATTTGTTTGCGCATCATGTCATGCATATGTTGTGGTGTTCCTCTTGTGTTGATTGTTGTTTCCGGTTTGCTTCTTCTCAATAGAGTTCCGAAAGCGTTCGGAGTGTGAGGATTCGTTCGACTACGTTGGCTCGTCTTCTTCATGGACTCGATCTTCTTCCGAGCGGGATCATAGGAAAGATGACACATTTCCTTGGATACCATTACTATGATTGCCATGCTAGATGTCTCGTTTTCTATTGCTATGTCACGCTACCTACCACTTGTTTGTCAAGCCTCCCAACATTGCCATGAAAGCCTCTAACCCTCCACCTTCCTAGCAAACCTTTGTTTGGCTATGTTACCGCTTGCTCAGCCCTTCTTATCGCGTTTCTAGCTACAGGTGCAATTGTTTCCATGTGACAACATGGACTTTCTCTTGTTATCACAATATTATTGCTATTTAATTTAATTCACTTATTCACTTGGTAAAGGGTGGAAGGCTTGGCCTTTTGCTCGGTGTTTTGTTCCACTCTTGCCCCCCTAGTTACTTGTGAACCGGTGTTATGTTCCATAATTGAGTGCTCCTAACATGCTCGGGGTTGTTATGGGGACCCCCTTAATTTTTGGGTTAGGATAAAGCTTGTCTAGCAAGGCCCAACATTGGTACTACATTTGCCTAATAATAAATGAACTTGCACAGGGGCTTTCCGGACCCCGTGGATAATTAATCAACCCCCGGGCCAGTGCTCCTCATGAGTGTTGGTCCAACCCAGAGAAGCTTATTAACGCTACCCGAGGCAACTCAGTGTTTGGCGTGGTAACCATCGCTCATCCGGTTGTGCCCTGAGAACAAGATACGCGGCTCCTATCGGGATTGTCGGCACGTCGGGCGGCCTTGCTGGATTTGTTTTTACCTTTCTGGAATGTCTTGAGTGAGGAACTCTGATATTCTTCGGGCTATCTCGAGGTGTCGGATTTCCTTTGTAATTGCCTAGGAAGATGACGAGATCCGTGGTTGAGGTTATTCCCGCTGTGTGTGGTTAATTTGTGATGGATGAGTTGTAGCACCCGTGTAGGGTTAAATCTTTTCAAGAAGCAGTGCCCGCGGTTATGTGGCAAACTTGGATACTTTGTTTAACACCCGGTCATAGCAACTTGAAGTAAACTCTAATAAAATACACCAATTGTGAGCGTAACCGTGACTATCTTTTTTCGTGAGGTCTTATCTGAAAGAGAACACGGTGGGGTTATGTTTGACGTAAGTAAGTGTTCAGGATCAGTTAGTGATCATTACTAGTTCATGTCCGTTATGCGTAGACCACCATACTTTACTTTCTGTACTCGTAAGATAGCCACTCAAATAAATGCTTAGTCGCTTGCTGCAGCCTCACCACTTAACCATACCTCACCCATTAAGCTTTAATAGTCTTGATACCCTTGGAAATGAGATTGCTGAGTCACTGTGGCTCACAGATTACTACAACAACAGTTGCAGGTACAAGTAATGCGATGAATTTACGTGAGCGTGTTGCTTGATTTTATTTGGAGTTATTCTTCTTCTTCATCAATCTTGGAAGGATTCTTGGCGGCCGCCTAGGGTAGCAAGGGTGGATGTCATTTTATCGTTTGATTTCGTCCGTAGTCGGACCCTGCTCTTGTGTATGATGGTTGAGGATGTTTTTGTATTGTGGTGACTCTGATGTAGCTTGTGGCGAGTGTAAGCCAATTCCATATACTCATCTCTTCTGTATATGTACTTGTAATGATATCCATTCTTGCAACACGACGAGATGCACTTCTATTCCTGTCGAGGCCCTCATGCCAAAATAAGGATAGGACCGCATCTTGGGCGTGACACATTGGGGCCAAAAAGATCCATATGAAGTAACTCGAGTGGTCTCCTAATGGTCATGATGTTCTTGACCGGATGACTTCCACTTACTTGCTTTCCTGCTTGACAAGCGCTACAAAGCCTATATTTGACAAAGATAACATCTTTAACACCAAGAATGTGGTCACCCTTGATAAGCTTCTCTAGATTGCGCATGCCTACATGTCCTAGCCTTCTATGCCATAGCCAACCTTTCAATGATTTTGCAATAATACAAGTACGAGGTTGAGAACTTTTGGTGAAATCGACTATGTATAGATCACCTCTACGAAAATACGGGTAAAGACGGTTTTATCATTATCATGAGGAAACACTTGGCAAACTAGTTTTGGAAATAACACATTGAAACCGAAGTCCATTAGTCTAGATACTGAAAGAAGATTGTAGCCAAGGGATTCAACAAGCATCACATTTTGAATAGAGCTATCATGAGATATTGCCACCATACCAAGGCCAAGTACCTTACCCTTAGAGTTGTCTCCAAAGGTCACGTACCTCTGAGGTCCTTGATTAGGTGTGATCTCTTGGAACATGTCTTCATCACCAGTCATATGATCGCTGCATCCACTATCGAGAATCCACTCTTTTCCACCGGACAGGTAATCCTTGAAGTTTTCCATGAGACTTAGATTCTTCATGATCTTTTCATGCTCTATGTTGAACAACTCATGTACATCATAGTAGCCATGTTCTCCATTTTCATCATTTGATAGAATCTCCTTGTCATAGAAACCAAGAGATTCGCTAGAATTGTAACCATGATAATGTTCAAGATTAGGAATGTGAATTGCTTGAACAATAATGTTGTTGATAGTTGTGACATCTATTTTAGCACACATAAGATCACGAAGCTCAAATAGGCATTTATCAAAGTTTGGATCACTAGGCTTCATTTTGTTAAAAGCAACAGTTTTATGAAGAATTTCATCAAGATTACTTAATGAATAATTTGGATATCATTTCTCCAAATAATTCCATAAAGTATAAGCACATTCGAAGTTAGTCAATTGAGTAAGCACAAATCTTGGTAAACCTCTAACGATAAGATTGACAGTTCCAAGGTTACCAATCATGTCAATTTCCTCTTCATATGTGGGATGTAATTCATCGATGGGGAACACATAAGGATTTTCAATATGTTTTCTCAATTGGAATTTGTCAAATAGATCAATCATAGCATTCTTCCATTGACTAAAGTACTCTCCATCAAGAATAGGCACTCTTACAACTCCAACTTTCCAGACTAGACACATCCATCTTCCTCCATGGTGATGAAACCGAAGCAATGGAGACCAATGCTTTGATACAAATTTTGGGATAACTAGAAGAGGATGTCTAGAGGGGGGGTGAATGGACTACTAGCACAAATTCAAATCTACACAATATACAAAGTTAAGTGTTGTCCGATTTTAGCAATTATAGCAAGTCTAGCACACCCTACATATGCAAGTC
This sequence comes from Hordeum marinum, assembly GCA_022496015.1. Lineage (NCBI taxonomy): Eukaryota > Viridiplantae > Streptophyta > Magnoliopsida > Poales > Poaceae > Hordeum > Hordeum marinum. Next base: position 127,434,763 of record CM039676.1, on the reverse strand, counting down.
ATCACGTATAGCAATGGAAAGTAAAGACATTGCACATGGAAGTAAGGAGTTGAGATAGGGAGCTCAAACACATGAAGGAAACGAATATTTTCCCCCTGGTTCTGATAGGTGGTGCTATCATACATCCATGTTTATGGAGTCTTCAACCCATGGAGGGTAACTGTCGCGAGAGTCCATGAAGGGCTCTACCCACGGAGGGTTCCATGAAGAAGCAACCTTGACTAGTCCATAACGGCTTCCGTCCATGAAGGACTAGCTTCACTATGTGTAGATCTTCATGAAATAGGTGATCTCCTTGCCCTTACATACTTCGCGTTTCAACACCACAACACAAACTAGGAGCCTCCCAAGCGACACCTTACCAATCTAGGAGGCACCACCCTTCAAAAGGTAATAGGCTCGATAATGTCGATGAACTCCTTGATCTTGTGCTTCAAGATGATAGACTCCTGAACACTCCATCACTCTCTCACATATTTGGCTTTGGTGGAAGAGATTGATTGGGTGGAAAGCAACTTGGGGAGGCTAGAGATCAAGATTCATACGGTTGGAATGGAATGGCATGATCGCAACACATGAGTAGGTGGCTCTCTCTAAGAAAATATGACAGGATAGATGGAGATTTGTTCTGAGTGCTTCTCTTGCGAGTGAGTTTTGGTGGAGGGGTATATATAGGCATCTCCAAGAATCCAACCATTACACCTTAAGTGACCAACTCGGTGACACCGATGTGTTAATCTTGGTGGTACCAAAGTGAACTAAAGGTGGAAACTTTTGAATCTCGATGGGGCTGATATATAATCCTCAGTGGTACTGATCAGGTGTCCAACGGTCAGAATCTGCATCTTGGTGACATCGATCCAAAAACTCGGAAATTCCGATTTTATGAATTGGTGCAACCAAAAGTTGGCAGCCTGAACTCGGTGGCACTGATATGGGATCGGTTGCACCGATGTGCTAGGGTTTGGCATGGGTCTATTTGAGTTTAGTAATCGGTAGGACCGAGTAGAAATTGTTGGTTTCACTGATTTGAGTGGTAGGGCTCTAGAAAAGTATGTGGGAGAGTTTGTGGGTGTTTTTAGTGACTATCACTTGTGGACGTTTTAGCATCTTGTTCACGAATAGTACCTTACCCCCTTTTAATAGTATTGTCTTTCCTATGGACTCTAAGTGATTTCTCACAAAGTAAAATGTAGAGTCCTCTTTTCTTGAAGCTTTGCCAATGTTGTTTTTTCTCCTTCTTCTACATGGGAATACTCTCCACACTCCTTAGCCAACCTTCTCTGTGGACTTTATCTGAAATGCACTAGATAAAAGTATTAGTCCAAGATACAATGTATGTTGTCATGAATTATCAAAACCACCAAGGGAGCACCTTGTGCTTTCACCCCTACACAAAAACCCACAACACCAACGAGTGCCAGGAGCTTAGGGAGCTCCGTGATGAGCACCTCGGCCGGCGCCCCGAGCGCGGCAACCATGGCTAGAACTATGGAGGGGGCCATAGTGGGGGCCTCCGGGACAACCGTGACCCACGTCAGGACTGGCGCAACCAGCCTTGCGAGGACCGCTGTCGTGATGAACCTCGCAATGGACCATGGCACGATCAGCCCCAAGATGCCCGTCCTGAGGGCAGGGCCGGCCTTCCTCCATTGCCGTTGCCACCAAGTAGAAACGACGATAACCACCATGACGATGGAGCCCCGTGCAATCGTCTGCATCTTGGGCATCGCTCAGGCCCCAGCCTCCAACTGCATTTCAAGTTGTTCTCTCGTGAGGTGAATGCAGCCCTCCCGAGACTCGAGGACACGCGTCCCCTCTAGTGGTTTAAATGTGCCATTACCTTTGACTCCAAGGATCACCTCTAGTGCTAGGACATCGCACGCATGCTCCCCTTGCTCTACACACCCACCATCAGCAACGTCCTCATCACCAAGACCCTCTTCGACGGTGGCGCTGGACTCAATGTCCTCTCTATCGAGACATTCTAGATGCTTCAGGTGCCATATGATCAGCTCATGCCGACCAAGCCCTTCTCAGGAGGGATCGATGGCTCCACCAGACCCATAGGGTAGGTGTGCCTTCCAGTCACCTTCGGCAAGCGTGATAACTACCACATCGAGCTCAACGAGTTTGACGCTGCCCACATCAGCGTCCCGTACAAATCCATCCTAGGGTACCCTGCCCTCGCCAAGTCCATGGTGGAAACTCACCATGGCTACGACATCCTCCAGATGCCAAGGTGCAATGAAATCATCATGATCACCTGCGATGAGAAGGATGCAGTCTGCTCCCTCGAACGCGCCTACTAGGCTGCGGCGGCCAAAAACTCTGACGACGAGGGTGACGTCTTGCCTCCTGAGGACACCCGCAAGAAGCAGAAGAAGCTCCTCCCCAAGAGCCGCCAGGGGGCTGGGACCCCCACTACTGGCGTCTCAGGCCCTGCGTCTATCGCCGGGGTGCCTCTCCCTCCCACATAGGAAGGTGTGCCCAGTGCCTCCCTCAGGGTAGACTTAGGGGCTTCCACCTCGAGAGCTTCCGACCTGACCGGTGCGACAAGGGAGGTGCTCGGGCACCACTTGGAGGCATGCTTCGATATGCGCCCCTACAAGCAAGAAGCAAGGTGCAAGGTGCCAGGAGCATGGGAGTTCATCACCAATGCGATCGAGGAGCTTCAGGAAGCGCAGGCCATGCGCGCCGAGTATCGCCCTTCCCCATCGAGTGCGGCTATCATCACCGACGGCAGGCTGCGCGTCTGCTTCAACATCTCGGGCCTCAACAGGGCCGCATCACAGAGCCTCTTCTAGCCATCACGTGTTGGAAGCAGTGGGGGCTATTCGTGCAGCTACGTCCGCATGTCGTTTGTCCTCGTGAATGCAAGCGCTGCGCACCTGCGCCTCATGTAGACCGTCCATGTGTCTCATGAGGCCCGATGCCGCGTGGTTCTTCGGGAGGTCCCGGACCCTCGTGAGCCCTCTCGGCCTCACCGGCCCCTTGAGCCTTCGGAGCCCTCAAGCTCGGAAGGATCAATATTCAACAACCACCCCAATGCTTCACCAGCGTTGTTGCCAGGTGACTTTTTTGTTTGTTCATTTGAGGGCACCCCTTGGGATGCATCATCCTGAAGCTGTTAGGGTCCACCCCTGCAGCTATATCGTTTTGTGCATGCGTCACACTGATTATGTATTTGATGAGTTTCCGAAGTATTCCAACTGCATGTCCAGTGTGTCGTCACCATGAATGTTGCTCCACCCTAACAACCCCGCACTCGACTATGTCATGATTAAGGGATCACATGCCATCTATGCTCGTTTCCGTCCCTAGAGCGTTGATAAATCCAACCGTCCGAGCTCTATCTCGTGGGCTAGCTGTTGGTGTAAAAATTGGCGAATCTCGGGTAGGGTGTCCCAAACCATGAGACTAGGATCGACGGTATAGGAGACGAAGGGGACACGAGTTTACCCAGGTTCGGGCCCTCCAATGGAGGTAATACCCTATGCCCTACTTGGTTGTATTGATGGTATAAGGGGTTACGCAGTTGATCTACCTCGAGATCGTATGTCTAACCCTAGATGAGTTGGTCTATCTCTATACCCTAAAACCCTCCGGCTTATACAGATGCTAAGGATGCCTAGGGTTTACACATGGTCGGTTACATGCCGAAGAGATAAACTTGCTTAACTATTACATCAGACGTGGAGCACAAGCCTTGTTTCCTGAAGCTTCCATCTAAGAGATTGGGCCTTCAAATCCTTCGGTGTTTGGTAAGCAACCCTCATAGTGCGGCCCATAACAATAGGTCGGCTATCCAAGGACCCCCTAATCCAGGACTCCCTCAGTAGCCCCCGAACTTGCCTCCTACGCCAAGGGTCTTTGGCTCCGATTACCTTGCAAGTAGAGTCTTCGGCTTGTGAGGTGAGGTCCTTCTTGCCGAATTGTAGTTTGGTCCTCAGATGACAAGTACTCTCCCACATAGTGGCACGTCTGAATACTGTAAATTGATCGGCTTTGAAGCCCAAACGCCAGGGGATAAAAAATAGCCCTCGGACGACCTTTCTGATGAAAGGTTATGGCCCACCATGACCTCTAGGCTAGTTGCATAGACTCGATTCGCGGTTCGAGGACGTTTTAGTCATCATGATCTATCAATATACCGACTGTGTCCCATTTTATACGGGATATACTTAACCACGCGCCCGCAATAGCTCGCTCGTCTCGGGAAGCGGAGGGATTCACGGCATGGCGAGGGGTATCCAAATGGACAGGCCTCATAAAAAGGGAAGGAAAACCCCAAAAGCTTTTTTACGCTTTCCATTCGACTTCTCCGCCTCCCAATCCCTTGCGTCTCCAGAACACAAATCTAGGTCTCTTCGCCCCCACCTTCAAACTCAACCATTGCAGACTCCAATTGCTAGTGGGAACCTTCTATGATCACTAACAAGGACATACTCGACCTCAAGAAGGATGGTTACCTCCCCGCCAACATCCCTCACCGTGCGGCGGAGGAGGGACAAGTGATGCCCACCCCTGGGCCAGGCAAGAGGGTGGTGTTCATCCCCCACTTCATCAGGGGGTTGAGCTTCCCACTCCACCCCTTCCTTAGGGGGTTAATGTTCTTCCACGGCCTCGACTTCCATGACCTCCCGCCTGCGAGGCCTTCATCCTCGTCTGCGAGGCCTTCCTGCTCGTCGAGCCGCACTTTGGGCTCTGGTTGCAGGTCTTTAATATCAAGCCCAAGTGCGTCGGCGGCAAGCACACAGACTGCGGCGGGGCAGTCATCGGCAAGCTCACCTGCGTCGGGTGGCCGCCGAGCACCTTCATCGACACCATCAAAGGATGGCCAAAGGAGTGGTTCTACGTCACCGAATCACGAGAAGATGGCCAACTCCTCGCCGCCGCATTCAGATCCGGTCCTCCCACCAGACTGGCTTCATAGCCCGAAAAGTGCCTGGTGTAGGGTTCGGGCAAAGAGGTGACCAACCTGTAGAAGCGCCTCCGCTTCCTGGTCGAGTAGGGCATCAATCTAGCCGATGTGGTCCAGGTGATGCTCCGAAGACACATCCACCGCTGCCAGCATCCGGACACACCTTTGTGTGCTTGAGAACTCGAAGTCGAGCCCACAATCTAGAATCTCTTCCACACTACACGGGAAAAGCTGTGGAAGGTGCTCTTTAAGTCGATGAAGAGCTGACCATCCGAGGAGGAGGACAAGGGTCGGCACGCCTCCAAGCCGGACTCCAAGGTATGATTTTCCCCAACTTGGTTGGCTCTGTCACACAGAGAATCCCTTCATCCTGTTATCGGATATGTTCTGGCAAAGATGGTAGAAGAAAGCCATCAACATCAACAGTCTGGCTCCTCAGCCCAAAGACGAGAGGACCGGGCTGTTAGCTAGGATGCTCATGGAGAAGCCTTACGAGGCTTCCACACAAAAGAGGAGAAGAAGAAACCAGGTTGGACTGGGCTTCACATCAAGAACCAACCTGATGCTGCATCTGAAGACACCCCCGCCTACTCAAAAAAGGAGGAGCCCAAAAGAGGAGGAAGAAGAGGAGGAGGAGGTCGAGAGCGAGGGGGGAGGAAATTTACCCCACGCCAAGAAGAGAGTAGTGTCTTCGAACGCCCTGGGGCAGGCAGCTTCTCCTTCCCCGAAGAGGGCACGGCAGGCATGGGTGGTTCTGTCCGACAACAGCTCGGACTCAAGCTCCACATCCGAAAACCCCGAGGAGCTTCCACGAAGGAGCCTAAGGGTCAAGCACCCTCCTTACAGATTAGGATCCGAAGACCCTTCTACCTATAACTAGTAGATTTAGAGTAATGTAACACGCAGGTTATCGGTCAACAGCCCTGCCCCCCGTGTTATCCCCACCGAGGTAGTATCGGATGGGGAGACCCCGCCCGCCGAATTGGGGAAGAGTAGGGATGCCTCGCACCCCACCACTCTATGCGCCATGAAGTACATCATGGAGGTGTCATCCCATCCTACTCCAATGGAGGCGGACACAGGGGGTGAGTGAGAAAGCACCATGGCCGAGGCTAACGCTTTGGCCACCGAAGACCAGGGGACGACGCCCCGCCGGGACACTGAGGAGGCCGGACGAATGGGCAATCAGCCCCCTCCGAGGACATCTCCAAAGCGCCCTCTGCCTCCGGAGGCCTTGGTCCAATCCCCGATGGGTGATCGAGAAATCCGATCATCCCCAACACTGCCAACCAACAGGTGGTCGACAATAGAGGAGGCTCTATCAAGCGCCTCCATCCCCGAGGATCACCGCACCCTTATGGGTGCGGTACTACAAAGCGTCTAGTCCATTGACAACGGACTGAAGGAGGCCTTCAAAGGTCTCCTTGCAGGCTTTCAAGTAAGTTTCCTGATATTTCGCTAAGATTTTTATTTATTCGTATTGTATACATGGCAGCCCTCGAGACCGAGGTGAGGTGAACAAGCTCACCTAGGGGTCATATCTATAATTCGGGAAGTGAGTGCCGATGTGATGTATGCATTGTGTGTGTGTAATGTAGGCTTCATCATCAGTGCCGGCTAAAAATGATGCTGACCTGGACGAGCTACATCGGAAGCTCGAGCGCTCCGAGGATGAGGTGGAAGCCCTCAACAAGAGGTTCGACGAGGCACATGGTAACTCCAAACTAAATCTGAATACTTTCCCCTGAATATTGTCAATGCAGATTTGTTTAATATAAAGTTTTATCATTTTGCAGCTTCATCGAAAGAGATCGAAAAGCTCAAGGCCGAGCTTCAACGTGCCAAAGACAAAGCGGCCATTGAGAAGGCGGCAGCCAAAGAAATGGCCACCGCGCTCTCCGCCCTATGAGCCACCAGCGATAAGCACCAGGCTCGTGTGGCGGAGATATAGGATGAGCTCAAGGACGCTAGCAAAAAGTGTGAGGCCTTGGAGCAGAATAATAAGGCGAGCTCGGCTGTACTGTCCACCATGACATCCAATCTTCAGAAGGAGCAGATGGATAGACGGTTCTTCCAGGACCAAGTTTGCCAAGACAAGGAGATAGCCGATGGTAAGTCGTACTCCCTAAAGTGCGTATTCTTGGATAGCAGATTCGAATTGCTGACCCGGGTGTGGCGATCCTCAGGCGCATCCGCCGATCTCCAGAAGAGCATGGCGGATGCCAATTAGCTGTTCGCCTCACAGGGAGAGGAAGACGATGCTCAGACGTTCTGGCCACAGTTCGGAGCCCCCAAGCGTCCTCCTGTGCTGGTGGAGCAGCTGAAACAGCTGATGGAGCTGCACCAGATGGTGGCGCCACCAATGAAGGACCTCTGCAGCCGCTTATGGCCCGGCGATTCACTCCCAGGTAGTTACTTCGGCCTGGTGCAGAGACCGATTGCTGCCACGCCCCGCCTCGATGCCTTCAAGCGCTCTTCCTGCATCGAAGGAGTCCAGATGGCCCTTGCCAAGGCCAAAGTGCACTGGCTGGGGATCAATCTAATGAAGGTCGCCATCGACCTGCCGCCACCCGGGAAGGAGCACCGACACCCCGAGCTATACTTCGATGATGTGATGGAGAGTGTGCAGGTGATAGCGTCGCAGTGTTCGGGTGAAAAATATATTTGAATTAGCTTGTAATGTGTTCGGTTTTCAAAACCGGTAGATCACGGGTAGGGGTCCCGAACTGTGAGACTAGGATTGACGGTAACAGGAGACGAAGGGGAGACGAGTTTACCTAGGTTTGGGCCCTCCAATGGAGGTAATACCCTACGTCCTGTTTGGTTGTATTGATGGTGTAAGGGGTTATAGAGTTTATATACCTTGAGATCGTGTGTCTAACCCTAGATGAGTTGGTCTGTCTTTATACCATAAAACCCTCTGACTTATATAGATGCCGAGGATGCCTAGGGTTTACACATGGTCGGTTACATGCCGAGGAGATAAACTTGCCTAACTATTACGTCAGACATGGAGCGGAAGCCTAGTTTCCCGAAGCTTCCATATAAGATATTGGGCCTTAAAATCCTTTGGTGTTTGGTAAGAAGCCCTCATAGTCCAACCCATAACAATAGGTCGGCTATCCGAGGACCCCCTAATCCAGGACTCCCTCACCAGCCCCATTCACGTCACCTCCCCGAGGTTCTCGGTGCTTGTCCTTGCCTGAGCTAATCGAGAGTGGGTGAGTCAGGGCGCATGGCCCGGTTTGTATGACCACTATTCGGCACTTCGGCATCGCGAGAGCCATGCACTGGGTCTGTTTCCTCAGGTTTGTCACATGAGAAGACTGGGCACGCTGTCTGTGCTCAGGTCCATCCCTGCAGCATCGATAAACCCATTGGCTGAGCTCTGTCTGGCGGCATGGCCCCGCACACGTGACCTCCTCGGGTCGCTGGTGTTTGTCCTTCTCATGTTATGGCCTCTGGAGGTTCATTCGACGCAGGTTACCCCGTCTCATAGGTTCTACAAGAGTGCCTCGTGCTATAAAAATTCAAGCGCAACCTGCCTTTGAGGTAGGGCCTTATGAGTCCCCCGCTGGCTCACGGATGCCTAGATACACCTCCTCTAGTTCTACCGTGCTAGTCATGCGTACGAAGAAATTGGGCTGTATGTGCCCGAAGACTCTAACACAGAGCTACCTTTCCCATGCCCAAGTGGGAGCCCCATTGTCAGTGTCAAAACCGGTGGATCTCGGGTAGGGGTCCCGAGCATTGAGACTAGAATCGATGGTAAGAGGAGACGAAGGGGACAATGTTTTACCTAGGTTTGGGCCGTCCTATGGAGGTAATACCCTATATCTTGCTTGATTGTATTAATGATATGCAGATTACAGAGTTGATCTACCTCGAGATCGAAGAGCTAAACCCTAGATGAGTTGTCTTCTGTCTACAACTTAAAACCCTCCAGCTTATATAGACGCCAAGGGTACCTAGGGTTTACACATGTTCGGTTACACGCTGAGGGGATAAACATGCCTATTAGCTACATCAAACAAGGAGGACAAGCCACGATTCCCGAAGCTTCCTTCTTGGAGACAGGGCCTTCCATCGATCCAATGTTAAGTAAGCGGCCCATACAGTCTGGCCCATCAGAAACAGGTTGGCCTCCTGAGGACCCCTTAATCCAGGACTCCCTTAGTAGCCCCCGAACCTGCCTGCAATGCCATGGGTCTTAGCTTCAGTTGCTTCATAAAATCAGAGTCTTTGAAATGTCCCCTGAATAGGTCGTCCCCGAAGGCCAAACATCAAGGAGTAAAACAATGTCCCCTGATGATCTATCTGATGAAATGTCAGGGCCCACCACGACCAGTAAACCAGTTGCAAAAACTCGATTCATAGTTCGAGGCCGTTTTCATCAGCACGATCCATCAATGCATAGATCGTGCCTTGTCTTATATGGGATATGTTTAACCATGCGTGTGCAAGGACATGCACATCTCGGGAAGTGGAGGGATTCATGGCGTAGCAAAGGGAGGCCAAAGAGCGATAAGCCTCATAAAAGGGAAAGAAAACTCCAAGGCCTAACCACGCTTCCCATTCGCCTCCTCTGCTTCCCCATTCTTCTGAGCCTCCAAAGTGCATATCTAGGTTTTCCACCACACCGCCTCCGAGCGTATCCATGGCGGGCTCCGGCTCCAATGGCAAGTGTGAGGCTTCCATGGTCATCGACTGGGACACCCGGAACCTCAAGGACGCCGGCTACCTCCCCGCAAACATCTTCCACCGTGCGCTGGAGAAGGGCCAAGTGATCCCCACTCCCAAGCCAGGCGAAAGGGTGGTCTTCCTTCCCCACTTCATCCGGGTACTAAGATTCCCACTCCACCCCTTTGTTAGGGGGCTCATGTTCTTCTATAGCCTCGACTTCCATGATCTCCTGCTGAACTCCTTCATGCACATATCGGCCTTCATCCTCGTCTGCGAGGCCTTCTTGCAGGTCGAGCCTCACTTTGGACTTTGGCTCAAGGTGTTCAACATCAAGCCGAAGTGTGTCACAAGCGAGCACGTAGACTGTGGCGGGGCTATCATTGGCAAACTCACCTACATCGTACGACCATCTGGCACCTTCATCGACACCATCAAAATATGACAAAAAGAGTGGTTTTACATCACCGAGCCAAGGAAGGAAGGTTGAGATGCCCCAATCGAATTCAGATCTGGTTCCCCCACCAGATTGACCTCGTGGCTCCAAAAGGAGGTGGGAAACCCGCATGAGTGCATTGCCTCCATGGTCGAAAACAACATTGCGCTGACCAACGTGGTCCAGCTTATGCACCGGCGGTGCATCCTCCCCTACCAGCGCCGGGATACTCCCCTGTGGGCTCGTCGGCTCGATGAGGAGCCCACGATTCATCACCTCTTCCGCACTACTCGAGAGAATCTATGGAAGGTGCTTTTCAAGGCGCATAAGGATTACCCAATCGAGGAGGAGGATTGGGGTCGACACGCCGAAAAGACAGTTTCCAAGGTACAATGTAGCTTTTTTTGATCGGCTCTATCTTCCCCGAAGAGAATCAAAAACTTCTTTCCGATCACTTTTGCATAAATGGCTAAGCAAAGCCACGGGAATCAACTGCCCGGCGCCTCAGCCCAAAGACATCAGGTCTAGGGCTATTGGCGAAGATGCTCGTTGAGGCGCCTTACGGTGTGCCTGCAAAGAAGGAAAAGGAGAATAAAACGGGCTGAAAAGGCCTTCACATCAGGGACCAACCAGAGGTTCTGTCCGAAGAAACCCATGCCTCCTCGAATAAAGAGGAGAATGAGGATGAGGATGAGGATGAGGGGGAGGGTGATCCCCCCCTCGCAAGAAAGAGGGCGGCGACATCGGATGCAACGGAGGAAGTACCTCCTCCTGCCCAGAAGAAAGCGTGTCAGGCACAGGTAACCCTATCCGACGATAGTTCGAAGACGGATACCGAGTCCGAGGACTTTGAGACAATTCCACGAAGGCGCCTAAGAGTAAAGCCCCCAGCTCGAAGGTTAGGATCCAAAGAATTCCTCGGCCGTCATCGATAAATTTAAAGGTTACTAACATGCGAGTATTTATTAATTTTGCAGCCCACCGCGCGTCCTCCCCACCGACCAGGTTTCAGACGGGGAGACCCCAACCACCGAACTAGCAGAGAGCGGGAATGTGTCACATCCAACTCCTCCGAGAGTCGTGAAGGACACGTTGGAGGTGTCGTCCTAGCATGCTCCTATGGAGCCGGGCACGAGCGGTGGGGGAGATGACATCATGGTCAAGGCTAATGCCTCGGCCACCGAAGACCGGGGGGCGACACCCCACCCGCATACTGAGGAGACTGGACGAGTGGACGTTTAGTCCCCTTTGTCGGATTTTGGGCTCCGCGAAACCCTTTAGATTTGAACACACAGGCATGTGTGAAGCTCCCCTGTAGCCTCTCCCAACCTAGCTCGCTACTCGATGAACACGACAACAAACTCGCACGATAACGAGGAAGAGGATGAACACGACAGTTTATCCAGGGTCGGGCCGCTGCGAAGCGTAATACCCTAATCCAACTTTGGTGGATTGCCTCTCAAGGAGGTGGTGTGGATGAACTATTACAGTGTTTTAGATCCTCATGAGGGCTCCCCTTGAGGTGTTCGAGGCATTCTGCAACTCGGTGATGAATGGGTGGTGGAATGGATTCAGGGTCCGGGGGTCGTCCTCTACGGTGCATCCTACCCTCTTTATATAGCGGTGGATCGGGTCCTCTTCCCTTATCACAATGGCGGGAAGGGATCTCACAATGGCCAAATTTGAAGGGGGACATGAGTACGTGCTCGCCCTGCCCAAAGGCAGTCTTCTCCTGCAAAGTAGCTATCAACGGTGCCGGGATGGGTTCAGCGATGACATCCGCCCTGTGGGGCGGGTAGTTGCGGTCTTGTTACATGGGAATGGAAACCTTTGGGGGCACTTTGGGAACCCACGTACGTCCCTGCTCCCTATGCACCAAAGGGAAAACTACGCCGTCTAGCGCGCTGGCGCCCGACTGTCCTTTCTTGCGTCACCCTTGACTGCGGAGTCTAGGCCTTGCATTGAGATCTACGTTGCTCCGAAGGGGGCCTGAGAAGGCCCATCCCTTGACAGTCTTGATGGTCTTGACGCTTTTTCTCCTCGCGAGCCTAGCGTCTTGAGTGGGGCCATGCCCGGCCGTGTTTGGTTGATGAAGTGGGCCACGCCTTGGGCTGCAGGCAGCCAGGTCTGGGTACCCCCGTTCCCAGAATGCCGACAGTAGCCCCTGGGCCCAAGGCACGATCAAGTTAGCTTCGGGGTGAATCCTCGAGGACAGCCTAAAGCGCCACAGGCCCCAAACGCCTATGGCCCAGACCCGAAGGTGGCGCCCACGCTCCTCGAGGGCATCCGACACCACTCCCAATCTTGATGATGCCCGGGTGCAGCGTCGGCCATCATCGCTTCCCATTGAATGCTGCTGCTGCTTTGGGCCACGCGGATGTGACCCTTTAGATGGTAGGAGGGGCGACCTGGACGGTACTACATTGACCGAACCGCCTCACGTCGCCCGAGAGGTGTGCGCTGCCTACTCTCCCATGTCTCCTCGTGGTTGTGGTTGCGCCTATAGATCCGCCCCGCCCATGGAAAGGGAAAGGCATTGTAGTCTTGAGGCTCCTCCTTGTTTCCTTTGCTCTACTGACAAAACCCTCTCTTCTTACCATCTTCTCGCCCTTCATGGCTTCCGGAGGAAATGGTGCCGGCGCAGGGAAGCGCGCTGCTCCTCCGGCCCCCTCGTCCTCATCTCGAGGTGGTGGTGGGGGGCCCTCAGGGTCAGCGCAGGTTCACCGGCATAGGGCCCTGGTCGATGAGTAAGTATCCTGTTGCCTCCTTCTTCTCTATTGCTTCTACCTAAGGTCTCGAGCACGATCCCCTCTCCCTCCATGACGCCCGCGGCCAAGAATCGCAAGCTTGGCGAGCTTTAGGAGGAACTGGAGAGGCTACAGGCCCGGCTGACCACCGCCAGTGCCGCCTTCCAAGTCGCCCTCCGGGGCGAGGCTGAGGCCCGGGCGGAGCTGGCGTCCCTCCAGACCCAGGTCCAGGAAGCAGCCGACGCCGTGCAGGCCGCCAAGGACGAGGCGACACATGCCAGGCTGCTGGCGTTCCAGTGTGCCAAGTAGTTCCAGGGCATCACCGGGCGCGCGGCCAGCGAGGTGAGACGGTTTGCCCGGGACGCTCCCGCGCTGCCGAACGTGCGCGGCGAAGGGGGCTACCTTGAGTTCTTCCAGAAGGTGAAGGAGGCGCTGGAGACCGGCGTCTCCCTCGTGGACATGGATAGCGCATTCGACGCGCGCGGCCTTCTGGACCTTGCCTTGACACTCGTCTTCCCCAACCTGCACCGCCTCGCTCCGCAGCTCGACCTCAGGCGTGCTGGGGAGCCGGTGCCTGACGGGCTCAATCGCCCCCTCTGGGACAAGGTGCGCCCGCACGTGGAGGCCATGGTGGAGCGGTTCCTCCAGGTGCCCAACTCCGATGTTGAGCCGGTCAGTGGCGTGGGCGCCGACTGCGGCTTCTCCCCATAGGTGTCCTCTGTTCCCCCTTCTCGGTTCCTATAATGGTTGAAGAAGAACTCTGCCATGTTGGGCGTTAATCTTTTACATGTTACCTTCGTCGTCTTGTTTTTTACATGTTACGATCGCTCCCTGGTCGTGGAGTGGGTTGGCGTTGCCCTCGATGCGACCCCGTCTTAGCCACCAGTAGGGCCCTCGCGAGGCTCTCTCCCTCGAGAGCCGACCCGCAGCTATCGCTCCTATCGAGCCCTGGGCGTTGCAGCTCGTCATGATCGATTTCCTCCCCTTTGTGTTGCCTTCCTTGTCGCTTCATTCCTTAGGGGCCTCAGTAGCCGCATGGGGTGACCATAGTTCCTGCATCCTTACATTAGTGTGCATAATCCCTATCCCGTCCTCGGAGTCGTTATTAGGACGAGAGGCTCCTGCTTGGTTCAGTAGTGTACTTATCTTTGTATGACGCTGGCGATCTCGCGCGTCGTGAGGCATGACGGGCCGTTCCGTCAAGCGGCGACTCCATTCGGGATACTTGCTGCCTGTCTACTGAACGGTTTGGGGGCTCTTTTGGCACTCTGCGTCTATAGGTCCTAGTCCCGCACATTTCCCGACCGCCGTGGCACACACCCGGAGGGATGCAGCCGCGGGTCAAGCCCTAACACCCTTGATGCCGACCGGACAACCAAGGAAGACATCAAGAGGGGCGAGTGGCTATGTGATCGGTAAGCCTCCTGAAGCGTGCTGCTCAGGGGCCGCCCTTTGACGCTCAAACCGCTCTACGTCGGCAGGTCCCAGCCCCACGCATTCCCCACCACCGTTAGCTATGACCGGAAACCGAGGACGCACTTCACGGGGTGAGGCCCGGACACTCCTGATGCCAACCAGAATCCAAGAACGACATCAGGGGGGTCGAGTGTCCTTATGACCGGTAAGGCTCCTGAGGCGTGCTGCTCAGGAGCCCCCTTTGACTCTCGAGCGATCCCCAATTCCGTTTCTTCGGGTGCCACCTCAGGAGGCCCTAGGGCCCACTAAGACTCCATGTTGTGGTGTCGTGTTGCTGTCGAAGCCCACCGAGAGGGAGCCGACGGCTAAGAGTTGAGTGCCCCTGAGGCGGCAAGTCCTCGCCATCCAGCTCTGTGGTGCCTCAAGGGGGCGTGGAGCATTTGAATCCTTGCAAAATACCATTCGGAAAGAGAGAATTTAAGTCTGGCAAACAAGGAAACACAGAGAGAAAAGTTCCCGTCCCTTTTTTTAAATACAATGTTTCGAGGTGCTCAAACTTTGTCAAAAAATAGCAGCATGAACACCAAAAGAAGCAAGAAAATGCCACGTCCGGCCCCTAGGGTAGCCTTCGTCTTCCCCCAGCGCTGAGCGTAGGGCATCCACGTTGCATGGGCATAGCTATTGATGGGAAGTGTTGACTACTCCGCCAGCTCTGGGTTGTGGCTGCCACATTGCATGGGAGGAACCCCTCCGCGTCGTCGGGGGTCCCCGGGCATATACAACCCTCTGATTATTACGTGAGAGAGTCACAACCATAGATAGCTGGTCAAGCCCCCAGGTGCACGGCCAAGTGCCTCCCAACTCCATCTAAGACCATCCCATGCATTTCTTCCCGGTTGCGCGCCCTTACGACCCTAACCCGAATGCATCGTTCCCCATGCGACCACAAGATTGCGCTCCTGATGCCCAAACATGAGCATGATGCATCGGCACGGCCATAAGGGTGTTTTCTGGGTGAAGCATGCCCTGTGAGGCGCCCATGCACCGCCGGGACAAGGTCCTGAGGGCCTCGAGAAGCCTATCCTCCCGAAGCCGTGACAGCGTTGTAGGTGCCGCGGGTGGCCCATGCTGCTTTCATCTTCCTGCTCCCCCAGGCCATTACTCCCGAGGCCTGGGGGCTTGGCCCAACGTCGCCTTCCCATAGGGGCGCCGGCTTGCACCTTGCCCCACAGCCCCGGGGGTGCCCTCCCTCTTGCTCCGCCCAAGCCCGGTGCTTCGCTGATGGAAGCCCCCAGGCCCGGCTTGGGGAGGACGCCCAACATGCCCCTTACTATTGGGAGGTGCTGGTGCCTGTGGCGGCGACCTGACCCAGCCCGTCGCCAGGCGGTACAATGTGGCATGGTATGTAGGGTTCCACGTAAGTACTTGGTCGTCCTCCCGAGCCACCCGTCGGTGCGCCGGGGGCGGTCCCTCCTAGCGGTGGTGGGAAACTGCCCCACGCGCGTCGCTCGCAGACCCTCCTTCGCCAGACCTCATGGCAAAGTTGCTTACCTCTTCCATCGTCGTTGGGTCGGACGCGTGTCTCTAAAATCACAACATGCTTCCTTGGTGGTTTTGATAATTCATGACAACATACACTCTCTCTTGGACTAACACCTCTATCTAGTGTATTTCAGATAATAGTCCATGGAGAGTTGAGTTGGCAAAGGGATTGTTGAGACTATGCAATCACCCCAAGATTCAAGGAGATAGGTTGTCCAAGCTTCAAGCACTAGGACTCTACATTTTACATTTGTGAGAAATCAATTTGAGTCTATAGGAAAGCCAATTTTATTAAACGGGGTAAAGTTTTAATGGTGAACAATATGCTCAAACGTGCACAAGTTACAATCACCAAAACATCCACAAACTCTCCCACCAAATTCTGTCCTAAGCCAAATATACAAAATCGGTGCAACCAACATTCCTATCCCGATGCCACCGAGTTCCAAACCCTAGACAGACTCAACCAAACCCTAACAGTTCGGTGCAGCTGACACTGCACTCGGTGCCATCGAGTTGGGTTGCCAACTTTCTGTTATGCAAGTTCTCATTTTTGGTCCGACCGAGAATGGTGAATCGGCGTCATCGAGATTGGTAAATCTGACCATTGGTCACCTTGTTGGTGCAACCAAGAATTGTATATCCGTCCCTCCGAGATTCAAAAGTTGCCACTTTTAGTCACTTTGGTACCACTGAGATTTACATATCGGTGTCAGTGAGTCTGACTTATTGTGTATAACGGTTGGATTTTTTTGGATGCCTATATATACCCCTTCACCACCACCCACTCGAAAGAGAAGCACTCAGAACTATTCCATACCTATCCTACTCAGTTTTCTGAGAGAGAACCACCTACCCTTGTGTTGAGGTCAAGATCTTCCGCTCCAACCATATGGATCTTGATTTATAGCCTCCCAAAGTTTCTTTCCCCCAATCCCATCTCTTCTACCAAGCCAAATCTGTGTGAGAGAGATTGTGTCTTGAGGAGTCTATCATCTTGAAGCACAAGAGCAAGGAGTTCATCATCATTACCGAGCCAATTACCTTTTGGAGGGTGGTGCCTCCTAGATTGGTTAGGTGTCGCTTGGGAGTCTCCTACTTCATATTGTGGAGTGAACCAAGAAGTTTGTAAGGGCAATGGGATTGCCTACTTCGTGAAGATCTACTCATAGTGAGGCTAGTCCTTCGTGGACGAAAGCCGCATGGAATAGTCAAGGTTGCTACTTTGCGGACCCTTCTGGGTGGAGCCCTCTCTGGACTCTCGCGACCACTACCCTTCGTGGGTTGAAGACTCCATAAACGTGGACGTACAATAGCACCACCTATGAGAACCATGGGAAAAATCTTTGCGTCTCCTATTGTGTTTGATCTTCCTATCCCATCTCTTTACTTACTAGTGCAATGTATTTACTTTCCGCTGCCATATTTGTAGACATGCATGTGTAGGGATGTTTGACTTGCTAGACTTGTTAAGACTAACTTGGGAAGAGGTTAGGCTTTAAATGACTACAAGTAGTTTATTCACCCCCCTCTAGACACGCCTCTCTCGCTCCTACAAGTGGTATCAGAGCTTTGTCTCCATTGCTTTGGTTTAGCCACCGTGGAGGAAGATGGATGTGTCTAGTATAGAGTTTGAGTTGTAGAGTGCCCATTCTTGATGGAGAGTACTATAGTCAATGGAAGAATGCCATGAATGATCTATTCAATAGATTCCATTTGACTAAATATATTGAAAATTTGTATGTGCTCCCCATTGATGAATTGCATACCACACACGAAGAGGAAATTAACATGCTTGGTTACCTAAGAACTGGCAATCTTATTGTTAGAGGTTTACCAAGATTCATGCTTTCTCGAATGAAAAACTTTGCATGTGCTTATACCTTATGGACTGATTTTGAGAAACGATATCCAAATCTTTCCCTAGGAAATCTTGATGAAATTCTTCATAAAACTACTGCCTTTCACCAAATGAAGCCTAGTGATCCAAACTTTGATAAATGCCTATTTGAGCTCCATGATCTTATGCGTGCTAAAGCAGATGTCACCACCATCAACAACATTTTCTTTGAAGCCATTCGCATTCATGAACTTGATTATTGTCATGATCACTATTATAACGAATCCCTTGTTCTTTATGATGAGGATTTCCCACTTGATGGTGACAATGTGGAACATGGCTACTATGAAGAAGATGAGTTGTTCGACATCGAGTATGGGAAGATAATGAAGAATCTGAGTCTTATGGCAAACTTTAGAGATTACATGTGCGGAGGAAAAGAGTGGATTCTTGATAGCGGATGTACGGATCATATTACCGGTGATAGAGACATGTTCCAAGAGATCACACCTAATCAAGGTCCGCGACGGTACGTGACCTTTGGAGACAACTCTAAGGGTAAGGTACTTGGCCTTGGTAATGTGCCCATATCCCATGATATCTCTATTCAAAATGTTATGCTTGTTGAATCCCTTGGCTACAATCTTCTTTCCGTATCTAGACTTGCCGACTTCGGTTTCAATGTTTTATTCACGAAAGTTGATTGCCAAGTGTTTCGTCAAGATAATCATAAAATGGTCCTTACCTATTTTCGTAGAGGTGATCTATACATTGTCGATTTCACTAAAAGATCCCAGCCTCGCACTTATTTAATTGCAAAATCTTTTAAAGGGTGGATTTGCCATAGAAGACTTGGACATGTTGGCATGTGAAATCTGGATAAGCTAATCAAAGGTGATGATATACTTGGTGTTAAAGATGTTATCTTTGACAAAGATAGAGTTTGTAGTGCTTGTCAAGATGGCAAGCAAGTAGGTGGAAGTCATCAAGTTAAGAATATCATGACTACTAGGAGACCACTCGAGTTACTTCACATGGATCTTTTTGGTCCCAATGCTTACAAGAATCTCGGTGGAAATTCCTGTGGTCTAGTTATAGTTGATGATTTTTCCAGATTTACGTGGCTATTCTTTATTGATGAGAAGTCACAGGTTCAAAAGATCTCCAAGAACTTCGCTCGCAAAGCGCAAAATCAGTTTGAAGTGAAGATCATGAAAGTTCGAAGCGATAACGCATTGGAGTTCAAGAACACCATGTGGATACCTTTCTTGACGAAGAAGGTGTCTCACATGAGTTCTCGGCTACATACACACCTCAACAAAATGGGGTTATTGAGAGGAAGAACCGGACGCTCCTTGAGATGGCGAGAATGATGCTTTACGAATACAGGATGCCAAGACATGTTTGGGCAGAAGCCATTGAAACATCATGTCATGCCACAATCCGAATTTAGTTGCACGAGCTTCTTGGTAAAATGGCATATGAGCTACTCACCCATAACAAACCCCAAGTCAGATACTTTCGGGTATTTGGCTCAAAGTGCTACATTCTTGATAAGCATTGTCGTACTAAATTTGCTCCTAAATATCATGACGGATTCCTACTTGGTTATGGATCGAACTCTCACACTTACCGTGTCTACAACAACTTCACTCAAAAAGTTGAAGAGACACTAGATGTGAAGTTTGATGAATCTAATGGTTCGCAAGTCGAACAATTGCCAAATGATGTAGGTGATAAGGATCCTTCTGAAGCCATACTAGATCTACCCATCGGCAAAATTTGTCCCATGGAGGTGAAGGAGAGTACTTCATCAACTCGGGTGCAAGCCTCTACTTCATGTCAAGGTGAACTTCAACACGACATGGAAGCGTTCACGAGCGGTACACGACAACATGATGAAGAGGAGGAAGTGCATCATGAAGATCCACCACAACTACTTTCACCACCACCTCAAGGGAACGGCACCTTCAGCAACAACGAAGATGAACGAGATGATAATGAAGAAGAAGAAGCTCCACCATCCAACAATCGGAAGCTGACCCGTGTTCGAGCTCAAGTGACCAAGAACCATCCACTAAACCAAATCTTTGGTGATATACAAATAGGGAGAATCACTTGCTCTAAAACCTGTCTAGCTAACTTTTGTGAGCATTATTCCTTCATCTCTAGCATTGAGCCTTTAAAGGTAGAAGAAGCTCTTGAAGACGCAGATTGGGTGAATGCAATGGATGAAGATCTACACAACTTCGAGAGGAACAAAGTGTGGACACTCGTGGAGAAGCCCGAAGATGAGCACAACATCATCGGAACCAAATGGGTGTTTTGGAACAAACAAGATGAAGATGGTCAATTTGTACGCAACAAGGCTTGTCTTGTAGCTCAAGGATATACGCACGTCGAAGGTATGTACTACGGTGAGATCTATGCCCCCGTTGCCAGACTTGAAGCTATTCATATTCTTCTTGCCTATGCTAATCACCATGATATCACGCTTTATCAAATGGACATAAAAAGTGCATTTTTCAATGGTGAAATGGAGGAAGAAGTCTATGTTAAGCAACCACCTAGCTTGGTGAATCCTAAGAAACCTAATCATGTTTACAAGCTTCACAGAGCTCATTATGGTCTTAAGCAAGCCCCCCGTGCTTGGTATAAATGCTTAACAAAGTTTCTCATTGAAAAAGGTTTTGAAATTGGTAAAATTGATGCAACCTTGTTCACTAAGATAGTTAATGAAGAATTATTTGTATGCCAAATTTATGTGGATGATATTATCTTTGGCTCCATTAACTCTCAATTTAGTGAAAGATTTGGAATGTTGATGTCCGAGAAGTATGAGATGTCTATGATGTGTGAGATGAAATTATTTCTTGGATTGCAAATCAAGAAATCAAGAGAAGGAACTTTCATCTCTCAAACTAAGTATACCAAGGACTTGATCAAGAAGTGCAAAATGTAGGATTGCAAAGGTATGAAAACTCCTATGCCCACTAGTGGAATGTTGACCTTACCAGGGAGGATGAACCAGTTGATCAAAAGGTTTATCGATCTATGATTGGTTCACTATTATATCTATGTGCATCTTGTCCCGATATTATGATTAGTGTTTGCATTTGTGCTAGATATCAAGCTGCACCTAAAGAGTGTCATCTTTTGGTTGTGAAACGTATTGTGAGATACTTGGTACAAACACCAAACTTTGGCATTTGGTATCCCAAGGGATCTTCTTTTAATCTTGTTGGCTATTCTGATTCGGACTATGCCAGAGACAAGGTGGTCATAAAATCCACCTCCGGTACTTGTCAATTTTTAGGTAGATCTCTTGTGTCTTGGTCCTCCAAGAAACTAAACTCGGTATCTCTTTCTACTGCCGAAGCTGAGTATATTGCTGTTGGATCTTGTTGTGCCCAATTACTATGGATGACACAAATTCTTAAGGATTATGGTATTCATGTTAAAATGTTCCATTACTTTGTGATAATGAAAGTGCTATCAAAATTGTACATAATCCTGTGGAACATTCTCGAACCAAGCATATTCAAGTTTGACATCATTTCATTCGAATCATGTTGCCAAAGAGATATCAATCTTAAGCATGTTCGCACTAACAAACGATTGGCCGATATCTTCACCAAGCCACTTGATGAGAAAACATTTTGTCATTTGAGGAGTGAGTTGAACATCATTGATGCTTCAAACTTGAGCTAGACTCACTCGGTTGCAAGCAAGTGCATGAGCTTTATTATTATCTCCATGTTCCCGTAACTCATTATCATATGCCATGGAATTCTATGCTCCCTTGTATTGCATCTAACCTTTTGTAGGTACTTGGAAGAACTTCATTCCACAAGATTACCATCAACTCCAATCATAACAATCTTGTCATTACCAAGTATCCACAACCTCTTTGCAGGAAGAAGACAACAAAAGCATATCCTTGACATACACTTGATCTTAGTTGCAAAATCTATAAGTGGTATCATGTCAATAGGATATATCCATTGTTCTTCCTTGCATGACTAACCTTTGTAGGTGATGAGTGTACTAGAATGAGAAGGATTGCTTCAAATTCAAGATGATCTTCATCAACCTCGAGCATCCTCAACAAGTATACCTACGAGCAACATCATCAACATCATTCAAGGTATGTACTCATGTCCTTGAAGAGGATTTACTCCAAGACATGGGCTAAAGCAACTCAAGTGATATTAAGACATCAAAATGCTTAATCAGAAAATGGTAAGTGCATTTCGAGCTTAAACGATGAGTATGACCTATGATCAACCATTCTTGCTTGGATCCTAAGTCAATATACTCTAATATAGGTGACCTAGTCACCGCCCATCATTTAGTTAAAAATCTTGCGTGGTTTGCTCTCTATTTGTATGATTTCTTGTAACCACTCAAATCTTATCTATTTGATGTCATTTGTAAATCCTTCATTTGTTTTTCTCTTTGAAACAATTTCGTTTGTCTCTCTGAAAAACAGAATCTTGGTTAATCTTTCGAAGACACTGATATAGATAACTCGGTCCTACCGAACCTGCAGATGAGCTGCACTACACAATCTTGTTACTATCGATTTATTTATCCCGGTGTCACCGATTTTCTTTAAAAAAAAAATGTGAGTCTCTTTGATATTGCTTATTTGCTTTTGTTCTTGAGATATTATTGTTCCTTCGATGACCCCTTCTTTAATAAATATACACATTTAGGGGGAGAAGAACAAACAACACTTCGGGGGAGAAATTCTTTATTCAAAGATCCCTTGATCCAAGGAGAAGAAACCTCAAATTTGCCAAAGGGAGAGAAGTTACATTCAATGATTCCCTTAGTCTTCTAAATGGACCCAACTTTCAATGACCCTTGATGTCCAGGATTCCTTCCTTATAAATGATTCCTGTCACTACTCCCAAGTTTAACCTTTTTTGTACTTTGTGAATATGGGGGAGAATATCAAAGCTTCATGCCAAATGGAGAGTTACATGGTTATGCAAAGGGGGAGATGTGATTTAATGTGAGAGGAAAATATCAAAAGTTCACACTTATATAATCAAGGAGAGAAACAACAATGTAGGGGAAGAAAACTACTTTTGGAGAAAAGTCTCAAGTGCACAAAGGATTGCTTTTCTCACCATATCCGATCCCAATACCTACATGCCGTGATTCAGGGGGAGAGGATGTACTACCATATTCATATCAAAGGGGAGAAAATATGTAATAGATTAATGCTAAAGGTGGAGACATATCAATCTTAATGATTATCATATTTTATATGTTCTCTACATCTTGGTACTTGTTGAGTTTTATTGCTTTTGTTGAGTAGAATAGTCTTGTGTTTCCTAACATTGTTTTCTCAAGTGTGTCTCTACTACAAGAATGCTCAAGAACACAAGGTAAGTATATGCATCATATCTTTGATCAACATGATCTCTTGCTTCTTGCAAATATTGTTTGCAAGAGTGAAGTCTTGATCAAGGATATACATTTCATTCACATATATTGATGCATATAGCCAAGATACACATGACTCTTATATAATTTTCATTCATATGTATGTCCATGGACTCCAAAGCTACTATCCTTTGAAGGACTGCACACATTTAGTTGGAGGAAATCTAAGTCATGTGTTTCTCAAAGTCTTCATTGCATTCATGCATATCTTTAACTGAAGCTTTGATTGTATGTTGTCATCAATTACCAAAAAGGGGGAGACTGAAAGCACAACAAGATCCCTTGGTGGTTTTGATAATTCATGACAACATACATTTTCTCTTGGACTAACACCTCTATCTAGTGTATTTCAGAAAATAGTCCATGGAGAGTTGAGTTGGCAAAAGGATTGTGGAGATTGTGGAGTCTCCCCAAGATTCAAGGAAATAGGTTGGCCAAGCTTCAAGCAAGACGACTCTACATTTTACATTTGTGAGAAACAACGTTGACTCTATCGGAAAGCCAATACTATTAAACGGGGGTAAAGTTTTGATGATGAACAATATACACAAACATGCACAAGTGACAGTCACCAAAACATCCACAAACTCTGCCACCAAAGTCTGTCCTAAGCCAAATATCCAAAATCGGTGCAACCAACATTCCTATCTTGGTGCCACTAAGTTCCAAACCCTAGACAGACTTAGCGAAACCCTAACACTTCGGTGCAACCAACACTGCACTCAGTGCCACCGAGTTGGGTTGCCAACTTTCTGTTAGGCAAGTTCTCATTTTTGGTCCGACCGAGAATGGTGAATCAGCGTCACCGAGATTGGTAAATATGACTGTTGGTCACCTTGTCGATGCAACCGAGAATTTTATATCGGTGCCTCCACTTTTAGTCACTTCGGTACCACCAAGATTTACACATCGGTGTCACCGAGTCTGACCTATTGTGTGTAATGGTTGGATTTTTTGGGATGCCTATATATAGCCCTTCACCATCACCCACTCGAAATAGAAGCACTCAGAACTATTCCATACCTATCCTACTCAGTTTTCTGGTAGAGAACCACCTACCCTTGTGTTGAGGTCAAGATCTTCCACTCCAACCATATGGATCTTGATTTCTAGCCTCCCCAAGTTGCTTTCCACCAATCTCATCTCTTCTACCAAGCCAAATATGTGTGAGAGAGATTGTGTGTTGAGGATTCTATCATCTTGAAGCACAAGATCAAGGAGTTCATCGTCATTACCGAGCCTATTACCTTTTGGAGGGTGGTGCCTCCTAGATTGGTTAGGTGTATCATGGGAGCCTCCTACTTCATGTTGTGGATTTAACCAAGAAGTTTGTAAGGGCAAGGAGATATCCTACTTCATGAAGATCTACCCATCATGAGGCTAGTCCTTCGTCGATGGAAGCCGCATGGAATAGTCACGGTTGCTACTTCGTGGACCCTTATGGGTGGAGACCTCCGTGGACTCTCGCGACCGTTACCCTCCAGGGGTTGAAGACTCCATAAACATGGACGTATGATAGAACCACCTATTGGAACCATGGGAACAACCTTTGTGTCTCCTATTGCGTTTGATCTTCATATCCCATCTCTTTACTTACATGTGCAATGCCTTTACTTTCCACTGCCATATTTGTAGACATGCATGTGTAGGGCTATTAGACTTGCTAGACTTGTTAAAACTATTAAACTCTGCCAACCAAATAACTTGGAAGTAGGTTAGGTTTTAAATTACTGCTAGTAGTCTATTCACCCCCCTCTAGACATGCCTCTTTCGATCCTACGGCGTCCTGGTGTGGATTGCTCCCTTGGTGACCCGGTGCGCCTCCGCCGTTGTTGCTTGTTTATCCAGACGCCTGTGCCGCCTGCTCATTGCACCGGATAGCATGCTCCCGCCTGGTCAACCCAGGTTGCTGAGGGCCAGCCGGGTTGATGGGATGCGTGTCGGTGTGGGCGTAGGGCGCCCCATCGTTCCCTCCGTGTGTCTACTGGGCATGGATGGGCTGTGCCCCGAAACCAGTCAAATGGATTCATAGGAGGAGGAGCACAGCGTGTGGCGCGCCCCGCTCAGACCCGTCCGGTGTAGGAGGGATCTCTCCGCCGACAGGCTGGGGAGTGAGCGTAGCATGCGAGCCTCCAGCGCCTGGCGCCTGTGGCCTTGAAGAAGAGTAAGGGGAGATGGCCCTGTGCACGACGGTGACCAGCTTAGCGATGTGATCGGCCCATGCATCGAAGCCCCCGTGTGTTGGTCGGTGGTGAAGCATCTTGCTTGCCAGCAGTAGCGCATCATGCATGTTGAGGTCTCCTAGGTAGGTGCAGTGCACCGCCAGTGCGGGGGGCACCAGCTGCCCGTCGTGTGCTTGAGCGGCGCGAGAGGTGGTGACGGTGGAGGTGATGCTTGTGACCTGGTACTGACTGCTCAGTTGGCCTCGGACCGACGCGATGGGGTTTACGGAAGCTGACCCGCCATGGTCGAGAGAAGCTTGTTGAGTGCCAGCCATCGGAGTAGCGAAGCTTGCGAAGAACGAAGCTTGGAGAAGACCTTGACACGCCCCTACCTAGCGCGCCAAATATCGGATTTTGGGCTCCGCAAAACCCTTGAGATTCGAACACAACGGCGTGTGTGAAGATCCCTACAGCCTCGCTCAACCTAGCTCGCTAATCGATGAACAAGGCAACAAACTCACATGATGAGGAGGAAGAGGATGAACACGACGGTTTACCCAGGTTCGGGCCGCTGCGAAGCATAGTACCCTACTCCTGCTTTGGTGGATTGCCTCTCAAGGAGGTGGTGTGGATGAACTATTATAGTGTTTTAGAGCCTCATGAGGGCCCCCCTTGAGGTGTTCGAGGCCTTCTATGACTCGATGATGGATGGGTGGTGGAATGGATTCAGGGTTCGGGGGTCCTCCTCTATGGTGCAACCTACCCTCTATATATAGAGGTGTCTTGGGTCCTCTTCCCTTATCACAATGGCGGGAAGGGATCCCACAATGGCCAAATTTGAAGGGGGACAGGAGTACGTGCTCGCCCTGCCCAAAGGCGGTCTTTGCCTACAAAGTAGCTGTCGACGGTGCAAGGACGGGCTCAGCAATGACATCCGCCCTATGGGGTGGGTGGTTGCGGTATTTTTACACCGAAATGGAAACCTTTGGGGGCGCTTTGGGAACCCGCGTACGTCCCTGCTCCCTTTGCACCAAATGGGAAACTGCACCATCTGGTGCGCTGACACCCGACTGACCTTTCTTGCGTCACCCTTGACTTCCGAAGCCAGGCCTTGCATAGAGATCTCCACTGCTCCGGAGGGGGCCTAAGGAGGCCCATCCCTTGACGGTCTTGACACTGTTCCTCCTCGCGAGCCTAGAGTCCTCACGAGGGCCTTATCTTGAATGAGGCCACGCCTGGCCACGTTTGGTTGATGAAGTGGGTCATGCCTTGGGCCGCCGGCAGGCAGGTCTGGGTACCCCCATTCCCAGAACAACGACACCCTCCAAGGACATCTCTGGAGCAAACCACGCCTCCGGAGGCACCGGTTCATTCCCCTATTGGTGGTCGGGTTGTCCGATCACCACCGACACTACCGACCAATGAGTGGCCGGTCATGGGGGAGGATCTATCAAGCGCCTCCATCTCCGAGGAGCACCGCACTCTTATGGGTGTGGTATTGTAGAGCATTCAGTCCATTGACAATGGACTGAAGGAACCCTGCAAGGGTCTCCTGATGGGCTTTCAGGTGAGCCACGTGACACTCTATTTGTAAAATATTAATTTCTTTGTGTTATTATTATATGCATGGCAGCCCCCGAGCCCTAGGTGAGTTTGAAAAAAATGCATCTGAGGGTCAATCATGAATCATTTTCCGAACTATATACCAAACTATATGTTCGGAATGTTCTAGCAGCCCTTAAGAGGATCAGACATAGGATCGGATTGACGACAGTTTGGAAGTTTTGAACCCATGTAACCTAACAAGGATTTGCTTGTTACAGGCATCATCTTTGGTGGTGGCTGTGAATGCCGCCGAGCTAGACGAGCTGAATCGGAAGCTCAAAAGCTCCAAACACGAGCTTGATGCTCTCAACAAGAGATTCGACGAGGCGCAAGGTACGCTTAAGTCAATACCCTGAAACATCCGTCGTAATACTATCAATGCAGTTGTTCATATTGTTAATGGTCACACAGCCTTAGCGAAGGATATAGAGAAGCTCAAGGCTGAGCTGTGGCAAGCGAAGGATGAGGTGGCGATTGAGAGGGTGGCGGCCAAACAAGCGGCTACCGCACTTTCCGCCCTAAGAGCCACTAGTGACAAGTATGTGGCTCCGGTGAAGGAGATCCAACAGGAGCTCAAAGACGTCGGCCAGAAGTGTGAGGACCTTGAGCAGAAAAGCAAGAAGCATGCTGCCGAACAATCCACCCTGAAAACCGATCTCAAAAAGAAGCGGGTGGATAGGTGGTTCTTTGAGAAGAAAGTCCGCCAAGCGAAGGTTTTCACGGATGGTAAGCCATACTTATGGCAGTGTGTCTTCAGGGATAGCAAGTTCGAGTTGCTTACCAGGTGTGGCGTACCTCAGGCGCCTACTCTGACCTCCAGAAGAGCGTAGCGGACGCAAACTAGCTCTATGATTTTCGGGAAGAAGGAGATGAAACTCGTCTATTCTAGGCGTAGTTTTAAGCCCCCGAGCGCTCTCCTCTCCTTATTAATCAGCTCAAGCAACCGATGGAGCTACACCGGATGGTGGAGCCATCCATGAAGGATCTCTGGATCCATCTATGGCCCAACGAGCCGTTTCCAGGCAGCTACTCTGGCCTGGTGTAGAAGCTGATCGACGCCTCGCCCCGTCTTGACGCACTGAGGCGCTCCTCCTACATCGAGGGAGCCCGGATGGCCTTTGCAAAGGCCAAGGTGCACTAGCTGGGGCTTGATTCGATGAAGATAGCCACTGCCCCTCCGTCTACTGGAAAGGAACATAGGTGCCCTGAGCTATACTTCTCCGAAGTAATGGAGGGTGCTAGGACGATAGAGTTCTAGTGTTCGAAAGAGAACATGTATGAGTAGATTGTAATGTGACCGAAGACATTTGAAAATTTTAAGGTTATGATTTATTATTCTTTCAATGTTTTGTGTTCCTTATAACTCCTGTGTGGCCATTAAAACTGAAAGTTCTGAGTCGTCGGCTTTAGCCCCCATGTAGATACTACATGGGGTGTCTCTACCAATGCACTATGTCCCTTAGCCGAGCTATTGGAACCCGAAGGCAGTGGAGTGTGGTGGATGAGGCAATCAAACCATAGTGCTTTATGGCATTCACTTAGCCGTAGGGGAACAAAAAGGAATGCAGGGGGTTGATGACTAGCCCCTGGTGTTCTGTGATGTTCGGATGAACCGCGGCTGGGGCCAATATCACAAGGTTTGTGTGAAGAACAAACCCCTCGTATGACACATAATATCCCCTGACATGGATTTTAGTACAAAGTTTAAGCTCGGATTCACTGACCGGCTCTCGCATACTATGACTGTCAGTTTTCGGCTTTCTCCCCTGAGGTGCTTGACTAGGCTAGCCGGAAACACAATTGTAGGGGTTCTCCGTTTGCCCTTTTAGCCGAGCGAGCAGAACGTAAAAGGGCAAGCATAGGAGCCAGGTAACCCAACTATTGACCCAAGACATAGTTCGGAACCAATGCATATAAAGTGAATTCCAAGATGCCGAACTCATAAGAAATTGTTCATAAGGCAATTATTATTTTTATACTCGAGCCCCTGGTCTATTAGCCGGTTGCATCGTAACATATCGAACAGGTTCACGAGAAGATCGAGAAAAGAAAATATATGTCAAAAAGGACAACGAGACAAACATCTATAATGATGTTATATTTTTCTCAACAACTCTTATTGCTTGGATTGCCGAAGAAATTGCTTACAGGTATTTGAAAAAGATTTACAAGTGTGGTTCTACCAGGGGTCTTCGATTGGTGAACTTACGTCCTTGATGTGCCCTGTTGCTTGTCTACTCCTGCGCCTCAGTGCACCTCAATGGGTTGTACTGTTCTGCGAACGGATGTTGCCAACAAGGTCTTGAAAAGTCACCGAATTGTGGATGAGCTTTATGCCTTTGGCAGGTTATGACCCACAAGTGTAGGGGGATCCATCATAGTCCTTTAGATAAGTAAGAGTGTCGAACCCAATGAGGAGCAGAAGGAAATGACAAGCGGTTTTCAACAAGGTATTCTCCACAAGCACTGAAATTATCGATAACAAATAGTTTTGTGATAAGATAATTCGTAACGAGTAACAAGTAAGAAGTGTATAAAAGGTGCAGTAAGGTAGCCCAATCCTATTTGTAGCAAAGGAGAGGCCTGGACAAACTCTTATATAAAGCAAAGTGCTCCCAAGGACACATGGGAATTTCCATCTAGCTAGTTTTCATCATGCTCATTGATTCACGTTCATTAATTTGATAATTTGGTATATGGGTGGACTAGAGCTTGGGTGCTACCCTTACATGGACAAACCTCCCACTTATGATTGACCTATCTCGCAAGCATCCACAACTAAAAAATAAGAATTAAGATAAATCTAACCATAGCATGAAACATATGGATCCAAGTCAGCCCCTTACGAAGCAACGCATAGACTAGGGTTTAAGCTTCTATCACTCTAGCAAGCCATCATCTACTTATTAATTCCCAATGCATTCCCCTAGGCCCAAATAATGGTGAAGTCTGATGTAGTTGACCTTCACATAACACCACTAGAGGAGACACAACATACATCTCATCAAAATATTCTACGAATACCAAATTTACATGATTACTTATGACAAGACTTATCCCATGTCCTTAGGAACAAGCATGACTACTTACAAAGCATGTTCATGTTCATAATCAGAGGAGTATTAATCATCATAAAGTATCTGAACATATTATCTTCCACCAAGTAAACCAACTAGCATCATCTACAAGGAGTAATCAACACTACTAGCAACCCACAGGTACCAATCTGAGGTTTGAGACAAAGATCAGATACAAGAGATGAACTAGGGTTTGGAGAGGAGATGGTGATGGTGAAGATGTTGATGGAGATTGACCCCCTCTCGATGAGAGGATCGTTGGTGATGACGATGGCTTCAATTTCCCCCTCCAGGGGGGAAGTTTCCCCGGTAGAACAGCTTTGACGGATCCCTAGATTGGTTCTCCCCAAGTTCCAACTTGAGATAGCGGCGCTTCATCCCAAAAGATCTCTTATCATTTTTCCAGGTCAAAACCCTTCATATAGTCGAAGATGGGTGTCGGATACCTGCCAAGTGGGTCACAAGCCACCTAGGTGCGACCAGGGGGGTGGCCGCACCTGGTAGGCTTGTCACCTCCTGGTGGGCCCCCTCTAGTATTTGTTTTGCCCAATATTTTTTATATATTACAAAATAATTCTCTATAACTTTTCAGAACTTTTGGACTTGTGCATAATAGGTCTCTCAGATTTGCTCCTTTTCCAGTCCAGAATTCCAACTGCCGGCATTCTCCCTCTTCAAGTAAACCTTGTAAAATAGGAGAGAAAAGGCATAAGTATTGTACCATAACGTTTAATAACCTCCCATAATGCAATAAATATCAATATAAAATCATGATGCACAACGGATGTATCAACTCCCCCAAGCTTAGACCTCGCTTGTCCTCAAGAGAAAGACGAGATCGATAAATATATCCACATGTTTAGAGATAGAGGTGTCGATAAAATGAAATACAGAAGTGAGGGCATCATGATCATCTTTAGAACAGAAATACTTATTGATACATAATTTCTTATATTAGAGTAACAATTCAATCACAATATAAAGTATGAACCAAGAACTCTATTGATAACCAACAAACTATGCTCTCAGTCATTGAAGCAATTTGCAATTTATCATAACATCGGAAAGAGTCACTATAAGAGATTTTAAAGAAAATAGACATACTCAATCATGTTTTTGTCTTTCATAATTGCTAACACTCACGCGGTACTCATGAGATCAAAGCTACAATTGGACACAGAGAAAGATAGGGGCTTATAGTTTTGCCTCCCAACTATTCACCTCATGGGTGATGTCAACAATAATAACTCATGATTACACAACTCTGAGTGGATATATGTGTCTAGATCATTCCCCAACACATAATGCTTGCCAAGAGAGAAAGGTGAAATATAGGAAGTGGTGAAGATCACCATGACTCTTGCATAAAGGTATGTGCTTAAGAAGTAAAAGTAACAGATGGGCCCTTCGTAGAGAGAGGCATAGGTTGTCATGCGCTTTTTGTTTTTGGATGTGCAAACCCTTAATGCAAAGGAATGCAGGGTTGTATTGCCCTTTGTGATAGCACCCTTCATTATGCTGTCTGTCGCTTTTATTTCTTTGCCATCATAAGTTCGTAGAACACTTATTTCCCTTATAATAAAAGATCATACATATTTAGGAGCAGTTCTTATTGAGTTTTGGCCGATGACAACTGACTTGAAGGATCTTACTCAATCCATAGGTTGGTATGTTGGACTCCCTTGGCAAAACTAGGTTGAGGGTTTTTGGATGCACAAGTAGTATCTCTACTTGGTGCAGAGGTTTTGGCTAGTATGAGGTGGAAGCAAGCACTACATGTTAAAGGATCTATAACCATATAAATTCTATTCGGTAATAAGCAAACATAACCCATTATGTTGTCTTCCTTGTACAACGTCAACTTCTTAGCATATAATATTTTAATGAGTGCTCACAATCATAAAAGATGTCCAAGATAATATATTTATATGTGAACCTCTCTTTCTTGATCACTTTCTTTTTAATTGCACCAATGACCAATCGCTATGTTTGTCAACTCCCAACAAATTTCAATCGACATACTTCTTATATGTGAAGTCATCACTCCCCATAAGATCACTATATACTCTTCACTTTTATTCTATTCCTTTATTACTTTTTCTCAAGATCATAGCAAGCAAGCAAAGCTCTCACATCAAAACTAGTTTTCTTTGTATAAATTCGGACTCTCTTACATAAGGTGATCAAAAAGCAAAAACTCAAAGATAAATCACACTAAAACTTTATTCTACTAGATCAAAACAAAACCAAAAGGATTGAACTAAGAAAAACAAGAAAAAGAAAAGGTGTGATGGTGAAATGATACCGGGGCACCACCCCCAAGCTTGGCACAAGCCAAGGGGAGTGCCCATACCCATGTATTTTGATTTCCTTCTTCGGAGGTGATGGTGGGAGTTGTTGATGAGGTTGGAAGCTTATCCTCCGTCTTCCAAGGCATAGGATCACCATCATAAAAAGATGAACGAGTCTTCGGAATCCTCAAATCTACAGCCAAACTCATTCTCTTAAATCTTTATTCATACTAACAGTCTTGGTTTTGTAGGTCATAGATTGGGCTTGGAGATGCTCAATTTTCTCATAAAGCTTGAAGATGTGCTCCCCGATGTCCTTAGTGTCCATCTTGTGTTTATGGGTAAACTCTGAGATCGTCATATAATTAGCATTGAGTCCACGTTCCACTATCCCTAGGCACTTGAAAAGATGCTGCTCCATTGCTTCGAGACTTGTTTCCACGCTTCCATTCTTCTTTGGACCCTCAATGTCAGGGATGTGCAGCACCCCCTCATGCACCTCAATGGTTTGAGGGTGTCGCAGCACCTCCTCAAGACAGGGGTTGATGACCTTCTCGAAGAAGTTGTCCTTTGGAGCACTTGGGGACGCCATTACGATCTAAATCCATCCATAAAACAAAAACCAAAGAGAACAGAGGATTTTCCGTGGTGCGGTGGTCAATACCGTTGGGATATTACATAATGAATTTTTACTGACCTGAAGGAGTGTCCTGCAAGAAAACGGAGTCCGAAGGGTGCATGGGGTTGTCACAAGCCACCTAGGCATGGCCACGGTGGTGGCTGCGCCTGGCAGGCTTGTCACCTCCTCCTGTGTCTTTCGGACTACTTTTAATTTTGTTAATTTATTAAATATTCATAAACTGAGAAAAATGCTATTAGGAAAGTTTTGGAGCCGGTTTACTTATGATACCACATACCTATTCCTTCTTAGAGTCTGAAACGTTCTTGTAGGTCTCTCTAATGTACTCCTCCGGAGTTATGGTATTGATAATATTGGTTTCAACATTTATGGGACTACCTGAGATATAACCTTTGATTCTTTGCCCGTTTACCACCTTCGGATTTGTGCCTTCGGTATTGTTGATCTTGATAGCACCGGAACGATATACTTCCTGGACAATGTAAGGCCCTTCCCATTTAGAGAGAAGTTTTCTTGCAAAAAATCTTAAACGATAATTGTATAGAAAGACATGGTCACCTACATTCAATTCACACTTTGTATCCTTTTATCATTCCATCTCTTAACTTTTTCTTTAAACAACTTGGCATTCTCATAGGCCTAGGTCCTCCAATAATCAAGTGAGCTAATGTCAAATAACCTCTTCTCACCAGCAAGATTGAAATCATAGTTGAGCTCTCTGATTGCCCAATAAGCTTTATGCTCTAGTTCTAGAGGTAAGTGACATGCTTTACCATAAAAAAATTTATACGGAAACATACCCATAGGGATTTTGTAAGTAGTTCTATAATCCCATAATGCATCATAAAGTTTCTTAGACCAATGCTTTCTACATCTATTAATAGTCTTTTGCAAGATAAATTTAATTTCTCTATTACTTAATTCTTCTTGACCACTAGACTGAGGGTGATAAGGAGATGCAATTCTATGATTAACGTCATACTTAGCAAGCAATTTACGGAAGTCACCATGAATAAAGTGTGAACCACCATCAGTCACTAAATATCTAGGGACTCCAAATCTAGGGAAAATAACTTCTTTCAGCATCTTAATAGAGGTGTTATGATCAGCACTACTAGTTGGAATAGCTTCTGCCCACTTAGTAACGTAATCAACAGCAACTAGAATATGAGTATAGCTACTGGATTTTGGAAAAGGTTCCATATAATCAAAACCCCAAACATCAAGTGGCTCAATAACAAGAGAGTAATTCATAGGCATTTCCTCACGTCTACTAATATTGCTAATTCTTTGACATTCATCACAAGACAAGATAAACTTACGAGCATCCTTGAAGAAAGCATGCCAATAAAACCGGATTGCAATACCTTATGTGCAGTTCTATCTCCAGCATGGTGTCCTCCATAGGCCTCGGAATGACACTTGTGTAGGATCTGTTCCTGTTCATGCTCAGGTACACAACGTCTAATAACACCATCTACTCCTTATTTATAAAGGTGTGGATCATCCCAAAAGTAATGTCTTAAATCATAGAAGAACTTTTTCTTTTGTTGGTATGTGAAACTAGGCGGTATAAATTTAGCAACAATGTAATTAGCATAATCAGCATACCATGGAGCATTACGCGAAGCATTTTTGACACCTAATTGTTCATCAGGAAAGTTATCATCAATAGGTTTTGGGTCATCAAGAACATTCTCTAACCTAGACAAGTTATCTGCTACGGGGTTATCAACACCCTTTCTATCAACAATATGCAAATAAAATTCTTGTAGCAGAAGAACCCATCTAATAAGTCTAGGTTTCGCATATTTCTTTTACATAAGATAGTTAATAGTAGCATGATCAATGTGAAAATTTATTCTGGAATCAACAATATAAGGTCTAAACTTATCACAAGCAAACGCAACTCCTAAAAAATACTTTTTAGTGCCAGCATAGTTTCTTTGAGCGCTGTCTAGAGTTTTACAAGCATGATGGATAACATTTAATTTCTTATCAACTCTTTGTCCTAGAACAACACCAATCGCATAATCACTAGCATCATACATAATTTCAAAGGGTAGGTTCCAATCAGGTGGTTGACCAACAGGTGCAGAAATCAAGACATTCTTAAGAATTTCAAATGCTTCTACACAATTACCATCAAAAACGAATGGAACATCTTTTTGCAAAAGATTAGTAAGAGGCCTAGAAATCTTAGAGAAGTCTTTATTAAACCTCCTATAGAAACTAGCATGACCAAGGAAACTTCTTATACCTCTGATATCCGTAGGACACGACATTTTTTCAATAGCATCAACTTTGGCTTTGTCAACTTCAATACCTCTTTTGGAGATCTTGTGTCCTAAGACAATACCTTCATTCACCATAAAGTGGAAATTCTCCCAATTCAAGACAAGATTAGTTTCTTCGCATCTCTGCAAAACTCGATCAAGGTTGCTCAAACAATCATCAAATGAAGTTCCGTAAAAGGAAAAAATCATCCATGAAAACCTCAACAACCCGTTCACAGAAATTAGAGAATATAGTAGTCATACATCTTTGAAAGGTAGAAGGTGCATCGCATAGACCAAAAGGCATACGTCTATAAGCAACAGTACTGAAAGGGCAAGTAAAAATGGTCTTGTCTTGGTCCTCTTTCGACACAAGTATTTGGGAGTGTCGGGTTTCGGGCTCCGCAAAACCCTTAAGATTCGAACAGAGGGTCATGTGCAAAGATCCCTGTAGCCTCGTCACCCTAGCTCGCTACTCGATAGACACAATGACGAACTCGCATGATGATGAGGGAGAAGATGAACACGACAGTTTACCCAGGTTCGGGCTGCTACGAAGCGTAATACCCTACTCCTGCTTTGGTGGATTGCCTCTCGAGGAGGTGATGTGGGTGAAATAGTACAGTGTTTTTGGGCCTCCCCAGGGCTCTATTGAGGTGTTCGAGGCCCTTTGTGGCTTGGTGGTGGATGAGTGGTGGAATGCATTCTCGGTGGATCAGGGGTCCCTCTCTATGGTGCAACCTATCCTCTATATATAGCGGTGGCCCGGGTCCTCTTCCCTTATCACAATGGCAGGAAGGGATACCACAATGGCCAATTTTGAAGGGGGATAGTAGTACATGCTTGCCCTGCCCAAAGGCGGTATTTGCCTACAAATTAGCTGTCCACGGTGCAGGGATGGGCTCAGTGATGATATCTGCCCTGCGAGGCGAGTGGTTATGGTCCTCTTGCATTGGAATGGAAACCTTTGGGGGATCCCTGGGGAACCCGCGTATGTCCTTGCCCCCTTTGCACCAAAGAGGAAACTGTGTCGCTTGGCTCATTGACGCCCGCCTGTCCTTCCTTGCGTCAACCTTGACTCCCAAGGACGGGCCTTGCATAGAGATCTCTGCCGCTCTAGAGGGGTCCTAAGGAGGCCCACCCTTCGAGGGACTTGTCGCTATTCTTCCTTGCAAGGCTAGGGCCCTCGCGAGGGCCTTATGTTGAGTGGGGCCGCGCCTAGTCCCATTTGGTTGATGAAGTGGGCCACGCACCAGGCCGCAAGTAGGCAGGCCTGGGTACCCCCGTTCCAAGGATGCCGATAGAGAGAAGCCAAAATAACCATCTAGAAAGCAAAAATGTATGTGTTTGGATAATCTTTCTAGCATTTGATCAATAAAAGGTAGAGGGTAATGATATTTCCTAGTAGCTTTGTTCAGTTTCCTAAAATAAATTACCTTTCTATATCCTGTAACAATTCTTTGTGGGATTAATTCATTTTTATCATTAGGAACTACGGTAAGACCTCCTTTCTTAGGGACACAATGAACAGGACTAACCCATCTACTATCAGCAATAGGATAAATGGTACCTACCTCTAGAAGATTTAATATTTCATTTCTTACCACCTCTTTCATTTTAGGATTCAACCGTCGTTGGTGGTAAACAACTAGTTTAGCATTCGGCTCCATATTAATTTTATCCTGACATAGAGTGGGACTAATGCCCTTAAGATCATCAAGAGTATATCCAATAGCAACATGGTGCTTCCTCAGAGTTTTCAATAATCTCTTATCTTCATGCTCTGAAAGGTTGGCACTATTAATAACAGGATATATCTTCTTTTCATCAAGATAAGCATATTTCAGAGTATCCGGTAATTGTTTAAGCTCAAACATGGGATCACCCTTGGGTGGAGGAGGATCCTGATACGTGTCCAACGTATCTATAATTTATGAAGTATTCGTTCCATGTTTACAATAACTCTATATGATTTTGGTATGATTTTATTATAGCTAACCTAGACTGCCGTAGTTTCCAGCAGAACTACCATGGTGTTGTGTCTGTGCAGAAATAAAAGTTGTCGGAAAGGGATGAAAATTTAGTATGATTTTCTCTGGACCAAAAGAGACCCTTGAAGCATTGTAATTGAGGCAGAAGAGCCACGACGAGGTCTAAAGTCTGCCAGGCATGGCCATCCCCCTAGCTGCGCCTGGGTGGCTTGTCACCGCCTCGTGCCCCCCCTTGATGTGATACTGACACCAAAATTCCTATAAATACACAAACTTACGAAAACAAACCTAGATCGATAGTTTCGCCTCCGCAAGACTATAGAGCCACGAAAAACCAATCGGGTGCCCGTTCCGGCACTCTGCCGGAGGGGGGAACCATCACCGGAGGCCATCTTCATCATCTCGGCGGTCTACATGATGAGGAGCGAGTAGTTCACCCTCGGGGATGAGGGTATGTACCAATAGATATGTGTTTGATCTCTCTCTCTCTCTCGTGTTCTTGAGATGGCACGATCTTGATGTACCACGAGCTTTATTGATATACAAGAATCATATGGAGTTTTCCCCTCTCTATCTTCTTGTGATGAACTGAGTTTTCCCTTTGAAGTTTTCTTATCAGATTGATTCTTTATGGATTTTAGAACACTTGATGTATGTCTTGCGATGGGATATCCATGGTGACAATGGTATGTTCTATTGATCAACTTGATGTATGTTTTGGTGATCAAAAGCGGGTTCCGTGACCTTAGGAATCTATTCATAGGGGTGGGCACATGTTTTCATCTTGAATCTCCAGTAGAAACTTTAGGGCACCCTTTGAAGTTCTTTGTGTTGGATTGAACATGATGAATCCGAATTTTTTTGATGCATATTGTATAATCAAGCCCATGGGTACTTGTGGTGGCATTGGAGTATATAGGTGACATTAGAGTTTTCGTTGATGTGTATCTTAAGGTGTTATTTTAGTATGAACTCTAGGGTTGTTTGTGACACTTATAGGGATAGCTCATAAGATTGATCCAGAAATATAACTTTGAGGTGGTTTCATACCATAAAATAATTTCATCGTTAGTTCTTTGCTATTTTTACTTTGGAGTGAACTCTTTTTCGCACGAGGGGTATTTACATATGATTCAACTATGTTAGTATTGTTGAGAGAACTTGCACTAGTGAAAGTATGAACCCTAGGCCTTGTTTTCAAGCATTGCCATAACATTTTTGCTCACTTTTGTTACTTCCTACCTTGATGTTTCTATATTTTCAGATTACAAAAACCTATATCTACCATCTATATTGCACTTGTATCACCATCTCTTCGCCGAACTAGTGCACCTATACAATTTACCATTGTATTGGGTGTGTTGGGGACACAAGCGACTCTTTGTTATTTGGTAGCATGGTCGTTTGAGTGATACCATCTTCATCCTATACCTCCCACGGATTGATAAACCTTCGGTCATCCACTTGAGGGAAAATTGCTACTGTCCTCCGAAACTCTGCGCTTGGAGGACCAAAACGAGTCTACAAGAAGAAGGTTGCATAGTAGACATCAAGATCTTTTCTGGAGCCGTTGCCGGGGAGGTGAGGGCTTGAAGGTATATCTTTAGATCTTGCAATTGAATCTTTTATTTTCTTGTTTTTTCACTAGTTTGATTTTATAAAATAAAACTACAAAAAAATGAAATTGAGTTTGCCTCATATGCTTCATCTTTTTAACGTCTTTCTTGAAAATGATGGAAATGAAAATTGTGCTCAAGTGTTAGAAGAAGAAATTATTAAAATGTATGAAACTAAATATTTGAGTGATGAGCATGATTGCAATGTTGTTAGTATGAATTCTCTGAATACCCATGATGCTAATGATATGGAAAGCCACAAGCTTGGGGATGCTATGT
This sequence comes from Hordeum marinum, assembly GCA_022496015.1. Taxonomy (NCBI): domain Eukaryota; kingdom Viridiplantae; phylum Streptophyta; class Magnoliopsida; order Poales; family Poaceae; genus Hordeum; species Hordeum marinum. Next base: position 127,395,784 of record CM039676.1, on the reverse strand, counting down.
TTGATGAAGATGATATTTTTAGTCCGCAAAGTTTTGATGAGCAAAACTATTATGATTATGGCATGCCTCCTATATATGATGATTATGATGATGACATGTATGCTATAAAGAGTGATAATAACCATGAAGCTTGTCATCATGATTTTAACGTTGAATGTGGGTATGTCAACCAAGTGTCTCATGATAGTTATTTTGTTGAGTTTGCTCCCACTATTATGAATGAGAAGAAATTTTCTTGTGTGGAGATTAGTAAAATTTCTATGCTTGTAGATCATGAAAAGAATACTATATGTGATAGTTATATTGTTAAATTCCTTCATGATACTACTGAAAATTATTACGAGGGAGGAAAATATGCTTGTAGGAATTGCAATAATATCAAGTTTCCTCTCTATGCGTTCAAAGTTTTGAAGTTTTGCTTGTTTTGCCTTCCTATGCCAGTTGATTCTTGCTCCCATAAATTGTTTTCTCACAGAATACCTATGCATAGGAAATGTGTTATACTTAAATGGGCCTGTCATGAGATTCATGATGCTCTTTTGTGTGTTTCATTTATTATTCATATACAAGCATCATTGAAATCATCATGCCTAGCTAAAAGGCATTAAAGAGAAGCGCTTGTTGGAGACAACTAAACACTTTTACCTTCTGTTTTGATGTCTTCACATGATTACGATACTTGCTTGTTCAGTTCTTTTGTTACTTGTTACCTTGCTGTTTTTGCTCACTTTTGTTACTTGTTACCTTGCTGTTTTTGCTCACTTTTGTTACTTGTTACCTTGCTGTTTTTATACTTTCATGATTAAGATACATTGCATACCGTTCTTGCTCACTTTTGTTACTTGTTACCTTGCTGTTTATTTATTTATTTTCAGATTACAAAAACCTATATCTACCATCTATATTGCACTTGTATCACCATCTCTTCGCCGAACTAGTGCACCTATACAATTTACCATTGTATTGGAAGTGTTGTCGACACAAGAAACTCTTTGTTATTTGGTTTCAGTGGCTTGCAGGGTTGTTCGAGAGATACCATGTTCATCCTATGGCTCCCACGGATTGATAAACCTTAGGTCATCCACTTGAGGGAAAATTGCTACTCTCCTAAAAAAATCTAGACTTGGAGGCCCAACATGAGTCTACAAGAAGAAGGTTGCATAGTAGACACCTGATCCCCAAGTATTTCAACAGGCAAGTTGTGTTTCAAAATAGGATGCTCATCAAATAAAATCTTATCTATTTCATTCCTTTCATTCATATGCATATCGTTTTCATGGTCTAGCGGATATTGTTCTAAGGGGTCAGTAGGGGGCACAACAATAGAAGCAAGTCCAATAATTTCATCCTTACAAGGCAATTCTTTATCATGGGGTTGTCTACGAAATTTAGAGAAATTAAACTCATGTGACATGTCCCCAAAACTTACATTAATAGTTTCGTTCCCACAATCTATCCTATCATTAATAGTATTACAAAAAGGTCTACCAAATATAATGGGACAAAAATCATCTTGTGGGGTACCAGGACAAGAAAATCAGTAGGATATTTTATTTTCCCACACAATACTTCAACATCTCTAACAATCCCAAGTGGTTCTATAGTATCTCTATTAGCAAGCTTAATTGTAACATCAATTTCCTCTAACTCAGCTGGTGCAATATCATTCATAATTTTTTTATATAAGGTAAAAGGGAATTGCACTCACACTAGCACCCATATCACATAAGCCATGATAACAATGATCTCCTATTTTAATTGAAACAACATGCATGCCAACAATAGGTCTTTGTTTATCTTTGGCATCAGGTCTAGCGATTCTAGCAGCTTGATCACATAATTGAATAACATGCCCACCATTATTATCAACCAAGAGATCTTTAACCATAGCAATATTAGGCTCAACTTTAATTTGTTCAGGGGGTGTGGGTGTTCTAACATAGCTCTTACGAACCACAGTTGAAGCCTTAGCTTGTTCCTTTATTCTAACAGGGAAAGGTGCTTTCTCAATGTAAGTAGTGGGAATAATAGGATAAATGTTATAAGTAATAGTTTATTCTTCAACTTTAATAGGTTCAACTACTTTCACTTCAATGGGAGGATGATATTTAAACCACTTCTCCTTAGGGAGGTCAACATGAGCAGCGAAAGATTCATAGAAAGAGGTTACTATCTCAGAGTCAAGTCCATATTTAGTGCGAAATTCATGAAAATAATTTGTGTCTACGAAGGATTTAACACAATCGAACTTAAGGTTTATACCTGAATCCTTACCTTCGTCGAGTTCCCAGTCTCCATAGTTGCGTTTAATTCTTTCCAATAAATCCCATTTGAAATCAATATCTTTCTTCATATAGGAACTAGCACAACAAGTATCGAGCATGGATTGATCATTACAAGAAAGCCGAGCATAAAAATTCTGAATAATAAATTCTTGCGAGAGCTCATGATTGGGGCATGAATATAACATTGACTTAAGCCTCCCCAATCTTGAGCTATTCTTTCTCCTTCACAAGGCCAAAAATTATAGAAATAATTCCGATCATGACGAACTAGATGCATAGGATATAAGCTCTGATGAAATTCCATTTTCAATCGGTTGTAGATCCATGATCTAATATCATCACATAGCCTATACCATGTCAATGCCTTCTCCTTGACATGATCCTCGGGCAGACCTGCAAGCTTAAATAATCCACAAACTTCATCCACATAGATTAGATGCAAATCAGGACCTAGCATTCCATCTCCTGCATAAGGATTAGCCAGCAATTTCTCTATCATACCAAAAGGAATTTCATAATAAATATTTTCAGTAGGTTCAATAGGTTGAGGGGCAACTCTTTGTGCTTCCGGTCGAGGTGAAGATACCCCAAACAAACCCCTCAAAGGATTACTTTCCATTATAACAAGTGATAGTAAATTTCAGCACACTATATAAATTTTTCCTTACCAGATTCCATTTATAAAAGGCACTTCACTCCCCGGTAGCTGTGCCAGAAAAGAGTGTTGATGACCCACAAGTATAGGGGATCTATCATAGTCCTTTCAATAAGTAAGAGTGCCAAACCCAATAGGGGAACTTTCCATTTATTCGTGTGGTTGTCGCATTCATCATCGCATCATTCGCATCATATGCATAGCATCATCACCCATTTTCTTAAACTTTCATCCGTTCGTAGTCATCGGTTCTCTCCGTTCTTGCCGTTGCCCGTTTCGAGACCAACCACACATGCATGTGCCCGAGGCACCGATATAATATTGTTTTTAAAGTGCATATGAAATATTCTTGGTTTGAGTCGAAAGTTCGCGTGTGGCCTTGGTTTATTGTAGGTGGACCGCCTGCCAAATTTCGTCGCGTTCCGAGTTCGTTTGATACCCGAACGGTCGCCCGTAGCGGCACCGTCAGCGGTTTATTATCGGCCATTTTTTGGTGTTTTAAACCTCGTGTCACGGGCCGCAAACCTCCCTCTCATCTCCTCATAGCCCATCTACACACAGCCTACCCTAGCCCCCTTTGCTTCGAGGTCGTCCGATCGAGATCGAACGGTCAGAAAATGGACAAAAAATGCTAACCCTAGCCCCTAATTGCTATAAATAGACCCCTAGCGTCCAAATCAGGCAACCCTAGTCAAGCCCCTCAAAATCTGTGCCAGAGCAACCCCTAGCCGCGCAACTCTCCTCACACCTCACGCAGGCTCGCCAGGAGCCCAGTTGGTGCCCGCTCGAGCCCATCTTGGCCCGAGGCTCCCGCGCCGCTTCCTGGCTCCCCTGAGCTCGCCCCGGCTCCTCCCGAGCTCCCTCGCCACCGTGCAGCCCGCAGCCTCGCCGCCGGGGCTCACCACAACCCTGCCGGAGCCATCGTTGACGGCATTCGGGCTGCCCTGCCGCTAGGACGGAGCCACCGTCGTTGCCACACCCCCCCCCCCCCCCGTGCTCCTCTTCTTCCCCGATGCGAGGCTGCCACCGTCGCCGCCCCATGGAGTTCCGCCATGCCTGCCAACCGTGGATGCTCGCTGAGCTTGCCGCCACTGGGAACGGGGCCGCCCCGGCCGGATCCGCCCAGATCCGCCTCCCCATGCTCGTCGGACCTCACCGCGTCACCTAGCAACCGCTACCGCACCACTTCGCTCGATCCTGATCGGGGTTGGGAGGAGCAAGACGACGGGCGTTGCCCTTGCCCACGTGGGCCAGGCCCAGCTTATCCAGATGCGCCGGCCGAGCCGCTCCACCGATCGGGTCTCGGCCCAAGGGTGAGCCTCCCCAATTCCTTGCCCTGTGTGATGTTTTGCTATCATGCACCTAGTAGATCCTACACATAATATTTTCTCAATTACAAAAAACACATGTTTTTGAAATGCTAATTAGTAAATAATCGTGCACCGTATTGAAAAATTATATATATGAAAAATTCTCAGAAAAATATGTAGATTAATAATATGACATTTTTATCCATCTTTAAAATACCAAAGCTTGTTGTTTGCATCATTTTCCACAAATGCCATGTTTTGCATCATGCATAATTATTTAACATGCATCAAAACTTAATCCAACAATGTATTAAAAATGTTCGTATTATTGGCATCGTGTTTTCATGCATGACAAACTTGTTCATTGGAATATTTGCATTTAACTCGCATTTATTGTTGCTAAAATGGGTTATTCCATAAACTTGCATAATTAATTGTGACATATTTCCCTACATGAACCTACACATATTATATGTGTTTTCGGGGTAGAAAATTCCATTGAATTTATTTGTGCATTTAGTTTTGTCATTTGAGCAAGTTTGTGTGCATATTATTTTTCCATGATGCCCTTTTGTTTATTTTGTGTTATTTAATCCATGCATGATATGAAATAATTTTGAACATGAGATATGCCCTGGGCATGTGTATTAGGCCCTGGTATTTTTGATTGCATAGAAATCCATGTTTAGGTGTTATTTTCTTTTGGCCAACATACTATAATATATTGTTGTTTTGAGGGTTCAAAATATTTCTAAGTCTGAAATCGGTAACATTTAGTTGTTGCCTTGCCATGTCTTTTGCTAGTGATCTAGAACTCCTTTGGTTTCGGTGTAGTGGAATTATTTGTAGCTTATAATGTCTACTAGCATGCTGTTAATTTTCATGCCATAATATGCCCTGTATTATATAGTTTCTATAATGTCAATATTCCTTCATGATAAAAACTGCACAATCAAAAACTGGGTTATTTTCACAAAGTCTGAAAATTGCTTACTTCATTATGCCATGTTGTGAGCTTCCTACCATGATCCATGCATATTTTGAGTCTGATATGTGAAGATGAAATGAAGTGTGTGTTATATGCTATTGCCCCATGCTTAGTTTGTGCATTTTGGGATCTTTTAGCTTGTTGTTTTCATGTGTGCAAAATGCCATGTTGCTGTTTTGGGCAGATTTGAACTAAAACTTGTGTTGGTTGTTGTGGTTGAACCATAGATCCTTTTTGAACAAGTTGCACATGTAACTTGCTTAGAATTTCATGTAGTATCATAATATATTTCTGCATTCATGATTTGAAATTTTTGTGGTTGTCATTTTCATGCATTTTGCATTCATGCCATTCAATCTTGTGATTGCCATATCTTTTAGACCGTAGCTCCGTTTGAGATGTTCCACATATGTAATCGACTAGAATGACGTGTAGAATTGCATGGTATTCCTTATTCTATTGTTTAACAAATATAAAATATAGTTAGTTCAGATCTGGACCAATTTCGAAATTAACATATGGGGTCGTTTCGGGAATGTTATAAGTCGTTTCCGACATCATTTAAGATGTTGAGATAGATAGTTTATTTATACTTCACCTCTTGCCATGTTTTACAACATTTAATATTGTCATGTACCTAAATGAGAGTGAAGCAAATAATCGATTGTGGAGTTCTGTCAGTATGCAACTCGTTGCATATTGAGCTGCACTTAAATGTGTAGTAGTTGTTTGATGTGATTTGCCGTGTCTTGCATATTTAAACTGGACATGCATCATATTTGTTTGCGCATCATGCCATTCATATGTTATGATGTATCATGTGTTGATTGTTTGTTCCGGATTGCTTCTTCTCGATAGAGTTCCAAAAGCGTTCGGAGTGTGAGGATTCATTCGACTACGTTGGCTCGACTTCTTCATGGACTCGCTGTACTTCCAAGTGGGATCTCAGGCAAGATGACATATTTCCCTGGATACCACTACTATCATTGCTATGCTAGTTGTCCCTCTTTTATCATTATGTCACGCTACCTACCACTTGTTTGACAAGCCTCCCAACTTTGCCATGAAAGCCTGTAACCCCTCCACATCCCAGCAAACCTTTGTTTGGCTATGTTATCGCTTGCTCAGCCCTTCTTATAGCGTTTCTAGCTGCAGGTGCACTTGCTTCCATGTGACAACATGGACATTCCTTTGTTATCACAATATTATTGCTATTTAATTTAATGCACTTATACACTTGGTAAATGGTGGAAGGCTTGGCCTTTTGTTCGGTGTTTTGTTCCAGTCTTGCAACCCTAGTTACTTGTGAAGCGGTGTTATGTTCCATAATTGACCACTCCTAACATGCTCGGGGTTGTTATGGGGACCCCCTTGATTTTCGTTTTAGGACATAACTTGTCTGGCAAGGCCCAACATTGGTACTACATTTTCCTAATAACTAATAAACTTGCATAGGAATTTTCTGGACACCATGGATAATTAATCAACAACCCGGGCCAGTGCTCCTCATGAGTGTTGGTCCAAACTAGAGCACTGTGAGTGGGCACCCCAAGGAAGCTTGGGTGATTTCTATCAGGCCACTATATGCGTCGCTTATCTGCCGTGTCCTGAGAACAAGATACGCGGCTCCTATCGGGATCGTCAACAAGTCGGGAGGCCTTGCTGGATTTGTTCACCTTTCTCGAATGTCTTGCGTGAGGAACTTTGATCTTCTTCGGGATATCTCGAGGTGTCGGATTTCCTTTGGCATTGCCTAGGATGATCACAAGATCAGTGGTCGAGGTTATTCCTGTGGTGTGTGGTTAATTTGTGTTTGACGAGTTGGAGCACCCCTGCAGGGGTTAATCTTTCGGAAAGTCATGCCCACGGTTATGTGCCAAACTTGGATATTTTGTTTATCACCCGGTGATAGCAAACTTGAAGTAAACTCTAATAAAATACACCAACTGTGTGCTTAACCGTGACTGTCTCTTCTCGTGAGTTCTTTTCTGAGAGAGAACACAGTGGGGTTATGTTTGACGTAAGTAGGTGTTCAGGACCAGTTAGTGATCATTACTAGTTCACGTTCGTTATGCATAGACCATCATACTTTACTTTCTGTATTCGTAAGTTATCTAGTCAAATAAATGCTTAGTCGCTTGCTACAGCCTCACCACTTAACCCTACCTCACCCATTAAGCTTTAATAGTCTTGATACCCCTGGAAATAAGATTGCTGAGTCCTTTTGGCTCACAGATTACTACAACAACATTTGTAGGTACAACTAATGTGATGATTTTACATGAGCACGATGCTTGTTTGTTTGGAGTTCTTCTTCTTCTTCTTCTTCATCAATTCTAGGATGGGCTCGAGGCAGCAGCCTCGGATAGCAAGGATGGATGTCATTTTATCGTTTGATTTCCTCCATAGTCGGATCCTGCTCTTCTACATGATCTTTGAATATGTTGTTCTATTGATGTGATATTTATGTAGCTTGTGGCGAGTGTAAGCCAATTTCATATACTCATATCTTCTGTACACGTACTTGTAATGATATCCATTCTTGCAACACGACAAGATGCGCTTCTATCCCTATTGAGGCCCTCGTGCCAAAATAAGGATAGGATCGCATATTGGGCGTGACAAGTTGGTATCAGAGCCAGGTTCCGACCTAGGAGCCCCTTTGATTGATCGAACTTGGCCGAGTCGAGTCTAGTGAAAAACTATTTTGAGTCTAGTTATATCGAAGAGTAGGATTCTTTTTGCTCCTCTTCTATACTCTAGTGAGGAATTACGACTTAGGAATTTTGATTTTACCCTCTTCTCACTCAAATTTTTTAGGATCACGCGGGTATTTTGGAATCTCTATGATGCCGATGTGACAGAGTTCTGTACTTGGTGCCTCCTGCTATCGAGGAGCAGAGCTTTGAGGGATTCTTGGCACATCATTATCATTCAGTTTCCTTAGTATAACAAGACACAGGATGTTCGAAATTGCTTCAATACTAGTAGTGGCGAGAGGAGTCTAGCATCCCCAGTACTGGTGGAGAGAGTTCGGATATCCTGCCATTCTTAGAGTCGTTGTGTTTTCGAGGGTCCGAGATAGATGGAGTTCTGAATCATCTGGTTATGTGTTGAAGGATGGATATAGTTGGTGTGTAGGACTTGTTAGTGGTGTGAGATATTTTCCACCTTGTATCCCGAACACCCAATTTCATAACCAAGAAAGTTTCGGGAGTTCTTAGGTGGGAATTAAAGTAGTTACCTAGGCTATCTTGCAACGGACCATGATGTGAGTTTGGGGTTCGACATCTAGTGGAATCGTTTATTCATGGTGTTTCTTAAAGCGGTCTCATTGTGTCTTAAAGAGTCCTTATAGCTTGCTACGACTCGGGGATGCATTGTATGTTGTGTGTACTTCCTTGCACATGATGGCTACTATAAGATTGAGCCCGTGCGAACCTTACCATGAAAATATCGAGTGGAATCTCTGTCATGAATTTGTTCTGGCTTGTTTCATAAGCCTCATCCTTTGTTTTGTTTGGAATATGGTAATTCGAGTTGCTTTGATGTCAAGTGGTGATCTCATATCTTTTCAAAGTAGTGTTCTCATATTTCTGTGGGGATGCTAATTGTTTTGCTGAATCAAGTTATCATATCAATTATTTTTCTACCGGTGTGCTTCTCTTCAGTGCAATTCTAGCCTCTTCAATTTTTGCAAGATCTATCCTCATATTCTTCTTCGGAGTTTCTCTCATCCGTCCCAAGTTTTCTTTGTTCTCCCCACCCTCCCACCCTTTTTCTTCAATGATTAAATTCTCATCCAAGTGTCTTACTATTCATGTAATGCTTCGCTATCATTTCTCTAGTATCATATCCGGTGATTCATTGTGAAGATGCTCAGTGCTCAAGTTTATCATTTATTATTATTCATTTTTGTTTTCTTTTCTGGTGGATTCAATTCAAGTTCTTGGTGTTCATCTTATCATTTTCATTCTATAATTGCTCTCCCATGTTGGAATTCTTATCCAAGCCTATCTTGCTTATCCATATCTCTATTCTTTCCGGAGTGCTGAAGATATTTCAGGAGATTCATGTTTTCTTTCAATCCTTCCAAATTATTTCGAGGGTCTCGCCTCATAAAATTCTTAATTTGTACCGATGCAATCTCTCTTTCTAAGTAATTGTATCAACGGTGGTTCTTTTGAGTGCGCTCAGAACCCACAGGTTTTTCCCCGGGATCTTACCTCACTCTTCTAATCTTTTCCGAAGATGTTCTCAAATTCTCTTCTAATATGACATAAGAATGAATTTCATCAATCATATCTGTCGTGGTTTTATCACGACAGATGTTTGGGTGAACGGACTTGGATTCAAGGCCATTGCTAACGTGCTGGACTCAAAGGGGTTGGTTGGGACGAAGGACACGAGTTTACCCAGGTTCGGCCCCTCAAGATGAGGTAACAGCCTACGTCCTGCTTGTAATTGTATTGCTTAATGTATCGATTACAAGGGAGCTAGTGCTTGACCTAGTTCTCGATAGCCTTATCTCTAAGTTGCCCCGGGTCTTGCCTTCATATAGGAGGTCAAGACCACAGGTCATACTAGTTGTAACTGACTCTCATTACACATCCGAGTCTACCTCTACCTTCTCTTGCTTTCCCTGACCAAGTTGTCCGCCTCGGTCAAGGCGTCCGCCTCGGTCAAATGACATTCGACGCCTGGATTTTCGCGCCTGTTTTCGCCCTTTTTTCTATTAAATAGGACCACAAGGGGCAGCATTTGCCTTCTCCCGCTTTCTCTTCATCTCTTTCCTTCCGACGCCTCCGCTCCAGCGCATTCCGCTTCGGCGATGTCTCCTCATCGTCATTGACAAGGCCGCTGCATCAACCTGACTCGTTCCAGAGCTCCCTCCGTTCTCATCACGCCGTCTCCGGTGAGTCCTTCTTCCCCTAGATCCATAACTGTTCCGGTAGGGTTTCATGGAGCTCCGCCACCGCCGCTCAGAACTCGGGCTTCCATCAATGCCAACCATATTTGGCCGCTGAACCTTTGACAATATCTTGTCCCCACTTCGCAGCTATGTAGGAGACCGACAGTAATGCTACTTAGATTCACCACAGCTCCGCCCGTCATTTTAAACTTTCTTCGTTTTCGCGAGTTCGTCTCTAGGTCTGAAAATAGAAACATTTCCTTTGTTTTTGTAGATCCGCAATCTTAGCGATACTTAGCCAAACCCGTTTTCAGCACTTAGCCAAATTTCACTCTGTCTTCTCGTCACCTTGACCTGCCGTGCAGTTCCGGCTCTCACCAGCCGGATCTTGGTGTCTCATCCTTAAGGTTTTAAGCTTTTAAGCCGCCCGTAGATATCTGCCATTTATTGGCTCGCCGTATATGGTTAGTTTGCATAGTTTTAAACCACCGCCATGTCTCGCACATCAAACTCCTGCAATTGGGTCGGCTCTTGCATCACCGAAGAGTTCCTAATGGACTTTGTACACATGGTCACCCTCCCTACCAAAGAGGTCATTCATTAGCGGGTTCCGGGTAATGAACTGAAGCTCGTTCCTCAGGAGGGTGAGGTAGTTGTTTTTTCGGATCACATTGAATGTGGGTTCGTACCCCCCGGCTCAAAATTCTTTCAGGACGTCCTTCATTTATACAAGCTGCATCCTCAAAACCTTCCGCCAATTCTGTCTCAAACATACGCAACTTCCAAGTGCTCACCAAGGTCTATCTGCAAACTAAGCTGTTTGTGGGTCTCTTACGGGAATTGTTTTACGTGAATCGGAAGACTGAAGTGAAGGCCGGCCCAAGCTTAGAACTCGGTGGGATTTTCATTTTGAGGTGCCGGGATATAACCTTTCCGGCTGTGCAGATGTCGATCGATCCAAAAGATTGGAATAAGACTTGGTTTTATTGTAAAGATACCTCCCTGGAGGGTGAGCATCCGCTGTCGGGTTACCGCCCCTCCCGGCTCAAGACCACCTCCGAGCTTCCCGGTCGGCTGTCAACTTGTGAACGTGCAAGGCACGGGCTGGCTCACGCAAACATTAGAGCCCTCATGGCCAATGGATTGATGGTATTGGACTTGATTTGCTGTTGGATCTCTTGGAGGATTATGCCTTTGAGCCAGAGAAGCCGCCTCATGTGCGAATACCTGGGCCAGTGTGATGATTCCCTATGCTTCAGCGGGACAACATTAACCGAAGATGATATTACCACTGTCATCCGCAGTCTTGTCCATCAGACGTCAGGAGCTTCCAGCGCCATTGGGCTGGCGCCTTTCTGTGTCATTAATCCGACCCCAGACGTAAGGCGACTCTTCATAGTCTCTTCTCTTTGTATTAGTTATGTCTTGGAAATTCATCACTATTACCCGGCTTACCTTTTCAAGCTGACTCTGAGTTCTGGCAGAAGAAGTATGTTCCTCCTCTGAAGAAAAACAAGAAGAAGGCCCCGGCCAAGAGGACGAAGAAGACCACACCTCAAGAGGAATGGTTTGAACCGCCAGAATCGTCCGGCTGAGAGGTATAATTTGACTACTTTTTGTTACCTCGTTATTCACCTTACTGATAATAACTTATTCACAAGACGAGGTAGGGACGAGCCACGCCAACGCCCCTAAGGTAACTTATGTTTCATTCGACTCAGAATGTTTTGTACCCTAGAAGACACGGCGGGTCATTCGAAAAGTTCCCCTTTCTCATACTCTTGCTTATTTGGAACCCCAATTTCTTTTGAAAAATCAACAACAAGCTGACCGACACCAGACCCGGAGCGCTGACACTACTGATCTCATGTCCGGGTTACCTAACTCCCCAGCTCAGAAGAAGTGCCCCGCAGAGGTATGTATTTCTTCTCTGTTTGATTTTACTAGCTTTTCCTTTGTAATTTCAACACCGCCTTACATTATTTGAACTGTCTCTTAGGGATCACCTTCGTCCGGCGACTCTATAGCCACTGCTCTACCGCCTCCAAAGATTAATCCGCTGTACGTGTTTTTCTAGCCTTACGTCCGGCTCTTTGGCGGTTGTAACCCCTCTGACTTTCATGCTTTTCTAGGGCTCAAGCCAAGCAAAGGAAAATGAACAAGCCCTCCCCTGGCCCTAGTGCTCAAGAACCGGAGCTTGCCAAGCCCGACGCGCCTATATCGGCTGCGGACCGTCCAGCAACTTCTGTAGAGTCGACTGCTGATGACATTATTCCAGAGAGCCCGCAAAGGGACCTTTCCAAGATGCCAAGCCCTGGAAAGGCTGCTGATGATACCGCTGCCCCGGACGTCGTGATTACCGGCGCCGACTTGCACTCTCCTTCACCTCGCGTGCTGACCAAGCATAGTGAAACGGCTAAAGCTTCACGGAAGTTGGAGTTTGAGCTCCTCGCCTTAGAGAAAATAACGGTTGATGAACTTCATGCTAGCTACATGAACCGGCTGTCTACAAGCCGGGATCTGGAGCTCAAACTGGTTAACTTAATGAAGAGAAAATATGAGGTATTGCTTTTTCCTCCTTATACCCTTACGTAGCCCTGAAGAGCCGAGTTAATATTGACTGATAATAATTCGGCTCTTCCATCTTAATATTGACTCAACGTACTTAGATGTGATCTCAAACCATTGTCGTTAGACCCCAAGGGCCGGCTCAATAATTGATAATTTTGAACCGGAGCTTCCTAGAAGATAGGTAACGGATCCATTCGTATCCCCCAAGGGCCGGCTCCATCTTTTACAAAGTTGAGTCGGGACTTTATTGAGAATGAGTAACAGAGCCAAATCTAGCCCCCAAGGGCCGGCTCAATCTTTTTCAAAGTTGATTCGGGACTTTCATGCTGAACCACTTGAAAAAACCCAGTATGTAGCCCCCAAGTTTCGGGCCAATCTTGTCGAAGTTGAGTCGGAACTGTCTTGAAAATAAACATTAGTCCCCATGTGTCATGCATATTGCTTGCAATCTGTTTGAGACTTGCTATTTTTTTTGAAATTTTGTCCCGTTGTTGGTTTATTCCATGTTTTGATATGTTGTAGGAAGCTTTAATCGAAGCCGGGTCAGAAGTGGCCGGCTTAAAAAGCAATCTAGCCACTCAGCAAGCCGCCCGGAGTGAAGTTGACGAGAAATGCCGAATCCTTTCTAAAGAGGTGAACAAAATCAAGGCCGACTTCACCACCTTCAAGGAATCTCCTAAAGGTGAAGGAGCCGCCTTGACTAAACGGGCGGATGATGCTGATCAATGGCTCATGATAGTATCTGATGAACTACAATCCTTGAAACGCCACATCACGAAGATGACAGCCGCCCTTTTTGGTAAGTATTTTGGTGACTTTAACTCAATTGGTGTATTGTACTTGTGCTGGCAAGTTACAACGAGATCTCTGTCTTATGCAGGTCCTAGGAGCTGCCAACTTGCCTCTGACAGCTTGCCGCCCCTGAAGGCCATACATACCTTGACAGAGCAACTCTACTGCGGTGCTATGTGTACCATCAAAGCCGTACAGTACAACGATGCCATCCCTTCAACTCTCAAAGGGATCTTAGAACTTCTGTCCACGATGTCGAATCAAATCGTAGAGTTGAAGAAATCAGCTGCCCGTCAGGGGGCAATCGCAGCTATAAGCCGGGCGCTGGCTTTTGCCCCCCGAGTTAACTCCGGCTAAAATGATGGACGTGTTTCCCTCCAAGAAGGACTATGGCTCTGAATTTTCAGAGGCTGACTATGCTCGGTGCGTGAAGAATTCCAAAGTCCTGGCCTCCGTCTTAGCAGAAGAAGTTAATCTAGCGACTTACCAGGCGACTTATAGCGCGGATCAGAAAAGGATCTGTGGCCCTCTCTTTGAAAGCAAAGATCTGACACCCGCCCGCAGTAAGAATCTTTTCGCCTCTGAACTTGACCCGTCCCCCTTCTTTGAAGAAGGAAACTTTGCGGCTTTAACCAACTGCAACTAGGACATGGAAAATCTCCTGATCGAGGCAGCCGAAGACCTGGAGCAGGATGACCCACCAGCCAGCTGATCGCGCTGTAGATACCTATTGATAGCCGGCTCTTTATGACCCGCCATGAGCGGTGTAAAACACTTGATGATATTTTTGGGCTCCACAGAGAGCATCTGTAATAGACTAGCAGCAACCTTTGCCTTTCTTGAATTGTGCCATCACGCACATATGAAAGTCCGGCTTATATATATGCCATCTTCCTTGTTCTTCTCATTGCATGCCTTACCGGCTCTTTGTAGCTTAATTCCTTGTATGAAAGGGATATATCTCTAAATTGTTAGGAGGGTGGCTTAAAAGCATAACCCGAAGATGTTGTGTCTTCCTGATGTATTGACGGAGTCAATTGCTTGGCTTAAGAGCCAGCCGATATTGTATCATAAGCTACACCCGTAGGGCAGAAGCCCCCTACACGGCTATGTTGACTTGTCAACATTTTTGGCATGAAAGCCGGTTCTTAGGGATAGATAAGCTACACCCAGAGGTGGGTAGCCCCCTTCGACAACCAAAGTTGACTTGTCAACTTTTTTGGCATAAGAGTCGGCTGTTAGGGTTAGATAAGTTATACCTGAAGGTAGGAAGCCCCCTTCGACAACCAATGTTGACTTGTCAACATTTTTGGCATGAAAGCCGGTTGTTAGGGATAGATAAGATACACCCAAAGGTGGGAAGCCCCCTTCGACAACCAAAGTTGACTTGTTAACTTTTTTGGCATAAGAGCCGGCTGTTAGGGTTAGATAAGCTACACCCGAAGGTAGGAAGCCCCCTTCGACAGCCAATGTGGACTTGTCAACATTTTTGGCATGAAAGCCAGTTGTTAGGGATAGATAAGCTATACCCGAAGGCAGGAAGTCCCCTTCTACAACCAAAGTTTTGGTTTTTTCCTTGCATCGATGAAGATATGTGAAACGGCAGAGGCCCTGGCTTGCAGGGATGCTACTTTATTCATATATAAATATGATATGTACAATGATAGTGTATAGTGGCGAGTCTCAACGACTCAAGTGTAAAAAGGCCGCAGATGCACTATGTTCCATGGCCGGCGGGTCTCCTTACCCGAAGTATCTGAGTCATCCCGGATGTCTATGAGATAATAAGACCCATTGTTGATATTTCTGCTGACCATGAAAGGCCCTTCCCATGGAGGAGATAACTTATGCATATTTGTCTAGTCTTGAATCAACCGTAGCACTAAGTCGCCCTCTTGAAACGTCCGGGTCATGACCCTGCGACTATGATAACAGCGCAGGTCTTGCTGATAGATCACCGAACGGGCAGCCGCCATCTCTCGTTCCTCCTCCAAAGCATCCAACGCGTCTTGATGCACCGTCTCATTGTCCGTCTCAACGTAAGACGCCACTCATGGCGAGTCATGCCGGATGTCACTTGGTAACACGGCCTCTGCACCGTAAACCTGAAGAAAGGTGTATACCCTGTGGATCCGTTGGGGGTAGTTCTGATGCTCCATAAGTCGGACGACAACTCTTACACCCAACAACCCAGCGTCTGCTGTAAAGGAACCATAAGCCGGGGCTTGATACCTCTCAAGATTTCTTGAGTAGCCTGCTCTACCTGACCGTTGGACTGTGGATGAGAAACCGTCGAAACATCAAGCTGGATGTGCTCGAGGTCGCAGAATTTTTTCATAGCCCCCTTGGACAAGTTTGCGCCATTGTCCATGATGATGCTGTGAGGGTAACCAAAATGGAAGATCATCTTTTTAATAAACTGAACCGCCATAGCCGTGTCACACTTGCTGACCGGCTCAGCGTCTACCCACTTGGTGAACATGTCAACCGCCACCCAGAGGTGCGTTTTCTTATCCTTAGATCTCTTGAAAGGCCCGACCGTATCAAGCCCCTAGACTGCAAATGGCCACGTAATTGGTATCATGCGCAATTCTTGAGCCGGAACCTGAGCACGCCGGCCGAATTTCTGACAGTCGTCGCACTTGCGGACCAGATCCTCTACATCTTTGTGAGCCGTCAACTAGAAGTAACCGTGTCGGAAAACCTTAGCCACTAGAGATTTTGAGCCGGCGTGATGTCCACAATCTCCAGTGCGAATTTCATTCAAGATTTCCTTCCCTCCTCTTGTGAAACACATCGTTGAAACACCCCGATAACGGTGCACTTGTCCAACTCACCATTAACTATTGTCATGGACTTAGACCGCCGGGTGATCAGTCTAGGCAGATTTTCATCATCAGGTAACTTGCCCCAAGTCAGATATGTCAGGTAAGGCATAGTCCAATCCGGAATAGCATGTAGAGCCGCCACCAATTGCCCCTCTGGGCCTGGAACAGCCACATCTTCCTCTGAAGGTAATTTGACAGTCGGGTGATGTAAGACGTCTAGAAAGATATTGGGCGGCATCGGCTTTCACTCAGAGTCTAACCTTGACAAGGCATCAGCCGCCTCATTCCTATGTTGATCAATGTGATCTACCTGATAACCTTTGAAGTGACTAGCAATGACATCCACCGCCTGACGATAAGCCGCCATTCGCGGGTCCTTGGAATCCCAAGTGCCTGAAACTTGTTGAGCCACAAGATCTGAGTCGCCCAAACACCTTACCCGACTTAAATTCATCTCCTTGTCTACCCTGAGACCATGAAGTAGGGCTTCATATTCAGCCGCATTATTGGTGCAAGGGAACATCAGCCAGAGCACATAACAGAACTTATCACCCTTAGGAGATGTCAAAACAACTTCGGCCCCTGATCCTTCCAGCTGCTTGGATCCATCAAAGTGTATAGTCCAATAAGTGTTATCTGGCTTTTCCGCGGGAGCTTGACACTCTGTCCAATTGTTTATAAAATCCACAAGGGCTTGGGACTTGACAGCTGTACAAGGCACGTATTTCAGATTGAGAGGTCCCAACTCCAGTGCCCACTTAGCAATTCTACTAGTGGCTTCTCTGTTTTGAATTATGTCCCCCAACGGAGCAGAGCTGACCACTATGATCTGGTGCCCTAAGAAGTAGTGTTTTAACTTGCGATTGGCCATGAATACCCCATACACTAGCTTCTGCCAATGTGGATATCTCTGCTTAGACTCTGTCAGGACCTCACTAATATAATAAACCGGCCTCTGAACTGGATATTCCTTTCCTGCTTCCTCGCGCTCGACCATAATGGCAGCACTGATAGCCCAGTTGTTAGCCACTACGTATAGGAGCAAAGGTTCGTTCTCTGCCAGAGTAGCTAATACCGGCGTCTTAGTGAGCTGCTTCTTCAGTGCTTCAAATGCTTCACCCACCGCTGTACTCCAGACAAAATTATCTGTCATTTTCATCATCTGATATAAAGGGATAGCTTTCTCAACAAGGCGGCTTATGAACCGGCTCAATGCGGCGATCCGCCCTGCCAGGCGTTGGACATCATTAATACAAGCTGGCTCTGCTAGGGAGGTGATAGCTTTGATCTTATCTGAGTTAGCTTCAATGCCACGCTCAGAAACCAGAAATCCCAAGAGCTTGCCAGCCAGAACACCAAAGACACACTTTTTCGGGTTAAGCATCATCTTATAGATCCGGAGACTGTTAAAGGTTTCCCTTAAGTCGTCCAAAAGGGTCTCCTTCTTCCTTGATTTGATCACAATATCATCCACGTACGCGTGAACATTGTGCCCGATCTGACTATGAAGGCAATTCTGCACACAAGGCTGATAAGTTGCTTGGGCACTCTTCAGCCCAAAAGGCATAGACACATAACAGAAGGCTCCAAAAGGCGTAATGAAAGCCGTCTTCTCTTGGTCCTTAACTGCCATCTTGATCTGATGATATCCTGAATAAGCATCTAGGAAGCATAGGCTTTCACAACCCGCCATAGCATCAATGATCTGATCAATACGAGGGAGAGCAAAAGGATCAGTCGGACAAGCTTTGTTAAGATCCATATAGTCCATGCAGATATGCCACGTGCCGTTCTTCTTGAGCACCAACACTTGGTTAGCAAGCCACTCCGGGTGAAAGACCTTGACAATGAAACCCGCTGCTAAGAATTGGGCAACTTCTTCTCCAGTGGCCTTGCGTCTCTCCTCATTGAACCACTGTAGAAACTGCTTGACATGTTTAAACTTAGGATCCACATTAAGGTTGTGCTCAGCGAATTCTCTCGGTACACCCGACAAGTCAGAAGGTTTCCATGCAAAGATGTCCCGATTCTCACGGATGAATTCGATGAGCGTGCTTTCCTATTTGGGATCCATGTTCGCCCCGATGATGAACTATTTGGATGAGTCGCCCAGAGTGAAATCTATTGCCTTGGTATCATCCGCCGAGAATTTGAGGGGCGGCTCAACCTCCGTCGTGGTTTTTTTCAGCGGGGTCATATCCTCCGGGTAAACGTTCTCCTTATAGAACTTGAGCTCTGCCTCAACACAACTGGATTCCGCATAAGCCGCATCTCCTTCCTCGCACTCAATAGCCATTTTCCGATCGCCATGAATAGTCATCATGCCATTCAATCCGGGCATTTTGAGCTGCAAATAAACATAGGGCCTAGCCATAAACTTAGCATAAGCCGCCCGCCCAAATAACGCATGGTAAGGGCTCTTGATCTTGACCACTTCAAACCACAAGGACTCCACCCTGTAGTTATATTCGTCACCAAAAGCGACTTCCAAAGAAATCCTACCCACCGGATAAGCTGACTTGCCTGGCACCACACCATGAAAAACAGAGGATGAGGGCTTAAGATCTTTGTCAAGCAGCTTCATCCGCCGGAAGGTATCATAATAGAGGATGTTGATACTTCTACCTCCATCCATAAGTACCTTATTCACCAGATATCCTCCCACTTGGGGGCCAACTACCAAGGCTAGCCGCCCCGGGTCATCAACACACAGCGGGTGATCCTCCCGGCTCCATGTTATGTCATATTTAGACCACTTCAAGTACTGCGGCAGAGCCGACGCAACTGCATTAACTGCCGCTTGCATAAGTTCTGATCCCGCTTGTTAAGGCTGGTTGTGAAAACATGATACTGGCCTGAACTGAGTTGCTTTAGATTACTCTAATATCCAGATTGGTTATGTTGCTGCTGATTGTTATTACCCAGTTGCTGAGGATGTCCTCCTTGATTGCCCTAACCGTGGTGACCGGACCCTGAGCCACCGAATCCAAATCCAGTTCCTGACCCGCCTAGTCCTGAGCCGTCGAGCGAGCCACCACCATGGTTGTTGTGCTGTTGCATGTTGTAGTTCCTGAAATTTTGCATGATATGGCAATCACCCCATGTGTGCGTTGAAGGTTTATCGGGCCGGCTGTGCTCCGATCAGGGCTTCTTAAGCGCATCCTCCAAATTGAAGGGAGCCCTATTTTTCTTAAAAGGCCGCCTGAACTTCCCATTGCCCTTAGGATGATTCTGGCCAGTGCTTGCATTGGCTACTAGCTCTAACCCGCCTTTGGGGTTCTTCCGCTTACTCTGGTTACCATTGTTTTCCACATCCTTGCCCTGATTATTCCTCTTGCCTTGACCGGCCTTTCCTCATCAGAGCCTGGATCCTTCGTGTTATCAGAGTCGACGTATTTTGTGAGAGACGTCATGAGCTCTCTCATGTCTTGACACGTACGCTTGAGCCGGCCAAGATTCTTCTTTAGCGGGATGAAGTGACAGTTCTTTTCTAAGATCAGCAACGCTTGAGACGTCGTGATCTGCTCAGAGGAGTGGATGATGGTCGACACCCACCGGACCCAATGGTGAGCCGACTCATTCTCCTGCTGAACACAATGATCGAGATCCACAATGGTCATAGGCTGTTTGCAGGTCCCTTGAAAGTTTTTGATGAACTTTGCCCTCAACTCAGCCCAAGAAATGATGGTATTGGGTGGCAAGCCCTTCAACCACGTGCGAGCCGAACCTTCAAGCATCCTGATGAAGTACTTTGCACACACCGCCTCACTAACTTCCAACATCTCCATGGCAAGCTCATAACATTCAATCCAGGCCTCCGAAGGTGGATCAGAAGTGTAATTCGGGACCTTGCCAGGCCTTTTGAAATCCTTTGGCAACCGCTCACTCCACAGAGCCGGCGATAAGCATGGTACTCCCACGGCCCTTGTGGTCACTCCCACTCCTACTGCTACAGAGGGTGCGGGCTCTTGGTGAGCCGCCGTGGCCACCGTTGCCGCCTCTGGCTGATTTCTTGCCTGGTTCATGAGTGCTTGCACGTCTAGAGCCGCCTGATCATCCACCTGAGGCCCTCTGTGAAGATCGCTGCTGGAAACCACCGGCGACTTATAGCGCCGGCTAAATCTGCGGCAGGGGAGAGGCGTTGAATGAACGCGGCTTCGGTTGTAAGCATACTTTTCCTGCTGGGTCATTGCCGTCTGAGGGTATCCAATGGCTTTCCGCACATCCTCCGCAAAAGGCGCTTCGTCCGGGATAGGGATTGTTTCAAGCCGGGTGGCCACCGCCACCATATTCTCCGCCGGGTTGGAATAACGACCCGCCAGCGTTGGAAAGACCACTGGTAAGGCCGGATTTCACCGGGCCGGGGGTGGCATCGGTCGAGCTGTCGGCCGGCTTCCAGGTGCATCTGCTGTCCGTCCTGTTCCTGGCGTGTTGAAGAGATTCCTAGCCTCATAACGTTCTGGTAAGCGGGATTGGTGTCTCATCCGGTGCACCACAGGCACCGATTGCTGTTCCAGCCCAAGGCGGAAGGCATCCGTCTTAAGACGTTCTGCCTCTTCCTCCATCTGAATTTTTAGCTGAGGTATACTTTGTTGCTCCTACGACATCCGGTCCTTGAGTCTTACAATCTCTATGTTCCGAGCGGCTTGATTGTCTAGCGTGACCTCGGTGGCCATCAGGGCCGTGAGTTCATTCATCATATCCAGAAGAACTTGAGCTGGCGGTGGCGGCTCAGCCCCTGAGGTTGCCGCTCCAGCGGCGGTGCTGCTCGTACGTGGGGCCGATCCCGCCATGAATACGGTCGCATGCACCGGCGGCCTGAAAACATCCGGCTCAGAGTGCTCCGACTCAGGGTAAAGCTCGTCGTAACCCCCAAGGCCACCGTTGTGAAGCTGGTAGATCGACTCCGTTTCCCCACTCGAAGACTCGTCCTCTGAACAGACAAGAGTCTCCTGGGATGCTGAAGCTTCAAGATACATACCTTGAGTAAACCCCATGAAGACGTGCTTCTGGCCCGGGTTAACACAAGCGGGCTGCACATCACAAGCGGATTGTGCGCGCGGAGCCAGCTCGACGATGTCGGTTCAGACATCCGGCCCGGGCATACATTCGTCAATCCTGCCAATGAAGACGTGGATCCCGCCGAAAGGAACCCAAAATCCATATTCCATAGAGCCGGCATAGAGTCCCTAGCCGGCATCATCAATGTAGAGCCGGCCGCGACGACTCTTGTTCATCCTTCCGACCACGTATCCCTCGAGACCAAGGAGAGAGCCCCTCGAGAACTCAACACCACCGAGCGTAGGCCCCACGGTGGGTGCCGACTTTCATGGTTTTATCACGACAGATGTCTGGGTGAACGGACTTGGATTCGAGGCCATTGCTAACATGATGGACTCAAAGGGGTTGGTTGGGACGAAGGACACAAGTTTACCCAGGTTCGGCCCCTCAAGATGAGGTAACAGCCTACGTCCTGCTTGTGCTTGTATTGCTTGATGTATCGATTACAAGGTAGCTATTGCTTGAGCTAGTTCTCGATAGCCTGATCTCTAAGTCGTCTCAGGTCTTGCGTTTATATAGGAGTTCAATACCACGGGTCATACAAGTTGTAACCGACTCTCATTACCAGTCAGAGTCTACCTCTACCTTCTCTTGCCTTCCCTGACCAAGTATTCTCCGGGCATCTTACACGCCCGGGTCTGCTCTGCCCGGGCCACCTTCCGGCCCATCTTGTCAAGCCACCAAGCGTCTTGGGCCTTAAGTCTTCACGGCTCACTCTTGAGCTGGTGTACGAGCTGCCTGGTGTGACCCGGAGCCCTCAGGGCGGGTCTCACCATGGGGTTATATCCCTAACAATATCCCTATTCCAAGATCGTTTTCAAATTAATTTTCATCTTTAGCTCAATCTTTCTTCTTCTCTTTTTTCGGAGTGTCTTAATAATTTGTGGTGTTGTTTCTCATCATCATTCTCAGCATTAAAGACCGAAGGAGAGTTTATCCTAATCTTGGTCCATTCTCTTGAAGATTTGTCATCTCATCTTGATGCTTTCCTGTCAATTGTTTCCATTCATGAGAATTTTATCCCATATCTATCCAGTGCGTTCAGAGTTGTTTTCATTTTTCGATCCTTCCAAAGGCCATCATTTCAGAAGATTTCTTCGTTCTCAAATTCTTCTCAAGTGTTGTTCCTTCGTTCGTATCTCAATTATTCTGGTGCTTGGTTCAAGTTTTCTATTAGGTGGATCATGCTATTCCATTCATTTGTATTATCCTCATGCTATTCCATTCATTTGTATTATCCTCTTTAGTTTCTAATTCTTACCGGTGTTCTTGTTCAAGACCTCTTCAAGTTAGTGCTCTATCTATCATTCCTATATTTTCCAAAAGAATAAGTTGTGTGCTAAATCCGTTGCTTGTCATCAATTAACTGGGTGAAGGATAGGCATAACATCATTCTTATTCTTGTTTCATCAAGTGATTTCAATGCTTCTTCCGGAGTTGTTCATGATATCAAATTCCTCATCCCAAGTTGTTCATCTTTTCTTTCCGGGGTTCCAAGCTTGCCGCGGAGCTCCATCTAATCATAACAAGGCCCCAATCTTGTTTTTTCAACCTTCAATTATTTTCTATCGTCCTTTCATCCTGTTGTTCTCCAAGAGGTTCTTCATGATGGTTTGTTAAGGATTTAATTCTTTTCGAATTGTTCTTCAAGATTCTTGTTCGAGGTGCTCAAGAGTTCTTTATGTTGGATTTCTAAATTCAGTTTCTTCTCCATTATATTTTGAGATGGTGTTATTAAATTCTTGATTATGAGGAGTCTCGAAGGAAAATTGTCAAGAATAAGATAAGTAAACCCATCGTGTTTTCTCGGAGTTATCTTGGGATTGATTTCACCTAAAGGATTTCCTAAGGATTGTTGCTATCACGGTGTCATAAATGATCCAGGTTTTCTCCTCCGCTTCTTGGTGAAAGAAGTTTTTCATATCTTGTTGCCCTCAAGTAGTAAATTATTTCTGTTGTGGTAGGTTGTCACCTCATAATTTTGAGATGAGTTCCACAAGCCCACAACAAGCTTATTCTTCTCGTTGTTGGGTTTTCAACAACTCTGTTTTAATTCACCCTATGCTTCACAAGTTTGAATGGTGGAAGAAGTTTTCATTTTCTTCTGCGTTCTTTTCCTTCAATCAATCTATTTTTCTATTCTCCTGTTACGGAGTCCTTGTGATGTTGCTCTCTTCAATCTACCATCTTGCTTTGTCAAGATCATGCTCTTCCCTTGCTTGTCCTTTAAGTGGAGTGTTGTGAAATCTTTCATGATCCTTCTATCTTATGAAGTTTTGATTCTAATCCAACCAAAGTTTGGTGTCTCTCTTTCAATTTCTTTCCATCATATCAAGTTTTGCCTCTCTTTCCTACTGAGTGCTTCCCAATTTCTTTTGAACTCTTGCTTGTTCCTCATGTTGTTCTTGATCTCTTTCAAACCTTCATGTTTCATTGGTTTCACTTGTTGTCAAAGAAGTAACTAAGTTTTACCTCTTGCTCCTTCTCTTCCCCTTCTCATTCTAGATCTTGGGACGAGATCCTCGTGTAGTGGAGGAGAGTTGTAACAGCCCAGGACCGATGCTCCGAAAGATTCCCATTTTATTTCCATTCTCGTCTGTGATTCGCGTGGTTGTCGCATTCATCACTACATCATTCGCATCATCTACATAGCATCAGCACTCGTTTTCGAAAACTTGCATCCGTTCATAGTTGCCGGTTCTCTCCGTTCTTGCCGTTTCCCGTTTCGAGACCAACCACACATGCACGCGCCCGAGGCATCGATATAATATTGTTTTTAAAGTGCGTATGAGATACTCCC
This sequence comes from Hordeum marinum, assembly GCA_022496015.1. Taxonomy (NCBI): domain Eukaryota; kingdom Viridiplantae; phylum Streptophyta; class Magnoliopsida; order Poales; family Poaceae; genus Hordeum; species Hordeum marinum. The sequence continues at coordinate 127,371,582 of CM039676.1, read as the reverse complement.
GGTTTGAGTCAAAAGTTCGCGTGCAGCCTTGTTTCATAGGAGGTGGACCACCTGCCAAATTTCGTCGCGTTCCGAGTTCGTTTGATAGCCGAACGGTCGTCCGTAGCGGCACCGTCATCGGTTTATTATCGGACATATTTTGGTGTTTAAACCTTGTGTCATGGGCCGCAAACCTCCCTCTCATCTCCTCATAGCCCATCTACATAGCCACCGCAACCTACCCTAGCCCCCTCCGCTTCCGGGCCGTCCGATCGAGATCGAATGGTCTGAAAACGGACAAAAACTACTAACCCTAGCCCCTAATTGCTATAAATAGACCACTAACATCCAAATCAGGCAACCCTAGTCTAGCCCCTTGAAATCCGTGCCAAAGCAACCCCCAGCCACCACGTGGCGCGAAGCTCTCCTCCCACCTCGTGCAGGCCCACCAGGAGCCCGGTCGGGGCCCGCCCGAGCCCATCTGGGCCTGAGGCACTCGTGCCGCTACCTGGCTCCCCCGAGCTCGCCCGACTCCTCCCAAGCTCCCTCGGCGCCGTGTAGCCCACAACCTCGCCATCGGGTCATGCCATAACCCCGCCGTAGCCGCTGTCGCCGGCATCTAGGCCGCCCCGCTGCCAGGCCGGAGCCGCCGCCGTTGCCCCCCCGTGCTCCTCTTCTTCCCCGATGCAGGGCTACCGCCGTCGTTGCCCCATGGAGTTCCGCCATGCCCGCCGCCCATGGTTGCTCGCTGAGCTCGTCGCCGCGAGGAACGGGGCCACCCCGGCTGCATCTGCCCAAACCCGCCTCCCCATGCTCGTCAGACCTCATCGCGTCACCTGGCAACCGCCGCCACACCACTTCCCTCAATCCCGATCGGGGTCGAGAGGAGCAGGACGATGGACGTTACCCTTGCCCGCGTGGGCCAGGCCTGCTCGGCCAAACGCGTCGGCCGAGCCGCTCCACCAACCGGATCTCGGGCCAAGGGTGAGCCGCCCCTATTCCATGCCCCGTGTGATGTTTTGCTATCATGCACCTAGTAGATCTGGCCCACAATGTTTTTTTAATTACAGAAAACGCGTGTTTATTAAATGCTAATAAGTAAATAACCATGCACCGTATTAAATTATTTTATATATGAAAAATGCTCAGAAAAATATGTCCATTAATAATATGACGTTTTCATCCATGTTTAAAATACCGAAGCTTGCTGTTTGCTTCGTTTTTGCACAAATGCCATGTCTTGCATCATGCATAATTATTGAACATGCATCGGAATTTAATCTAACAATATATTAAAAATGTTCGTATTATCGGCATCATGTTTTCCTGCATGAAAAACTTGTTCACGGAATATTTGCATTTAACTTGCATTTATTGATGCTAAAAGGGGTTATTCCATAAACTTGGATTATTAATTGTGACATATTTCCCTACATGAACCTACACATATTATATGTGTTTTGGGGGTAGAAAAATCCATTCAATTTATTTGTGCATTTAGTTTTGTCATCTAAGCAAGTTTGTGTGCATATCATTTTGGCATGATGTCCTTTTCTTTATTTCGTGTGATTTAATCCATGCATGATATGAAATAATTTGGAACATGAGATATGCCCTCGAACATGTGTATTAGGCCCTGGAATTTTTGATTGCATAGAAATCCATGTTTAGGTGTTATTTTCTTGTGGCCAACATACTATAATATACTGCTGTTTTGAGGGTTCAAAATATTTCTAAGTCTGAGATCTGTAACATTTTGTTGCTGTCTTGCCATGTGTTTTGCTAGTGATCTAGAACTCCTTTGGTGTCGGTGTAGTGGAGTTATTTGTAGCTTATAATGTCTACTACCGTTCTGTTAATTTTCATGCCATAATATGCCTTGTAGTATATAGTTTCTCTGCTGTCAATATGCCTTTGTGATAAAAACTGCACTGTGAAAAACTGGGTTATTTTCACGAAGTCTGAAAACTGCTTAGTTCATTATGCCATGTTGTGAGCCTCCTATCATGTGATCCATGCATATGTTGAGTTTGATATGTGAAGATGAAATGAAGTGTGTGTTATATGCTACTGCCCCATGCTAAATTTTTGCATTTTAGGATCTTATAGCTTGTTGTTTTCATGTGTGCGAAATGCCATGTTGCTGTTTTGGGCAGATTTGAACTAAAACTTGTGTTGGTTGTTGTGGTTGAACCGTAGCTCCGTTTTGAACAAGTTGCATATGTAACTTGCTTAGAATTTCATGTAGTATCATAATATCTTGCTGCATTAATGATTTTAATTATTTGTGCTTGTCATTTTCATGCATTTTGCATTCATGGCATTCAATCTTGTGATTGTCATATCTTTTAGATCGAAGCTCCGTTTGAGATGTTCCACATATGTAATTGATTAGAATAACGTGAAGAATTGCATGGTATGCCTTATTTTGTTGTTTAACAAATATAAAATATTGGTAGTTGTCTGGACCCCGATCCTAAGTCATAAGAATCCAGCCTGTAACACATCACATCACTTTGCGGCCTCACGCCTTACCTTAGCCGGGACCATTTGCGCCTTTTGGCTCACGTATGTGAATATGTTGCTAGCATTCAAACGACAGAGAACCCGGGCTGACATGACTAGTCATAGAACCCAAGTGGCACATCTGTACGGAAACAGGCATAAGTAATCCAGCAATGCAGGTGTCGGCCTTAAGCGTCTGTAGACGAGTCATAGTTAGCTACAAGGACTCCATTATGTCGTGGGAGATAAATGTCATTACTGCACGTAGACGAGTCGTAGCAGGCTACAGGGACTCCATTACACTACGAGACATTTCCATGAAGGGACAGACACAACAGCAAAGAAGGATACATGTCGGTCAAACAATGTGTCCGTAGCAGTAGCAAGCTACGAAGGCTCGGTGGAAGCACAAAGAGGAAGTTTCCGGTAAAGAGTACTACTAAAGGAGCATGGCTAGGTGTCGGATCCCATACATACCGTTGCACGTCACACGTACGCACGACATGCCCGATATGCATAGATACAACTATGGCATCACAACATAACTATACAACAACACAAATTTTATTTAAGAGGCTTAGAGGAGCCTTGCATAATATGTTCTTACAGGTAGGGGTCACATGACCCGACACTCAAGTAATACAAGCAAGTTCATACAAACCAAGCAGAAGCATAAGGCTATCTGAGTACAGACAGTTGAAAGGGTAAAAAGGCACATGGCCTGACTATCTACAGCCCGCCACATGGCATAAGGTCGTAGCTAGGACACCAGCTATTCAACGTCCTCGACATCTAGATAGAACCCACCTGATGGGTCCTGAGTATCATCTGCAACGTTTATTAAGAAAACATGGGTACAAACATACTCAACAAGTCTTTAAAGCACACCTAGTATATTTATGCTCATGTATCAACAAGGGGGAGTGGTGGATTTTATGCAGCAATGCCAGCTTTGACTCATGGCTAACCTATACTACACATATTAATTCTTTGTTCAAATTTTAGATATCGTACATGAGTCCACTAACTCCACATCAATACACAACCATGGATTCACTTCCGTCATCTACAAGAGTGCCATCCATGGTACTCACACTTGTCTTGAGATTTTTATGAGTATCCATTAAATTATCTATGAACAACATAAGTTCTCCAAGTAGTCCATATCCGAGGACATGGCTATTCAAACAGATTCATACCCTGAAGGGGTGTACTTCTTCACACACGCTCTTGCCACTTATTGTTGTGTGCTCATAAAACCATGCACCTCGGCAACCTTCAAGCGGAAGCCCAGCGAGGGAGTCAGCCATGACCGTCAATCACACAAGACCTCTAGTCCAGGCTATCACCTATTTGAGACTGAACCCTCCCAAAAGTCCGGCTGAAGTTTCCGGTACGGCCCCAAACGATGTGCGCAAGTTTCCCAAGATCACCATTCGGGTGACCCTTGGTACATCGTGCCACTACCTACCACATCGTAACCCACCCCTAGGGTCAGCGCTACGCACGGCCTCCAGCATACTATAAACACCAGAAACTACTTGCATCACCTGGACCAAGGCCTAAGCGATTGATAAGTCGAGAGGGTCAATTAAGAATCCCAACATGTGGTAGTAACTAGCCTTGGATCACAAACACAAAACTCAGTTATGATGAATGGTCCCAATGAGACAACCCACTATGTACTCCTACATAGCCTCTCGTCGCTACCTTTACCAAATCGGGTTCATCATTAAGCTTATCACATCAGAACAATGTTGTTTCACTCCAGTTCATCACCCAGAATCAGACCTGACACAACTGTGAGCATAGCAGGCGAAGTAGGTAAAAGCACACCATGGCTCAAGCATCTACCAAGTATGCTAGGTTGCAAGCTTTAGCTATTTATGGTGACAATGACAAGTCATGCAAAGGAATGGGTTCATCTACCGTACATGACAGAAAATTAAACGTTCGTCCTAATGCAATAAACAAGAGTAGGAGCGAGATAATGGGATGTTGTCATAATGATCAATGGGGTTTCTTGCCTTGCTGGGAAGCGGGAGGGTATTCTCCTTCGTTCGAACACTCGGGGGTATCCTCAGAAGCAGGGCCTACCGCAGTGCAGATAAGTAGCAATCAATACACGACAAGTGCAACAATATGATGCATGATCATGACGTGGCAACATGTATGGATGGGCTAATGCAACTATTAACCAAGTTAAATGAAGTAGTTTTGAATATAGGTTCAAATTCGTTCTCCATTTCATATTCCATATATTGACCTATTACTAAATGTCAATGTTCATCTACATAGGTTGCTCTAACATGCGTGATAACAGCACCATTGGATTCACTGGATTTTTCTGATAAATTTTCATATATAAATTATTTGAATCTGAGTTATAGATTAATTTCTATGAATTTTCTAAGTTTTAAATAATTTCTAGAATTAATTTAATTCAGAAATTCCTTTACTGCATTAACATGACATCAGCTGGTCAACAGCCCGTTGACAGGTCAAACCTGACTAGTGGGGTCCACTAGTCAGTGGCCCAGCTTCTAACAAAGTTAATTAACTCACTAATTACTAAATAATTAGTAGGGGCCCACTGGTCAGTGGGCTATTAGGTTAATTAATTTTTATTAATTAGTTATTTTTAATTAAACCTAATTAGCAGGGCTGGGCCCACTAGCCAGTTGACCCTAGAGTCTAACCCCAGTGGTCAAACCAGTTGACTCGCCCGCGTTGAGCCACCGGCGACGTCAGGGATGGCGAAGGGGATCGGAAACCCTCCTCCGGTGACCAAATGGACGGCGGAGGGCATCGATCGGCCTTGCATGCTCGCGCGCGTCGAACCCGACACCTCCCAGGGGCTGGGATGGCCAGAGTTGGCGCCGGTGATCAGCACGGCAGATGCCGAAGCTCGGGCGAGCACAGTCTCTTCGAGCCAGAGCTCGAACAGGCCGGCTGAAGGCACCTACGGCTACCTGGGACCCTCCTAAGCATGCCTACATGCTCAGGTGTGAGCTTGGGCTGCCGAAGCGAGGGCCACGTCCTCGCTAGCGGCGATAAGCTCTCGGGCCCAAGGTGGATCGATGCTAGGGCGCGATAGGGATGGGAAAAATAAGGGGGAAAGGACCAGGAGCTCATAGTGGATGCGACAGCGTCAAGAGTGGGATCGGGGAGGCTTCACTTGCGGCGAACGGATGGCGGCGGTCGTCGGTGACCGAGGAGGCAGAAGACGACAAGGTCGGTGCTAGGAGGCTTCCGGGCTCGATTCCTTCAGCGGAGAGGACCAGCGCGTCGAGGCGGAGCTACTGGGGGCTCAGGGGCGAGGCAATTGGCTGGAGCGGCAGCTACGACAGTGAGAAGGCGGCGGCCATGGCGGGCAGAGGGGGGAGACAGAGCTGCGTGCGAGAGAGAGAGAGAGTGATGGGGACGGCTCTCAGAGCTTATCCCCGTCGCGCTGGCGAGGGGAGGTACGCAGGCTGGGAGCTACATGGCAGCTCTAGCACCGGCGCACGGCGGGCATGCGCTCGTCCTCTTGGCCGCCAGGAGGATGACGACCCCCCTGGGCCAGGTGGGTCGGCCTGGCCTGGGCTTGAGACAGGCTTCCTTTCTTAAAAAAAATCCATATTCTGTTTTGCTTTTCTGATATTTGCTTTATTTTTTTAGGCACAAATGCTAGGTACAAAATATTCCAAATATTTTATAGAGCTTAGTTTGAATATTTCAAACATCTACAAAATGTTTCAGAATATTTTGAATGCTAAAATAATTATAATGCTTTATTTTCTATTTTCAGTAGCTTTAATATTTATTTTTGAAATGCTATATAGATTCAAATATTTATTATGACCCCTGATATATTAATGCCACATTTATCACACATAGGGGACACTTTTTATGGGCATTTTGGATTTGTTCATTGTTCGCAACTATTGAACTGGTTTGATTCAGGTGAGGTGTTAGGGTTTCTACTAATCCCCATTTCAAATTGATGCAAAAAGTGAAAACATGATGCACACACACGCTGACCTAAGTAAGCTAACTAGGGATGTGACATTAGTTCAGATCTGGACCAATTTTGAAATTAACATATGGGGTCATTTCGGAAATGCTATAAGTCATTTCCGACCTCATTTAAGATGTCGAGATAGATAGTTTATTTATACTTCACCTCTTGCCATGTTTAAGAACATTTAATATTGTCGTGTACCTAAACGAGAGTGAACCAACTAATCGATCGTTGAGTTCCGTCAGTATGCAACTCGTTGCATATTGAGGTTCACTTAAATGTGTAGTAGTTGTTTGACGTGATTTGGCATGCCTTGCATATTTAAGCCGGACATGCATCATATTTGTTGCGCATCATGTCATCCATATGTTGTGATGTATCATGTGTTGGTTGTTTGTTCCAGATTGCTCCTTCTCGATAGAGTTCCGAAAGCGTTCGGAGTGTGAGGATTCGTTCGACTACGTTGGCTCGACTTCTTCATGGACTTGTTCTTCTTCCAAGCGGGATCTCAGGCAAGATGACACATTTGCCTGGATACCACTACTATCATTGCTATGCTAGTTTCCCGCTTTTATTGTTATGTCACGCTACATACCACTTGTTTGACAAGCCTCCCAACATTGCCATGAAAGCCTCTAACCCCTCCACATCCCAGCAAACCTTTATTTGTCTATGTTACCACTTGCTCAGCCCTTCTTATAGCCTTTCTCGATGCAGGTGCAATTGCTTCCATGTGACAACATGGACATTCTTTTGTTATCACAATATTATTGCTATTTAATTTAATGCACTTATAGACTTGGTAAAGGGTGGAGGGCTTGGCCTTTTGCTTGGTGCTTTGTTCCACTCTTGCCGCCTTAGTTACTTGTGAACCGGTGTTATGTTTCATAATTGAGTGCTCCTAACATGCTCGGGGTTATTATGGGGACACCCTTGATTTTCGTTTTAGAATAAAGCTTGTCTGGCAAGGCCCAACATTGGTACTACATTTGCCTAAGGACTAATAAACTTGCATAGGGATTTTCCAGACCCCGTGGATGATTAATCAACAACCCGGGACAGTGCTCCTCATGAGTGTTGTTCCAAACTTGGGTGATTTCTATCAGGACACTATGCATGTCGCTTTTCTGCCGTGTCCTAAGAACGAGGTACGTGGCTCGTATCGGGATCGTCGACACGTCGGGAGGCCTTGTTGGATTTGTTTTACCTTTCTCGAATGTCTTGCGTAAGGAACTATGATCTTCTTCGTGTTATCTCGAGGTGTCGGATTTCTATTGGAATTGTCTAGGATGATCACGAGATCCGCGGTCGAGGTTATTCCCGCGGCATGTGGTTAATTTGTGATGGACGAGTTGGAGCACCCCTGCAAGGTTAAACTTTCGGAAAGTCGTGCCCGCGGTTATGTGGAAAACTTGGATATTTTGTTTAACACCCGGTCATAGCAAAGTTGATGTAAACTCTAATAAAATACACGAACTGTGTGCGTAACCGTGACTATCTCTTCTCGTGAGTTCTTTTCTAAGAGAGAACATGGTGGGGGTTATGTTTGATGTAAGTAGGTGTTCACGATCAGTTAGTGATCATTACTGGTTCACGTTCGTTATGCATAGACCATCATACTTTAGTTTCTGTATTCGTAAGTTACCACTCAAATAAATTCTTACTCGCATATTGTGTAGTGACCCGACCTGAAAGGTCGAATCTCCGGTGATTCCGTACCATCCCAAGATCATGCTGGTACACACACGGTACATCAATGTATATATCAAAGGGAAATCACACAGCATTATATTAATCGAAATCTCATATCGAGTCCTTTATTACAATAAAGATTACAATAAAGTGGCTGAATGCCAACTCATGAGAATGTCTAAATCTTGCGGAAGCGTCGAAGGTAGATGAGTCCATCTGACTCCAAGGGCATCTCACCGAGCGTAGAGCGTATCCTCACTCCTGGTCGGAAAAGTACTCTACAACATGATACGTTGCAGCCATATAGGTCAGCATATTGAATATGCCGGCAAAGTCACAAGAGAGGGGTGAAAAGATAATCCTCTAAACTATATGCAATTATGGCAGGTGGAGTAGTAAGTTTTGCGTAAAGCCAATTTTCCAACAACAAGAGAGGGCTAAGCAAAATTATTACTAAGTTGATTGTTTAATGAGATGGTTCCACCAACCAATTCTCATACCCAAGTTATTAATACCCACATCATCTTGTTAATTGTGTTGAGAGTTCCGGAAGTTTCAGTTCCTTTGGCTCAAGTCGTCCATGACCGTGGACACGGCTAATCGATTAGGTTTGAGTACTCTGTAGAGTTTTGCACACGTTCCCCACAAGACATTGTCGCCTCCGTTTGATTTCTCGCACTTCAGGGTGTTTGAGAAACGGATGACCAAAACATGGTCTTCCAAAGGGTTTCCCTGCGACTCTGTCGGTGCCCATCCTTTCCTACCGTTCTTCTACATCTCGTAGCACCGCCTGTCCAGGGTGACCACGATATCCAACCAAGCCAGAGCCCATAATGACTTGTGGCTGTGCAGGTAAGCCTTGGGTCTTGAAGCATCCACCCATCTCTTTGTGCCTGAGCGGATCTTTCTGCGTGAATACTGGCCATCTCCAGCAACACCTAGGCAAATCCACTTGTTTCTCCAGGGTGCCGTTCAACCATCATCCACCCAGAGGTATGTTGAAAACTCGGAGTCTTGAAGTCTTGATCATTATGTAGGATTTGTAATTAATCTCACAACTCTCATGAATCACACAACCAACCCCGTCTACTAGTAGCATAGCCAAATGTGGAAATAACGTTTCCCAGGGCCAATGTGTCAAGGGTTGAGGTACCTACCACATGATACTACATCAAGTAACCAAATTTCCAACTAACCTACTTTGCACGCAATTGGGGTGATGGAAGAACTAATGCAATAAAAACATGGGTAAAGATGATCAAAGTGACTTGCCTGATTGATGATCTTCGTACGTGAGTGACTCTAGGTAACAAGATTCGCACTCCGGATAATGTAACGAAGCAAACAAGCACTCAATAAGCATACAACAACAAAAAATGTAACTCACAATCATCAACCATGAACTAGTAACCAATCAAGACAAAACAATGCATAATCACAAGCAAGAAAACACACAAAGTTTTGTTTTCTAAAAGATGATTGTTAAAACACTACTAACATAATGAAACCATTTTTATTAACCAAAACAATAGTTGACAGCAAGAAAACAATAAAATATTTTATTAATAACAGAATTGAATTCATTAAAGTTTGTTGGGAGAAACTTTAGTAAAGTTTTTTTAAAAGTTTTGATAAACACTATATGAAACAACTATAGTTTTATTAACAAAAGAGCAAAACAAAACTTATTATTTATTAACAAAACATGTTCTTAACAGAAAAGAATTTACAAATAAACTTGTCTTAGAAAACAGAATTAAATTATATAAAACTTTGTTAAAAAGAATTTATTACTAAACTAGTTTCTTTTATAACAAATTAAACCTATTTGAAAAGAAGTTGTGATTCCTATATTAACAAAGAAATAAAGTAAACAATTTTATATTTTTATTAACAGTAAGTAAAACACTAAATGTTCAAGTAACAGAACCTACTAATAAGATAGTCCTAACTAATACCAAGCAGTAGCAAAAAGATTCATATCAAAATCTATTTTTAAACTCTAGTTATTCAGATTTGAGTGATTTGAGGAAATTTGACTAAATTCAAATTTTAGAGTTCAATTTGCAAATCTAAGACTACAAGGTGAAACTACATGAAAAATGTGATCTTATGCAGAAAGAATCAACTCAAAACATTAAATAGTTTAAAAGATATAAGCAAAACAAATTTAGAAAACAATCTGTTAACTAAAACTAAATAGAAAAAGAAAAAATAAACTACCGACCGGTCAGTGCTACGTGGAAAGATCCTATTGGCGGAGAGGGCGAGCGCTGAGTGATTTCGGTCGGTCGACCGAACCGAAAAGAAAACGGTTCGCGGAGTTAATATGTTATAATCTGGATCGTCAGATCCAGATCGAACGGATGAGGTGCTCACCGTGAGGTGAGTCGCCGGCGAGGGCTTCTCCGGCAAGGACGAGGCGACGTGGTCATCGGGGCGCGTCTCCGCTGGTCTTCCGCGGCAGTTGAGTGGTCCAGACGACGGCGGCGAACGTCCGGCGTCGAGTGGTGGGGTCGGAGGGCGAGGGGACGTCCGAGGCGATGGGCACGAGTGGAGAGAGCTTCGATGGTCGGAGCAGCTCCGGCAAGGTGTTTGGGCAGCGTCTCGGCGAGGGAGAGAGGGGATTCGGGGGGAATAGAGAGAGGAGGGGCAGGGGCTACTTATAGGGTGCTCGGGTGGGTGCGGGGAGGAGAGAGGAGCGAGATTCGGGGCGAGGGAATCTCGGCGACGGCGGCGCGCGCGCGAGTTAGGAGGCGACCACGGCGCGTGCGGGATCGGACGGGTGGGTCCCGCTGTCATTGAGGGAGAAGCGGCATCTGCGGATCGGTCGACCGACTGGTAATCAATTCGCGAATAAATGCTCGTGGGCCGGCCCGTTTAAATACAAATCCGTTATTGTTTTTAATAACCAGAGCAGTAAAACGTCTTTAAAAGCATTCAAAACATTTCTAAATATAGGAGTATTATATATCAAAATTTACAGAATAATGAATGCCATTGATTGAATATTTTTATTCTGTCATTTGAATACTTTGGAAAAAATAATATTTTCAGAAATTGCCTATTTGGTTTTAAAACCTTTTGCAAATATTTTTCAAAAGACCCCTTGGTTCTTATTGGTCAAATATATCACCAAGATGACCCTGGTGTGGAGTGTCATGTTACTCCCCTCTTATTTTCAACATTTTACCAAGATTTAAAAATAGGTGAAAGCAACTTGGGGAAAATAGGAAGGGCTTTTCAGAAATTCAGAAGGAGTATTTCAACTATTTCATATGTCCAAGCAATGATGATCATAGATGCATAGCTATATTCATAACATTCCAAAATGGAATTTTGGGATGTTACAAACCTACCCACCTTAAGATGAATCTCGCCCTCGAGATTCGGGTTGGCTAGAAAATAGGTGCGGGTGGTCTCTACGAAGATCTTCTTCGCGTTCCCAGGTGGCTTCTTCCTCGGTATGGAGATTCCACAAAACTTTACAGAATTTGATGATCTTGCTGCGGGTAACTCTGTTGGTAGTCTCGAGGATTCTGACAGGCTTCTCCTCGTAGGTCAGATCATTGTCAAGTTGTATGGCCTCTAGGGGCACTGTGTCTCTCAAAGGGATATCAGCCATCTCAGCATGACATTTCTTCAGCTGGGAAACATGGAAAACATCATGAACTCAGGACAATCCTTCTGGCAATTCCATCTTGTATGCAACTTCGCCTCTACGTTCAAGAATTTTGTAGGGGCCTATGAATCTGGGTGCTAGTTTTCCTTTAACACCAAACCTCTTGATTCCTCGAAGTGGGGACACACGAAGATATGCCCGATCTCCCACTTCATACGTTACTTCCTTGCGTTTGTTGTCGGCATAGCTCTTCTATCGAGATTGAGCTATCTTGAGTCTGTCGCGAATCAGCTTTACTTTCTCTTCAGAATCTCGGATAAGGTCGGGACCAAAAAGTTGTCGGTCTCCAACACCATCCCGCGTCAACGGTGTTTTGCACCTCCTTCCGTATAATGCTTCGAAAGGGGCCATCTTCAGACTGGTCTGATAACTGTTGTTGTACGAGAATTCTGCGTAAGGTAAGTTGTCATGCCAACTAGATCCACAATCTAGCACACAAGCTCTCAACATGTCTTCCAGAATCTGGTTGACTCTCTTAGTCTGTCCATCGGTCTCCGGATGAAAAGCTGTACTGAACTCCAGTCATGTACCCAAAGTTTCATTTAACTGATGCCAAAACTTTGAGGTAAATTGTGTTCCTCTATCTGACGCGATACTCCTCGGAACTCCATGCAGACATACGATTGTGGTCATATATATCTTGGCTAGCTTAGTACTGGTATAAGTGGTTTTCACTGGAATGAAATGAGCCACCTTGGTCAAGCGATCGACCACTACCCAAATTGAATCATAACCTGAACGGGTCCTGGGTAATCCTATGATGAAGTCCATACCAAGATTTTCCCATTTCCACTCGGGTATCGGCAAAGGTTGCAGTAACCCTGCTGGTTTCTGATGTTCTACCTTTACTCGCTGACAAACATCACATATTGCCACATGTTCTGCAATATCCTTCTTCATACCTGTCCACCAATAACTTTCCTTCAAATCTAGGTACATCTTGGTGTTGCCTGGGTGTATTGAGTAAGGGGAATCGTGGGCTTCTTGAAGTATCAACATCCTGAGCTCTGGGTCATTGGGCACATAGATGCGGTTCTCAAACCACAGAGTTCCTTGCTCATCCTCACGAAAACCTTTAGCTTTACCATCTTTCATTCTTTGCTTAATCTCAGCTATTTCCTTGTCCGTCTTTTGGGTTTCATGAATTCGTTCGGTCAAGGTGGACTGGATCTCCAGTGTGGCAACATATCCTGTTGGCACTATCTCTAGCCGAAGCTCTCTGAGATCATCGGCTAACTCTTGGGGTAATCCTCCCGCTGTGAGTGTGTTTACATAAGTTTTCCGACTCAAGGCATCAGCTACAACATTTGCCTTACCTGCATGGTAGTGTAATCTCATGTCATAGTCCTTGATTAACTCTAACCATCTCCTCTGTCTGAGGTTCAACTCCTTCTGCGTGAAGATATATTTCAAGCTCTTATGGTCGGTGTATACATCACAACTATTTCCGATAAGGAAATATCTCCAGGTCTTGAGTGCATGCACTACGGCTGCTAGTTCCAAATCATGGGTGGCATAATTCAACTCATGAGGTCGTAGTTGTCTGAATGCATAAGCTACAACCTTTCCATCTTGCATGAGTACTCCTCCAATTCCTTGACGTGAAGCATCACAATAAACCTGGAAGTCCTTCCGAATATTGGGCAAAATCAACACTAGGGTTGTGACCAAACGTTTCTTCAACTCCTGGAAACTGGCTTCACATTTCTCAGTCCAAATATACTTAGACTCTTTCTTCAACAACTCTGTCATGGGCTTGGCTATCTTTGAGAAATTCTCAATGAACCTCCGGTAATATCCGGCAAGTCCGAGGAAACTGCGGATCTCCTTAACTGAGGTGGGTGACTTCCACTCGATGACGGCATCAACCTTAGCGGGGTCTACGCTATTCCTTCTCCGGAAATAACATGTCCAAGGAATCCGACTTCCGTCAGCCAAAATTCACACTTGCTGAACTTGGCATATAACTGATGCTCTCTCAGCTTCTCCAGAACTAAACACAAATGTTCCTTGTGTTCTTCCTCGTTCTTGGAGAATATCAAAATGTCATCGATGAACACCATGACAAACTTGTCTAAATATTCCATAAACACTTTGTTCATCCTATTCATGAAGTAGGCAGGAGCATTAGTCAAACCAAAGGACATGACAGTATACTCATACAAGCCATACCTTGTGGTGAAAGCTGTTTTGGGTATATCTTGTTCACGAATCTTCAGTTGGTGATACCCTGATCGAAGATCGATCTTGGAGAATACTTTGGCGCCTACTAGCTGATCAAACAAGTCATTAATCATCAGTAGAGGGTACTTGTTCTTGATAGTCACCTCTTTCAAGGCACGATAATCGACTACCATTCTCAAGGTTTTATCCTTCTTCTCCACCAAAAGAACTAGGGCTCCCCAAGGTGAAGAACTTGGGCGAATATACCCCTTGTCCAATAACTCCTTAATTTGCTTCGTGATTTCCACCAGATCATTTGCGGGCATCCGATAGGGTCTCTTGGAAATTGGGGCTGTCCCTGGTTGTAGCTCTATTAGGAACTCAATCTCCCTATCTGGTGGCATGCCTGGTAATTCTTCCGGGAATACATCCGGAAAGTCTTGTACAACTCGTACTTCCTCCTGAACAACTCCTGTGGGGGAATTTAACCGAGCACTCATACGTATGCGTCGGGATACATACTTAATCCTCTTGTTCTTCGGGGTGGTGAGTGAAACAGACTTACTGGGGCAATCAATATTTCCTTCATACTTGGTCATCCAATCCATGCCTAGGATTACATCCAATCCCTGGGATTCTAAGACGATGAGGTCAGTGGGAAAAACATGGTTTCCTATATTGAGTTTCAAGGCATGGCATCCTATCCCTGCCATCATCATACCTCCTGGGGAACTGACCTTAATGGGCTGACTAAGGGTTTTGGTGGGCAAACTATACTTATCCACAACTACCCTTGATATGAATGAATGACTTGCACCGGAATCAAAAAGTACTGTAACTGGATGTGAATGCAATAAAAACTTACCAACCACAGTCTCGGGTTGATCATAGACTTCTTCCACATCGAGATGGTTCACCTGGGCACGAGGAAACAGATTTGGCTTCTTGGCTGCAGAGTTGCCATTTCCATTTCCCTGCTTGCTCTGGGGACACTCGGTAGCATAGTGCCCTGTCTTCTAGCACTTGAAACAGGTGATGTGGCTCAGATCCTTCTGAGTAGGAGCGTGATGGTGCTGGTTGTTGTTCCCATTCCCATTGTTAGTCTTGAAGTTGCCATGGTTGGGACGGGCATTCCCATTTCCTCCATGGTTGTGCACGACATGAGGGTGCCTTCCAAACTTACCGGTCCGTGATCCGGTATTCCCTGAGTACGGGGAGGAGCGGGGCTTCTGATGAGCTCCAGAGTTAAACTTCCCCTGAGTGTATTTCCGCTTGCGGTTCTCAATTTGCTGTTGCTTTCCCTCCAAGATGAGGGCCTTGTCCACCAGCTCTTGGTACTTTTTGAAGGTAGCCACTACTAGCTGCATGCTCAACTCATCGTTGAGTCCTTCCAGAAATTTCTCTTGCTTGGCCGCATCATCGGCCACGTCTCCTGGTGCATAACGGGCCAATGTGCTGAAGTCATCCACGTACTGGGCCACAGAGCGATTTCCCTGGCACAAGTTGTGAAACTCGCGCTTCTTCAGACTCATGGCTCCAGCTGAAACATGTGCGGTGCGGAAAGCTTGCTTGAACTGCTCCCAAGTTATGTCAGCAATAGGATATGTGGTGGTGTAGTTCTCCCACCATGAAGCTACTGGTCCATCCAGTTGATGTGCGGCAAAGCGCACTTTCTCAGCATCAGTATATCCAGCGGTGACTAGTTCTCTCTCCATCTTACGGAGCCAGTCATCTGCTACAATGGGCTCAGTGCTGCTGGAGAAAGTTGGAGGGTTCAACCTCAGAAAACGGGTGAGATTGTCAGCCTGAGGTGGATGATGATGGTTGTTGTTTTGGTTGTTGGCCTGATTCTGGATCAATAGCTGCATCAGTGCATTCTGCTGTTGAAGGAGTTGCGTGAGTTCCGGCGGGAAGGTGAAGTCGGACTCACGTCGTGGAGGCATCTTGCTGTTTTCAGAGGGGTGAGAATTATAATAGAACAAGGGCCTAAAAGGAGAAATTCACTACCCATATGCAATGCAACAACATACCACACCAACACTCATTCATTTATTCAATCAATGTCAAACATCGAGATACAAATCTCCATTCAAACTAAACATCGACCTACGTGTTTAACGATGAAAATGAAGATACATGGGGGCATAACTAAAGTTTTCCTCAGAAGTACATGGTGACTGAGCCTCCTCCAGTGGTGCTCTCCTCATAGTCATCATCATCGCTGATGAAAGGAGCCATGTCTCCTTCAGGATGAAGATTTTCACCCATGTCCATCTGTTCCTCCAGAGTGGCGATGCGAGTGTTTAGCTTGTCGATCCTCTCTAAGAAATCCTTCACCTCATACTCATGCTCGTACTCGGCTTCCCGTAAGTCAGCTTCGAGGTCAATCTCGCGGTTCATCATATTCTTGATTGTCTTCGTATCAGCATGAACTCGTAGCTCCAGGGTCCTGATGTGAGTCTCCAAGGTCTGGATATAGGAAATGGTGGTGTCTGTAGTGGGAGGGGTTATGATGTTTCCATTGGCATCTCTGCGACAAACCACGCTGAGTCCTGGTGAAATGGTTCCACCTCTGTATTCCTCCTGAATACGTCCAAGGGCACGATGAATGGCCATGTCTCTTCCAAGTATCCAGCTGGGTGCCACAAACTTGAAGTCGATGGGTTCCTTCCGATTCCCAAAGGTCTTCCCTGGGATGTGCACCTCAATCCTGTAGCGTCCATCTTGTGGAAAGGACATGATAGGAATCCCGGTGATGCTCGGCACAGCAATCCTTACGTCCTTGACGATCCTCATCAGCTCCTTACCAAAGGGCATCGTTGCGTCAGGCTAGAAAAACTCCGTGATCAACACTGGAATGAAGGTGGCCATCTATTAATTTTGAAATAATCGGAGACAAGTCAAAAACGAGTAGATGAGAGTATAAGAATTTTTTAAAGACAAAGGGAAATAAATCCTAAGGCTTTCCAATTCTAGAGGTTACGTCCTACGGACAGCGTGAGCTCTGATACCATTTCTGTAGTGACCCGACCTGAAAGGTCGAATCTTCGGTGTTTCTGTACCATCCCAAGATCATGCTGGTACACACACGGTACATCAATGTATATATCAAAGGGAAATCACACAGCAGTATATTAATCGAAATCTCATATCGAGTCCTTTATTACAATAAATATTACAATAAAGTGGCTGAAGGCCAACTCATGAGAATGTCTAAATCTTGCGGAAGCGTCGAAGGTAGATGAGTCCATCTGACTCCAAGGGCATCTCACCGAGCGTAGAGCGTATCCTCACTCCTGGTCGGAAAAGTACTCTGCAACATCATATGTTGCAGCCATATAGGTCAGCATATTGAATATGCCAGCAAAGTCACAAGAGAGGGGTGAAAAGATAATCCTCTAATCTATATGCAATTATGGCAGGTGGAGTAGTAAGTTTTGCGTAAAGCCAATTTTCCAACAACAAGAGAGGGCTAAGCAAAATTATTACTATGTTGGTTGTTTAATGAGATGGTTCCACCAACCAATTCTCATACCCAAGTTATTAATACCCACATCATCTTGTTAATTGTGTTGAGAGTTTCCAGAAGTTTCAGTTCCTTTGGCTCAAGTCGTCCATGACCGTGGACACGGCTAATCGATTAGGTTTGAGTACTCTGCAGAGTTTTGCACACGTTCCCCACAAGATTTGGTCGCCTCCGTTTGATTTCTCGCACTTCAGGGTGTTTGAGAAATGGATGACCGAAACATGGTCTTCCAATGGGTTTCCCTGCGACTCTGTCGGTGCCCATCCTTTCCTACCGTTCTTCTACATCTCGTAGCACCGCCTGTCCAGGGTCACCACGATATCCAACCAAGCCAGAGCCCATAATGACTTGTGGCTGTGCAGGTAAGCCTTGGGTCTTGAAGCATCCATCTATCTCTTTGTGCCTGGGTGGATCTTTTCGCGTGAATACTGGCCATCTCCAGCAACACCTAGGCAAATCCACTGGTTTCTCTAGGGTGCCGTTCAACCATCATCCACCCAGAGGTATGTTGAAAACTCGGAGTCTTGAAGTCTTGATCATTATGTAGGTTTTGTAATTAATCTCACAACTCTCATGAATCACACAACCAACCCCGTCTACTAGTAGCATAGCCAAATGTAGAAATAACGTTTCCCGGGGCCAATGTGTCAAGGGTTGAGGTACCTACCACATGATACTACATCAGGTAACCAAATTTCCAACTAACCTACTTTGCATGCAATTGGGGTGATGGAAGAACTAATGCAATAAAAACATGGGTAAAGATGATCAAAGTGACTTGCCTGATTGATGATCTTCGTACGTGAGTGACTCTAGGTAACAAGCTTCGCACTCCGGATAATCTAACGAAGCAAAAAGCACTCAATAAGCATACAACAACAAAAAAGTAACTCACAACCATCAACCATGAACTAGTAACCAATCAAGACAAAACAATGCATAATCACAAGCAAGAAAACACACAAAGTTTTGTTTTCTAAAAGATGATTGTGAAAACACTACTCACATAATGAAACCATTTGTATTAACCAAAACAATAGTTGACAGCAAGAAAACAATAAAATATTTTATTAATAACAGAATTGAATTCATTAAAGTTTGTTGGGAGAAACTTTAGTAAAGTTTTTTCAAAAGTTTTGATAAACACTATATGAAACAACTATAGGTTTACTAACAAAAGAGCAAAACAAAACTTATTATTTATTAACACAACATGTTCTTAACAGAAAAGAATTTACAAATAAACTTGTCTTAGAAACAAAATTAAATTATATAAAACTTTGTTAAAAAGAATTTATTACTAAACTGGTTTATTTTATAACAAATTAAACCTATTTGAAAAGAAGTCACTCATTCCTATATGAACAAAGAAATAAACTAAACAATTTTATATTTTTATTAACAGTAAGTAAAACACTAAATGTTCAAGTAACAGAACCTACTAAATCAAATTAAAACTAAATCTAATTGAAACTAACTAAAACTAAGTAAATAAAACTATACTATAATACTAGGCAGATTCTGTTTATAGATAGAACACTAGTCAAAATCATCCTAAAAATCCTCAAGCTAAGCAATAAGATAGTCCTAACTAATACCAAGCAGTAGCAAACAGATTCATATCAAAATCTATTTTTAAACTCTAGTTATTCAGATTTGAGTGATTTGAGCAAATTTGACTAAATTCAAATTTTAGAGTTCAATTTGAAAATCTAAGACTACAGGGTGAAACTACATGACAAATGTGATCTTATGCAAAAAGAATCAACTCAAAACATTAAATAGTTTAAAAGATATAAGCAAAACAAATTTAGAAAACAATCTGTTAACTAAAACTAAAAAGAAAAAGAAAAAATAAACTACCGACCAGTCAGTGCTACATGGCAAGATCCTATTGGCGGAGAGGGCGAGCGTTGAGTGATTTCGGGCGGTCGACCGAACCGAAAAGAAAACGGTTCGCGGAGTTAATATGTTATAATCTGGATCATCAGATCCAGATCGAACGGATGAGGTGCTCACCGTGAGGTGGGTCGCCGGCGAGGGCTTCTCCGGCGAGGCCGAGGCGACGTGGTCGTCGGGGCGCATCTCCGGTGGTCTTCCACAGTAGTTGAGTGGTCCAGACGACGGCGGCGAACGTCGTGCGTCGAGTGGTGGGGTCGGAGGGGCGAGGGGACGTCCGAGGCGATGGGCACGATGGAGAGAGCTTCGGTGGTCGGAGCAGCTCCGGCGAGGTGTTTGGGCAGCGTCTCGGCGAGGGAGAGAGGGGATTCGAGGGGGAATGGAGAGAGGAGGGGCAGGAGCTACTTATAGGGTGCTTGGGTGGGTGCGGGGAGGAGAGAGGAGGGAGATCCGGGGCGAGGGAATCTCGGCGACGGCGGCGCGCGCGGGAGGAAGGATGCGACCGCGGCGCGTGCGGGATCGGACAGGTGGGTCCTGCTGTTAGTGCGGGAGAAGTGGCATCTGCGCATCGGTCGACCGACTGGTAATCAATTCGCGAATAAATGCCCGTGGGCCGGCCCGTTTAAATACAAATCCGTTACTGTTTTTCATAACCAGAGCAGTAAAACGTCTTTAAAAGCATTCAAAACATTTCTAAATATAGGAATATTATATATCAAAATTTACAGAATAATAAATGCCATTTATTGAACATTTTTATTCTGTCATTTGAATGATTGAAAAATAATATTTTCAGAAATTGCCTATTTGGTTTTAAAACCTTTTGCAAATATTTTTCAAAAGACCCCCTGGTTCTTATTGTTCAAATATATCACCAAGATGACCCTGGTGTGGAGTGTCATGTTACTCCCCTCTTATTTTGAACATTTTACCTAGATTTACAAATAGGTGAAAGCAACTTGGGGAAAATAGGAAGGGCTTTTCAGAAATTCAGAAGGAGTATTTCAACTATTTCATATGTCCAAGCAATGATGATGATAGATGCATAGCTATATTCATAACATTCCAAAATGGAATTTTGGGATGTTACATGGTGTAGCATCACCACTTAGCCATACCTCACGTATTAAGCTTTAATAGTCTTGATACCCTTGGAAATGAGATTGCTGAGTCCTTGTGGCTCACAGATTACTACAACAACAGTTGTAGGTACAGGTAATGCGATGATTTGACATGAGCGCGATGCTTTTTTGTTTGAAGTTCTTCTTCTTCTTCTTCATTAATTCTAGGATGGGTTCCAGGCGGCAGCCTAGGATAGCAAGGATGGATGTCATTTTATCGTTTTATTTCGTCTATAGTCGGACCCTGCTCTTCTACATGACGTTTGAATATGTTGTTGTATTGATGTTATATTGATGTAGGTTGTGGCGAGTGTAAGCCAATTCCATATACTCATCTCCTCTGTACATGTAATTGTAATGATATCCATTCTTGCAACACGAAGAGATGGACTTCTATCCCTGTCGAGGCCCTCATTCCAAAATAAGGATAGGATCACATATTGGGCATGACAAAATGTCGGTGGACCGGTGCTTGGGTGCTTCCCGTACTTGGACAAACCTCACACTTATGATTACCTCCCTCGCAAGCATCCGCAACTACGAAAGAAGAATTAAGATAAATCTAACCATGGCATGAAACATATGGATCCAAATCAGCCCCTTACAAAGCAACACATAAACTAGGGTTTAAGCTTCTGTCACTCTAGAAACCCATCATCTACTTATTACTTCCCAACGCCTTACCCTAGGCCCAAAAAATGGTGAAGTGTTATGTAGTCAACGTTCACATAACACCACTAGAGGAGAGACAACATACATCGCATCAAAATACCGAACGAATACCAAATTCACATGATTACTTATAACAAGACTTATCCCATGTCCTTAGGAACAAGTGTGACTACTCACAAAGCATGTTCATGTTCATAATCATAAGAGTATTAATTATCATAAAGGATTTGAACATATGATCTTCCACCAAGTAAATCTACTAGCATCAACTACATGGAGTAATCAACACTACTAGCGACCCACAACTATCAACCTGAGGTTTAAGACAAAGATCGGATACAAGAGATGAACTAGGGTTTGGAGAGGAGATGGTGCTAGTGAAGATGTTGATGGAGGTCGAACCCTATCTATGAGAGGATCATTGGTGATGACGATGGCTTCGATTCCCTCCTACGGGAGGGAAGTTTCCCCAGCATAACAGCTCTGCTGGAGCTCTAGATTGGTTCTACCCAAGTTCCACCTCGAGACAGCGGCGCTTCATCCTGAAAGTTCTCTTATCATTTTTTCCAGGTCAAAACGCTTCATATAGTAGAAGATGGGAGTCGGAGACCTGCTAGGTGGGTCACAAGCCACCTAGGCGTGGCCAGGGGTGTGGCCGCGCCTGACAGGCTTGTGACCTCCTAGTGGGCCCCCTCTGGTATTTTTTTGCCCAATATTTTTTATATATTCCAAAATAATTCTCCCTAACTTTACAGGACTTTTGGAGTTGTGTAGAATAGGTCTCTCAGATTTTCTCCTTTTCCAGTCCAGAATTCCAGCTGCCGGCATTCTCCCTCTTCATGTAAACCTTGTAAAATAGGAGAGAAAAGGCATAAGTATTGTACCATAACGTGTAATTACAGCCCATCATGCAATAAATATCAATATAAAAGCATGATGCAAAATGGACGTATCAACAGGCCCTTCGATGGTACCTGCATTGTGTCCGAAGACATTTTGATGGTAGTAGTTCGATCCAGCCAAACACTTACCCTTTTTTCCCCATCGCTGCCCAAGGAATTTTAAGTGCAAAGTTGTGCCTCCTTGGCACGTACTTTGCTGGTCCTAGGGTTGTGCGATGGGGGTCATGTCCCTATTTACAAGGAGAGGGGGTTCAAAGAGCTCGGGCTGAAGCCACGCTCGCTTCCCAACCTTGCGTGCCTTTACGGCATGTGTCGGCGTTTGTTGATCATTGTTGTACTCAAATTCGGACGCTAGGGACAACACATGTTCCCCACTTCAGAGAGAGCACTCTGTGTTGCCATTGACAGTAATGACCCCCTTGGGGCTGGGCATCTTCAGCTTGAGGTATGCATAGTGCGGTACGACGTTAAAGCGAGTGAACACTGGTCAGACGAGTAGGGCGTGATAGCCGTTGCGGAAGGGTACAATGTCGAAGATCAAGTCTTTGCATCGAAAGTTGTCGGGCGAGCCGAACACTACTTCCAGGCTGACGGAGCCCGTGCATTGGGCCTCGATGCTTGGAATCACTCCTTTGGAGAGAGTGTTAATAGGTTTCATCCTTGAGGGATCTATACCCATCTTTTTCACCGTGTCTGAGTAAATCATGTTAAGGCTACTTCCTCCATCCATTAGGACTTCTATGAGGTGAGACCCATCTATAATGGGGTCTAGGACAAGGGCAGCCGAACCCCCATGACGGATACTAGTCGGGTGATCACGTCGATAAAAAGTGATCGGGTATGCTAACCATGGCTTATACTTTGGGGCTACAGGCTCTATGGTGTAGACCCCTCGAAGGGCGCGCTTTCTTTCCTTATTGGGTATATGGATGGCATATATCATATTTACTATTTTCACCTATGTAGGGAACTTCTTTTGTCCGCCACCAATCGGACCCCGAGGCTCATCCTCATCCTTGCTACGAGGGCTCTTGCCTTGATCCTCGGCCGTGAATTTGCCGACCTGTTTGAATACACAATAATTACGGTGTGTGTGGTTGGCGGGATTCTCTTGAGTTCCATGGATATGGCAAGGCCTTTCCATGATCTTCTCTAGTAGGGTGGGTCCATCATGATTTCCTTTAGGAGGCTTCTTCCGTGACCTAGGTCGGGAATAGCGGAAGCCGGTGTTAATGGCCGTGTCATCATCATCACTATTGTTGTGCTGACGCTTGTGCTTGTTGCGCTTTGGTTTCCCATTGCCTTCCTGAACTTCTGAGGTTCTGGGGTCTTTGGAGTTGTGGCTCCTTCTTGCTAGCCAATTATCTTCGCCTCCGCAAAAGCGGGTCATGAGTTATGTAAGGGTGGACATATACGAGGTTTATCCTAGACAAGATGGCGGGCCAACCATTCATCTCGAATATTATGCTGGAAGAAGGTTATTGCCTCGGCGTCCGGGCAGTCAACAATCTGGTTTTTCTTGGTCGAGAACTAATTCCAGAATTGCCGCGCGTACTCGCCGGGCTTTTGAACGACATTACTTAGGTCGGAGGAGTCCGATGGCCGAACATAGTTGCTTGGAAGTTATATCAAAATGCATCGTCTAGATCTTCCCAGCATCCGATGGATTTTTCGGGGAGGCTGTTTAGCCAATGCCGAGCTAGCCCCTTGAGTTTTAGGGGGAGATATTTGATGACGTGGAGATCATCTCCTCGCGCCATGTGGATGTGGAGGAGGAAGTCCTCAATCCTTATGGTTGGGTCAGTTGTCCTAGCGTACTGCTCTATGTTCACGGGTTTAAACCCCTCTGGGAACTAATGCTGCATCACCTCGTCCGTGAAGCAAGTGGGTGAGCGGCGCCTCTGACCCTTGCTATGTCGCACCGGTATTCAACATCTGTTCTAGCCCGGTTTCGTTCCCGGACTCTATTGTTGCGGTTAAAACATATCCTGTACCCTTACCTTCTATCGGGTGAGTAACCTCTGGATCTGTCGATGGATCTTGTACGACCTGCTCTGTAGTCTAGGTTGTCTCATAGGTCAAACCTGTCATTGGGCTCTAGTGGCTCCTTTCCCCATCTTCGAGGCCTCGCTGGCCTATAGCCGGTGTCGTCAGCCATCATGTCTCGTCCTCAAGGAGGGCGGTCTGGGTTGTCATATGGGGTATGTTTGGGAGACAGAGTATCAATGAGCTCGTCGTCAAATTGTGGCAACAGACTTCTGCGTGGATAGCTGTTAGGTTGGTCCGACAGACCGGTACCGTATCCTTCCTCAACTGAGAGGACTCTTGTCCATCGATCATTTAGGTCATCTTGTTCGCCTTTACGTTGTCGTTCTTTTGCTTTCAGGCTGCGAGCCGTGGCTTTAAGCTATTGCCTGAACATTTCTTCACCTTCAAGATTCTCAAGGATGCCGAAGTCATCCGCTTCCAGCATGTCCTCCTCCTCGAGAAGAGGGAGGTCATTGTCGTCCACGGAACCGTTGAAGTCATCGGGGTTGAGCTGGTCTTCAGGCCTCTCCTGACCCTCTAGCAGCTTTTCGGGGATATCAGGACCGCCGAGGTCCTCCGGGGCATCTCCGTCCCTGGTGCCGATGATAGCTTTCCTCCCCTTTTTGCCTTTCGACTGCTTATGCTGCTTCCGGAGCCTTGACGATGCTTCACCCGACTTGTCGCCATCATTCTTAGGCATGTTCTCGCCATTAGCGACAGGAGTGTCCACCATGTAGAAGTCGTATGTGGAGGTGGCGGCACATCGCCCGTTGTTAATGGGGGTGGGAGCATAATCTTCTTCATCCATGTATTTTTCCTCGTCGGAGGCATAGTCCAACATGTCGGTTAAATCTTTGACTGTGGCTATAAAGTGGGTGGTGGGTGGGACAAAAAATTCGTCCTGACCCGCTCTGTGGGAGATCGTAGCAAGGATCAGGGATTGATTGTCGGTAATGTTCATCGACGAGATCCGATCTAGGGCCTCGTTGAGTGTCGAGAGCTCAATCGGATCAAAATTCTCGGAGCTTTCGGAGTTGACCTCCGATGTGTCCAGGCGAGTGGAGTGTTCGGCTAGAACAAGTATCCGGTCCTTTGGTACTATGGCCGAATCCGGACTAAGATACGGGCCATCATCGGGGTTAATCCCGTGGGCGTGATCGAAAGAGGAACCCGAGGTTAAAGCCTCAGGGTCTTCGGGTGTGGCAGGCAAGACCACGAGCCCGGTTAGTGACAGGTCACCATGAGAATCTAAGGCGAAGATTACCGAATCTGACCTCTCGACGAGGGGCGAACTTTCGACATGGCCTAGCTGGCTGGTCAGGTCAGCGTGCAACAAAACACTGCCATAGGCGAAGATCTATCTGGGGACGAAAGTGTCCTTGTTGTGGACCTCTTCGTTGATGACAAGGCGAGCCATCAATTCCTGGGCGATCATAGCTGAACTCTCAATGAAAGCACCAATGTTAGTGTCAAAATCGGTGGATCTCGAGTAGGGGTCCCGAGTTGTTAGAGTAGAATTGGTGGTAACAGGAGATGAAGGGGACGAGTTTTACCCAGGTTCGGGCCATCATATGGAGGAAATACCCTACGTCCTGCTTGATTGTATTGATGATATGCGGATTACAGAGTTGATCTACCTCGAGATCGAATAGCTAAACCTTAGATGAGTTGTGTTCTGTCTACAACCTAAAACCATCTGGCTTATATAGACACCGAGGGTACCTAGGGTTTAACATGGTTGGTTACATGCCGAAGGGATAAACATGCCTATTCGCAACATCAAACGTGGAGGACAAGCCACGATTCACGAAGCTTCCTGGAGACAGGGCCTTCGATCGATCCAATGTTGGGTAAGCGGCCTATATAGTCCAGCCCATACGAAAGAGGTTGGCCTCCCGAGGACCCCTTAATCCAGTATTCCCTCACCCATGCTTCGCGCTGGGGGATAAACAACCGAGGGCACCCTAGCGGTTGCACCAACCTCACGATGGCCTCCCGCCTCTCCACGCAGCCCCATCACACAGCGTTCCCCTGGGATGCATGCATGAGGAGGCTAGCCAGGGACTACACTCAGGTCAGGCCTGGCATGAGCCACCTCAGCAGGTGCTGGTACCTGGTCTTGTCGCGTCCATCCCAAGCAAAAACTAGCGATGAAAGGTAAGAATTCACCTCACGAGTGTCACTCACAACTTAAGGGGAACCCCTCAGCATCGCGACTCAGCGGCCTCACTGATCACATAGCCCCTCACCCCATGGTCCCGAGGTATGCGCGGGATTGGGCCTGGCCGTGTGACAGCTCAAGTGTTGTCCCTACCTTTTATGGCATGTATCTTATGTGAACCTTGTTGTCATCAGTTGAATGTTATGAGTTTGAGCCTTGCCATGACATATCTTGTTCATGCATTCGTGCATCATGCATCATATCATTCATCATGCCATACCTTTGTTTGTGATGTGACCTTGTTGTGGTTGGGTGTCTTCTTGTGTTGTGTGATGTGGTTAGAGTGTGGGTGGTGCGACACTCGTTCTTCTTCCCCCTCTCTTATTCTTTTCAACAAACCCAAACTAATACCCCTTTCATTCCCTTGTCACCTTATCAATAGATTTAACTTGCTAATTAAATTGTTTAAAATTGTTCAAGAGATAGACTATAATATTTTAAGCATGTGAATGTTGTCCTTTTGATGTATTGAGCTTTGTGATTTGGTTTTTAAAATATAGCAAAGGGCTGTTTTATTGTTGTATTAAAATTTAGTTGCTTCAAAAATCCCCTTGTCAATTTTATTGAATGGTCCTCATTTTCTTGTAGTCAAAAGTATTTAAAAGGGAAAACCCTGTTTTTAATTGTCTGTGACAGTAAGCTGGGCCTTTCCCCTCGCGCCCCAGCTAGGGCGCCGAAGCCGGCCCAGCTGCGCAGACGGCCACGTGCTCCCCTCTGTCATCTTCGTGAGAGCTTCAGAGAGAGAGAGCGTCGTCATCATCCCCTCTCGCCGTTCGTCGCCGTGTGCTGCGGGGGTATTTAAACCCCCTCGACGTTTGTGCCCCTCTGCCTAGGGTTCCTCTTCCGCCCTCCAACCACCGCCTCTCCCTTCTCCCTCTCCATTCGTCTCCTCCTTTCTCTATCAGGTAAGCGTCTAAGAGAGTTTCAGAGAGATTCAGTGAGGCCGCCGGTCATCTTCGCCGCCATCACTGCATCTCTGATGGCCCTTGTCCTCGGTGGACATGGCGTGGATCTCGGGGTCATCGCCCGCACTTCGTTCCCGTCGCTAGGGAGGTGAGGAGCACCTCCCCTGCAGCACGCCCCGCTCGTCACCGTCATCCACAAGCAGAGGAGCCTCGCCGCTTGCCTTCTTTGTCTTCTTCCCCTCTGTCTCGCCGTCGTCTGTGTTCCCTCGTGCCTCCGAAAACCCCTCAGTGAGCACACGATCCCCGCATCCCCTTCTTCTCCGCATAGGTACGCCGTGTGTCGCCGTCGTGTCCATCGCCGCCGGTTAGTAAGGTTAGTGCTTGAGCTCGCCTTCGTCCTCCTCGTCACAAAATGAGTAGAGGGATGGGTTCCCCGTAGATCCCGCGTGCCTCGCATAGAACCAGTAGCCCGCTAGTGTCGTAGGTCACCGGAATTGCCCGCCGTCGTGCCGTTGTTGTCGGTGTTCGTTCTGTCAGTTTCGTCAGATTAACTTGCCCTATTAGTACTAGATGCGTAGGAATCCTACTCAGTTAGCAGTCGAAGCCGTAGCACAGTGGTAGCGCGTCGGGGTATCGACCGACAGGTCGTGGGTTCGAGCCCAAACCCCCCTTTTTGTGTTTTGTTTTCTTTCCTTGTTTTCTCTCTCTTAAGTGTGTGTATGTGTATACAAACATGTATATATGACTGTGTTTTCTTGTCTTTTCTGTGCCAGATATGTGTGTATGTGTGTGTAGTGTGTGTATGTTGTGCTACATACATATGCTTGTGTGTGTAGTGTGTGTATATGGTGCTACATACGTGTGCTTGTGTGTGTAGTGTGTGGTTGGTGCTTGCATGCATGTGTAGGTGCATATATGCACTTGTGCATATATGGGAGAACCCACACACACATAGGTGAGTGTGTGCTCATGAGTGTATGTGCCATATGCACATGTGTATGTGTAGCCATGTGTGTGTGCATGCCATGTGTGCGTATGAGTGTAGTGTAAGTGTAGGTTTGTGTGTGTGTGTGACAAGTGGGCCATGCCCCACTTGTCATACACTATTTAATCAGTATTTGCCATGTTTTGGAGGATATATTAGTTCATTT
Source organism: Hordeum marinum (assembly GCA_022496015.1). Taxonomy (NCBI): domain Eukaryota; kingdom Viridiplantae; phylum Streptophyta; class Magnoliopsida; order Poales; family Poaceae; genus Hordeum; species Hordeum marinum. The sequence goes on along the minus strand of CM039676.1, from coordinate 127,343,133 downwards.
CCATTCTTAGCTATATTGCCAAATCTGGACAGTTCATTTTTGCACATGAGCATTTAGGGTAAGTTTCACTTATAAGAGTGGATGGTATTTTTGCTATGTAGTTTTTGCCATAATGCTTCATGTGACTATATAAGTATGATACATGATTTTGAGGTAGAAAGACCCAAGGAATCCATTGGTGCAATTAGATTTCACTTTTGAGCAAGTTTCCAAAACTGATATTTTCTGCTATGATGCTACTTTTACATTTTTGCATGAATTATTCGAGGCTTGCTTTGGGGCATGTGCCAACATGGAAGTGCTAGTGTTTTATGCCTATTATTGTTTGTCATGAGAATCACCCATATAAGTGGGAACTTGCTGCAAAGTAGCTAAACTAATGTTATTGTTTTCACCATGCTAAATATTTCCATGTCTGAGAATCTGCCGTTATTTTTATGCGATGAAGAGTGGTTGCCATCTTGGGAGATGCTGAGAATTAGATCAAGCTCAGTGCTAGTGTTTTGAAGTATATGTTGTCTTCTAGCATCATGTTAATTTTCATGCCATGAGGTGGTCTCTATCACCATTAGTTTCTGTTGTTAACTTGCCATCGGGTTAACTCAGGTTCCAGAAATTTGTTTCATCATGCCAACTTGTTGGCTTCATGCTTATTGATGTGTGCCTCCTTCAAGATTGTGTAGTTGGATAAGTTGATAAGAATGTTATGTAGTTTCTGTCAATAAATTGTTTGTGGTTGTAGGATTCCTATAGCTCAAGTTATTGGCTGTGAAAGTTGCTATGTTGTTGTTTTGTGTCAGATTGTTTGTTTTACTGTTTTGTGACTTGTGGGAGTTATACTCCATCGAATTGCTTGATCTTTGGCTCTATTGTGGTTGGTGTTTCATTGCCTAACCAGTGGCTACCTTGGAATGCCAAGGATTAGCCCAGGTCCTTCTTGTCTTGTGTTTTGCCTTTGTAACTTGTCCTGAGCATATCTTGAGAACCGTAACTCCGTTTCTTACGTTCTTCATATGCATTTTTATCGTTTTTGCATGATGCATCCATATTTTCCATGTTCACGCATGTCTAAATAAGTTAACATAAGGTTCTGTCCAGATTCATTAATAACTAATCCTTTGCATGTGAAACATGACTAGTTAGTATTGCCAGGCTAGAACTCTTGACCTAAGCATGCATCATTCTTGCTTGTGCATTGCACCATGGTTGTTTGTTTAGTCTTGCTGTTTCTTTTGGGTAGACGTGAATGTTAAACCTGAGTACGAAGAGCCAGGCGAGTACAACTATGAGGATCCCGCTACTTGTCCCACTAAAGAACCAACAGGCAAGATGATTGTACCCGGATCCCAATACTATTTTCGCTTGCTAGTGTCTTTCTCTTATCGTTACAGTTGCGCTACCTACCACTTGAATGTCAGCCCCTTATTGACATGATAGCTTCTAACCCTCCACATCCTAGCAAACCTTTGATTGGCTAAGTTACCACTGCTCAACCCGTCTTATAGCGTTCTTAGTTGCAGGTGCAGGTTGTTCCATGTGATTACATGGATTTGGCATATCACAATATTATCTGCTATTTAATTTAATGCACATATATATCTTGGTATTGGTGGAAGGCTTGTCCTTTTGCTAGGTGTTTTGTTCCGCCATTACCACCATAGTTTCTTGTTGTCGGTGTTATGTTTCCATACTTTGCACTCCTAACATGCTCGGGGTTGGTATGGGGACCCCCTTGTTTATTCGGTTAAGATTAAAACTTGTCTGGCAAGACGCAACTTTGGTACTACATTTTCTTAATAACTTAATAAAATTTGCATAGGGCTTTGCAACCCCATGGATAATTGACCAACCCCTGGGCCAGTGCTCCTCATGAGTGTTAGTCCAAACTAGAGCACTGTGCGGGGCCAACCCAGGGCAACTTGGGAGATTTCTATCATACCTCCGTACGCGTTGCTTATCCGTCGTGTCCTAAGATTGAGATACACAGCTCTTATGGAGTTCGTTAACACGTCAGGTGGTCTTGCTGGATTTGTTTTACCTTTATCGAGTGTCTTGCATGAGGAACTCTGACTTTCTTCGAGCTATCTCGAGGTGTTGGAACTCCTTTGGAGTTGCCTAGGATGATCACGAGATCCGTGGTCAAGGCTATTCCCGTGGAGTGTGGTTAATTTGTGATGGACTAATTGGAGCACCCCTGCAGGGTGAAATCTTTCAGAAAGCCATGCACGCGGTTATGTGGCAACTTGGATATTTGTATAACACCCGATTATAGTTAACTTGAAGTAAACTCTAATAAAAATACACCAACCGTGTGAGTAACCATTATCGTCTCTGCTCGTATACATGATCCGAGAGAGAACATGGTGGGGTTATGATTGGCGTAAGTAAGTGTTCAGGATCTCTTAGAGGTCATTCGAGTTTCGATCGTTCATCATAGACCACATATATTTACCTTCATGCACTACTGGAATCAGACATTTTGCCGTCTGCCAGCGCTTTGCCGTCTGCTAGCAGACGGCAAAGAGTCTATTTGTCGTCTATCTTCCCAAAGCAGACGACACAGAACCAGCTGACGGCAAAGAGTCTGTTTGCCGTCTGCAATTCTTTGCCGTCAGCTGGTCGACGGCAAAGAATTCTTTGCCGCTAACGGCAAAGACCATAGTGGGCCCCACGAGGCACGGCAATGGCTAGGTCAACCTCCTCACTTCTTTGCCGTCTGCTGGCGGACGGCAAAGAAGTGAGGATGGCCCACAATTTGGGCGGGCTAACTCTTTGCTGACCGCCAGAGGACGACAAAGAAGTGAGGAGGGCCCACAAACTGGGCGGGCTAACGGCAAGGGCCCACCCCACCTCTTTGCCGTCTGCTAGCGGACGACAAAGGAACTTTGCCGTCTGCTGGCAGACGGCAAAGAGGATAACTCCTATAACAGGCCGTTAACCCCCCCTCCTCTCTCTCTTCTCTCTCCCTCTCTCTCTCCCGCCGTTGCTGCTGCACTCCGCTCCCCCACTCCTCCCCCTCCGCCGCCCCGCGCCGCCCCCCTCCGCCCTCCCGCACCGCCTCCCGGTGCCCGCCCCGGCGCCGGCTGCCCTGCACCGCCCCCCGCCCCCCGGAGCCTGCCACCGCGCACCCCTACCTCCTTCGCCCCTCCCCCTCTGCCGCCCCATGCCGCCCCCCTCCGCCGTCCCGCACTGCCCCCCGGCGCCCGCCCCGTCGCCGGCCGCCCTGCACTGCCCCCCGCCCCCCGGAGCCTGCCGCTGCATGCCCCTACCCCACGCGGCACCAGCCCGCCTCCCACCGTGCGCCACCACCGACGCCCCCCTAATAACTAGCCGCCCCGACGCCCTCGCCGCCGCGCCTCCCTGTTGCCCCGCCGCACCACTCCGGTGAGCTCTCTCAGCCCCTGTTTTTTTGCTGCTAGTTAGGTTAGTTGTTATTGTTAGTTAGGTTATTTAGATGAGTTCTAGGTTTGTTAGGTTAGTTCTAGGTTAGTTTCTACGTTAGTTAGGTTAGTTATTGAAAAAAATTATTAGGAGAAGAAAAGAAGAAGAATAAGAAGAATAAGATGAAGAAGAGGAGGAGGAGGAGAAGAAGAAAAGGGGGAGGAGAAGAAAAGAAGAAGAAGAAGAAGAAGAAGAAGAGGAGGAGGAGGAGAAGAAGAAAAGGGGGAGGAGAAGAAAAGAAGAAGAAAAGGAAGAAAAAGGAAAGCGGAGATGAGGAGAAGAAGAAGAGTAAAAAAGGAAACGAAGAAGAAGAAGAGGAGGAGGAGGAGTAGAAAAAATAAGAAGAGGAAGAAGAAGATGAAAAAAGAGGATAGGAGGAGAAGGAGAAGAAAAAAGAAGAAGAAGAAGAATAAGAAAAAAAGAGGAGAGGAGGAGAAGAAGCAGAGGAAAAAAGGAAAGGAAGAAGAAGAACAGGAGGAGAATAAAAATGAAGAAGAGGAAGAAGAAGAAGAAAAAAGAGGAGAGGCGGAGAAGAAGAAGAGGAAAAAGGAAAGGAGGAAGAAGAGGAAGACCCCGACCCCGACATGACACCCCGACCCCGACCCCGACCCCGACCCCAACACCGCTACAAAAAAGAACTTGAAAATGCATGTGTGGTACATGTACTCTATGCATGACTTGCCGGCGTATGCGCTATTCGTTGGCTGGTGTGTGCATGGAAGGTTTCCGTGCCCCACATGCAAGGCAGCTCTTCAGTTCTGTTGGCTGGAGGCGGGTCGCAAGTTCTATTGCTTCGACATGCATAGACAGTTCCTGGATCCTGACCATAAGTTCAGAAAAGACAAGAAGAATTTCAGCAAAGGTATAGTTGTCAAAAACATTGCACCACCTCCGTTGACAGGCCAACAGATCCTGGATCAGATAAACGCTCTCGAGCCGGATCCAAATCGTCCAGGGTATTTCAAAGGGTATAATACGGAACATGCCTGGACTCACAAGATATGTTTATGGGGTTCTGCCTTACTTCAAAGACCTCCTTTGCCCACACAACATCGACATGATCTACACTGAAAAGAATGTCGCGGAGGCCCTTTTTGGTACATTGTTCGGCATAGAGGGGAAGTCGAAGGATAATCCTAAGGCTAGAGTCGACCAGGAGGCTCTATGTGATAGACCGTTACAAAACATTCGACAACCGAAAGGAAAGAAGAACTGGAGGAAGCCAAAGGCATGGTTCAATCTTGGAAGGCCAGCTATGAGGGAAATGACCTTGTGGGTGCAAATGCAGTTGATGTTCCCCGATGGGTATGCAGCGAATCTAAAGAGGGGAGTGAGTCTTGAAAAATTTAAAATATGGCACATATGGCTTGAGCGGGTAATGCCAGTGATGTTGCGTGGCTTTATCCCTAAGGATGAATGGCTAGTACTGATAGAGCTGAGCTATTTCTTCCGTGCTCTTTGTGTGACAGAACTATCGCCTGATGTGCTAGACGAACTGGAAGAGTTGGTGCTGGAGTTGATCTCCAAGTTAGAAAAGATCTTTCCACTGGGCTTCTTTAATCCAATGCAGCATTTGATTTTGCGTCTCCCGACCGAGGCAAGTGCGAAAGAACTATTAATTAGTTCATGTTATTAGGTATTCAGTTTTTTTATGTTGAACTAATTTCGTTCACTCTTTGTCATTGTAGGTGTTGACAGATGGTGGGCGGGGGTCGAGAGCGCTCTGAGCCTCCTTCCTCGGCGCGTGCTGGGAGGGGTGCTATTATTCCACCCCAACAACTCCGGAGAGCGCTGGTACACAGCATGCAGACACCGGCGGGAGCTTCTTCTTCGACCGGGAGAGGTTGGGGGAAGACGAAGAGAGGTGCTAGAGGTAGGAAGGCTGCTGCGCCTTCCTCGCCGCCACCCCCAGCTGAATCTCCCGACCACAGGAGTGCTCCGTCTCGGGTGGACCCGTCTGACTTGGACCCGTCTCGGACTCGGGTCCACGAACCTCGGGTCATCGAGCCTTCGTCCCAAGAGACTCGGGTCCCAGAGTCTTCGTACCAGGAGACTCGGGTCCCAGAGTCTTCATCCCGAGTGACTCCGGAGGCTAGTGGCCATGCTGATGGTGGCGAGGACAATTACTTGTCTGAGGACGCCTATAGCGAGAGCGAGCTGGTTGAGGAGGGCAAGAAGGTCTACCAGCGTGGTTGTAAAAAGCTGCCTCCCGTGCCGACGACCCGTGAGCAGAGGTGGTTGATTGCGCCTAATGCGGAGAAGTAAGTGCATTTACTCTTTTTTAACCTTTTGCCTTCATGTTTCTTCAAATTAATATCTAATGTGTTGGCCTTGTCCTACTCTAGGGGTTGGAAATACGAGCGTGGTGGTGTCCGCAGGCCCAACCAGGTCCTTGGTGTGCTTCTCCGGCACCACTTCCCGAGGAAGGTCCAGTTGCCCGGTGAGGGTGAGTCTCCACAGGTAGCACTGACCTGGGAGCTGTACAAGGCTGCCCCGGCCCTGCCGGAGGAGATGGTCGACGGTGTCTTGTGTGAGACGGTGGCTGACATTGTGATCCGTCGCTTTTGGGTAATTTCTCCGTTACAGAATTAAAAATCAACAACACCTAGTGATTGTACTAATCAGTGTCTAATGTGTTGTCTTGTTTGATTGTAGACCTTCTATAGGTGTCTTGAGGAAGACGAGGCAAGGGAGGCTATTGTTCTCGAAGCCGAGTGCAAGCACCTACTTCAGAACTTACGACACGAGGCTTGGGTGCAGGCTATTCGAGACTACTACGCCTCGAGTAACATTAAGAGGACCAAGAAGAAGTGCCGCGGAAATTATCTGAGTAAGGAGAAGTTTATGAAGGTAATTATCTATTCTTAAGGCCGTGTACTTAGTTTCTTTGATTTGATTCGTAGGCGTAGCGCTGAAATTTCTCTTGTCTAACTTAGGTGCCACCGAGATGGTGTGCGGATAGGATGGACTATTGGGAGGCATTGGTGGATGAGTGGTGCTCTCCCGAATGGCTAGCCAAACACAACAAGGCCAAGGAGAAGCATGCCCAAATAAGAGGTGTGCCACACCATCACGGGAGCTCCAACCTGTTTGAGTATGGGGATAACTGGGTATGTTGTTTGCTTCATGATTCATGCAATTTCATTCTTCATGCCAGCTTGAGCCCTTAACTAATATTTTGTTCACATCTTTTAGGCGTGAGAAAACAAAAAGGAGGTGCCACCTCTGTTCGACCTCTATGCCATGGCCCATACTGCCTCGTACAAGAAGGCCAAGTCATTCTCTGAGGATGACCTCGATCATCCAGAGAGCTTCAACAACATCGCCTCCCACAACAAGCTCGTGAGGTACGGAGATGAGGGGAAGGCGAGGAAAGGGGAGGACTTCAACCCGAGCCAGAGTCCTTTTGATCCAGAGCTCGTGATGATATCTGGTGGTGGGAGACCCCATGGATCGATAGCAATTGGGGATGGACTGATATGTTGTCCTAGAACTCTCCCAGAGATCAAGAAGTGCCAGACGAGCTCTGATCCTGAGATAAGGCCTCGTCCACGGCCAATGGAGCTCGCCATTGAGGCTAGGGCCCAGGAGCTTCTCGCGGAGGCAAATAGGTAGGTGGCGCATAGGGAGAGGGAGATGAAGGAGAGGACGACTAGGCAGATGGAGGACGAGAGGAACCGGAACGACGCGTCTCACCGGGCCCTATACGAGCTCCTCATGGTAAGTTTCTCCTGCATATTAGCCAAATCATGCATGTAATGTTCGTTTCATCACTAACTAGTATGAATGACTCGTGAAAACAAAATGTGTAGACCGTGTGCCAGAACACTGGTCAGACCCCTCCGTCGATGCCCCATATTGCTATAGCACCCACGATGAGTTTCATTTAAATGGTCATTAGTGACTAGTATTCACATTTGAGTTGCATCATGCTAAGGAGATATTGCAAATGATATTTGGTGCAGCGTGCCTCCCGACAAGCATCGATCGATCCTTCAGCGTCTTCCACAACCCTGACTGGTCCTTCTACGTCTCACCCTGGCCCAAACCCTACCGGTCCTTCGCCTCCATGTTGATGGTAAGTTTTCCCAAGTGTTTTCATTAACAAATGCATACTTAGCTTAGGAAATGAACTACTTAGCTCCAAAATGAGATATACTTGGCTTATTTTCATCAAAAATGACTTGTCATGCTTAGTTAGCTAGAAAATGGTATATTCACCTAGGATAGCTATAAAATGACCTATACTTAGCATTTTTTCGTCCAAAATGCTTGATATTCTTAGTTAGATAGAATATGGCATTAGTAGCTAGTATAGCTCAATAATGATCTATAGCTAGTTCATTTGTGACATAATTAGCCCACTTAGGTACAAAATGGCATAACTACCTACGATAGCTTAATAATGATCTATAATTTGCTTAGTTAGTTCATTTATGACATAATATGCTCACTTAGGTAAAACATGCCATCATAACCTTGGTTTACCTCCAAAATGACCTATACTTAGCTTATTTTCCTCAAAAATACATAATAACCTTACTTACCTCCAAAATGATATATTCCACCTAGGATAGCTATAACATGACCTATACTTAGCTTATTTTCATCAAAAATGACTTGATATGCTTAGTTAGCTAGAAAATGGTATATTCACCTAGGATAGCTATAAAATGACCTATACTTAGCATTTTTTCCTCCAAAATGACTTGATATGCTTAGTTAGCTAGAAAATGGCATTAGTAGCTAGTATGGCTCAATAATGATCTATAGCTAGTTCATTTATGACACAGTTAGCTCACTTAGGTACAAAATGACATAATAACCTTGGTTTACCTCCTAAATATCCTATAAATTCTTCTTCTTTTCTTTTCTTCATTTTCTTCTTCTTCTTCTAGCTAGTCTTCTTCTTCTTCTAACTATATCTTTCCTACTTTGCAGATTTGCTATAGATGAGGAAGAGTGCATTGATGGACTGTACTCTTCTACTTCTTCTACCTTCATGTTTATGGAACACTTGTTTTCGATACATATGTATGGATATGTTGTTGGAAACCATATTGTGTGTTGTTGGAAACTTGTATATATGTTGGACTTGTATGTTGGAACTTAATTGTTGGTCCACCTATGCTTGTTTCAACTTATTTGGTATGCTTGTTGGAACTTGTTGAATGATATGTATGTTCTGGATATGTATATGTTGGATATATATGAAATTTTTGTCAAATTGAATGATTTTAAGAAAAAAAACAGGGGCTATATGGCCACTTTGCCGTCAGCCAGCAGACGCCAAAGTGGCCACGTGGCAGCTACCTGTGCAAACTGGGGCTGGCCTAGGTGGACGACAAAGAACCTAAGGTCTTTGCCGTCTGCCAGCGGACGACAAAGAACCTAAGGTCTTTGCCGTCTGCCAGCGGATGACAAAGCACGCCGTTAAGCCCCCTAATGGACCTAAGTGTCCACGTTTGCCATCCAGGCTCTTTGCCGTCCACTGGCAGATGGCAAAGAACCTAAGGTCTTTGTCGTCCGCCAGCGGACGGCAAAGCGGCCTTTACCATGGATTATTCAGCCGGACAGTTTGCCATCCGCTGGCGGACGACAAAGCCTTTGTCGTCTGTGTTTTATGCCTTTGCCATCCGGGATGGCGGACGGCAAAGTACCTATTTCCTATAGTGATGTTACGTAAGTTTGGCCACATAAATACTTAGTGTTGCTGCAAACTAAACACATACCCCATCCCAACCTTTAAGCATGAATAGTCTGGGTACCCGGGCGCATGATTACTGAGTCCTTGTGGCTCACAGATTGCTACCACTATCCAGGTATAGGTATAGATGAGTATGTGCAGGATGATCCGATGCAGCTCCGGTGGGAGTATGACGAGGAAAGAGGCAGGATGTACGTGACTTATCCGGATGAGTAGAGGTCCATGGTCATGATCTTCGGGATAGCGAGATAGTATCATTGCATCTTCTTTTATCTTTTATCATCTTATGTGAACCTTGTTGTCATGATTTTAATGATATGAGTTTGAGCCTTGTCATGCCATGTCTTGTTCATGCATTCGTGCATCATGCATTATATCATTCATCATGCCATGCCATTGTTTGTGATGTGACCTTGTTGTGGTTGGGTGTGTTCTTGTGTTGTGTGATGTGATTAGAGTGTGCGTGGTGAACCACTCCTTCTTCATCCCCTCTCTTATTCTTTTCAACAAACCCGAACTAATACCCCTTTTATTCCCTTGTCATTTTATCAACATATTTAACTTGCTAATTAAATTGTTTAAAATTGTTTAGGAGATAGCCTATAATATTTTAAGCATGTGAGTGTTGTCCTTTTGATGTTTTGAGCTTTGTGATTTGGGTTTTAAAATATAGCAGAAGGCTGTTTTATTGTTGTATTAACATTTACTTGCTTCAAAAATCCCCTTGTCAATTTTATTGAATGGTTCGCATTTTCTTGTAGTCAAAAGTATTTTTGCTTTATCAGAATTCCTTTTTATTTTTCTCTATGGGTTTTTCTTAGCAGGCTATTTTATTTAAAAGGGAAAACCCTTTTTTTAATTGTCTGTGACAGTAAGCTGGGTCTTTCCCCTCGCGGCCCAGCTGGGGCGCCGAAGCCGGCCCAGCCGCGTAGACGGGCACCTGCTCCCCTTCGTCGTCTCCGTCAGAGCTTCAGAGAGAGAGAGCATCGTCGCCGTCCCCTTTTGCCATCTATCGCCATTTGTTCCGTGGGTATTTAAACCCCCTCTACGTGCATGCTCCTCCGCCTAGGGTTCCTCTTCCCCCCTCCAGCCGCCTTCACTCCCTTCTCCCTCTCCATTCCTCTCCTTCCTCTCCTCCTTTCTTTGTCAGGTAAGCGTCTGAGAGAGTTTCAGAGAGATCAGTGAGGCCGCCGGTCGTCTTCGCCGCCGTGGTCGCGTCTCTGGTGGCCCTTGTCCCCGATAGACATGGCGTCGATCTTGGGGTCGTCGCCCGCGCTTCATTCCCGCCGCTAGGAAGGTGAGGAGCACCTCCCCTGCAGCGCGCCCCGCTCATCGCCGTCGTCCGCAAGTAGAGGAGCCTCGCCGCTGGCCTTCTTTTTCTTCTTCCCCTCCATCTCACTGTCGTCCGCGTTCCCTCATCCCTCCGAAAATCCCTCGGTGAGCAGCCGATCCCCGTAGCCCCTTCTTCTCCGCGTAGGTCCACTGAGTGTCGCCATCGTGTCCATCACCGCCAGTCAGTAAGGCGAGTGCTTGAGCTCACCTCCGTCCTCCTCGTCGCAAGATGAGCAGAGGGATGGGTTCCCCATAGAGCCCGCGCACCTCGCGTACAACCAGTAGCCCGCTAGTGGCGTAGGTCGCCGGAATTGCCCGCCGTCATGTCGCTATCGTCGGTGTTCGTTCTGTCAGTTTCGTGAGATTAGCTTGCCCTGGAAGTACTAGATGTGTAGGGATCCTACTCTGTTAGCTGCCAAAGTCGTAGCATAGTGGTAGCGCATAGGGTTATCGACCGACAGGTCATGGGTTCGAGCCCGACCCCCCCTTTTTGTGTTTTGTTTTCATTCCTTGTTTTTTCTCGTAAGTGTGTATGTGTATACATACATGTATATATGATTGTGTTTTTGTTTTCCTTTTCTGTCTCAGATATGTGTGTATGTGTGTGTAGTGTGTGTACGTGGTTCTACATTCATGTGCTTGTGTGCATGTAGTGTGTCTAGGTGGTGCTACATACATGTGCTTGTGTGTGTGTAGTGTGTGTTTGGTGCTTGCATGCATGTGTAGGTGCATATATGCACTTGTGCATATATGTGAGCATATGTGTGTGAGTGATGAGCACCCACACACACAGAGGTGAGTGTGTGCTCATGAGTGTATGTGCCATATGCACATGTGTGTGTGCATGCCATGTGTGTGTATGTGTGTAGTGTAAGTGTAGGGTTGGGTGTGTGTGTGACAAGTGGGCCATGCCCCACTTGTCATACACTATTTTTTAGTATTTGCCATGTTTTGTAGGATATATTAGTTCATTTCCATTCATAGGTAGATTGCGAAATCTGGACATGTTCATTTTTGCACATGAGCATTTAGGGTAAGTTTTCACTTATAAGAGTGGATGGTGTTTTTGCTATGTAGTTTTTGCCATGATGCTTCATGTGACTATATGAGTATGATACATGATTTTGGGGTAGAAAGACCCAAGGAATCCATTGGTGCTGTTAGATTTTACTTTTGAGCAAGTTTGCAGAACTGCTATTTTCTACTGTGATGCTACTTTGTCATTTTTCATGCTTGCTTTGGGGCATGTGCCAACATGGAAGTGCTAGTGTTTTATTCTATTATGCCATGGTATTTTTGTTTGTCATGATAATCACCCATATAAGTGGGAAACTTGTTGCAAAGTAGCTAACTTAGTGTTTCTATTTTCGCCATGCTAAATATTTCTGTCTGAGAATCTGCTCTTATTTTTATGCCATGAAGTGTGAGATGTTGGAAATTAGCTCAAGCTCAGTGCTAGTGTTTTGAAGTATATGTTGTATTCTAGCATCCTATTAATTTTCATGCCATGAAGTGGTCTCTATCACCATTAGTTTCTGCTGTCAACTTGCCGTGAGGTTAACTCAGGTTCCAGAAAACTGTTATTTTCACTAAGTCCTAGAAATCTGTTTCATCATGCCAACTTGTTAGCTTCATGCTTATTGATGTGTGCCTCCTTCCAGATTGTGTAGTTCGATAAGTTGATAAGAATGTTATGTAATTTCTGTCAATACCATGTTTGTGGTCGTAGGATTCCTGTAGCTCAAGTTATTGGCTGTGAAAGTTGCTATGATGCTGTTTTGTGGCAGATTGTTTGTTTTATTGTTTTGTGACTTGTGTGAGCTATACTCCATGGAATTGCTTGATCTTTGGCTCTATTGTGGTTGATTTTTCATTGCCTAACCAGTGGCTACCTTGGAATGCCAAGGATTAGCCTAGGTCCTTCTTGTCTTGTGTTTTGCCTTCGTATCTTGTCGTGAGCGTATCGTGAGAACCGTAACTCCGTTTCTTACCTTCTTCATATGTATTTTTTATTGTTTTTGCATGATGCATCCATATTTGCGATGTTCACGCATGTCTAAATAACTTAACATAAGGTTCTGTCCATATTCATTAATAACCAATCCTTTGCATGCGAAACATGACTAGTTAGGATTGCCATGCTAAAACTCTTGACCTAAGCATGCATCATTCTTGCTTGTGCATTGCACCATGGTTGTTTGTTTATTCTTGCTGTTTGTTTTGGGTAGACGTGAATGTTGAACCTGAGTATGAAGAGCCAGGCGAGTACAACTACGAGGATCCCGCTACTTGTTCCAAAGAAGAACCAATAGGCAAGATGATCATACCCGGATCCCGATACTAGTTTCGCTTGCTAGTGTCTTTCTCTTGTTGTTACAATTGCGCTACCTACCACTTGAATGTCAGCCTCCTAATTGCCATGATAGACTCTAACCCTTCACATCCTAGCAAACTTTTGATTGGCTAAGTTATCGATGCTCAGCCGCTCTTATACCATTCTTAGTTGCACGTGCAGGTTGTTCCATGTGATAACATGGATTCGGCATATCACAATATTATCTGCTATTTAATTTAATGCACATATATATCTTGGTATTGGTGTAAGGCTTGGACATTTGCTAGGTGTTTTGTTTTGCCGTTACCGCCATAGTTTCTTGTTACCGGTATTATGTTTCCATACTTTGCGCTCCTAACATGCTCGGGGTTGTTATGGAGCCCCCTTTTTTATTCTGTTAAGATTAAAACTTGTCTGGCAAGACCCAACTTTGGTACTACATTTTCTTAATAACTTAATAAAATCTGCATAGGGCTTTGGAACCCCGTGGATAATTAATCAACCCCCGGGCCAGTGCTCCTCATGAGTATTGGTCCAAACTAGAGCACTATGCGGGGCCAACCCAGGGCAACTTGGGAGATTTCTATCAGGCCTCCATATGCGTTGCTTATCCGTCGTGTCCTGAGAACGAGATACGCGGCTCTTATCGGGTTCGTCAACACGTCGGGTGGTCTTGCAGGATTTTTTTTACCTTTATCGAGTGTCTTGCGTGAGGAACTCTGACTTTCTTTGGGCTATCTCGAGATGTTGGAACTCCCTCGGAGTTGCCTAGGATGATCGCGAGATCCGTGGTCGAGGCTATTCTCGCGGAGTGTGGTTAATTTGTGATGGACTAGTTGGAGCACCCCTGTAGGGTCAAATCTTTCGGAAAGCCACGCCCGCGGTTATGTGGCAACTTGGATGTTTGTTTAACACCCGGTTATAGTTAACTTGAAGTAAACTCTAATAAAATACACCAACTGTGTGAGTAACCATGATCGTCTCTACGCGTGTACATGATCCGAGAGAGAACACGGTGGGGTTATTATTGGCGTAAGTAAGTGTTCAGGATCTCTTAGAGGTCATTCTAGTTTCAATCGTTCATCGTAGGACACATACATTTATCATCATGTTACGTAAGTTTAGCCACCATAAATTCTTAGTGCTGCTGCAAACTAAACAGATACCCCATCCCAACCTTTAATCTTGAATAGGCTCGGTACCCCGGCACATGATTGTTGAGTCGTTGTGGCTCACAGATTACTACCACAATCCAGGAATAGGTACAGATGAGTACGTGCAGGATGATCTGACGCAGCTCCAGTGGGAGTATGACGAGGAAAGATGTAGGATGTACGTGACTTATCTGGATGAGTAGAGGTCCATGGTTGTGATCTTCGAGATAGCGAGATAGTATCATTGCATCTTCTTTTATCATTTGTTTTCGTCCGTAGTCGGACCCTTGTCTTCATATTGATGTTTGAACTCTTGTGTGGAATTGTAATTTAGTATGTGGTGAGTGTAAGCCAACTCCTATACTCATCTCTTCTGCAATGTATGATCTAATGATCCTATACTTGCGAATGACAAGATGTGCCTCTGTCCCTTGCGAGGCCCCCGTGCCTTAATATGGATAGGCGCGCATCTTGGGCGTGATAGGCCGTCATAGAGCACTAAAGCGCTCCAAATCAACCTTGTCATCACCCTGTTTCCTTCATGAGTGTTGCTCGCACGTCAAGGGGACCCTTGAGCATCGTGACTCAGGAGCCTCACTGGTCACGTAGCCCCTTGCCCCTTGGTCTCGTCCTTGCGATCCGGACGCCCCAATGGCGGTTGAGGTATGCGTGGGATTTAGCCCTGTCGAGGCAGAGGACAAAGGCAAGCAGAAAGGAAACAAAGAACGGAAGGAAATCACGAAATTCAAGCAATTATTACAAGCACTGAATGTCTTGCGAATTCAAACAGGTCTTACGCCTCTGCGAGGCATGGTAAATGCCAGAGGTTAAAATCTAGGAAGAGGGGGTACCATCGCCATGGCCATCGCCGCCGGCTGTCCCAGCCACGACTAGCTCGCCGTGAACATCACTGCCGCCATCTTAACGTCGCTTGGCTCTGCCACTGGGGGCTTGGCGGTGGCGATGCAGGTGAACTTCTCCGCCAACACATCCACAGGACCCTTCACGGCTACTTCCACAGCGTCGCGAACCTCAGGGAAACCGGGACGATCACCACATCAAAGCCAAAGCCGGGCCCGTAGAGGTAGAGCTGGCTAAAGACACATGTCGTGACCATGGCAGGAAGGTCGCGATGCTCATCCTCCAAGATGGTGTCCACCCTGACGACATCGCCTTCGAGCACCTCAGCAAGCTTGAAGGAGAGCCCTGCGTAGCCAACCTCAGGAGTGGGCAATGGCTCCCTGAATGCTCCCTTGCAGATGGAGCACAATGCCTCACAAGGCCTGAGTTCGAGGGAGGGGAAGGCATCGCGCTCCTCGGCCACCTTCTTCTTTTAAGTGGCAAGGGCCTTCTTCCCTGGCATCCAGCTGGGTCATCGTCTTGGAGATGCGTTAGGACTAGGACATCTAGGCTTCTACTATCTCCTCCTTCAGCTTGGCCAGACGGTTGCTTTCCTCGTCTTGGTCATCAGCCACCCAGGACAGCACAGAGTCGTGATCAATGAGCTTCGCCTCACGGGCCTTGAGGTCGTCCTCCTGCTCACGGAGTCATTGCACATGCGCGCCTTACCTCTCCTAAAAGGCCTTCAGGTTGGCCACTGCCTCGTCATAGCACTTCGTGGCAGACTCTGCTTCGGTTAGTGCCGCGTCTCGGGCCACCGTGGCTTCGGCAGCCTCCTTCTTGCTCTCCGTCGTGGCGGCCACGGCCCGACTCCAGGACGTCCTGGTGGCTGATTCATCCTGGAGCCACCCAGAAACGAGTCCCATGCGCTGTCTCAAGAGGCGCATGTCGACATTTTGGAGGTCGTTCCAGAGCTGGCCGAGCGCGGTGTAGGCCTCGTCCATGGCCCTAGGCCTGACCAGAGAACTGCAATGCGCAAGCACGAGAAGCTGCCCCGGAGGCGGCACCGGCGCATTAGCGGACGCCGTGACTAAGGGAGCAGCGGCGTCGCTAACTTGGGGCGTTGGAGGCTCCAGGTTGTCCTTAGGGACGGCGAGTGCGGATGACTTCACAGCCAACCGGACCGCAAGGGTGGCTCCGCCTGAGGATACATCACGACGTCCTTAGAAATGGATTCCACTAGAAGGGGGCAGGAAGTCACCTGCTCTACTAGCGTCGGGGTCGCCACGGCCGCGGGAGGGAGTGCCGCCTCATGAAACTCCATGCCCCCAGCGACAGGTCCACCAAGCAGCACACTGGGCTGGCGCAGCGCACTTCCATGCCCGCTGCGATCGCGGTCCGAGGCTGACGGCCCTCCCAAGACAGAGGGCTCCACTACTACAGGATGCCGCTAACGGGACACATCGATCAGAGACCCTTCCGCAAAACTGTGGGTGATCCACCAATCGCAAACGGTATTGTTCAATGTCCGTCACCAATGACACGAACTGTGTGCAATGGCATATCCATCAAATACGATTAGGAAAGTAGTTGTATGCACGATCCAACGTAGACAGTGTATTCTTATGAACTATTTTGGATTATCTAAGATAACAGTAATAGTTAACAAAACTATGTATGTGTGCAAAGTACGTCACATAGTTCTTTGCGATGATCGAGTCGAACACAAACAGGTTAGCGTAAGAAGGTGTGTGTGATCCGCAACAATCGCTTAATTCAATTTCTTTCTATGGAAAGATGAATAATCACTGTAACGATTCACTAGGACAAGTTGTGTGTGTTGTGGGTAGACGGTTGCTGCGAAAAAATTGTGAGTAATTGATGAAATCATTACCTATAGTACATACTAAAGTGTCGTTTGCCTGTATTAATAGCGCAAATGTTTTTTATTATTACTAGTCTGACTGTGCATCACCACTTCTCAGTCGCTCACGTCTTGTACCGCGTTTTCGCCCTAGGATTCTAGTGCACGCTTCAGCAGCGCACCGACGTTTCTTTTGGCCACGTTCCAGTGTGAAACCGTGCATGTTGCCTCTCAAGCTTCGCCATCAGTTTTCTGTCAAAAGCTAATGTGTATAAGATCTTGTCCGCACGTTCACAGGCGGATGCACACGTAGTGCAGCCTAGCTCCTCTACAAAGCATGCCAATCCGACCAAGCTTCGTCTCTGTCATCAACCTCCTCGATGACGGAAACAATCTCATGCGGGCGCAATGGCCTGTCGAGGACGATTGGCGTGTCCAGCAACATGCCTGACAACGCTGTGCTGCGCGTCATCGCAAGGGTTGAGCCGACCCTTGGATCAGGGCACTACAGCGCCACCGAGCAACGTAGCCGCCTCACCATCGAGAGGATGCAACACGCCGCACAAGAAGATTATCAGTGGTGTTCCATCGATCAAAACATGCGCGTCCGCATAGAGCAGGCAAGGCCCGCCGCACAACAAGACCGATGGAGCTCCGCAGAGCGAGAGGCAAGTCGCGCAGCAGAGCAAGAGCGGTTTCACCTCCGCTTGCGTGCTATCCCACCCACCATGACGTTGGAGTTGTGTCCAAAGCACGTGAGTATCGCTATTTCTCGCTAGGAATGGGAAGCGGTCGTCTGCGCTGTACTTGCACCAGAGCCCGGCCACACCATGCTTGCCCCAGAGGCCAGCCGTGCTGTTAAAATGGGCAGTGCCGTTCGCCTTGTCCGCGACCCCCTTGATCCTGTCGGGCTCATCGGTAGGCTCGATCGCCTCCTTGGCCCAGGTGTCCAGCAGGGAGCGGTAGAAGAAAATGGTCGTCGCTTCCTCGTGATGGTAATCTCCGATGAAATAGCAAGCTTGTAGCTTGAGATCGCGCTCTAGCTATACCGCGAGCGTGTAAATCGCATGTACGAATGCCTCACCGAGTTCAGGCATAGCCAAGAGCTTCCGTAGGATAGGGTGTAGTCAACTAGTCATGGACGCGTTTTATTTTTTTGAACTGTTTAGATGTCGATCCCAATGTGTGGACAACAATCACAATATTGACATGTTTAGATGTGTGAATGATTTATGTTCTATTGTTGTGTTTCAATATGTGTAAAAGGCTAACAGTTAGAGCCAGAAAATTAGTATGAAAACAGATATATAGAAATGTGAAACGAATAATATTTATTAATTGTTGAATAGCTCATTGAAGACATGATACATATACAGTATATATCATCAGATATACGTGATGATAGTACTTAACTAATACGTACAATGAATAAAAAGTAAACTAATAATAACCCCTCCTTGAGCGGGGAGCAGTAAAATGGCAGCCTCTCGCTAGCATCTCCCTAGTGCGCGGTGGCTTCCCATCATGGAGGGAGTTCGCCGCCTCCTCCGCCTCGCAGCATTCGACGTGTTAATCAGCCTCTTGTTGGCGGAGGTGGGTGACCATGCAGGACAGTTCACTGGGTGCCCACTGGACCTCTTTGGTGGTGGCACGCTTGAGCTTATCATCCCACGCCCATGCAATGGTGAGGCGTCTAGCGCCTCTGTCTTTCATTGCGTCGTCTGGGCCATCTTCGTACACCTCGACCGCTCGTCGACTAGCCCGCTGCCAAAGCTCTAGCTCCTTCTTTTCCCTTGCGGCACTAGGCGGATTCCAAGCCGTGAGGTTCCTGGCATGCTCCTCAGCACACTCCTTCTTGAACGTCACCTGCCTGGCTCTCGCAGCCGTTGACTGCGCTGTCACACCCTGTGTTTTCCCTCATGACTAAGTTATCATGACTCAAACTTTAGGACCAATAAAACCTTTTTGAGTGCATATGAGTGCACTTGTGTGCTATTTGCTTGCTTGTTTGATTGCTTGCTGGTGCTCTATATTCATAAAACATCCTCCTACTCTCAAAACTCATCTCCTTGCTCCAAATCTTTGCGCAATGACCATGCCATGTGTATAGTACCAAAAACAATATTTTATAAAATATTAGTTTGGCCAGAAAGTATGTATTCAAATTAGTCTTTATAAAACCCCCGAAATGAGGTTTGTACTACAAGTACTCAAATTGGGTGGTATGTTTTGCACCAAAGAGTTTATTTGAAACGAACTATATATAAGACTTCTCAAAACCACCTAATATTAATTTCAAATATTATTTTGCTATTTTATTTAAAGTCTTTTTCTGAAGGACAGAAATGGTTTTTTGTAGGGAAAAATTATTTAAATACTTTAAAAATATTTGAGTAAATTTAGTGAAACTCAGTGGACATATATTTTCCATATATATGAGTTTCAACACATGATCATGTTCAAAATCATGGGCAAAATCCTTCCAAACCCTTTCTGCCTTAATAAAGATTTTGAAATATGTCTATAAGAAATATTATCAATAAATTCCAGGAAACTTCCAGAAAGTCACTCATGCCATATTTGGTGATCTTGCAAAGTTTCATCTCAATCCCCCTTTATTTGAATCACTAAAATACGCCATAACCATTTGTCACATCCCTAGCTAGCTTTCTTAGAAGGGCATGTGTGTGCATCATGTTTCACTTTTTGCATCAATTTGAAATGGGGATTATCATAAAACCCCAAACCCTCATTTGAATCAAACCAATTTAAAGTTTTCGAAAAACCAACAAATCCAAAATGCCCATAAAAAATGTCCCCTATGTTTGATAAATGTGGACATGGATATATCAGGGGTCATTCTAAATATTTGAATATCTATAGCATTTCAAAACTAAATATTAAAGCTGCTGAAAATGCCAAATAAAGCATTAAAATATTTCAGTTTCCAAAATATTCTGAAACTTTTTATAGAAGTTTGAAATATTCAAACTAATTTCCATAAAATATTCGGGATATTTTATAACTAACATTTGTGCCTAAATATAAATAAAACAAATGTCAGAAAAAAATAAAAGCAGAGAATTTTTTTAAAAAGGAAATAGGAAAGAGGCCCAGGGGATGCTGGCCCCGCAGCCTAGCTGGCCAAGCCAGCCCCACCGTATTCAACCTCCTGCCAGTAGGCAGGAGGGCGTGTGCCCGCGACACGCTAACACGCTCGCAGCCACCTCCTGCTTGCCGCCGAGGCTGGAGACCGCTAGGAGTGCCAGGGCGACGCCCAGACCCCCTCGATCTGATCTTCTCCCCCTGCCACTCTCTCTCGGCCTTCCCCCACTCCTCTACTCTCTCCTTGCCGGACTGAAGCTGTCGGCAATTCTTTGTCCTTCGTGCATCCCCAACCACGCCATGGCGCAGAAGCCCCTCTGGTGAGGCCCGATTCTATTCCCCCTAGCCTCATCGCCGTTCTCCTCCTCTAGCCCCGCCAGTCGCCGGAACAGAGAGGAGCTCGCCGCCGGCCATGGCGTAGCCATTGCCACAGAGGCCACAACTCGCGCCTGACCACGAGCTTGTTCTCAAAGTGCTCTCAGGAGACCGTAGCCGCCCCTAGATCCTCCTCCCGCAGTCTGTAGCGCCGCTGTCGCCTTTGCCCGAGCTCCGGCCGCCGCGAGCGAGCTCGCCGCCGTCAGCTCCGGTCGCCCCTTGCCTCCTCGCGTGTCCCACGCGATGCGGGCGAGCTCAGGCTGCGCCCCAGTGGTGTCAGCCCGCCCAGAGACCCCCCTGTAGCGCGTTTTCGGCGAGCCTCCGCCGTCGGTTTGGTCGCTGCCGGCCAAACTCTGGCGGGGCCGACATTGCGGCCGTCAGCGCTAACCCCCATGGTTAATCGGCCCTGCAGAGGCTAACAGTGGGCCCCTTAAGCGGGTCAAACCCAGTCAGCGCAGGATTTGACCCCGCTTAGCGGTGGGTCGCTAACTAGTGGGTCCCGCTGGTTAGTTTGACCTGGACCGATCGTTAGACCAGGATAGCGTCACAGTGATGTCAGGCTGCAATGAGGATCGTGAGAAGGTGCTTTATGCCTCTCACTACCTCAGAGGTACCGCCCGAGCATGGTGGGATGGATTCAAGGTCATGCAGGGAGAGCGTGTGATCGCGTGGAATGACTTCAAGGAAGGATTCCGCACTGCCCATATTCCATCTGGGATCATGGCTATCAAGAAGAGAGAGTTCCGAGCGCTGAAGCAAGGAAGTGGCTCTGTCAAGGAGTACCTACAGAAGTTCAACCTGCTCTCAAGGTATGCACCTGAAGACGTCAGCACGGAGGCTGCCAAGAAGGAACACTTCATGGAAGGACTTCAGCAAATTCTGTAGTATCAGCTCATCATCTGCGACTGCCGTACCTTCTTTGATCTGGTAAACAAAGCCCTCATGTTGGAAGACAAGCGTCGTGCCATCGACGACACTCGAAATCGCAAGATGATCAGCAAAGGAAGCTCAAGCAACCAGAAGCCTCGCCCATGGCAGCCAGCTCCAGCCAAGCCAACCTATCAGCCACAGCATGCTAGACCTCCTGCGCCTTGTCCGAGCTACCAGCCTCAGCAGTATGCCAATCCCATACCAACCTACAACTACAACCCCAATAACAACAATGGTGGCAGGAACCTCAACAACAACCCTGGGCAAGTCACCTGCTTTGGATATGGTCAGTCTGGACACATCTCTAGGCTTTGTCCCAATAGGAAGCCTGATGCACCGCGCCCCAATGTGCCAGCTCAAGGACAAGACCGAGGAGCACCGCCAAGGAACCCAGCTCCCCGCAACTAGCCTAACACTGGCAAGGGTCGTGTGAATCACGTCACCGCAGAGGAAGCCCAGGAAGACCTGGACGTCATACTGGGTACGTTCGTCGTCAACTCAACCCCAGCAACAATATTGTTTGATTGTGGAGCTTCACATTCTTTTGTCACCCAAAAGTTTGCACTAGAGAGTGGCATGGAGCCTACACCCTTGGGTAGTCGTATGCTGATACAAACCCCCGGTCCAGTTATGAAGTCTGGATTAGGGTGTAAGGGGGTGAAGATTGACATCAACAGGGTAGACTTCCTAGCAGACCTTATAGTTCTCGATTCACCCGGCTTGGATATTATCCTTGGCATGAACTGGTTGACTAAGCACCAAGGCTTACTAGACTGTGCCAAGAGGACTGTCACCATGACCAACAACCGAGGTGTGGAAGTCAAGTATGTCCCCAACCCTGTCTCCACGCAAGCCCCTCAGGTTAGCTGCCTGTCGGGAGTTGAGTTGGATCAAGTGCTAGTAGTATGTGAATACCCGGATGTGTTTCCTGATGAGCTGCCCGGGATGCCTCCTGACCGTGACATTGAGTTCATCATTGAGCTTATGCCCAGATCAAGGCCGATCTATAAGAAGGCCTATAGGATGGGATCCGAGGAGTTGGCTGAATTGAAGAAGCAACTAGCAGAGCAGCTCAGGAAAGGATTTATTCGCCCTAGTGCCTCTCCTTGGGGATCTCCTGTTCTATTTGTGTCAAAGAGAGACGACACTATCAGACTCTGCGTCGATTACCGTTCTCTCAATGAGGTCACAATAAAAAACAAGTATCCACTCCCCAAGATTGAAGACCTGTTTGATCAGTTGAATGGAGCCAAGGTGTTCTCCAAGATCGATCTCAGGTCTTGGTACTTTCAGCTGGAGATCAGACCTCAAGATATTCTGAAGATAGCATTTGTGACCCGGTATGGCTTGTATGAATACACGGTCATGTCATTCGGATTGACGAATGCGCCGGACTACTTCATGTACCTCATGAATAAAGTCTTCGTGGAGTACTTGGACAAGTTCATTGTTGTCTTCATTGATGACATCCTTGTCTTCTCCAAGTCTGAAGAGGAGCATGAAGAGAACTTGAGGTTGGTCCTAGAGAAGCTTCGAGAGCACCAGCTTTATGCCAAGTTCAGCAAGTGTGAATTCTGGATGCATGAACTTGGATTCTTGGGTCACATGTTGACTGCGAAGGGACTATCAGTAGACCCTACCAAGATTGAAGCCGTGACTGAATGGCAGACCCCAACCACAGTGAAGGAAGTCAGGAGCTTTCTCAGACTTGCGGGATATTACCGCAAGTTCGTAGAAGGATTCTCAAGCATCGCCCGACCAATGACCCAGCTCCTGAAGAAGGACAAGAAGTTCGAGTGGACCGCTAAGTGCGAGGAAAGCTTCCAGGAGCTCAAGAAGAGATTGACCACAACCCCTGTTTTGGCCACCCCCGATATTCACAAGGAGTTAGTGATTTATTGTGATGCATCAAGAACCGGGCTTGGAGGTGTTCTGATGCAAGAAGGCAGAGTCGTAGCATATCTTTCCAAATAGCTGCGTCCTCATGAAGAGAACTACACAACTCATGATCTAGAGTTGGCAGCCGTGGTTCATGCCTTGAAGACATGGCGACATTATATTCTAGGGAAGCGATGTGAGATATTCATAGACCACAAGAGTTTGAAGTATATCTTCACTCAAAGGGAATTGAGCATGAGGCAGTGAGGATGGTTGGAATTGATCAAGGACTATGACCTCATTGTTCAATACCACCCCGGAAAAACCAATGTGGTAGCCGATGCCTTAAGCAGAAAGGCTTGTTCCTTGAATGCTATGATTAAGGAAAGGCTACCCACTTTGTATGTTGACCTTGAGAGCTTCGGCTTAGAACTGGTTGCACCAAGATTTCTTGCCAACCTTGAAGCGAAGCCTACCTTGATGGATGATATCAAAGAAGCCCAGAAGGGACAAGAGAGCATTGAAGGCATCAAGAGGAAGATCAAGGAAGGCAAGGCCCCAGGATTCTCAGAGGATGAACAAGGAGTTGTATGGTTCGGGAAGCGCATTTGCGTACCCAACAGAGAAGAGCTCAAGAACCTGATCTTGCAAGAAGCTCATAGCACTCCCTACTCCATCCATCCTGGAGGAACCAAGATGTATCAAGACCTCAAGGCAAGATTCTGGTGGCATGGCATGAAGCGGGAGCTAGGCACGTTCGTGGCTAAATGTGATGTATGCCAGAGGGTCAAGGCTGAGCATCAACGACCCACTGGACTACTGCAGCCCCTTAAAGTGCCTGAATGGAAGTGGGATAAAATCGGGATGGACTTCATCACCGGTTTACCAAGGTCAAGCAAGGGACATGATTCCGTTTGGGTCATTGTCGACCACCTGACCAAGGTCGCCCATTTTATTCCCGTCAAGACCACCTATGATGGCAACAAGTTAGCTAGCCTCTACATCGAGCGGATTGTAAGCCTCCACGGAGTTCCAAAGGAGATCGTGTCAGACCAAGCTCTCCTTCAGCACTGCTTTCCACCCCCAGACCGGTGGGCAAACGGAACGAGTAAACCAGATACTCGAAGACATGCTCCGCGCTTGTGTTCTGGCATATGGAGCCAAGTGGGAAGATTCCTTACCGTTCGCCGAGTTCTCCTAAAACAACAACTATCAGTCAAGCCTTCAGATGGCACCATTTGAGGTGTTGTATGGACACAAGTACCATACTCCCCTCAACTGGTCAGAGACCGGAGAAGGATTAATATTTGGACCAGATATCCTCCGCGAAGCCGAAGGGAAAGTTCAACTCGTTCGTGAGTACCTCAAGACTGCTAAGTCAAGATAGAAGAGACACGCCGACTCTCACCGCCGAGAGCTGAACCTCGACGTTGGAGATTATGTCTAACTCCGCGTCACGCCTCTCAAGGGAACCAAGCGTTTTCACGTCAAAGGAAATCTCGCGCCAAGGTATATCGGACCCTTCAGGATCACTGCAAGACGAGGAGAAGTTTCTTATCAACTAGAGATACCTTCCGAGCTGTCGGATGTGCACAACGTCTTCCACGTGTCGCAGCTCCGAAAGTGTCTGCAAGTTCCCGACCACCCCGACCTCTACAAAGACATCGACCATCAGGCCATCGACCTTCAACCAGATCTCACTTATCGTGAGAGGACTGTCCGCATTTTGGATGAAGCTGAGTGCTGCACCCGAAGCCGCACCATCAAGTACGTCAAGCTCCAGTGGAGCAACCACACGGAAGCAGAAGCAACATGGGAGCATGAAGATTATCTCAAATCAGAGTTTTCATACCTTTTTAGCGCTTAGCCTAGGAATCTCGGGGACGAGATTCTTGTAAGGGGGAAGGTCTGTCACACCCTATATTTTGGCACATTGTTGTGTTTGGTTTTATAAAAATTTGGAGCCAACTAAAACTTTTTGAGTGCATGCTTGTTTGATGTGATGCTTGTTTGAATTGCTTGAGTGTTCAAGTTTGGCACTGTTACGTTCTACTCCACTCCACCTTCATCTTCCTTGATCCAAATTCCTTGCGCTATGATCATGCCATGTGAATATAGCTCAAAAATATTTTTATCAAAGTTTATTTTCACCAAAAAGGATTTATTCAATTTAAGATCACTAAAACCCCTGAATTGAGGTTCAAACTACAAGTCCTCAATCTATGTGGATCCTTTCTTCCCAAATGCCTTATTTGAAACCTACTATTTATATGAATTCTCAAAACCACCAAATATTATTTTTAAAGAATATTTTCATATTTTATTTAAAGGCTTTTTCTTAAGGGCAGAAATGGCTTTTCCTAAGGGAAAAATTATTTAAATGCTTGGGAAATATTTGAGAAAATATAGAGAGACTCAGTGGACATATATTTTCCATATATATGAGTTTCAACACAAGGGATTGATCATAACATGGGCAAAACCCCTCAAAACCCTTTCTGTTCAGATTGAACTTTTGGAATGATTCTATAAGAAATATTTTCAATAAAATCCAGGGAAATTCTAGCAAGTCAACACTATTACAAGTGGTGATCTTGCAAAGTTTCATCCCCATCCAAGTTGGTCTGCTTCATCAAACCGACCCAAATCCATTTCTGTCCAGATTCAAATTTTGACAACTTTACATTGTGAAGTGTCATCCGTTGACCTCAAACTTTGTGGGCATGCTCTAATGACCAATTAGTGGTGATCCACTAAGTGGTGCATCCAGGGTTAAAGCCTAATCCCTTTGAATCTATAGAAAACAGATTCTGTCTATTTCTAGGTTTTCCCTAGGTCCCATTATGAACTTTCTTCTCTTAAGCTCACACTTGGTGATCACTCTTGTTTACCATCACCCCTTGACCTTTTCAAATCTCAAGATGATCCAAGTTCATTTGACCTCCCTAAACATCATCAAACACCTTTTGCTAGAAATGTAAAACTGGCATTTTCACCTCAAATCCTTTTACCCTTGCCTCCTCCTTTTTACGACAGCTCCACCCATACCCCCAGCACCTCCAGTAGCAATCCCAACGGCTAGCTCCATGATTGAGATGGTGAAAACCCCCATTTTTAGCCTCTGGTCCACCTGGCAGGACCTCTTTCCCCTCTCTCCCTCTATTCTAATCCCTCCCAGAGCATCCAAGGGCCTAGCCTAGTTAGTTTTCTTCCCATGGATCCCCTAGACATGGGTGGACGCACAGAAGGCGCCAAGGGCATGCCATGGCCTGCAATAGCCGCGCTCGAGAGCGCACTACAGTGTCGACCAACACTGTAGCCGCTAGCCACTGCATGGCCTTGGCCGCCTTGAGCCTCCCTCTGGCATCGTCTGGTCGGCCTCGACGTTTGTAGCCCTGCAGGCGGTCGGCCCTCTCCCCCCTCTCTCTCCTTCCCCCTCCTCCGTGCGTGCCCGCCACCGCCCGAGCCGGCCAATGCGAAAGCTCACACGCGCGCGCCTCCCCTCCTCTCTCCTCTCTCCCCTGGCATGGACTGACCCCAGGAAGACCCCCAGGGCCTCCCCTCTCCCTCCCGTGGCCTGTGGTGAGCAGCCCATGCTCACCGGCGCACGGCGCACTCGGTGGACCGGGCCCGCCTATAAAAGGCACCCCGGAGGCCTTCTCTCCCTTTTGATCTCTCTCTCCACCCCAATAGGCTTCCTGTGAAGCCTGAGCCCTTCCCTCTCTCTTTGTGCTCGGGATCGAGCTGAAGCTCGCCGCGGCAGCTCCACCGTTGATCTCCGGGTACGGCGCCACTCCGGTCCCCATTCTCCTCCCTCTGGTCCTCCTGTGCCCTCCTGATCCGATTCCCCCTCTCTCCCGTCGTAGTTGCAAGCTGGGACAGGCGTTTGAGGACGGTCCCGAAGCTCCTCCGCCGCGGCCTCCTCGTCGCCGGCGACCCCCTCCTCCTCCGCCCTCCGCTCCACCTCCAGATGACCGGAGGACCAGCGGGTCCTCGCCGAGCCCGTTCCGACCCTCTCCTCCCCCTGTGGTGGCCTCCCTCGCCATCAGTGAGCCACTCCCCTCTCGGACGCAATGAGGAAGACGGACCTGACAGGTGGTCCCCACCTGTCAGCCTCCCCTCCCCATGCCCGTGCCCTCCCTCCTCTCCCCTAAGCTGCTGGCTGCCAGGCCCCGCGCGTCAAGTTTGAACCTGACTGCGCGAGCGGCCGGCCGGCTGACCAGATGGGCCGGCCCAGCCCCTGGCCACCCCTGGCTCAGGATCTGGTGCCCTTTTTCCCTTTTTATTTTCTGGTGGGTTTTGCAAAAATCCCACAGGACTAAATAATTGCCCAATGCAATTATTTTTTCCACCATAAATCTTAGAATATTGTATAGAATTTAATAGTGCCATTTGTGCAATTTACTGAAAGAGTTTCTATCACTAGTTTTATTTAAAACCTATTAAAAGCACCTTTTTAGCCTTTGTTATTGTGTTTCTAATATAGTCTTCACAGATAAATTTATTGTAAATATTTTTAATATGACTTTAAAGATTTAACAGAATAGGTGAACATTTTTGATAGGTAGATTGAGTGCTCTGTTTGCATTCTTGTTTATTTATTGTCGCTATTTCCGCATCGATAGATTGCACCGTTGACGGAGAAGTTGGACTCGAAGACTTCGAAGACCCCAGAGAATTTGTCGAGGTAGGCAAGCATCCCTTTGACCATGTCAAGAAACTATTTTAACTTGCATGTCATATAGCACTTTACTTCCGGCATTATCGATCATATGATGTGGTGGTTTCCCCTTCGGTGGGATGCCTCCGGTGCCTTCCATTGATACTTGCATCGAGAATGACCCTACAACCTTATGAGGGTTGTGCGGGTGGGAGTAGATAGGTTGCTAGTAGATGCTACGCAAGTGGGATGGGACTTATGCACGGTGATACCGAGAGGTGTGTGTTCTCAATACTCTTTCGAAAACCCCGTCGGGTGTCACTAATGCGCGAGGGAGATGATGATGAGTTGGGTGACCACTTGAGAAAGAAGTGGTGTACCGGAACAAATGGGTGTGTGTTTTCGAAAATGGATTAGATTTAAGGTCTGCTGACAGTCCCAACCTTACATGCACGACCATGATACCCCTTATGGGACGGGGCTTTGTTGATTACCTTGGTGGGTACTGGCAAGGAGCCTGCATTACTAGTGGCGGGTGTGACGTGGTCACTCTCGATACGGGGTCGTACCGGTTGTACGTTCATGCGCTATCTTTACAGGCACCGGGCACACCGTTAGTCCCCTCATGGATGGTACGGTTTGAGCAAGGCTCGTGTGATGTACGTCATGAGGGTTGGGTACCAATCGAGTGGACTCTTTGTTTAGTATCGCCAGGGGAAAGGCATTGTTCGGGTTCTTACCTCGGGTATGTATATACCACGAGTCGTGGATGACACGGAAATTCCCCGAGTCTTGTGGGTAAAGTGTGCAACCTCTGCAGAGTGTAAAACTGTTCGAATAGTTGCATCCGCGGTCATGGACAGTTGGAGGTCCTTCTTAGACTACGTTCGATTGTTTTCGTAAAATATTGGAGTGAGTATGGGTATGTTAGTTACAAGAGGTCACGTGAGTCCAGTCCGATGACTGGGCATGAAAAATGAACTAAGTCCGATGACTTGCTGTGAGCAGAATGTGTTCAACTGATACCGTGATGGTATCGGCAATGTGTTATCATGAATACTTGGTTATTTGTTGATGCATACTTACTATTACTTGATCGTGTCACTTGCATACAAAATCAGCTTTTCGCAAGTTACCTATAGTGCTATATGATGCATCATTATTGCCTCGTTCCGCTCTTGGGTTGCTTGCGAGTACATTCAAAGTACTCATTGGCTTGCCACTGGTTATTTAATTGGCCAGGCATGGAAGAACATGAGTTTGTTGAAGAGTTCGTTGGAGACGAACATGCGAACTAGGACACTTCCCAGTCAAAATGCATGTAGGTTAAGACAAATGGCATGGGTTCACGCTTTCGACGAAGACTTCTGCTGCTTGTTCTAGACTTAGTGTTTGGCCCGAGTGGCCCTATCCTTGTAAGACTGAGACCTTCGTGGTCATCATTTGTGTAAGATGCGTAATGTGGATGTAAGACTCTTTTATTCAGCTTTTGTGTGTTCAGTGAGCATTGATCTCTAGGATCACTATACACGTGCAATCGGTGATCACGACTTATGAGTCGGGGTCCCCACAATTACTCATTGGCTTTCCACTGGTTATTTTATTGGCCAGGCATGAAAGACCAGGTTCTGATGAAGAATTACCTTGGTGACGTATGTGCGAGCTAGGATGCTTCCCAGTCAGAATACATGTAGGGTTAAGGCAGATGGCAATGGGTTCACTCTATGATTGATGATTTCCACTGCAAATATATGAAGACTTGGCCATAAAGTTCATATTTGGGTAAAACGGTATGTAATGGATGTAAGACTATTGTTATTCAGTTTCTTTGTGTTTAGTGAGCATTGATCTCTCGGATCACTATGCACGTACATTTGATGATCACGACTTATGAGTCGGGTTCCCCACAAGTGCCTTCCACAATGCCAAATTGTATTAGCCCCAAGACCAATCTCAGTTGAAGGGTCTGGTGCGACCTCGTCTAGGGGCGAGAATGGGTCCACCTCGTCGCTGCATTTTACCATGTCCTTGTGTGGTGGCGCCTCCTGCTCTGCCTGTGCACAGACCGGCCGTGCCATGACAGAGTTTTTTGTGAGGGGTGGGATAGAGAGACGAGAGAATGTAGGTGGGATGACGTCTCAAGGGGCAGCATTTATTAGCGGCTGGAATCTTGATTGCCACTGGCAGTGATTGCACACGATTTCCTACTCAACAACCGTGCATGAATTAACATCACCGACGGTTCCCAATGCATGGCCGCATGTGATTAATAGCCTGTGAAAATTGGCTTTCAAAACTCGAATCTCGAAACAGGGCGGCAAGCATGTGGGAGACGTTTGTTTTGCCAAATATTTACATTTCTATCTAGATGTAATGCACGCCTGGCATTTGTGTTACATAAGCAAGTCCAAGAGTAGTTACCACGACATCTTGGCCCCATGACGGGAAATCATGCATATTTTCATGTACTTCAGAGAATTTATTATTATTATTAAATTTAGAACCTACATTCTTAATGCTATTGTCTCCAAACCGTCACTCAATATGTTTGGAACTCCTTCAAATTTATTGCACGCTGCCTATATATGTAAGCAAGTAGTACACAAATGTTATTTTCGAGCATTTTTTGCTTCATCTGGCTTGTTCATGTGTTTCAATTTTGAAATATGCCCATCAAATTTCTATAAGCTAACTTAATGTATAAAATTGACAATAGAGTGCCATTAAAAAATAGGATGTCGGCCGTATTCGATCATTGTAACGATGAAAAAAAACTAGGTCGAATGAGACAGCGATTGGCAGTTTGTCATCACACATGCCCCACGTTCCCCCTCGGAACCACATGTCTTTTTGTGATGCTCCGTTTAGTGAGAGGCTTGTGTCTAAAGTTGGGGATTTCTTAGCGAGCATTGGAGTCCCGTTTCCGTCCCCATCACCGCCCTCCCATCCTCGTCCCCGTCTACGTACCCGTGCGCGGGGATAAAAAGTTTCCCATCGATGTCCCAATTGAGTTCTTTATCACCGTGGGGAAATTCACATGTTCATTTAAGAGCACCCTTCGCGTATTTTAGTACAAAAATAGTATTTCAACGCAATAAACAATATGTTGAGGCTAGGTTTGGGATTTCTTAGGGAATTTTGGGACAAAGGGGTTGGATGTGTGTAAATTTGGGTGACCGAGGCCCCAAATTACGTGGGGAGTACTAATTTCAGAGCCCACATGTAAGTACTCTACCTCCATCTCAATGTATAAGTCATATTAGGTTGTGCCCCTGACCAATACGGAGAAGAAAACGAGAGAATTTAATGTTATATTGATAATTAATATCATTGCATGCAATGAATTGACCACTACATGTCATGCTAGTTAGTCTCAAGTCATTAACAACATACATGCCCCACATCTTTTATTGCTGGATTCCTTTATTCATGTCAAAAAACAAGAAAGCAGGTTAAAGTTAATGCACCGCGCCTCAGTATTTTGGTATTATTTGGTTTTCGTAAGCTGACTTATACACCAAGACAGAGGAAGTAATTCAATTCATGGGTAAGGAAGGTAATGCTATCCCATCCTCATCCCCTTCCTGCATGCTCGGTACGTAAGGTATTTGACCCGCCAACTTCCAGATGGGCATTCAAGCTCGCACTTGTGACCTAATGGAGTAATTACCCATGGGGATGTAGGTAATAGTTAACCATGCTTTGCCAGCTTTGACATATGTCAAAGCTTATCTCGAACAAGTCGTTACTTTGATCACGACATCTTGGAACCATGTCAGGAAATCATGCATATTTTCATGTACTTCGGTGCATTTTTCAACTTTCGACTTTAAAATCCTAGATTCCCTATGCTTTTGTGTCAAAACCGTAAATCAAGATGTTTGGAACTCCTTCAAATTTATTTCATGTGGCACATATACGGAAGCAAGTAGTACATAAATATGATTCTCCAGTGGTGCTTTATGTGGCTTGTTAATGTGTTTCAATTTTGAACTATGGCCATTAAATTTCTGGAATCTAACTTCATGTATAAAAATTCCAATTGAATGTCGTAATTTTTTCAGATTTTAGGAAGACAGTCTTATTTGTACCTTGCATCGTTGGAAAAAAACTAGGGCGAATGAGGCAGCAATCTGTGTCATCATCACACAACACCTCACGTTCCCTCTCGGAACTACATGAGCATACTCGTGGTGCTCCGGTTTGTGAAAGGGATGTGTCAAGGAAAATCTCGAACAAGCTGTCACTTTGACCACGACATCTTGGCCCCATGTCGTGAAATCATGCTGATTTTCATGTATTTCATAGCATATTTATTTATTTATTGTATTTAAAAACCTATAATATTCGCATTGCTTGTGTCCAAACCGTTACTCAAGATGCCGGTAACTCCTTCAAATTTATTGCACACGACATATAGACGGAAGCACTAGTACATATATAAAACTGTTTTTTCCTGTAGTTTTTGCGTCATCTTGAACATGTTCATGTGTTTTTAGTTTTGAATTATGGCCACTATATATCTAGAAACTAACTTCATGTACAAAAATGCTTATTGAACCCTGAAAATGTCCAAATTTCAGGTTGCCAGACATATTCGTGCATTGTAACGAATTCAAGAAAAGTAGGCCAAATGAGACAACGACTAGCGGCTCGTTATCAAACAAGGCTCATGTCCGCTCTCGGAACCACGACCATTCGTGTGATGCTATGTTTTGTGAGAGGCATTTCTCAAAGATTATCTCGAACAAACGTTACATTGACCACGACATCTTGGCCCCATGACGGGAAATCATGCAGGTTGTTATCATGTACTTCAGAGTATTTTTTCATTTGTAGAATTTTCAAACCTAAAACCCCAATGGGTGCACGTGTGTCCAAACCATTACCCAAGATGTTTGGAACTCCTTAAAATTTATTGCAAGAAGCATATATAGGGAAGCAGGTAGTACACAAATATGATTTTTCCAGCAGTTTTTGCTTCATCTCGCATTTTCTTGTGTTACAAAGTTGAATTATAGGTGTAAAATCTATACATAAATATGGAATCGTGTGTTACTAATGTATAAAAATGCCAATTGTACCCCGAAAATTTCCTAATTTTAGGGTGCCGTTAGTGGATTTTGATGATAGGGATCTTTTTCTTACAAATAAAACAATATCTGTTACCGTGGTACCCAAAAGTAGTTCCACAATTCAATACAAAAAGTGAACTACGTACACAAGGTTCCATACGGGACCCGTTTGGGATGAAAATTCATGGATTTTTTTATGATTTAGGAGGGAAGCTTCATCGGATTCGTCTAGCTAGAATTTCATTCACCCTCGACCCCCATTCCCCAACAAACCCTCTATGCAAAGAATGACGCCATGGGAACACTTCGTATGGGTGCGTACGATTGCCCCCTCGCCCCCGAGCACTCCTCCCTCTGCCGAAAACGCGGCCGCCTCGGCCGAGAGCGCAGCCGCATCCTCCTTAAGCACGGTTGCATTGGCCGAAAGGGCCTCTGCGGCGGCCGACATGGCTCCTACGGCGGCCGAAACATCGTCTATAGCAGCGGAGACGGCAGCTGCAGCGGCTACAATGGCGGCTCCAAATGCAAAGAGTGCTCGAGTAGCATGACGTGGCGTGGAGGCCGCCCTAGCCCGAGTCGACGCCTTCCAGGACTATATGTAGGATCGAAAGTAGTGCTAGAGGGGGGTGATTAGACTACTTGACCAATTAAAAATCAACTTTTTCCCAATTTTACGTCTTGGCAGATTTTAGCATTCATTGCAAGTCAAGTACACCCTAAACATGCATGTCTACGAGTATTGGAGCGGAAAGTAAAGACAAGCATGTAAGTAAAGGAAGGGTAGGAATATCAAACGTAATTGGTGACACGATGATTTTTCCCATGGTTCCGATAGGTGGTGCTATCGTACGTCCACATTTATGGAGTCTTGAACCCACGGAGGTTAACAATCGCGAGAGTCCACAGAGGGATCTACCCATGGAGGGTTCCACGAAGAAGCAACCTTGACTACGGCCTACATCCACGGAGGACTAGACTAACCCTGGCTAGATCTTCACGAAGTAGGCGATCTGCTTGCCCTTACAAACTTCTTGGTTCACTCCACCACATGAATTAGGAGGCTCCCAAGAAACACCTAACCAATCTAGGAGGCACCACCCTTCAAAAGCTAATAGGCTCGATAATGTCGATGAATTCCTTACTCTTTTGCTTCACGATGATAGACTACTCAGTACACAATCAGTCTCTCATAGATTTGGCTGTGGTGGAAAAGATTGATTGGATGGAAAGCAACTTGGGGAGGCTAGAGATCCAGATTCATATGGTAGAAATGGAATGGCATGATCTCAACACATGAGTAGGTTGCTCTCTCTCAGAAAATCAGTAGGTATGAGTGGGGAATTGTTCTGAGTGCTTCTCTTGCGAGTGAGTGGTGGTGGAGGGCTATATATATAGGCATCTCCAAAACTCCAACCGTTACCCATTATAATTCAGATTCGGTGACACCGATGTGTTAATCTTGGTGGTACCAAGTTGCCTCAAAGTTAGCAACTTTGGAATCTCGATGAGACCCAGACACACAACTCAGTTGCACCGATATGGTGACCAACGGTCAGATTGCCAAACTTGGTGACGCCCATTAAATAAACTCAGTGGGACCGATTTTGTGAACTTGTGTAACAGGGAGTTAGCAACCCAAACTCAGTGGCACCAAAATGGAATCGGTTGTACCGAAATGCAAGGGGTTTGCTGAGTGTATCTGAGGCTGAGAATCGGTGGCACCGCATGGAAAGTGTTGGTTGCACCGAGTTTGGATATTTGGGTTTGGATAGACTTTTGTGGAAGAGCTTGTGGCTGTATGTGGTGACTATCACTTGTGCACGTATGATCATTTTGTTCACCAACAGTAACTTACCCCCTTTGGATAATATTGGCTTTCCTATGGACTCAAAGTGATTTATCACAAAAGGTAAAATGTAGAGTCCTCTTGCTTCAAGCTTTTCCAATCTTTTTGCCAACTCTCGTCGAACTTTTCCTAAAACATGCTTAGTGGAAACATTAGTTCAATGGAATATACGTTTTTATTAATTACCAAAACCACAAAGGGAGCAAATTTGCTTTCAATCTCCCCCTTTTTAGTAATTGATGACAACATATAGATCAAAGCATCCACATATGATATAATCGATGAATATAATCGTCGCTTTGATAAGTATGTGATAAGCAAGAGCTCCCCCTAAATTTGTGCATTATTTTTAAATTTGCATTTGAATGCATACACACAATCGATTAGGTACATGGGGCACTTCTTCCATGTCACATACAACTTGGTGGTGTGCAAGAGTAATAAGAGTTAACAACATCACACAACACATCAAGCAAAGTGAATGATCATCACATAACCATCAAAAGAGAGGAAATAGTAGCAACACACATTAAAACATATGATCAAACACAAGCAAAAGTATATCACCTCCAAACCAAAAGATCAAATGTTTTGTAAAACTGCAATAAAAATCAGACGCTCTTTCACTCGAAGCCTAGATCTATATACCACTTCTCCCCCTTTGGCAACAAGTTACCAAAAAGTTTGAAGAGATATAGCTAATGGTGCTTCTTTGGCTGATCTCCTCCGGTGGTCGATGTTAGAGTCAAGAGAACTGCATCGGCGAAGACCTCTGTTGATGTCCTGGACGGAGTTGGAGTAGTCACTTGAGGCACTGAAGGAGCTGAGGGAGCTTAAGTCACTGTAGCTAGAGAAGAAACTAAAGGTCTCGTCTTCAGAGTTGGCACTGTAGGTGTCCTGGCTTGTGTCCTGTACTGGGCAGTCGTCCTGACAGGTGCACTATCCTCATCATAATCAGAAGACTCTGAAGAGGTGCGACAGATAGGAGCTTCATCTACTTCCATCTTGAGCTCATTAACGGTCTTGGTCAGCCGATCTACCTTGTCATTGAGAGTTTTCACTCTATCCTCAAATATGTTCACAAGGCTCTCCTGACTATCCATAATGGTTTTCATGTCCTTCTTCATGTCCATGACCGTAGAGATCAAGAGATCAATGTGCTTGTTCCTGGATTTGGGGACCTGAGCACTAGTGGCTCTAGCTAGCTCTGCCTCTGCCTCTGCCTGAGCTTGAGCTACAGTGATGTGGGATGGTCTTGGTCCATCACCACAACATTGTCCTCAAAATCTGGCTGAATAGGCAAGTGGGGTCCATCCAAAGCAACGATGTGCTTCTCAAGTTTGGACTTGATAAGCATGTGAATGTAGGGTGCATAGCAAATGAGCGCTTCTTGTCAGTAACAACCCTCTTCACAGTTTTTACAATCAAGTCCATCACTCGAATGCTGGTATGACTACCAAGATTGATCAACATGTTGATGGAGTAGCCTCGAATCATATTTTCATCTCCAGACTTAGGCATCAATGTATGCCTCAAGATGGTGTTCATGGTACGGAGGCCAGCCTGGAGGAAGTAAATAGATCCAAAATTGTGTGATTGCGAGTTAGCAACATGGATAGCATTATACATATCCTTGATAGCATTATAGCTCTCCTTGGATTCAGAGTAGATATCCAAGTCACCATCTTGTACCTCTTGGACTCCTAAGATGGTATCCCACTCAGTAGACTCGTATCTTGCTCCTTCAATCATCTACACTATCCTGCCATATCCATAGAAGTGGGTAGTGGAGGAGAATTGCATAATCATCTCATCATTCCAAGAAGTAAACTCTCTACCAACAAACTAATCAAGACCAATGCCGTGAAAGTTGTCTTGCACACATGGGAAATATTTCTCATTTGCCTTGATGTATTTCCAGGAATATAGCTATAATTTTGTCAAGCAAGATTGTCTCATAGAAATCTTGTTGTTCCTTGCTATAGAACCTATAGTCCACAAGAGTTTTTCTCCTCTAGGCATATGGCTCAATAGCTCTCCATGCCCTCAAACCAGAATCCTTCCTCTTCTTCATATCCTCAGCTATTGGATGCCTGGCAATGTGTTTAGGAAGGTGAGGTCTGAGCTTCACCAAAGCTGTCATAGCATCATCATCATTAGCTTCTCTCAAAGTAGATCCTTTGTTCTACTCAGCAGCTCGAATATCTTTGGTAGTCCTCTTTGGACTTTCCTACAGCAACCTTCTTAGGTACATCCTTGGTGCTCTTGGAGGGACCTGGCTTTGGCATAGCATCTGCCAATACCTTCTTTTGTTTCTTCTTAGCAGGGGCCTTGACAACACACTACAGGAATCAGGGAATTTGCTGTCTGCCATGGCAGACGACAAAGGGAAAGACCCCAGACGGCAAAGGCCTTTGCCGTCCGTCAGCAGACGGCGAACATCACGACAATGAAAAACCTGGTAAAGCGGCTCTTTGTCGTCGACTTTAGGACCATCAACGGCAAAGAATCTTTGCCATGGGGGAGCTTACGACAAAGATGATTGACGGCACACCAACGGGGTTAGGGACGTCAAGTGTTAACTGTAGTCTTTGCCGTCTGCCAAGGCCCCCCCCTTTGTTGTTTGCCCAGCCCCCCCCTTGCCGTCGGTGGTCCGACGGAAAAGAGTAAGGCCTATGACGCCTTGAGTTCCCCTTTTCCGTCCACCCGACCCCCTCTTGGCCGTCGGTGGGTCGGCAGCAAAGAGTATGGCCCATGCCACCTGGGGTTTCCCCTTT
Organism: Hordeum marinum; assembly: GCA_022496015.1. Taxonomy (NCBI): domain Eukaryota; kingdom Viridiplantae; phylum Streptophyta; class Magnoliopsida; order Poales; family Poaceae; genus Hordeum; species Hordeum marinum. The sequence continues at coordinate 127,305,814 of CM039676.1, read as the reverse complement.
GCCGTCTGCCCAGCCCCCCCTTTGCCATCGGTGGACTAACGACAAAAGATAAAGATAATATTATATATCACTTTTATTATGACAATTTTCACATCAATTTTCAAAGCAATATGATATATATATATCATGGAAATAATTATGTTTCGATACTGATAACCATGTTAAAATAAGTTTCATCCATACATAGATACATATTGTGCAAGTTTCATCCGTACCAAACCATATTACACTAGTTTCATCCATACATACTTAGTTCCATATCCATATGGAGCAAGTATCATATTGTTCATCAATACAAAATAAAAAGCACAAGTAACCCAAGCACTCCATCATTGCAAACTTCCGTGAAGTGAATGTAATCTACAAAATAGGAAGGTCCAAAATTAGAAGAAGAAGACTAGACGAAGAAGAGAACTAAGTAAGCTTATTATGTCATTTATGAGAGAAATTAGGTAAGTATGTGCCATTTTTGATAAAACAAAATAGGCCATTTTGGAGCTAATTTAGCTTACTACGTCATTTAGGAAGAAACTAAGCTAACTATATGTCATTTTAGAGCGAACTTCGGTAAAATAGGTCATTTTGGAGTTAAATATGCTTATTATGCCATTTTGGAGCTAACTAAGCTAATTATAGGTAATTTAGTAGCTAAGTTGGGTAAAATAGGTCATTTTGGAGCTAGGTAAGCTTATTTTGTCATTTAGGAGTGAACTAAGCTAAGTATAGGATATGTTTGATAAAATAGGCCATTTTGGAGCTAATTTAGCTTACTATGTCATTTAGGAGGAAACTAAGCTAAATATATGTCATTTTGGAGATAACTTACGGCAAAATAGGTCATTTAGGAGCTAACTATGCTTATTATGCCATTTTGAAGCTAACTAAGCTAATTATAGGTCATTTAATAGCTAACTTCGGTAAAACAGGTCATTTTGGAGCTAGCTAAGCTTATTATGCCATTTTGGAGCTAAGTAACCGAAGTATAGGTCATTTTGGATAAAATATGCCATTTTGGAGCTAATTTAGCCTACTACATCATTTAGGAGGTAACTAAGCTCTATATGTCATTTTAGAGCTAACTTCGTAAAAATAGGTCATTTAGGAGCTAACTATGCTTAATATGCCATTTTGGAGCTAACTAAGCTAAGTATGAGTCATTTAATAGCTAAGCTAGGTACCATAGGTCATTTTGGAGCTAGGTAAGCTTATTATGTCATTTAGGAGAGAACTAAGCTAAGTATAGGTCATTTCTGATAAAATAGGCCATTTTGAAGCTACTTTAGCTTACTATGTCATTTAGGAGGAAACTAAGCTAAGTATAGGACATTTTTGATAAAATAGGCCATTTTGGAGCTAATTTAGCTTACTATGTCATTTAGGAGGAAGCTAAGCTAAGTATAGGTCATTCTAGAGCTAACTTGGGTAAAATATGTCATTTTGGATGTAAGGTAAGGTAAGTAACCATCATTATGCGGTTGTTAAGGAAAACACTAGAAAAAACATACCATGCTCGTCAACACAGAGGTGAAGAACGGTGGTTCTTGCTTGTTTCACCTAGAGAAGGCTGCCCTATAGAAGTGTCGTGTGACGCGTTTCGGGAGATATTCTGCACCAAACATCATTTGCAATGTGTCGTTAGCATGATGACACTCAAAAGATCACTGCATTGAAATGAAACTCACCGTCCCCGCCATGTTAATGACTGGCATCGGCGGAGGGACGTGGCTTGTCTTCCCACACAAAGACTGTACATTTGGTTTTGACAAGTCAAACTTTTTAGTTATTAATGAAATGAGCATTAAAATGCAAGATTTGACAAATATGAAGAAGAAACTTACCATGAAGAGCTTGTACATGGCCCTATTAGACGCATTGTTTCGTTCCCTCTCCGCCTCCATCAATGCAGTCGTCCTCTCCCCCATCTCCTTCATCTCCTTATCCTTCGCCACCAAAAGCGCCTGCATTGCCTCTCTCTCTTTTAGAATAGAAGCCTGCAACACAACTCATTGTTAGCATTGTAATCATATTGGTTCGCATATACAACGTAATTTGGAAAGATTGTTGAGTCCATTAAACTAACCTCGATGGTGAGCTCGAATGGCCGTGGATGAGGTGTTATCTAAGGACAATAGCTCGTTTGGCGTGCCTTTATCTACCGGAGACTACCAGGACAACGTATAAGGCCGTCTCCAATGGCGATCGAGCCATGGGGCGTCCTGTTGCCAGCTATCATCACCAGCTCTGGATCAATAGGCCCTTGGCTCGGGTTAAAGTCCTCCCCTTTCCTCGCCTTCCCGTGATCTTTGTACTTCACGAGCTTGTGGGAGGAGATGTAGGTGAATTGTTTGGGATGATCGAGGTCAGACTCAAAGAATGCGTTGACCTTCTTGTACGAGGCAGTATGGGCCATCTCATAGAGGTCGTACATCTCTGGCACCTCCGTCTTATTGTGACGCACCTAAAAGAGAGAGAGAGAGAGGAAAAAGTATTAGTAAAGGGCTCAAGCTAGCATTAAGAATGAATTGCATGAGTCATGAAGCAAACCACATACCCAGTTCATAACAAACTCATTTAAGTTGACGCTCCCTTGGTGGCATGGCACACCAACCATTTTGCCATGCCTCTGCTTGGCAGTGTTGTGGCTGGCCTCCCACTTTTCAAAGCACCACTAATACACCAAGGCCTCCCAACAATCCATCTTATCCACACACCATCTTGGGGTCACCTAAGTTAATAAAGAGAAATTTGAGCGCTACATGTAAGAATCAAATCAAGAAAACTAACTACAAGGCCTTAATAATATGTAATTACCTTCATCTAATGCTCCTTCTCCATCTGAGAATCGAGGCACTTCGCCATTTTCTTCCTAGCACACCACGAGGAGTAGTAGTCTCGAACAGCCTGCACCGGAGCCTCGTGCCACCAGTTTGGAAGTAGGCGGCGATAGTCAGTTTCGATAACCTGTGTCGCGGTCACCTCGTATCCCTCCTCACACCTGTCGAAGGTCTGCAAACGATACAACAATGATTAGTACAATAACTTCCTATTGTTGATTTTTAATTGTGTAAAGGAGAAATTACCCAGAACTGCCTAATCACCATGCAGGCCCTCGTGTGGCACAAAACACTGTCGATCTCCACCTCCGGCGGGGCCGGGGTACCCTAGTGCTCCTAGGTCATTCCTACCTCTCAACCCCGACTGGGAAACATAACAAACCCCAGGAAGTTTTGCCGCCAAAGCACACCAAGGATGCTGTTGGGCTTGCGGACACCCTTGGCAACAATCCAACCCCTGAAGTATGACAAATTAAGCCAACGCTTTAGATATTTGAGAAAACGTTAGGGCAAAAGGTTAAATAAGAGTAAATGAACTTACTTCTCCCCATTTGGCTGAATCGACCACCTCTGCTCGCGGGTCGCAGGCACGGGCGGGAGCCCCGTACTACCATGCTGGTAGACGATGGGCCCCTCACCCAGCTCCTCATCCCTATTAGCATGGCCACTTAGCTCTGGCTGACCTAGATCAGACCAGGTATTCCACTGGGTCTCTTGGGACGTACCCTCATCCCTTCTTTGCTCCGGAGTCTCCCCGAACGAAGGCTCTGTGACACAAGTCTCTTGGGTCAGAGGCTCATCGACCTAAGGCTCGTGAACCGGAGTCCGTGTAGCCTCCACCTCAGACGGGTCCACCCTAGTAGTCCTGTGATCAGGTGAGTCAGCTAGGGGTGGCGGCGAGGAAGGCATGGCAGCCACCCTACCTCTCTCGCGCCCACTTGTACCTTTAGTAGCTCTCTTCTTCACTGGGGGTCGACCTCGTCTCACGGGGGCCACGGTCATCAAAGAAGCGGCCACTCCATGCAGAGTAGAGAGCAAGGCTCTTTGGAGAGACTGGACAGGAGTGGGAGTACCCATCCCACCACCCATAGATGAAGAAGGAGCCTTGGAGTTCTCTCAAACCTGTCCCACCATCTTTCAACACCTGCCATGCCACAAGTAAATGAAATTAGTACAACATAAATACCAACATGGGTAATAAAATCTATATAATTTAAGTGTATCATCATCATAAATACCAACATGAGTAATAAAAATTGGATACCTAACATGAACTAAAAATTTATATATGTATATAATAATAATTGAATACCTGACATGAACTAATAATAACCTTGGTCGCCTATATATGCTTCGGGATCAATAAATGCATCGTGATCATCACTATCATCAATAAATGCAGCAGCATCATCACTATCAGGAAGAACATGTGGAAGGCCTCCATTATGTAATCGGTCAAAAAGTGACAGGTCATCCGCAGCAGTAACCTCTTCTTCTTCCGGCTCTTCCCATTCCGGCTTAGGGGTTAAGACGGATTCACTGTTGCAGTTTACTTCAATATTCTGGGGTGAAGTAGAGCGGTTCTTGAAACCTTTTTTGGACATACGTGTTTCTTGGAAGAATTCTCCTTCATATGTGTCTGGGGTAATGTGAGGTTCGTAATCCTCTTCATTGAGGGTAGGTGGTCTAAAACTTGGCGGCACTACATAAAGAACATCCCAACCTTTTAAATTTGGATCAATTTGGTAGGCCCACGGTAGATAGAAAACTTGTGTCGTCTGTTGAGCTATAATATAGACATCGGGAACATCTAAATGGGTGCTTTGGTTGATTTCAACTAGCCCTATATGTTCGTGAGTCCTTCTAGTCTCCTTCGGGTGAAACCAATAACATTTGAAGACTACGACGGTCGGTGGGTTTTCACCATAGAATAGAAGTTCATAAATTGCTTCAACTCTTCCATAATACTAGGTACCTCCTTTGCCAATAGCAGAGACACTACAATTTATAGTCTTTGCCAAAGGTACAAAAGCGATACCCTTTGATGTCGTATTTGTCAAATGAATGGACCTTATAGTCAAAACCACTAGCGACTTGTCTCAACTCGGCGTCCATAGACGCTGCATCAGCCTACAAGTTTAATACGAAAGAATGGATGCATTAGCCGCAAATTGGACGAAGAAATCAAATGGTCCATTAATGGTAATTAATTACCCTTTGTTTGAACCAAGAGATAAAAGCGGGATAGTCGCCTGCATGCTTTGCCAGAAGCTCATACTCTTCAACGAAATCCTTTTCGATGACCGCTCCATCTGAGAATTCGGCAACGTATCGACTATATCAAATATTTGGGAATAATAGCAATTCAAAGGAATTAGAAGTTGCGGAACAATAATTTACCGAGAACTTACTCGATGTACGGCGACACTTCTATTAAGTTGTTGAAGATATACAATGAAATGGTATGCCATTCTTTGACATCCAATGATTTCCCTTTCGAAGCACCGACTGGTGTGATCTTCTCTTTGAATAGGCTAAGGATGGATTGACCTTTTTTAGGTTCCCCATCATTCTACTAAGGCTTCGGGTTATGCGAATGATGATTTTTGGCTTCGTAGTGTGTTGTCACGAAGTTTGTTGCCTCCTCAGAAATGAAAGCCTTGGCCATCGATGCTTCAACTCTATGTTTATTTTTTACATTTAGCCCGAAGCATCTTCTGCATCCTCTCAGTTGAGAAGAACTGTCGATTTTGAACTGCCCCCCAATCATGCCTCGGTCGGGAGATGCAAAATCAAATGCTACATTGGATTAAAGAATCCCGGTGGAAAGATCCTTTCTAATTAGCAGATCAACTCCGGCACCAACTCTTCCATTTCATCTAGCACACCAGGCGATAATTCTTTTGGACAAGGAGAACAGAAGAAATAACTCAGCTCTGCCAGTACTAGCCATTTATCCTTAGGGATAAAGCCAAGCAACATCACCAGCATTACCCGCCCAAGCCATATGTGCCAATCATGACTCTTAAGACCAAATATTTTTATTTTTTCAAGATTCGCTCCCCTCTTAGATTCGCAACATACCCATCGGGGAACATCAACTGCATTTTCACCCACAATAGCATTTCCCTCATAGCTGGTCTTCCAAGATGGAACCATGCCTTTGGCTTCACTATGCTTTGCTTTCCTTTCCGTTATGGCAAGTTTTGTAATGTTCTATGTCATAGAGCCTCCTGGTCTAGCCTTAGGATTATCCTTTGACATCCCCTCTATGCTGAACAATGTACCAAAAATGGCCTCCGCCATATTATTTTTAGTGTGCATCATGTCGATGTTGTGTGGGAAAATGAGGTCTTTGAAGTAAGGCAGATCCCATAAGCATGACTTGTGAGTCCAGCCGTGTTCGTATTATAGCCTTGGGAATACCATGGACGCACAGGATCGGTCTCGAGAGCATTTAACTGACCAAGGGTCTATTGGCCTATCAATGCAGGTGGTGTAGTGTTTTTGACAACTCTACCTTTGATGAAATTCTTCTTGTATTTTCTGAACTTATGGTCAGGATCCTGGAACTATCTATGCATGTCGAAGAAAGAAAACTTGCAACCCGCTTGCAGCCAACAGAACTGAAGAGATGCCTTGCATGTGGGGCACGGGAACCTTCCATGTACACACCAGCCAATGAATAGCGCATACGCCGAATAGTCATGCATCAAGTACATGTACCACACATGCATTTTGAATTTCTTTTTGTAGCGGCGTCATATGTCTTGATCCCGTTATCCCAGGCTTCTTGCAATTCATCCTTAAGCGGCTGCATGTACACATTCATATTCATCCCCGGATATTTGGGCCCTGGAATTATCAACGTCAGGAAAATGTTCTTTCTTTTCATAATCTCTCGGGGGGGATTGTGTGCAATGACAAATACACTCCAACAACTGTATTGTGCTGCCATCATACCATACACATTGAACCCATCTGTGCTGATGGCAACTCGAGGATGCCTTGGATCTTCTGATTTATCTTTATGTAATGCATCAAAGTGCTTCCATGCAAAAGCATCTAAAGTGTGTACCAAAATCTTGTTCCCATCCGCATCTAGTTCGGTTCTTTTGCCCAATTTGTGCCATGTCATCTGTCTAGCCATCTCTTTGACCATGAAAAGATGTTGAAGTCTTGGTACGATTGGTAGCTACCAAAGAACATTAATGGGGATTCTTGTCCAAATCTTCTCACCCATGCCATTGTCTACCACAATATACGTGGAAGAATTGCAAATGGGGCAATAGTTCAAGGCCGCATACACAAGCCTAGGTAAGGCACATCCATTCTCGCCGGCATGTATATTCTCATAGGGCATCTTAAGTACATAGAGGATTTTGTCTGACTGGTACATGTCTGCAGGAAGTACATGGCCTTTGAATAAAAAGCGTCCAAATATCGTCATCATCGCATCGTAGCATTCACTGCCTAGGTTGAATTGAGCCTTCAGAGCCATTACTTGCGCGATGGCATCCAACTGACAAAGCTCAGTGTGCTCATGGAGAGGATGTTTTGAGGACTCCAATATTTCATAGAAGGCCTTTGCACATTCCTCCATCTCATCGTCCGAATCACAAGCATCATCAAAGTCTTGCACGATGTCTTCAATACCGGTACCATGATCGTCGGTGCGATGACGAACCCCTCAGCTCTAGCATGTTGATCAGACTCACCATGAAAAGTCCACACCGTATAATTAGGCATAAAACCCCACTTCTAGAGGTGTTTACCCATTTCAATCGCTATTCTCCTTTTAATGTTGTCGCATTCGGGATAGGGGCACCATGTTTTTTGCTCGCCATTTGCAAATGCGGCTCTCACAAACCCGCTGGTTTTTGTTAACCATTCATTGGTCATGTCTTCCTGACTAGGGTGACCAGTGTACATCCAAGCATGATCACTTATCTTGTCTACCTACTAATCACACAAGAAATATATATATATATATAATTCATCATCTATATTCATTTGTTAATCAAGTTTGTTAGTTTTATTACGTCCATGCAACCTACACGCTAATAGGTAGAGACAGGTCCTAATCCCACCCGAGTATGTGTAGATTTGGTTCGTTTTCCCATGCTCTGCTCTGGATCCGATGCGGAATTTTGGTAGCGCCTCCCCGCTATTCTCCTGATACACGTCTCGGCAATAAGTAGAGAGGATGTGTACCCGGAGAACTAGAGGGAGGCACTAACGAAATTCTGCATCGGATCCGGAGCAGAGCATATGGGAAAACAAACCCAATCTACACATACTCGGGCTGTCCATGGATAATATTTGACAATTCGAAAGAATCACAGTTATAAATATGCAAATGCATGCATATTTATAGATGTAACCCTTTCGAACGAGAGACACATAGTGGTCACGCATACTGATGATTCAATCTACCTACAACTCGCATGTTTCACCAACACAAAGACCGGAACAAAGAAAATTAAGGGGCCCGAGGGAGGAGATGTCATTTGTGCTCACCAACGAACACATCAGGGGTGCTCATCAAACGTACGGGGAGGTCGTCGAACAACTACACAGTGAAATTCACCCGATCAACACAAATATGATGTTTTAATAACGAAATCAGAAAATATGTGACCTAACTCACAATTGAGAACACAATGACTTCCTTGGCCTCTGGAAGGCTGAAGAGCACCTTTTCGGTTAACATGAGGCAGAATAGGTGTCAGGGGTCGGGGGTCGGGGGTTAGTGGCGTTGAGGGTCCGTGGCGTCGGGGGTTAGTGGCGTCAGGGATCGGGGGTCAGTGGCGTCGGGGGTTAGTGGCATTGGTGGTCGGGGTCAGTGGTGTCAATGGTCGAGGGTCAGTGGCGTCGAGGTCCGGGGATCAGTGACGTCGGGGGTCAGTGGCATCATGTCGGGATGTCGGGGTGTCGTGTCTGGGCCTCGTTTCGGGGTGTTGGGGTGTCGTGTGGGGTGTCGTGTCGAGGCATCATGTCCGGTTTTTTCTTCTAGGTTTTTTACTAACAAATTAAACAACTAACGTAAACCTAAACTAACCTAATAAACCAACCTAAACCTAAACCTAAACTAACCTAAAACTATAACTAAACTAACCAAAAACTAAAACTAAAACTAAACTAACCTAAACCTAAACTAACCTATAACTAAAACTAAACTAACCTAAACTAAACTAAAACTAAAATAAAACTAACCTAAACATAAACTAATTATAACCTAAAGCTAAAACTTAACTAACCTAAAAAAAAAACTCATCTTGGAGGGGCCAGTCTAGGACGAGGCCGGTGGAGGACGACCGCCATAGGGAGGACGCCGGCGCGGCGGCGCTGGAGAAGGTCTACGGGGGAGGGTCGGCTGGTGGAGGGGCGGCTGGGGGATGGCGGCAGCACAGGGGCTAGCGGCCGGGGGAGGCCCGGCCGGGGGCGGGGCCGGCCGGGGGAGGGGTGGCTGGGGGTTGGCCACGACGCGGGTGCTTGTGGCGGCGTGGGGGAGAGGTGACCAAGGGCGCGAGGGAGGGGCGGCGCGAGCACTAGCGATGGTGCGGGGGAGGGGCTATCGGGGGAGAGGCTACCGAGTGAGGGGCTACCGGGGGAGGGGCGGCGGGGGGGGGCTGGCAGCAACGAGGGGGCTGATGGCGGTGGTTGCAAGGGGAGGCGGGAGAGAGTGAGGGAGGAGAGAGTGAAAGAGAAATGAGTGAGAGAGAGAGGAGTGGGGGTGGACGACCGTTAGTAGGGCATCCCCTTTGCCATTCGCCCCTAGACGGCAAAGAGGGGCAGGACTGACGGCAAAGGGGACCGGACGACAAAGAGCCCGTCTGATTGGAACTGGCCAGGGCCAAGGTCCACTGGGACCCATATTTGCTCTTTGTCGTCTGCCCTGACTCTCTTTGCCGTCTAGGGGCAGACGGCAAAAATAACTGGCACATGGCAAACAGTGCCTTTGCCATGTGCCACTTCTTTGTCGTCTGCTTTGTAACAACGGACAACAAAGAGCATCTTTTCCATGTGTGAGCAGACGACAAAGGCCTAACACATTGCAAATAACTAAATTCCAATAGTGACATGCTCTTCCTCCTCCTCCTAAGTAGCAACACCAACAACCTCCTCTAGATATTCAAACATCGAGGTAGGCTTGCCAACAACACGAATGACTGTCTTCCTGGCTTCCTTCTTCTCTCCTACCTTCTTTGGCAAAGATTTCCTTTGGAGCTCAATAGACATGGTAGCTCTAGCACTCTTAGGTGCTCTCATAGTCTCTAGAGGTGAGTAAGTTTTCCTGACCACCCTCTATATGAGGTGGCCTCATTGGCCGACTTCTTCTCTTGCTTCTTAGAAAGAATCTCCTCTCGCACAAAATTAGAATCCTCCTCATCAGAATTCTGTCTCTTCTTGGTCCGTGTAGCATCTTCAGGCAACCCATGAGAGCTAAGGGTGCCTGGATCTGAGAAAGACCTAGACCCAAGGCTGGTGCCTGAACTGATATCAACATTCTTCTCCTTCAGGTTCTGGCTATCCTCATCATCTGACATGACTTACCCCGTGAATAGAGTTGAGAAGAGTGGAATAGGATAAGTCATCACAAAATGCAGAGTTTTTGAAATATTTAACTAAGAATTTTTCAAATTCTGCATTCTGCCAAATGTATGTCGGTAAAGTCAAGACAAAATTATACCTGCTTTCGAGGAACTTGGCACCATTCTCGGTTACACCGAAAATAGGCACTCGGTTCCATCGAGGTGTTCTCAGTGTGCCAGAAAACCTAATCGGTGATACTGATTATTTTGCATCGGTTCTTCCGAGATACATGAGGCAGGCGACAAAACCTAAAAAAATCATCATTCATGATTCTATTGAGTTTTCTTGTCGATAGATGGATGTGCAAACGATGGCTTATACAGAAATTTAACTTCATTGCGCAAGAATCAGACGGGGAGCACAAGAAGAATCAGATCCGTACCCTAGCTTGGTGACGGTTCCGCTATGGTGAGGACGACGACGAAGATCCCACCGCCGGAGGAGTGCGGGGAGACAAGGGCGACGACCAGGGGGTCCTTTTCGGCAGTTTACGGTTTTGGGGCGTGATGGTTTGAGATTGAATTTCAAAGCATCAGGGTCCACAGCTTATATACCCCTCACTGTTGGTGACACCGATTCTAAATTTTCGGTGTCACCCGAGTTTCTCAATTGTCAACTGACAGGGAAACTCGGTGTAACCGAGAATATGGAATCGACAGTACCGAGATTGAAAAACCAGATCAACCCTAGGAAATCGGTGAGATCATGTTTTTGAATTGGTTCCACCGAGATACACTTGGGAGGTTTTAGCGGTCAGTCCTTTGTCGATACGGAACTCCAAGTTCTCCTCACATAGAGAGAGCGAAAAGTACTGGCTCAAATTTTCTGATGCAGCATGAATATAATATGAGGTGAGAAAGCATATATAGCTATAGGAGTGGTCCTAGGCATTCTTGTATATCCAATTGGCAAATGAAAAATCAAAAAACCAAATAGCAACAATTGGATATCCTCGAATGAGTAAATAAATGCAAACCAACATGCTCACACAATAAGATGTCAAAGGAAATCATGGCAAACCTGCACAAACACATTAGCATCTAGCAAGCACTTCGGCGATGACTGGGTCATCTATATATGAGTGTATTGACTTCGGAGCCAAGTAAGAATACTTGATCATACATCATACGCATCATTTAAGCACATGTGTGGTTACCACTTTTACATAAAGCATTTAATGTCTTCACATACTATGCGATGGTTTGACTCAAGTCTTAGAGTAAAGCTCCCCCTTGATGTGACGTCCCACCATAGGTGGGATAAACTAACCTTGGGTTTTGTCGATGAACACTTCATGTAGGTGAAATAGTGGTGGATGCTCAAAGTTGATGAAGATCACCAAGAGTTGGGAGCATCCTTGTTGTTTCATTACTCTTCTCACCTACATGAGTTAGTCCCAACACACAAGAGACAAATTCAAGGATATCAATGGACATGGAGTGCAAAGCATATATGATGAAGTCCATTGATTTGTTCAATACCAATACCCTTGCTTACCTTTGAGGGAATGTGTGACTCCGTGAACTATGGCATGATGTTGATGTTGATTGCAACTAGTTCTGGCAAATAATGAATATGAGTGGATTTCATTAGCGGAGTCACCCTCAAGAACTTCTCTAGTTCTTTTTCTTGGGGACCCACATCAAGTTGCTGGGGATTCTTTCTGTTTAAGTAGCACTTATAGAAGTTGATCTTGTAGTAGCCTTGGGAGCCCACTTCACCAATGCTCGGGATTCATCTTCATATGAGTCAATGTCCTCTTGAATCTTGTTCTTGCCCTTGAGCTTGGGGTCTTGTGGTGGAAGGTCATCTTGAGCTTTTGTTCCCTTGGGGAGAGTAATTTAATAATTCTCCTTTTGAGGAACAAACTTTGGATTGGGGTATTGACTTTCTTCCCATTCAACTCCATTAGCGTTGAAATAGAAAACACCATGATTCTTCCAGTATCCTCCATGCATGCATACAATCTCCTCAAATTGTTTGCACCCTTCAAGACTCTTGTAGATACCTTTCTCTATAATCCCTTTAAAAATTTCCTTTTCTTGCACAAGTGTAACTTGGCTAAGAGAAGAGTTAGTGGGATCAATAAAACTACTAGAAGCAATATCATTCGATTTATCATTTTTATTGCTACTAGTTGAAGAACCTTTGTTTCTTTTGTTACTAGATTTCTTAGTCTTAACTTGTGGCATGAACGTAGACAAGAGAAGTCGCTTGGCTAGATAAGAGGAAGTCTTCTTTCGAAGATCGTCATTGATAGCTTTAAGTAACTCATGCTCTTGCTCTAAATTGAGCTTCTCGAAGCGGAGCTTCTCATGTGTACTTACAAGCTCTCTCTGATCTTGCAGAGCTGACTCATGAGCTAACTTAAGAGTGTTTAGTTCTTGAGTTAGTCATTCTATTTCCAACTTATCATCGTCACACGACATATCTACACTAGAGTGAGTACTAGCAAGTTCATTTTGACTAACATTACTAGATTTGTCAAATAACAAGTCATCTTCAATTAACAAGTCGTCTGCATCACTATTGCAATCAAGATAATCAGGGTGTGATACCTTGGGGACTTTAGCCATGGAGCAACATACACTCCCTTCATTTGGTGAATCAAATATGTTGTAGCAGTCAGTTGTCACTAGTGCAAGTCCGGCAACACCTTCATCTTTACTATAGTCGGAGTTGGGTTGGTATCTTCTCTCAGAGTGGTTGTCGGATTCGAAGCCGGAAACCCATTCACAAACATGAGCTTGATGTTTTCTTCTTGAGTAGCTTTTTGTGTACTTCTCCTTCTTTTTCGAGTCCCGACTTCTCCTTGAGGGTCTTCATTCATAACGATCATCCCTACTCCTTCTCTATCTTCAAGGTGACTCGTCTCTTGAGCTTCGTCTTCTTAGTGACTCTTCTTTCCTATTGTAAGGGACCATGCACCCATTGGAGTAGTGTCCGGGCTTCCCACAAGTGTAGCAGTTTTGATCATGACTTAACAAACGCTTCTCTTCATATCTTGAGTTGGAGCTTCTATCTTTACTTCTATTCTTGTAGAACTTGTTGAATTTCTTGACCATGAGTCTTATCTCTTCATTTGTGACAAGGTTGTCACTTGAAGTTGTGGGATGAGCATCACTTGTGGCTTTGTAAGAACCGCTAGACTTGTGGCGAAGCTCTTCCTTGTCCTTGAGTGTCATCTCATAAGCAACAATCCTTCCAATCACTTCCATTGGCTTTAGATATTTGTAGTTGGGCATCATTTGGACCAATGTGCATACGGTGTCATATCGATCATCCAAAGCTTGAAGTATCTTCTTGATGACGAATATGTCAGTCATTTCTTCGCTTGCTAAGCCGACAATCTCATTTGTGATGAGAGCTAGCCTAGAGTACATCTTAGAGACTCCTTCACCATCCTTCATGTTGAACTTGTCAAGTTGACTTTGAAGAACATCCAACTTGGATTCTCTCAGATATATTTTGTACCTTCACGCATATCAACCAAAGTATCCCAAATCTCTTTTGCATTTTCAATATGGCTGATTTTGTTGAATTCTTCGGGGCATAGGTTGTTGAAGAGAATGTCACATGCTTGAGCATTGAGTTGCAACATCTTTAATTGTTTAGTAGTTGCTCCGCGATCCGATTCCCTTCCTCGGTGGGGTTATGACCTTGCAATCCAACACGAACAACATCCCAAAAAGCGGGGTTATGACCAAGTAAATGCATTTTCATTTTGTGCTTCCAACTAGCAAAATTAGTGCCATGAAAGTACGAACCTCTATGGTGATAATTTCCCACACTAGACACCATAATCTCCTAGGTTGTGAGACCAATGCAATGGAGACCAACACTCTGATACCACTTATAGGATCGAAGGTAGTGCTAGATGTTGGGAAACATTGCATGGGAAACAAAAAAATTCCTATGCACACGCAAGATCTATCCATGGTGATGAGCATCTACGAGAGGGAGAGTGGATCTACATACCCTTGTAGATCAGTAAGCGAGAAGCGTTAAGAAACGCGGTTGGTGTAGTTGAACGTCTTTGCGATCCAAATCACCGAGTGTCCCGCGATCTTATCACGATTCGTCCCGCAATCCAATCACGATCCGTCCCATGAACTCACCATGATCTGTCTCGCAATGTTGATCACGGTCCTTCCGATCTAGTGCCGAACAAACGACACCTCCGTGTTCAGCACACGTATAGCTCGATAACGATCTCTGCCTTCATGATCCAGCAAGAGGGAGTCGAGACGTAGAAGAGTTCTCCGGCAGCGCGATGGCATTGCAGCGATGGTGGTGGAGCTATTCCAGTAGGGCTTCGCCTAAGCACCGTAGAAAACCGATCTAGAGGAGAAACTATGCACTAGAGGAGAGGGTAGCACGTGGCTGAAAATCTAGTGCCAAAAAACCTAAAACCTCTAGTATATATAAGAGGAAGAGAGGAGGAGGCTTGGCCCTCAAGGGGCCATCCCTAGGCTTCGGCCGAATCAAGGAGGAGAGGAGGAATCCTCCTCCAATCCTAGGAGGACTAGGACTCCTTCCTTTTTTTGCCTTTTTGGCCTTTTTCCACCTTTTCTCTTTGGGCTTTTCTCTCCCGGCCGCATGGGCCTTGTGTGGGACTTCCACCAGCCCACTAAGGGTTCGTATTCACTCTCCCACTGCCCATGTAGCCTCTTGGGTCCAAATACCCCTCCCGATGGTCTCCCGGTACACTACCGGCACTCCTTGTACACTACCGATGAGCCCGAAACTTTTCTGGCGACCAAAATAGGACTTCCTATATATCAATATTTACCTTCGAACCATTTAGGAGCTCCTCGTGACGCCCGGGATCTCATCCGAGACTCCGAACAACCTTTGGTCACCACCATACATAACTCTATACTACCGAAACGTCACCGAACCTTGAGTGTGCAGACCCTGTGGGTTTGAGAACTATCTAGACATGACCGAGACAACTCTACGGTCAATACCCAATAGCAGGACCTGGATGCCCATATTGGTTCCTACATATTCTACGAAGATCTTTATCGGTCGAACCTCTATGTCAAGGATGCAATTAATCCCGTATGTTGTTCCCTTTGTTCTTCGGTATGTTACTTGCCCGAGATTCAATTGTCGGTATCTTCATACCTAGTTCAACCTCGTTATCGTCAAGTCTCTTTACTCATTCCGTGATACAAGATCCTGTGACTAACACTTGGTCACATTTTTTTCAAGGCTTGTTGTGATGTTCTATTACCGAGTGGGCCCTGAGATACCTCTCCGTCACACGGAGTAACAAATCACAGTCTTGATCCATGCCAACCCAATTGACACCATCGGAGATACCTATAAAGTACCTTTATAGTCACCTAGTTACATTGCAAAGTTTGATACACACAAGTCACTCATCCGGTGTCAGTGAGTTGCATGATCTCGTGGTCATAGGAACAGATACGTGACATGCAGAAAACAGTAGCAATAAACTGACACGATTATAAACTGACACAATGACTAGGAAACCATAGCCATCTTTGATCAACGAGCTAGTCTATTAGAGGCATACTAGGGACATGGTGTTGTCTATGTATCCACACATGTATCTGAGTTTCCGATTAATACAATTATATCATGGATAATAAAAAATTATCATGAACAAGGAAATATGATAATAACTAATTTATTATTGCCTCTAGGGCATATTTCCAACGGTATCCCACTTGCACTAGAGGCAATAATCTGGTTCGCATCACCATGTGATTTGCATTGTTATGAATCTAACACCCAATGAGTTCTGGGGCTCGATCATGCTTTGCATGTCAGAGAGGTCTTATAGTCAACGGGTGTGCGACATTCCGACTTGTGTGTACTTTGCAAATATCTATGTCAAACTGTCAACAATACTACCACACTCCACTTGGTACTATTCCAAATGGCTGCTCCACTATATGTATCCGGATTGCTACTAAGAGTCATCAGGATTAGTGTTAAAGCTTGCATCAACGTAACTCTTTACGACGAACCCTTTATCACCTTCATAATCCAGAAACATTTCCTTAGTCTTCTAGTCACTAAGGATAATATTGACCGCTGTCCAGTGATCCACTCCTGGATCACTCTTGTACCCCTTGACGGACTCATGGCAAGGCATACACAGGTGCGGTACACAACATGGCATGCTATATAGATCCTATGGCTAAGGCATAGGGGACGACATTCGTCCATTCTCTTTCTTCTGCCGTTGTCGAGCTTTGAGTCTCACTCAACTTCACACCTTACAAATCAGGCAAGCACTCTTTCTCTGAGTGATCCATTTTGGACTCTTTCAAAATCTTGTAAAGGTATGTACTCATTGAAAGTCTCATCAAGCATCTTGATCTATCTCTATAGATCTTGATGCTCAACAATTTGGTAGCTTTATCCAGGTCTTCCTTTGAAAAACTCTTTACAAACAACCATTCATGCTTTCCAAAAATTCTACACCATTTCTGATCAACAATATGTCAACCACACATGCTTATCAGAAACTCTATAGTGCTGCCACTCACTTTATTGTAAATACAAGTTTCTCATAAACTTTGTATAGACTCAAAAACTTTGATCACCTCATCAAGTGTATATTCCAACTCTGAGATGCATGCTTCAGTCTATAGAAGGATCACTAAGCTTGCACACCTTTTAGCATCCTTAGGACTGACAAAAACTTCTCGTTGTATCACACACAACCTTTCCTCAAGTAAACCATTAAGGAAACAATGTTTTGACATCCATCTGCCGGATTTCATAATTGAAAAATGCAGCAACTGCTACCATAATTCCAACAGACTTTAGCATCGCTACGAGTGAGAAAGTCTCATCACAGTCAACTCCTTGAACTTTTCGTAAACTTCTTTGCAACAAGTCAAGCTTTACAAATGGTGACATTTACCATGAGCGTCTGCCTTCATTTTAAACATCCATTTGCACTCAAAGACCCGTCGTCCAACGAACAAGTCTACCAAAGTCTATACTTGGTTTTCATACATGGATCCTTTCTTGGATTTCATGGCCTCTAACCATTTGTTGAAATCCGGGCCCATCATCGCTTCTCCACAGCTCGTAGGTTCATCGTTGTCCGACAACATGACCTCCAACATAGGGTTGTCGTACCGCTCAGGAGCAGTACACATCCTTGTCAACCTACAAGGTTCAAAAGTAACTTGATCCGAAGCTTCATGATCATCATCATTAACTTCCTCTTCAACTAACGTAGGCTTCACAGAAACATCTTCCTGCGCTGCGCTACTCTCTTGTTGATACAACGGTTCAACAACCTCATCAAGTTCCATCTTCCTCCCACTCAATTCTTCTAAGAGAAACTCTTTCTCGAGAAACCACCCAGTTTTAGCAACAAACACTTTATGCTTGGATCTTAGATAGAAGGTTTACCCAACTGTTCTTAGGGTATTCAATGAAGATGCATTTGTCTGCTTTGTGTTCGAGCTCATTAGGTGAAAACCTTTTTCAAATAAGTATTGCAGCCCCAAACATTAAGAAATGAGAACTTAGGTTTCAATCAAACCATACGGTGTCATCTCAATGGATTTAGATGGTGCACTATTTAAAGTGAATGTAGTTGTCTCTAACGCATAACCCCAAAATTATAGTAGCAAAACGATAAGAGACATCATAGCACGCACCATGTCCAATAGAGCACGACTATGACGTTCGGACACACCATCACACAATGGTGTTCCAGGTGGCGTGAGTTGTGAAACAACTTTCACAGTGTCTTAAGTTGTATGCCAAACTCGTAGCTCAGATATTCACCTCCACGATCATATCGCAGACATTTTTATCTTCTTGTCATGATGATCTTTAAACTTCACTCTGAATTTGCTTGAACCTTTCAAACGATTCAGACTTGTGTTTCATTAAGTAATTATACACTATATCAACTCAAATCATTAGTGAACGTAAGAAAATAGCAATATCCACCGCACGCTACAAGACTCATTGGATTGCATACATCAACATGTATCATTTCCAATAAATCACTTGCCTGCTCCATCAATCCGGAAAACGGGGTCCTTAGTCATGTTACCTAAGAGGCATGGTTCGCATGTCTCAACCGATTCGAAATCGAATGAGTCCAAAGATCCATCAGCATGGAGTTTCTGCATGCGCTTTATACCAATATGACATTTAGCGGCAGTGCCACAAGTATGTGGTACTATCATTATTAACTTTGTATCTTTTTGTCATCAATGTTATGAACATGTGTATTACTACGATCAAGATTCAACAAACCATTCTCACTATGTGCATGACCATTGAAGGTATTATTCATGTAAACAGAATAACCATTATTCTCTAACTTAAATGAATAACCGTGTTGCAATAAACATGATCTAATCATGTTTATGCTTAACGCAAACACCAAATTACATTTATTTAGGTTTGTCACTAATCCCGAAGGTAGAGAGAGCATGCGATGTTCATCACATCAACTTTGGAAACATTTCCAACACACATCGTCACCTCACACTTAGCTAGATCTCCGTTTATTCCGTAGCTTTTATTTCGAGTTACTAACATTTAGCAACCAAACCGGTATCCAATACCCAGGTGCTACTAGGAGTATTAGCAAGGTACACATCAATAACACGTATATCAAATATACTTATGTCGATGTTGCCATCCTTCTTATCTACCAAGTATCTAGGGTTGTTCTGCTTCAGCGTCCGTTCTCGTCATAATCGAAGCACTAAGTCTTGGGTTTGGGTTCAACTTTGGGTTGCTTCACTTGAGCAGCCACTGACTTTCCATCCATGAAGTTTCCCTCCTTGCCCTTGACCTTCTCGAAACTAGTGATTTTACTAACCATCAACACTTGACGCTCCTTCTTGATTTCTACCTTCGCGGTCTCAAACGTCACGAACAGATCCGGGATCATTATTTCTACCCCTGGCATTATATAGTTCATCACCAAGTTCTAGTAGCTTAGAGACAGTGACTTGGAAAACTATATCAATCACTTTATCATATGGAAGATCAACTCCCACGTGATTTAAGCGATTGTAGCACCCACACAATCTAAGTACATGCTCAACGATTGAACTATTCTCCTTTATCTTGCAGGCAAAGAATCTTGTTGAGGATCGCATATCTCGCAACAAGGGCACGAGCCTGAGATCCTCATTTCAGCTCTTAGAACATCTCATATATTCCGTGATGTGCAAAACATTTCGGAGCCTCAAATCTAAGACGTAATGCATGACGCACTAAACTATCAAGTAGTGACCAGAACGTGCCTATCAGATGTTCACAACATCTAGAGACGACGCTAGAGGGGTTGGCGCACCGAGCGGTGCATTAAGGACATAAGCCTTGTGTGCAGCAATGAGGACAATCCTCAGATCATGGACCCAGTCTGCAATATTGCTACCATCATCTTGCAACTCTATTTATCTAGGAACATATAAAAATTAAAGGGAGCTACAGCGCAAGCAAGTAATCTACAACATAATTTGCAAAGACACAACTGACTACGTTCATGATAATGAGTTCAATTAATCATATTACTGAAGAACTCCCACTCAAATTTACATCCCTCTGGTCATTCGAGTGATACATGATCCAAATTCACCAACTCAAGTCCGATCATCACGTGAGTTGAGGTGGTTTCAATGGTGAACATCATCATGTTGATCATATCTACTATATGACTCATGTTCGGCCTTTCAGTCTCTTGTGTTCTGAGGCCATATCTGTACATGCTAGGCTCGTCAAGTTTAACCTGAGTGTTCTGCACGTGTAACACTGGCTGGCACCCGTTGTATGTGAACGTAGAGTCTATCACACCCGATCATCACGTGGTGTCTCGACGCGACGAACTTTCGTAACGGGGCACACTCGGGGAGAACACAATTTATCTTGAAATTAAGTGAGGGATCACCTTATAATGCTACCATCGTCGCAAGCAAAACAAGCTGCATAAAAGGATTAACATCACATGCAAATCATAAGTGACATGATATGGCCATCAACTTGTGCTTCTGATCTCCATCTGGAAAGCACCGGCATGATCTCCATCATCATCAGCATGACACCATGATCTCCATCATATTGATCTCCATCAATGTGTCGCCATCGGGGTTGTCGCGCCCACCATGCTGCTACTACTATTGCTACCGTTTAGCGATAAAGTAAAGCATTACATAGCGCTTAATGATTGACACACAGGTCATACAATAATTAAACACAACCCTATGGCTCTTGCCGGTTGTCATACTCATCGACATCCAAGTCGTGATATTGTAGACAACACATGATCATCTCATACATCACATATATATCATCATGTAATTGGCCATATCACATCACAACATACCCTGCAAAAGAAAGTTAGACATCCTTTGTTTGTTGTTGCATGTTTTACGTGGCTGCTACGAGTATCTAGCAAGAACAATTATCACCTACACATAAACCACAACGGTGATACATAAGTTGCTTTTCAGCCTTCTCAAGGACCGCCTTTGTCGAATCCGATCAATTTAAAGTAGGAGAAACAGACACCCGCCAGCCATCTTTGTGCAACGAAGTTACACGTTAGTCAATGGAACCGGTCTCTCGTAAGCATAGGAGTAAGTTTGGTCCGGAACGCTTCATCCCACAATAGCGTTGAACCAAAACACGACCAAGGGAGGAAGCAATCTAATCATCAACGCCCACAAGCTCTTTGTGTTCTACTCGAGATCTCCTACACACATAGACCTATCTCATGATGCCAATGTTGGGGAACGTTGCATGGGAAACAAAAAATTTCCTACACACACGACAGATCTATCAATGGTGATGAGCATCTACGAGAGGGAGAGTGGATCTACATACCCTTGTAGATCCTTAAGCGGGAAGCGTTAAGAAACGTGATTGGTGTAGTTGAACGTCTTCGCGATCCAAATCACCGAGTGTCCCGTGATCTCATCATGATCCGTCCCGCGATCCAATCATGATCCGTCCCGCGAACTCATCATGACCCGTCCTGCAATCTCATCACGATCCGTCTCGCGATCTTGATCACGGTCCTTCCGATCTAGCACCGAACGGATGGCACCTCCGCGTTCAGCACACGTACAGCTCGATGACGATCTCCACCTTCTTGATCCATAAAAAGGGAGCGGAGAGGTAGAAGAGTTCTCCGGCAGCACGACGGTGTTGCAGCGATGGTGGTGGAGCTATTCTGGCAAGGCTTCGCCTAAGCACCGCAGAAAACCGATCTATAGGAGAAACTATGTACTAGAGGATAGGGTAGCACGTGGCTGAAAATCTAGACCCAAAAACCCTAAAACCTCTAGTATAGATAAGAGGAAGAGAGGAGGAGGCTTGGCCCTCAAGGGGCCATCCCTAGGCTTCGGTCGAATCAAGGAGGAGAGGAGGAATCCTCCTCCAATCCTAGTGGGACTAGGACTCCTTCCTTTTTTGCCTTTTTTGCCTTTTCCACCTTTTCTCTTTGGGCTTTTCTCTCCCAGCTGTATGGGCCTTGTGTGGGACTTCCACCAGCCCACTAAGGGCTGGTATTCATTCTCCCATAGCCCATGTAGCCTCTTGGGTCCAAATACCCCTCTCGATGGTCTCCAAGTACACTACCAACACTCCCGGTACACTACCGACGAGCCCAAAACATTTCCGGCGACCAAAATAGGACTTCCTATATATCAATATTTACCTACGGACCATTCCGGAGCTCCCCATTACGTCTAGGATCTCATCTGGGAATTCGGACGACCTTCGGTCACCACCATACATTAATCTATACTACCGAAACGTCGTCGAACCTTAAGTGTGCAGACCCTGTGGCTTCGAGAACTATGTAGACATGATCGAGCCACCTCTACGGTCAATAACCAATAGAGGGACCTGGATAGCCATATTGGTTCCTACATATTCTACGAAGATCTTTATCGGTCGAACCCCTATGTCAAGGATTCAATTAATCCCGTATGTTGTTCCCTTTGTTCTTCGGTATGTTACTTGCCCGAGATTCGATTGTCGGTATCTCCATACCTAGTTCAAACTCATTACCGGCAAGTCTCTTTACTCATTCCGTAATACATGATCCCGTGACTAACACTTAGTCACATTGCTTGCAAGGCTTGTTGTGATGTTGTATTACCGAGTGGGCCCTGAGATACCTCTCCATCACACGGAGTAACAAATCCTAGTCTTGATCCATGCCAACCCAACAGACACCCTCGGAGATACCTGTAGAGTACCTTTATAGTCACCCAGATATGTTGTGATGTTTAATACACACAAGGCACTCCTCCGGTGTCAGTGAGTTGCATGATCCCATGGTCAAAGGAACAGATACTTGACATGCAGAAAACAGTAGCAATAAACTGACACGATCATATGCTACGTTTGTAGTTTGGGTCTTGTCCATCCCATCTTTCTCCTAATGATGTGATCCCGTTATCAAATGACATCTCATCTCAATGCCTAGGAAACCATGGTCACCTTTGGTAAACGAGCTAGTCTATTAGAGACATACTAGGGACATGGTGTTGTCTATATATCCACACATGTATCTGAGTTTCCGATTAATACAATTATAGCATGGATAATAAACGATTATCATGAACAAGGAAATATGATACTAACTAATTTATTATTGCCTCTAGGGCATATTTCCAACACTAGAGGGGGTGATTAGACTACTTGACCAATTAAAAATCTACTTTTCCCAATTTTAAGTTTTGGAAGATTTTAGCATTGATTTGCAAGTCAAGTACACCCTAAAGATGCATGTCTACGAGTATTGCAGCGGAAAGTAAAGACAAGCATATAAGTAAAGGAAGGGTAGGAATATGAAACGCAATTGGTGACACAATGATTTTTCATGTGGTTCCGATGGGTGGTGCTATCGTACGTCCATGCTTATGCAATTTTCAACCGACGGAGGTTTACTGACGCGAGAGTCCACGGAGGGCTCTACCCATGGAGGGTTCTACAGAGAAGCAACCTTGACTATACCATGATGGCCTACATCCACAAAGGACTTGCCTAACTCGAGGTAGATCTTCACGAAGTAGGTGATCTCCTTGCCCTTGCAAACTTCTTGGTTCAACTCCACAACACGAAGTAGGAGGCTCCCAAGTGACACCTAACCAATCTAGGAGGCCACCACCCTCCAAAAGGTAATAGGCTCGATAATGTCGATGAGCTCCTTACTCTTGTGGTTCAAGATGATAGACTCCTCAACACACATTCAATCTATCGCACATTTGGAGATGGTGGAAGAGATTGATTAGGTGGAAAGCAACATGGGGAGGCTAGAGATCAAGATTCATATGGTAGGAATGGAATGACATGATCTCAACACATGAGTAGGTGGCTCTCTCTGAGAAAATCAGTAGGTACGAGTGGGGAACTGTTTTGAGTGCTTCTCTTGAGAGTGAGTGGTGCTGGACGGGTATATATATAGGCATATAAAAAAATCCAACCGTTACACCTAATAAGTCAGACTTGGTAACACCGATGTGTTAATCTCGGTGGTACCAAGTTGCCTCAAAGGTAGCAACTTTTGAATCTTGGTGAGACCAATACACAACTCGGTTGTACCGATAAGGTGACCAACGGTGATAGTACCAAACTCGGTGACGCGATTCAACAAACTTGGTGGGACCATTTTGTGATCTTGCGTAGGAGGAACTTGACAACCCAGATTCGATGGCTCCAAAATGGAATCGGTTGCACCAAAATGCTAGGGTTTGGCTGAGTCTGTCTGAGGAAGAGAATCGGTGGCACCGAGTGGAAAGTGTTGGTTGCATCGATTTTGGATATTTGGCTTTGGACAGACTTTTGTGGAAGAGCTTGTGGGTGTATGTGGTGACAATCACTTGTGCACGTATAATCATTTTGTTCACCAACAGTACCTTACCCCATTTTGATAGTATTGACTTTCCTATGGACTGAAAGTGATTTCTCACAATAGGTAAAATATAGAGTCCTCTTGCTTGAAGCTTGCCAATCTATTTCCTTGCATCTTGGGTATTCCACAATCCTTTACCAACCCATCATTTAACTTTTCCTGAAACATGCTTAGTGGAAACATTAATTGAATGAAATATATGTTGTTATTAATTACCAAAACCACCAAGGAAGCAAATGTGTTTTCACTATATCATAGAGAACGCCGTCTCCGAGATACTACAATCTTCGCCGTAATACAGCATGCACCACACGTCCGAAGAGGCGGCTGCTGCGGATGCCGACGATGTAGCGGCAGAGGCCATGGAGTCCCTTCCACACGAGATCTCGGAGCAAGAGCTAGAGATGCGGGAGCCATCAGAGAGCGTCGAGTGATGGGAGGATTTGCGCGTGGCTCAGGAGGAGGTCGAGAAGTGCCTGTCCATCGAGGAATTGGCAGTGGAGTACCAACGCGAGCTATGGTAGCGCCACTACTACGAGTACTACGAAGATGAGGGCGATGCCGATGACCAGGAAAATGCCGAGGATGAGAATGTCGCCGCAGTCGAAGTCAGCCTAGGGGACGCAGAGTCCACCACCGGTGCAATGTCGCCCGAACAAGTCGTCAATATCTCATCAAACAACGGTGAGGCATAGGGTGGCTGCTCGTCGGCGTCTTTGTTAAAATTATGCGTATTATGAATAGCCTTTGTTTAGAGAGTTGTTCTTTTGTGAGAGCTATTTATAGTTCAAGCATCTTGATTACTTGGTGAACTTTCTTGGTTTAGTAACTATGAGCAATGGGTGTCCGCTATTTTCTATACCCAAGTTAGCAGTTGATGTTACATTATGCAATGCCGTGCATGTGCAGTATAACCAGGGAATATGTGAGGAGGGGCGAATTTTTGTATGTTTTGTATCATCGCCCACGATAAAATATGAAAGACCGTGCCAAGATTCCCTTCAACGAGCAGAAAAAATTGTTGGCCGCCAAAATATCTGCCTCCCTCTCCCCCCATCAAAGGGTCACATTTCCTCTGCCACCCATCCAACCCCCGCCACCTCCCACATCTCTCCCTCTAGCATCTGACCACCGCGGACAAACCATGGTCTCCTCGAGTGACCCCTGACAGAAACAGAGGAGGGACGAGTACTAGAGCATCCTACTATGAAGACTCTTCGAGCAGAACCATGGCATTGGCGATGAAGGCCCATGTAAAGGTGTTGGATCACTAGATGTGTATGTCTAGAGGCGGTGAATAGACTACAAGCAGAAATTAAAAACTACCTCAAGCATATGACAAGATGTTGGAAGTTTTACCATACAAAATTAGTCTATGGCACCCAACACATGCAAGTCATCAAGTACAACAGCGGAAAGTAAAGACATTGCACATGGAAGTAAGGAGTAGAGATAGAGAGATCAAACGCATGAAGGACACAAGATTTTTCCCAAGTTCTGATAGGTGGCGCTATCGTACATCCACGTTTATGGAGTCTTCAACCCACGAAGGGTAACGGTCGCGAGAGTCCATGGAGGGATCTACCCACGGAGGGTTCCACGAAGAAGCAACCTTGACTATACCATGACGGCTTCCGTCAATGAAGGACTAGCCTCACTATGGGTAGATCTTCATGAAGTAGGCGATCTCCTTACCCTTACAAACTTCTGGGTTCAACTCCACAACACGAAGTAGGAGGTTCCCAAGCGACACCTAACCAATCTAGGAGGCACCACCCTCCAGAAGGTAATAGGTTCGATTGTGTCGATGAACTCCTTGCTCTTGGTCTTCAAGATGATAGACTCCTCAACACACAATCACTCTCCCACATATTTGGCTTGGTAGAAGAGATTGATTGGGTGGAACGAAACTTGGGGAGGCTAGAGATCAAGCTTCATATGGTAGGAATGGAATGACATGATCTCAACACATGAGTAGGTGGCTCTTTCTCAGAAAATCAATAGGTATGAGTGGGGAACTGTTCTAAGTGCTTATCTTTTGAGTGAGTGGTGGTGGAGGGGTATACATAGGCATCTCCAAAAATACAACAGTTACACACAAAATGACTAACTTGGCAACACCGATGTGTTAATCTCGGTGGTACCAAAGTGACCAAAAGGTGGCAACTTTTGAATCTCGATGAGACCTATATAGGAATCTCGATTGCACCGATAAGGTGACAAATGGTAAGAATGTCCAATCTCGGTGACGCCGATTCAACAATGTCGGAGGGACAGAAATTCTGAACTTGCATAACAGAAAGTTGGCAGCCTAACTCGGTGCCACCGAATGCAGAATTGGTTACATCAAAAAGCTAGGCTTTGGCTGAGTCTATCTAGGGTTTGGAATCGGTGGCACCGAGTGTAAAATGTTGGTTGCACCAATTTTGAATATGTGGCTTTGGACATACTTTTGTGGAAGAGGTTGTGGGTGTATGTGGTGACTGTCAGTTGTGCACGTATGAGCATTTTTTTCACCAATCAAACCTTACCCCCTGTTAATAGTATTGGCTTTCCTATGGACGCAAAGTGATTTCTCACAAGGTGAAATGAAGAGTCCTTTGCTTTACGCTTGGCCAATGCTATTCCTTCTCCTTCTTCTTCATGGGGATACTCTCCACACTCCGTTTTGCCAACCCATCTCTCTCTATGGAGTTTATCTGAAATACACTAGGTGATAGTATTAGTCCAAGAGATAATGTATGTTGTCATGAATTATAAAAACCACCAAGGGAGTACATTGTGCTTTCAATCTCCCCCTTTTTGGTAATTGATGACAACTTACAATCAAAGATCCAAATAAAGATATGCATGTATGATGAAGACTTTGAGAGACACATGACTTAGACTTGCTCCGCCTAAATGTGTGCAATCCATTTAAGGATAGTTGATTTGGAATGCATGGACACACATGTAGTAGAAAGGATAAATATGATTCATGTGTATCTTGGCCATATGCATCAAATGTATGTGAATGAGATGTCTCCTCATTCAATACTTCACTCTTGCAAACAATATGTGCAAGAAGCAAGAGATCATCTTGATCAAAGATATGATGCATATACTTACCTTGAGTTGCTGAGCATTCTAGTAGTGGAAACACACTTGATAAAACAATGTTAGGAAATACAAGAGTATTCTACTGATCAAAGGCAATAGAACTCAAAAGGACCAAGATGTGTAGAACATATAGAAGATAGTATTCTTTAAGATTGATATGTCTCCAAGATCACTTAGATATGTTTCTCCCCTAGATATGAAATAGTAGGACATCCTTTCCCCCTGAATCTCAGCATGTAGATATTGGAACTGGATAGGGTGAGAAAATTCTAACATGAGAAACCAAGTGCAATAAACAGATCTTTCTCCAAAATATATTTTTCTCCCCCTACATTAGTATTATCCCCTTGTTTATGTTATCATGAACTTTGATATTCTCCTCTCCCCTAAATCATATCTCCCCCTTTGCATAAGAATGTATCTCCCTCTTTAGCTTTGAATCTTAGTATATCTCCACCCCTTTGGCATTAATTTCCAAAAAGGTCAGACATAGTGTCAGATACAGGGATCGCTGAATAAAATGGGATCCTTGAGAACAACGGTCATTGAACGTAGGACCATTTTTTAGAAGGGATCATCGAAGGATGCAGAAATTACATAAATGAACACGAGGAATATTTACATCTACAAGCACAAACAGAAATATGACAGAAAGTCGGTGGCTCCGAGATAGATTTGTTGGTGATAACGAGGTAATGTTAAGCATAAAATCTGCTAAATCGGTAGAACCGAGTTCTTTGTATCGGTGACTCCGAGGTGTAACTTAGGAACTTGGATGAATCTTTGAACTTGTTGAATTTCCGTACTTGGCAAAAGTGACAATTGAAACAAAAGACTAAGATGTAAATGAAAATCAAATTGCGGGTAGTTTACAAAGAGGTATCAACTAGAAAAGATTTGAATGGTTCCAAGAAATTTTGCGATTTGAGAGTGAACCAACCAAAAACTTAACTATACGATGGGCGGGGACTAGGTCACATATACTAGAGTATATTGAGTTAGGAGCCAAGCAAGAATGCTTGATCATAGTTCATAGTCATCGTTAAGCTCAAAATGTGGTTACCATTTTTCGATTAAGCATTTTAATGTCTCCATATCACTTGAGTTGCTTTAGCTCATGACATGGATTAAAGCCTTTTTCGAGGATATGAATACATACCTTTGAGTGATGTTGTTGATATAGATTGTATGTGAAGTTGATGAGGATGCTCGAAGTTCATGAAGATCATCTTGAGTTGGGAGCAATCCGTGTTGTTTTCGTTCACTCTTCACCTACTTAGATTAGTCACGCAAGGAAAAACATGATATATCCAAATGACATGATACCAATTTGAGATTTAGCAATTAAGGGATATATGTCAAGGATAAGTTTTGTTATCTTCTTCCTAGCATCATCTAAGCGAGGTTGTGGATACTTGGTCATGACAAGATTGCTCAAGATAAGAGTTGATGGCAATCTTTTGGAGTGTAGTTCTTCCAAGTACCTAAAAAGGGTTAGATGCAAGACAAGGGAGCATAGAATTCCAAGATATGATATTCAAGGTAATAGCATGGAATAATCAATGAAGTTGATCCCCTTTGATGCATCCGAGTTATCTTAGCTCAAGTTTGACACATCAATGATGTTCAACTCACTCCTCAAGTGGCAAAACATTTTTTCATCAAGTGGCTTGGTAAAGATATCGGCCAATTGCTTGTTAGTACATGCATGTTTAAGATTAATATGCTTGGTTCGAGAATGTTGCACGGGATTATGACCAATCTTGATAGCACTTTCATTGTCAAAAAGAAATGGCAAATTTTTAACATAGATTCCATAATATTTAAGTGTTTGTGTCATCCATAACAATTGCACACAACATGATCCAACAACAATATATTCAGCTTCAGCGCTAGATAGAGATACCTTGTTTTGTTTCTTGGATGACCAAGACACGAGAGACCTACCAAGAAATTCACATGTACCCGAGGTGGATTTTATATCAACCTTGTCACCGGCATAGTCCGAGTAGGAGTAGCCAACAAGATTAAAGGAAGATCCATTGGGATAGCAAATGCCAAAGTTTGGTGTATGAATAAACTATCTCACAATATCTTCCACAGCCTTAAGATGACATGCTTTAGGTGCAGCTTGATATCTAGCACACATACAAACACTAAGCATAATATCGGGATGGGAGGCACATAGATAAAGAAATGAACCAATCATTGATCGATAAACCTTTTGACCAACCGGTTCACCCTCCTTAGTGAGATCATCGTGTCCGCTAGTGGGCATGGGAGTTTTGATACCTTTGCACTCTTGCATGTTGAACTTCTTGATTAAGTCCTTGGTGTAGTTTGTTTGAGAGATGAATGTACCTTCTCTCATTTGCTTGATTTGTAGACCAAGGAAGAATTTCAGTTCACACATCATAGATATCTCATACTTCTCTGACATCAACCTTCCAAATTTCTCACTGAATTCTGGGTTAGTAGATCCAAAGATAATATCATCCACATAAATTTGGCACACAAATAATTCACCATTAACTCTCTTTGTGAATAACGTTGCGTCAATTTTACCAATTTCAAATATATTTTCAATAAGAAACTTCGTTAGGCATTTATACCAAGCACGAGGAGCTTGCTTAAGACCATATAAAGCTTTGCAAAGTATGTAAACGTGGTCAGGTTTCTTAGGATTTACAAAACCAGGTGGTTGCTTAACATAGACCTCTTATTCAATCTCACCATTTAAGAATGCACTTTTAATATCCATTTGGTAAAGCGTGATATCACGGTGATTAGCATAAGCAAGAAGGATTCAAACAGGGGCGTAGATCTGGCCGTAGTCCATACCTTCGACGTTCCTATATCTTGAGCTACGAGGCAAGCCTTGATGCAAACGACTTGACCGTCTTCATCTTGCTTGTTGTGAAAAACCCATTTTGTGCCAATGACATTTTGCTCGTCCTTGGGTTTCTCAACAAGTGTCCATTCTTTGTTCTTTTTGAAGTTGTGAAGCTCTTCATGGATAGCGTTCACCCAATCCACGTCTTCAAGAGCTTGTTCTACCTTCAAAGGTTCAATGCTAGAGATGAAACAATATTGCTCAGAAAAGTTAGCCAAGCGAGTTTTAGAGCGATTGTTACTCCCGGTTTGTTTATCACCAAAGATTAGTTTAGGGGATGGTTCTTGGTCACTCGTGCTCGAACTCGGGTCAGCTTCCGATTGTTGGTGGAGCTTCTTCTTCATCATCATATCCTTCGTCTTCGTTGTTGTTGAGGGTGTCGTTCCCTTGAGGTGGTGGTGAAGGAGGTTGTGGTGGATCTTTAGGATGTACTTCCTCCTCCTCTTCATCTCGTCGTATACCACTTATGGATGCTTCCATGTCATGTTGTTGGTAGCCTTGGTCCAAAGTAGAAACTTACACTTGGGTTGATGAAGTACTTTCCTTCCCCTCTGTGGGGTGAATCTTGCCAATGGGCAAGATTTGGATAGCTTCGAAAGGATCTTTAACACCTGCATCATTTGGCAACTGTTCGACTTGCGAACTAGTAGACTCATCAAACTTCACATCTATCGTCTCTTCAACTTTTCGAGTGAAGTTGTTGTAGACACGGTAAATGTGAGAGTTCGAACCATAACCAACTAGGAAACCTTCATGATATTTGGGACCAAATTTAGCACGGCGATGCTTATCGAGAATGTAACACTTGGAGAGGAATACTCGAAAGTATCCAACTTGGGGTTTGTTACCAGTGAGAAGCTCGAATGCCGTTTTACCGAGAATCTTGTGCAAGTAGAGTCGTTTTGTGGCATGACATGTTGTTTCCAGGGGTTTTGCCCAAAAGTGTCTGGGCATCTTGTATTCGTCAAGCATCATTCTTGCCATCTCAATGAGGGTTCGGTTCTTTCTCTCAACAACTCCATTTTGTTGAGGCATGTATGTAGCCGAGAACTCATGTGAAACACCCTCTTCATCAAGGAAGGTATCCACATGGGTGTTCTTGAACTCCGATCCATTATCGCTTCGAACCTTCTTGATCTTCACTTCAAACTGATTTTGCGTGTTGTGTGCGAAGTTCTTGAAGATCTTTTGTACCTGTGACTTATCATCAAGAAATAATACGAACATAAATCTGGAAAAATCATCAACTATAACTAGACCATAGGAATTTCCACTAAGACTCTTGTAAGCATTGGGACCAAAAAGATCCATGTGAAGTAACTCAAGAGGTCTCCTAGTAGTCATGATATTCTTAATGGGATGACTTCCACCTACTAGCTTTCCCACTTGACAAGCACTACAAAGTCTATATTTATCAAAGATAACATATTTAACACCAATAATGTGATCACCCTTGATAAGCTTATCACTATAGAAAACATGTACTTTGTCGTCCGCCATCCCGAATGGCGAAGGCATGAAACACAGACGGCAAAGGCTTTGCCGTCCGCTAGCGGACGGCAACCCGTCCGGCTGAATAATCCACGGTAAAGGACGCTTTGCCGTCCGCTGGCGGACGGCAAAGACATTAAGTTCTTTGCCGTCTGCCAGCGGATGGCAAAGAGCCTGGACGACAAACTTGGACACCTAGCTCTGTTAGGGGCCTTAACAGCGTGCTTTGCCGTCTGCTAGCACACGACAAAGACCATAGGTTCTTTGTCGTCCGCTCGCAGAACACAAAGACCTTAGGTTCTTTGTCGTCTGCCAGCGGACGGCAAAGCACCTTTTTTATAGCTAGGGCTGGCCTAGGTTGGTTCTTTGCCGTCTGCCAGGAGACGGCAAAGAACCCACCTAGGCTAGCCCAAGTTTGCATAGGTAGCTGCCACGTGGCCACTTTGCCATCTGCTTGCTGAAGGCAAAGCTCTTTGTTGTCTACCAGCAGACGGCAAAGTGGCCATATAGCCCCTATTTTTTTGTTTTTTCTTAAAATCATTCAATTTGATTGAAAATTCATATATATCCAACATATACATATCCAGAACATACATATCATTTAACAAGTTCCAACAAGCATACCAAATAAGTTGAAACAAGCATAGGTGGACCGATAATTAAGTTCCAACATAAAAGTCCAACATATATACAAGTTTCCAACAACACACAATATGGTTTCCAACAACATATCCATACATATGTATCCAAAACAAGTGTTCCATAAACATGAAGGTAGCAGAAGTAGAAGAGTACAGTCCATCAATGCACTCTTCCTCATCTAGAGCAAATCTGCAAAGTACAAAAGGTATAGTTAGAAGAAGAAGAATACTAGCTAGAACAAGAAGAACAAAATGAAGAAAAAAAGAAGAAGAATTTATAGGATATTTAGGAGGTAAACCAAGGTTATTATGCCATTTTGTACCTATGTGAGCTAATTATATCATAAGTGAACTAGCTATAGATCCTTATTGAGCTATACTAGCTACTAATGCCATTTTCTAGCTAACTAAGCATATCAAGTCATTTTGGAGGAAAAAATGCTAAGTATAGGTCATTTTATAGCTATCCTAGGTGAATATACCATTTTCTAGCTAACTAAGCATATCAAGTCATTTTTGATGAAAATAAGCTAAGTATAGGTCATTTTATAGCTATCCTAGGTAGAATATATCATTTTGGATGTAAGTAAGCTTATTATGTATTTTTGAGGAAAATAAGCTAAGTATAGGTCATTTTGGAGGTAAACCAACATTATTATGCCATTTTTTACCTAAGTGAGCATATTATGTCATAAATGAACTAACTAAGCTAATTATAGATCATTATTAAGCTATCGTAGGTAGTTATGCCATTTTGTACCTAAGTGAGCTAATTATGTCATAAATGAACTAGCTATAGATCATTATTGAGCTATACTAGCTACTAATGCCACTTTCTAGCTAACTAAGCATATGAAGTCATTTGGAGGAAAAAATGCTAAGTATAGGTCATTTTATAGCTATCCTAGGTGAATATACCATTTTCTAGCTAACTAAGCATATCAAGTCATTTTTGATGAAAATAAGCTAAGTATAGGTCATTTTATAGCTATCCTAGGTAGAATATATCATTTTGGATGTAAGTAAGGTTATTATGTATTTTTGAGGAAAATAAGCTAAGTATAGGTCATTTTGGAGGTAAACCAACGTTATTATGCCATTTTTTACCTAAGTGAGCATATTATGTCATAAATGAACTAACTAAGCTAATTATAGATCATTATTAAGATATTGTAGGTAGTTATGCCATTTTGTACCTAAGTGATCTAATTATGTCATAAATGAACTAGCTATCGATCATTATTGAGGTATGCAAGCTACTAATGCCATTTTCTAGCTAACTAAGCACATCAAGTCATTTTCGCGGAAAAAATGCTAAGTATACGTTATTTTATAGCTATCGTAGGTGAATATACCTTTCTCTGGATAACTAAGCATACCAAGCCATTTTTGATGAAAATAAGCTAAGTATAGGTCATTTTATAGCTATCGTAGGTAGAATATATCATTTTGGAGGTAAGTAAGGTTATTATGTAATTTTGAGGAAAATAAGCTAAGTATAGGTCATTTTGGAGGTAAACCAACGTTATGATGCAATTTTTTACCTAAGTGAGCATATTATGTCATAAATGAACTAACTAAGCTAATTATAGATCATTATTAAGCTATCGTAGGTAGTTATGCCATTTTGTACCTAAGTGAGCTAATTATGTCATAAATGAACTAGCTATAGATCATTATTGAGCTATACTAGCTACTAATGCCATTTTCTAGCTAACTAAGCATATCAAGTCATTTTGGAGGAAAAAATGCTAACTATACGTCATTTTATAGCTATCCTAGGTAGAATATACCATTTTCTAGCTAACTAAGCATGTCAAGTCATTTTTGATGAAAATAAGGTAAGTATAGGTCATTTTGGAGCTAAGTAGTTCATTTCTTAAGCTAGGTATGCATTTCTTAAGGAAAACACTTGGGAAAATTTACCATCAACATGGAGGTGAAGGACCTGTAGGGTTTGGGCCAGGGTGAGACGTAGAAGGACCGGTCGGGGTTGTGGCAGACGCAGAAGGATCGGTCGATGCTTGTCGGTAGGCACGCTGCACCAAAGATCATTTGCAATGTCTCCTTAGCATGATGCAACTCAAATGTGAATACTAGTCACTAATGACCATTTAAATGAAACTCACCGTGGGTGCTATAGCAATATGGGGCATCGATGGAGGGGTCTGACCAGTGTTCTGGCACACGGTCTGCACATTTTGTTTTCATGAGTCATTCATATTAGTTAGTGATGAAACGAACATTACGTGCATGATTTGGCTAATATGCAGGAGAAACTTACCACGAGGAGCTCGTATAGGGCCCGGTGAGACGCGTTGTTCTGGTTCCTCTCCTCCTCCAACTGCCTAGTCGTCCTCTCCTCCATCTCCCTCTCCCTCTGTGCCGCCTGCCTATTTGCCTCCGCCAGAAGCTCCTAGTCCCTAGCCTCAATGGCGAGCTCCATTGGCCGTGGACGAGGCCTCCCAGCACCAGATATCATCACGAGCTCTGGATCAAAAGGACTCTGGCTCGGGTTGAAGTCCTCCCCTTTCCTCGCCTTCCCCTCATCTCTGTACCTCACGAGCTTGTTGTGGGTGGAGATGTTGCTGAAGCTCTCTAGATGATCGAGGTCATCCTCAGAGAATGCCTTGGCCTTCTTGTACGAGGCAGTATGGGGCATGGCGTAGAGGTCGAACAGAGGTGGCACCTCCTTCTTGTTTTCTCGCGCCTAAAAGAGGTGCACAAAATATTAGTTAAGGGCTCAAGCTAGCATGAAGAATGAAATTGCATGAATCATGAAGCAAACCACATACCCAGTTATCCCCATACTCAAACAAGTTGGAGCTCCCTTGATGGTGTGGCACACCTCTCATTTGGGCACACTTCTCCTTGGCCTTGTTGTGTTCGGCTAGCCATTCGGGAGAGCACCACTCATCCACCAATGCCTCCCAACAGTCCATCCTATCCGCACACCATCTCGGGGGCACCTAAGTTAGACAAGAGAAATTTCAGCGCTATGCCTACGAATCAAATCAAAGAAACTAAATACAAGGCCTTAAGAATAGATAATTACCTTCATAAACTTCTCCTTACTCAGATAATTTCCGCAGCATTTCTTCTTGGCCCTCTTAATATTACTCGAGGCATAGTAGTCTCGAATAGCCTACACCCGAGCCTTGTGCCGTAAGTTCTGAAGTAGGTGCTTGCACTCGACTTCGAGAACAACATCCGCTCTCGCCTCGTCTTCCTCAAGACACCTATACAAGGTCTACAATCAAACAAGACAACACATTAGACACTGATTAGTACAATCACTAGGTGTTGTTGATTTTTAATTCTGTAAAGGAGAAATTACCCAAAAGCGACGGATCACAATGTCAGCCACCATCTCGCACAAGACACCGTCAACCATGTCCTCCGGCGGGGCCAGGGCAGCCTTGTACAGCTCCTAGGTCAGTGCTACCTGTGGAGACTCGCCCTCACCGGGCAACTAGACCTTCCCTCGGAAGTGGTGCCAGAGAAGCACACCAAGGACCTGGTTGGGCCTCCAAACACCACCATGCACGTATTTCCAACCCCTGAAGTAGGACAAGGCCAACACATTAGATATTAATTTGAAGGAACATGAAGGAAAAAGGTTAAAAAAGAGTAAATAGACTTACTTCTCTGCATTAGGCGCAATCAACCACCTCTGCTCGCGGGTCGTCGGCACGGGAGGCAGCTTTGTACAACCACGCTGGTAGACCTTCTTGCCCTTCTCAACCAGCTCGCTCTCTCTATAGGTGTGCTCAGACAAGTAATTGTACTCGCCACCATCAGCATGGCCACTAGCCTCCGGAGTCACGTGGGTCGAAGACTCTGGGACCCGAGTCTCCTGGGACGAAGACTCTGGAACCCGAGTCCCCTGGGATGAAGGCTCAGTGACCCGAGGCTCGTCGACCAGAGGCTCGTGGACCGGAGTCCGAGACGGGTCCAAGTCAGACGGGTCCACCCGAGGCGGAGCACTCCTGTGGTCAGGAGAAGCAGCTGCGGGTGGCGGCGAGGAAGGCGCAGCAGCCTTCCTACCTCTAGCACCTATCTTCATCTTCCCCCGACCTCTCCCGGTCGAAGAAGAAGCGCCCGCGAGTGTCTGCAGGCTGTGTACCAGCGCTCTCCGGAGTTGCTGGTGTGGAATAATAGCACCCCTCCCACCACGCGCCGAGGAAGGTGGCTCAGAGCGCTCTCGACCCCCGCCCACCATCTGTCAACACCTGCAATGACAAAGAGTGAACGAAATTAGTTCAACATAAAAAAATTGAATACCTTATAACATGAACTAATTAATAGTTCTTCGCACTTGCCTCGGTCGGGAGATGCAAAATCAAATACTGCATTGGATTAAAGAAGACTGGTGGAAAGATCTTTTCTAACTTGCAGATCTACTCTGGCACCAACTCTTCCAGTTCGGCTAGCACGTCAGGCGATAGTTCTTTCAAACAAAGAGCACGGAAGAAATAGCTCCGCTCTGCCAGTACTAGCCATTCATCCCCAGGGATAAAGCCACGCAACATCACCGGCATTACCCGCTCAAGCCATATGTGCCAATCATGACTGTTGAAACCAAATATTTTCAATTTTTCAAGACTCGCTCCCCTCTTTAGATTCGTTGCATACCCATCGGGAAACATCAACTGCATTTGCACCGACAAGACCATTTCCCTCATAGCTGGCCTTCCAAGATTGAACCATGCCTTTGGCTTCCTCCAGTTCTTCTTTCCTTTCGGTTGTCAAATTTTTTGTAACGGTCTATCACATAGAGCCTCCTGGTCGAATCTAGCCTTGCGATTATCCTTCGACTTCCCCTCTATGTCGAACAATGTACCAAAAAGGGCCTCCGCGACATTATTTTCAGTGTGCATCACGTCGATGTTGTGTGGGCAAAGGAGGTCTTTGAAGGAAGGCAGATCCCACAAACATATCTAGTTAGTCTAGGCGTGTTCCGTAATATACCCTTTGAAATACCCTGGACGATTTGGATCCGGCTTGAGAGCGTTTATCTAATCCAGGATCTGTTGGCCTGTCAACGCAGGTGGTGCAATGTTTTTGACAACTCTACCTTTGATGAAATTCTTCTTGTCTTTTCTGAACTTATGGTCAGGATCCAGGAACTGTTTATGCATGTCGAAGCAAGAAAACTTGCGACCCGCTTCCAGCCAACAGAACTAAAGAGCTACCTTGCATGTGGGGCACGAAAACCTTCCATGCACACACCAGCCAACGAATAGCGCATACGCCGGCAAGTTATATGTCGAGTACATGTACCACACATGCATTTTGAAGTTCTTTTTTGTAGCGGCGTCGTATGTCTTGATCCCATTATCCCAGGCTTCTTATAATTCATCCTTAAGCGGTTGCATGTACACATTCATATTCTTCCTCGGATATTTGGGCCCTGGAATTATCAGGTCAGGAAAATGTTCTTTCTTTTCATAATCTCCCCCGGGGGACATTGAGTGGAATGACAAATACAGGCCAACAACCGTATTGTGCTGCCATCATACCATACACATTGAACCCATCCGTGTTGATGGCAACTCGAGGATGCCTTGGTTCTGCGGCTTTATCCTTATGTAATGCATCCAAATGCTTCCACGCAAAAGCGTCCAAAGTGTGTCCCAATATCGGATTCCCATCTGCATCCAGTTCTATTCTTTTGCCCAATTTATGCCACGTCATTTGTCTAGCCATCTCTTCGACCATGAAAAGTCGTTGAAGTCTTGGTATGATTGGCAGAGACCGAAGAACATTAATGGGGATTTTGGTCTAACTCTTCTCACCCATACCGTTGTCTACCAGAACATATCTGGAAGCATTGCAAATGGGGCAATAGTTCAAGCCTGCATACTGAAGCCTAAATAAGGCACATCCATTATCACAGGCATCTATCTTCTCATAGGGCATCTTAAGCGCACGCAGGATTTTGTCCGACCGGTACAGGTTTGGTGGCAATACATGGCCTTTTGGTACAAAGCGTCCAAATATTGTCATAATCGCATCGTAGCATTCTCTGCCTAGGTTGAACTGAGCCTTTAGAGCCATTACTTGCGCAATGGCATCCAGCTGACAAAGCTTAGTGTGCTCGTGGAGAGGATGTTTTGAAGACTCCAACATTTCATAAATGGCCTTTGCAGATTCCTCCGTCTCATCATCCGAATCCCGAGCATCATCAAAGTCTTGCACCATGTCTTCGATCTCGGTACCATTCTCGTCGGTGCGACGACGAAGCACCTCAGCTCTGGCACGTTGGGCAGACTCACCATGAAATGTCCAGACTGTATAATTAGGCATAAAACCCCACTTTTGTAGTTGTTTGATCATTTCAAACTCTGACTTCTTCTTATAGTTGTCGCAATCGACACAAGGGCACCAGGTTGTTTTCTGTCCATTTGCAAATGCCACTCTCACAAACTCCTTGGTTTTTGTTAACCATTCACGTGTCATGTCTTTCTGACTAGTGTAACTGGTGTACATCCACCCATGATCACTCATCCTGCCTAGCTACTGGACACACACAAAATATATAAATAATTGAACAAACCATATTCATCAGTTAATAGAGATTGTCAGTTTCATTACGTCGATGCAACCTAGACGCTAGTAGGTAAAGATAGGTCCTAATCCCACCCGAGTATGTGTAGATTGGGTTCGTTTTCCCATGCTCCGTTCCGGATCCGATTCAAAATTTCAGCAGCACCTCCCCGCTGTTCTCCTGATACACATCTCGGCAATAAGCAGAGAGGTGTGTACCTGGAGAACAACAAGGAGGCTCTGACGAAATTATGCATCGGATCCGGAGCAGAGCATATGAGAAAACGAACCCAATCTACACATACTCGGGTTGTCCATGGATAACGTTGGACAATTCGAAAGAATCACGGTTATAAATATGCAAATGTATGCATATTTATAGATGTAACCCTTTCGAACAGGAGACGCATAGTGTTCACGCATACTAATGATTCAATCTACCTACAGCTAGCAAGTTTCATCGGCACGAAGACCGGAACAGAGCAAATGAAGGGGGGGAGGAGATGTCATCTATGCTCACCCACGAACGCAGGGGCGGAGCTCGTCGAATGCATGGGGAGGTCCTCGAACACCAAACCCTCGTAGCGACGAGACAACCGCACATTTAAATCCACCCGATGAACACAAATATATATATATATATGATGTTTTTCATAACAAAATCAGAAATTATATGACCTAACACATAATTCACACATATATGACCTGTCGGCCTCTGGAAGGCTGAAGAGTACCCTTTCGGTCAACAGGAGGCTGAAGAGGTGTCGGGGGTCGGGGGTGTCGTGTCGAGGTGTTGGGGTCTCGCGTCGGGGTCGAGATGTCGTGTCGGGGTCAAGGGTCGGGGGTGTTGTGTCGTGGTGTCGGGTTAGGGGGTTCCTCGACGTTGATGAAACCCTAAATAGCAAGTATCATCGGTGTGAGATACATGTGGCACTCGGCGTTGAACACTAGATCCACATCCCGCAAGTGACGCCGGCGCCCGGTGTCCCGCGCGCAACAATAGTTCTGGGTCGGTGTACATCGGTATAATGCGTGTGTGACTTTCGGTTCATCGAGGCTTTCCTTAAGTAACTCTCATATCTCACGGTGTGGTGGTGCGCTCTCTCTCACACTGATATGGTTGTGTATATATGTTGTTGGGCACTCTCTCAACGTAATAGTTCGACCGGCGGTGATGGACGCATCACCTCTTCTCTTCTTGCGCAATATATCGACGGGTATACCACAAAGAAGAGAAGAATGATGAGGCGCCCCCACCATAACAGTCGGGATTCCTCCATCAAGAACACACATGAAAGTTATTTAAGGAAAGCCTCGACGGACCGAAAGTCACACACGCGTTATACCGATGTACATCGACCCACGATCACTCATCTTGCCTAGCTACTGGACATGTGTCTGGGTCGGGGTGTTGGGGTGTCATGTCGGGGTCTGGGTGTCGGGGATGTCGTGTCGGGGTAGGGGTGTTGTGTGTCTGGGTTAGGGGGTTCCTCGACGTCGATGAAACCTCGTGTCGGGGTCAGGGTGTCGGGGGTTTTGTGTCATGGTCGGGGTGTGGGGGGTGTCGTGTCGGGGTCGGGATGTCGTGCCGGGGTCAGTGGTGTCGTGTCATGGTGTCGGGGTTGTCGTGTCGGGGTCGAGATGTCGTGTCAGGGTCGAGGGTCAAGGGTGTTGTGTCGTGATGTCGGGTTAGGGGGTTCCTCGACGTCGATGAAACCCTAAATAGCAAGTATCATCGGTGCGAGATACATGTGGCGCTCGGCGTTGAACACTAGATCCACATCCCACAAGTGACGCTGGCGCCCGGTGTCCCGCGCGCAGCAATAGTTCTGGGGCCGATGATGGTCGAACACCTATGCGAATTTGTCTGGAAGCCTCTGCGATGAGGATCAAAGCCAAGTTTTGAAACTTCAAACAACCAAACCGACTTGAGTCAGTTAGGGTGTTTCAAGATTCCACACTTGGCTCTTAAATGTCATCGCAGAGGCTGCAAGACAAATTCGCATAGGTGTTCAACCGCCATCGACCCCGAGAACTGTTGCTGCGGGACGACGGACACCGGCGTAACTTGTGGGACATGGATGCAGTGTTTGACACCGACGGCCACATGTATCTCGCACCAACGATACTTGCTATTTAGGGTTCCATCGATGTCGGGGGTGTCGTGTCGGGGTCGGGGTGTCAGGGGTGTCATGTCGGGGTGTGGGGGCTGTCGGGGGTGTCATGTCGGGGTCGGGGTGTGGGGGGTGTCGGGGGTGTCATGTCGAGGTGTCGGGGGTGTCGTGTCGGGGTCGAGTGTGGGGGGTGTCGTGTCGGGGTTGGGGTGTGGGGGTGTCATGTTGCGGTCGGTGTGTGGGTGGTGCCGTGTCAGTGTGTTGTGTCGGGGTGTCGGGAAGTCAGGGTGTCGGGGTGTCGTGTCGGGGGTTGGGGTCGGTGACGCGGTGGTTGAGGATCGGTGGCGTCGGAGGTTGAGGGTTAGTGGCGTCGGGGGTGCCGTGTCAGGGTGTCGAGTGTCGTGTCGGGGTTGGCGTGTCGGGGGTGTCGTGTCGGGGTCGGGGTGTTGGGGGTGTCGTGTCGGGGTCGGGGTGCTGTGTCGTGGTCAGGGGTGCCGTGTCAGGGTATCGGGTGTCGTGTCGGGGTCGGCGTGTCGGCGGTGTCGTGTTGGGGTCGGGGTGTCGGGGGTGTCGTGTCGGGGTCAGGGTGCTGTGTCGTGGTCGGGGGTGCCATGTCGGGGTGTCGGGTTGTCGTGTCGGGGTCGGGGTGCTGTGTCGTGGTCAGGGGTGCCGTGTCGGGGTGTCAGGGTCTCGGGGTGTCGGGGTCAGTGTGCCGTGTCGGGGTGTCGGGGTGTCGTGTCGGGGTGTCGGGGTCGGGGTCGGGGTCGGGGTCAAGATGTCGTGTCGGGGTCGGGGCTCGGGGGCATCGTGTCGGGGTGTCGGGTTAGGGGGTTCCTCGACGTCGATGAAACCCTAAATAGCAAGTATCATCGATGGGGATACATGTGGCGCTCGGCGTTGAACACTAGATCCACATCCCACAAGTGACGCCGGCGCCCGGTGTCCCGCGCACAGCAATAGTTCTGGGGGCCGATGACGGTCGAACACCTATGCGAATTTGTCTGGCAGCCTCTACGATGAGGATCAAAGCCAAGTTTTGAAACTTCAAACAACCAAACCGACTTGAGTCAGTTAGGGTGTTTCAAGTTTCAACAGTTGGATTTTAATCGTCATCGCAGAGGCCGCAAGACAAATTCGCATAGGTGTTCAACCGCCATCGACCCCGAGAACTATTGCTGCGGGACGACGGACGCCAGCATAACTTGTGGGACATGGATGCAGTGTTTGACACCGACGGCCACATGTATCTCGCACCAACGATACTTGCTATTTAGGGTTCCATCGATGTCGCGGGTATCGTGTTGGGGTCGGGGTGTCGGGGGTGTCATGTCAGGGTGTGGGGGGTGTCGTGTCGGGGTCGGGGTCTGGTGTCGCGCTCGGGGTGTGGGGGGTGTCGTGTCGCGGTCGGGGTGTGGGGGGTGTCGTTTCGGGGTCGGGGTGCCATGTCAGGGTGTCGTGTCGGGGTGTCGGGGTGTCATGGTGTCGGGGTGTCATGGTGTCGTGTCGGGCATTGGGGTCGGTGATGTCGGGGGTTGTGGATCGGTGGCATCGGAGGTTGGGGTTAGTGGCGACGAGGGTGCCGTGTCAGGGTGTCGGGTGTCGTGTCGGGGTCGGCCTGTCAGGGTCAGGGTGTTGGGGGTGTCATGTCGGGGTCGGGGTGCTGTGTCGTGGTCGGGGGTGCCGTGTTAGTGTGTCAGGTGTCATGTCGGGGTTGGCGTGTCGGGCGTGTCGTGTCGGGGTCGGGGTGTCGGGGGTGTCGTGTCGGGGTCGGGGTGCTGTGTCGTGGTTGGGGGTGCCATGTCGGGGTGTCGTGTCGGGGATCGGGGTGCTGTGTCGTGGTG
This sequence comes from Hordeum marinum, assembly GCA_022496015.1. Lineage (NCBI taxonomy): Eukaryota > Viridiplantae > Streptophyta > Magnoliopsida > Poales > Poaceae > Hordeum > Hordeum marinum. Next base: position 127,262,865 of record CM039676.1, on the reverse strand, counting down.
AGGGGTGCCGTGTCGGGGTGTCGGGGTCGGGGTGCTGTGTCGGGGTCTCAGGGTGTCGGGGTCGGCGTGCCATGTCGGGGTGTCGGGGTGTCGTGTCGGGGTGTCAGGGTCGGGGTCGGGGTGTCGGGGTCGGGGTCGGGGACAGGGTCGGGGTGTCATGGCGGGGTCTTGGGGTGTCGGGGTTGGTGTGTCGTGTCGGGGTGTCAGGGTGTCGTTTCGGGGTGTCCGGGTCGGGGTCGAGGTCGGGGTCGGGGTGTTGGGGTCGGGGTCGGGGTCTTCCTCTTCTTCCTCCTTTCCTTTGTCCTCTTGTTCTTCTCCCCCTCTCCTCTTTTTTCTTCTTCTTCTTCCTCTTCTTCTTTTTTCTTCTCCTCCTCTTCTTCTTCTTCCTTTCCTTTTTCCTCTTCTTCTTCTCCTCCTCTCCTCTTTTTTTCTTCTTCTTCTTCTTCTTTTTTCTTCTCCTTCTCCTCCTCTCCTCTTTGTTCTTCTTCTTCTTCTCTGCTTTTTTCTTCTTCCTCTCCTCCTCCTCCTCCTCTTCTTCTTCCTTTCCTTTTTACTCTTCTTCTTCTCCTTCCTCTCCTCTTGTCTTCTTCTTCTTTTCGTCTCCTCCCCTTTTCTTCTTCTTCTCCTCTCCTCCTCCTCCTCCTCTTCTTCTTCTTCTCCTTCTTCTTTTCTTCTCCTCCCCCCTTTCTTCTTCTCCTCCTCCTCCTCTTCTTCATCTTATTCTTCTTCTTCTTCTTCTTTTCTTCTCCTGATAATTTTTTTTCAAGAACTAACCTAACTAATGTAGAAACTAACCTACCTAACCTAGAACTAACCTAACAAACCTAGAACTAATCTAACTAACCTAACTAACAGTAGCAACTAACTAACTAACAGCAAAAAAACAGGGGCCAGGAGAGCTCACTGGAGTGGGGCGGCGGGGCACCGGGGCGGCGGGGAGGTGAGGGCATCGGGGCGGCTAGGCGGCGGGGGCGGCGGGCCGCTGGGCCGCGGGGCGGCTGGTGGTCGGGGGGCGGCGGTGGTGGCACGCGGCGGGACGCGGGCCGGGGCCACGTGGGGTAGGGGGCACGGCGGCAGGCTCCAGGGGGTGGGGGTGGTGTAGGGCGGCCGATGACGGGGCGGGCACCGGGGGGCGGTGCGGGACGGCGGAGGGGGGCGGCCCGGGACAGCGGAGAGGGAGGAGCGGGGAAGGTAGGGGCACGCGTCGGTAGGCTCCGGGGGGCGGGGGGCGGTGCAAGGCGGCCCGCGACGGGGCGGGCACCGGGGGGTGGTGCGGGACGGCGGAGGGGGGGCGGCGTGGGGCGGCGACGGGGAGGGGCGGGGGAGCGGAGTGCAGCGGCAGCGACAGGAGAGAGAGAATAGAGAGAAGAGGGTGGTTAACGGCCCATTATAGGAGTTATCCTTTTTGCCGTCTGCCAGCAGACGACAATGTTTCTTTGCCGCCGCTAGCAGACGGCAAAGAGGTGGGGTGGGCCCTTGTAGTTAGCCCGCCCAGTTTGTGGGCCCTCCTCACTTCTTTGCCATCCGCTGGTGGACGACAAAGAGTTAGCCCGCCCAGTTTGTGGGCCCTCCTCACTTCTTTGCCGTCCGCCAGCAGACGGCAAAGAAGTGAGGAGGTTGACCTAGCAAGTGCCGTGCCCCGTGGGGCCCACTCTGGTCTTTGCCGTCCGCTGGTTGATGGCAAAGAATCCTTTGCCATCCGCCAGCTGACGGCAAATAATTGCAGACGGCAAACATACTGTTTGCCGTCAGCTGGTTCTGTGCCGTCTGCTTTGGGAAGATAGACAGCAAACAGACTCTTTGTCGTCTGCTAGCAGACGACAAAGCACTGGCAGACGGCAAAATGTCTGATTCCAGTAGTGTATCTAGATTGCGCATGCCTACATGTCCAAGCCTTCTATGCCATAGCAATCCTTTAGATGATTTTGCAATGAGACCAGTACGAGGTTGGGCCTTTTTATTGAAATCACCAATGTATAGATCACCTCAATGAATACCTTTAAAGACAATTTTGTGATTATCAAATGGAAACACTTGGCAATCTACTTTAGTAAATAGCATAATGAAACCAAAGTCTGCTAGTCTAGATACAGAAAGAATATTGTAGCCAAGGGATTCAACAAGCATCACATTTTGAATTGAGCTATCATGAGATATAGCCACCTTACCAAGGCCAAGTACCTTACCCTTAAAGTTGTCTCCAAAGGTCACGTACCTCTAAGGACCTTGATTAGGCGTGATCTCTTGGAACATGTCTTATCACCAGTCATGTGATTCGTGCATCCACTGTCGAGAATCCACTCTTTTCTGCCGAACATGTAATCCTTGAAGTTCACCATTGGACTTGAATTCCTCATGATCTTTTCATGCTCGACGTTGAATAACTCATCGTCATCATCGTAGGCATGTTATTCATTGTCATCATTTGGTGGAATCTCCTCGTCATAGAAACCAAGAGACTCGTTAGAATTGTAACCATGACAATGTTCAGGTTTATGAATGTGAATGGCTTCAATAACAATGTTGTTGACAGTAGTGACATCTCCTTTAGCATGCATGAGATCACGGAGCTCAAATAGGCATTTATCAAAGTTTGGATCACTAGGCTTCATATTGTGAAGAACAATGGTTTTATGAAGAATTTCATCAAGATTTCCTAATGAAAGATTTGGATACCGTTTCTCCAAATCAGTCGACAAAGTATAAGCACATGCAAAGTTCTTAAATTGAGAAAGCACGAATCATGGTAAACCTGTAACAATAAGATTGACAGTCCTAAGATTACCAAGCATGTTATTTGCTCTTTGTGTGTAGGATGCAATTCATCAATGCGGAGCACATAGGGATGTTCAATACGTTTTCTCAAATGGAATTTATCAAGTAGATCAATCATGGCATTCTTCCATTGACTATAGTACTCTCCATCAAGAATGGGAAATCTACAATACAAACTCTCCACAATAGACACATCCATCTTCCTCCATGGTGTTGAAACCAAAGCAATGGAGACCAATCGCTCAGGAGGAGGTTGAGAAGTGCCTGTTCATCGAGGAATTGGCGGTGGAGTACCAACGCAAGCTATGGTGGCGCCACTACCACGAGTACCACGAAGATGAGGGCGACGCCGATGACCAGGAAAACACCAAGGATGACCATGTCTCCGCGGTCGAAGTCATCCTGGGGACGCAGAGTCCAACACTGGTGGAATGTCGCCAGGACAAGTCATCGACATCTCATCGAACAATGGTGAGGCATAGGGTGGCTGCTCGACGCCGTCTTTGTTAAAATTATGCGTATTATTAATAGCATTTGTTCAGAGAGTTGTTCTTTTGTAAGAGCTATGTCTAGTTTAAGAAGCCTGATTATTTTGTGAACTTGCTTGGTTTAGTAACTATGAGCTATGTGTGTCCGGTATTTTCTATACCCAAGTTAGCAGTTGATGTTACATTATGCAATGACGTGGATGTGCAGTATAACCAGGGGATACATGAGGAGGGGCGAATTTTTGTATTTTCTGTATCATCGCACGTGATAAAATATGAAAGACTGTGTCTGATGGATCTTTGCGCGCCAAGATTCCCTTCAACAAGCAAAAATTTTTGCCGACCGTCGAAATATTTGCCTCCCTCTCCCCCATCAAAGGGCCACATTTTCCCTGCAACCCTCCAACCCCTGCCGACTCCCACATCTCTCGCTATAACATCTAACCTCCACTGACAAACCATGGTCTCCTCGAGTGACTCCGCAAGCGGTATCTACGACGAGGACGAATATCTCACCAGCCAGGTATTTGTCTCTCTTCTCTCTGGCTCAACTAGGCTTAGGGTTTTGTTTTGGAATTGGAGATATTAAAGCACCAGGTCCATTTTTGCCATTTCTTTCTCTTGTAGCTCCCTAGGATAATCACTTCCAACGAATGGAGAGGGGTAGCTAAAGACCTCCATGTTCATGGTCAACATCAATTTCAATCCGTGAAGTTACGAGCTTTTGGATCTAGGTATAGTGGGAGGAATTTTCTGCGACCTGCAAAGAAGGTAAGCCTAACTCTCGTTGTTAGAAATCATTTGTTATATTAGTTGTGATTCGGACTTACTGTGTGCGATTTGATTCTGGATGTGATTAAGACACCATCATAGTTTTAACCTGATGACATATTACAGCAAGAAAACTATATGCGACATGACTTATCATTGCATGAAAAATTACTGAACGATACTACACATGAAGCACTTAATTCCATTTAGCACAAGCAAGGTCTAAGTATGCTCGAAAACATGGCTAGCATAAACACAACATGGCAATCTGAAATAAACAGATTCTCAGACTTAGTGAAAAAACATGTTGCACGACAGTAGTTTTTAATAGATTGGAATGTTTGACAACCAAATGTACATAGCTATCACTATTAATTTGTTTTCATTCAAACACTGCCGATGTGCGTCTTGTACTACAAATATTGTTTTATTTATGTTTAGCTTCCTGGTAAAATTGGTAATTTGTTATTAACCATGACAGAAACCGAGGAGGGACTAGTACTAGAGCATCCAACTATGAAGACTCTTTGAGCAGAACCATGGCATTGGCGATGAAGACCCTTGTAATCCCGGTTCTGACTAAGACCCATTTGAAGCACACAAGGTGTAGGATCTCTAGAAGTACTTCTAGAGGGGGTGAATAGAATACAAGCAGAAATTTAAAACTACCTCCAGCATAAGACTAGATGTTGGCAGTTTTATTATACAAAATTAGTCTATGAGACCCAACACATGCAAGTCATCAAGTATAGTAGCGGAAAGTAAAGACATTGCACATTGAAGTCAGGACTAGAGATAGAGAGATCAAACGCATGAAGGGCACAAGATTTTCCCCGTGGTTCCAATAGGTGGCGCAATCGTACATCCATGTTTATGGAGTCTTCAACCCACAGAGGTTAACGGTCGCAAGAGTTCACAAAGGGTTCCACGAAGAAGAAACCTTGAATATACCATGATGACTTCCGTCCACGAAGGACCAGCCTCACTATGGGTAGATCTTCACGAAGTAGGCGATCTCCTTTCCCTTACACACTTCTTGGTTTAAGTCCACAACACAAAGTAGGAGGCTCCCAAGCGACACCTAACCAATCTAGGTGGCACCACCCTCCAAAAGGTAATAGGTTTGATTGTGTCGATGAACTCCTTGCTCTTGTGCTTCAAGATGATAGACTCCTCAAAACACAATCACTCTATCACATATTTGGCTTGGTAGAAAAGATTGATTGGGTGGAAAGCAACTTGGGGAGGCTAGAGATCAAGCTTCATATGGTAGGAATAGAATGGCATGATCTCGACACATGAGTAGGTGGATCTCTCTCAGAAATACACTAGGTGAAAGTATTAGTCCAAGAGATAATTTATGTTTTCATGAATTATCAAAACGACCATGGGAGCACATTGTGCTTTCATAAGGCCAGCCATTTCTTCTTGGCAAATACTTTAATGAGTGCAGCTCCAGTTGTCACATGTTACATAAATATTGCATGGACATAATGTCCAAAGGAGAAGGTCATAACATTCTGGAACTACAAGACGACCATCATTATTTCTATGACATTCTAGGTACCATCAGTGTGGAATTCGAGGACTTTCATCTCTTCTTCAAGTTACACGAGCTTGCTGCCACTCTTGTAAAATGCTTGATGTTGTAAGTACTTCACAAACTCTGATCAACTTCGCCATACAAGTTTCTAAATCACAAAAAGCTAGTTGTACTATATTCCTCTCAGGGGATTGATGATGCAGAGAAAATCAAGGGTGCATGTGCATTTCATAGATCCTGATTTAGCAAACGGCGTTTTGTTAAAAAATAATGACTCACGGACGGTTTCCATTGATTGTGTCACCAAGATCTTGTTTGACTTAAAGATAGGAGAATTCTTCATGTGGCCATATTATGAAGAGTAAGTTAAATATACAACCACACATACATTGATTGCCTTTCATTTTTAGAGATAGTTTGTATTTTCATGATTTTCTTAAACTATAGAGGTGACTGGATCTTGGTGGTCATTGTTCCAAAACGCAACATAGCTTAGTACATGGATTCACTCAAAGAGTCAAATGCGCCTCAGGATCTGACTCATCTTCAGGATTTCATGTTTAGGTATTGAGTTATTTGACGTTAATGCATTGTGTTCATATCTGGTTCGAGAATTGAGTGTGTGAAAATTCATCTTCATTTGCAGTGTATTGTCAAAGAAAATAACTTTAGGGGGGATTAGGTTCGACCAACAACAACATCTACAACACGTGATCGTTTCTTTGGTAAGACAACAAAATCCGTTATTTCGAGCAAATGCAAGTGAGATGTTCAAGTTTCTAAGTAAACCTCTTTCTATTTCTCTCCATAGAAAAAAAACTTACATCGGTCAGGTTGTTCCTAACAGGGCAACTACATGGCTAATATTGTACAAAAAAATTCCGTGTCCTCAACAACAACAAGGTACCGGCCTATGTGGATACTACGTTTATGCACACATGATCAACCTATGCAGACGTGCTGAATGTGGTGTCGATGCTGACAGGATAAAACCAGTAAGTCTACTTGTTAAGTACTATCTTCTACTCCACACGTATGTCACATTATGATCTAAAAGTCCTGCAGCCGATCATCGGACCGATGACTTCAGAACCGCTTGCTTCCAATGAATTGTTGACCGTTAGGAAGTTTATCAGCACCTTCTTTGTGAAACACCATATCAAGCCCTCTAAAGAAGTCAAAGATTACTGGATTCAAATCTCCTAAAAATAAGTATGCATTCATATAGTGTTATCAACTAAACATATACAAATGGATGCATTAGTTTCCATGTGATCATGTCATCGTATTTCATACACTATGATTATGTACTGGATATGTCGGTTTAACAAATGTGGAATTTAGCTAGCATTTTCTCAATTGCATATTTTTGTGAACTATGATGAATCCTCTGCTTGTGGACTATTTGTTCAATTGCATATTGTGGCGAATTATGATGAACGTTCTTGATACGGGGCAAGCGCGTGTGTGTCGAGCTTTCACAATTTGGAGGTGGATTGACGAAGAACATGGGGAAGAACAAGAGGGAAACACTATGGGCAAACACGATTACACATCCTCTAGATTCACGAAAACACAGGAGAAACGAGATCCACAAGTCAAATAACGATACAAGTAGAGGTACGCGATCTCCCACTCTGGAGGAGGGGCCTTGGAATCACTTGGATCTTCTCCACAAAGAGGTCAACTCCTCAATAGAGGGAAAGTAATGGAGCTAAGCTCTAGTGAAAATATTAGATAACCCTAAAAACGAGGAGGGTCGGAGTATATATTGTCTCGGGGGCGAAGGGGTAAGTTACATGGGCCTCGACCCAAGTGGCAATGCTCTGTGTAGGCCCGAAGTTCCGGGCTAGGTTGGAAGTTCTGGACGCCGGAAGTTCGAGGCAGGTTTCGGGCTTCCCTGAGTGACCACACATGCTTCGGTGGCAGGCAGATGGAGTACCAAAAGTTCTGGGCCGGCCGGAAGGTCCGGCGTTCGGAAGCTCCGGGTAGGTTCCGGGCGGGATCCAGGGTTTCCCGAGAGTTGGTGCAGGTTTCGATGGCAGCCTGCTGAAGGGCTGGATGCTCTGGTGGTTGGAAGTTCCGAGCTACCAAGCCTGTTCTTGGTGCTTGCTCCTTCTCCTCCTCGGCCTTGGTCTTGGAGATGATTCTCCGGTCCTCTAAGGTCGTCTCCCGCGTACCTAAGGATACACAAGGTCTCATTGTGAGGTAGCATCCAAGTTCCATTGCCATCAATGTCCTACTCGAAGAGGAGTGAGTTCACCTTGGCTTCAATGTCGCGTGCGCGTGGTCTTGTCATAGGGCCACTTGGTGGTTGGTTTGATCGTGCCATCTTCATGGGGATGATGGAGGTATGCTCCGCATCACCTCCCCCCTTGGGGAAGATCTGACCTCAGATCAAAATATTAATCACCATGAAATGGGGAGAGGTCCGTGATGTTGAAGGTGTCGCCCACATTGTACTTGTCGTGTGGAATGTCGATCTTGTAGGCGTTGTTGTTGTAGCGCTCCAACACATTGAATGGGCCATCTACACAAGTTAGGAGCTTGGATTTGCGCTCATTGGGAAAGCGTTCCTTCAGGAGGTGTAACCACACAAGGTTGTCGGGTTTGAAAACCATGGGGTGTTTGTTGATGTTGCGCTTGGCGGTGATGCATTCCACTTGGCGCTCGATGGTCTTCCTTATATCTTGATGCATTTTCTTGATGTAGTTTGTCCGCGCACCTGCATCCCTGTTGATGTGTTCTTGGAGTGGAAGGGGAAGAATGTACAATAGGGACAACGGGTTGAAGTCGTAGACCACATCGAAGGGAGACTTGTTGGTGATGAACTGTCATGTGCCATTTTAGGCGTGCTCGGTGATTGGTAGGTATTCTTCCCATTCCTTGATGTTCTTCTTGATCAACACGTGGAGGAGAGTTCCAAGTGTTCGGTTCGTCACCTCCGTTTGACCATTGGTTTGTGGGTGGTATGCCGAGGAGAAGAGTAACTTGATGTCGAGCTTGGCACAAAGTATCTTCCAAAAGTAGCTCAAGAACTTGACGTCGCAATCCGAGACAATGGTATTTGGTACTCTTGAAGGCATAAGATGTCCCTACAAAAGAGATTTGCAATATGTGAAGAATCGTTGCTCTGGTGACAAGGAATGAAGTGAGCCATTTTGGAAAAACAATCCAAAACAACAAATATAGAATCATGGCCATATTTTGTTTGTGTCAATCCAAGCACAAAATACATGCTAATGTCCTCCCAGTGTTGGAAGGGAATAGGAAGAGGCATGTAATGACCATGGGATTGAGCTTTTGACTTAGCTTTGCAGCATGTAGAGCACCGGTTGGTGAATCATGCAACATCATGATGCATCTTTGGAAGATAGAATTTCTTGGAGAGGGTGACATATGTCTTGTCACGGACAAATTGACCCATTAGTCCGCCACCGTGATCCTCTTGCAAAAGTAACAAACAAAGATAAAACTTTGGAATGCAAAGTTTGTTAGCATGCATAAGATATCCATCTTTCATGTAGTAATTCTCCCAACAAGTTTTTACTTTGCAATTGGCATCAGGAGTAGCAAAAGAATCATCATACTCATACAAGGCTTTAATATGCTCAAAGCCAACAACATTCAATTCAAGTGTAGTAACGAGCAAGCATGCGCGGGAAAGAGCATCTGCCACAACATTTTCTTTACCCTTAATATTTTTGGTAACATCAGGAAAAGACTCAGTAAATTCACTCCCTTTAGCATGACGTTTGTTAAACTTAGTTTGACCCTTGAGGTACTTTTGAGTTTCATGTTCGATAGGAATGACAAATTCATGCAGACGCAAATAATGTTCCCAAGCATGTAAGACTCTCACCAAAGCATACAATTCCTTTTCATAGATAGGATAATCGAGTTGAGCACCAGAAAGTTCCTCACTAAAATACGCGATTGGGCGCTTTTCTTGCATAAGCACACTTCCTATGCCACTACCACTAGCGTCACAATGCACTTAAAAAGTTTTGTAAAAATAGGGCAAGGCAAGCAAAGGTGTATGAGTAAGCAAATTCTTAAGCTCATGGAAAGAAGTGTCTTGGGAAGGTCCCCAAACAAACGGTGAATTTTCTTGCTCAAAGAGTGTAGAGGAGTAGAAACAGTGCTAAAGTCTTTCACGAAGCGACGATAATAACCCGCTGGACCTAAGAAACTATGCACTTGTTGCAAATTGGTGGGTGTAGGCCAATTTTTAATAGCCTCAATCTTAGACTCACAACATGGACACCCTTTGAGGAAACCACAAATCCGAGGAAAACAACTTTGTCCGCACTAAAAGTGCATTTTTTCATGTAAGCATAAAGTTTTTATTTCCCAAGAGTTTGCAAAATGCTTCTAACATGTGTGGCGTGTTGTTCTAGAGATTTCCTAAAAACAAGGATGTCATCAAAGTAGACCACAACACAATATCCAATATAAGGGCGCAATAGATGATGCATCATGCACGTCAACGTACCCGGTGCTTCGGATAAGCCATGGGCATAACTAGCTATTCATAGAGACCAAATTTGGTTTTGAAAGCGGTTTTCCACTCGTCATCCTCTTGTATGAGAATTTGATAGTAACCATTTTTCAAGTCTATCTTGGAAAATATAGTGACACCACTAAGTTCATCTAGCATGTCATCTAAGCGTGGTATAGGGTGACGGTAGCAAATGGTGATAGCATTTAAGGGACGACAATCCGAACACATGTGCATACTACCATCATGTATAGGCACTAGGATCACGGGGACCGCACAAGGACTCAAACTCTCGCGAACATGCCCTTTATCTAGGAGTTTTTGGACTTGCCTTTGTTTCTCCTTTGTTTCGTCGGGGTCGACGTGATAGGGAGACTTGTTAGGAAGCGTGCGTCGGGGATGAGGTTGATGCGATGTTCGATCCCTCGTTTTGGTGGTGGTCCCGGAGGGAGCTCATAGGGAAACACGTCTTGGAATTACTACAACAATTGAGATAGCACAAGAGGAAGATGTGGTGAAGGGTTAGGTCAAGTAACATCATCCTTGCACACTATCACGTAGTGAAGGAGGGTCGATGCTCTCTCACTCACATCACTCAAATCTCTTTTGGTGCCAAATAGAACTAGGTCACTCAAGTCCCTCATCGTGGAGTCGCTCAAGTTTGACTTCTGGCTCTCACTCGCTTTGAGGTGGATCACTCTCTCACTTTTATCTCCATGATGGGACGAAGCTTCCTTGTTGGCGATCACTTGACTAGGAGATATAGGTTGAAGCACATATTTGGTGCCCTTAATCTTGAAGCTATAGTGATTTGTGTGCCCGTTGTGTATGGCGCCATGGTCGAATTGCCAAGGTCTCCCAAGGAGGAGGTGGCAAATGGACATTGTAATCACATCAAACTCCAAGGTGTCTTCGTAAGCATCGATCTTGAAAGAAACTTGCATGGTGTGGTCGACTTGTATAGTGTCGGAGTCGCTTAACCATTGAACCTTGTCGGGGCGAGGGTGCTTTTTATTTGTCAAGTGCAACTTGGATCAAAGTTCTCCACTTACCAAATTATGGCAAATTCCTCCGTTGGTGATGACCTTGATGGATCTCCCTTGGATAGCAGCCTTGGTGTGGAAGATCTGGCAACGTTGGTCCTCCTATTGTTGTTGTTCAAGAGTCAAAACCTTTGAGACAACGAGAGCGGGGATCGGATCATTGTCACAAAAGATTTGGGAGTCTTTATCTTCATTGACTTGTCGGTGCATGGCCACTTGTTCCAAATCTTCCATCTCATCTTCACTCATGGAGTCATAGGAGCCATCATCTGGAAGTATCATGGTTCGCCTAGTGGGACATTCATGCATCTTTTGGCCGTGGCCTTGGCAAATGAAACACTTGATGGAGATTGTTTTGACGTCAGCCTGTGTTGGTGTGGAGGATGATGCTCTTGTTTCTCTTGTAGAGGCGTTGCGTGATGATGAAGACGACTTGTACTTGAAGCTTGACTTGTCATCTTTGGTCGTTGAGGTTCTTGTAGAAGGAGTTGTAGTTGGAGTAGCTTGTGTAGTAGCATCGTAGGTCTTGTAGGAGGTCTTGTAGTACTTGTTATCTTAATGAACTTGTTGTTCCACATTAGTGGCTTGATGGACGAGCTCGAGCAAGTTGGAGTAGGGTTGGAAATCCACAATTTTGTTGACTTGGTAATTGAGACCGTTCAAGAATCGGGCCAAAGTTTGCTCATCGTCCTCCTTCACATTTGCTCGTATCATAGACATCTCCATTTCTTGGTAGTACTCTTCCACGTACTTGGTACCTTGCTTGAGTAGTTGGAGTTTCTTGAAGAGGTCACAATTGTAGTGAGTTGGAACAAATCATTCTCTCATGAGTTCTTTCAGTTGTTCCCAAGTTGTGATTGGAGGTTCACCTCTTTCTCATTGTCGCTCAATCACTTGTTCCCACCAAATGAGCACGTAATCTTGGAACTCGAGGGAGGCCATGGAAATCTTCTTGTCTTCTTCATAGTTGTGCAACCGGAATATTTTGTCGACCTTGAGGGCCCAAGAGAGGCAGTCTTCGGGATCGTTGCTTCTGTAGAACTTAGGCATGGTGAACTTGAGCTTGCCAGAGCGATTTTCCTCATTGTTGTTGTGATTGCGGTTTTTGTGGCGTGGAGGAGCATAGTTGTCTTGGAGACGTTGGCCTTGCCTTGGTGCGTGATCATCCACGTGGTTGACGGGATTTGCTTGATGTTTCACATCGTGTTGATGAGGGGCATTGTTGTCATGTTTGTCTTGCTCTAGCCTTGGGGCTGGATCATCAACGTGTTTCTCCTCCTGCCTTGGTTGTTGTTGACGTCATGGACGCACCCATTGTAGGCGTTCTTGGTGCTCCTATTGACGTGCTTCTTCTTCTTGGCGTTCTCAACGTAGTGCTTCTTGTTCCTCATGAGCTAAACGGTTGCGTTCTTGCACATCATAGATTGCGCCACGGAGCGCCCGTTGTGCCTCACGTGCTTTCTCTTCACGGTGCTCATCTTCTTCATGGCGTTGACACACGCGATCTTGCTTGTAGTCGTCTTGATCTTGTTGGCGACGGTGGTGGCGCTCGCGATGATGACCTTGGGGCTCGTCATGGAAAGGATTTCTTGAAACTTGAGAAAGGCGAAGCGCATCACGTTGGTGTGTTCGAGCTCGAGGAGGAGGGCTTTCGCCGGAGGAGTCCTCGGAGGAGTGTCGACTTGTGGTGTGCTGGTGAGTTGAGGTAGACGTATATGATGCGCGATTCACCACCAAAGCGTGGAGCTTGTCCATTTGTGTTCCCATCAAGTCCCACATCCGCTCTTCGGATTCATGTACGTTGGTGGCTAGGTGCTCGATGCGGTCCGTGAGGACGTCATGAGCTTGGCGCATTCCCTTTTGTGCGGCGAAGAATTATAGTTTGGTGCCGTAGGTGGTCGCGTCATCGTCGTGCTCCTCGAATGCCGAGTGCGACATAGTGTTCCTATCCATGATACTCAAGTTGATATATGTCACACCCTGTGATTTTCCTCATGATTAAGTTATCATGACTCAAAAATCAGGGCTAATTAAAACTTTTGTGTGCTTGTTATGCTTGACTTGATTGCTCATTGTCTGATTGCTTGCTAGTGCTCTATATAAACAAAATCCCTCGTACTCCCAAAAATCTTTTCCTTGATCCCCACTCCTGTCCAATGATCATGAAATGTGAATAGGACTTAATTATATTTTTACAACATTTTTTTTGCCCAAAAAGGTTTTATTTAAAGTAGGTTTTTCAAACCCCCCTGATTTGAGATTTGCACTTCAAGTCCCAAAATTGGGTGGATCCTTTTTCCCTAAATGCTTTATTTGGAACCTACTATTCATATAACTTCCCAAAAAAACAAAATATTATTTTAAAAGATTATTTTCATATTTTATTTAAAGGCTTTTTCTTAAGGCCAGAAAGGGTCTTTTAGAGGAATAAATTATTTAAATGCTTTACAAATATTTGAGAAAAATTTGGAAAATTCAGTGGAGATATATTGTCCATATATAAGAGTTTAAACACATGGTCATGTCCAAAGTAAAGGAAAAAACCCTTCAAAACCATTGCTGCCTATATCAAACATTTGAAATATTTCTATAAGAAATATTCTCAAATAAATCCAGGAAAATTCTAGAATGTCACCTATGCTATACGTGATCATCTTGCAAAGTTTCATCTCTATCCAAGTTGTTTTGGTTCACCAAAATATCCCAAAACCCTCTCTATCCAGATCCAAATTTGAGCAACTCTAGATTACCAACTATCTCACCTTAAGCTCAAACTTTGTGGACACATTATACTCCTTTAATAATGCATCCACACCAAGTGGTGCATCAATGAGAACATATTAACTTGTCCAAATCCCCTCAAAACCATTTCTGTTGATTTCAAGAATTTGGTAATATTACATTGCCAAGTTTCCCCATTGGTCCCCAAACTTTCTGTGATTGTTATAGTCCCTAAATTATGTCACCACATCAATTGGTGCATCAAGGGGAATGGATTGGCATAGGTAGATATAAGAAAATCCATTTCTGCCCATTTCTACGGTTTACAACATTTCTATTGCCAACTTTTATCAAATGAGCTCAAAACTTGTAATCACTCCTATTTTTAGCCATAAGTTTATCCTGTTAAAACCCATAGTAAGTGGAGGCCTTTTGCATGCCCAAAATTCCATCAAACACCTTCTGGTGTATTCTAGGATTCACTATTTTGAACACTTTTACTCTTCCCCTTGAGCTCAAAATTTTACCAGAGCCCATAGTAGTTCCCCTTCACCTCTAGTAAGATTTTCATGGCCATTTCTCAAAGGTTGATGTGGTAAAAAAAAACCTGTTTACCCCCCTGGACAACCAGATTCCACCTCTCCCACCATTTCCTCTCTAGTCTACTGAATCTCCAGGGCATCCAAGGCCACCTATACCTTGTATACTCTCTCGTAGACCTTCTAGGCTCTGGTGCCCCCATCCAAATGCCAATGGCATGTCGTGGCATGCCATTTGCCCGCTCTGGAGTATGCTATAGTGCACCAGAGCACTGTAGCGGCACCCATCCCCACCTCCTGACCACCTTGGGCCTCAGGGTGTTGTCCCCTAAGACCACCTCGACGTGCATGACATGGCTAGCGGTCCGGCCCTTCCTCTCTTGCCCTCCTTCTCTCCCTACTGAGGTCGTCCAACACCGCCCAGCTCGGCCAGTGGGCGCACGAGCTTGGGGCCCTCCTGGAGCATGCCCCGCTCCCCCAGTATCGTCCCCTCGACCTGGACAACACCCACGAGCACCCTAGACACGACCTAGAGCGCTGATTTGGCCTCTAGCATCGCCTAGGCCATGGCCATAGATGTCGTCCATGGTGCACCACCGCCCCGCCATATAAGGCCATATCCGAGCTCCCCTTGCTCACATTTCTCCTCGAAAAGGGCTCCAAGTAGACCGGCGATCCTCCCCACCTCCTCAACCTGTCACCAGGTCACCCAAACTCCGGAGCCACCGGCGGCCGACAGACTCCCCAGCCACCACCCAAAGCTACGGTCACCTCGGCCCCCTCCGGCGGCCGTGACCTATCCCAGCAGATGCGCCGCTTCATGCTGAGCTCGCCCAAAGGCAGAGCACCGCGGGAGACGGCCGAAGGCGCCTGCTATCGCCCGATGAGCACCGGCGTGTGCTCTGCCTCTCCTCCTCTACCCGAGCGGGAGGTAGAGGATGACCAGCCCTCTACCTGGCATGGGGGGCTGGCGTGTAAGCGACAACAGCGACTGAGCCAACCCCCTCTAACGGGTTAACTGGAGGTGTATTCCGCGGGAACCGTTTTCCCACAAAAGAAACAATCATCATGAAATGCGCCTTCAGCGTCGCGTTGTCCCCCCACGCGGCTGAAATAATGGGCCAGCCCAGCAGCGGCTCCATGTCGGTGTGCTCTGCGGCCTAGAGGTTTTGGCCTGTTTAGGTATAACTCCTTTTATCTTTTTCTTTTCTGGTAGATTCAAAAATTCTTAGTTTAATCATATGAAATCCAAATTTGATGATTCAAGTTTCTGCAGACTCCTAAATTCATGAATAATCCAAATGTCTGCATTGCACAATTTTTCCCTATACAATATTCTGCTCCACCAATATTTTTTGTTATAACTTGCATTATGGACCCCACTTTGCAAATTCCTAGGGAATTCATGTGAACTCCAAATGGAGGGATTCAAGTTCCTATGTGTGTCTAACTTCATGCCCTAATCAGGGAATATTTTTCCTATTGCCTCTCTGCCATCCAAATAATTGAACTATTTATTCATGTATAACCCACTGTGAAAATCCCTAGGATATTCTTACCATCTCTAAAACCAGTAAAACCACTTCCTAAATGTTTCTAAAATCGTGCCCTCTTAGATGGGTGCCTTCACCCATATTTTTAAACATCTTTTTTGTAGACATCTTATCGGGACACCAATTCCCCCATTCCTCCATTCCAAAATCATCATTGATCCAAATCTAGTTTAACCACTTTATATATTTTTCTTATGACCATAGAGGTCTAGGAAAAATATATTTGCTATTTATAGAGCACTTTTATTTTCCTGCTTGTGGTGTTTCTTATTGTGGCTGTTTACCGACGGTAGTTGACAAGATGAACGAAGTGCTCGGAGTGGACGAGAAGCATGTGAAGACCTCGAAGACGTTGCTAAGCCAGACAAGCAGCCCTTTGACCATGTTATGAAACCATTTTCATAGCATGACATACAACACTTTACTTTTGTTTATACTTGATCATGTGGAGTAGTGACCCCTCCGATGGGTTGCTTCCGATACTTTTGCCATTGACACTTGCATCGTGCATGACGCTACCACCTTATGAGGGTTATGCAGGTGGATGTAGATAGGATGCTAGTAGATGCTACGCAAGTGGGATCGGGATTTATGGATGGTGATGGGAACACAAAAGATTTGAAACACTTTTCGAAAACCCCGTCGAGTGCCACTAATGCCCGGGGGAGTTGATGTTGAGTTGGGTAATCACTTGAGAAAGAAGTGGTGTACCAGAGAAAGTGAATATGTGTGGTCTCAAAAATGGATTGGTGTAAGTTGCAACCGTTACTCCAACCTTACATGCACAACCACTCTACCACTATATGGGAAGGGGCTCTGTCGATTACTCTGGTGGGTACTGGCAGGGAGCCCGCATTACTAGTGGCGGGAGTGGCGTGGTCACTCTTGATACGGGGTCGTACCGGAATGGACGATCATGCGTTTTCTTCACAGTCACCGGGCAAACCGTTGGTCCCCTGAAGGATGGTATGATCTGGAGCAGGGCTCGCATGATGTCCATCGTGAGGGCTGGGTACCAATCCAGTGGACTCTATGTTTAGTATCACTAGGGGAAAGGCATTGTTTGGGTGGTTACCTCGGGTATGTTATATACCGCGAGTCATGGATGACACAGAAGTTCCCTTAGTCTTGTGGGTAAAGTGTGCAACCTCTGCAGAGTGTAAAACTATTCGAATAGTCGTGTACACGGTCAAGGACAGTTGGATGACCGCTCTTGAACTACGTCCATATGTTTCCTCAAAACTTGGTGTGGGTGAATGGTGACAAGGATGATACTTGAGTCAAGTCGGATGACTTGGCCTGATGATTGAACATGAGATGTTCAGACGATACATGAGACAAGTCTGAGGACTTGGTGTGATGGTTGAACATGAGATGTCCAACCCCCTAGTTATGATGATGACTATGGCGTGTTCTTATGAACACCTGTCTATGGTTGATGCATGATCACTTAAGTTACTTGATCACATCTTTGCACTCAAAACTAGCTTTCTGCAAAACTTACCTATTAGTGCTAAATCATACATTGTTATTGCCTTGTTCCAAACATGGGTTGCTTGCGAGTACATTCAAAGTACACATTGGCTTGCCACTGGTTATTTTATTGTCCAGGCATGAAAGATTAGGTTATGATGAAGATTACCTTTGTGACGGACATGTGAGCTAGGACGCTTCCCAGTCAGAATGCATGTAGGGTTAAGGCAGATGGCATGAGTTCATGCTATTGTTAAGGATTTCCGCTAGAGTCATATGAAGACTTGGTCCTAAAGGCCATATTTCAATAAACCGGTATGTAATGGATTTAAGACTCTTGTTATTCAGTTTCTGTGTGTTCAGTGAGCATTGATCTCTGGGATCACTGTGCATGTATATTTGGTGATCACAACTTATGAGTCGGGGTCCCCACAATATAAGTGTAAAAATGGGAAAACACAATACCAAATACTTTTCCAAAGCTTGAAATGAGGATCAATCACTCCATGTGAAATCATGGAAATAGTAGAATTGGTTCCAAGATTGCCCTCCTCACACCTACAAAGGTAATGCTTATTGAGTAGCTTGGTTAGGATGGTGACATAAAAATTCAAACAATTCGATAATATGATGCAATAAAGTTGAGAGAGATCCATACCGAAGCAAGTAAGACAATGTGAATCACTAGCAATGGGTGAACTTCGAAAACACACACACGAAATACAAAGTGGGGTTGTGCAACCAAAAGTGAGCTCAAAATGTGGGATCCAGGGAAAACGCTCGTGTTGCACAACTCTAGAGAGACGGTAGCACGATTGCTCGAATGTGCGTGATACGAACTTGTGCACAACCTATAAGAGACAAAAATGCGTCGACTTCCTATTCCCGACTTCCTATGTATGCGGCACGAGTCACTCACTCAAGTGATCCAAAGTGATGAAGTATGGTATGCAAGTGTTGTGATGCTATTGTTCTTTTGACCTTGCATAAAAGCTTCACTTTTCTTTCCTTTAGCTATCATAATTGGATTGTCACTACGCGGGACATGCACACCAAGAGAGCAATTATGTATGCGGGGACTTTGTACCACAAGAGATGATACTAAGATTTATATGCATGTAATTGTAGCTATGCGGACTGTGTATCACTAATGTGCACAAATAGCGTGGCCCGAAAATACTCAATGGCTAGTCTCAATAGGCAAGTAATGCAAATAGGCTACGGGTAACAATGCAATAGCAAGGGTATAAACAAGAGTGTTGTTGCGGTTACCGTGCTTGCTTATGGTGGAGTGTCAACGAAGAGTTGGTTGGCGATGTTCCGGGGCGAGCATGAGCGGTGATGTCGATGTAGAACCACTCCTAATTAGCCGAATCACCTTAGGAAGTGGCATGGCTCGCAACTCAAATTCTCAAATGCAAATGTGTTGCGGAGAAAATATGGCAAAAAGGTGGAACAAATGGTGGGAAACTGTCTCCAAAGGCCGGAAGGTCCGGGTCGGCCGGAGGTTCCGGAGGCCATAAGTTCCGGCGTAGCCGAAAGGTCCAGGTGTTGGAAGGTTCAGGTGGAGCCAGAAGTTTCGGGGGTCAGGAAAACTGGGACGAACCCTAATTTCTAGATCTTGCACTTGGACTAGAAAATCTTGAGGAAAAACCCAAATCTGACAGTGAAAAGGAAAAATTAGGGGGAATTGCCTGCATGAAAAGCTAGATTCACACATCCACAACGAGATCCATGGATCCAAATCAACAAAATCTCATCAAATCCAAGAAATTCTAGAAATTTTGGGTGGGGCTATTTTTGTGTGGATTTTCGAAATTAGGTCAAATCAACGCAAAATTAGGCTAGAAACGGTGGGGGAGACTCCAAATTGGTGATTAACGTGGCTCATGATACCAATATGATACGGGGCAAGCCCGTGTGTGTCAATCTTTCATGATTTCGAGGGGGATTCACGAAGAACACGAAGAACAGGAGGAAGAACGAGAGGAGAACACTAAGGGCAAACATGATTACACATGCCCTGGATTCACGAAAACACACGAGAAACGAGATCACGAGTCAAATAACGATACAAGTAGCAGTACGCGACAGGCCACTCAGGGGGAGGGGCCTTAAATCCATGAGGGAACTTCCCTCTAGAGGGGCCTTGGTATCACTTGGATCTTCTCCACAAGGAGGTCAACTCCTCAAGAGAGGCCAAGTAATGGAGCTAAGCTCTAGTGCCAATCTTAGCTAACCCTAAAAACGAGGAGGGGCCGGAGTATATATATTGTCTCGGGGGTGAAGGGGTAAGTTACATGGGCCTCGGCCGAAGTGGCAGCGCTCTGTGTAGGCCGGAAGTTCTGAGCTAGGCCAGAAGTTCCGGGCAGCTTCCGTGGTTTCTCGAGTGATGGCACAAGCTTCAGTGGCAGGCTGATGGTGGGCCAGAAGTTCCGGGACGGCCGTAAGGTCCGGAAGTCGGAAGCTCTGGGGAGGTTCCAGGTAGGCTCTGGGGTTTCCAAAGAGTTGGCATGGGTTTCGGTGGCAGACTGATGTAGGGCCGGAAGCTCCGGTGGCTGGAATTTCTGGGTTGGCCAGAAGTTCCGGGCTACCAAGAAGCCACTTCTTGGTGCTTGCTCCTTCTCCTCCTCGGCCTTGGTCTTGGAGATGATTCTCCGGTCCTCTAAGGTTGTCTCATTGTGAGGTAGCATCCAAGTTCCTTTTCCATCAAAGTCCTGCTCGAAGAGGAGTGAGTGCACCTTAGCTTCAATGTCGTGTGCACATGCTCTTGTAATAGGGCAACTTGGTGGTTGGCTTGTTGGTTCCATCTTACTGGGGATGATGGAGGGATGCTCCGCATCAGTTCTTCATGTGGACACTATTTGTCGATTGCATATTATGGCAAATTTGCAATTTGCATAGTGAATTAACTGCGATATTTTACAATAACCTGGAAATTTTAGCACATGTGGTTTAAGCACCTAAGCATGTGCGGTCCAGAATAGAAAGCACACGCAACTCGTAGTGCAACCGCCTGTGATACCCAAGAAAAGGACACGAGATGTAATAAAAAAATGTTGGTGATCCATAAGAAATCGCAAACGGTTTGTGACACTTTTATATGCGCGTAGGAGTCACTCAATCGTTTTGCGATAGCACCATATCTCACACGTCAGCCAACAGGAAACCGTGCCCAATGAAAAGACCATCCCGCACGTACATTTTTCAAGAAACGTGTCCGATGAGGTTATAGATGTACATTTTTCAGGTAACGTTTTGCCAATGGTCAAAGGTGAAACTCCGTTTGTTTTCCATCAGCAATTATATGTGTTTCACTCGTCTTAGACGTGTGTGATTGATCCCAAATCCAACATGTACGCCCAAAAGATTGTGTGTGCGATTGGTTCCTGCACCACACACAATTATATTTGCAGATCATTTGCGTTCGTTGGCCAGCATCGCCGACGGGTTTGCACTGTCATGTGGGATGGACCCCCTATCTCCCAGACATGCAAGGCGACGGTTTGGAACTACATCACAGAAAGGGCTTAAAATCTTTTTGTATAACATGTTGCTGCACCAGCTCCTTCGGCTCAGCGCTCGCCTTCTTCCTCTTCGGCACAACCTCGACCCTGCCCATTGAGAGGAGAAGGGTCATGAGGACAATTCATAATCAACCAGAGGTGAGGAAGATTACTAACTCGCGTGTGGCCCACTTCCTCTTCTTGTCCACTTCGACACTGGTCGGCACACTCCGCTTCCCTTCGGCATGGTCCTGACCACACCCGAGAGGTGAGAAGTGTACCCCTCGACAGGCCATGGTATGGCGCTGCCGCCTAGAGGGGTGTGGAGGTCGTCATGTGGAACCACGGCTAGAGAGGCCACATCGGCCCCAGCAGCGGCTGCCCCACCTTTCAACTGTGGCTCAGGCTGGGGCAAGACCGGCGTATTGGTCACCTTGCTGGCACATGGGGAGTCCTCCGGAGTGGGCACAGCCGCACGTTTCTTCAGGGTCACCCAAGCAGACATCCGAGTGGTCTAGGGGGTAGTCCCCGACCTCCTGAGGACCCTGGCGAAGCATTGGGAGCCTGCGGCCAAGGGTTATCGACATCCTCAAGGTCACGGAGGAGCACGCTTAGCGACGGAGGGGACACCTTGTCATCCAAGGGCTCCGCCGAGTCCTCCTCGCCACTGGTGTCGCCGAAGGACGGCAGAACAGGGGGATTGGGGTGCTCCGGCGGCATGAGCCCTAGGTCGTCGAAGGTAGGCATGGCAGCAGCAAGTTCCACACCATCGTCGCAGCGGTACAGCAGGGCGTAGGCCTTGGGGAGATCCCCAAGATCGTTGAAGAGAGGCGTATTCAGGGCCTTGTCCCGCTCGTCGCTTGTCAGGTTGGCGGATTTTAGCCTCATGTAGTTCCCCATGACCTCGTACTCCTATATGGGCTTTGAGTGTGCCTAGAACGGTGCCAAGAGCTTCGTCAGGAACTCCTTCACCATCATCACCCCAGTCAGCTTCCTAGCCTCCATGTCCGAGGAGATCTTCTCCAAGACGGTCTTAGGTCGGGGATCGGTGAGCTTTGTGGAGCCACATGCGAGGGTCTTCTTGGGTAACTCCGTCGGGAGCTCCAAGTGGGGATCAGCCCACCGGACATCCATGAAGACCCAGCGGTGCCTAAAGCCTGCCACTTTCTTCCCGTCCTTCAAAAGCACATTTCTACTCTGGACCGCGACAAAGGAGGTGCACACCGACCGCTACAGGCTGTCATGGAGAGGCATGCTGAAGTATTGAAGGAAGAGGGCCACTGAGGGCCTCATGCCTACGAAGGCCTCGCAGTAGAAGGCGAAGAACAACAGGAGCAAGATGGAGTTGGGATGAATATGGAGAGCTTGTATCCCATATTTTTCAAGGATGGTAGAGAATAACCCCAAGAAGGGTGGGACGAGCCCACAGAAGTTGCTATGGAGGAAGAAGGGGTAGACCGTCTTTGCCAAGGTGTGCCGCTCCGTAGATCCGCAACAGATCAAAGACTGCCCCCACTCATTGGAGTTGCCAGCCATTAACGGGAGCACTAGGGTGAGATCCCCCTCCTTGAGCCCCGGACTTTGACTTCCTGGCGGGGGGCATCTAAGGAATCCTTGAGGATAGGAGAGCAAGAGGTAGGACGGCACTGCACCAAGATCTAGAGGAAGTTCTGGCGATGGAAAGGGGATCTGAGCAAGGAAGTAAACCGCCAGGAAGAAGAGCAATGATAGAACTGCCGCAGATGCTTGGCTTTTGTCAGCTAGGGCAGTTGCCGAGGCAACAGGGGAGCGGAGATGTCCGTTCCCCATCCCGCGCCACGTGTCGAGCCTGCCCAGCAGGTAATTGGGGCCTTGCAGCGTTTAACCCTTCACTCCTTGCCTTCGCCTCGAATCTAGGGCTGGCACGCCTTGGGCCCAGGGGCTACTATTGGCATTCTGGGACCGGGGGTGCCCAAACCGTCCTACGTGTGGCCCAACGCATGGCCCACCACGATGGCCTGGTGCGGCCCACCGGCCAGCCCCCTAAGTCACGGCCCTCGTGAGAGCCCCTGCCTCACGAGACGAACAACGACAAGACCTCCAAAGGAGTGGCAACCCCCGAGACTTCCTCTCAAGGAGCAGAGATTCCTATGAAGGTACAAGGCCTCGTGAGGCTAGGATGACGTGGGCTCTAATGGCTGAGCCAGGCAAGCGCCATCGGCTGCGGAGGAGGACAATTTCCACTTTCCTACTAAGGAGGCAAGGACATACGCGGGTTCCCAAGGAATCCCTCAAAGGTTTCCCTTCCAGTGAGACAAGGCTCAGACCACGTGTTCGGCAGGACCGATGTCCTCGCCAAGCCCACCACTGCGTCATGCTCGAAAGCTTCGCAGGCGAAGACTACCTTTAGTCAGGATAGGATGTACCTCCTGTCCCATATTAAATTTGGCCATTGTGGGTGTTGGGGAATGTTGCATGGGAAACAAAAAAATTCCTATGCTTCACCAAGATCAATCTGGGAGATGAGCATCTATGAGAGGAGAGATCGGATCCACATATCATTGTAGATGGCAAAGCGAAAGCGTTAAGAAATGCAGTTGATGTAGTAAAATATGCAAGCTCAATAATTTTGAAATTAATTACGTGGAACTATTTAATTATATGAAGGTCACATAGCAATTTTCAGGATTTTATAAAATGGCTAACTATTTTAATTAGCCAGCACAAATGTCAGAAAAATAGAAAAATATGCAAGCTCAAGAGACCCTCGTAAAATATGCAATCTCAAGAGACCCATTTATGGATTGAGGCAAGCATCTCGGAATTGGAAAATTCGTTTTTATGAAGTCATCGTTGACCTTGGTTTCACCAAGAACGAAGAGGACTATTGTTTATACAAGAATTCTGGTGGGAGCTCGGTAGTATTTTTTATCTTGTATGTGGATGACATACTGCTGATCGGAAATGATGTTTCGATGTTGAACTCATTCAAGGAATCATTGAATGGAAATTTTTCGATGAAAGGCCTTGGAGAGGCAGTGTACATTTTAGGAATCAAGGTCTATAGAGATAGATCAACAAGGCTGCTCGGCTTAAGCCAGCGCACGTACATAGATAATGTGTTGAAGAGGTCCAACATTAGTGAGGCCCGGAAAGGGTTCTTGCCTGTCTCACATGGTATAAGTCTAAGCAAGACTCAGAGTCCTACGACTTCTGATGAGTGAAACCGGATGAGTAGGATTCCATATGCCTTGGCAATTCGATCCATCATGTATGCCATGCTATGTACATGGCCTGATGTTGCCTATGCAATAAGCTTAACAAGTAGATACCAAGCTGACCCAGGTGAGAGTCACTAGGCAGCGATGAAAACTATCTTGAAGTACCTAAAAAGGACTAAAGAGATGGAACTAGTTTATGGAGGTGAGGAGGAGCTCTCTGTAAAGGGTTACGCTGATGCTAGGTTCCAAACCAACAGGGATGATTGTCGATCGCAAACTAGATTCGTGTATGTCATGAATGGAGGAGCAGTTAGCTGGACGATTTTCAAGCAAGATATGGTGGCCGAATCCACAACACAGGCCGAATACACTGCGGCTTGTGAAGCCGCAAAGGAAGGTGTTAGGATTTGGAAGTTCCTGGAAGATGTTGGTGTGTTCCCAGACTGGTCAAAACTATTGGACCTTTATTGTGATAATACAGGTGCCATCGCACAGGCCAAGGAGCCAAGACAACACCACAAGACCAGGCACATAGACCGAAAATATCACTTGATACGAAATCTCACAGAGAAAGGTGATACCAATTTATGCAAGATTCATATGGATGCAAATTTTGTAGATCCATTGACTAAGTCGCTTCCACAACCCAAGCATGAGGGGCACGTTAGAGCTATGGGCACTCGATGTATATTTCATTGACTCTAGTGCAAGTGGGAGACTGTTCGAGATATGCCCTAGAGGCAATCATGTATGATGATATTTCCTATGTGTTTATGAATAAAGATAGTCCTTGGACATTATCATTGATGTGTATTAACAAGTATGTGACTTGTTTGTGAGACTATGCATTGTATGATGACTGTCCTAAATGGTCCCTCGTTGAAAGGGTTGTGTGGACGCGCAACCAGTTAGACTAGCATATGACACGGTGGATGGTCCGGTCTCACTGACCATGTAGCATTGGATGCTAGCCGGATAATATGGACTCGGAAAGGTCTGGTCGGATTCGACATAGTCGGATCCAAGTCGATATAAGGTCTGAGTTGGATAGACCAAACTATGAGACGCAGCGATAGGTCATCTGTGAGTCTCAAGAACAACATACGTTCTATATCCTAAGACCTGAAATGGCACATGTACTCGGGATGGTGACAGACTTGCTTTGGGCTGACCAACCGCTACTCCGTGACTACGTAGTTACAAAGATAGGTTTCGGGCTTGTCCAGACCCATTCTGCAAGACATTGTCGAGCAAGATGGGATTTGTCCCTCCTACCAGGACAGATATACTGTGGGCCCCTCGGGTGATCCGACCTGGATAAACATGTCCATGCGATGAGGATTATGAGATAATCCGAATGTTGGTCGGATTCACCGGAACGAGAAAGAGGTCGTACTGCAACAAGGATGACCATGTCGCCTTGTGCACGGCAACATATATCGTGTGGCAAAGGGAACAAAAATGTGAACTATAGGTTCGCCTAACCAGCTTCATCGGACACTTGGAGTCAACACGTCTTGCTAGAGGCCGCTACCAACCGGTCGAGTCGGATGTCATCTGACTCGTGACCAAGTAGACGAGAACCTAAAGGGTTAGGATCCGTGCGAGGCCCAAGAGTTGAGCCCGCGCCGGATGCCTATATATAGTGGAGGTGCGGCACACCAATCCGGTTGATCGCTTTGGCGCCATCATTAGGGATTTGCATGAGTTGCAACTAGCCACCTCCACTCGTTGCACCGACCGTGTGATCGGACCTAGCAGTCCACCGCATGGGTGTTCCTCCTACACGCGCGGATACCATTAGAGGCGGTGCACTTGTGCCACTCCGGCAAACCTGTATGTGGGAACCGGCGACCGGCTGCTCGAGGGAGATCGGAACAGCTGTTTGAGGGAGCTCGGATGAGGAGGAGACAGACCACACGAATGAGCTGCCCCAACTCTGCTTCCGCTACACGACACTGCGCGTACAGTGGTAACAATCTGTGATCCATCTCCATAGCATGTTCTTGGATGTTTTGCGTGTAGAAAAATTTAATTGGCATGCCATGCACCTACGGTAGAACCCAACAGTCTTGGGCCGCCTGCCCATCCACCAGCTGGGCACTGAGCCGGTCCCTCTCTTGGGTGATCACCTGAACGCTCTGTGCCAGCTGGTCCCGCTCAAAGACCGCCCAGTCTTCTTCACCTGGAGGGTGGTCAGCTCCCCTGCAAAGTAAAACGGGAGTCACCCGGGCGTTCAAGCCTGTTTCAGATGCCAAGCAGCCGGCCCGGCTCTCGGGCGCTACGCGTCCACCCACAAGACCTGATGTACCTCGCACCCGCTTCAGCTCGTCCTCTAGCTGGTAGAAGCCGTGCTTGCCGTAGTTGTGGATGAGAACCGCCTCATCAAACAGCTCCCGCCGCCGGGATTTCCCCTCTTGCCACAGGAAGCCAAAATCAGAAGACACACATGGAGATCTGACTCAGCAGCCTCGCAGCCGGTCAGCCGGCCCACATCTCGGGGGCTACACCCAGTGGGTGCGCTTGCGCGCCCCCACTGAAAATTTCAACCAGGATAACAACGCTTACCTCCGCACGCTGTAGGGTGGTGTCGGCCACCTTCGCGAACCAGGCCACCTCCTGGCGACACCGATCCAGGATGCAACCCAACTCCCCGAACGCAGCGACCGGGCCGCCTGCCGCGGGAGCGGAAAGGTAGGGACGCACGCCAGCGCCTCCCAGTCCTGGATCACTGTCGCAACCCTAGTTTCTTTATGATTGCAAGTGCATTCATGCATGCATTTTTATTTTCAAATGAAAATGAAATGAGGAGCGATGAAGCCTTATAATTCAAAATTTTGTCAAATAAGCATTATAAAAATTACTTCTAACCATTCCAAGAAAATGTTCCTGGTTCTCTAATAAAATATTGGATTGAGTTAAAATTGTCAACTAATATTATGGGATCACAGAAATATTTTATATTGGGCTTTTGAATTAATTTAACCCTATTTGCATTGGATTTGTAATTAATATATATAAAATATAAGTTCAATAATTTTGAAATTAATTATGTGGCACTATTCAATTATATGAAGCTTACATATCAATTTTCAGGATTTTATAAAATGGCTAACTATTTTAATTAGCCAGCACAAATGTCAGAAAAATAGAAAAATAAACCAAAAAAGGGGAAAAGGAGAAAGGCTCGCTTGGGCCTCCCTGGCAGAAGTGGCCCGGCCTAGTGGCAGTGTCGACTTCCACCTCTACGAGTAGGCAGAGGGGAAGCCGAGCACGGCCATGACACCGCGCCAGCTCCTGCTCGTGCTAGCAGCCTCCCGCGCGTGCCTATCTGAGCGAGAGGGCCACCTGGACCCCCTCGAGACCATTCCCCTCTGCCGTCCTCTCTCCCTTCCTCCCCTCACCTTCTCCCTCTCCTCCCCCTTGCCATGGCCGAGCTCTGCTTGAGGTCGCCGTTGCTGCCCGCCTAGCTGGAGCCCCCCTGTCGCGCCCGAGAGCTCCGCCACGACCCCCTCGTCCTCCCCGTGGAGCTAGAAGCTGCCAAGAGCCCCTCTACGCCGAGCCATTGCCATTCTTCCCTGCCGGCCACCGCAGCTCGTCGTCACCGATTCGCCGTAGCCGGTGCGTCCCCGAGCCCGCTGGACCCCTCTCCAGCCTCCCTGTGAGCTTGTCGTCCTCTTCCCTCTCTTAGCCGTTCCTCCCGTGCCCTCTAGTGCCATAGCCAAACCTTCCCGAGCTGGCGTCGCTGCCGAGCTGATCGTGGCAGTCGTCTCTGGCGACCCCAAGTCCCCTGGCCAGCCCCGGTAGATGCGGTCGAGCACGGGCTCCTCCCCAGTGCCCTCTGCGCGCAAAACCGTGCCCTGTGGCATGTTTCGACCAACTCCAGCGATCCTCCGCCGCGGGTTTGGTTGCTGCCAGCCCCGCTTCGGTGGGCGCCGACGTGTCCGGCCGATTAGGGCCTAATCCCCCTTGATTAGCCAGCCCCAGCTGCTGACAGCGGGCCCCAGCTGCGGGTCAAACCCTTGGTCAGCGCGGGGATTAGCCCCATGTCATCGACGTGTGGGCCCCGGCTGTCAGGTTTGACCTAGGCAGCCGCTGTTGACTGGCTGACGTCGTGGTGATGTCCGTCTGACTCCATAAATAATTTTTAGAATAAAATTAAATCGGACAATTCCAAAAATTATAAAAACTTCAAAAATTCATAGAAATTAATCTGTAAGTCAGATTAAAATAATTTATATATGAAAATTTATCAGAGAAAACCAATGAATCTAATGCTGGCATTTTCATACATGATAGAGCAAGTTAAGTAGCCAAACTTGGATACATTGATCAAAACACAATAGGCCACTTTTCATGTGGAGTTGAATTTGAACCTTGCGTTCAAACCATCTTCTTTTAACATGTTGATAGATGCATTAGCTCAAACCAGAAACATATTGCCGTGATATTATCATGCATCATTGTGAAGCATTTGCCTTGTTTAAATTGTACCTTGTTTGATCTTGTCGATAGACTTGTGAGACGTAGCTATCGACGACATCGAAGAATAGTTGAGTTCTTCTTATAAACAGGCATGCAAACCCCCCCTCCCTTCAGCCTATTCGATAGAATCCCATCTCTCGCTCTTGCTCTCATCTCAATTTCCTAGGACAACGTGTTCAACTGCTACTTGTGTTGCGATAGATGAACCCACTCCTTTGCATGACCTGTCATTGTCATAGTAAGTAGCTAAACAAAGCAACCTAGCATACCTGGTAGATGCTTGAGCCATGTTTTGCTATGACCCTATTATGCTTGCTATGCTTAGAGCTGTGTCAGGTCTGACTCATCTGGGAGATGAACCGGAGTGAAATGAATGTGTCGTGATGATGAGAATTAAGTGATGAACCTGTTTTGGTAAAGATAGTGATGAGAGTCCATCTAGGAGTACATGGTAAGTTGTCTCATTGAAACCGCTCATAGGAGCTAAGTTCCGTGTTTGTGTTCCAAGACTAGCTACTACCGCACATTGGGCTCCAGTAACTCGAACTCTCTCGGCCTATTAACCTACCCTGTTCTCAGTCCACGAGTCGCAGTAGTTCAAAACATTGATAGGTGTGGCACGGCCTACGAAGTGGATGGACGGCCCGATCGGGACCGGCTTGGGGCCCTGCTCGCAACGTTTGAGGCCATGTTGGAAACCTCGACCGAACTTCCATTATGGGTTCCAACTCAAATAGGCGATTGCTTTGGATGTGAGTCGTGGAAGGTTAACGTCCGTGACCGACTCCCTCGCTAGGCTTCCGCTTGAAGGTTGCCGAGGTGCCTTTTTACGTGCACATGGCGATAAGTGGCGGAAGCATGTGTGACGAAGTACACACCTGCAGGGTAAATTATCTATTCAAATAGACGCGTCCACGGATATGGACTACTTGGATACTTGCATTGTTCATAGACAACTTAAGTGGATACTCTAAAATGCACCAAACAAGTGTGAGTTCTATGGATGGCTTCTCGTAGGAAGACGAGAGAGGATCCATAGTGGTGTATTGAGATGGGGAATATGTGGACTCATGTGAGCTCTCTCGTAGGGAGACGAGAGAGTAGTGATACATTGGTTACTTTGTCGTAGTCTAGGTTAGCCAAAGGTCAAAGTTGGCATTCTGCAGTAAACCCCACAATCCCGTTAATTCATACATGATGCATATGTAGATAGTTTTGATGTAAGACTGCTGAGTACCTTCGTACTCACTGTTGCTTATTTACATTTTGGAGAGTCAGATATTGTGTTCGGTTATGTTCTCCTGACGTTGACATTGACGGATTAGCTTAGTAACCCAGACAGAGGTTTGGTTCCTATGGTAGGGTTGTTATAGCTTTTGAGGCTCTTCTAGCCGCTTTTGTAGATGTCTGTACTCAGACATGTAACTTCTGCTTGTTGTTTGTATGCTCTAAATGTTGGGTCATGTGACCCCTCCTTCTTGTAACATTATACTATGATTGGCTCCTTGGACCCTCCTAAACAAATGTTATGATTGTAGAGTTTTGTTCTGATGCCATGCTGTATCTACGCATATCGTGCATAGTGCGTGTTTGATTGAAATGCATTGGTATGCGTGGGATTTGACACCTACTTGTGATCCTTTAGTAGCCTTCTTTATGGGGAAATGCCTCTTTGTGCGACCACCGAGCCTTGGTAGCTTGCTACTGCTCCGAACACATTGATTGACCAACATGTATCCTTCTTTGTTGCTGTGTCTGTCCCTTCGGGGAAATGTCTCATAGTGCAATGGAGTCCCTGTAGCCTGCTACGACTCGTTTATGTGCAGTGATGACATTTATGTCCGATGGCATAATGGAGTCCTTGTAGCTTGCTATGACTTGTCTACACACACTGATGACCGACACCTACATTGTTGGGTTATGTATGCCTGTCCCTGTATGGTTGTGCCACTTGGGTCTATAACTAGTCATGTCGACCCAGGTTCTCTGATGTGTGAATGCTAGCGACACGTTCATATCTGTGAGCCAAAAGGCACAAACGGTCCCAGCCAAGGTAAGGTGGCAGCCGCGGCTTACCGTGCGTGAGGCCTGAAAGTGGTGTGACGTGTTACAGGCTGGATTCATATGTCTTAGGATCGGGGTCCCGACAGCGTTAGTCTTAGAGCTAAACTACCTGTAGGTTTACGAAGCCAAATTTGTCGATGTTGAGTCTAGTTATATAAGGGAATTGATTGGGGAAGGGAACGTAAGGCTCTTTTTACTCCTTTCCTCTAGTTACTCTATTCTGGGTCACTCTCTTCTTTTCTACGGGGATTATGAAGTAGGCTCCTCTACTTAACTGCTAGGATGACGAGTTACTAGACCACAGACTCATAGAATGGTTGGTCGACAAGTTTGTCCTATCAGAGTTATGAGAAGTGATGCCTATGTTCTCTCTGTTCCTTGAACCATGATGTTAAGCTGTTATGATGGCCAAATCTTGTGCAAGTTGCCTCATATTTCATGCCCGTATAGCCGTTATGCTGTCCGAGTTCACCTAGGATTCTTAATGTGTTAGTATTCTCCCTTGATTCTGGACCCTAGTTGTTTCCTTCAGGATGTTGCTAGTTAATAAGAGATCTGTTGGTCATAGTCAGAACCATGGAGAAGGTAGGGATGAAGAAGATCCTCCCAACCCGGCTTTGTTGACACATGTCATGCTAGAAGTTGAGAGGAACAAGCGTGCCACCAACCGTTTGTTGGAGCACATCTTGCGGAATACAACGCATCGTTCCAATGAGCTAGTATCCATCAGAGACTTCATCAAGTTGCAAACGCCCACCTTCAATCACTCCATTGAGCCACTAGATGCAGATTATTGGCTCCGAAGTATCAACAACAAGCTGCGTTATGCCAAAGTGGCTGGAGGAGACAAGGTCACTTATGCCGCATATCACCTTGTAGGTTCTGCTAGTTTATGGTGGGAGAATTTTGAGGCCATGCGTCCTACAGGCCAAGCTACATCATTGAAGGAATTTTGTGAGGCTTTTCGCAAGCATCACATTCCATAGGCCCTGCTAGATCGTAAGCAAGAAGAGTTCTGTGTTCTGACCCAAGGCAAGATGGATGTGGATGCCTATAGCCGTGAATTTGAACGCCTCGTGCGTTATGTCCTAGAAAAAGTATCCACAGATGCCAAGAAGCAAGCAAGGTTTAGGAAAGGCCTTAAACCGAAGCTCCGTCATGACCTCAGTCTGCATGAGTTCGTTAGCTTCCAAGTTCTTGTGAACAAAGCAATCCAAGCAGAGACGAGCAGGATGACCTACGAGGAATCTCGCAAGTACAGCCATGATGTTGGATCATCTTCAACGTCTGCATCCCAGAAGCATAGGATATGGATCCCAAATGCCACTCTTCCTCTGAGGTATGCACCGAGACCATCCTATGTGGCGCCTCGTCTGCCAATGCCATGTGCTTCCCAGAACAACTACATTAACCGAGTGATCAACCCGGATCTACGTCCCCTCCATGGGGCATGCTTCAAGTGCAGTCAACCTGGACATTACTTGAAGAATTTCCCTTTGCGAGAAAATGTTCCACCTTCTTCAACAAGTGGTGATGTTCGTTGCAAGCCGCCAACCAAGAAGCCCAATGTCAGGTCAGTTGTTCATACTCGTGGATGTGTGCAACATGTATCTACAAACGAAGTTGAAGATGATGCTAATGTCGTGATTAAGACGCTTCTTGTCAATTATCATACAACTTCATTTTTGTTTGACTCAGGAGCATCCCACTCCTTCATATCTGAACGTTATGCCTCTTTGCATAACATTGCTTTCGAGGTTATGCCCTCTCCACTAGTAATTCAAAGTCCATGTTCCAAATGGCAAACCAATGCGGTAAGCCATGGGAACCAAATCCTTGTTGATGGTTTAGTGTTTCTTGCATCTCTGATAGCCCTTAAAACTTGAGACATCAATATCATTTTGGGGATGGACTGGATGATAGCTCATCCTGCCAAAATTGATTGTTTCTCTAGGTCTGTTCAGCTTACCCATCCTTCTCGACAGATAGTCAATATCCAAACCCGCATTCAAGAGGGCATGATTTATTCCCTCACTGCCAATCCTCTTCCAGACCTTGAAAACATTCCGATAGTCCGTGACTTTCCGGATGTGTTTCCATAAGGATTGCTAGGTGTTCCACCTGACAGAGAAGTAGAGTTTGTCATAGAACTTGTTCCAGGAACCGCTCAAATTGCTAGAAGGCCCTATAAGATGTCTCCCCAAGATCTAGCTAAGCTTAAGACCCAACTCGATGAATCTTTGAAAAAAGCTTTCATCCGTCCTAGTTCTTCTCCATGGGCTTGTTCTATCCTCTTCGTCAAGAAGAAGGATGTTGTGGACCGGATAGTTGTCGATTATCGGCCAGTTAATCTGGTCACGATAAAGAACAAGTATACGCTTCCCAGGATCAACGATCTGTATGATCAGCTTGCTGGATCTGCAGTCTTTCCCAAGATGGATTTGAGATTAGGTTATCATGAAATAAAAATCAGGAACGCGGACATTCCAAAGACGGCTTTTGTCACTCGTTATGGCCAATACAAGTACACCGTCACGTCCTTCGGTCTAACCAATGCCCCGGCCACTTTCTCCAGTTAATGAACTCAATCTTCATGTAGTATTTGGACAAATTTGTCCTGGTTTATCTCAATGGTATCCTCATATACTCGAAGAACGAAGAAGAACAAGTTGAGCATCTTAGGCTGGTATTGATGAAACTCCGAGAGCACCGCCTTTACGTCAAATTCTCCAAGTGTGAGTTCTGGTTGCCAGAAGTGACCTATCTGGGTCACGTAATCTTTGCGAAAGGTATTGCTATCAATCCCAAGAGAGTTTAAGCTGTCCTTGATTGGACTCAACCTGAATCGGTGAAGCAAGTTAGGAGTTTCCTTGGCTTAGCGAGTTATTGTCGCCGCTTCGTTAAGAATTTCTCCAAAGTTGCCAAACCTCTAACTGAACTCCTCAAGAAAGATAAGAAGTTAGAGTGGACTCCAAAATGTGAGGAAAGTTTTTAGGAGTTGAAAAGACGACTGACTACTGCCCCGGTACTTGTACCCCTGAATTTCACAAAGGACTTTGCTATCTCCTATGATGCTTCGCGACAAGGTCTAGGTTGCAATCTTATGCAAGATCGTCATGTGACTGCCTACGCATCTCGATAGTTGCGTACACATGAGGAAAATTATCCAACACACGATCTGGAACTTGCCGCAGTAGTCCATGCACTAGTCACTTGGCGACATTACCTTCTAGGTAATCGTTGTGTAATATTTAGTGATCACCAGAGTCTCAACTATATATTCACCCAACCGTATTTGAATCTTAGGCAAAGACAGTGGATTGAGTTGATTACAAACTACGACTTAGGAATATCTTACACCCCAGGCAAAGCCAATGTCATGGTTGATGCACTAAGTCGTAGATCCTATTGTAACAACCTCATGTTGCTACAAAGTCAATCACTTGTCCACGAGGAATTTCGTAAGTTCAATCTTCACATTGTTCCTCGAGGATTCCTTTCTACCTTGGTGGCGAAACCAACTCTTGAGGATCAGATCATAGCTGCCCAGAAGCAAGATACGGGTATCTCTCGTATCAAGAGCAACATTGACAAGGGAGTTGCTCGTTCTTTCTCGGTAAATGATCAAGGTGTTGTTTTATTTGAGGACCGCTTGGTGGGCCCCTAAAAGCAACAACTTTGAGAAGGAATTCTCAAGGAAGCTCATGAATCTCCTCTCATGATTCATCCCGGTAGTACTAAGATGTATCAGGACCTACGCCAGAGGTTTTGGTGGACCCGGATGAAGAGAGAAATCGCTCAATTCATTGCTAACTGAGATGTTTGTCGTCGCGTTAAAGCAGATCATCAATGGCCTACTGGCATCCTTCAGCCCTTGGCTATGCCCAAGTGGAAATGGGACAAGGTCGGTATGGATTTCATCACTGGCTTTCCAAAGACTAAGAAATGGAATGATGCCATCTTCGTGGTTATCGATCACCTTTCAAAAGTTGCTCATTTCCTTCCAGTTTGAGAAAGTATAACTGCTAGTCAGTTAGCAGATTTGTATATTTCTCGAATAGTTTCTCATCATGGTGTTCCTCTAGAGATCAACTCTGATCATGGAAGTCTTTTCACTTCTCGATTTTGGGAAAGTTTCCAGAATGCTATGGGAACCCATCTCTCCTTTAGCACCGCTTATCACCCTTAGTCAAGTGGTCAAGTAGAAAGAGTCAATCAAATTCTTGAAGATATGCTCAGATCCTGTGTTATCTCATTCGGAATGACCTGGGAGAAATGTCTTCCATTTGCCGAATTTGCTTATAACAACAGCTTTTAGTCTAGTATGGGCAAAGCTCCTTTGGAAGTTCTGTATGGAAGAAGATGTCGAACGCCATTAAACTGGTCAGAAACCGGTGAAAGACAATTCTTTGGAATAGATATGATCCAGGATGCAGAAGAGCAAGTTCGCATCATTCGTGAGAATTTGAAAATCGCCCAATCTCGTCAAAAGAGCCAAAATGACCATCGTCATAAGTATGTAAGTTATGAAGTTGACGAGAAGGCTTACCTTCGGGTGTCACCCCTAGAGGGTACCCATCGTTTCGGTATCAAAGGCAAATTGGCTCCTCGTTACATTGGTCCTTTTCGCATTCTTGCTAAACAAGGAGAGGTTGCCTACCAATTGGAACTACCCCCACAGTTTTCCAAAGTTCATGATGTGTTCCACGTTTCTCAACTCAGCCATTGCTTCAAGGATCCTATCCGCGAAGTACACCACGAAACGCTTGATCTTCAAGATGATCTCTCATATCGATAATATCCTATTCGTATTCTTGATGAAACCGAGCGCAACACTCGATGTAGCAGCATCAAGTTTCTAAAGGTTCAGTGGTCGCATTAGTAGGGGTGAGTTGTCACAGCCTTAGTTTCTTTATGATTGCAGTGCATTCATGCATGCATTTTTATTTTCAAATGAAAATGAAATGAGGAATGATCAAGCCTCATAATTCAAAATTTTGTCAAATAAGCATTATAAAAATTGCTTCTAACAATTCCAAGAAAATGTTCCTGGTTCTCTAATAAAATATTGGATTGAGCTAAAACTGTCAACTAATATTTTGGGATCACAGAAACATTTTATATTGGGATTTTGAATTAATTTAACCCAATTTTCATTGGATTTATAATTATTATATATAAAATATAAGTTCAATAATTTTGAAATTAATTATGTGGCACTATTTTATTATATGAAGGTCACATAGCAATTTTCAGGATTTTATAAAATGGCTAACTATTTTAATTAGCCAGCACAAATGTCAGAAAAATAGAAAAATAAACTACAAAAAGGGGGGAAGGATAAAGGCTCACCTGGGCCTCCCTGACAGAAGTGGCCCGACCCAGGGGCAGTGTCATCTTCCACCTCTGTCAGTAGGCAGAGGGGAAGCCGAGCATGGCCATGCCACCGCGCCAGCTCCTGCTCGTACTGGCAGCCTCCCCGCATCCCTAACCGAGCGAGAGGGCCACCTGGACCCCCTCGAGCCCATTCCCCTCTGCTGCCCTCTCTCTCTTACTCCCCTTGCCTTCTCCCTCTCCTCCCCCTCGCCATGGCTGAGCTCTGCTCGAGCTTGCCGTCGCTGCCCGCATAGCTAGAGCCCCCCTGCTGCGACCCCCTCGTCCTCCCCTGGAGCTAGAAGCCGCCGAGAGCCCCTCTACGTCGAGCCATCGCCGTTCTTCCCCGCCGGCCATCGGAGCTCGTCGTCGTCGATTCACTACAGGTGGTGTGCCCCCGAGCCTGCTGGACCCCTTTGCAGCCTCCCTGTGAGCTCGCTGTCCTCTTCCCTCTCTTCCCCGATCCGCCCGTGCCTTGAAGCGTCGTAGCCAAACCTTCCCGAGCCGCCGTCGCTGCTGAGCTCGTCGTGGCCGTCGTCTCCGGCGACCCCATGTCCCCTGGCTAGCCTCGATAGAAGCGGTCGAGCACGGGCTCCTCCCCAATACCCTCCGCACACGAAACCGTGCCCTGTGGCACGTTTTCGACCAACTTCGGCGAACCTCCTCCGCGAGTTTGGTCGCCGCCGGCCCCGCTCCGGTGGGCGCTGATGTGGCCGGCCGATTAGGGCCTAATCCCCCCTGATTAGCCAGCCCCAGCCGCTGACAACGGGCCCCAGCTGCGGGTCAAACCCCCGGTTAGCATGGGGATTAGCCCCGTGTCGCTGACGTGTGGGCCTCGGCTGTTAGGTTTGACCTGGGCAGCCGCTGTTGACTGGCTGACATCGTGGTGACGTCAGGCTGACGCCATACATAATTTTTTGAATAAAATTAAATCAGAAAATTCCGGAAATTAATAAAAACATCAAAAATTCATAGCAATTAATTTGTAAGTCAGATTAAAATAATTTATATATGAAAATTTATCAGAAAAATCCAATGAATCTAATGGTGGCATTTTCATACATGATAGAGCAAGTTAAGTAGCCAAACTTGGACACTTTGTTCAAAACACAATAGGCCACTTTTCATATGGAGTTGAATTTGAACCTTGCGTTCAAACGATCTTCATTTAACATGTTGATAGATGCATTATCTCAAACCAGCAACATGTTGCCATGCTATTATCATGCATCATTGTTAAGCATTTGACTTGTTTAAATTGTACCTTGTTTGATATTGTCGATAGACTTGCGAGACGTAGTTATCGACGACATCGAAGAACAGCTGAGTTCTTCTGATAATAAGGCAAGCAACCCCCCTTGAGCATATTCAATAGAATCCCATCTCTCGCTCTTGCTCTCATCCCAATGCACTAGGACAACATGTTCAACTACTACTTGTGTTTCGATAGATGAACCCACTCATTTGCATGACCTATCATTGTCACAGTGAATAGCTAAACCAAGCAACCTAGCATACCTAGTCGATGCTTGAGCCATGTTTTGCTATAACCCTGTTATGCTTGCTATGGTTAGAGTTGTGTCAGGTCTGATTCATCTGGGCGATGAACCGGAGTGAAATGAATGTGTCCTGATGATGAGAGTTAAGTGATGAACCTGTTTTGGTAAAGGTAGCGATGAGAGGCCATGTAGGAGTACATGGTGGGTTGTCTCATTGAAAACTCTCATAGGAGATAAGTTACGTGTTTTTGTTCCAAGA
Organism: Hordeum marinum; assembly: GCA_022496015.1. Classification (NCBI taxonomy): domain Eukaryota; kingdom Viridiplantae; phylum Streptophyta; class Magnoliopsida; order Poales; family Poaceae; genus Hordeum; species Hordeum marinum. Next base: position 127,225,072 of record CM039676.1, on the reverse strand, counting down.
CTAGCTACTACCGCACATTGGGCTTCGGTAACTCGACCTCTCTCGGCCTATTAAACTACCCTGTTCTCAGTCCTGGAGTCATAGTAGTTCTAAACGTTGATAGGTGTGGCACAGCCTGCAAAGTGGATGAACGGCCCAATCGGGACTGGCTTGGGGCCCTGCTCGCAATGTTTGAGGCCATGTTGCAAACCTCGTCCGCCCTTTCATTATGGGTTCCAACTCAAATAGGCGACTGCTTTGGACGTGAGTCATTGAAGGTTAATGTCCGTGGCCGAATCCCTCGCTGGGCTTCCGCTTGAAGGTTACCAAGGTGCCTTTTTACGTGCACATGGTGATAAGTGGTGGAAGCATGTGTGATGAAGTACACCCCTGCAGGGTAAATTATCTATTCGAATAGCCGTGTCCGCGGCTTTGGACTACTTGGATACTTGCATTGTTCCTAGACAACTTAAGTGGATACTCTAAAATGCACCAAACAAGTGTGTGTGCTATGGATGGCTTCTCGTAGGAAGACGAGAGAGGATCCATAGTGGTGTATTGAGATGGTGAACTGTCGAGACCCCGATCCTAAGTCATATGAATCCAGACTGTAACATATCACATCACTTTGCGGCCTCACGCACGGTAAGCTCCACGGCTGCAGCCTGACCTTAGCCGGGACCATTTGCGTCTATTGGCTCACGTGTGTGAACATGTTGCTGGCAATCAAACGATAGAGAACCCGGGCCGACATGACTAGTCATAGAAGCCAAGTGGCACATCCATACGGAAACATGCATACTTAACTCAACAATATAGGTGTCGGTCTCAAGCATGTGTAGACGAGTCATAGCAAGCTACAAGGACTCCATTATGTCGTGGGACATAAATGTCATCACTGCATGTAGACGAGTCGTAGCAGGCTATGGGGACTCCATTACACTACGAGACATTTCCCCGAAGGGACAAACACATCAACAAAGAAGGATACATGCCGGTCAATCAATGTGTCCGGAGCAGTAGCAAGCTACCAGGGCTCAGATGGAAGCACAAAGAGGCAGTTTCCTGTCAAGAGTACTACTGAAGGCACATGTCTAGGTGTCGGATCCCATACATACCGTTGCACGTCACACGTACGCACGACATACCCGATATGCATAAATATAACTATGGCATCACAACATAATCATACATCAACACAACTTTTATCTAAGAGGCTCAGAAGAGCCTTGCATAATATGTTCTTACAGATAGGGGTCACATGACCCGACACTCAAGTCATACAAGCAAGTTTATACAAACCAAGCGAAAGAATAAAGCTGTCTGAGTACAAACAGATGAAAGGGTAAAAAGGCACATGGCCTGAGTATCTACAGCCCGCCACAAGGCATAAGGTCGTAGCTGGGACACCAGCTATTCGACATCGTCGACACCTAGATAGAACCCACCTGATGGGTCCTGAGTCTCATCTACAACATTTATTAAGCAAACATGAGTACAAACGTACTCAGCGAGTCTTTGAAGCAGACCTAGACTATTCATGCTCATGTATCAACAAGGGTAGTGGTGGAGTTTATGCAGCAATGCCAGCTTTGACTCATGGCTAACCTACACTACACACTTTTAACTCATTGTTTAGATTTCAGATATTGCACACGAGGCCACTAACTCCATAACAATACACCACCATGGATTCCCTTCCCTCTCCTGGGAGAGTGCCATCCACGGTACTCGCAGTTGTCTTGATATTTTTTATGAGTATCCATTTGATTATCTATGAACAACATAAGCTTTCCAAGTAGTCCATATCCGAGGACGTGGCTATTCGAATAGTTTCATACCCTGTAGGGGTGTACTTCTTCACACACGCTCGCGCCACTTATCGCTGTGTGCTCATAAAACCATGCACCTCGGCAACCTTCAAGCGGAAGCCCAGCGAGGGAGTCGGCCACGACCGTCAACCACATAAGACCTCTAGTCCAGGCTATCACTTATTTGAGATGGAACCCGCACGGAAGTCTGGCCGAAGTTTCCGCTACGGCCCTAAAAGATGTGCGCAGGGTTCCCAAGCCCACCATTCGGGTGACCCTTGGTACACCGTGCCACTGCCTACCACGTCGTAACCACCCCTAGGGTTAGCGTTACGCATGGCCTCCAGCATGCTATAAACACCAGAAACTACTTCCAACTCCTGGACCAAGGACTAAACGATTGATAAGTCGAGCGGGGTCAAGTTACCAGAACCCAATGTGTGGTTGTAACTAATCTTGGATCACAAACACGGTACTTAGTTCCTAAGAATGGTCCCAATGAGACAACCCGCTATGTACTCCTACATATCCTCTCATCGCTACCTTTACCAACTCGGGTTCATCATAAGCTTATCACGTAAGAACATCGCTATTTCACTCCGGTTCATCACCCAGATGAATCAGACCTGACACAAACCTAAGCATAGCAAGCATAGCAGGCAAAGTAAGCTAAGAACATCATGGCACAAGCATCTACCAGGTATGCTAGGTTGCAAGGTTTAGCTATTACTGTGGCAATGACAGGTCATGCAAAAGAATATGTTCATCTACCGTGTATGACAGACAAGTGAACGTTCGTCCTAATGCAATAAACAAGAGCAGAAGCATGAGAGTGGGATGTTATCGGAATGATCAAAAGGGTTGCTTGCCTTGTTGGGTAGCGGGAAGGTTTTCTCCTTCATTGGAATACTCGGAGGTATCCTCAGAAGCAGGGCCTACCGGAATGCAGGTAAAGAAAAATCAATACACGCAAACGCAACAGTATGATGCATGAGCATGACATGGCAGCATGTATGGATGAACTGATGCAACTATTGTCCATATTAAATGAAGGAAGTTTGAATATAGGTTCAAAATCATTCTCCATTTCATATTTCATATATTGACCTATTAGTAAATGTCAATGTTCATCTACATAGGTTGCTCTAACATGCATGATAAATTTTTCTGATAAATTTTCATGTATAAATTATTTTCATCTGATTAACAGATTAATTTATATGAATTTTTGAAGTTTTAAACATTTTCTGGAATTATTTTAATTCAGTAAATTCATTACTGCATCAACATGACATCACTATGACGTCAGCTAGTCAACAGGATGTTGACAGGTCAAACTTGACAAGTGGGGCCCACTGGTCAGTGACCCAGTGACTAAAAAAGTTAATTAATTAACTAATTACTAATTAGATTAGGGTAGGGCCCACTGGTCAGTGGGTAATTAGATTAATTAAATTAAATAATTAAATAATTAATCAGGGTTTAATTAACAGGGCCCGGGCCCACTTGCCAGTTGACCTGGGGTCAAACCCCTATGGTCAACTCCGGCAAGACCCACCGGTGTTGAGCCGCCGGTGGCTCCAGATACGACAGAGGGCTCGGGATCCCTCCTCCGGCGACCAAAAGGACGGCGGAGGGCATCAGACAGACCTATGCTCACGCGCGCGTCCATCCCGACACCTCTCAAGGGTTGAGATGGCCGGGATCGACGCTGGCGATGAGCTCGGCGGTTGCCGGTGTTCGGGCGAGCATGAGCTCGATGAACCAGGGCGCGACACGGTGGGAACTTGGCACCTACAAGCACTACGCGGTCCCACGAGTTTGATGGTGGTCTCTAATGGACCAACTGGTCACCGGAGCATCGCCTGCGACGAGCTCGTGCGGTGGGTCATTCGGGAGCCGATGCAGTCGAGGCGTACAGAGGGGAAAAGGACGGGGAAGAGAGGGGAAAGAGCTGGGAGCTCACTGCTGGTTTGAAGCCCTCGAAAGCTTTCTCGGGGAGGGCTCGGAGACAATGAATCAACGACGGCGAGGTTTGGGTCCGAGGAGGAAGACGAGCTCGGGGACGGCAATTCAAGGCTCCTCGCGATGCATGGCTCAGTGCAGAGGACGGGGACGACATAGCGGAGCCTTTGGGGGTCTCAAGGGGGTGCGGTGACGGCTGGATCTATGGTGGCGAGCTAGCGGCACCGTCGGCCATGGCGGAGCAGAGGAGGGAAGAGGGCAGGGGGGCAAATGCGAGAGAGAGAGAGAGGGATGTGGACGACAACGGCGTCCTCATCCTCTCGCCAGTGCGGCAGGGGGACTCAGGCACGCAGAGAGCTGCGTGCCAGCTCCGGCGTGCACGCGTAGCGAGCACACGCTCGTCCTCTAGGCCGCCAGGAGGACGACGATGGTGCTGGGCCGGCTGGGCCGGCCCAGGTTCTGCCTCCTATTCCTTTCTGTTTTATTTCTTCTTTAGTCTAAATTCTGATATTGGTTTTATTTATTTTCCGGCACAATTGCTAAGTATAAAATAACGCAAATATTTTGTAGCACCATGTTTGAATATTTCAAACTCCTATAAAAAGTTTTAGAATATTTTGAAATCTGAAATATTGATATTGCTTTATTTGGCATTTTGAGAGGCTTTATTATTTATTTTTGAAATTCTAAAACTGTTTAAATAATTTAAATGACTCCTGATATATTCATGTCCCTATTTATCATACATAGGGAACATTTTTGATGGGTATTTTTGATTTGGTTTTTTTCACAAACTTTAAATTAGTTTTATTCAAATGAGGGTTTGAGGTTTCTTTTAATCCGCATTTCATGTTGATGCAAAATTGAAATATGATGCACACACATGTTGTCCTATGACAACTAGCTAGGAATGTGACAACTCACTCCCACTAAAAAGAATCTTGTCCCGAGATTTTGAAGTCGTCGGGAAGAGCACGGGGTACTCTAGTCGAAGACAATCTTCTCTTTACTATGTGGCCTCCTTTTCACAATGGTGTTACCACTGAACCTTGAGAAACTTGATGTTCTAATGCCAAGTGGTACGCTCAGCTTGATCAAGAATACGAACAGGGTATTCTCAATATGTAAGGTTATCTTGGAGATCAAGCGCTTCGTAATCTACTTCACGGACAGGGTCCGAGAAGCAACCCCTGAGTTGTGAGACGTGGAAGACATCATGAACCTTGGAAAGATGCGGCAGAAGTTCCAATTTGTAGGCAACCTCTCCTCGTTTAGCAAGAATGTGAAAGGGTCCAATGTAACGAGGAGCCAACTTGCCCTTGATACATAATCGATGTGTACCCTTCAGAGGTGTAACCCGAAGATAAGCCTTCTCGTCAACTTCATAGGTCACAGCCTTATGATGGCGATCATATTGGATCTTTTGATGAGATTGGGCTGTTTTCAACTTTCCACGTATAATGTGAACTTGCTCCTCTGTATCCGGGATCATATCCGGGCCAAAGTGTTACCTCTCTCCGGTTTCTGACCAGTTAAGAGGTGTTCGGCACCTTCGTCCATAGAGAACTTCAAAAGGGGCTTTGCCCAAGCTTGACTGATAGCTATTGTTATAAGCAAATTCGGCAAATGGAACACATTTATCCCAGTTCATACCGAAGGATATAACACAAGCTCGGAGCCATTCTTCGAGGATTTGATTGACTCGCTCAACTTGACCACTTGATTGCGGGTGGAAAGCAGTGCTAAAGGATAGATGAGTCCCCATAGCGGTTTGAAAACATTCCCAAAATCCGGAAGTAAAGTTACTTCCACGGTATGAACTAATCTCCAATGGAACACCATGAAGAGAAACTATTCGAGAAACATATAACTCCGCCAGCTGGCTAGCAGTTATACTCTCCCGAACAGGAAGAAAATGAGCCACTTTGGAAATGCGATCAATGACCACAAAGATAGCATTATTCCCTCTCTTGGTCCTGGGAAATCCGCTAATGAAATCCATACCGACCTTATCCCGTTTCCATTCGGGAATAGCTAAAGGCTGAAGGGTGCTAGTAGGCCTTTGATGTTCTGCTTTCACGCGATGACAAACGTTGCAATTAGCAACAAACTGGGCAATTTCTCTTTTCATCCTAATCCACCAGAACATCTGGCGTAGGTCCTGATACATATTGGTACTACCAGGATGAATTGTGAGAGGAGAATCATGAGCCTCCTTAAGGATCAATTGTTGTAGATGTTGCTTCTTCGGGATCACCAAGTGGTTCTCAAAGAAGACAACACCTCGATCACCTTCTGAGAAGCACCTAACATTACCCTTCTTAATGTTTTTCTTGATGCGAGATATCCCAGCATCATGCTTCTGGGCTTCTATAATTTTATTCGAAAGAGTAGGTTTCGCCACCAGGTTGGAAAGGAATGCTTGAGGAGCAATGTGAAGGTTTAACTTCCAAAATTCCTCATGGAGAAGTGCTTGACCTTGTTGTAACATCAAGTTGCTACAATAAGACTTACGACTTAGTGCATCAGCCATAATAGTGGCTTTCCCCGGGTGTATGTTATCCCTAAGTCGTAATCTGTAATCTACTCAACCCACCATCTTTGCGTGAGATTCAAATCCGGCTGGGTGAAAATATATTTTAGACTTTGGTGATCACTGTAAATTTCGCAACGATTACCCACAAGGTAATGTCTCTAGGTTTTCTGTGCATGGACCACAGTTGCAAGCTCAAGATCATGTGTTGGATAATTATCCTCATGTGGACGCAACTGTCGAGATGCATATGCAATCACATCGCGATCTTGCATGAAAATGCGACCTAATCCTTGTCGCGAGGCGTCGCAATAGATAACAAAGTCCTTAGAGAAATCTGGTGGCACCAGAACGGGAGCAGAGGTCAGTCGTCTTTTCAACTCCTGAAAACTGTGCTCGCATTGTGGAGTCCACTCAAACTTTTTATCTTTCTGAGGGAGTTCAGTCAGAGGTTTCGCAACCTTGGAGAAATTCTTGACAAAGCAGTGACAATAGCTCGCTAAGCCAACGAAACTCCAAACTTGCTTAACCGATTTAGGTAGAGTCCAATCAAGGACGGCCTAAACTCTCTCGGGATTGACAGCAATACCTTTACCACAGATCACGTGGCCTAGATAGGTCACTTCTGTCAACCAAAATTCACACTTGGAAAATTTGGCATACACACGGTGCCCTTGAAGTTTCATCAACACGAGGCTTAGATGCTCGGCATGTTCCTTTTCGTTCTTTGAGTAGATGACTATGTCGTTGAGGTAAACCATGACGAATTTATCCAAATACTCCATGAAGATTGAATTCATCAAGCGAAAGAAGGTGGATGGGGCATTTGTTAAACCCAAGGACATAACGGTGTACTCGTATTGGCCATAATGAGTACCAAAAGCCATTTTTTGGAATGTCCCACTTTCTAATTCTGATTCGATGGTATCCCAACCTCAAATCCATTTTGGAAAAGACAGAGGATCCAGTGAGTTGCTCATACAAATCGTTGATCCTGGGGAGCGGATACTTGTTCTTTATGGTGACCAGATTCACTGGCCGATAATCCACAATCATCTGATCCGATCCATCCTTCTTCTTGACGAAGAGGACGGGACAAGCCCAAGGAGAAGAACTAGGACGGATGAAACGTTTCTTCAAAGCTTCATCGAGTTGCATCTTAAGTTCGGCTAGTTCTAAGGGTGCCATCTTCTAGGGTCTTCTGGCTATTGGGACAATCCTTGGAATGAGCTCTACCACAAACTAAACATCTCTGGCAGGTGAATTCCTCGCAGTTCTTGTGGAAAGACATCCGGAAAGTCATGGACTACCGGAATATCTTCTAATTCTGGAAGAGGGCTAGCATTGAGGGAATAGAGTTGGCGCTTGGCTGTTCGAGTGGAGACATTAACTATCTCACCCGATGGATGTGTAAGTTGAACATTCCTAGTATGAGTGTCAATCTTAGCATAGTGGGCTTTCATCCAATCCATGCCTAGAATGATGTTGATGTTCGAGGACTTGAGGGATATCAAAGATGCTAGGAAGACTAGCCTATCCACCAGAATCTGATTATCAAGGATCACTCTAGAAGTTTGCCACTTTGAAGCAGGAGTCTGAACTACAAAATGAGTAGGCATATCAAAAAAAGACATGTTATGCAACTATGCATAAGTTTTTGAGATGAAAGAATGAGATGCCCCAGTATCAAATAGAACCGATGCTAGATGGCTATTGACAAGGAGGGTACCTAGGATAACATCAGGATCCTCAAGGGATTCCTCGGCAGAAACATAATTCACTTGTCCACGAGCAAGAGCTGGCTTCACATAGAAAGCTTTTCCCGGCTCCCACGTCTAGCTGGCTTAGCATTGTTCTGAGGACACTCACTTGAGTAGTGTCCTAGTTCACCACATTTTTAGCAGACCATGGTGGCACGGGGAGCAAGATTGGAAGGATGACTTCCAAATGGCCTGGCTAGAGGGTTGGGCTGAGCTGGGCGAGGTGCCTGGAAGGATCTGCGTTGTTGGAGCCCGAGCCAGATGCGGGGCTAAAGTCATGGTTGTGCTTCCTCGTGTCCTAATAGTCAGTCTGTCCAAACTTGGCATTGATAGGCTTGTTGACGAGAGCCTGGAAGGTTGTGCACTCATGCAGGCGTAGATCTCGACGGAGCTTGGGATTAAGTCCCTTGCGGAACCTAGCCTGTTTCTTGGCATCAGTTGAAACTTCCTCGGGATCATAACGAGCAAGATTGCCGAGTTCACGGCTATGGGCATCCACTGATAGTCTGCCTTGGGTGAAAGCACAAAATTCCTCCCTCTTGCGATCCATCAGCCCTTCCGGGATGTGATGGATACGGAATGTCACACTCAATTCTGCCAAAGTTGGTGCGGGGCCTGCGGGATGCATGGCTTTATAATTTTCCCACCACAGATTGGCGGGTCCTTCTAGAAAGTAGGTAGCAAAGGTCACCTTGTTGGCCTCGGATACATTGGCAGCTTGGATCTTACGGAACATGCTTGTCATCCAATCATCCGCATTGAGTGGGTCTATCGAATGATGATACTTGGGTGGGCACAGCTTGACGAAGACACAGAGGGACACACGATCATTGTGATCATTGCGGGGAGCATGCGCTGTGTTCTGCTCAATTCCTTCCAGCAGCCTGTTGGTCTCCCTTTTGTTCCGCTCAGCTTCAAGCATCACTTCTGCAAAAGAGGGCGCGTGCGGCAGGTTCTCTTGCCTTGGCTGGCTTCCCTCGCCCTGCTCAGGGGCAGGCACGGGGTTATTCCTAGTTGCCACCATCCTGGGAAAACAAACCCACAGCTTAGAAATAGAGGACATCAACTCTAAGACATGAGATAAGGAATGTAGTGGACAACATGACATGAAGGGTAAACACCCAAAAAACATGGTAATAACAACTGCCCTATGAACACCATGATTCATACACACCATGACATAGTTTAGTACAAGCCCAAGCTGAAATAAAAACTACAGAGAGATGACACAACTCATCGGAGGCATTACAAGCTTCCTATACATAATCTATCTACACCTCCGGAGCTTAACTCTCAAACCGAGTCATATCCCACAAGACACGCAAGACTGTGGCGATACGACTACTACCATACTAGTACTAACATCCACGTACTCAAGCATCACCGTAGAATGCCTCATACAGGTTACCCCCGTGACCCGGGAGCTGAACCTGAGGATCCGGAAACACTCTAGCCTGTGATCCCTGGAAACCGTAAGGACATGGATGTGGCCTTGGTCCCCTTGTTGGTGGCAACAGCGGTCCTCGAAGAGAGGTGATGCCTCCAACATCAGGCCAATCTACGAGTGGTGGCAGATGAGTCCGTGATGGGTTCAGCATCTCCAATTCTCCATAGCCTCTCTGCACGACAGGTGCCAACTGCGTGAGGGCTGTCCAAAGACGTGCACGCGTAGCATAAAGCTCCATGCGAAGGGCATGTGCATCACGATCCCTGTTCTCCAACATCTGAGCGGTCACCTGCAGCCCAGGGTCCTCATGAGAATGATCATAGTAGGCTGCGCTAAGATAGCCATCCTCTCCTCCCATGGAAGCAGGAACATAATAGAACTCTGTGTTCTGAAGCAGACCATGGTGAAACCTCATGATAGTTAACATGGTGTAGGCGGCCTCCTGAACTGCCATGTCTATGGTGACACCTAGTCTGTAAGTCCAGTGAAGCGGCTCGGCAGCTCCAGGATATGAAGGATATATCTTAATAGTACACAGATACTAGCTCTAGTTGAAATCTCGATACTGTTCCTCCATTGTGTACTCTCGGTACCAACGGTAGCCAGCCTCCATCATAACTCTAACCAACATGGCCGTGTAACCCGCTAGATCGATTCACCTGGTCAAACGGACCACCTAACGGGAAGGACGAGGGGGCATCTGAAAGAGAGAATGATGCAAAGACATTAGAGACTCTAGCAGAAATTGGACAGCACAACGACTGTAATTGCTCAAAAAGGATTTTTAGACAACTGCAAAAGATTGGAAAGCATAACCACTCGACTTTCTAGACTCAAATCTCTTCTCCATCTGTTTGTCACACCAACAACACTCAAGTACGGATATTCACTTGCAAACAAGCTAGCTAGTAGTCCATGGTTAGTAACTCGTCATCCTAAGAAATAGATGAGAAGCCTAGTTCTTATCCCCATAGAAATGGTGAGAAAGACTCAGCATAGACTAAGTTGGGAAGAGGAGTAAAAAGAGCCTTACGTTCCCTTCCACAAATCAAATCCCCTACTTTTCTATAGTGTTTCTAGACTCAACTTCGACCGGTTTGGCTTGGTTGTCCTACAGTCAGTCAGGCTCTGATACCAACACTGTCGGGACCCCGATCCTAAGTCATATGAATCCATACTGTAACATATCACATCACTTTGCGGCCTCACGCACGGTAAGCTCCACGACTACCACCTTACCTTAGCTGGGACCGTTTGCGTCTTTTGGCTCACACATGGTAAGCTCCATGCTAGCAATCAAACGATAGAGAACCCGGGCCAACATGACTAGTCATAGAACCCAAGTGGCACATCCGTACGGAAACAAGCATATGTAACCCAACAATGCAGGTGTTGTTAGTGCATCTAGTGCCCCTTAGTGATTTTGGTGTATTGAAGACTTATAGGTTAAGGCACTAATGTGTTTGTGAGTGTACACAGGCTCTATAAGTCGATGAGGAGTTTGATATATTCGGAGATTATCGACCCCAAAAAATGAATGTCTTCAAGTGAAGACTTTGCTGAAGACTTTCTGAAGACTTTGGTGGAGACTTTGTGAAGACTTTGAAAATGAAGAAGTTGGTGTGACCTTTAAGATATGAATGAGGAATATGAAGCATGAAGACTTTTGTTTTTGTAGTTTCATTTCCTTTATTTGAGTCATAGGAAACACCATACTCTGAAAGGGGATCGAGGTAATACTAAGGAAAATTTCTAACTGATGCTCAACTCCAGAATCCTCAACCCATACAATCCTTCGAGTGAAGCCTTTAGAAATCTCTTACAGTTCAGACAAGTTTTTCAGTGACAGAGACGAATTTCTCTGGTCTCTGACGAAATTGATCTGACTGAGGAGTTAGGATTTCGCCAGTGCGAATTGCCTACAAGTGAGGATCATGATAAGCTGAGGACTTTCATAGTTCGAAATTCCGATCATTGCTGTGCTCAGCGCCAACTGTCCCCAATCGTTCTTATACACATAACGGTCATATCATTGGGGGCATTTATGACTTATCATGTCATGTTGCACCCTGGCTATAAATAGCCAACCCCCACAACCACTAGTTGGTTGGCTGCTCTAGGACTAACACTTGTCATTTGAGAGCAACCCATCCTCTGAGGACTTTGTGAGAAAATCGTCAGTGAGGGAAAACCCAAAAACCAAACCATAAAAACCATTGTGATTGAGCATCACTGAAGAAATTCCTGTGTGGAACCGACGCTTGTCACCTTTGAGGATTATGTATCCTCCAGACGGTTAGGCGTCATGGTCTAGTGCTCCTGCAGTCAATTGGGGACCACAAAGTGACCTTGGTCTAGAGCATCCAATAGTAAATTGTGGATCGCCGGGTGACCAGTTTGTGAGGGTTTTGGAAGTCTACCCTGAAGACTAACCACGAGTGTTGGGCGAGGACTGTGTGACCTTAGCTCAAGGAGAATACGGTAAGGACTATGTGTCCTGGGACTGTGTGTCCTCTGGTTTAAATACCAGGATGCTCCAAACCAGACGTACGACTGTCACAGCAGTTGGAACTGGGTCATCAAACCATTGTCTTCATCAAGCTATCTGGTTCTATTTCCTCAACCCCTCTATTCCTCATATATCTGTTGATGAAATTGATTGTTACAGTTGGAAGAATTTGACTGAAGACTTTCACAAATTCCTCACCTCAAATTCTTCAAGTTGACTTGTTCATCACTGCTTATCCTGTATCACGCTACTCTCTATGTGTGCATGTTTCATTTAATCATTAAGACTATGCTCTCACTATGTTCCTCATGCACTTGAGTACTTATTCCGCTGCTAGTTATTCATGACATTTCAAATTCCTCAAAGTTGAAATTCCTCAAATGATGAATTTGTAAAAATCGCCTATTCACCCCCCCCTCTAGCTAATATAACACACTTTCAATTGGTATCAGAGCAGGTACTCCCTCGCTCTGTGTGATTTTGGTTTAACCACCTGGAGTTTTAGTTATGTCAACTACAGGTATGATCAAGGTTTCCGCGGGCTATCCTTCCTTCGATGGGACAGACTACCCCTACTGGAAGAACAAGATGCATATGCACCTTGAAGCTATTGACAACGATCTCTGGTACGTTGTGGAAAATTGTGTGCCCTCTGTCGCTCCCACTATTACTGCTGCTGATGTGAAGAGATTCAAGCAACTCGATTCCCAAGTGAAGAATATCATCTGTGGTCATCTGAGCAAAGGACAGTATGGTAGAGTGAGTGCTTTGGAATCTGCTAAGCTTATCTGGGATAGGCTGTCCAAAGTCAACGAAGGTGTTTCCACTCAAAGTGACTCTCATGTTGATGTTCTTCGCAATCTCTTCAACCGCTTCAAGAGGCATGACAATGAAAATGTTCAGCAAACATTTGATCGCCTCACTGATATATCAAATGAACTTCAAGCACTGGGTGCCACTGATATCACTGACCATGAAGTGGTGATGAAACTGCTTCGATCTCTCGATTTGTCATTTGATACTCTAGTGTTGATGATACAAGAACGTGGAGACTACAAAGCTCTTGATCCTGCTGATATTCTTGAGAGACTCAATACTCATGAATTCCAACAAGCTGAGAAAAGAGACCTCTACGGGCCAAGCTATGGAAGATCTCGTGCTCTAAAGGCAAAAGCAATTTCCTCATCTGAAGAAGATTCAGACAGCAGCCTTGGTGATCCTGAAGAACTAAGTCAGGAATTAGCTATGCTTGTGAGGAAATTCCAGAAGTTCTCAAGACGAGGTGGATTTGGAAAGTCATCAAAAGGTGGCTTGAGGAAATCAGATTCCTCAGAAGATTACAAAAAGAGAACATGTCATCGTTGCAAGAAGCCTGGCCACTTTATCTCTGATTGTCCTCTCTGGGAAAAGACTCAAAGAAGAAGAAGAAATACAAGGATGATAGTTCTGATGACTCGAAGAAAAACAAGAAATCTGCAAACTCCTCATCTGCAAAGTCCTCATCTTCAAAGTCCTCAAAGCTCAAGAAGAATGGTTCCAGAAAGGCTCAAGCATTCATCGGCAAGGAAATGGATTCTGAGGAAGAATCTGAAGAAGAGGAAGAAGAGGAAGAATCTGAGGAGGAATCAGAATCTGGTGTCGCTAGCCTTGCTCTCGCTATTGCGTTCGTCAGCAAGTACATCTTCAATGAAGAATATGACCACTCCAATGACTCTGACGTCAGCAATGATGACTATGCTCCCACTTATTGCCTTATGGCAAAAGGCTCAAAGGTACACAAACATCATTCCTCATCTATATCTAGTGAAGGTGAATCTGATGATTATGTGAAACCTAGCTATGCTAAAATTGTTAAAATTGCCACTAAGCAACAAAGTGCACTTGAAAAGCTTCAAATAATCCTAGACAAAAGCGATGATCTGTTAAACCGTGAAAGGGATCGCACTCAAACTCTGTCTGTTGATCTTAAAAGTCTTCAGGAAAAGTATGATAACCTTCAGAGTCATCATAACGACCTCTTAGCCGATCATGAGAAGCTTTCATATGAATTTCTTCAGAGAAAGCAAGATCTTGAAATGCTGAGGGTGTCAAATGAGGATCTCCAAAGGGAAAACGATTCCTTACTGGCTCAACAGATCAGTACCGGTCAGGAAGAATTTGTTCCACCTTGTTTGAAATGCATCGAACGTGAAACTGCTAATTCTTCACCTGAATGCTCAAATGCTTCTATTGCTGCAATTTCTTCAACTATTCCCGTGGTCTTAAATTCCTCATCTGAGGATACCACTAGTATCACTGATGACAATGTAGGGTTGAAGGAATTGTATGTGACAGGCATATACAAAAGTCTCAAAGGGCATCAAACCCTTTGTGATGTCCTCAAAAAGCAGATTCTGAACAAGAACCCTAGGAAAGAGGGTATTGCCTTTGTGAGGAAACTCAACACTGATGGATCCTACTGGACACCTGAGCAGTACCCCAAAACCTCATGGGTTGCTGCAAAAGGATGTCCTTTGGATCCATCCACTTTATCTGGCTTTACTTGTGATACTTCATATTCCTCAGTTGAGTCACTTGACTCCAATTACAGATTCTTCAAAAATAAGTCAACTGAAGTATTTGCTAGATATGTTGGAAATAACTTCAGGAATGGTTCTTCTATGAAGAAAATCTGGGTTCCCAAGAGCTACCTACAAAATCTTCAAGTGAATGTCCTCACGACACCACTCATGAAGAATCGGACCCCAGACCAAATTCCTCAAATGGTCAAAATCATCATTCTCGTGCTAATGCCTCTGTTTCGCAGGGAAAACCTAAGATTTATGAATATGTGGATTATTCTTCAAACTATTATGTTCATAAGTCCTCGAAGAACTTCTCTTCTTATTCATTTGAATACTCTAACCCCCCTGTGAAACGAAGCGCACTTGCTTCAATGCCTCCCTTCTCACATGGTGCTCGTAGAATGATGAATTCTTTGCCACCCCTCCACATGTGGGTGGTGAAGAAAACAAACTGACATCTTATGCAGGGTCAGATCTCCAGATGAATTTGAACATCTGATGAATTTGCTGGAGACCTGAGGAAATGCTTGAAAGGACTCAAGTTAACCATGATGAAATCAATTCTTCATTTCTCACGTCCTCACTCTACTTGCTTACTATCTTGTGTGATGAAATTCTGTTTGATGAAATTGATATCATATTCTTCACTCTGAAGCATATGAGTTCGTAAGTTGTACTAATTCATCTACAGGATGATAATTTAAAAGCTACTGAGTGGGTTCTCGATAGTGGATGCACAAACCACATGACGGGTGACAAGAATCTACTGATGAATTTGCCACTCACTCCATCTCCTCTGAAGCATATCACCTACGCAGACATAGGAAAAAGCAAGGTATTAGGACTTGGTAAGGTCGCTATCTCAAAGGACTGAACCATGGACAAGGTGATGCTTGTTGAATCCCTCGGGTTCAACCTCATGTGTGTCTGAATGCTTTGTGATCTTGATATGGTTGTCATATTTGGAAAATATTGTTGTGTTGTCATCATGGAATCTGACAATTCCAAAGTCTTCGAAGGCTTTAGGAGAGCAGACCTGTATATTGTTGATTTCTCTACAGGTCCTCAACCTGCCACTTGCTTACGTGCAAAGTCTTCAGAAGGCTGGCTGTGGCATCGATGATTTGGACATGCTGGTATGAGGAATCTGCACACACTCGTGAAGAAAAAGCACATCATTGGCATCGAGGGTGTCAAAATCCTCAAGGACCACCTTTGTGGTGCATGTGAATCTGGAAAAATGACCAGATCCAAGCATCCCTCAAAGACAATCATGACCACTACGTGACCTTTTGAATTGCTTCATATGGATCTCTTTGGTCCCACTCACTACTCCGTACTAACAAATTCTTCAATTTTGTATGGATTTGTCATTGTTGATGATTACACTTGTTACACATGGGTGCGTATCATTCTGTACAAAAATGAAGTGCAGGATATCTTCAGACGGTTTGCTTCAAGGGCCTCCACCAACTTTGGTGTCAAGATCAAACATATTAGGAGTGATAACGGGACTGAATTCAGGAACACTAACCTTGATGAATATCTTGATGAACTTGGTATTACACATGAGTTATCTGCTCCTTACACTCCTCAGCAGAATGGCATCATGGAGCGCAAGAACATGACTCTTGTTGAGATGGCTCGAACCATGCTTGACGAATACAAAACCCCTCGTCGCTTCTGGCCTGAAGCAATTGACACTGCATGCCACATCATCAACAGGGTATATCTTCACAAATTTCTCAAGAAGACTTCATATGAGCTCATGACAAGCAAGATTAAAATGGTCTTGTGGTGAGGAATAAGGCTCGACTTGTAGCTCAAGGCTATACACAAGTTGAGGGAATTGACTTTGATGAAACTTTTGCACCTGTTACTAGACTTGAAGCTATTCGCATATTACTGGCTTACGCTAACCATCATAATATCATCTTATATAAAATTGATGTGAAAAGTGCATTCCTCAATGGTAAGCTTGAGGAAGAAGTATATGTTGCTCAACCCCCAGGTTTTGAAGATCCTAAGCATCCTGACAAAGTCTTTAGACTAAACAAGGCCCTCTATGGCCTCAAGCAGGCCCCTCGGGCGTGGTACGACACTCTGAAGGAATTCCTCATGAAGAAACGCTTCAAACCCGGTTCACTCGACCCTACCCTTTTCACGAAATCCTATGACAATGAACTGTTCATATGCCAAATATATGTTGATGATATTATCTTTGGATGTACTGACAAACATTACAGTGATGAATTTGCCTATATGATGAGTGAAGAATATCAAATTTCTATGATGGGAGAGTTGAAATTCTTCTTAGGTCTTCAAATTCGTCAGCAAGACAATGACATCTTCATCTCACAAGAGAAATACCTCAAAGATGTTCTGATGAAATTCAACATGCAAGATTGCAAAGGCGTCAAAACTCCAATGCCGTCAAAAGGCCATCTCTGCACTGATGAAAATGGTAAAGACTTCGATCCGAAGGTATACCGCTCCATGATTGGCTCCTTATTGTACCTATGTGCATCTAGGCCTGATATAATGCTAAGTGTCTGTATGTGAGCTCGATTTCGAGCAACTCCGAAGGAATCACACCATAAGGCTGTGAAACACATTCTTCGATACTTAGCTCACACACCAACACTTGGATTGTGGTATCCGAAGGGCTCAAATCTTCATCTCGTTGGATACTCTGATGCTGACTATGCTGGAGATCGCATGGATCGCAAGTCAACCTCAGGCACATGTCATTTCCTCGGACGATCCTTAGTCTGTTGGACCTCGAAGAAGCAGAACTGTGTTTCACTCTCTACTGCAGAAGCTGAGTACATTGTTGTTGGCTCGTGCTGTGCTCAGTTACTATGGATGAAACAAACCATCAAGGATTACGGAATCAAGCTGAAGAATGTGCCTCTTTTCTGCGACAACGAGAGTGCCATCAAGATTGCGTACAACCCTTTTCAACACTCCAAGACCAAGCACATCCAGATTCGTCATCACTTTCTGCGAGATCATGTACTCAAGGGCGGCATCTCCATCAATCACATTCCTACTGAAGAACAACTGGCCGATATCTTCACAAAGCCCTTGGATGAAAAGAGATTTTGCAAGTTGCGGTGTGAGCTAAATATCTTAGAATCCTTGAATGTTCTTTGATGAAGAACACACATCCTAACACGCATGCAAAATTGATGACTTAGATGTGCAACACACGAAGTAACTTTTTTTCTTCAATCAATGAAGAATAATTTTCTAAGTGTGAAGAAATTAACGAAGAATTTGATTCTCAGAACTCTACGACAATTGTAAGCTGTGTCTGAAATCATCATTCTTATACGGTGGGTTAAGCCACCAACCAAAAGTTGAAGTTCTTCAAAATTGAGTACTATTGCAAATTCTTCAATTTATCAAATTCCTCAAGTTTTTCAAATTCATCAACTTTTCAAATTCTTCAAAACTTTTGAGACTCATATTCTTCATTGACTATATATATATATATATATATATATATATATATATATATACTTTTGAGTTTTTCAATGTCCTCAACAGCATTCACTTATTGCTAATTCTTCAAGTTGATTTTCATCTAAGTGAATGTGATCGGACCCTTTCCCCGACTATGCTAAACTCAACCTAGACTATTCACAAATTCCTCATATGCATTCTACTTTGAAACTTGTTCAAAGTCTTCATTGTGTCCTTGACAGCTGAAGAATTTGCGAACGAAAACTTTGAAATCTTCACTACCAAAATTTTCGGCGGTTCCCGCTCAAACTGTTCCGATTCCCGCGCCTGGATAACCCACGATCCTCCACAATCTTCACTACCCAGATCGTGGGTGACACCTGTTGCGTGGAGAGCAAGGTTCAGGGGCAATCCTGGGCAAAATCTTCGGGAGGATCCGTTTTTTACTTCCTTTATAAATGCCCCCTTCCCATCTACTGCGCTCGGTTGCTCCGCATCTCATCTCTCTCCCAAGCTCCATCCAAGAGCCACCGCTAAAGTCATCGTCGCCGGTGAGGAAGAGCTTCGCTGCCTCAACCTCGTCGTCGCCGTACTCGCATCAGCCGCGCAAATCTTTATCCCGCCGCCGCTGTAGTTGTCTCCTTCTGCCAAGCTAGGGCGTGGGAGATCTGAACGGACGAACCTCCTCAGTTCATCTCTGTGTTCGTCGTGTTCTTCACCAGGGTAATTAAAATTTATTTTCACTACCCATGTTTGATCCTCAACTACAACTACTATTCCTCAAGTATGTGTTTAAACATTATAAATCAAATACACAAGCACCTTCATCTCCTCATACTTGATACTTGATGACTTTTACTAAGTAATGAGTTTCTTCAAGATTCCTCAATTGTGCGAATTCTCAAATTTGCACAACTCTGGAACCTGAGGCTAAGAACACTTAGTAAAAATCCTCACACCTATCTCTCTTAAAAAATTTGAGAACGCATATGACCTCTTCAAATTCCTCGCACCTATACTCTATTCACAGGTACAACATGTCCACTAATGAATCACTAGGTTCTCATCAACTTAACTCATTTGCAGCGCTATTTCAAGAAAAATTGTGTACCTTTTCAGAATCTTCTAGAGTTCATATTTCTCAAGTGAAGAAAATGTCTGATGGAAAGAAACCTCAGAAAGGAGGGAAAATGCCAGATGTGCACACTGCAATTGAGATCCCTGAGGATCTATATGATGAATATTGCACACCTGACGATGAAACTCATGGAAAAGAGACGACCAAGCAGAGGAAGATTCATGTGCAAAAGATTGAGAGGAGATGGGACAAAGAATGGAGAGAATATCGTTATGTAACACCAAAATACATGATGAAATTCGCGGTGAAACCACCTTGTAGCAGGCCTCCTCTAGCTCCTAACCAAATTGCAGATCCTTCTAACATCAAAACTGGTGAGGACTTTCCTGCCATGTGGGAAAAGCAACAAGCCAAATTGGTGAGGAAAGCCAAAGAGGCTGTGAAGAAATTCAACGAGGATTCTGCTGCTGCTGCCTCTGTCGAAGCCTCTGCTAGTGCTCCGAAGAAGATGGTAAAGAAATCTGCTCTGAAAATTGACTCTTCAAAATCTTTAGTGCAAATTCCTCAAGGTCAAAGGCCTCAGCCCAGAAAACCTTCAGCTCCCGGAACTGTTGCTGCTCAGTCATCTGCAACTGTCAAACAGTCCTCAACTCCAGTGCATCTGGCAACATGCAAAAGGACAGATGGTTTCGCGTTAGTGCCAAAACTCGCTGCAAGCCCCTCCACTACTGCAAAGTCTTCAACCAGTCCCTCTACACTTAAACTGAAGAAGACAGCCGGACGTCAAAAACCAAGCTCTCACACCAACAAGGCTCTGGTTACAATTCCCTCAGATTCTTCTTCTTCTGATGCTGATGATGCTGATGATGAGGAATTGGTAGAAATCATGAGACAGAGTCAACACAGGGTAGCTAAAGCAATGGGGAGCTCTGTTCCTCTCATGTTGGATCCCAAGTTGATCCTCAACTTCATTGATATATGGAATGAGGACCCAAGTACTCCACTTTCCTCACTAAATCTGCCTCTTGAAGTAGATCATGTCCTCACCCATTTCATCTCTGAAGCACAATGGAAAAGAGAGCAAGCTCAGAGGGCTAAGAGGAACAAGACTCGCAAAGAAAAGTTTCTGCGCAAAAATGTGATGAACTTGACCCCAAATCAACTGGTCACAGTTCAGTCCGAGATTCGCACTCTCTCCTTGAATCAACAAAGATATGATGCTGAATGGCAGGGCACCAAGGTTAGACTCGTCAAGGCGGCTAATGCAGCTATAAAGGATCACAACACCAGGGTTGCAGCTCGATCACAAACACAAAAGACTCCATCTGAAGAAAATGCTCAGACTGAATATGAAATTCCTCAGGCTGCTGATGAAAATGCTCAGCCTGAAGAAACTGCTGAAGAAAGAGCTTTTGCATCAAAAGCATCTGCCAGTGCTGCTGAGGAAACTCAGACCACTGATAAACATGCCAGGGCAACCCCCAATGTTGTGCGTGAAGAATCTGATAGGCCAACTGTAGAATCCACTGTGCCTTAAGAAACTGAACCACCTAGGGCGCTGCATCAGTCATTCCTGAAGAAACTGCTCAAGCTGAGGAAAATCCCCTCAAAAGAAGAGCATCAACTTCTGGAGCCCTTGTGTTGAAGAAGTTGAAAACTTTGACAAGTTCCTTAGCTACACCTCTTGATGCAACTCCAATTTCCTCAGCACCAGCCTATGCTATTGTGCCAACTAGAGAAGCATATGACATTCCTCACAAAGAAGAGAATCATTCGGCTGCTTCCTCAGAGCCTCTTGATGAGGAAATTGTCACTGATGACACTGCATCAACTCCCAAGGTATCATCGCCCCAGCTTTTGCTAACTACTGGCGCTGGAGAAATTGATGAAGAAGTTGACATTGGTGACACTACTCCTGTCCTCAATGATGAATATTGGGAATCTGCACACCCCAACTCACCTATGGCAACTCCTTTGATGCTGCTTCCTCAATCACCGGCACAAACTGAGGAAATACCTAACGATTCTAAACACCTGTATCTTCCAGACCCTGAAGAAACTGCAACAGCTGATGAAATTGATGCTCCGGCCACTACTGAGGAACCTGTTCTACAAATCACTGAGTCTGTAGTTCCTCCCATGCCAACCAAGATCAAAGGGCAAAATCGACCAAATCTGCAACCTAAGCAACGAATGCCATTCAAAGGTTCGGTCCGCCCCAAATTCCTCAGGACAAATTTCTTCAATGAACACATGTTCTTCACAGGGCCAAATCCATATGATTCTGCTCAAACTGGTCGCACGAGGTTCTGGACTCCTACTCAAATGAACTACTATGCCACTGTTCTATGCGACAAGAAGAAAATCTTTGAGCACCACAACATTCCTCACGTGGACATGGAGTCAATTCCATCATTCACGTGGGTGCTCCAAGTTCTTCATGATGTTGGGCTTCTTCCCTTCTGCGTAGATGTCTGTGACTGGAACAAGGAGTTGATTCTTCAATTCTATGACACTCTATACATTAGTGAAAATTCCTCAGACATCAACTCCTGGGTCTTGGACTGGATGACCGGAACAACTCATTTCACTGCAAGCTCTTCTGAATTGCTTCAGTCTGTCCCAGTTCGAATTCCTTCAGATAAAGCCCGCTGCCTGTTCAGAAATTAGCACCTGGAAAGCCTCAAAGAACAACCTTTCTTGTCAAGGGATTTGCTGTATGTACCAAGAACAGTCTATCACATCCTGACTCACACCCTATGTCCTCAGAAGGGGCACAACTCTGAAGAATAAGAAGTTGAAGGAATCATGAAGAATATGTTTTTCAACATCATTCATGGGATTCCCATAAATTTTCACGATTTCTTCATGAGGAATCTGGCCGATGCTGCTATGTCACCATTTGAGTTGAAGCCCTTTGCTCCCTGGATTATGCATTTCCTCAGAACAAAGTCTTCAATGCACTTGGAGGCTGACTTCCAAAATCATTTCAGTTTTCTGCCCCTGATTGAAGTCCTCAAAAGAACAATTGATGAAGGAAAAGTCAAGGATGTCATTGATCAAGGCACTCGTCCATTGGATGGTCAGTTTTGTCAAGCAGCATCCTACTCCACCAATGATGACTCTGCAACATAGGACTCCTCTCCCAAAACCTCTGCACAAAAGCCTCATGCAACTGCTCCTCATGTGATGACTGATCGTGAGCTTCTCTTAAGTCTTGGGTATATTGTGCAGAATATGACTGTCACGCAGAACACTGTCAAGAGGAACCACTACTATGCTCATGAAAACCTCAAGCGCTCTTGGGTTGTGCTAAATCACATCACGTCTTCAGAAGAATTGGATGAGCTGAACTTTGAAGAATATCCAGACTTTGCTCGTTGTCCTCAGAAGAAGTTCAAGAAAGTCCAAGTTCCTTTGATGGTCACCAGTTCCTATTCTTTATCTCGCGAGCGCGAGGAAGATGAAGACATTGATGATACTGCTGCTAGACCTGCATCAACAATCGACCCCGACAACGCTGGCGCTCCTTCTTCACCAACAAAATGAAATTCCTCATGGGGCGTTAGTCATCATTTTTTCTTCCCTTTTGGTCCTCAATGACAAAGGGGGAGAAAATTTGAGTTAGTCTTCAAGCGGGTGTACATATACGGGCTATTTTTGTTTAAGTTGCAACTCTCCCTCTTCTGAAGTTTTTGGGTATTGAGTTGTAAACTTAAGTCCGATGGTGGTCTGACACTTTTGAACTATTTCCTCGCATGTTTATTTCCTCAATTACCTTAATGCATGAATGCTGAATTTCGTCAGACACCATTTTCTTCATGCATTTCAAATTCTTCATTTCATATATTCAAATGCGTGTATGAATTACAAGATATAGGGGGAGTTCTCCATGTTTTGAACCTGCCATGTGCATTTGCAGCCCAAAGCAAATTCCTCAGGTATGCACATCTTCAGGGGGAGTTCTTCTATATCTTGCAATCAAATTCCTCAAAATCTGTACTTTCACTTCATATGTTTATCCCCCTTGAAAACTTAACATATTTGTCATCAATCACCAAAAAGGGGGAGATTGTTAGTGCATCTAGTGCCCCTTAGTGATTTTGGTGTATTGAAGACTTATAGGTTAAGGCACTAATGTGTTTGTGAGTGTACACAGGCTCTATAAGTCGATGAGGAGTTTGATATATTCGGAGATTATCGACCCCTAAAAATGAATGTCTTCAAGTGAAGACTTTGCTGAAGACTTTACTAAAGACTTTGTGAAGACTTTGAAAATGAAGAAGTTCGTGTGACCTTGAAGATATGAATGAGGAATATGAAGCGTGAAGACTTTTGTTTTTGTAGTTTCATTTCCTTTATTTGAGTCATAGGAAACACCGTACTGTTAAAGGGGGTCGAGGTAATACTAAGGAAAATTTCCAACTGATGCTCAACTCCAAAATCCTCAACCCATACAATCCTTCGAGTGAAGCCTTTGGAAATATCTTACAGTTCAGACAAGTTTTTCAGTGATAGAGACGAAGTTCTTCTGGTCTCTAAGGAAATTGATCTGACTGAGGATTTAGGATTTCGCTAGTGCGAATTGCCTACAAGGGAGGATCATGATAAGCTGAGGACTTTCATAGTTCGAAATTCCGACCATTGTTGTGCTTAGCGCCAGCTGTCCCCAATCGTTCTTATCCACATAACGGTCATATCATTGGGGGCATTTATGACATATCATGTCAGGTTGCACCTTGGCTATAAATAGCCAACCCCCACAACCACTAGCTGGTTGGCTGCTTTGAGAGAGAACTGACACTTGTCATTTGAGAGCAACCCATCCTCTGAGGACTCTGTGAGAAAATCATCAATGAGGAAAAACTCACAAACCAAACCATAAAACCCATTGTGATTGAGCATCACTGAAGAAATTCCTGTGTGGAACCGATGCTTGTTACCTTTGAGGACTGTGTATCCTCCAGACGGTTAGGCGTCATGGTCTAGTGCTCCTGCAGTCAATTGGGGACCACGAAGTGACCTTGGTCTAGAGCATCCAGCAGTAAATTGTGGATCGCCGGGTGACCAGTTTGTGAGGGTTTTGGAAGCCTACCCTGAAGACTTACCACGAGTGTTGGGCGAGGACTATGTGACCTTAGCTCAAGGAGAATATGGTAAGGACTGTGTGTCCTGGGACTGTGTGTCCTCTGGTTTAAATACCAGGCCACTCCAAACCAGACGTACGACTGTCACAACAGTTGGAACTGGGTCATCAAACCATTGTCTTCATCAAGTTATCTGGTTCTATTTCCTCAACCCCTCTATTCCTCATATATCTGTTGATGAAATTGATTGTTACAGTTGGAAGAATTTGACTGAAGACTTTCACAAATTCCTCACCTCAAATTCTTCAAGTTGCCTTGTTAATCACTGCTTGTCCTGTATCACACTACTCTTTATGTGTGCATGTTTCATTTAATCATGAAGACTATGCTGTCACTATGTTCCTCATGCACTTGAGTACTTATTCCGTTACTAGTTATTCATCACATTTCAAATTCCTCTAAGTTGAAATTCCTCAAATGATGAATTTGTAAAAATCGCCTATTCACCCCCCTCTAGCCGATATAACGCACTTTCAGGTGTCGACCTCAAGCGCGTGTAGACGAGTCATAGCAAGCTACAAGGACTCCATTACGTCGTGATTCGGAAATGCCATCACCGCACGTAGACGAGTCGTAGCAGGCTACAGGGACTCCATTACACTGCGAGAAATTTCCCCGAAGGGACAGACACAACGACAAACAAGGATACATGTCGGTCAATCAATGTGTCCGAAGCAGTAGCAAGCTACCAAGGCCCGATGGAAGTACAATGAGGCAGTTTCCCGTAAAGAGTACTAGTAAAGGCACACGACTAGGTGTCAAATCCCATACATACCGTTGCACGTCACACGTACGCACGACATGCCCGATATGCATAGATACAACCATGGCATCACAACATAACCATCCATCAACTTTTATTTAAGGGGCTTAGACGAGCCTTGCATAACATGTTCTTACAGATAGGGGTCACATGACCCGACACTCAAGTCATGCAAACAAGTTCATACAAACCAAGCAGAAGCATAAGTTGTTTGAGTACAAATAGATGAAAGGGTAAAATGGCACATGGCCTGACTATCTACAGCCTGCCACAGGGCATAAGGTCATAGCTGGGACACCAGCTATTCGGCATCTTTGACATCTAGATAGAACCCACATGATGGGTCCTGGGTCTCATCTGCAACATTTATTAAGCAAACGTGACTACAAACATACTCAGCAAGTCTTTAAAACGGACCTAGTCTATTGATGCTCATGTATCAACAAGGGGAGTGGTGGAGTTTATGCAGCAATGCTAGATTTGACTCATGGCTAACCTACACTGCACCATTTTTAGCTCTTTGTTTAGATTTTAGTTATCGCACACGAGTCCACTAACTCCATGACAATACACCACCATGGATTCACTTCCCTCTCCTGGGAGAGTGCCATCCACGAGACTCACACTTGTCTTGATATTTTTATGAGTATCCATTTGATTATCTATGAACAACATAAGTTTTCCAAATAGTCCATATCTGAGGACGCGGCTATTCGAATAGTTTCATACCCTGCAGGGGTGTACTTCTTCACACACGTACTCACCACTTATTGCCGTGTGCTCTTAAAACCATGCACCTCGGCAACCTTCAAGCGAAAGCCCAGTGAGGGAGTTGGCCACGACCGTTAGTCACATCAGACCTCTAGTCCAGGTTATCGCCTATCTGAGACTGAACCCGCATGGAAGTCCGGCCGAAGTTTCCGCTACGGCCCCAAATGACGTATGTAGGGTTCCCAACCCACCATTCGGGTGACCCTCTGTACACCGTGCCACTGCCTACTGCGTCGTAACCCACCCCTCGGGTCAGTGCTACGCACATCCTCCAGCATGCTATAAACACTAGAAACTACTTGCAACTCCTGGATAAAGGACTAAGCGACTGAAAAGTCGAGAGGGGTCGAGTTACCGGAACCCAATGTGTCTTAGTAACTAGTCTTGGATCACAAACACAGAACTCAGTTCCCACGAATGGTCCCAATGAGACAACCCGCTATGTACTCCTACATAGCCTCTCTTCGCAACCTTTACCAAATTGGTTTCATCTTAAGCTTATCACATCATAACATCATTATTTCACTCCAGTTCATCACCCACATGAATCGGACCTGACACAACTCTAAGCATAGCAAGCATAGCAGGCAAAGTAAGCTAAGCACATCATGGCACAAGCATCTACCAGGTATGCCAGGTTGCAAGGTTTAGCTATTTACTGTGACAATCATAGGTCATGCAAAAGAATAGGTTCATCTACCGTGTATGATAGACAAGTGAACGTTTATCCTAATGCAATAAACAAGAGCGCGAGAGAGAGAGCGGGATGTTGTCAGAATGATCAAAGGGGGTTGCTTGCCTTGTTGGGTAGCGGGAAGGTTCTCTCCTTTGTTGGAATACTCGAGGGTATCCTCAGAAGCAGGTCCTACCGTAATGCAGATAAATAACAATCAATACACGCAAGTGCAACAATATGATGCAAGATCATGACATGGTAGCATCTAAGTATGGGCTAATGCAGCTATTGTCCAAGTTAATATGAAATGAGTTTGAACATAGGTTCAAAATCAATCTACATTTCATATTCCATATATTAATCTATTAGTAAATGTCAATTTTCATCTACATAGGTTGATCTAACA
The DNA here is from genome assembly GCA_022496015.1 of Hordeum marinum. Classification (NCBI taxonomy): domain Eukaryota; kingdom Viridiplantae; phylum Streptophyta; class Magnoliopsida; order Poales; family Poaceae; genus Hordeum; species Hordeum marinum. The sequence goes on along the minus strand of CM039676.1, from coordinate 127,198,195 downwards.
TGCATGATAATAGCACCATTGGATTCATTGGATTTTTCTGATAAATTTTCATATATAAATTATTTTCATCTGATTAATAGATTAATTTATATGAATTTTTGAAGTTTTAAACATTTTCTCAAACTATTTTAATTCAGAAAAGTCATTACTGCATCAGCATGACATCACTATGATGTCAGCTAGTCAACAAAATGTTGTTAGGTCAAACCTGTAACGACCCGACCCGGAAGGTCAAGTCTCCGGTGTTTCCGTACCATCCCAAGATCATGCTGGTACACACACGGTACATCAATGTATATATCAAAGGTAAATCACACAGCATTATATTAATCGAAATCTCATATCGAGTTCTTTATTACGATAAAAATTACAATAAAGTGGCCAAAGGCCAACTCATGAGAATATCTAAATCTTGCGGAAGCGTCGAAGGTAGATGAGTCCATCCGACTCCAAGGGCATCTCACTGAGCATAGAACGTGTCCTCACTCCTGGTCGGAAAAATACTCTGCAACATGATACGTTGCAGCCGTGTAGGTCAGCATATGGAGTATGCCGGCAAAGTCACAAGAGAGGGGTGAAAATAATCAGCTAGTCTATATGCTTATATGGCAGGTGGGGTGGTAAGTTTTGCGTAAAGCCAATTTTTCCTACATCTAGAAAAAGGGCTAAGCAAAGCATTACTAAGTTGGTTGATTAATGAGATGGTTCCATCAACCAATTCTCATACCCAAAATTATTAAATTCCCACATCATCATATTATTTGTGTTGAGAGTTCCGGAAGTTCCAATCCCTTTGGCTCAAGTCGTCCATAACCGTGGACACGGCTAATCGATTAGGTTTAAGTACTCTGCAGAGTTTTTGCACACGTTCCCCACAAGATTTGGTCGCCTCCGTTTGATTTCTCGCACTTCAGGGTGTTTGAGAAACGGATGACCAAAACATGGTCTTCCAAAGGGTTTCCCTGCGACTCTGACGATGCCCATCCTTTCCTACCGTTCTTCTACCTCTCGTAGCACCGCCTGTCCAGGGTCACCACGATATCCAACCAAGCCAGAGCCCATAATGACTTGTGGCTGTGCAGGTAAGCCTTGGGTCTTGAAGCACCCATCCATCCCTTTGTGCCTGGGTGGACCTTTCCGCGTGAATACTGGCCACCTCCAGCATCACCTAGGCTAACCACTGGTTTCTCCAGGGCGCCGTTCAACCATCATCCACCCAGAGGTATGTTGAAAACTTGGAGTATTGAAATCTTGATCATTATGTAGGTCTTGAAATTATTAACTCTCTCAACTCTCATGAATCACACAACCAACCCCGTCTACTAATAGCATAGCAAAAGGTAAAACAACGTTTCCCGGGGCCAATGTTGTCAAAGGGGTTGAGAGGGGTATCTACCACATGATACTACTACTATGTAACCAAGTTTCCAACTAACCTATCTTGCATGCAACTGGGGAGATGGTAGAACTAATGCATATAAAACATGGGTAAAACATGATCAAAGTGACTTGCCTGATTGATGATCTTCGTACTTGAGTAACTCTAGGTAACAAGTTTCGCACTCCGGATAATCTAACGAAACAAACAATGCACTTAAATAAGCATACAACCAAAATAAGTACTCATAACATTCAGCAAAGAAGTACTAAACAAACAAGGCAAACAATGCACAAAAGTCTCTAGCAAGTAAAACACACAAAGTTTTGTTTTTTCCAAAGGGGATGATGAAAACACTACTACATAATAAAACTATTTTGAATTAGCAAAACAATTGTTGACAACAAGGAAAACAATAGAATATTTTATTAATAAACAGAATAATCAATTTAAGCTTGTTGGGAAAAGTTTAGTGAAGTTTATACAAGTTTTGATAAACACTATATGAATCAACTTATAGTTATATTAACAAAAGAATGTAAAACTAAACTTATAATTTGTTAACAAAACATGTTCTTGACAGAAAAATAATAATTTACTATTAAATCTGTCTTAGAAAACAGAAACAAAATATAGAAAACTTTGTTTGAAAACAAACTATTACTAGTTAGTTGTTTTAGTCAAATTAAGCCTAATTGAAAAGAAATTTTGATTCCTATGTTAAATAAAATTAAACTAGGCAAATTTATATTTTTATTAACAGTAAGTGAAAACACTAAATGTTTACTAACAGAACCTAATAAACAAATAAAACCAAATTCTAAATCAAACTAATCAAAATTAAGTTTATAAAACTATATTATAATAATAAGCAGATTCTGTTTTTTGGGTAAAACAGTAATCAAATATATCATGAAAATCCTCAAACTATACCTGAAGATAGTCCTAACTAATACCAAACAGTAGCAAAAAGATTCATATCAAAATCTATTTTCAAACTCTAGTTATTCAGATTTGAAGATTTTAAGCAAATTTGATTCAATTCAAATTTCATAGTTCAAATTTGAAATTTAAAAGTACAGGGTGAAACTACATGAAAATTGTGAGCTATTGCAAAAAGAATCAACTCAAAACTCTAAACAGATTAAAAGATATAAGCAAAACAAAATTGGAAAACATTCTGTTAATTAAAACAAAACAGAAAATGAAAAAAAGTTTGCGTCGGTCAGGGGGCTACGTGGCGCGATCCGATTGGCTAAGGGGGGCGTTCGGTAGGTGAATTAGAGCGGGCGACCGTTCGGTAGAAGAAAACGGTTCGGACTTAAGTTCGTTCTAATCTGGACCGTGGGATTTGGATCGGACGGTCGAGGGGGCTTACGGAGGGAGGTTGCCGGCGTCGGGGTACTCCGGCGAGTCCGGTAGCGGCGATTGCGACGGCGAGGTGTTCCGGTGGTCGGGGAGGACGGGGAAGTGGTCCTGGCGACGGGGACGGTCCTCCGGAGGCGATTGGTGGCGACGGCGTGGCGAATGATGGTCGGAGGTGGTGGCTACGATCGACGGCGACTTCCGGTGGTGGTGGAACTCCGACGAGCAATCGACGGCGTCTCGGCGAGAGAGAGAAGGGGGCTCGGGGGGGGAATGGATGCGGGGCCGTGGGGCTCTTATATAGGCGCTCGGGGGGGTGCGGGGAGGAGAGAGGGGAGAGATCCGGTGAGGGGGAGTAACGGCCGGCGTCGGATCCGGCGAGCGCGGGGAGTGAAGACGATGACCGTTCCGGGGCAACGGTCGGACGGGGTGGGACCCGGTGTCAGTGAGAGAGCGGGAGCATTACTGCGCTCGGTCGGCCGACCGGTAACGGTTTCGGCTTTTAAAGCCGGTGGGCCGGCCCGTTTAATACCGGAAACGGTTACCGTTTCTTTTTAATAATTTCCGGAGACATTCAAAAGCTTTTAAAGCATTCAAATCGTTTGTAAATATAGGGGTATTATATATCAAAATTAACAGAATAATAAATGCTATTTAATGAACATTTCTATTCTGTCATTTGAACACTTTGAAAAAAATATTATTTCAGAAATGTCCTAATTGTTTTTAAACCCTTTTTGCAAATATTTTCAAAATAACTCCTGGTTATTTTTGTTCAAATAATTCACCAATTAGACCCTGGTGTGGAGTGTCATGTTCCTCCTCTCTTATTTGAACTTTTAACCAAAAATTTTAAATAGAGGAAGCAACATAGGGAAAAGTAGAAGGGGACTTTCTGAAAACCAGAAGAGGCATTTCAACTAGTTCATACAATCAAGCAATGATGATAATAGATGCATAGCTATATTCATAACATTCCAAAATGGAATTTTGGGATGTTACAAACCTACCCACCTTAAGATGAATCTCGCCCTCGAGATTCGGGTTGGCTAGAAAATAGGTGCGGATGGTCTCTACGAAGATCTTCTTCGCGTTCCCAGGTGGCTTCTTCCTCAGTATGGTGACTCCACAAAACTTTGCAGAACTTGATAATCTTGCTGCGGGTAACTCTGTTGGATGTCTCGAGGATCTTGACAGGCTTCTCCTCATAAGTCAGATCACTTTCAAGCTGTATGGCCTCTAGGGGCACGGTGTCTCGCAAAGGGATGTCAACCATCTCAGCATGACATTTCTTCAGCTGGGAAACATGGAACACATCATGAACTTCGGATAATCCTTCCGGCAATTCCAGTTTGTATGCAACTTCACCTCTACGTTCAAGAATTTTGTAGGGGCCTATGAATCTGGGTGCTAATTTTCCTTTAACACCAAATCTCTTGGTTCCTCGAAGCGGGGACACACGAAGATATGCTCGGTCTCCCACTTCATACGTCACTTCCTTGCGCTTGTTGTCAGCATAGCTCTTCTGTCGAGATTGAGCTATTTTGAGTCTGTCACGTATCAACTTGACTTTCTCTTCAGAATCTCGGATAAGGTCGGGACCAAAAAGTTGTCGGTCTCCAACACCATCCCACGTCAGTGGTGTTCTACATCTTCTTCCGTATAAAGCTTCGAAAGGGGCCATCTTTAGACTGGTCTGATAACTGTTGTTGTATGAGAATTCTGCGTAAGGCAAGTTTTCGTCCCAACTAGATCCATAATCTAGCGCACAAGCTCTCAACATGTCTTCCAGAATCTGATTGACTCTCTCAGTCTGGCCATCTGTCTGCGGATGAAAAGCTGTACTAAACTCCAGTCTCGTACCCAAAGTCTCATGTAACTGATGCCAAAACTTTGAAGTGAATTGTGTTCCTCTATCTGACACTATACTCCTCGGAACTCCATGCAGACATACGATCCTGGTCATGTATATCTTGGCTAGCTTAGCACTGGTATAGGTGGTCTTTACTGGAATGAAGTGTGCTACCTTGGTCAAGCGATCTACCACTACCCAGATGGAATCATAACCTGAACGGGTCCTGGGCAATCCTGTGATGAAATCCATACCAAGTTTTTCCCATTTCCACTCGGGTATCGGCAAAGGTTGGAGTAACCCTGCTGGTTTCTGATGTTCTGCCTTTACTCGCTGACAAACATCACATATCGCAACATGCTCTGCAATATCTTTCTTCATACCTGTCCACCAATAACTTTCCTTTAAATCCAGATACATCTTGGTATTGCCTGGGTGTATCGAGTAAGGTGAATCGTGGGCTTCCTGAAGTATCAACTTCCTGAGCTCTGGTTCATTGGGCACATAGATTCGGTTCTCAAACCACAAAGTTCCGTGTTCATCCTCACGAAAACCTTTAGCTTTACCATCTTTCATTCTCTGTTTAATCTCAGCTATCTCCTTGTCCGATTTCTGGGCTTCTCGAATTCTTTCGGTCAAGGTGGACTGAATTTCCAGTGTAGCAACATATCCTCTTGGAACTATCTCTAGCTTGAGCTCTCTGAGATCATCGACTAACTCTTGAGGTAATCCTCCAGCTGTGAGTGTGTTCACATAAGTTTTCCGACTCAAGGCATCGGCTACAACATTAGCCTTACCTGGATGGTAGTGTAATCTCATGTCATAGTCCTTGATTAACTCTAACCATCTCCTCTGTCTGAGGTTCAACTCTTTCTGCGTGAAGATATACTTCAGGCTCTTATGGTCGGTGTAAACATCACAACTATTTCCGATAAGGAAATGTCCTCCAAGTCTTGAGTGCGTGCACTACGGCTGCTAGCTCCAAGTCATGCGTGGCATAATTCAACTCATGAGGTCGTAGCTGTCTGGAAGCATAGGCTACAACTTTTCCATCCTGCATAAGTACTCCTCCAAGTCCTTGACGTGAAGCATCACAATAAACCTGGAAATCCTTCCGAATATCGGGCAAGATCAACACTGGGGCTGTGACCAAACGTTCCTTCAACTCCCGGAAACTGGCTTCACATTCCACAGTCCAAACATACTTGGATTCTTTCTTCAACAACTCTGTCATGGGCTTGGCAACCTTGGAGAAATTTTCAATGAACCTCCGGTAATATCCAGCAAGTCCAAGGAAACTGCGGATCTCCTTAACTGAGGTGGGTGACTTCCACTCGGTGACGGCTTCAACCTTAGCGGGGTCTACGGCTATTCCTTCTCCGGAAATAACATGTCCAAGGAATCCGACTTCCGTCAACCAAAATTCACATTTGCTGAACTTGGCATATAACTGATGCTCTCTTAGCTTTTCCAGAACTAAACGCAAATGTTGCTTATGCTCTTCCTCGTTCTTGGAGAATATCAGAATGTCATCGATGAACACCACAACAAACTTGTCTAGGTATTCCATGAATACTTTGTTCATCAAATTCATGAAGTAGGCAGGAGCATTAGTCAATCCAAAAGACATGACCGTATACTCATACAAGCCATACCTCGTGGTGAAAGCTGTTTTGGGTATATCCTGTTCACGAATTTTCAACTGGTGATACCCTGATCGAAGATCGATCTTGGAGAATACTTTGGCTCCTACGAGCTGATCAAACAAATCATTAATCATCGGTAGAGGGTACTTGTTCTTGATAGTCACCTCGTTCAAGGCACGATAGTCCACTACCATTCTCAAAGATTTATCCTTCTTCTCCACCAAAAGAACTGGGGCTCCCCAAGGTGAAGAACTTGGGCGAATATAACCTTTGTCCAATAACTCCTTAATTTGCTTCTTGATTTCCAACAGATCATTTGCGGGCATCCGATAGGGTCTCTTGGAAATTGGGGCTGTCCCTGGCTGTAGCTCTATTAAGAACTCAATCTCCCTATCTGGTGGCATTCCTGGTAATTCTTCCGGAAATACATCTGGAAATTCTTTTACCACAGGTACTTCCTCCTGAACAACTCCTGTGAGAGAATTTAACCGAGCACTCATACGTGTGCGTCGGGATACATACTTAATCCTCTTGTTCTCCGGGGTGGTGAGTGAAACAGACTTGCTAGGGCAATCAAGATTTCCTTCATACTTGGTCATCCAATCCATGCCTAGGATTACATCCAATCCGTGTGACTCTAAGACGATGAGGTCGGTGGAAAAAACATGGTTCCCTATATTGAGTTTCAAGGCATGGCATCCTATCCCTGCCATCATCATACCTCCTGGAGAACTAACCTGAATTGGCTGACTAAGGGTTTTGGTGGGCAAACCATACTTATCCACAACTACCCTTGATATGAATGAATGAGTTGCACCCGAATCAAAAAGTACTGTAACAGGACGTGAATGCAATAAAAACTTACCAACCACAGTCTCGGGCTGATCATAGACTTCTTCCACGTTGATGTGATTCACGTGAGCACGGGGGAAACGGATTGGGCTTCTTGGCTGTGGAGTTGCCGTTGTTAGTGCCGTTTCCAGTGCCTTGCTTACTCTGGGGACACTCAGTAGCATAGTGCCCTGTCTTCTGGCACTTGAAACAGGTAATGTGACTCAGATCCTTCTGAGCAGGAACTTGACGGTGCTGGTTGTTGTTCCCATTCCCATTGTCACTCTTGAAGTTACCATGGTTGAGACGGTTATTCCCATTTCCTCCATGATGGTGACCTCCATGGTTGTGCACAGTATGAGTGTGCTTTCCAAACTTACCATTTCCTGATCCGGTATTCCCGGAGTACGGGGAGTAACGAGGCTTCTGATGAGCTCCAGAGTTGAACTTCCCCTGAGTGTACTTCCGCTTGCGGTTTCTCAATCTGCTGCTGTTTACCTTCCAGAATAAGTGCCTTATCCACCAGCTCTTGGTAGTTGTTGAAATTAGCCACTACCAGCTGTATGCTCAACTCATCATTGAGTCCTTCCAGAAACTTTTCTTGCTTGGCCGCATCATCGGCCACATCTCCTGGGGCATAACGTGACAATGTGTTGAAGTCGTCCACATATTGGGCCACGGAACGATTACCCTGGCGCAAGTTGCGAAACTCGCGCTTCTTTAAACTCATGGCTCCAGCTGAAACATGAGCGGTGCGGAAAGCAAGCTTGAACTGCTCCCAAGTCACATCTGCAATAGGATAAGTGGTGGTATAATTCTCCCACCATGATGCTGCTGTCCTTCCAGTTGATGTGCGGCAAATCGCACTTTCTCAGCGTCAGTGCATCCAGCGGTGACAAGTTCTCTTCTCCCATCTTGCGGAGCCAGTCATCTGCCACAATGGGCTCAGTGCCTGCTGGAGAAAGTTGGAGGGTTCAACCTCAGAAAACGGGTGAGATTGTCAGTCTGGGGTGGATGGTGGTTGTTGTTGTTGTTCTGGTTGTTTGGTCTGATTCTGAATCAATAGTTGCATCAGTGCATTTGTTGCTGAAGGAGTTGGGTGAGTTCCGGTGGAAAGTGAAATCGGTTCTCACGTCGTGGAGGCATCTTGCTGTTTTCAGAGGGATGAGAATTAGAATAGAACAAGGGTCTGGAAGAAATTCAACTACCCATATGCAATGCAACAAACATATCACACGAAACACTCATTCATTTATTCAATCAATGTCAAACATCGGAAAATACAAATCTCAGACAACTAAACATCGACCTACGCTTTAACGACTAAAATAAAGATACATTGGAGGGCATAACTAATGTTCTCCTCAAAAGTGCATAGTCGTAGGTCCTCCGGTGGTGCTTTCCTCATAGTCTTCATCGTCGCTGATGAAGGGTGCCATGTCTCCCTTCGGGGTGAAGGTTTTCTCCCATGTCTAGATGCTCCTCCAGAGTGGCGATGCGTGCATTCTGCTCATCAATCCTCTCTAAGAAGTCCTTCACTTCATGCTCGTGTTCATAGTTGGCCTCTCGCAGATCAGCTTCAAGGTCCAGCTCACGATTCATCAGATTCTTGATAGTCTTCGTGTCAGCACGAACTCGAAGCTCCAGAGTCCTGATGTGAGTCTCCAAGGTCTGGATATAGGAGATATTGGTGTCTGCAGTGGGATTGGTGATGATGTTGCCATGGGCATCTCTGCGGCAAACCATGCTGAGTCCTGGTGAAATGGTTTCCACCTCTGTATTCCTCCTGGATACGTCCAAGGGCACGATGAATGGCCATGTCTCTTCCAAGTATCCAACTGGGTGCCACGAACTTGAGATCTA